>CM028134.1:337277500-338527500 GCA_016271365.2 Neoceratodus forsteri | reverse complement strand
CCAGGAGCACATGGGCTGGGACGCAGAAGACCTTGACCCTGAGAGGCTACGCCTTGCGCGTTATCTTGGCAAAAAGACCCAAAGCCTGTGGTGGTACCACCCTTGGTGGACACTTTTGTGGATGTCACCAAGGCAGCGTGGAAGCGTCCATACTCGCTTCCGGCGATGCCGAAGAAGGCTGACCGCCTGTACAAGGCCCCTAGGGAGGCCCAGTACATGGCATCTCATCCTCTGGCCGATTCCCTGGTCATCACAGCCTCACATGACTGGTCCCAAAGGCGCAACATCTGAAGCACCCAGCCACTGGACCCGAGTCCAAGCAATTGGGCGCATGGGTAGGCGACGACGTAGCTGCGACCTGACGCCATTAGGTCCCCTCAGTTATCTTACCCACATGGTTCAATTTCAGAATGCCCTGTGGGAGCAGGGACAAGAGATGGCAGAAAAGCTGCCAGAAGGTGAGCAGGAGGAGGAGTTACTCCAGCTCCTCCGCACGGGTTCAGATGTGGGAACCCAGTTGCTTCGAGCTGCGTATGACTCCGAGGACTCCTCGGCCAGAGCGGCAGCCTCAGGCGTATGCCTCCGGAGACACTCATGGCTCCGTGTCTCCGGATTCACCCCGGACGTCCAGAAGAACATACTGGACACCCCATTTCATGGTGAAGTTCTCTTTGGTGAGCCCTCGGAGAAGGTCATCCCCAAGCTTCAGGAGGCCGGGAAGGCTGTGAGATCTGTCCAGGCCATGTACAGATCCAGGCCCGGTTCCTTTCGTAGGAACCAGAGCCGTTTTCCCGGCCGGACCCAGAGGCAACAGTCTCGTTCGGCCTGCAACAGAGGGCTCCTTTCCTCGGAAAGCCCAGGGCAAGTCGTCCTCAGGCAGAGGCCAGCGTCCCACCAAGTTGGCCCAACCTGCAGGACCCACAGCTGCCACAGCATGACTCCTTCCCGGCCCCCGGCCCTCAGGATCAACGGGATACCAAGGTCGGGGGTTGCATTGCAGACCACCTGCCAGGGTGGCAGTCGATTACCACCGACAGGTGGGTACTCCATTTGGTAGAAAAAGGCCACTTTATAGAGTTCACAGACAAGACACCTACAAGGCCTCCCTTGCTCTCCCGCTATTCGGGTTAGCACAGGTTGCTCATCAGACAAGAGGTACTCTCACTCCTGCACAAAGAAGCCGTGGTGTACGTCCCGGGGAACCAGAGTGGAACAGGTTACTATTCCCACTTCTTCCTGGTTCCAAAGAAAACAGGGGACCTCCGTCCAATCTTGGACCTCAGCGACCTCAACATGTCGGTCGCTTACAAAAGATTCCGCATGGTGACCCTCCTGGGCCTTATACCCATGCTGAAGAAGGACGCATTTCTGGCGTCTCTGGACATGCGGGACGCTTACCTGCACATCCCCATAGCTCAAGCGCACAGGAGGTTCCTGCGCTTCGAGTTTCTCGGCCACCACTACCAGTTCTGAGCGCTTCCTTTCGAGCTGTCATTGGCCCCCAGGGTCTTTACCAAGTGCATGGCAGTCGTGGCAGCATCTCTAAGGAGACAAGGCCACTACATGTTCCCTTACCTGGACGACTGGCTTCTCATGGCTGCCTCCCAGGAGGCGCTGTTGATGGCTATCCAGCACACCCAGGCTCTTTTTCATTCACTGGGCATACTTATCAACTATGAGAAGTCCTTCCTGGTACCGCCTCAGAAGCTGCAATTCATAGGTGCAGTCCTGAACACCGTCCAAGGGAAAGCCTTTCTTCCCGAGGACAGAGCGGAATGCATCAGGTCCCTCATCAGGGATCTTTCGGCAAAGAAGACCGTCCCAGCCAGACTGGTCCTTCGCCTGCTCGGACATATGGCTGTGGCTATTCCAACCATCCCGATGGCAAGGCTCCACATGCGGGTAACCCAGTGGATGCTCAAAGTGCAATGGGACCAGAAGCAAGACCATATGCAGCAGCCAGTCAGAATCACGAAGCTGTGCTCGGGATTGGCATGGTGGAGTTAGGACCCAGGGACCCTTTCTGTGGGGGTCCCATTCGTAGCGCTGTCCCCGGAGGTAATCCTCTCCACAGATGCCTCAGGGCTGGGGTGGGGGGGCACACCTGAACGGGGTGAGGTCTCAGGGTACATGGACTCCTCAAGAAGCCCATCTCCACATCAATATTCTGGAGATGAGGGCGGTCCTGTATGCCCTGCAAGTCTTCCAGTCGGACATTCCACAGTACTCTTCTGCTGCAAACAGACAATGCGGTGATGTATTACCTCAACAAACAGAGGCACACTCTTATCCCTCTGCAGAGAGGCCATGAGAGGTGGGATGGAGTCAGTCGACATGGCGCAGAAGCAATGATGCAGTTCACGTTCCCGGAGTGGACAACACCGTCGCAGACGGCCTGAGTCGCTCACAGGCCAGAGTCCACGGGTGGGAACTTCTTCAGGAGGTGGCAGAGGATCTGTTTCATCGATGGGACACTCCAGAATTGGACTTATTCGCTTCCCCATCCAATGCAAAACTGCCCAATTTTTGCTCGCTAGATCCAGGGCCTGGTGTTTTCTGGCGTGATGCGTTGTCCCTCTCCTGGGCGGACAGATTCCTCTACGCTTTTCCTCCCTTCCCGTTGATCCAGAGAATCCTTCTCAAACTTCACAGGGAGCATGCAACAATGATCTTGGTAGTACCTTTCTGGCCCAGACAGATGTGGTTCTCGCTCTTGACTCAATTGTCCCGGGAACCTCCACTTCCCTTACCAATCAGCTCCCACCTGCTGTCTCAAGAGGAGGGTTCGCTAGTCCACCGGACTTGCGCTCACTGAACCTGCATGCCTGGCTCTCGGAGACATAGCCATTCTGCGACAGGGGTCTCCATGAAGTGGCAGAAGTCCTTTCTGCTGCCAGAAAGCCGGCAACGCATGCTATATATGCCATGAAATGGCTTAGGTTTTGCCTGTGGTGTCAGGCACGCGGCCTCTCCCCTTTAGACTGCCCAGAAAAATTAGTCCTGGAATACCTGCTTTCCCTCTTTCATTCAGGTCTGGCCTACTCCTCAATTTAGGTTCACCTCTGTGCGATTTCAGCCTACCATTCCCCTATAGGACAACGTACAGTGGCACAACTCGACACTTCTCATGACTTTTTGAGGGGAGTGCTCCACCTTAGACCTCCCATTAAGGATCCCGTCCCTCCTTAGGACCTGCTTTTTGTCCTGGAGCAGCTTACGCTGCCACCCTTTGAACCTGCCGCAGATTGCGAGCTACGTTTTCTGTCATGGAAAACGTTAGTTTTGGTTGCTGTTACTTGACGAGAAGAATCTCCGAGCTACATGCCCTCATGTGAAGAACCTTTTTGATTTTTCACCAGGACATGGTGTCCCTTAGGACGAATCCAAAATTCCTGCCTAAGGTGGTCACAGCCCTTACCCTTAATCAGGACATTGATTTGCCGGTGTACTTCCCTAAGTACACCAATAGAGGAGAGGCACTGCTTCACACCCTGGATGTTCACCACTCTTTAAGATATTACTTGACCAAGACCAAGCAGCATCGCAAATCCGAGCAGCTGTTTATTTCTTTTGCTGAGAGGATGCTGGGCCAACCAGTCTCGAAACAAACTCTTTCTCGCTGGCTTGTCCAGTGCATTTCCTTTTGCTACAGCAACAGGTGCTCCTCCGGTACCGTTAGAGGCCACCTGGCTGCTGGGTGGCCACTCTTTGCAGCACTGAAAAACATCTCCATTTCGGCCATCTGTGCTGCAGCCACCTGGAGCTCAGTGCACACCTTCATTAGGCACTACAGCCTCGACATCGCCTCACGGCGGAGAGCTGGTTTCGGCCTCGGCGTTCTGCAGGGCCTCCTGTCCTAGAATCAGGACTTCCCAGGATCTCTGTTCCTACCTCCTCTCTAGAGCGTTTCTAGGCGCTATTGCTTGGGAATCAGTCCTAATGGTGTAACCTGCTGCAAGAGCTGTATCTCGAAGAAGATAGTACAGTTACGTAAGAACTTACTGTAATAGTAGATCTTCGAGAACAGCTCTTGCAGCAGGTACCTTCCCGCCCACCATTCCCCCTTGGAGGAGGTAAGTCCTAGCTTATGCTCCAGCAGATTGTCCTCAACCTTGACCTTCTGATGGTGGGTCCTCGGTCTCCTCTCCTGATGTCATCCAGCGACCGGAAGTCTCCGGCGGGAGAACTGGGGGTTCTGGCGGGACCGCCTCATATGTACTATAGCTGTGGAAGTGGTCCCATGAAGACTGCTAGCTAGAAGATTTCCGTGTGGTCCTGATGCCTGCGCGCCACAGTCCTAATGGTGTAACTTGCTGCAAGAGCTGTTCTGAAGATCTGCTGTTACGGTAAGTTCTTATGTAACTGTACTTTCCTAGGTCTCGCAAGAAAATTTGGTTGCGCAATCAGACAGGCAAGAGACAGAAAAGGGAAAGGATAGAACAGACCCTTGCGTTTAAACTCTTTCTGCATAACAAATGAGGCAGGGCCTTATTCAACCCTGTCACACCGACTGCAGTGTAAGGATCCCCCTTGCGATGTTAGAAAAGGGACCGGCACCACAGCCATACTGCATCCTGTTGTGGAGGAGGAGATGGTCATTTTCTCTGGTGTTGCCAGTCATGCTGAGGAGAAGGATGACCCCGCCTTGGGTGACAGACTGGCACTGACCATGCTGTTCGGGGGCAACTCTGGGGTCCATGCTGGGCAAGATGTTGAGCCTGGCAGTGAGGACCGTGCTGCCTATGACGAGGGGAGTGCGCCCTCTTGGAGTCTGATGACAGCTTGGAGGTGGTCTCTGGAGTCGCTAGCTGACACTGTCACTGATGGGGATAGTGGCTGCCCTATGGAGGCTGTATGCTCTGCTCTCCCCACCAGGAGGTAACACCCCCCCCCATGGGCACTGGCCAGTTCTTTCCTGTGATGTAGGACAACCCCATTTGTGCAGTACTGCCAGGCCATCCCTTTAGGCGAGATCCCTAAGCAGAGGCCCTAAAGATCCTCCATCTCCCTCCTGGACCTTTCCATCTCCTGCAGCTGTTACCCAGATTTGACTAGTTACTGAAGAACAGCATGTAGAGTCCGTTGGTGCTGTCAGACTATCCATAAGGACTCCGACAGGGCGCAGTTTCGGCCCTTCTCCCTGGCACCATCCACCTCTGTTGCCAGCTCTTCCTCCCTGTCAGTGACCTCCTCAGAGGCCACTGAATCCTCTGTCTGCTTGTCCTCAGCTGCTGAGTACACTCTGTACCAGACATTTCTGGTGGACATTGTGGAGGTGCTGGACATTGGATCCTTCACATGCCATGATTCAGTAACACTAC
The DNA here is from genome assembly GCA_016271365.2 of Neoceratodus forsteri. Taxonomy (NCBI): domain Eukaryota; kingdom Metazoa; phylum Chordata; order Ceratodontiformes; family Ceratodontidae; genus Neoceratodus; species Neoceratodus forsteri. The sequence goes on along the minus strand of CM028134.1, from coordinate 338,522,179 downwards.
TGTTGGGACTCCTCGAAGTTCCCAGTGATGACTCTTCTGTCATCCCTGCCTGGCCCAGAGCCTTTGAGGATGCATTGAAGGGTGTGGAAATATCCCCACTGTTGTTCTCTAGCCCCAAGGGACCTCATACTCTAGTATTGTGCATACATATGATCTGCAGGTGCAGTACCCCACCTCCTTCAGGGCTGGAGGTGTTGCAGACACCCAACGAGGCTGATGTGCCCCATGGGTGACAGACCTGAGGTGGACTCTGTGCTGACAGATGTTGTGGGTAGGAAGGTTTTTACCTCAGCATGCTCCATTATGTGCAGTGCAGTGCAGCACATCAGGCAGAATTTAACTGGCATCTGTAATTGCAGCTAAGTCAGCTCCTAGCTGCAGTGCCTCAAAGCAAATTAGGCAAGCCATTTGCCTTTATGCTCGAGGCCTGGAGTTGGCAAGGCACTAGTCAAGGGCATGGTACGATGCCAGTGAGGTGGTCTTCTGATTTGTAGGAACTACAGTCTGCCTTAGGCAGGTGGCGAGGCTTCACCTTTCCAGACTGGCACCTTTGGCCCTGTGTAGTGTGTTAAATTTGCGTTTTGAGAGGGCTCATTTTTTCTTTGCTGGGTCATGCAAGAGTTGTCCATTCTTGAACTCCACTGCTGTTTTTGGCCCCACCACCTCTGCTGGAGGGCTGTTCCAAGAATCCATCACTGTTTCTGTGAAGAAGTACTTCCTCACATCTCTCTTGACTTTATCTCCCTCCAGCTTCATATTCATGTCCCCTTGTTCTTGAACACTTTTTTTTTCCCTGAAAAAAGCTTCCCTCCTGTACCTTATTTTCCCACTTTAGGTCTTTAAAGGTCTCTGTCATATCCCCCTTTCCCTCTTTTCTTCCAGTATGTGCAAATTAAAGTCCTCAAGTCTCTCTCCTCCTAGGGCTTCCAATACAGACCCTGCACCATTTTAGCTGCCCTTCTCTGGACCTCCACTCTGTCTATGTCCTTCCAGAGAGGTGGTTTCAAGAACAGGACACAGTACCCTAGGTGGGGTCTTACACTGATCTGTACAGAGGCAACACCACCTTCCTTGTTCTGCTGGTGATACCCCTTCCTGTGCATCCCAGCATCCCACTAGCTCTCCCAGCTGCCTTATCTCACTGCTTGGTCACCTTTAGATCATCCAGTATGATTATCCCCAGGTCTGTTTCCTGTTTGGTAATTGTCAGTACCACCCAACCCATTTTGTACTCTTTCTCCGGCTTCTTTGCCACAAGTACATTATTTTGCACTTTTTTTGCATTGAGACCCAGCTGCCATACCCTTGACCACTCCCCAGGTTTTGTCAAGTCACTGTTTATCCTTTCCAAAACCCCCTCCCGAGTGACCACCCTGTTGCAGATTTTGATGTCATCAGTAAAGAGGCAGATCTTCCTTTCCAGTTGCTCTGCAATGTCTCTTATAAAAACATTAAAGAGGACTGATACCAGAAGCACTCTGCTGGTCACCCTTCATTACTCAAAGCAAACTCTGTTTACCGCCACCTTCTGCTCCTATCCCTTAAGTAGTTTCTTACCCAGTTAATCACCTTTGGACCCACCCATAAATTACCCAGTTTGCTTACGAGTCTTCTGTGTGAAACGGTATAGAAAGCCTTACTGAAATAAATCTAAATAGGCTGTCCACTGCTCCACCCTGATGTAGTTCCTTGGTCACCCAGTCAGAGAACTCTGTCAGATTCATTTGATGTGTCCTCACCTCTGTGAACCCATACTGCCTCAAGTCTTGTAACCCACTGGATTCAAGATATTCCACAATCCTTTCTTTCAGCAGTGAATCCATAAACTTTTCTACCATCGATACCAGGATGACTGGCCTGTAATTGCCAGCCTCATCCCTGCTACCACTTTTGTGTAGTGGGACTACATCTGCCCTCTTCCAGTCCTCTGGAACCATTCATGTTTCCAGTGAGTTGTTAAATAGGACTGTAAGAGGTATAGCCAGCATCTCCTTGAGCTCCCTTAGTACCATTGGATGCACTCTGTCTGACCACATCTCTTTGTCCACTTTCAGATTAGCGAGTTGCTTCAGGACTCTGTCCTCTGAGAATGGACTGGTGTCCACCTTCCTCCAATCCTCCTGTTACATTTGTTGCCCCCTTCCCTTCTCCTTCCTCTGTGAACACTGAACAGAAGTATTCGTTCAGTATATCTACCTTTTCCTGGTCCCCCTCTGCATAGTTCCTCCCTTATCTTTTTAACTCACTGTACCCAATAGCTCAGTATGAAGTCCGAACCATCCATTGATTCTCCTGATGCAAAATGGCCACCCAGGGTATAATGAGTTAACCTTATAATCCACCCTTGTCTTCCTCTTTTCACTTACATACCTGAAAAATGTCTTGTCCCCTTTTGTTACTGCCTGGGATATGCTGCCTTCCATTTGCACCTTTGCACTTCTTGCTGCCGTTCCTGCTTTCTTCTGTTTCTCCTGATATACTTCTCTGTCCTCCTCCCTCTGAATCTCCTCATATCTTCTGAATGCTACCTTCTTAGCTTTAACTTTTCTCACAACCTTTTTCTATAACCATAGCGGTCTCTTTTCTCTTGCTTTTTCTCACTGTCTTAATGCAGAGGTTTGTTGCCCTCCCAATGGTCCTTTTTGTCTTCACCCACATTACCTCCACCCCACCCAGGTCATCCCTCTTGCTAGGTCATTCTTGAGGCATTCACCCATCTTTATAAAATCTGCCCTTCTGAAGTCCAGGACTCTTGCCCTTATGTGGTCTGATTCTACAGCTGTCCTTACATGGAACCACAGTGTATTGTGAGCGCTGGTTCCTAGATGGCTTCTCACCATGACATCTGCAGGACTGTACCTGTTAGTGAGTGCCAAGTCCAGTATTGCTCCATCATGAGTGGGTTCATTGGCTAATTGTCTGAGGAATGTCCCTTTTCCTAGTTGAAACCACAGATGGGAGGCTTCAGTCTGTCTGGCAGACTGAAGTCCCCCACCAGCACCAGCCCCCCTCCCTTTGCCATTTTGCCAGTGTCTTCCACCAGTACCTCTCCTGGCTGTTCCCCCTGTGCTGGAGGTCTTTAGATCATATCACTGTGTGGATAGTGGCTCTGTTCCCCATCTCCAGGGTGACACACATTAAGCAAAATTGGAACTCTGAAAGCTGCAGGCTCTGGATGCTCTGGATATTGTACCAGTAAAAGAGATGGGAAAGGTTTTTTTCTCAAGGTACTTTTGCACAAAGGAAAAATCCAGAGAGTAGTGGCCAGCTCTGTACCTGAGATGTCTAAACAGACACATAGAAAAAGGAAAGGTTCAGAATGGTCACCTTGTAGACAGTAATTCCATCCTTACAGCAAGGGGACTGAGTAACTTTGCTCACTGGATCTGAAGGAGGCTTATTCCCACATTTTAGTAAGTGCAAGCCACCGGAAATAACTAAAGTTCAGGGTATGTAAGAGTCTGTACCAGTACAAGGAAATTTTGATCTGACCTCTGCATTGAGTGTTTCAAACAACATGAAGTATTGCTGTATTCTGACATATGCAGTGATCACCAACCTTTGAACTGCCCTGGAGAACAAAGAGTTAACTTTCCATGCAGGGCATGGAACGCTGAGCTCGAGCTCGGTTGAAGCCTCTGTCTGCTGTTGTTTAAACCCCAACCGTCAGATTCTTTGCTCCGCCTCATTGAACAGTCGCTCCAGAGATTTCTCCTTCGCTCGGTTCAAAAAAGTCGGTTAAAGTGTCGTTTTTTCGCTCGGTTTCAACCAAATTTCTGCTTCTAACCTGTCAGTTTAAGTCTCTGTCTGGGGTACCGTGAGTACTAGATAGGTTTTTCTATATTAGTTTCTGTGTGGAACTTGTAAACATTGGATCGATTCGGTTTGAACTGATCAGGTTTGTGTAAAAAAACTTCTGTCTTTATTAGAGTGTGGTAACCGGTCCGTATCGGTTCTAAAAAAAAAATGGATTTCATTACGTTTTTTTCCAAATGGATTTCATTACGTTTTTTTCCAAGACCCGTAACACGGTCAGGAGCTGATAGGAGTGTCTTGCCTGGCGGATTGCCGAGAAAAGGGTAAGTTTTGTTTAGGATTGGCCATGTCTGAGAAACCCAAGAAAAAAACCAGGCCCACTGGGTTTCAACACTGTAGTGTGTGTGGGAGGCCCTTTGCTAAGGCTGATCCCCACACCACCTGTGTTTATTGTCTGGGGTTTGACCACCTCAATTCAGACTGCCAAATTTGTAAAAGTTTTCCCAAAGCTACCCTGGGTAAGAGAGTAGGTAGATTGAGGGAAAGGGAGGCCGAGAAGTCTGCTGACCTGGATGGCCAGCCCAATTCGGTTCCGACTGAACCAGAAGGAGTGCCCTCTGACCAGGGCGAAACTTCTTCGGGCAAAAGGAGAACCGATTCTGAGGAGTTAGTTCCGGTTAAAAGAAAAAGAAGGGATAAATAATCCGGTTTGGATCCACAAGTTCTTTCGCCGACCGCTGATGAGATAGCCAAAGCGATAAGGATAGTTCAGTCACTAACTTCGGTTCCGGCCGAACCGGCACCATCGGTAAGGGGCTCGGTTCAGTTGGTTCCCCCGGTTCCAGGGTATACTTTAGAAGAATTTTATGAACCGGAGGAGGAGGAGGGAGAGTATGAAGATGATGATGATGGAAGTCTGGATGTGCCTATTGACCTGGACATCTCCCCAGACAGACCTTCAGGTGTTTTCTCCTCCTAGGTTTTCTGAGTCCCCTTCCCACTTTATGTTTTACAAAAAAGTGTCTGAAACCCTCCAGCTTCCTATGGAAGAAGCAGTAGAGGATCAGGAGGAGCCTGATTTTGTTGAGATGATGGACATCCCAAAGTCCAGGAGATTGTCTATTCCCCTCCATAAGTCTTTTGGGAAACAGACATTTAAAATTCTAAAAACTCCTAATTCCATACCTCCTGTGGACAGAAGAATGGACAAGAGGTATACTCTTTCAGGCTCAGACACGGAGTTCCTTTCCCAGCAATGCAGCCATGTTGGGGTAGTGCAGGCTGCTGCCTGTGAAAAGGCAAATATTCCCTTAGCTTCACACACCCCAGATAAGGACTCCAGGAGGATTGATGCCATGGCAAAGAAACAGTACATGGCAGCATCTTTGGGACTCAGGCAGGCTAACTATATGGCCTACACAGCTAGATACCAGAAGTCCAGCTGGGACACTGTGATGGCTCTAGCTAAACAGGCCCCTGACCAGCTTGCCAAGGAGCTGGAGTGGGTGGCTGCGGATGGGATTGAGGCATCCAAGGTGCAATTTCATGTTGCTGTGGACTCCAGTGATGTTTCATCTAGAGTCATGGCTACATCTGTGGCTCTTCGGAGGATGGCTTGGCTCAGATGTACTAGCCTGTCACAGGATACCCAGGCTAAGGCCATGGATTTTCCTGTCATTGCTAATTCTCTGTTTGGGGAGCAGACAGAGAACTACATGAAGAAGATGGATGAGTACAGGACCACCTACAGCAGTGCTCAGGCCAAAGAAAGGCAAGCCACTCCTCAGAGGCAGCATTCCAGGGGCAGGGGCAGGCCCTTTCATAGGCCTTTTTAGCAAACCCAGGCCTCGTCTTCTGCTTTTGCTCAGAGGGGGTTCTTTAGAGGGAGAGGCAGACTGGGTATGAGCAGGCCTTCTTCCACCCCTCAGCCTAAAGTCCCTGCCAAGCAGACACCCTGATGGGTCTGCCCGGGCTGTTTCTCCACTACCTGTAGTGGGCAGGCTGGCTTACTTTGTCCAGAACTGGAAGTCTTTAACATCAGACAAGTGGATCCTGGAAGCAGTAAGCCAGGGACTGGTTCTCGGCTTCAAAAAATTTCCCAAGATGAGAACCAGATCCTTTCCACCTGCAAATCCTTCAGAGGCCCTTTCCCTAGAGGCAGAGGTTTCTTCCCTTTTGGCTCTCAGAGCCATAGAAAGGGTTCCTACCCTACACAAGGGCAAAGGATTGTACTCCAGGTACTTCCTAACTCCCAAAAAGACAGGAGAATGGCGGCCCATCCTGGATCTGAGATATCTAAACAAGCACCTTTTAAAGCCAAAATTCAAAATGGTGACTTTGGGAATAATTCTGCCCTCTCTAAGGCCAGGGGACTGGCTAGCCTCCCTGGACCTCAAAGATGCCTATTTTCACATTCCCATCAGGTGCTCCCACAGAAAGTACCTCAGGTTTGAGTTGCCCTCAGACACTATCAATTCAGAGCAATGCCCTTTGGTCTAACATCAGCCCCAATGGTGTTCACAAAGTGCCTGGCAGTAGTGGTTGCTTTAATAAGGAGAAAAAAGATCTCCATCTTTCCATACCTGGACGACTGGTTCATAGTGGCTCAGTCTCCAGACCAAGTCAAGTCACATCTTCAGATAACTCAGCAACTGCTCACTTCCTTAGGACTCCTAAACCTTCCAAATTCAGTTCTAGAGCCAGTGCAGCTCCTCACCTTTATAGGGGCGGTGCTGGATACAATAAGAGCCAAGGCCTTCCTTCCCCTGGACAGGGCAAGGACACTAATAGAACTGGCCTCTTCTTTCACCCTTCAGGTGTCTCGACCAGCAAGGCACTTCTTGCAGCTCTTGGGCCACATGGCAGCCTCTACAGCAGTGGTCTAGGGGGCAAGATTTCAGATGAGGGACATTCAATTCCTCTTGAGAGCCTTCTGGTCCCAGAGAAAGGATTCCCTTACCAAACTAGTCCCAGTGACTCAAACCCTGATCCAGGCTTTGCAATGATGGCAGGATCAGGACAATTTAAGGCAGGGAGTTCCTTTTGTCACTCAGTCTCATTCTCTAATCCTCACCACAGACGCCTCCCTCTTGGGCTGGGGAGCCCACATGGGGGATCTTACCACCCAAGGGCTGTGGTCACCTCAAGAATCTCTGCTTCACATCAGTCTCTTGGAACTCAGAGCAGTGTTTCTGGCACTACAAGCTTTTTCCAAGTCTGTTCAGACAAAGTAGTCCAGATCAGAACAGACAATACCACCACAATGTGGTACATCAACAAGCAAGGGGGCACTCGGTCTATGGCCTTGTGCACAGAAGCAATGAAGTTGTGGTCTCTGGCCTATTCCCTGCAAACTTCTCTGATAGCAGTTCACCTCCCAGGGAGGGACAATGTCCTAGCAGATGCTCTCAGCAGGATATCTCAGGGCCACCACGAATGGTCCCTAGATCCCCTAATTTTGAAGGTGATTTTCTCCAGATGGGGCACTCCACAGATGGATCTTTTTGCAGTCTCAGACAATCACCAACTTCCTTTCTTTTGTTTGCGACCCCCCAGTATTGGGCTCAGTCCTCCTGGATGCTCTAGTTCTCAATTGGGAAGGGAAGTTCCTGTATGCTTCCCCCCCTTCCCTCTCCTGTTCAAGGTGCTAGTCAAGATCAGATCTCAACCCTGCAGAGTGATTCTGATCGCTCCAGACTGGGCCAGACAGCCCTGGTACCCACTGTTGCTGTCCTTAGCAGTCCACCTTCCCCTGTCTCTTCCCAGGAATTACAACCTGTTGACATCCTCTCAGGGAAGGGTTTGGTATCTGAATCTCAAATCTCTCAATCTCAAGGCCTGGCTCTTGAAGAGTTAGAGTTTGCTGATCTGCACCTCTCTCAAGGTGTTCTGGATATTCTAAAGGCTTCTCGAAAGCCTTCCACCAGAAAGACTTGCAACTCCAAATGGAAAAGGTTCACTATTTGGTGCTCTGGTAAGCATATTTCTCCAGAATCTGCTGGGTTGCCTACAGTCCTGGACTATATGGTTCATCTCAATGGCTTGGGACTCAGACCAGCTACACTCAATGTACATTTAGCAGCTGTTTCTGCTTTTTTTGTCAGTAGGCAAGCCCTCTTCTCTTTCAGCCCATCCTGTATTTTGCAAATTCTTCAAGGGATTGTTGCACACCAATCCTCCCTTCAGGGACCCTGCTTCAGCTTGGGACCTTAATGTTTGCATTGCTCAGCTTATACAACCCCCCTTTGAGCCTTTGTCCTCTGCAGAGCTTAAGTACGTGACTTGGAAAACTGTGTTTTTGGTAGCCATTACCTCTGCCAGGCGCATCAGTGAATTGCAAGCCCTGTCAGTGGAGCCTGATTTCATCTCTTTCCAGAGATAAAGTGGTCCTAAGGACTAACAGGAAGTTTTTGCCTAAGGTGGTTTCAGATTTCCACCTTAATCAGTCTGTGTCTCTCTCTGTTTTCTTCACTGACCATTCCTCCTCCTCCTCTGGAGAGAGGAGGTTGCACAGCCTGGACGTAAAAAGGGCCCTTAGCTACTACATAGAGCGCACCAAGGGTCACAGGTTTGAGTCCCTCCAGTTGTTCCTCACTTATGGAGATGTCGGTAAGGGCCAACCTGCCACTAAAAGATCTATTGCCAGGTGGATTGTCTCTTGTATACAATTCTGCTACGAAAAATTGGGTAGAATCCCACCCTCAGGCCTGAGGGCTCACTCTACTAGAGGTACAGCTGCTTCCCTGGCTGCTGCCAGGGATATTCCTATCTTAGAAATCTGTCAAGCAGCCACCTGGAAAACAGTCCATACATTCACCAAGCATTACTCTCTGGATATCCAGGCTAGGAGTGATGCTCGGTTTGGCACAGCAGTGCTTCAGAGCCTTTTCCCAAAGTAGGTTCTGTCCCTCCTCCTTGGAGGTACTGCTTGGTAGTCTGCATATGTCAGAATACAGCAAGACTTCATGTTGTTTGAAGAAAATTACTCACTTTAGTAATGTTGTTTCTTCTAATGGAGTCTTGCTGTATTCTCCCCCGCCTCCCCTCTCAGAACCTGTTTTTGGGATATGGTGGGCAGGAGCAGTGTTAGCACCTAGAGGTACCCCTTTTTCTCACCCTCCTTTATTTTGGGTGTGTGTTGTGTTTTGTTTTTTGGGTGTCCTGACTTGAGTCTTTGCTTTGAAACCGAAAAAAAACTTTTTTATCAAATTTAGTTGCCAGTTGGCTAGTGTGAGTTTACAGTTTCCACACAGAACGCCCAGTGAATATAGCTCGTAAAGATCTGACGGTTGGGGTTTAAACAACAGCAGACAGAGGCTTCAGCCGAGCTCGAGATCAGCATTTGTGCCCTGCATGGAAAGTTAACTCTTTGTTCTCTGGGGCAGTTCAAAGGTTGGTGATCACTGCATATGTCAGAATACAGCAAGACTCCATTAGAAGAAACAACATTACTAAGGTGAGTAATTTTTTTCATTCATGAAGTGCATGAGCTATGGCAGCAGCACTTTGGAGAAATGGAGTCACAGTCTGTCTGCGCTTAGATGACTAGCTAGTGTGTGGGGGAATCAGTGTAGAGGCCCAGTCGTCAGTGAGGCAAACTGTTCATGATGGAAAAGCTGGGGTTCCTTCCGAATTTAGAATAATTCAGCCTGGAACTCTCTCAAACTCTGTGCTGCACTGAAGCAGAAGGCACAGTTCAAACAAGGGCCTTCCTCCCTCTGGAAAAATCTCAAACTCCGATCCCAGTTTGCAGCCTCCTTCCCGTCATGGACAAGGAGGACTGCACAGGAGTTACTTAGATTGCTAGGTCTGATTATCAGCCACAGCTTTGGTTGTACCATGGGAAAGGCAGCACATGACAGCTAGCCAGTGATATTTGAAAGAATACTGGTCCCAACACAGCCCCTGACTGATATGGTACCAGTGCAATAAAGGCTCTTAAGCTTCCTCCAGTGGTGGCATCAGATGCTTTTTTGCCTACCCAGTGTCACTTTGACCCTCACAGGATGGGGAAGATGCATTTTACATCTCACAGTATAGGGAGCGTGAAGCACAGAATCTGCTGGATCTCAGATGAGTATTTCTGTCCTTAAAGTCCTTTGCAGTGTTGATTGGTGAGCAAGTCTTGCAGATTATGATGGACAACAACACAACACTGTATTATATCAGCAAGCAAGATGGTGTTAAGATCCTCAAACCGTGCAAGGAAACACTTAGGGTCTAACATATTTAGAGTACATATCTCTACAGCCCATGTGGCAGGAAAGAACAGTATCCTAGCAGACTCACTAAGGAGCATGGGCCATATCACGTGCGATTGCTGTCTGAAACAGACTGTGCTATGGCAAGTTTTCAGGAAAGGGGTATCCCAGAGGTGCATCTTTTTGCCACATGGGAGAACAAGCAGCTACTACTACTTTGTTGCAGAACCCCATATATGGATACAGTCCCAGAGGATGCACTAGGGAAACGGGTTCCTTTATGCCTTCCTACCTTTTTTCCTTAATGTAGAAATTTCTAAAACTGAGAGTGGAACAGGTAACCATGATTATGAGAATACCAGACTGGCGCAGGCCACCATGGTACTCGCTGTTGTTCCAGATGTCTACAGAAACTTGTACTGTGCTTACTGTATTGAAACTTACCGACAGTTTAAAAAAGGTCTGGTCACTCACTGAAACTTAGAATCACATCACCTGGATGCTTGGTTCCTGAAGGGATAGAATTCTTCATCCCAGGTCATTAGTGACCTTTAAGTGGCTAGGAAGCGACCAGGGAGAAAATTTATGCCTTAATTTTATTTATGTATTGATTTTGATAACCGGGTAAGCCCATTGAGAGTAAAAGTATTTTTCTAGGGACAGGTTCCTTGCCGCTTTGAATCTTGTCAGAAGGTCATCAAGCTGGCTCCTTCCACCCACCTGGGTGGTAAAACTCTCAGCTCTGCCCCATGATGCCAGATCTTCCTTACTGCTTGGAAGTTCAGGTTCCCTCCTTAACGCTCTGCGTGTAGACTGGATCCTAATTCTTTGGTTTGCCCAAAACTTATTTTAAAATTTTCAAGACTTCAGTCATCTTTCTCCCTCGCGGCTGCAATGGACAAATCGACTCCTGGATTCTGGCGGTGCCCTTGTGGGCAGAAAATGTCCAGGACAGACCCGCACTCCACGTGCGTCTACTGCCTCGGCCTAGAACATGACCCGCAGGCCTATGATTTATGCCGTTCATTTTCGGCCAACGTCCTGGAAGACCGCGCTGCCTGGTTACAGCTTGGGTGCCCCGAGAAGCACTACCCGCTGGTGAAGTTGAAGGAGGCCCATTGGACGGTTACCACAAGGCTGGCTCGGCTGAGCAGCTCGAGCAGATGATCGCCCTAGAGGAGGAGGTGGCACAGGCCGCATCATCCTCTTCCTTGGTCGAGGCATTTATCTCGTTCTCTCTCTCTGGTTACCTCATATACAACTTCTTTCAAAGAGCTTTGCCAATCCCTTTCCACGAAGGGAGAGGGGCCATCGGGACATTCCTCTCGGTCCAGAAAGATGGACTCGAAAGGTAAGTTGCATCGTCGGCGGTCATGGGAGCGGGAGAGGTCCCCTTCCCCGGACGGTTGACACTCTGCTTCGGTCGAGGTTGCGGCTAAGGGCGCTGGCTTCATGGCGTCCCCGTCAGGTCAGCCGGCCGAGACACCCGTTGACGCGGTCGAGATTTTTCTCGACCCGTTGGAGGGGTTGTCGACTGGTGAAGCCGACAGCCCTTCTTCACCGGTTCCCGTGGAGACGGAGGATTGCCTGCGCCTCCGGTGCCACAGTCCCGGTTAAGGCTTCCAAGCGAGGGAAGGCGGGTGTTCCCGCCCTTCCCAGACCACATCCTTGGAAGCGCCGAGACCTCTGTCTGGGACATCATCTCGGTCCAGCCGATCCGCCATCGGCGATCTTGCTTTCTAGCATCGGTAAGCGCGCCGCCGCCAGTCTCGCTCTTCCCTCCTCGAAGAGGAGAGGCTTCGGTGCAAGATGCGTCGACGCTACAAGGACCTGATGTGGCAGCAGTTACTTCTGTCCAGGAACAAGTCAACGCCGCTACCTTCCCCGGCCATCAAGTGGCTGTCACCTGATCGACCGACACAACCCCTCGCTGTAGTCGAGGTGCCCAAGCCTGGGCCAGTTGTTCGGCCAAAACCAGCTGCCCCACTGATTGTGGTGGAACCTCCGCCTCCACAACTGAAATTGGGGGTGCCGACCAAGGACTCTCAGTCGGGTCAGGGCCTGCGCCACAGGTTGTCGGTCACCCTCACTCTTGACCGTCCTTGGCAGGTGGAGGGTGGCTCAGGCCCCAGACAGCTCTTCGCGGACTCTTCGGAGTCAGACGACGGCGACTCCTCCCTGTTCTCCAGGCTCATTGACCTGGAGTCCTCCGGGGGCCAATCGATGGATGAAAGCCCATCGTCTTTCATGGGTTTCGGCTCATCTCGGAGTCCACCTGGATGCAGCTCGAGCCCGTATCCAAATGGGCCAAGTATCACCTGACGGAGATACTGGACCGAGGGGATTCTTCCTTGGGGGCCTTTCCAGTGGCTGAAGCCATTGTTGGCCCAGCCTTGGAGCTCTGGCAGCGGCCTGCTGCCTGTCCTGCGCTTTCGGCCAGGATGGCCAGGAAGTATGCGGTCCCTACCAACTCTTTGCCTGGTTTCTCGGAACACCCTCTGCCGCGGGGTTGGTCACCGACAGCGTTTTCTGGCGTTCCGGGAATGCTAGGGATGTGGACAAGCCTCCCGACAAGGAGTCCAAAAAGCTAGACTATGCCGGGTGCAAAGTGTACGCTGCGTCCTCCCTTGGCCTCCGCCAGGCCAGCTCGGCCATGCTGATGGCACACTTCTCCCACGCCCACATGGGCTCCCTGGATGAGGTGATCCCTCATCTCCCGGCTGACCTGCTGACCATGGTCAGGTAGGTACGGGACCAGGGTAGGGCGGTGGCTAAACAGCAGCTCCAAACGGCTCTGGATATTGGAGACTCCTGTGTCAGATCAGTTGCGGCCGTGGTGACCATGCGCCGTGGAGCATGGCTGAGGATATTCACCTTCACGGCGGATACCCAGCACAAACTGGCGGATGTCCCTTTCCTGGGGACCGACCTCTTCGGCTCTGGAGTGGAAGGTCACCTCCAGCGGATCGAAAAGTCCAATGCCACTCTGGACTCGGTCACCTCCGCCCAGAAGGACAAAGGCTGCTGACAGCAGCAGCACAAGTCCTTTCATCCTTCTGCGCCTGCGGCATGTCCGGCCCACCAGCACCAGGGCCAGCAGGCTTGCGCTTGGTATCCCAAACCCAATGCGGCTTCCTCCAACAGGAAGCAGGGATGTAAAGGCCCAAGAGGTCGCTCGGCTGGTCCCTCCTCTAATCCTGCCCAGTGACGGGTTGAGGGGTGTCGCCCTCAGCCTTGTCACTCTCCCCTGGGTTACCCCCGTGGGGGGACGTCTCCGACACGGTGGTGGAAAGGGCCTGCCCTGGAGTTCAAGCAGGCCCTGCCCTTCCGAGCCATTGCCCCTCCGGGGGGGGGGGGCTACGGGGTCCGCAGCCTCTTTGTCAGCTCGCCGAGCCGATATTGCCCTGCTTCTTGAAAAAGAGGTGATCAGGAAGGTGGCGGATCCTCCTCCAGACCTGGAGTTTGTGTCCAGGTACTTCCTGGTCCCGAAACGGTTGGGGGGCTGGCGCCCCATTCTCGACCTGCACAACCTGAACAGGTTCCTAAGGTCTCGGACCTTCAGGATGGTCACTCTGGCTCAGATAATCCCATCCTTGGAACGAGGCATGTGGTTCTGTTCTCTGGACCTTCAGGATGTGTTCTTTCACGTCCCAATACGTCAGTCCCACCAGAGATTAATCCGCTTCAGGGCAGAGGGATTCCTCTACGAGTTTCGTGCCATGCCCTTCGGCCTTTCTCTAGTTCCCAGGGTCTTCACCAAATGCATGGCAGTGGTGACAGCATTCCTGCGGCGCTGAAGGGTCCGGGTGTACCCCTACCTGGATGACTGGCTGATTGCAGCCCCCTCCAGAATGGAGGTAGAGCGGTCCAGAGATCTGGCCCTCCAGGTTTGCTCTCAGGTTGGCCTCCTCATCAACGAGGCCAGGTTGAAACTCGTGCCAAAGCAGGTGATCCAATTCATCGGGGCAGAGCTCGATTCTCTACGAGCCAGAGCACGGCTCCCAGCGGACAGGGCCGAGGTTCTTTCCTCCTTTGCCCAATCATTTCAGGTTGGGTAATCGCGCCCTACCCTGGACTTCCTGTGCCTCCTGAGCCTCATGGCGGCCTGCACCATCGTGGTCCATTGGGCCCGCAGGTACATGCGTCCCCTTCAGTGGGGGCTGGCCAGCCAATGGTCACAGCATTTCGATCCTCTGGATCAGCTAGTGACAGTGACCCAGGGGATGTGGAACGCTCTCCAGTGGTGGACTGTTCCAGCACATCTGCAGGAGGGCATCCCGCAGGTACATGCGTCCCCTTCAGTGGGGGCTGGCCAGCCAGTGGTCACAGCATTTCGATCCTCTGGATCAGCTAGCGACAGTGACCCAGCGGATGTGGAACGCTCTCCAGTGGTGGACTGTTCTAGCACATCTGCAGGAGGGCATCCCGTTTGTCCGCCCCGAGCCGACGGTCTCTCTATCGACCGATGCCTCTCTGATGGGTTGGGGTGCCCATCTGGGGAGCACAGAGTGCATGGCCTCTGGCCCCCTCGGGAGTCCCGATGCCACATCAACCTGCTGGAGCTTCGAGCGGTTTGTCTAGCCCTCACCGCCTTTCCTCCGTTTCTACGGGGTCAGGTGGTTCAGGTCCAGACAGACAATACCACGACCATGTACTACCTAAACTGCCAGGGCGGGACGCGCTCCATGCCTCTGTGCAGGGAAGCTCTCCACATTTGGTCGCTCGTGTGCAGCCTGGAGGCGGATCTCCTCGCCATTCATGTGGCAGGAGCCTCCAACACCTGCCGGAGGTAGTACAAGATCTTTTCTCCCACTGGGGCACACCTCAGGTGGACCTGTTTGCCTCCAGGGAGAATGCAAAGCTAAGACTGTTTCATGCCCGCCCCCCTCAGCAGGGCTCGCTGCAGGTGAATGCCTTCTCGAGGCCGTGGACCCCCGGCCTCTTCTGCGCATTTCCCCCATTTCCCTTGATCCACAAGGTGCTTCTTAAGGCGAGGAGGGACAAGGCACAGGTGATTCTGGTAGCCTCAGACTGGCCCCGCCAGTTCTGGTATCCAGATCTCCTCAGTCTCAGCTCCAGGCTCCCGAGGTGGCTCCCAGCCCGCCCAGACCTGACCTGCCTGAATCAATATCTCAAGTCGTGCACCTTTCAGATGATCACTCTGTCCCAGATCATACCATCCTTGGAGTGAAACATGTGGTTCTGTTCACTGGATCTACAGGACGTGTTCTTTCACATCCTAATCCGTCCGTCCCATCAGCGGTTTCTCCGCTTCAGGGTCGAAAGGACCCTGTACAATTTCCAAACCATTCTGTTCGGCCTCTTATCGGCCCCTCGGGTCTTCACCAAGTGCATTGCAGTGGTGGCGGCACATCTCGGTAGGGGAAGGTCAGGATTTATCCTTACCTCGATGATTGGCTCCTAGCAGGATCCACCCAACAGGAGGTGGAGAAGTCCAGGGATCTGGCCCTCCAGACCTGCTTCCAACTCGGCCTCCTGATTAACGAGACCAGGTCAGAACTCATGCCGTCTTATGTGATGGACTTCATCGGGGCAGAGCTCTGCTCCCAGTGGACAGGGCGGAGGTTCTTTCCTCCTTTACTCAGTCATTTCTGGTTGGGCAATTGCGCCTTGCCCGTGACTTTCTGCGCCTTCTGGGTTACATGATGGCGTGCACCTCAGTGGTCTGTTGGGCCCGATTGCACATGCACTCCGCCATTGGGAGCTGGCCGCCCAGTGGACTCAGCACCACGGTCATTTTGACCATCTGGTCTCTGTAACTTAGAAGATGTGGGATGCTCTCCAGTGGTGGACTGCCCAAGACTGGTTGGAGGAAGGGATTCCATTTGTCCACCCGAGCCGACAGTCGTTCTCACGACCGATGCCTCTCTCATGGGCTGGGGAGCCCACATGGGGACAACAGAGCCCACAGGTTCTGGACCCCTGAGGAGTCCCGATGCCACATCAGCCTGTTGGAGCTCAGAACAGTCAGACTGGTACTGTCAACTTTTGCTCCTCAGCTCTGGGGTCAAGTGGTTCAAGTCCAGACGGACAATACCACGACCATGTACTACCTCAATAAACAGGGTGGTACACACTCCCGTTTGCTGTGCAAGGTGGCGCTCCGCATCTGGACCCTCGTGAGCCTGTTGGAGGCAGATTTTCTAGCCATCCATGTGGCAGGAGCCTCAAACCACCTAGCGGATGCCCTCGGCTGCTTAGACCAGACATCAAACGAGTGGTCTCTCCATCCAGAGGTAGCTAACAGCCTGTTCTCCCGTTGAGGCAAACCAATGGTGGACCTGTTTGCCTCCAGGTAAAACACCAAGCTGAGGCTGTTTCATGCCCTTCCCCCACCTCAACAGGGCTTGATGCAGGGGGATGCCTTCTCGGAGCCGTGGACCCCAGGCCTCCTCTACGCCTTCCCTCCATTTCCTTTGATCCACAGGGTGCTTCTCAAGGTGAGGAGAGGGACAAGGTGAAGGTGATCCTGATAGCCCCAGACTGGCTGCGCCAGTTCTGGGATCCAGATCTCCTCAGCCTCAGCTGCAGGCACCCAGAGCGGCTTTGTACACCCCCGGACCTGATATCACTCAGTCAGGGGAAGGTATTCTATCTGAACCTTCAATTCCTGCACCTCAGAGCCTGGTACCTGAGCGGCTAGAGTGCCAGGCTGTGGGTCTTTCCGAAGATGTGTACACCGTGGTGAAGGCATCCAGGAAGGAATCGACCAGTAAATGTTATGCCTTCAAATGGAAAAGGGTTTCCATATGGTGTCAGGGCAAGGACCTGGACCCTCCATCCTGTGCAGTGGCTAACATTCGCGACTACCTTTGGTCTCTCTCCAAAGGGGGTCCTCGGTCATTGACCCTTAGGGTGCACCTGGCAGCCATCTCTGCCTACTGGGCGCGGGCTGGTTAGGAGACAGTGGTCGGGCACTTTTTCAAAGGCCTGGATCACATATCCCCTCCGGTGTGTGAACCTCCACTTCCATGGGATCTACCGATGGCACTGGCAAAGCTAATGGGCAAGCCATTCGAACCAATGCACAAGTGTATGTTGTCACACTTGTCACAGAAGACAGCCTTCCTGGTGGCTCTCACGTCTGCCAGAAGGATTGGGGAACTCTAGGTGCTTTCGGTGGACTCCCTTTATCTGGTCTTCCACAGGGACAATGTTCTCTTACGCCCCCACCCGAAATTCCTTCTGAAGGTGGTGTCAGAGTTTCACCTTAACCAGGTGTTGACTCTGCTGGTATACTACCCTAATTACACCGCGGAGGCCTAGTACAGGCACCATACTTTGGACCTGAGACATGCTCTCTCCTACGATAAGGAGAAGACAGCAGAAATTCGGGGAGAGGTTCGCCAGCTGTTTGTCACCTACGCTGAGGCTGCTTCTGGCAGACCTGCAGCCAAACGGACTATTGCAGGATGGATCACATCATGCATAGGTCTGTGCTATGAGTTGGTGGGTAAGGAGCCTTCCAGAGGGATAAGAGCTCATTCTACCCATCATACCGCTGCATCTGTGGCTGCTTCCAGGGACATCCCTATCCAGGAAATCTGTCGGGCTGCCACCTGGAAGTCGGCAAACACCTTCATCACCCAGTACCACATTGACCTTGAATCATGCCGGGATGCTGGTTTTGGGGCCTCTGTTCTCTCTGTTCCGTAAGTAGGGGGTGTGCACCTTGCCTCCCTCCTCTTGGAGAACTGCTAGGAGTCTGCCAAAGAGTGTGGATGAACAACATAGCCATGATCCTAGAAGAACAGCTTATGCACCTGTAACAGTAGTTCTAGGATTGGTATATGTTGTTCATCCACATGGACCCACCCAACCTCCCTGGCTGCGGACGCACACAACCTGGCTTCCAGTGGGCTAAGATCTGGCTTCGGGGCAGAAATGAAGTATATACCACCTTGGTGGGTGGGAGGAGCCAGCTTGAAGACTTCCGGTGAGAGATAAAGCGGAAGGGGACACGCCAAAGGGTGTGGATAAACAACATATACCACTCCTAGAACTACTGTTACAGGTGAGCAACCTGTTCTTATTGCATATCAGTGAAGTTATTTGAGGGGGGGCTATAATGGTGCCCTGGGTAGGCACTGATCCTTGAGCAGACTTGATGGACCATAGGGCCTATTCTGCCGGCTTTTTAATATGTTAGTATTGCCCCCCCTCTATAGACAAATGTATTTGTGTGGGAGATGAATGGGTAGGGTCTGAAATAGATACAAACATTGAGGGAGTATGGTCATTTTAACAGAATTTACCCATCCCAGTAGTGTTAGTGGGAGAGATTGCCATCTTCCACAGTCTTAATTGATTTTATTAATGAGGGGTTTATAATTTAATTCTTTTAATTTCTTCAGGTCTCTGGGTAGCCTGATCCCCAGATATTTGATTTCCGATTTGGGGGGGCAGTGTTTTTCCCTGCCACTTTATGTGGGATTTATTTTCCCCCATGGGCAACCACTTGCTTTTCCCCCAGTTTATCTTATGCCCGGAAAGTGGGCCATATAATTCAGAGAGGTCCTCAGGGCTTTGGCTGGTTGGGCTAGGAACAGGAGTATGTCATCTGCAAAAAGGAATACAACATGTTCAGTGTCGCCCCAACTTGTAATGTTAGGGTGATTCCTGGTAGCAGTGGCCAATACCTCTATAGTAAAGACATACGATAATGGGGAGAGGGGACACCCCCACCTGGTGCCTCTGGTGAGGTGAAACGGTGCTGATATAGTGTCATTGGTAAGTACTTGTGCCAAGGGTGAGCAATATAAGCACTGAATCCAGGAGCAAATCCTGGGGCCAAATTTGCACTTAGGTAAGACTGCAACTATGAAGGGCCACTCCATTCGGTCAAAAGCTTTTTCCCCATCTATTGCGAGGAGACTCTGTAAACCCCCTACCCCCTTCTTAGTCCTTAGACGCATAATATTCAGTGTGCGTTGGATGTTATGCTTTGCTTGGCTGCCTGCTACAAAACCCCCCTTGTCTGGGTGCACCAAACTGGGGAGTACCTCTTGGATTCATCAGGCTATTATTTTAGCTAGGATTTTATAGTCTGCATTTAGCAGAGAAATGGACCTGTAAGAATTACATTTCAGTAGTTCCTTACCTGGTTTTGGGAGCACTGTAACTGTGGCCAAAAGTTGAGTCCTTGGCAACTCACCCCCTGCTAATGCCTCTAGAATCATTTGCAACATGGGTTCCCCCAAAATGGACCTAAACGTTTTATAGAATTCGATCGGTATACCGTCGGAGCCCAGCGCCTTGTTTGATGTGGAGGGCCATACTGCATTTTTCACTTCTTTCCCTGTAATTTGTTGATCTAGGTTCACTTTAATCTCCATACCCAAAGTAGGAAGAGTAATATTGTGGAGAAAAGTCTTGGGGTCACTTTGCTGAGGGGTCTGGGAAGTGTAGAGTGTTTGATAAAATTACTTAAATAGATCATTTATTATTTTGGGATCTGAGGAGATATCACCTGGCATTTTAATCTCTAATATTGTTCTGTCAGATCTTTGTTTTTTTAACCGTCATGCCAGCCATTTACCAGCATTGGCTACTTCAAAATAATTTTACGACTGGGTAAAAAGAAGGGCCCTCTCTATCCTTTTAGAAGCTATTTAGTTCAGCTGCCCCTTCAAACACTTTAGTGTGTCTGTGTCTATTGTCTGGTCACCAGACATCAATTTTTTCTCCAGTCCTTGCATCTCTCTCCTGTTTTGTCTCTAGCTATCTGTCCTTCCTACCCCTATAAGCAGCATAGGAGGTTATTTCCCCTCTGATGTACGCCTTCATGGCGCCCCATACCGAAGTGGCTGGCACACTGTTTCCCAGGTTTAGACACGCTGTGATATGTGTCACAAAAGTGGGGTCACCCAGCAAGGTGGAGTCTAATCTCCATTGTCTGGACCCTGGTGAATCTATATTCAAGGTTAGTGTGCTTTTTAAAGGGGCATGGTCAGAGACCAGAATTGGTCCAGACAATGAACTCAAGCCCTGGTGCACCATACCTGGGTACAAAAACAAATAATCTATTCTAGTGTAAATGCCATGTGCTTGTGAATAGAAAGAATTGTCTTATTTTGTGGGGTTGCAATACCTCCAGGCTTCCACCAGGGCTCTCTTTGTTGCCAAATTTCTGAGCGCATGAGAGCTCTTAGGCACCGATCTTACTGTTGTACCGGAATGGTCTGGAGAAGCATCCCAATAGGTATTAAAGCCACCCCCCATCCCCCAGTACTGTATTGTCCCCATAAGGAGCTAGTATCACTACCACATGGTGAAAGAAGTCTGGTGCATCATAATTCAGCCCATACAAGGATATAAAGGTATATCTTACTTCTTCTACTGAAGCATCTACGAAAGGAATAATGCCCAACAGGGTGGGTGTTATGCTGGGATATCATTCCACCTTGGGTGATTGGGCCCGGGGCCAGTGGCTGAGGATGTCAGCATCCGAGAAGAGATGATCTTCTTCTAGATACAGCCCTTGCAGCAGGTTACACCATTAGGACTGAAGCCGTCAGGCGTCAGGACCCCACGGAAACTTTCTAGCTAGCAGTCTTCAGCGGGGACCGCGTCCGATGTTGGTCCCGGCCCCGACGTCAGGCATAGTACATAAGGAGGCGGTCCCGCCACAATCCCCAGTTCTTTTCCAGCTGTCGACTTCGCAGCATCGGCCTCTCTGTCTGTTTCTAGCGCGTGATGACCAGGAGAATTTCAACAGTTCTTTTTTTCATTGGATTTCATCTGATGTCCTCTCCAGCTTCCTTGGGGGGCCATTCATCAAAGTATGCCTGCGGCAAACAGATTCCCTTTAAGGATCCTCACTCGGCCTGCATTCGCTGTCTGGGCCCAGACCACGACACCCAGGCCTGCTCCTTCTGCCAGGGCTTTAATAGCCATACCAGGATCTGCCGCCAGAAGGCCCTCCAAGTTTTCCTCCTCGAGGAGAAACTCAAGGCAATGGATCGAGACCCTTCCTCCAGGGGAGAATCTTCAGGGAAGTCCCACCGGCACCGTGAAAAGCACCGGGAGAAGGAGAGACCCAGATCCCCTTCCAGGGCCTTGGACTCCCGCAGCTCTTGCTCCACGTCGGACCGCTCTCCGTCGAGGGCCCGCTCTCAGCCTCCCCCGGTTCTTGTCAAATTGGCTAGTGGTTCCTCCTCTCTGCAGCCTGTCAAGACCTCCAGGCCTGCATCTTCCTCTACAGCTAAGGCCTCGTCCAGGTCTGGGGAGCACCACAAGTCTTCCTCCCGTCATCCAGCATCCGACATCAGGTCTGTCTCCCAACCGCCGCCACCCCAGCGCAAGACTAAGGAGCTGACCTCCCTTAAGTGGACGTCGGCCAAGGTACATAAGCACTCCAAGGAACCGGCGACTGTCTGTCACCCGTCGCCGGTCAGGCATTCGCCCCCGAGGACGCCCGCGGGGGGACCGGCATCGGCTACTGCAGAAAGGAGGACCATACCACCGCCTACCGACGTCGATAGGGAGGCGTTGTCAGAGGAGGAGTCTACCCAGCCCGAAGACCAGGCGGGTGACCCCGGACCTGTCGAGCTCCCACGGGAACCCTTTCCGGAACCTGAGACCCCCGGGGACCCGACACCTGCCCCCGATGACAGGTCACCGGCGCCCAGTCAGTTGTCGGACCTAAATCTGGCAGAAGTGAAGGAGCTCTTCACCTTCTGGTGGGACACCATCAAGAAAGATGTGGTCACCACACAACCTCCTCCTACGCCTGCTGCCCCTCTGACGCCTGCACCCCCCCCTCCACCCAGAGGGTCAGCAGGACGAACATTAACCCCCAAGGAGCCAGCATCCCCTCCTAGGGGCAGATCTTCAGAGAGGAGAAGGCCTCCGTCAAGATCCACTTCAGGGTCTCCCAGCCCCAAGAGACCCAGAAGGCGTCGGTATACCCCGTCCGCAGAGGACTCCAGATCTGAAACCTCTGTGTTCTCCAGAGCCCCTTCTCCAATCAGCGTCCCTTCTCCGGACGACCTCTTGTTCGCCGAGATAATGAGGCATATCCAGGAGAACATGGGGTGGAGCGCTGAAGAGCTGGACCCCAAGAGACTACGCCTTGCCCGCTACCTTAGGCAAAAAGACCCCAAGCCTGTGGTAGTGCCACCTTTGGTGGACACCTTCATGGACGTCACCAAGGTGGCGTGGAAGTGTCCACATTCGACTCCGGCAATGCCGAAGAAGGCTGACTGCCTGTACAAGGCCCCAAGGGAGGACCAGTACCTGGCGAACCATCCTCTGGCTGTCTCCCTGGTCATCACAGCCTCACATGACCGGTCTCAGAAACCGCAGCACTTGAGCACGCAGCCACCGGACCCGGAGTCCAAGCAGTTGGATATCCTGGGCAGGCGCACATACACGGCCGCGACCTGTGCCATTAGGTCCTTAAATTACCTTACCCACATGGTTCAGTTTCAGAACGCATTGTGGGAACAGGGACAGGACCTAGTTGAAAAATTGCCTGACGGGTGGCCAGAAGGAGGAGCTCTTACAACTCCTCCGTACGGGTTCGGACGTGGGGACCCAGGTACTTAGAGCCGCTTACGACTCCATGGACTCTTCTGCCAGAGCTGCAGCCTCAAGCATGTGTCTCCGGAGACACTCATGGCTTCGTATCTCCGGTTTTACCCCGGAGTCCAGAAGAACATCATGGACGCCCCTTATCATGGCGAAGTTCTGTTTGGTGGAGCCTCAGAGAAGGTGATCACCAAATTGCAGGAAGCCGGGAAGGCAATTAGATCTGTCCACGCTATGTACAGGTCTCGGCTTAGTTCCTTTCGCAGGAACCAGAGTCGCTTTCGCAGTCGGATCCAAAGACAACAACCCCGTTCCGGCCAGCAACAGAGGGGCTCCTTCACCCGGAAAGCCCAGGCCAAGACATCCTCAGGTAGAGGCCAACAAGCCACAAAGTCGGCCCAGCCTGCAGGATCCAATGCTGCCACAGCATGACTCCTTCCCAGCCCCTGCCCCTCCTCAGGATCAATGGGAAATGAAGGTCGGGGGTCGCATCACGGCTCACCTGCCAGGGTGGTGGTCGATCACCACCGACCGGTGGGTGCTACAGTTGGTCGAAAAAGGCCATTATATAGAATTTGTAGACAACCCACCCACAAGGCCTCCTCTGCTTTCCCGCTACTCGGGTCAGCATGCCCTGCTTATATAGCAGGAAGTGCTCACGCTTCTAGAGAAGGAAGCTTTGGAGCACGTTCCAAGGAACCAGAGAGGAGCAGGATACTATTTGCACTTCTTCCTGGTTCCAAAGAAAACAGGGGACCTCCGTCCAATCTTGGACCTCAGCGACCTCAATCTGTCGGTCGTCTACAAGCACTTCCGCATGGTGACTCTTCTGGGGCTAATCCTCATGCTGAAGAAGGATGCTTTCTTGGCGTTCCTGGACATGCAGGACATTTACCTGCACATCCCTATTGCTCAGGTGCACAGGAGGTTCCTGTGCTTCGAGTTTCTCGGCTGCCATTATTAATTCCGGGCGCTTCCCTTCGGGCTGTCATCAGCACCTCGGGTGTTTACCAAGTGCATGGCAGTTGTGGCAGTGTGTCTGAGGAGACAGGGCAACTACGTGTTCCCGTACCTGGACTATTGGCTTCTCATGGCCCCTTCCAAGGAGGCACTACTGATAGCCATTCAATGTACCCAGGCCCTTTTTCAGTCTCTGGGCATCCTCATCAGCTACGAGAAGTCTCTCCTGGTACCGTCCCAGAAACTGCAGTTCATGGGGCAGTTCTGGACACCGTCAAGGGAAAAGCCTTTCTTCCCGAAGACAGAGCGGAATGCATTCGATCCCTCATAAGGGATCTGTCAGCGAAGAAGACTGTCCCAGCCACACTGGTCCTTCGCCTGCTCGGACACATGGCTGCGGCCATTCCTACAGTCCCGATGGCAAGACTCCACATGCGGGTAACCCAGTGGTTGTTAAAGGTGCAGTGGGACCAAAGGCAAAACCATCTGCAGCATCCAGTCAGAATCACGAAGGCCATGGTTCGGGACTGGCAATGGTGGCTAGATCCGGGAACCCTCTCCATGGGGGTTCCCTTCACAGCGCCGTCCCCGGTGATAACTCTCTTCACAGATGCCTCAGGGCTGGGGTGGGGAGCACACTTGAACGGGGTGAGGTCTCGGGGAACATGGACTACCCAGGAATCTCATCTCCATATCAACATATTGGACATGGGGGCGGTCCTTTATGTCCTGCAAGCCTTCCAGTCGGAGATTCCACCGAATACTCTCTTGCTGCAAACAGACAATACTGCGGTGATGTATTACCTCAACAAACAAGGGGGCACACACTCTTACCCCCTTTGCAGAGAGGCTATGAGAGTGTGGGAATGGGTAATTCGACAAGGCGCAAACCTTGTTGCAGTTCACGTCCCCGGGGTGGACAACACCGTCGCAGACAGCCTGAGTCGTTCCCAGGCCTGAGTCCACGAGTGGGAACTTCTACAGGAGGTGGCAGAGGATCTGTTCCACAGATGGGGCACTCCAGAATTAGATCTATTCGCGTCCACGTCCAACGCAAAACTGCCCAATTTTTGCTCACTAGATCCATGGCCTGGTGTTTTCTGGCGAGACACGTTGTCCCTCTCCTGGGCGGGCAGATTCCTCTATGCCTTCCCTCCTTTCTCGCTGATCCAGAGAGTTCTTCTCAAACTTTGCAGGGAGCACGCGACACTTATCCTGATATTGCCTTTCTGACCCAGGCAAATTTGGTTCCCACTACTGCAACAGTTATCCCGGGAACCTCCGCTTCCTTTGCCAATCAGCTCCCACCTGTTGTCTTAGGACGAGGGTTCATTAGTCCACCCGGACTTACATTCATTGAACCTACATGCCTGGCTCCTAGAGACATAGCCATGATGCGGCACTGGGTCTCGCAAGAGGTGTCAGATGTTCTTTCTGTCGCTAGAAAACTGGCAACGCACACAACATACGCCATGAAGTGGTGCAGGTTTTGCCTGTGGACTCAAACGCGCGGTTACTCGCCCTTAGACTGTCCTGAGAAGCTGGTTCTGGAGTACCTGCTTTCCCTTTTTCAATCTGGGCTAGCTTACTCCTTGATCAAAGTGCACCTTTGTGCAATCTCAGCTTATCATGCCCCCATAGGCCATCATATGGTGGCTCAATTAGATACTACTCATGCCTTTTTAAGGGGGGGTCCTCCACCTTAGGCCACCTATCAGGGATCCTGTTCCCCCTTGGGACTTGCTCTTCGTCCTGGAGCAGCTTACGCTGCCACCTTTTGAACCAGCCGCGGATTGCGAGCTACGTTTTCTGTCATGGAAAACGTTGTTTTTAGTTGCAGTTACTTCGGGGAGAAGAATCTCCGAATTACATGCGCTCATGTGCAAAGAGCCCTATTTAGTTTTTCACCAGGACAGGGTGTTCCTGAGGACAAATCCTAAGTTTCTGCCTAAGGTGGTTTCAGCCCTTACCCTTAATCAGGATATTGACTTACCGGTGTACTTTCCCAAGTACTCCAATCGAGGAGAAGCACTGCTTCGCACCCTGGATGTGACCAGGTGTCTCAGATATTACCTAACCAGAACCAAGCAGTACCGAAAAGTGGATCAGCTGTTCGTATCCTTTGCTGAGAGGATGAAAGGGGCCCCTGTTTCGAAACAGACCCTTTCACATTGGCTCATTCAATGTATCTCTTTCTGTTATGACAAGCGCAGCAAACCCTTGCCAGGTGCGGTCAAGGGCCATTCTACCAGAGGAGTGGCCACCTCTTTTGCAGCTCTGAGGAATGTCTCCACTTCAACTATTTGCGCTGCAGCCACCTGGAGCTCGGTGCGTACCTTTGTTAGGCACTACAGCCTGGACATCGCCTCAAGGCGAAGGGCCGGTTTCGGCCTAGCCATCCTTCAGGGACTTCTGTCCTTGGCTCGATCGGGGTGGTATTCTCTGTTCTCCCTCCTCCCGATGGCTTTAGAGTGTCGCCATTGCTTGGGAATCAGTCCTAATGGTGTAACCTGCTGCAAGAGCTGTATCTTGAAGAAGATAGTACAGTTACGTAAGAACTTACCGTAACAGTAGATCTACATAGAAACATAGAAGTTGACGGCAGATAAGGACCGCAAGGCCCATCCAGTCTGCCCATTTCTTTTTCTACCTTATAAATGTGCCAGATCTTCGAGAGCAGCTCTTGCAGCAGGTACCTTCCCGCCCACCATTCCCCCTTATAGGAGGTAGGCTATTGCCTAACATCCATCTGCTAGGATGGGACGATTCGTTCCTTAGTCTTGGCCATCTGATGGCGGATCCTTTGTCTCCTCTTCTGATGTCATCCAGTGGCCGGGAGTCTCCGGCGGGAGAACTGGGGATTGTGGTGGGACAGCCTCCTTATGTACTACGCCTGATGGGGGCGGGACCGACGTCAGAGGTGGTCCCCGCTGAAGACTGCTAGCTAGAAAGTTTACGTGGGGTCCTGACACCTGACGGCTTCAGTCCTAATGGTGTAACCTGCTGCAAGAGCTGTTCTCGAAGATCTACTGTTCTGGTAAGTTCTTACGTAACTGTACTTTATCCCAGCATAACACGCACCCTGAAAGGCATTATTCCTATTATACAATGGCTTGTTGTTATATACAGAATAACAAAAATAATTTTAAAGAATGTTGGTGTGTATAAAGATATTTTTGTTTCTTAAGAGGAGGTGCAAACAATGCAAATCCAGATCCAAGCAATCAGCAGTCAGCTGGGATGTTAAGCCAGGATAACATGCCTGCTGTGGTTGCCAACTGACCAATCAGAAACCAGGATTCTTTCTTGCCATTGTATAATTAAGCAGTAAGGCAAGACAGGGTGTGGTATATAATGGGATATCGTCACGCCTTGGGTAGTTGGGCACGAGGCCGCAGGCCGAGTGCGTCCAACCGTCCGAGAAGTGACAATATCCCATGATATACCACACCCTGGAGTGACTTATTGCTATTATGAACTGGCTTTAAAGTTTTAAAAATTAAAAAGTACAATAAACAGGTTTTAAAACATTTTAAAATTAGTTTTTGGGTGGTGTAGGGTCACATTTTGATAAAATAGTTCTTAAGACAGTAGGTGGCGCTGTTATACTGGTAGTTGATAGAGGTGGGACTGTTGTGTCCCTGTGAACTCATCTCTCACTCTACATCGCATCTGGATGTGAATTGTGGCTATTTTGAAGAGGTTTCTGTTAATTTGTGGTAACGAGTGGCATGTAAGGGATTTGTGGAGCTTACTGTTTTTTAAATGAAGAATAAAAAGCCGCACACTAAAATGGTGTGGCGATGATGCGAGTCAGCCGGAGAAGAGACTTGTGGCTGGGATGAGTCAACAGACAGCATGTTGGTAAGTAACCACATAGAGGAGTTGCAGCTCTTGTGTTATTCGAGACCCACTTTGTTTTTATTTGCTACAGAAAAAAAAAATCACCCATTATTGTCAGTCACGCGCTGCTGCTGCTGCTGCTATCAAAACCGAGTGAGAAGTTATCAACTGTAACTTCTGTGCCCTCTCCCCTTACTAACAGATACATTTTGTTTGGTTTTTTTTTGTGTCTTTTACATCTGTGGTTGGTTGTAATATATCGGAGGACACATTCTGTGTGGGGAGACTTTTGTGAAGGTAGTGAGGGATATGGGGAATGCTGCTAACAGAGGAAAGTTTGTGAGTGAGGAGGCTGGTTGCCAGAGCTTTTTTAAAGCCGTGATGATGTAGCCCAATATCATCACGGCTTTAAAGAGCTGTCGGCCAGTCAGATTGCTCCATTTACAATCCCCAGTTCATAATGTCAGATATCTCCCTAGGGGATCTGCCACAGTAGAGTGGATTTTAGTTCTTAGGCCAGGGCGGAACCAAATCACCACCCCTTGAGCTTTGGACGTAAACATGGCTGTTTTTAATGTGCCTCCCCACGTGGATGACAGCCTGTCTGATTCCTGTCTTGACATATTAACTTCTTGTAGGAGCACCACATCCCCCCCCTTTTTTTTTTTTATATATGACCATACCCATTTCCGTTTTACCACTGTCTTAAGGCCATTTACATTCCAAGACAGAACATTTAATGTACCAATTTCTTACTCTTAAACCAATGTGACCGTCAGTAATTTCCTTTGTTGCTTGCAGTACATTGAGGAATTACCAGATTTTCAGAAACTTGACTTCCACCATTTTAACTTTTTTCCCCCAAAAACTTGAAAACCCCCTTTACTTACCCCTCTTTTTCTTTCTGAACTCCCCCCACTCTCTATCACCTTGCCCCATCCCTTACTCAGTATTTCCATTACCATCAGCGCAAACAGCACTAACAAACCCCACCCCTTGCTTTTCTTACGTAGAAAGGCCTGCATACTGGCTACTCCTCGTGGATCTTGCCAGCAATACTTTGGAGTCCCATGTAAATGAGCAGTCGTGGGGTGAGGGCTACAGGGCCACGGGGGTTGTTGCTGTACCCAGCACATTTCAGTGTTGGGGAGGTGAGGCTCTTACATACAGCCCGATTCTTTTCAGGGATCATCACCCAAAAAGGTGTCACTTGAGGGGTGGCTATATCTGCCATTAAGAGAATCCGGCAAGGGATACTCCTGGGAGACAGAGGAGCCCTGAAGTGGTTTCCCTTCCCCCGCAACCTCCCTCACATGTATGGTTCAGATGAACTTACACCGCTCAGTCGTCCTTCATATAGGTGCCATGACTCAAATGCTCAATTCAGAGATTAGGAGACAATCCCAATATCTCCCCTCCTAAAGAAGCCATTTGCCCCCGCATCCTTTCCCCCACCCATTTTTTTTCCCATATAATGCCATCCTTTCACAAATACTTATTTATACATAAACTCGAGCTGCTAAAGAAACCTAACCTTATTGCAGTTACAACAGCAGATTGTAAAACAAAATCAAGTTCTCTTTTTTTTAGATCCCATAGAGGAAAAGATCCTTCTCCCTTCCTCCTCTTCAGAAGTTATAATAACTTTGTTGGATTAAGTGAAGCTTTGACTAATCAGATTTATTCCTTAGAACAGAGCTTTAATAGGAAAAAAAAACTTGATATGTTACTCAGTTTCAATTATGTTGGTTCCTTTAGGGACCCAGGAAGAGTCTCAAGCTCCAACGAGGGAGTTTCTTAATTATGACCACTAGCAGTCTGACCCCAACACAACAAAGAAAAAAGGGGGTAAATCTTCTAGTCGTTGCTTGTTGGCGAGGCAGATCTTTAAAGTGAGCTGATACTGGACTGGTACGTGGGGTCTGAGGTGCGAGGGGCGTGACCCGCGGCCTGGCCTTATAGGACCCAAAAGGGCATTACCTGACCCAGAGGCTCGTAGGCCTCTCCTCCCCACCCCACCCCATGACTCCCAGACCATTCCCACAATTTGAAAACAGTACCTTATGAAACTGTTTTCATGCATCCATGCTCTTCTCATTCCTGTTCATTGGTTCTTGCGATTTATGTACTCTAATGCTGCATCTGGGTTGTGAAAGCTGTAAAAGTTTTCTCCTGCCTCCGAGTGATCAGCCTGGCTGGGTAAATAAACGCAAAAGGTCAATTCAAGGTGTGCAGCTTCCTTTTAACCTCCTGAAAAGCCTACCTCTCCCTCTGTAGCTGACGAGAGCAAACTGGGAAAAAGCTTACACTGCTTTTTTGAATAGTGATAGCGCTCTGCCTGTGTGTTACTTCCAAAACTGCTTGGCGATCTTGGTATCGCAGAAATTTTACTATAACATGTCTGGGACGTTCTTCGGGTCCTGGTTTCTTACCCGTTGATCTGTGTGCTCATTGGATTTCTAGTGAGGTGGACTCAGGGGTTTGTAGCTGTTGTCTGAACTGCACCTGGAGGTAGGCTGCACAGTTGTTACCCTCCAAGCCCTCTGGCAATCCGACCATCCGAATGTTACACCAGTGCTCCCGGTTTTTGTGATTGTCCATAGTGCCTTTTAACTTTTCAGTCTCTTGTAGGGCTTACTGTAATGAGGTTTCTAGGCGACATACTGTGTCTTCCTGAGTCCCCATGCAATCCTCCAACTCACCAGTTTGTGATGTATGGTGCTCAACTTTTTCTCCCTGGGTATTTAAGGATTGCTGGAGATGGGAGAGCTGTGCTGTAATCTCATCAAAACCAGAATTCATCTGAACTTTAAGATCGTATTTTAATTGTGTTATTAGTTTTTCCAACAATTGGACTGAGGTAGCATTGCTTGGTGGGGTAGTTGAGCTGGATCTCATTTGGGCGTCTGTACTTGTTTTTGAGGCTGCTCGTGTAGTTGGTGGATCTGGGCCCTGCGATCTTGCTGGTTCCATCGCTGTTTTGAAAGGTAAATGCGATTATTTGCCATAGTGTGGCAGTTGTGTTTTCAATTTTGTTTGCTGGTCTGTACGCTGTTCAAGTTGTGAAAATATAACTGGATGGCTAAGATTTAATCAGGATTGCACGGAACTTTGCATTTAAGGTGTCATCTTGGTTCCCAGCTTGCCCCCCCCCATTCATTTTGTTTTAAAACACCTCACCCAGCTGTCCAGAAACCAACTTGGTGAGGGGTGGATTTCTTTTCCCTTATCTTGTTTTTTCGTTTCTCCGCCTGCATCCCTGGCCCTGACAGCATCCTGCCAGCCCCATCACTGACCTGCCTCGTGGACTTACAGGTTAACCACCACTTACACACAGCCATATCTGCAAGTGGCCAGCCACATAGGGTCGTGTGGTACCTGCAGGGAATGCCAAGCAAGCCAAGGCATTTTCCTCCATTTTCTCCATTGGGACATCTGTAAGTGAAGCATGCACATATGTGCTTACTGACGCACATGTATGCTACATCTGTGCATGTCCTCCCACATCTGCTGGTCCTGCCGGTGCTGCCACCCAGCCTCAACTAGGTGTCAGGCAAGTCATGGGACTTAGATTGCCCTCTCCCTGGGAGAGGTGAGGCATCCTGGGGCACTCTGTCCTCTTGAACATGGCCGGCCCTGAACAACCCTGCTCCATTCCTGAAACTGGGTTGCGGGCGTGGCAGGAGATGAAGCACTAGCGCCTCAGTCCTCCATGCCAGTGGGCCTGCTGGGTTTCTGTTTTTTTTTTAATGCTGAAACAAGATTTATTTGTTTTTGTGTTGGGGGGAGGGTCTAGGTTCTGAGGGGGGATGAAAACAGCAGGTGGTACAAGTTTTTATTGTAATTAAAAAAGATGGTGTATCACAGAAGGGTACAACAGCATTCCGTGACCTTTGAACTGTAGTACAACAGCTTTTTAGTTCGGATGGAAATCCATGTGCAGTAAGGGGTAGTCATATATATTATAAGCTGATCTTTGCTGTATATGACTATAACAAGTAACTGAGTCCTGTACAGTTTTGTTTTTTAATACAACGATTTGTATATTGTATTAAATGTCCCTGTGCCACTCTTGAATTCTTTCACTATAATTAAGCATGCACAATTGCGTTTACTGACTATTCATACATTGATTGTACTTATGTATACTGTAAGTTTCGCTGTTAAAAAAAATTAACGTTCTGTGTTAGAAAATCAGTTTTCCATTGTAGGATAAAAAGAACAGCTCAGTTAGCCTGCAGAGATTGACAGTATCCCTTTAATGTCAATTTAAAAAGGGGTCATTGGATTTAAAAACATTTGAACTGCTTATCTTTGCAAACAAAATTGAACATAGTAGACCCGGTCTTTTTCTATTGTTACAAAAACTTGATGGCCACAGTTCTCAATTTACTACAGAACTGATATGTTAACTGCAGGCATTGGAAAGAAAAGTTGTGCCCCGTATCTCACTTATTTCTGATGATTTTTTTCCCCCTACCTTTGCACAGAGGATGCTGAAGCACGAGAACGTGATGAAATTAGACATGAGAGACGAAAAGAGAGACAGCACGACCGGAATATTTCCAGGGCCGCCCCTGATAAAAGGTACATTGACAAAGTTGCAGTGGGGTTAAAATTAGTATGAGATGCACTGGATTACTGTTTATCACTAATGTGGGAGATTACAGCACTTCCCGAAAGGAACTGAAGAAAACACGAAGCTGTTCATTGTAAAAATGGACATATTCTGTGGCTATTTCCCTAATGAAACAACCTTGAAAAGGGGTTGGGAAGTACTGTTTACTCCTGTTTTCCTCCTGTACAAGACTTTTTTTTTTTTTTCTGTCTGCTTGGCCGTTGAAACCAACTATCCTAATGGGTGTTTCTTATTTATACCAAGGTAGTAAGTACCAGTTTAGAACTGTGTGATGTATTTCATGTACTTTGCTCAGCTCTTCCATTGTTGGTACAATGCACCCATGTTCTAACGTACTAAGAAGTCAGCAGATTAGACGCTATAATCTGTCAAGACTGCTTGACGATCAGTGCCTTCCCAGGGCACCGTTTTTAGCCCCCCCCATACTATACTATACTATATAACTATAGAACTCTGCGACTAAAAGGGACATAAACTACATCATACTCAAGCAGACTAGATAGACTAAGGCATTTATCTACTGGCACAGTAATATGTCCATGTGTACATATACAGTTATAAAATGGTACTGAACAGAGTGTAAATCAGAAACACTGAGGTTACTAATAGGCCATTTATAGAACTAGAACCAGTATTTAATAAAATAAAAAGTTTCCACTGGGCAAATGACTTACAGGTTCAGCGCAGTTCTTTAAATGACAGGGAGAAAAGGAAGAATGTGATAAGCTGAAGCACATCATGTGACCTTGCAGAAAGATTTGCCTTACTGCACAGCTGGCTATCTGTCAGATTAGCCATTGATTTAAACTTGTATTACCGATCAAGGGAGCATTGCCAGTCTATCAGAGTGCGCATTTCCCCTCAGCTTGAGACAGTCTTAGTCTGCAAAGAGTATATAGTGTGCAGTGTTCCTGGAAACAGCCAGATTCATTTGGATTTTTAAAAACTTTTTTTTCATTACTGTTTTGTGCCCTCTCAAAATAATAACTCTCTTAAAGGAGACCTGCCACCACAGATCAAGCAGTGACTGCTGCACAGATCGGGGTTTCAGTACCCCAATCCCCCCTGCAGGCATAATCTTCACTGAAGTGTATTATTACCTCAATACTCGTAAAAATCTAAAAGGACTGTCCTAGCAGGTGATATTTTCTAACATTCCAGTACTCACCCCCCAAGATCGCACTGCTAACAACGCGATATGATGAATGATGACGTGCCACTGCCCCTTCCTGTATGGTGCCTTTATGCTCAGAGATTTAATAATTTCTGTGTCTCCCATGCCTTGCTGTATGGGTCTACTACAAATTTTTGACAGAATCCCAAGTGAGAAAATCCCAACGATAGGAAAATGCCGACAGGGCAGTTCCTGATTTTGCGGGGGACTCCACCCCTACACCCCCCATTAAATATATAGAAACACCTCAGAATGTCATACCGTGGGAAATGTGGCTTTCGGGGTGGGGATGGGGGTCCGCTATACCACCGTGATTTTGTATGGATCCATTTCTCTGTTTTCACAGACTTTGCCACATGGTATTTAGGCAAAGTCTGTCAGACTAGAGCACAGCATGGGAGGATGTGGAGATTATTAAATCTCTGTACATAAGGGCTTCATACAGGATGGGGCAGTGTGGGCTGGCCCAGTGGTGCTGAGAGTTGAGGTGCTGGACGCCACACCTTGCGCCATGCCAGCGACCCAGGCTCTGGAATGAGCCTGGGCTGCCGGGGGCGGCAGGGGGGAGAGAGAAGATCGAGTGTCCGGAGGATAGCTCTCCTCTCTCTGGGGTGGGATTCAGGTATGCCTGGCATTGCAGTGGTCCCCCTTTGGTACTGTACATGCTACGGTGCATCATGTAGCGGGACAAGAGCTGCGGCAGGTGACCTGACGCCATTGCACGTCCGAGCTCTCGTCCTGGAGGCCGCCTGACTGGATTATAGATAGAGTGCCAGGAGGTGTAAGTCTGGCGGTCCTGCCTCAGGGGACTCAGAGCCAGGCGGCTGGGAGGCCGAAGGGCATGGAGATGCCCTGTCACAGAGGAGTGGGAAGGAGCTTCTGGCGGGAGGGATCAAGGTGTCCACGGAGTGACCACTTATGAAGGAGTTTGGGTCAGTAGAGAGCATAAATAAAGTAAAAAAAAACAAAAAAAAAAAACAAAAGGATGGGGCAGTGGCACGTCATCATATTGCATTGTTAGCAGTGTTATCTCGGGGGTTGAGTGCCAGGATGTCAGAAAATGCTGCCTGCTAGGACAGCCTTATTAGATTTTACGAGTATTTGGGTATTAATACATTTCAGTGAAGATTGTGCCTTCAGGGGAGATTGGGGTACCATAACCCCAATCTGTGCAGCGGTCGCTGCTAGATCAGTTGCGGTAGGTCTCCTTTATAGGGACTCTGTCAACTCTTTGCATCATGTTATTTCTGATTGAAAGCCCACAGTTTCTGATAATTTACCTTCCCTAAATTGTATTGCTGTTGCCATTTGTTCGGTGTGCCTCATGTCTTAGTAAAACTGAAATGCATGCTAATAGCATAATTCTATCCAAACTGCAGAATAGGGGGTGCTAGCTGCACATTCGAGCAGACTTGATAGACCTCTAGGCCTTTATCTGCTGGCAAATTTTGTATGTTCGTCCTTTATCTGCTGGCAAATTTCACATGTTCGTAACCTTGTTTTGATTCAAATCCTCCATCTACTCTTCTTGCATACTTTCAGATGATTGGGAACACCCTCAAACAGTGCAGCCACTCGTGATACAATAGATCTTACTTCGAGAGGGCTCTTGCAGTAGGTAATTACATATAGGACTGACGCCGGCCGGCGGCAGGACCCCACGGAAAAATTTCTAGCCAGCAGTCCCTGGCGGGGACCGCCCGTCAGGTGACGGCGTCAGTCTGACGTCGGTATAAAGAAGCGGTCCCGGACGCCTGCCTTCCAGTTCTTTCCATGGTCGGCTATTACAGTGCCTCGCGGTAAAGTTCGAGCTTAGTCAGCCCTGTTCTTTCGTCGGTTTTACTGAGGTTTTCAGTATTTTTTCTTCTCATTGTCAGGTCAGCGTCGGTGTACGTCGTCCCCTACACCTTCCAAAAACAAGTGCGACTCGTGCGGCGCCCAACTGCCACACAAGGACGGCCATTCCCTCTGCCTTTTTTGCTTAGGCCCCGACCACCCATTCGACAAGTGCCCGCATTGCCTGCACTTCAACGCGGCTACCCGCTGACAACGCCAACAGTCCCTGGAAGCCCATCTTCTAAACAAAAAGATGTCCTCGATGGAAAAAGAATTGAAGAAGCTCAGGCAGGCGTCGACTTCTCCAGAAGGGCATCGTAAAAAGTGGGACAAAGAAAGGCACCGGGAGAAGATCTCCTCACCCGCGACTCCGGCCGGAGTTGTGGCCCAGGTAATATCCCCTCCGGGGGACCGTCCGGCAGCAGCCTCCAAGGTTTTGGAGGAGGCGTTGGCCCGCCCGTCGGGCTCGCGCTCTGGCCTTGCGGGCACCTCTGGGTAAAAGGAGGCGCCCGCCTCCAGTTCCGCCCGCAGGCTTGGCCTACTGAGTGCGGGCGACTCCCGCAAATCCTCCGGCGTCCGCTAGGAGAAGGCTGATAAGGCGCCCGACCCTTGAGGTAGCGCGCGGCCGTTCCCGCCCGGACCAGGCGCTTCCCTCCCTCGGCCTGCCTCTGATGAGGGACCCTGTAAGGCGGATGCGGCTCTCGGCCGCGGGGAACCAGCCCTAAGCCGCCGTCGGCACCTACAGCAGACCTCCAGCCCCCATGCGTGCCTGGTTCCTGGCAGCCTTCGCTGCCGTCCGAGGATCCTGAGTCACCCCAGCCTGACTTGGGACTTTCCCCTCCGTCCCAGGCGTCGGGGATATTCCACCCCGTCAGACCCTCCTCCTAGGGAGCCGGATCGGACGCGCCCCGAACACGGTTCCGGCCCCGGCCCACAGGCGCTGGCGGGGACATTCTCCTTCTGTCGGGCCCACCCCCCGGGCCTCTCAATGTTGACCCGCCCGTGGGGCCACCTTCCGGGCCGTCTGCTCCAGCAGCTCCTCCGGTGCCTGGGTACCCGCCGTCTTATCCAACGCCATCATACCTGGGTCCACAGTATCCAGCGCCGCAGTACCCGACGCCAGTCCTGCCGACGTCTCAGTACCCGATGACTCAATACCCGGCACCAGTTTTTTCCGCAGCCAGGTTTCGGATACTCGCCTTACGGATATAATCCGTATCCTTATCCCCCTCCACCGCCCCCTCGGCCGGCGGTGGATATGCAGGAGACTCTGGCTTCCTGGTGGGCTGAGGCCAAGGCTCAGCTCACCAAGGAAGTAGAGAGCCGCCTTACCGTGACGGTGCCGCCCCCGTACGCCCGAGATGGCACACTCCCTCACCACTTCCGGACTCCAGAGCCCTTTCCTCTGGATCCCGGGAGGGGCAGGACACGCGTCCAGGGATCCCCCTAAGGAACCAATTCCTCCCCCTAGACGTGTCAGGGAGTCTTATTCTGCTTCTGATTCTTCTTCTTCTTCGGTCTCGGATTCCTCCAACGGATGCTTCGAGAGAGACGACGAGCCCCGCTCTCCATCCAAGCCCTGGCCGAGGATCCCTCCGAAGTCTCCTCCGGAGGACCCTTCCTTCACGGAGTTACTCAGAAAGATCCAGGAAGTACATCAGTGGCGCTCATTGGAACCAGATCCTCAGCGGGTCAAACTTGCCGAACATCTGGACCTGCCCCTGACAGCTCCTACTTTAGTGCCACCCTGGATCGAGCATCACGTCCACCTTGTTTCCACTATTTTGAAACAACCGTCGACTTTAGCCCCGCTTCCTAGGAAGTCTAACAGGCTATACCAGGCTCACGGAGGGTGTAGACTTTTTGGATTCTCACCCTCGTGCAGACTCTGTTGTGATTAGTGCCGCTCACGGCCGGTTAGCACATCCCAAACATCTAAGCTTGTCTCCTCCGGATAAGGAATCTCGCCTCCTGGACCAGTATGGAAGAAAAATATATGCCTCTTCCACACTGGGAATTTGGGCCCTGAATTATGTCGCTCATATGGGGGATTACCAGAAGGCCATCCTTACCCAGGCAGAATCCAAGATTGACTCCTTACCTGACTCCCAAGTCAAGCAGGAGTTAGCTGACTGAGTCCGTTCTGCTCATTCGGCCAGTCGTCACATCCTGCAGATGACATACGATGCAGTGGACACTGCCGGACGGAGCTCCGCGTTCGCTGTAAGTCTTCGGCGTCGTGCCTGGCTCCTATGTCAGGTTTGGTCCCGGAGGTGCAGTCAGCAATCCAGGAAGCACCTTTCAGGGGTTCAGTGCTTTTTGGTGGTGATGTCAAGGACATCCTCACCGACTTGCAGGAGAAGGGGACGGCTCTGAAATCTGTGGATTCCATGTACCGTCCCCATCCCCCATAGCGCCATCCTTTTTGCAGACGCAGTCGGCCACAAGCGAAACCCCAAGGAAGGCGGGCCACTAAACGTCGGGCCCCTGCAGCTGCCAGGCCCCCACCGCCCAAAAAAGCAGTGGGTGCCCTAGCTGCGGCGCTGCCCCACACCACCTGACTCCTTCCCTCTCCCACCGCCTCCGGACACACCGGAGGAACCGGTAGGAGGGAGGTTCTCCCTCCACCTTCATGGTTGGGAGAGGATAACAACGGATTCATGGGTGCTTCAGATTATAGCGGAGGGGCACTCCATAGAGTTTCTACAGAAACCACCCCGCCACCCCTCTCTGAAGTCGTCCTATGCAAGGGACCATCTTCCTTTGGTCCGGGAAGAAATCTCGGCCCTTCTCGCAAAGCAGGCCATAGAACCCGTTCCCCCTCACCTTCAAGGGACGGGTTATTATTCTCATTCTTCCTGATCCCAAAGAAAACGGGAGATCTCAGACCCATTCTCGATCTCAGCTCTTTGAACCTTTATGTGGAATACAAGAGGTTCAGGATGCTCTCCCTGCAAACCCTTCTGCCCCTTCTTCGGCCGGGTCAATGGCTTTGTGCACTGGATATGCAGGACGCATATCTGCACATCCCCATTCGTCCTTCGCATCGCAAGTACCTCCGATTTACTTTCCAAGGGGACCATTACCAGTTCCGGGCACTCCCGTTTGGTCTTTCCTCGGCGTCCCTAGTTTTTGCCAAATGCCTGGCTGTGGTAGCGGCCCACCTGCGTACTATGGGAGTACGGCCGGCGGCAGGACCCCATGGAAAAATTTCTAGCTAGAAGTCCCTGGCGAGGGACCACCCCCACGTCAGGTGACCGGCGTCAAGCGACATTGGTATAAGGGTGGCCCCTGATGCCCGTAACTTCAGTTCTTTCCGCCCCGTTAGCTTGTGCACGCTATGAAAGTTCGTTGTTTGCCGGCTTCCCTTTGGTTTTACAGAATAATTTTGCCTTTTTCGACATTTGTCAGTTCATCATCGGTGTATGTCGTACCCTACACCCTCCGAGCACAAAAATAAGTGCGACTCGTGCGGTGCCCAACTCCCGCACAAGGACGGCCATTCCCTGTGCCTGTTCTGCCTAGGCTCCAATCACCCGGTTGAGAAGTGCCAGCACTGCCTCAGCTTCAGTGCGGCTACCCGGAAAAGGCGACAGCAATCTCTGGAAGCCCACATCTTGAAGACAAAGATGAGTTAGATGGAGAAGGAGCTCAAAAAACTGAGGCAGACGTCCACTTCCCCTGAAGGCCATCGGAAGAAGAAAGACAAGGAGAGGCACCGGGACAAGGGCTCCTCCACCGCGTCTCCCTCGGGAGTCGCTGGGACTCGGATAACGTCCCTCTCTGGGGGACCGCTCCTCGACGGCCGCCTCGGAGGCTTCCGAGGTGGTGTTGGCCCGCCTGTTTGGCTCGTGCTGTGGCCTGTCGGGTGCCTCCGGGCAGTTGGAGGCCTCTGCCCCCAGTTCGGCCGTAGCTTCGTGGCCTACTGGTGTGGCGACTCCAGTAAGCCAGGCGTCGGCTCCTCCAGCGTCGGTGCAGAAAGCGATGAGGCGCGACCGCCGAATGACCGCAGCGGCTCCTCTTCCGCCCGGACCAGGCCGATCCTTCTTCTGGCTCTGCCTCTGGCGGTCCCCATAAGTCGGATGCGGTTCCTCCGGCTCCACGAGATCTCGCTGTAAAACCACCACGTTGGCTCACTCAACGTCCGGTCGGTGAAGAACCGGCCGGCGGACCTCCCCCCGCGTCCGTCGTCCTGGTTCTCGCAGACTTTGCTGCCCTCCGGGGACCCTGGAGTCCCCAGCCCGACCCGAGATTTTCCCTCCATCCCGGGGCAACGCTGGGGTTCCTTCTCAGTCAGACCGTCCTCCTTTAGGTGCACCGGCTCCGACGCCGGCCCTGATGCCGGTCTTACCGACTCCGGACGACATCCCGCTCCCGGATGTCGCCCCGACAGGGAGGAACTCCTGCGCTGCCTTGCCCTTACCCAGCAGGTTTTTGCCTGCCTGGGTATTACCATCAACCATTCCAAGTCTCACTTGATCCCATCTCAGAGACTACAGTTTATAGGGGCGATTCTAGACACAACCATTGGCAGGGCCTTCCTGCCACCGGACCTGGCGTCCACCCTCCAGACTCAAATAAGTCTGCTGTCTGGCCGCAGGCGGGTCAGTGCAAGGTCGGTACTTTGCCTTCCCTGGCTCATGGCGGCTGCTATCCCGACAGTCCCTCGCGCTCGGCTTCACATGAGAGTTTCTCAGTGGACTCTCCGCTCCCAATGGGATCAGTTAGTGGACAACTTAGATCACCCAGTTCTAGTCTCCTCGCCGATGCTCCAAGACTTGCAATGGTGGGTGGTTTGAGAGAGCCTGCTTCGGGGAGTTCCTTTCTTTCGTCTCCCCCCCCCCCACAGACTGTAGCCACAGACGCCTTGGGCGAAGGTTGGGGAGCCTATCTAGGTCACCATCGGACCCAGGGCTCTTGGTCCAAGCTCAAACAGACACTCCACATCAGTGTGCTCGAGCTTCGGGCAGTGTTGTACGCTCTTCAAGCCCTTCTCCCATACATCCTTCCCAGCCACCTAGCCGTTCAGACAGACAACATGTGCGTGGTTTGGTACATCAACAAACAGGGGGGGACTTGGTCCAACCCTCTTTGCAGGGAAGCAATGAGGGTTTGGGATTGGGCAACACAACACGACCTTCACCTCACGGCAGTTCATGTTCCGGGAGTCGACAACACCTTGGCAGACAAGCTAAGTTGCTCGTCTGCTCTGGCTCATGAGTGGGAACTGGACCAAGGGGTCCTGGAGGGGTATCTTCTGACTCTGGGGAACCCCACAGGTCGACCTGTTCGCATTTCCTCTAAACGCAAAACTTCTGTTTTCTGCTCGCTCGTTCCAGAGCGAGGCGTTTTCTGGAGAGACGCTCTGTCTCTAGACTGGAAGGACAGATTCGTCTATGCCTTTCCCCCCAATTCCTCTTATCCCACGAGTCTTGCAGAAACTAGCTTCAGAAGGAGCACGAATGATTCTGATTTGCTCCTTTCTGGCCCAGGCAAGTTTGGTTCTCTCTTCTACAAGAATACGCAGAGGATCTTCCTCTTCCTCTATCATGAGGTTTGCTGACCCAGTATCAGGGGACCCTGGTCCACCCAGGTCTCAAGTCTCTTCAGCTGCGTGCATGGCTCCTGCAGACTTAGCTCAGTACCGCTTTGGGATTTCTCCCCCAAGTGTCTGAGATTTTGGTGGAGGCTAGAAAACCCTTTACTAGATCTACTTACGCCATGAAGTGGAAAAGGTTCACTATCTGGGCTGCCTCTAAGGACGTGGAACGCATTTCCTGTTCAGCGGGGCTTCTGCTAGAGTACCTACGCCATCTTTTTGGCCTGAGTCTTAGTCATTCTTCTCTGAAAGTCCACATGGCAGCCATCTCGGCCTATCATGTCCCCTTTGCAGACAAGACATTTGCTCAACTGGAGGTCTCTAAGACTTTCCTTAGAGGGGTCCTCCATCTGAGACCTCCCATATGTACTCCTGCTCCCTCTTGGGATTTGAACTTTGCTCTTGAGAAACTTATTCTGCCTCATTTTGAGCCGGCAGCTTCCGCAGACTTGAAGTTCCTTTCATGGGAGACTCTTCCTGGTGGCTGTTACTTCCGCTCTGAGAATTTCCGAGCTCCAGGCCCTGATGTGTAGAATTCCATACTTGATTTTTCACAAGGAACGTGTGGCTCTGCGCACTAACCCTAAGTTTCTTCCTAAGGTAGTAGTGGAGTCTACTCTGAACCAGTCCATAGAGTTACCCACCTTTTTTACGCAGTACTCCAGTCGAGGGGAGTATTTACTCCATACTATGGATGTTCACCGGATTCTGGGATACTACACTAACAGGGCAAAAGATCTCAGGAAGACCGATCAATTGTTTGTCTCTCTTGCACCCAAAAGAGAAGGCAGTGCTGTTTCTAAACAATACCTATCCAAATGGTTGGCTCATTGCATTACTTTCTGTTATGACAAGTACAACAAGACCCTGCCAGGTCAAGTAAGAGGCCACTCCACCAGGGGAGTTGCTGCCTCAGCGGCTTGTTTCAAGAATGGCTTAGCGGCAGACATCTGTGCTGCCGACACTTGGACCTCCATCCATACCTTTACAAAACACTACAGTTTGGATATTGCCTCTCGCCGTAGAGCAGCTTCGGGCTGGCTGGCCGGCCTGCAAGGCCTTCTATCTTAAGACTTGCACAGCTAGAGGTTCTACTTGGAGTAGATTTCCTCCTCCCTGGTGCTTCTCCTTGTTCCAGACTGCTTGGGAATCAGTCCTATATGTAATTACCTTCTGCAAGAGCCTCTCGAGTAAGATAGTACAGTTATGTAAGAACTTACCATAACAGTAGATCTTGAGAGAGGCTCTTGCAATAAATATTTCCGTCCTCCATCCCCTAAGCTTTTTCAGCTCCTTTTCCATTGAAAATCCGCTCCTCTCTTGTCCGGCCTCTTTTGGCCTGTGGCGGAAAAGAACTGGAAGGCGCGTCAGGGACCGCCCTTTATACCGAGCGTCTCCTGACGCGGTCACCTAACGTGGGGGTGGTCCCTACTTCAGGGACTGCCCCGCTGAGAATTTTTCATGGGGTCCTGCCGCTTCGCCGACGGCCAGTCCTATATGTAATTACCTACTGCAAGAGCTCTCAAAGATCTACTGTTATGGTAAGTTCTTACGTAATTGTACTTTTTGGGTACACATTCCCTTTAAGAGACTGTGAATACACCTAATTTTGGAGAAGCTATTTTTATGAACCACTGAGATGCCCAGAGTCTTTTTTTTTGGGGGGGGGGGGATTTTATTGCTTCTAAATATTTTCTACAGAGCTTCTTAACTCTGAAACTCAAGGCAGGGATGAGATTGGAGCCACCAACTCATGAGTAGATGTGTGGTTTACATTTGTTGGAACCTTCTCTTTCATTGCCTCTAGGTCAAAATTGCAGAGGGACCAAGAAAGAGATGTGAGTGAACTCATTGCTCTAGGTGTACCCAACCCTCGAACATCATCTGAAGTCCAGTATGACCAAAGACTCTTCAACCAAAGCCAGGTAAAGAACTTGTTTATGTACCTTTTCAAGCCTCAGAGAAAAACAGTTGCATGAAATGTAATGTTCCATATAATTCACCAGTCAGAATTTTGTGTGATTGTCACAGCATGTGGGAATAAACATCAGATGAGGCAAATTTACAGGTTTTAAAACACACCTTGATGTGAGATTTATTTTTCATAAATTTGAAAAATAAATGAAAACAGAAAAATGCAAAGAAAATCACTACTTAGCATCAGTAGTTTCTTGCATAATACAATACAGGACCATATAGCTTCTAAGATCCATCTCATCTGCATTCAACAGCTTGTGTGCTCAAACAGGAGAACCTCTCTCCTACACTCTCAAGGCTGAACTTCTATTCTGGTCTCAGTAGGGGGGTTTTATGCCAGACTGTCCCAGTGTATCTTTTCGTCAGTGTGGGGGGGGAGGCCCTACCTGTGGGGAGGCATCCGGGTGGGGAGATCGAGGTACCCTTTGGCACCCCCTTGCATCTTGGTCGGGCGCGACGGGTGGCGTGGGTCAACGGGTGGGGGGGGGCTTCCTAGCTAGGGCAGGTGGGCCATCGTCATCTGGTTGACACGGGTGGTCATTTTCCTGGTTCTGTTTCCCCACCTCCTTAGGAGGCACGCCTCGGCATCCTTGTTTCTTGCGCATGCGGTGTGTGGTCACCCACGCCGCAAAGTGCAAGGCCGAATCCAGCCATGAGGAATCACTGAAGAGCAGTGCCTCTATGCGCCCCCCTTCCCCTGGGAGGAAAGCATCCAAGGGACACTCTTGAGCTCTTCCTGACGGCTTCTCCTGATGCTCCGGGCTTGGGCGCAAACCCGGGTCACCAGTGTGCCAGGCGATCCCCCACTGACTAGCGCCACTGAGCCGGTCCACCATACATTTT
The DNA here is from genome assembly GCA_016271365.2 of Neoceratodus forsteri. Classification (NCBI taxonomy): domain Eukaryota; kingdom Metazoa; phylum Chordata; order Ceratodontiformes; family Ceratodontidae; genus Neoceratodus; species Neoceratodus forsteri. The sequence continues at coordinate 338,478,800 of CM028134.1, read as the reverse complement.
TAATAAAGCACTCCACAGTGATTACCAGTAACACAACCTCCCAGATGTTTTGTAAAGGGCTAAAATAACCCTTAATATGCTTAATTGCATAGTAACACTGAGTGACAGGGAAGGGAATATAAAATGGGGACTGTAGAGGGCGCTGCTCTCCTATAGGAACCCTCAGTTACAGTCCTGGAGCCTGGTAATACACTGTTTTTCTACTTCCTCCTAGTTATAATTACATTATAACAGGTTCCGCAAGGAAATGTAGCTTGAAAACCCTTAGTTTTAATTCCTTATAGAGGACTCTTACTTCTCGTTTCATAAACGGAGGTTAAAAGCTCTTTTTATACCTTTATTTATTATGCCTTGTTTTAAAAAGGAAAATGGAGAGCTTTTGGTGCAGGAGAATACCCACCACCTATGTCTGAAAAGAAAAAATTACTCACCTTAGTAATTGCTTTTCTTCTCATGGAGTCTTGCTATATTAGGACTTGTGCAGTTAGCCTCTGGCTCTGAACTGCCCCGGAGAGGAAACAGTTAACTCCAGAGTAATCTGGAGTTCCACAGCGTGAGGGCGCTGTTCAAAGCTCTATCTGGCCAGTTTCAAATGAAACTGCCAGGTTCTTTACGAAGCTAAACTAACATAGCAAGTCTGTGTGGAAAAACTCTACACTAGCCATTGGCTACCTACCAGTAGTAGAACAACAAAAACACAACAACAATCACAGAATAATAACAATATTACATATTATTGTTAGAATCACCCTGACAAACTAATAGGCCCCTCTCCCAAAAACTCAAGTCCAGGGAGGGGCCATCTACCATAACAAACAGAATTACCTAGTTCCCTTAACCCAAATGAAACAAGGGGGAACTAGGAGAACTAACATGGCATGACACAGTGCTTGCACTAATTTGCCAACCCTGCACCCAAGTAGGAGTTCTGAGAGGGGTAGGAGGGAGGTTGTCATCACTGGAAACAGGGAGGTACCCAAAGACTGGAGGACAGCAGATGTAGTCCCCTTATACAAAAGTGGGAACAAAGAGGAAGCAGGGAACTACAGACCAGTCAGCCTCACCTCGGTAGTGGGAAAGATCATGGAAGCACTACTGAAGGAGAGATTGGTGGAACATCTGGTTGTCAATGGACTACAGGACCCAAGGCAGCATGGTTTCACCAGGGGGAGGTCATGTCAGACCAACCTCATTGAATTTTTTGACTGGGTGACTAGGGAGGTGGATCAGGGGAGGGCAGTGGACATGGCCTATCTGGACTTCAGCAAGGCCTTTGACACTGTGCCACATAGAAGACTATTACACAAACTGGGGAATATGGGTGTGGGCAGGACAGTAGTGTGGTGGGTAGGTAACTGGCTGGGTGGCAGGACACAGAGGGTGGTGGTAAATGGCTGTCACTCCACAGAGGGAAGAGTGACCAGTGGGGTACCACAGGGATCAGTGCTGGGACCGGTCCTATTCAACATCTTCATCAGTGACATTGCACAGGATATAGAAGGCAGAATTTCACTGTTCGCTGATGACACAAAGCTCTGTAACAGAGTAGACACACCAGAGGTGTAGACAGAATGAGAAGGACCTGCAGAAACTTGAAGAATGGTCAAGGGTTTGGCAGTTGAAATTCAATGCAAAGAAGTGCAAGATAATGCATATGGGGCACAAAACCCTGGCACAATATATCAGTTGGGGGTGAGGATATAGCATGCACCAAGCAGGAAAGGGATCTTGGGGTTGTCATCTCTGATGACCTCAAGGTAGGAAACAGTGTGACAAGGCATCAGGTAAAGCAAATGGGATGCTGGGATGTATAGGCAGGGCATCACCAGCAGGAAAAGGGAGGTCATAATTCCGCTATACAAGACACTAGTGAGGCCTCACCTGGATTACAGTGTACAGTTCTGGAGCCCATACCTACGTAAGGACATAGACAGGGTAGAAGGTTCAGAGGAGGGCAACAAAGATGGTGCATGGGTTGCATCACAAATCCTATGAAGACAGGTTGAAGGAACTGAACATGTACTCCTGGAGGAGAGGAGGGAGAGAGGGATATGATAGAGACATACAAGTATCTTACAGGGAGGAACAGGGTGCAGGAAAACACTATTTTAAGCGAAAAAGATGTTTCAGGACTAGAGGGCATGGGATGAAGTTGGAGGAGGACGATTCAGAGGAAACATGAGAAAGAATTTCTTCACAGAACGGGTGGTGGACAAGTGGAACACCCTGCCAGAGGAAGTGGTGGGGGCTGAAACAATCACGGATTTAAGAATGCATGGGATAGACATAAAGGAATTCTAGAGGTCAGGGGTAAGGGGAAATAGATTTCTAGGAAAACAAACTGAACTTACAAGCTCAAATGGGCAGACTAGGTGGGCCATAGGCCCTTATCTGTCGACACTGTCTATGTATCTATGTATGTATGTATGTATGTATCTATGTCGTAATATAGCAAGACTCCATGAGAAGAAAAGCAATTACTAAGGTGAGTAATTTTTTCTTCAAACACCATGAAGTCTTGCTATTATTAGGACTTATGCAGATTATACAGCAGTACCTCCATGGAGGAGGGCCAGAACCTACTTAGGGAATAGGCTCTGAAGCACAGCTGTGCCAAAACGAGCATCTCTCCTGGACTGGACATCCAGGGAATAATACTTGATAAAGGTGTGGACTGTTTTCCAGGTAGCAGCTTGGCAAATTTCCAAAATGGGAATATCTCTAGCAGCCGCTAGAGATGCAGCTGTACCCCTGGTAGAATGAGCCCTCAGTCCTGAGGGAGGTTCTCTACCTAGTTTTTGGTAACAGAACTGGATACAAGAGACAATCCACCTTGCAATTGTCCTCTTAGTGGCAGGTCTCCCTTTGCCAACTTCTCCATAGGTAAGGAAGAGTTGGAGGGATTCGAACCTGTGACCCTTGGTGCGCTCCAAATAGTAGCTTAGGGCTCTTTTGACGTCCAGACTGTGCAATCTCCTCTCCCCTGAGGAGGAATGCTCAGTGAAAAATACTGGAAGAGAGATGGATTGGTTGAGATGAAAATCTGAAACCACTTTAGGTAAAACTTTCTGTTAGTCCTGAGGACTACCTTATCTCTGTGAAAGAAATAAAATCCTTTCCACTGACAAGGCTTGTAATTCACTTATACTGCCTAGCAGAAGTGATAGCCACTAGAAAAACAGTCTTCCAAGTTAAAAACTTCAGATCTGCCAAGACAGAGGCTCAAAGGGGATTGCATTAGCTGAGCAATGCAAACATTCAGGTCCCAGGCAGGAGCTGGTTCCCAAAAGGGAGGGTTAGTGTGAAGAACCCCTAAAAAACTTGGAAAACACAGGGTGAGGAGAGGAAACAGGTTTCCTGCAGATACAAAACAGAAACAGCTGCCAGATGAACCTTCAAGGTAGCTGGTTTGAGGCCTAGGGAATTTAGATGGACCAAATAGTCCAATAAAATGGGCCAAGTCAGCAGATTCTGGTACAATTTGTTTCTCAGAACACCAGAAGGAAAACCTCTTCCACTTAGACTTGTAAGTGGTCTAGTGGAAGGCTTCCAGAAGCCTTTAAAATATCCAGGACACCTTGAGAAAGGTGTAAATCAGCAAATTCTAGCTCCTCAAGAACCAGGCCTTGAGGTGGAGGGAATTGAGGTCCGGATACACACACTCCCTGTGCACAGGTCAGCAGGTCGTGGGTCCTGGGCAAGCTCAGGGAGGTGGAATATGAGGACAGGAGAAGAGGGTACCAGGGCTGTCTGGCCCAGTCTGGAGCAATCAGAATCACTTTGCAGGGCTGAGTTCTGATTTTACTAGTACCCTGCATAGGAGAGGGAAGGGGGGAAAGGCATACAAGAACTTCCCTTTCCAATCCAACTGAAAGGCGTCCAGGGGGACTGATCCCAGCACTGGAGGCCTGCAACAAAACAGAGGAAGTTGGTGGTTGTCTGGGGCTGCGAAAAGATCTATCTGAGGGGTGCCCCATCTGGCAAAGACTGACCCCAGCACCAGAGGATTCAGGGCCCATTCGTGATGGCCCTGAGAAATCCTGCTGAGGGCATCCGCCAGGACGTTGTCCTTCCCTGGAAGGTGAACCGCTATCAGGGAGGTGTTCAGGGAGTAAGCCAGAAACCACAACTTCATTGCTTCGGTGCACAAGGCTGAAGACCGAGTGCCCCCTTGCTTGTTGATGTACCACATTGTTGTGGTGTTGTCTGTCCTGACTTGAACTACCTTGTTTTGGACAGTAGCTGAAAAAGCCTGGAGAGCTAAGAGAACAGCTCTGAGTTCCAAGAGATTGATGTGGAGCAGAGATTCCTGAGGGGACCACACTCCTGAGTGGAAAGGTCGCCTATGAGCCCCCACCCTAACAGGGAGGCATCCGTGGTGAGGGTGAGGGAATGAAGAACGGTAAGGAACCCCTGAGTTAATTGCTTTGATCCTGCCACCACTGAAGGGCCAGGATCAGGGTTTTGGTCACTGGGACTAATTTGGTAAGGGGGTCCTTCCTTTGAGACCAGTAGGACCTCAAGTGGAACTGGATGTCCCTCATCTGAAATCTTGCTCCCTGCACGACAGCTGTGGAAGCAGCCATGTGCCCTAGGAGTTGCAGAAAGTGCCTTGCTGGTCGAGAGACCCGCAGGGTAAAGGAGGATGCCAGGGCAATGAGTCTGTCCACTCTTTCCGAGGGAAGAAATGCCCTGGCTGACTTTGTGTTCAATTCTGCACCTATGAAAGTTAGTACCTGAACTGGTTCCAGAACTGACTTTGGAAAATTCAACAGGAATCCCAGGGAAGTGAGAAGCTGCTGGGTGACTTGCAAATGGGATTTTACCTGATCTGGAGACTGACCTACTATGAGCCAGTCGTCCAGGTAGGAAACACAGCAACCCTTGCCTTCTTAAAATGAACCACTACCACAGCTAGACATTTTGTGAAAACCCTTGGAGCAGAGGTAAGGTCAAGGCATTGCTCTGAACTGGTAGTGGCCAGAGGGTAGTTTGAACCTGAGGTACTTTCGGTGAGAAGGCCTGATCAAGATATGAAAATAAGCGCCCTTGAGGTCCAGGAAGCTAGCCAGTCCCTGGCCTTAGGGAAGGCAAAACATTGCCAGAGTTAACATTTTGAACTTTGGTTTCAAAAGATGCTTGTTCAGGAACCTTAAATCTAGGATGGGCCGCCATTCTCCTGTCTTTTTTGGGGTAAGGAAATATCTCGAGTACAGACCTTTGCCCTGATGGCAAGGAGGAACCCTTTCCACTGCTTTGCAGCGTAGAAGAGAAGAAACCTCTGCTTCCAAAGCAAGGGCTTCTGAAGGATTTGCAGGTGGAAAATGTTTGGCTCTCATCTTTGGAAACTGTTTGAAACTGAGAACCAGACCTTGGCTTACCACCTCCAGAACCCATTTGTCTGAAGTTAGGGACAACCAGTTCTGGCTGAAATAAGCCAACCTGCCCCCCACCGGTACAGGAGAATCGGCCCTGGGCACCCCGTCAGGGTGCCTGCTTGGCAGCAGCTTTAGGCTGAGGAGAGGGAGACGGTCTGCCTGTGCCCCGTCTACCTCTGACTCTGAAAAAAACCCTCTGTGCAAAGGCTGAAAAGGCTTGAACTTGATAAAAAGGCCTGTGGTAAGGCCTGCCCCTACCCCTGGGGGCATGCCTTTGTGGAGTGGCATGCCTCTCCTTAGCTTGGGCACTTTTGTAGGTAGTTCTGTATTCATCCATCTTTTTCATGTAATTTTCTGTTTGATCCCCAAACAGAGAATTTCCTACTACAGGAAAATCTATAGCCTTTGACTGAGTATCTTGGGACAGATTAGTGCATCTGAGCCATGCCAACCTACGGAGAGCTACAGAAGTGGCCATGACCCTAGAGGAAACATCATTAACATCAACAGCAGTATGAAATTGAACTTTAGAGGCTTCAATGCCATCAGCAGCCACTTGTTCCAACTCACTAGCCAGCTGGCCCTGGGCCTGCTTGGCTAACTCGCAATATAGTGTCCCATCTAGATTTCTGATATCTAGCCACATAAGCCATATAATTAGCCTGCCTGAGTCCCAATGAAGCTGCCATATATTGTTTTTTCGCCATGGCATCAATCTTCCTGGAATCTTTATCAGGAGGATGTGAGGCCAGGGAATATTAGCCTTGTCACAGGCTGTAGCTTGAACAACACCCACATGACTACACTGCTCAGTGAGGAAGTCTGTATCAGGGCCTGATAAAGTATACCTTCTGTCCATTTTTTATCTACAGGAGGAACAGAATGAGGATTTTTAAATATTTGTTGTTTGCTTCCTAAATGACTTATGCAAAGGAATAGACAACCTTCTAGACTCTGGAATATCCATCATTTCTACATAATCAGGCTCCTCTTGCTCATCCACAGCCTCCTTAAAGGGAGCTGGAGGGTTTCTCGACCTTTTATAAAACCTAAAATGAGAGGGACTCAGACAGCAAAGGGGAGATTCTAAGGGTCTGTCTGGAGAAATGTCCGCTCAATGGGCACGTCAGACCTTCCCAGTCACAAATACACTGATCAAATTCCTCCTCCCCTCCTGTGGTTCATAAAAATCCTCAACATCATAATCCCGAACCACTGGACCTGAACGAGCCACCCTTTTTCCAACTGTAGGGGGTTCGACAAGTCCCTGAGACAAAGACTGAACAATCTGTATGGCTTTTGCTATCTCTGCAGCAGTTGGAGAGACAATTTTGGACTCCAGACCAGCTGATTTCTTTGTCTTTCTTACTGGGACTGGTTCCTCTGAACCAGCCTTTCTTTTGCCCGAGGAAGTCTCGCCCTGGTCAGAGGGCACTCCCTCTGGTCCAGTGGGTGCTGGACCGGGCTGGCCATCTGGGTCAGCGGACTTTTTGGCCTCTCGTTCCCTGAGCCGGCCCAATCTCTTTTCCAGGGTGGCTGCAGGGAAATTTTTACACACCTGGCAGTCTGACAGGAGGTGGTCAGTCCCAGACAATAGACACAAGTGGTGTGTGGGTCAGCCTTGGCAAAGGCTTCCCCACAGACATCACAGTGTTGAAACCCAGTGGGCCCGGTTTTTCTTTTGGGTTTCTCAGACATAATGCCAGCCTAACCAAAAAACTTGCCCTTTAAACGGCCGTGCCAGGCAAGACACCCTTATCGGTTCCTAACCGTGTCACGGGTATTTGAAAAAACCAAGATTAATCCAAGGTTTTTAGAACCGATAAGAACTGGAACTGCACTTAAAAGCCATTCAATGAATAAAATCGTTATTTAAAGAACCGATCGGTTCAGACTGAACCGATAATGAATTTCCACACAGACTTAAATACTTGTACTTACGATTTACCAGATAGAGCTTTTGACCGAAAACGCGGTAAAATAAACACTTTTGCCGGTTCAAATGAACCGAATAAACCCGCGAAATGAACCGAGCTGAAGGAGCTGATCTCCGGAGCGACTGTTCAGTGAAAGCGGAGTAAAGAATCTGACAGTTTCATTTGAAACTGGCCAGATAGAGCTTTGAACAGCGCCCTTGCACTGTGGAACTCCAGATTACTCTGGAGTTAACTGTTTCCTCTCCGGGGCAGTTCAGAGCCAGAGGCTAACTGCATAAGTCCTAATAATAGCAAGACTTCATGGTGTTTGAAAGCCTTTTTGCATAGTTTCTCATAATGGAGCTACTGGCAGTCTTAATACTGCAGTACTAACTTCTTTCTGCTAAATAAATGTTGCATTCGGAAGCAGCGGCTGAAATTTACTAAATTCCATCAGCCATCGGCTCAGCGAGAAAAGAAAACTGTTGTGGATGCAGCGAAAGGGGAGAGAGCACACGGGGTTTTATGCTCCTGATTCTTTCACTGCATGATTACTGTCTCTCGGGACATATAGACAAAGAAATGTTTTATTTGAAAACTTAAGCTCACTTCACAAGTGAACAGTAAGGTCCAAACCTGGAGCAGTGGCTGAAATTTGCTAATGCTGCCTCGCTCACAGTGTGATGCTTAAATCCCGCACGGGGACAATCACTCCCGCTGTGTCCTCTGCCTGGGCCCCAAACACCGGGTGACTGATTGCGAAGTCTGCCAATCTTTCAACCAGGCCACGCGCTCCCAATGCCAGAAGGTTCTCGATGCCCATCTCCTGAAACAGGGCCTTGTATCGATGGAAGAGGAGCTTCAGGAGCTGCTGGAACGTTCCTCTTCATCCACCTCCAAGAAAAAGGAGAAGCCTCAGGAACGGCCCCCCCTCTACACAGTGTTGCCAGACAGCCGATGCCGCCACATCAGTGAGTACTCCTTCACCTAGGTCTCCATCCGCTCCGACGGATCGGACGCCTTCTCTCCCTCCTGTCTCAGTCAGTGGGCAGCAAGGAGATTCCTCTCCAGAGGACTTAGTCTTGGAACATGTTGACAGATTGGCTGATAAGCATCCTTCTGGCTGTGCCGCCGGGTGCACGGCCTCAGTCAACAGGCCAGACTCCAGCTCCTCAGCTGTTGTCCGCTCAACCACAACCGATAAGTTGGACGTTGGCTCCTCCGACACCCACCTGGTCCACGACGATCAGTCAGTTGCTGACTTGCCAGACGACCGCCCGGCTGAAGTTCTCCCATTGGACACTTTGATTCCTGACATCACGCGGAACCAGCTTCCAGGTTCCTCTGCGTCCTGCGAGGGTTCTCCCTCCCGGGCCTCACTGACCTAGCCTGACCTCTCGTTTTCCCCGGACCTCCGGGACTCGAGTTTTGTTGTCGAGAACACTCCTGCGTCGGGCCTTACTACCGAGATCTCGGCTTCTTTAGCAGACCTGACAATGGGGATATCTATTTCCTTACCTCCCCTCACGCTTCTCGGATCAAATATTGGGTGTCTTTTGACCCCCAACGCTGGGCCAGTCTCCAGTTCAAATCCCCACTGATTTAGGGGTGGACCCGGGCTTTCATGTTCTGACACCGGAGCCCCCTCCTGGCCTGTCAGGGATCCCTACAGAGACTACAGGCCGGCCAACGGACCCGCATGCTCCCAGCGGTCCCTCTGCTCCGCTGCCTTTGGGGCCTTCTGCCCCATCACCATCGGGCCCCTCTGGCAACTACCCTGGCTACCCACCACCAGTTTCCATACTACCCGACGTCTGGAGAGCCATGGCCTGGTTACCCATCGCAGTTGCCAACGCCAGGGTACCCGACACCGGGCCACATGTACCAGGGATACAGTCCTACCCCTACTGGTACCAGGCTCCTGGCTACCCGCATTCCTCTACCACAGGGTACCCAGACTACCAGCCTCCACCTTCTCCTCAGCCGGAACTGCAAGGAACTATTCTGGTCTAGTGGAAGGATGCTAAGTCCAAACTCCTGCAGAAGCTAGGGACAACCCCATCTGGTTGTGGCTGCCACCCCGACCCACATGGCAGTGACAAGGAGCCCATCCCCTGTTGACCATCAGTCGTCAAATAGGGACTCGGGCAGATGCCCTACGGAAATTTTTACCAGAGCTAAGGTCACGGAGGCCGTACCAGACGTCACCTCCCTACCCAGCAGACTGGAGTCTTCCAATTCGGACTCCGACTCTGCGGCTCATTCCGAGCCTCATTCCCCCACTGAGCCACAACCAAAGGAGTCTCTCAAGTCCCTGCTGGAGGACTCACCCTTTGCGGAGCTCCTTAGGTCCCTCCAGCAAGCCTGTGGTTGGGCGTCGCAGGAGAATGGATCCCAAATGGAAGAAGCTCGCAGAACATCTCGACCTCACTAATGCAGACCCCCATCCCACCTTGGACGAGGCCGCATGAGGACTTGACGTCAACTATTTGGCAGCAGCCATCATCCATACCTGCGGTTTCCAAGAAAGCCGACAAGACTTATCACCCCCAGAAGGGGCATGCCATTTGACTAGTTAACCTAAGGCCGACTCCATCGTTATTACTGCGGCCCATGACAGGTTGGCTCAGCCGAAGCACCTGAGTGCCTTCCCGCTGGATAAAGAGTCCAAACAGATGGACGGACCAGTATGGCCACAATGTATATGCTTCCTCTAACTGTGCTATTAGATCTTTAAATTATGTGCCCTACATGGTGTCCTTCCAGAAGTTGTCTTTATCAGACTTGGAAAAGGACCTACAGGCTATTTTGGATGAGGACCTCAGGAACAAGCTTCTGGAAAAAGTAAGACTCAACAAGTCTTCTTGACGCCATGCTTTGCGGGCCACCTACAATTCTGTTGATTCGGTGGCCTGTTGCACTGCTATGGGTGTTTGTTTGAGGTGTCTGGCTTGGCTTCAGCTTGTGGGACTGGTGCAAGATGTCCAAAGCACTCTTCTGGACACCCCTTCAGGGGTTCTGTCAGTTTTGGAGGCGACAGTAAGGACATCGTAACAGAGCTTCAGGAGAGCAGCAGGTCACTCAAGGACATCCGCTCCTTGTACCGCTCGGGCCAAAAACCCAAGCAGTCCTTTCATCGCCCCAGAAGAGGTGGAACAAGCAGAACCAGGGCAGATGACTGGGTAAGCGTCGTGTCACTGGTTCCAGTGCCCAGACTCCTCAGGCAAAAGCCCAAAAGGCCGCCAGAGGCAGCAGAGCGGCCCTCCGTGTCCTGACTCGAGAGAACCCCCTCCGCTTTTTCCAGTATTTCCAGAGGAACCTGTTGGGGGAAGGTTCGCCCTCCACCTGGAAGCGTGGCAGGCGATAACCACAGATGCTTGGGTACTCCAGCTCATAGCAAGAGGGCACTCAATCGAGTTCCTGGACAGACTCCAGACAATCCACCAGGAACATCGTACTACCCGTCAGGCAGCCAGGGCCTCATTCAGCAGGAAATTCGAGTTCTGATGGACATATCACCCATAGAGCCAGTTCCTCCAGGGGAACTAGGAAAGGGATACTACTTCCACTTCTTCCTAGTGTCCAAAAAGACGGGAGATCTGAGACCCATTCTAGATCTCAGCCTGGTCAACCTCTTCGTGGCATACAAGAAGTTTCGCATGCTGACCCTCCAGGGACTTCTACCCCTGCTCCAACAGAACCAATGGCTGTGCTCACTGGACATGCAGGACGCTTACCTGCACATCCCTATACTCCAGGCCCACCACCGTTTCTTGAGGTTCTCCTTTCAGGAAAACCAGTATCCGTTCAAGGCCCTCCCTATTGGCCTTTTCTTGGCACCTTGGGTGTTTACCAAGTGCCTGGCAATGGTAGCTGCGGCATTATGCTGCAAGGGGATTTATGTGTTCCCTTAACTTGATGACTGGCTGTTGTCAGCTCCGTCTCAGGGCAGTCTGATGGATTCTCTTTCCTTCACCCTGGACCTCTTTTCCAGACTTGGCATCACTGTGAATTATCCCTAGTCTCAACTATCACCCTCCCTGCACCTCCAATTCATTGGAGTGGTGCTGGACACGGTCCAGGACAGGGCCTTTCTGTCTACGGACATGGCAGAGACTCTGATCCAGTGGGCCGCATTGGTGGCCAACTCCCGGCGCAACACAGCACGTTCCATCCTCTGACTGTTGGGTCTCATGGCCGCAGCCATCCTCACAGTCCCTCTCGCCAGATTGCACATGAGGGGGACCCAGTGGACCCTCAGGGTCCAATAGGACCAGTCCTTGGACAACATGGACCACAGGATCTTAGTCTCCAACAGCTTGAAGAAGGACCTCCTCTGGTGGCAAGTTCCATCCAACCGCACCCTGGGGATTCCCTTTCATCCCCCGTCTCCTTCCATGACCTTCACGCCAGATGCCTCAGGTCAAGGTTGTGGTGCCCACCTGGGAGACCATCGAACTCAGGGGACATGGTCTCCACAAGAGGTGCATCTGCATGTAAATATTCTGGAGATGGGAAAAGTGCTCTGCGCTCTCCAAGCCTTCCAGTCCCTCTTACATTCAGGAACACTCCTAATCCAGATCAGCAACACGGCCACAGTCTGGTACATCAGCAAACAGGGAGGTACCTGTTCATACCCCCTTTGCAGGGATGCAGTGCAGGTGTGGTACTGGGCAGTCCAGCATGACCTGTCTCTGATTGCAGTCCATGTTCCAGGAGTTCAGAACATCCTGACAGACGGTCTCAGCCACACTGTCACATGGGCTCAGAAGTGGGAGCTAAGGGAGGATGTAGTGGAAGATCTGTTCGAACAGTGGGATTGGCCAGAGATGGACCTCTTCACTTCCCCATCTAACGTAAAACTACCCAGCTTTTGCTTGCTCTTTCCTGGGTGTGGTGTTTTTTGGCGAGACGAGCTGTCTCTATCCTGGAAAGGGAGATTTCTATATGCTTTTCCTTCCTTTCCAGTACTTCAGAAGGCTTTGCTGAAGCTTCAGGCAGAGGGGGCTCACATGATTCTCATAGCCCCTCTTTGGCCTCGGCAGATTTGGTTCCCTTGCTGCAGCAGCTTACCTTGGAACCCCAAATACCACTTCTATCTCTCACAACCTTCTGTCTCAAGAGCAGGGCAGCCTGGTGCATCCGAGCCTCAAGTCTCTCACCTGCATGTGTGGCACCTTTGGACATAGCAGTCTCACGTTTTGGCATCTCTGCTGGAGTCGCCCAGGTTCTAGTGGAGGATAGGAAACCCTCAACTAAATCCATGTATGCAGTGAAATGGAAGAGATTCTCTATCTGGGCCACAGCCAAGGGCCTGGATCCATTCTCCTGCTCGCCCACCCCCTTCCCCCAGATCCCTGAGTACCTCTTGCACCTGTCTGATTCGGGCCTGAGTTATTCCTGTCTGAGGGTCCACCTTTCTGTGGTTTCCGCCTACCACCGTCGGTGGGGGGCAAAACCCATGCTCATTTGGAGGTCTCCAAAACCTTTCTTAGGGATCCTCCATCTTAAGCCTTGGTCTGTAATCCCCCGATTTAAATTTTATTTTAGAGAAACTTACTTTGTCCTTTTGAGCCAGCAGCACATTGCGACAGGCGCCATTTGTCTTGGAAAGCACTCTTTTTAGTGTCTATCGCCTCAGCTCGAAGGATTTCAGAGCTTCAGGCTCTCGTCTGTAAGGAGCTGTAGTTGATTTTCCACAGAGACTGGGTGGCTCTGCGGACTTACCATTTCTTTCTTCAGAAAGTAGTCTCAGAATTTACTTTGAACCAAGATGTTCAGTTGCCGGTTTATTACCGGAGTATTCCAACAGGGGGAATACCTCTTGCACACATTGGACGTGCCTAGGATTCTGAGATGATATACTGTATCTCTAGGACCAAGAAGGCGTGTAAATCCGACCAGTTGTTTGTGGCCTTTGCACCCAAACGCCAGGGTAGAGCCATTTCCAAACAGGGCTTGTCTAAATGGTTGGCTAATTGCATCTCGTACATCTACCACAAGTATGAGAAGCCCCTTCCGGGAGAATTGAAAGGCCACTCGACCTGTGGTATGGCTGCTTCAGCGTCCTTCATGTGGAATATGTCCGTGGATGATATTTGTGCTGCGGCCACTTGGTCTTCCATCCGTACTTTCACCAAGCATTACAGTCTGGACATTGCCTCAAGACGTCGGGCTCATTTTGGCCTTGCTGTTCTGCAAGGCCTTCTGTCATAAGCGGCTTTCTAGTTGGCAGACTTTTCCTCCTCCTGGAACTTAGTCTCCAACTTCTTTTTCTTGACTGCTTGGTATTCAGTCCTGTCTGGGAAGACCTATTGCAGGAACCCTCTTAAAGTAAGATATAACAGTTATGTAAGAACTTACTGTAATAGATCTTCGAGAGAGGTTCCTGCAGTAGGTCTCATTTTCCCACCCACCTTCCCCCAGCTCCTGCTTTTTCCTCTCCTTTCCCAGGGCTTTGTTTTCAGTAGCTCCAGGCTTTAGGAGTTGTACTACTTTCTCCCGTTTTCCTCCTTCTGGGGTCTTCCATGTGGGAGAACTGGAGGGCGAATGTGGGGACTGCCGCCGACATCCCGTCATGTGACACCGGCGGCGGTCCCCTACTATAGATTGCTAGCTACAAGTTTGCCGTGAGGTCCTGACACCAGGGGGCGCAGTCCTATCTGTGAAGACTTACTGCAGGAACCCCTCTCTAAGATCTACTGTTACGGTAAGTTCTTGCGTAACTGTTATGTCCAAAGGATTGTAACAGGATGGAACAGCCTGTTCTAGGGACATGGATATGTTGTTCATCCACACTCATCCACACTCATTGGCAGTATCCTTGCCGCTTTAAATCTTGCCGGAAGGTCTTCAAGCTTGCTCCTCCCACCCACCCGGGTGGTATAACTCTCGGCTCCGCCCCATGACGCTAGATCTTCCTTACCGCTTGGAAGCTCAGGTTCCCTCCTTAACGCTCTGCGCTTTGACTGGTTCCTATTTCTCCGTTTATGGTTTAAAAATAATATTTTGCAAAAAGACTTCAGTCTTGATCCTGATGGCTCACGATGGACCATCGACTCCGGATTTCGGAGATGCCCATGCGAGCATGAAGATGTCTCGGACGGATCCACACTCCACGTGTGTCTACTGCTTAGGCCTTGAGCACGACCGCAGGCTTGCGACCTGTGCTCATCTTTTCAAACCCTCGTCCTCGAACCGTGCTGCCCGATTGCAACTGGGCCGTCCAGGCGTTTCCCTCCGGTGAAGTCCAAGGAGGCCGGTTGGCGGTGTCGGCGGTTGCTTCGGGCGGATCAGCTCGGCGGATGGTCGCCTCGAAGAGGAAGCGGGCGCTGGGCGGTTCTCTTCCTCGCGCGGCATTTATCCCTCTCTCTCTGGTTTCTTCCTACGGCTTCCTTTAGGAGCTTTGTCTGTCCCTCTCCACTAAAGGAGAAGGGCCTGCGTCTGCTGGACCTTTTTCACCGGTCCAAAAAAGAGGACAAGGTAAGTCCTCCGTCGGCGGCGCTCTTGGGGCGGGAAAGTCCCTCCCGGGCCGTCGACCGTCGGCTGTCGACCGCTCGGCTGCCACTGGCTCACGGTTGTCCCCTCAGGTCAGTTGACCGAGACTCCACTGATGAAGTCGAGATTTTTCTGACCCATTGGACGGGCTGTCGCCTTATAGCCGAGATTCCCCTCTCCCGGTTCCCCGGGAGGAGTTGAGGATCCTGGGTCGCCTGTGCCTCCGGTTCCCGGAGCCCTCGGATGGACCTTCCAGCCGGCGGGAGTGCCGGGTTCCGGCCGACACTTCGACCGACTCGAAATTCCGGGACTCGGTCTCGGTCTGACCTCTTCAAGGTCCAGCTGCTCCCACCCGGCCAGGCGGTTCTGGCTCTGCACCGCTGTGGCTGCCCGCCTCCTCCTCCTCGGATGAGGGAGGTTACACGCGAATTATCAGACGGTACGAGACCTTATGTTGCAACGCTCCTGGCCGGAATAAGCCGACCCGCGCCTTCCTCGCCATTAAGTGGTTGTCACCGAACGGGCCGAACAACCCCATTTGTCCGAGGAGCTTCCACACCAGGCCGGGTTGTTCGCCAAACCAGCTGCTCCACCGGCCTCGTGGAACCTCCGCCCACAGCCACCACTTGGGGCTCCTCACCAAGGATTCTCGGTCGGCTAAGGGTTCTACCCCATCGCTGTCAGTTACCCTCTACTCCGACCGACCTTTGCGAGGTGAAGGTGGCTCAGGCCAGAGGCAGCTCTTTGAGGACTTCTTCCAGTCCGAAAGACGATTCCTTCTTCTTCTCCAAGCGACTGACTTGGAGTCTTCAGGAGGTCAACAAATGGACTTATAGCCCGTCTGCCTCCTAGGACTGCTTCTGCCCATCTCGGAGTCTACCGGATGGAGCTCTAACCCGCTTCCAAACGGGCCAGTGTATCCTCAGCGGAGATTCTGGACCGGGATTCTCCGACGTGAGGTTCCGCGTGGCCGAGGCCATAGTGGGTCCGCACTGAACTTTGCAGCCTCTGCTTCCTGCCCTGCGCCTCGGCCAGGATGGCCACAGGAAGTATGCGGTCCCCACTGTTCCCTTGTCCGTTGAACACCTCTGCTGAGGGGTTACAATGACAGTCGCTACTGCAATGCCAGGGATGTGGACAAACCTCCTGACAAGGAGTCCAAGAAATTGGACTATGTCGGGCGAAAGTCTACGCTATGTCCTCTCTCTGCCTTCCGTCAGGCCAGTTCTCGGTCAGTCCTCATGGCACATTTTCTCATGCCCTGTTGGGCTCCTGGATGAGGTCATCCTCATCTTCCCCCGATCTACGACTACGTTAAGCTACAGGTGCGACCAGGGCAAGCAGTGGCCAAACAGCTCCAGACTGCTTTGGATGTAGGGGACTCATGTGCCAGATCGGTGGCGGCTCGTGAGGGCTATGCAAGTCCGGCAGGCTTGGCTGAGGATATACCACCTTTACTCGGATACCCAGCACAAGTTGGCGGATGTTCCTTTTGGGACTGACCTCTTCGGCCCTGGGGTGGAAGGTCACCTGCAGAGGATCGAGAAGTCCAATGCCACCTTGGACTCGGTCTCTTCGCTCAGAAGGACAAAGGCCGCAAACCACAGCCTAAGCCTTTGGTCCTTCTGTGCACCCCGGCCGCCAGCAACGTCAGGGCCAGCAGGCCCGGCCTTGGCATCCCAAACCCAAGCCGGGCTTCCTCTAACAGGAGGCAGGAGAAAGGGCCCAGGAGGTCCCTCGGCGGTCCCTCCTCCAAGCCTGCCCAGTGACGGGCTGAGGGTGTCGCCCCATCCCCGTCACCTTACCCTAGGTCCCCCCGTGGAGACGGCTACATTTTACTTCCGGTTGGTCCAGCTGTTACCACGGACAGGTGGGTCTTGGAGGTGGTGGAAGAGGCCTGCCTCTGGAATTCGAGCAGGCACCACCCTTCAGAGCCGTCGCCCCTCGGGAGGCTCGGGATCCCCAAGCCTCACTGGCGGCTCGTCGAGGCCGACATCACTCTCCTCCTCCAGAAGGAGGTGGTAGAGAGGTGGTGGACCCTCCTTCAGACCCAGGGTTTGTGTCCAGGTACTTCCTGGTTCCGAAGCAGACGGGGGCTGGCGCCCCATTCTCAAACCTACACGACCTAAACAAGTTCCTATGGGTCTCGAACCTTCAGGATGGTCACTCTGGCTCAGATAATACCATCCTTGGAGCGGCGTGTGGTTCTGCTCTCTGGACTTACAGGGAGCAGCGTTTTCCACGTCTCTATCCGTCAAATCTCACCAGAGATTCCTTCGCTTCGGCGGAAGGATCCCTCTTGATTCAAGCCATGCCCTTGACTTGTCTCCAGCTCCCAGGGTCTTCACCAAATGCATGGCAGTGGTGACAGCATTCCCTCTTGGCGCCCGAGGGTCCGGAGTGTACCCTTACCTGGGCGACTGGCTGATAGCAGCTCCCTCCAGGAAGGAGGCGGAGTGGTCCAGAGATCTGGCCTCCAGGTCTGCTCTCAACTGGGCCTCCTTATCAGCAGGCCAAGTGACTTCGAGCCGAAGCAGGTGATTTTATTCATCGGGCGCGGCTCGACTCTCTTGAGCCAGGCCCGGCTCCCGGCGGACAGGGCCGAGTTCTTTCCTCCTTTGCGGATCATTTCTGGTTGGGCAATTCGCCCCTGCCGGGACTTCCTGCGCCTCCTGGGTCTCATGGCGGCCTGTACCAGCGTGGTCCGTTGGGCCGCTGGACATATCGTCCCTTCAGTGGGGACTGGCCAGCCAGTGGAACTGCTTCGATCCCTTGGACCAGCTTGTAGCCGGTGACACAGGGATGTGGAATGCTCTCCAGTGGTGGACCGTTCCAGATCATTTGCAGGAGGGCATCCCTTCATTCGCCCGAGCCGCGGTCTCTCTGTCGACCCGATGCCCTCTGATGGGTTGGGGTGCCCATCTGGGGAACACGGGCTCATGGCCTCTGGTCCCCAGGGGAGTCCGATGCCACATCAACCTGCTGGAGCTCCGGCGGTCCGCCTAGCTCTCCGCCTTTGCTCCGTTCCTCCGGGGTCAAGTGGTCCGAGTCAGGCGGACAATACCACGACCATGTACTATCTAAACCGCCAGGGGCGGGCGCGCTCCATGCTTCTATGCAAGGAAGCTCTCCGCATTTGGTCACTGTATGCAGCCTGGAGGCGGATCTCCTGGCCATTCACGTGGCAGGAGCCTCCAACACCCTGGCCGATGCCCTGAGCGGATAGGGGCTGCATCCACAGTGGTCTCTCCTGCCGGAGTAGTACAGCATCTGTTCTCCCTTTGGGGCACACCTCAGGTGGACCTGTTTGCCTCCATGGAGCGAGCTGAGTCTGTTCCATGCCCGCCCCCTCAGCAGGGCTCGCTGCAGGGGGATGCCTTCTCGAGGCAATGGACCCCGGGCCTCTTCTACGCCTTTCCCCCATTTCCCTTGATCCACAAGGTGCTTCTCAAGGCGAGGAGGGACAAGGCGCAGGTGATTCTGATAGCCCCAGACTGGCCTCGCCAGTTCTGGTACCCAGATCTCCTCAGTCTCAGCTCCAGGACTCGCGGCAGCTTCCAGCTCGCCGGACCTGCTCTCAGTCAATCAGGGAAGGTGTTCCATCCGGACCTTCAATCCCTGCACCTGGCGGCCTGGTTCCTGGCGGCTAGAGTTCCAGGCTTTGGGTCTTTCCGCGAGGTCCTCAATGTAGTTGAGGCGTCCGTAAGTCGACCAGAAAATGCTATGCCTTCAAATGGAAAGGTTTTCCATTTGGTGTCAAGAACAGGGCTTGGACCCTTCCTCCTGTTCCTTGGCAAGCATCTTGGACTATTTATGGTCCTTTCTAGTCAAGGGCTTGGAGTCGGCGACCCTAAGGGTGCACCTGGCAGCCATCTCTGCTTACAGGCGCGGGCTGGGGAAGCAGTCGGTGGCACTGGGAGAAGGTGGTCTGGCGCTTTTTCAAAGGCCTTGATCACATTTCCCTCCAGTTTGGGAACCCCCACCTCCGTGGGATCTACTGCTGGTACTGGCAAAGCTCATGGGCAAGCCATTCGAACCTATGCACAGGTGTGCTCTCTCTCACCTGTCGTGGAAGGCCGCCTTCTTGGTGGCTATCACGTCAGCCAGAAGGATGGGAGAGGCTCCAGGCGCTTTCATCGAGTCTCCTTACCTGGTCTTCCACAGGGACAAGGTTGTCCCTACTTCACCGAAATTCCTTCCGAAGGTGGTGTGGAGTTTCACCTTAACCAGGTGTTGACTCTGCGGTGTTCTACCCCAATCACACCTCGGGGCCGGAATGCTCCATACTCTGGATCCTGGGGGCTGCGCTTATTATAAGGGCGCTACGGCTGATATTCGGGGAGAGGTTCGCCAGCTGTTTGTCACCTACGCTGAAGCCGCATCTGGCAGACCTGCAGCCAAGCGGACGATAAGCAGGTGGGTAACCTCCTGCATAGATCTCTGCTATAAGTTAGCGGGCATGGAGCTCCCAGAGGATAAGAGCTCATTCTACCGCCATATACTGCTGTAACTTGGCTGCTTCCAGGGCGTCCCTATCCAGGAAATCTGCAGGGCTGCTACCTGGAAGTCAGCAACACCTTCATTACCCACTACCACATCGACCTTGAGTCACGCCGGGATGCTGGTTTTGGGGCCTCGGTTCTCAGTCTCTCTTTCCCAAGTAAGTATATGGGGGTTTGCGTCTTGCCTCCCTCCTCCGGGAGAACTGCTAGGAGTCTGCCAATGAGTGTGGATGAACAACATATCCATGTCCCTAAATACAGGTTACTCACCTGTAACAGGAGTTCTAGGAATGGTATATGTTGTTCATCCCACCATTCCGACCTCCCGGCTGACGCACAACCTGAGCTTCCAGCGGGCCAGATCTGGCGTCATGGGCGGGGAGAGTTATACCACCCGGGTGGGTGGGAGGAGCAAGTTGAAGACCTTCCGGCAAGATTTAAAGCGGCAAGGATACTGCCAATGAGTGTGGATGAGCAACATATACCATTCCTAGAACTCCTGTTACAGGTGAGTAACCTGTATTTTCGCCTCTATAAACAGCTAGCTAACACCATTTAGGAATCATACATAGGGTACCTCTTGAATTTAACATTAAACAAACACATCACATTGCAATGTTTCTAGTATAATATAACAGGATACTGAATGTGAATGCATGATGGCAATACCTTAAGGATTTTACTGCATTTAACTTAATGAAATGTTCTTTGTTTTGTGTTGTATTTTTAATCATTTTTATTCACATTAATTTTTAACAGTATTCATTTATTTTAGCTTTCATGCCTTGTGGGCATATATGTACTTTAAACAACGCCTCTCCGGGTGTTTGGTCATAGTTCCAAGACTTACTGGATGGAAGTATAAAAGGGAATATAAAGAGAGAACTAGTAGGAAGTTTAGAAGGGATAGTGAAGAACTTTGTTGGATGGCCAACCTAGGGTAGGGTAGAAAAAAAGAAAGAGAAAATAGAAAAAGCATTAACTGTTGCACAACAGAAGTTTTGGTAGCTGGAAAACAGGGAGATAGGAAAGTGTTCCATCAGTCCAGATATGAGGGTGTACTCTACCTCCACCACAGTGATATAGAAAAATAGTATTTTAAGATCAGAAGAGACTTGTGGTCCATCAGTACCCACCCCCCTTTATATATACACGCACGCACACACTCACACGCTTTACAAGACTGGACTAAGCATCCTGTGCAAACACGTACCATGTATTTATGTTGGTAAGCAGACATTTGTCAAGGCTTACCATGAAGGCTTATACCGTCTTCATGCCCACTGTCTTCACTGGTAAGCTCTTCCATAAATTTAGCACTGTCTGGGATAAGAGGAGCCTCCTAACTTTTCCCCTGAATTTACCACCATGGAGAGCAGGACTAGCCCCCGTGTCGTGCTAGAACACACCAGATCAAACCTCTCCCTCTGTTCTACCTTTTTTGATACCCACTTGAGTATGCAGAGGTCTGAGAGCTCGTCACTCCACATTTTGTGTTTTCTCCAGGGTGCACATGTTAAGGGCCTCTAACCTCTCATAACTTTTGTCAGCCGTACCCCTGGATCATCATGGTGGTTCTGTGTAGCACCCTCCTGACTGCCTCAGTTCCCTGTTTGTATTGTTGGGGAGCCCAATACAGTATTTATATGTTATCTATATCCTTTGCAAAACACTTTGCAAATGCACAGTAAGGGTAAAGAGTGAGTGTACCAGGCCCTGCACTTCTTTAAGCAGGTGGTGTCTTCCCATGTTGGGCCATGCACATTTATACCTGTTCATGTAGGTCTTTTCCACTATTTCAAAAAAGAAAGGAAATTCTCAGCAAAAAAAACTTTGGTCATGCACCAGTAAGGGTAACAATGCCCCAAAAGTAGGGAAATGTGGCGTTAGGGTTTCCAACCCTAGCTCCCCACCCCCACCCCACAAGCAGCAAAAAGAAAAAAACATCAGGGGTTTGGGTCTCCAGAGTCTTGCTAATTAACTTGTGGGTCTTCCTTCGGGTTGTCTACCCTAAGCCCCCCACCCCAGCCCGTAGTATCCAGTCTAAAGTACAAGTTACAGCTCCAGGCCAGTGCCTCATAGTGATACACTCTTCAAATGTAGAGAAGTATGACTTGCCACATGTTGCCACCACAGTTTGTTAGGAAGAAAAAGCGGGCACAAAGGAGGTTGGTGCTCCGGTGAACTAACAACCCAAATCAGAAAACAAGGCACTCTGCACTTGTCAGTAGATGCATTAGTTGTTGAAAAGAGCTTCTAAGACTTGTGCTATTTAAAATTGAAGTTCACGTTTATTTAAAAAAACAGCAAACTGGCTGAAAGGCATACAGACAGACAGGAGACAACCACAGTACAGACCAGCAGTTCACATATCACAATGTGTATGCTTTGTCAGGGTATGGCAAATTACAGTTTAGGATCCCTTTCTATCCAAGTAATTAAATAGAAACACGTTCAAGCCGTTAATTTAAGGCTGGTTTCCCAATTGATACAAACGCAATGCTATTCTAAAGAGGGAAAGCACTGCAAGCAGACTTAAAATACATACAATTAAAACATATTATTTTTTTTTTTAAAATTGCATAATTTAAAAATCATTATTTAAACCTGGCCACTCTAGCCTCTGTGAAATTAGTCCACAAACTTTCTCTCATGAGCACTTTGTTATTAAAATCACCCCCATGTCTGGTTCCACCTTTTCCAAACCTATACATTTAAAGGCATGTGTGTCTCTAATGGAGCCTACTGTCATGCAGTGAGCTGCTGTAGCATAGTCCGTGTTATCACTAATGGCCCGTGAATGTTCATTCACACTGAATTTTTAAATTGATGTACTGTCTTGCCAATATTAAAGGCTTAACATCCACATACTGCCACATAGACAACCCCTAGCTATCACATGTAATCAGTTGCTTACCTTTTATAAATTTTCATGTTTTAACATGCCCTGAAAAATCTTTCTGTTGTTGCCTGGTGCCTTGACAGTTTGGAGTTTTGGTCTCAAATATTCAGGGTAGAACAGGCTTGCCACAGAATAGGACCTTTTGTTGGTTTGGTGAAAAAATATTAATTCAGTATAATGGTTTGAAATTTCGGATCTGAGCATGCTCAGAGAGGTGTCAAACATTTTCACCTAACCAACGAAAGGCACCATTCTGGGGCAAGCACTTTTTACCCTGACAGTTTGAGAACAAAGTTCCAAAACATGTAGGCACTAGGCAGTGACAAAACAAAACAAAAAAAAATTAAAAAAAATATTTTTTTGAAAACTCATTTTACGGCTCTTGGAAGGTGCACGTTTGACCGGAACAAAACTTGACATGTCAAGAGACTTTGCCCCCCAGATGGCGCATGCAAAATTTTGTGTAAATCTGTTGAACGAGGGCAAAGCCATTAAAGTACAAAGTTAGAGGTTTAACATTAACAGCCTACTGTACTCAACCCTAACTATAGTAGTGCATTAATATCTGAACAGGTCAGATGGTTTGGAATTTTGGTCTGAGATTTTCAGGGTAGAAAGGGCTTGCCCTAGAATGGTGGCTTTCATTGCTTTGGTGAAAGCATTAATCCGTTCCCAAGTTATAAGGATTTGAAATTTTGATTCTGAGCATGCTCAGCAGGGTAGCAAACATCTATCCAACAGACCCTACTGAGCACGCCCAGAATCAAAATTTCAAATCCTTATAACTTGGAAATAAACTAATTTCTAGGGATGTGGATATGTTCTTAGCCACATGTTATGGCATATCCTTTCCCTTTAAATATCCTGCCAGATGTGTCTAAGCTGGCTCCTCCCACCCACCCAGGTTGTCTATCCCTTGGCTCTGCCCCTAGACGCCAAATCCTCACCGCTCCCATGTTGAGTAGGCCCTGGCGCTTAAATCTTAGGATTACTTACCAAAAACTTAACTCGTTAGCGAGTTTTACCACAAGTCCTCACCCAGGTTCCGCCGGTGCCCCTGTGGGCAGTAGATGTCTCACACTGACCCGCACACCATGTACAACTTTTGCCTGGGTCATGATACCCAGGCTTGCGAATTTTGTTGCTTGTTCCAACCAAACATGTTAGACAGTCGTCTCGCCCAATTACAGCTTGACCGACTAGAGAAACGGAACCCGCCGGTCGAATCTAAAGAGGCCCGTTGGGTGGTCTTCATGGCTGTGGGGTCCTCTGAACAACTTGAGCAGATGAAGGCTTTTGAGGAGGAGGTGACTCGGGCCACCGATCAGTCCTAGTTAGCATCAGTCTTCGTACCGCTGAAAATGGGCTCCACCTTTACAGGCTCCTTGAAGAAGTTGTGCCAGTCTCTCCCGACCAAGGGGGAGGGGCCATCACCTTTGCACAGCTCCCGTCCCATAAAAAGGATTCCAAAGAGTCGAGAGAGAAGGAGAGGTCTTGACGATGTTCTTGGGATTGAGAGTGGTCTCATTACCAGGAATCTCCGGTTTTGACTTCGGTCGACATTGCGGCCTCAGCTGCTGTCTTCATGGTGCCCTTTTCAGGCCAGCTGGCTAAGACGAGGGACGATGACACGGTCAAAATTACTATCGACCCTGTTGACCCGTCTTCACTAGATGAGGCCGACAGTTCCTAGTTCAGGACTTCGGTCCTGACTGGACCTACTGAGGAGAAGACCCAGCCTGCTGGGAACCTTTTCACGGTCCCCGTCCCTGACCTGGAGGAGCCGCGGGTCTCCTTCGGAACACCCCCGTCGGTCCTCCCAGCGGTCGAGGTCTAAGTCTCGGTCAGCTTCGACCAACAGCTCGAAGACAATTTACAAACACCACTCTGGGCATTCCAGAAAGCGGTGATGCCGCTATTCATCCTCATCCTCAGAAGAGGAGAGGCTTCAGCACAAGTTGCGTTGACGCTATGAGGATTTTATGTGGCAACAGTTGGTGTTAGCAGGTCTGAAATCAACCCCGGCTTCACACCGGCCATCACATGGCTCTGTCGCCCTCTGGGCGAGTTGACTCCTTGAGCTGGCGACACCGTCCCTCCTCCCATAGAGCCAGTGAAGGCCCTGCCAGCGAAACCAGCCTCCGCCGATTATGGTGCAGCCACCACCTAAACAGCTTCCTCGGGAGTCCTGTCACGGAGTCTCAGCCCGCTAAGGGCCTCCCACCTGAGCTGTCGGTCACTCTCACTCCACAACTGTCTGGCGAGTTGAAGATGAAAGCTCAAGGTGGTCGGCCGTTGTATTCGAGTCTGTGGACTCCCTCCCTGCATTTTAAGTCCGCTCAACGAGGTTTCGCTTGGGGGTGTCCCGACAGAGAAAGGTCCCACGTCCTTCATGGACATTCTCCGTTTCATCTCCAAATCCTGGAGCCAGTTCATAAACGGGCTCGATATCTCCTGACAGACATTCTGGATAAAGGGGATTCTCAGACAGAGGCCTTCCCAGTGGCCAAAGCCATTGTTGGCCCAGTTCTGGAGCTTTGGCAGCACCCTGCCTTCTGCTCTGCATCATCAGCCCGGATGGCCCGAAAGTATGCGGTTCCCATCAGCTCCCTTTCTGGGTTCACGGAGCACCCTTTGGCTGAGGGGTTGTTGACCAACTCTGTGTTTCGGCACTTGGGCAATTCAGGGGACACTGATAGACCTCCAGACAGAGAGTCCAAAAAACTGGACTACTCTGCCAGAAAAGTCTATGCTGCATCTTCGCTTGGTCTCAGTCAAGCGAGTTCGGCTATCATAATGGCACACTTCTCCCATGCCCTCCTGGGCTCTCTAGGTAAGGTGCTTCCTCATCTCCCCGCGGACCTTCAGACTATGGTGAAGCAGGTCCGGGATCATGGTTGGGCTGTGGCAAAACAGCAGCTCCAGATGGCCCTGGATGTTGGAGATTCCTGTGCCTGTTCAGTGGTGACTACAATAGCTACATGCCACATGCCACAGAGCCTGGCTGAGGGTCTTGACCTTTATGGCGGACACCCAGTACAAACTGGTGGACGTTCCTTTCCCGGCCACGGACTTGTTGGGTCCAGGAGTTGATGGTCACCTTAAACGCATTGAGAAGTCCAGTGCCACCTTGGACTCCCTTGCTTCTGCCCAGAAGGAATCTCAGGGTTCCAAAAAGCAGAAGCACAAACCCTTTCGGCCTTCCTGCCCCTGCAGCAAAGCAGGCCCAGTACTAATCTGGGCAGCAGCAGCAGCTCCAGTCTGCCCGGAGTCAGGGGCTTGTGTCCGGCCTCGGAAGGGAAAGGTCCCGTGATCCCATGGCCAGATCCTCATTCTCCTCCTCCTCCAAGCCTGCACGGTGACAGGATGGGGTGGTCACCCCACGCCCATCACACCCCACTCTGGATCCTCCCGTGGGGCTGGCTCCACCACTTTCTTTCCACCAGGTCACTGTCACAACAGACAGGTGGGTCTTAGAGAAGTGGTTGGCCAGGGAACTGCCTCTGGAATTAAGACAATATGCCCACAAGCTGAGCCCGCGCCCCATGGGAGGAGAAGGTATCTGTGGACACTCATGTCATCGCCCAACTCATCCGCAGGGACGTAGTGGTTAGAGTCGTGGATCCCACTGTCAACCTAGGGTTCATTTTGAGGTACTTCCTGGTCCTGAACCGGATGGGGGGTTGGCGCCCCATTCTAGATCTGCAAGACCTGAACCAGTTTCTCAGGTCTCGCACCTTCAGGATGGTAACTCTGTCTCAGATCATACCATCTCTTGAGCAGAACATGTGGCTTTGCTCTCTGGATGTGCAGGATGCGTTCTTCCACATCCAGATCTGTCCGTCACACTGAAGGTTCCTCCGCTTCCGGGCAGAGGGAACACTATACGAGTTCCAAGCAATGCCGTTTGGCCTGTCATCGGCCCCCAGGGTCTTCACCAAAAGCATTGTAGTAGTGGCGTCCCATCTTTGGTGTTGAGGGGTCAAAGTGTACCCCTGTCTGGATGATTGGCTTATAGCGGTGACCCGGTCCCGGACCTCGAAGATCCACTGGTTTCCCCGGTGCCTTCCAGTCGACCCTGTCAGTCTCCTTGACAGTGAGTGAGGTCTCGGACTCCTTTGACAAACGGCCGAAGAAAGGCGCACAAAGCGTAATAAAAAAAAAAAAACCTCGTGACATTATTCTTCTTCCTCCTCCGTGGATCATGGGAGGCTTTGACGGAAACTCCATCGATGCTTTGAAGACCTAATGTGGCAACAGCTAATTCTGTCCGATCAAAAGCTGACTCCGGCTTCCACCCCGGCCATCACTTGGCTATCACCTCCAAGGCCGAAGCTTTTGGAGCCAGTCAAAACAGTTCTGCCAAAATCAACCTCTCCACCGATTTTGGTGGAGCCGCCACCTAAACGGCCCCTGGCAGGGGTGCCTACCAAAGAGTTGTGGCCTGTTCCAGGCCTACCACATAGGCTGTCTGTTACCCTCACTCCTGACTGTCTGGGTGAGTGGAGGGAGACTCAGGTGGCTGGCCGATTTATCCAGACTCTTCGGAGTCTGATGACTCAGTCCTTCATTCCCCGTCCCTTGGGCGACGAATCGGTCGGTAGTGTCACGATGGAGGAAGGCCCCCCTCTTCCTTTATGGGCATTCTCTGACTTATCTCTGAATCCACGGAGATGCCTCTTGAGCCCGTACAGAAATGGGCTGAATATCCCCTCACGGATATCCTTAAACGAGGAGATTCTCCGATGGAAGCCTTTCCAGTGGCTGAGGCCATTGTTGGTCCGGCTCTGGAGCTATGGCAGCATCCTGCTCCTGCCCTGCGGCTTCTGCCCGCATGGCCTGCAAATATGCCGTGCCCATAGGGTCCCTTTCAGGGTTCACAAAGCATCCCTTGGTCAAGGGTTTGGTGACCAAATCTGTGTTCGGATGCTCAGGTAGTTTGACAGATACTAACAGACCTCCGAACAAAGAGTCCAAAAAACTGGACCATTCTGCCCGCAAAGTCTATGCTGCCTCTACACTAGGCCTTCGTCAGACAAGCTCGGCCGTCATCATGGCGCATTTCTCGCATGCCCTGCTGGGCTCTCTTGATGAGGTTCTGCCTCACCTCCCCACAGACCTCCAGACCACGGTCATGCAGGGCCAGGGTCAGGCTGTTGCCAAGCTGCAACTCCAGTCGGTTCTGGACCTCAGGGATTCATGCGCCCATTCGGTGGAAGCCGCGGTTGCCATGCGCCGCAGGGCTTGGTTGAGGGTCTCCACCTTCACGGCAGATACTCAACACAAACTAACAGATGTTCCTTTACTGGGTACTGACCTCTTCGGTCCAGGTGTGGACGGTCACCTCCAGTGCATTGAGAAGTCCAGTGCCACCGTGGACGCCATAACTTTTGTACAGAAGGAATCTCAGGGTTCCAGTAAGCAGAAGAAAAAGCCATTTCTAGGGACATGGATATGTTGTTCATCCACACTTTCTGGCAGGTATTCTTGCCGGAAGGTCTTCAAGCTGGCTCCTCCCACCCACCCGGGTGGTAAAACTCTCGGCTCCACCCCATGACGCCAGATCTTCCTTACCGCTTGGAAGCTCAGGTTCCCTCCTTAGCGCTCTGCGTTTTAGACTGGATCCTAACTCTTCGGTTCGTCCGAAATTGGCTTTGAAGTTTTCTAAACTTCGGTCTTCTTCCTCCCTCGCGGCTGAAATGGACAAATCTATTCCCGGCTTTCGGAGGTGCCCTTGCTGGCAGAAAATGTCCAGGATGGATCTGCACTCCACGTGCGTCTACTGCCTAGGCCTAGATCACGACCCGCGGCTTGCGAGTTGTGCCGCTCTTTCTCGGCCAACGTTCTGGACGATTGAGCTGCCCGTTTGAAGCTCGGGCATCCCGAGAAACGTTTCCCGCTGGTAAAATCTAAAGAGGCTCGTTGGGCGGTGTCCGCGGCGGCTGGCTCGGCTGAGCAGCTCGAGCAGATGATCACCCTCGAGGAGGAGGCGGCCCAGGCCGCATCTTTCTCCTCCTCGGTCGCGGCATTTATCCCGCTCTCTCCGAGTTCCTCATATATGGCTTCGTTCAAGGAGCTTTGTCAATCCCTTTCCACGAAAGGAGAGGGGTCTTTGGGACATTCTTCTTAGCCCAAGAAAAAGGAGTCGAAAGGTAAGTCCCACCGTCGGTGGGGTAGGGAGGGTCCCTTCGGCAGCCGACCGTCGAGGTTGCGGCTGAGGCCGCTGGCTTCACGGTGCCCCCGTCAGGCCAGCCTGTGGAGACTCCCGTCGACGAAGTCGAGATTTTTCTCGGTCCGTTAGACGGGCTGTCGACTGGGAAGCCGACAACCCTCCTTCACGGTTCCCCGGTGGATACCGAGATCTGCCTGCTCCTTTGGGCCGCGGTCGGTTAAAGTGCCAGTCGGGAAGGCGGGTGTCCCCGCCCCTTCTCAGACCCACTCGGTCCCCGGTCTCTGTCGGACCTCTTCTCGGTCCAGCCGTTACCGCCGACCTAGGCGGTCGTTACAGTAGCGGCAACGCCGTTCTTCCTCGTCGTCCTCCTTGGGTGAGGAGAGGCTGCGGCGCAAGTTGCGCTGGCACTACGAGGACCTTATGTGGCAGCAGTTGCTGTTATCCGGGCCTGAGCCGACCCCGGCCAAGACCTCGGCCATCAAGTGGCTGTTGCCTGAACGCCCGAAACAACCACTCGTTCCAGTCGAGTTGCCCGCTCCAGGGCCGGTTGCTTGGCCAAAACCAGCTGCTCCACCGATTGTGGTGGAACCTCCGACTCCACAACCGAAGTCGGGGGCACCGACCAAGGATTCTCGGTTGGGTCATGGCCTGCCCCACAAGTTGTTGGTCACCCTCACTCCCGACCGTCCTCGGCAGGTGGAGGGTGGCTCAGGGCCAAGGCAGCTCTTCGCAGACTCTTCGGAATCCGACGACGATTCCTCCCTGTTCTCCAGGCAGTACGATCTGGAGTCCTCCGGGGGCCAGTCAGCGGACGATAGCCCATCGTCCTTCTTGGGTCTGCTTCAACTCATCTCTGAGTCCACCGGGATGCAGCTCGAGCCCGTGTCCTAACGGGCAAAGTATCCTCTGACGGAGATACTGGACCGAGGGAATTCCCCCACGAAGGCCTTTCCGGTGGCTGAGGCCATTGTCGGCCCAGCCTTGGAGCTTTGGCAGCGACCTGCTTCCTGTCCTGCGCCCTCGGCCAGGATGGCCAGGAAGTATGCGATCCCTACCGGCTCTTTGCCCGGTTTCTCGGAACACCCCTCTGCCGAGGGGCTAGTCACCGACAGCATTTTCCGGCATTCCGGTAACACTCGGGATGTGGACAAGCCCCCCGACAAAGAGTCCAAAAAGCTGGACTTTGCCGGGCGCAAGGTGTACGCTGCGTCCTCCCTCGGCCTCCGACAGGCCAGCTCGGCTGTGCTGATGGCACACTTCTCCCACGCCCTCATGGGCTCCCTGGATGAGGTTGTCCCTCATCTCCCGCCTGACCTACAGACCATGGTCCGCCAGGTGCGGGACCAGGGTAGGGCGGTGTGAGCAGCAGCTCCAGACTGCTCTGGACATAGGTGATTCCTGTGCCAGGTCAGTAGCGGCCACGGTGGCCATGCAACGCAGGGCGTGGCTGAGGATATCCAACTTCACTGCGGATACCCAGCACAAGTTGGCGGATGTCCCCTTCTTGGGGACTGACCTCTTCAGCCCTGGAGTGGAGGGACACCTCCAGCGGATCGAGAAGTCCAATGCCACTCTGGACTTGGTCACGTCCGCCCAGAGGGGCAAAGGCCACCGTCAGCAGCAGAAGTCCTTTAGTCCTTCGGTCCCTGCTTCTCGACCGGCCCAGCAGCACCAGCAACAGGGCCAGCAGGCTCGCGCTTGGCGTCCCAAGCCCAAGCCGACGGCTTCCTCCAACAGGAAGCAAGGAGGTAAAGGCCCGTGAGGTCCCTCGGCCGGTTCTTCCTCCAAGCCTGCCCAGTGACGGGTTGAGGGGTGCTGCTCCCAACCTCGTCACTACCCCCTGGGTTCCCCCCTGTGGGGGGATGGCTCCGCCACTTCCTTTCCGCCTGGTCCGCTATCACCATGGACCGCTGGGTGTGGGAGGTGGTAGGAAAGGCCTGCCTCCAGGTTGAGGCAGGCTCCACCTTTTCGGGCGTCGCCCTGGGAACCCGCAGGGTCCGCAGCCTCGCTGTCGGCCCGCCGGGCGATATTGCCCTGCTCCTCGAAAAGAGGTAATCAGGAAGGTGGCGGATCCCTTCCAGACCCGGGGTTTGTGTCCAGGTACTTTCTGGTCCCAAAACAGACGGGGGGCTGGCGCCCCATTCTCGACCTGCACAACCTGAACAAGTTCCTAAGGTCTCGGACCTTCAGGATGGTCACTCTGGCTCAGATAATCCCATCCTTGGAATGAGGCATGTGGTTCTGCTCCCTGGACCTCCAGGACGCGTTCTTTCACGTCCCAATCTGTCCATCCCATCAGAGATTCCTCTTCTTCAGAGCGGAGGGATCTCTTTACGAGTTCCGGGCCATGCCCCTCTGCTTCTCCCTAGCTCCCAGGGTCTTCACCAAATGCACGGCAGTGGTGACAGCATTCCTGCGGCGCAGAGGGGTCCGGGTGTACCCTTACCTGGACGATTGGCTGATAGCAGCCCCTTCCAGACTGGAGGTGGAGCGGTCCAGAGATCTGGCCCTCCAGGTTTGCTCTCAGGTTGGCTTCCTCATCAACGAGGCCAAGTCGGAACTCGTGCCAAAGCAGGTGATTCTGTTCATCGGGGCAGAGCTCGACTCTCTGCGAGCCAGAGCACGGCTTTCCTCCTTTGCCCAGTCATTTCTGGTTGGGCAAATTGTGCCCTGCCCGGGACTTCCTGCGCCTCCTGGGCCTCATGGCGGCCTGCACCAGTGTGGTCCATTGGGCCCATTGGTACATGCGTCCCCTTCAATGGGGACTGGCCAGCCAGTGGTCACAACGCCGCGATCCATTGAACCAGCCCGTGACAGTGACCCAGGAGATGTGGGCCGCTGTCCAGTGGTGGATCGTTCAACACATCTGCAGGAGGGGTATCCCGTTAATCCCCTCGAGCCGGCGGTTCTCTCTCGACCAATGCATCTCTGATGGGTTGGGGTGCCCATCTGGGGGAACACACGAACACATGCCTCTGGTCCCTTAAGTCCCGATGCCACATCAACCTGCTGGAGCTCCGGGCGGTCCGTCTAGCTCTCACCGCCTTCGCTCCGTTTCTACGGGGTCAAGTGGTTCAGGTCCAGACGGACAACACCACGACCATGTACTATCTGAACTGCCAGGGCGGGACGCGTTCCATGCTGTTATGCAAGGAAGCTGTCCGCATTTGGTCCCTCGTGCACAGCCTGGAGGTGGATCTCCTAGCCATTCACATGGCAGGAGTCTCCAACACCCTGGCCGATGCCCTAAGCCGGATAGGGGCTGCGTTTCACGAGTGGTCTCTCCTGCCGGAGGTAGTACATAATCTCTTCTCCCACCGGGGCACGCCTCAGGTGGACCTGTTTGCCTCCAGGAGAATCTGAAGCTGAGTCTGTTCATGCCCGCCCCCTCAGCAGGGCTCGCTGCAGGGGGATGCCTTCTCGAGGCCGTGGACCCCAGGCCTCTTCTACGCCTTTCCCCCATTTCCCTTGATCCACAAGGTGCTTCTCAAGGCGAGGAGGGACAAAGCGCAGGTGATTCTGGTAGTCCCAGACTGGCCCGCCAGTTCTGGTATCCAGATCTCCTCAGCCTCAGCTCCAGGCTCCCGAGGCGGCTTCCAGCCGCCCGGACCTGATCTCAGTCAGTCAGGAAGGTATTCCATCCGGACCTTCAATCCTTGCACCTGACGGCCTGGTTCCTGAGCGGCTAGAGTTCCAGGCTTTGGGTCTTTCCGATGAGGTCCTCAGTGTCGTTGAGGTGTCCCGTAAGGAGTCGACCAGGAAATGCTATGCCTTCAAATGAAAGAGGTTTTCCATTTGGTGTCAGAGGAAGGGCTTGGACCCTTCCGACTGCCCCTTGGCAAGCATTCTGGACTCCCTGTGGTCCCTTTCTCAGCAAGGGCTTCGGTCGACGACCCTTAAGGTGCACCTGGCAGCCATCTCTGCTTACCGGGCGCAGGCCAGCAAGCAGTTGGTGGCACAGGAGAAGGTGGTCGGGCACTTTTTCAACGGCCTTGACCACATTTCCCCTTCGGTGCGAGAACCTGGGATCTACTGCTGGTATTGGCCAAGCTCATGGGCAAGCCATTCGAACCAATGCACAGGTATGATCTTTCACACCTGTCGTGGAAGACCGCCTTCTTGGTGGCTATCACGTCAGCCAGAAGGATGGGAGAGCTCCAGGCGCTTTCCATAGAGTCTCCCTACCTGGTCTTCCACAGGGACAAGGTTGTCTTGCGCCCCCACCCGAAATTCCTTCCGAAGGTGGTGTCGGAGCTTCACCTTAACCAGGTGTTGATTTTGCCAGTGTTCTACCACAGTCACACCTCGGAGGCCGAGTATAGGCTCCATACTTTGGACCCTAGGCGGCGCTCGCTTATTATAAGGGCCGGGCGGCTGAAGTTCGGGAGAAGGTTGCCAGCTGTTTCTCACCTACGTGAAGCCCTGCTTGCAGACCTGCAGCAAAAGCGGGCGATAGGCAGGTGGGTCACCTCCTGCATAGAGCTCTGCTATAGGTTGGCAGGCTTGGAGCCTCCCAGAGGATAAGAGCTCATTCTACCCCCATACCGCTGCATCGGTAGCTGCTTCCAGGGATGTCCCTATCCAGGATATCTGCAGGGCTGCTACCTGGAAGTCGGCACATACCTTTATTACCCACTACCACATCGACCTTGAATCACGCCGGGATGCTGGTTTTGGGGCCTCGGTTCTCCAGTCTCTCTTTCCCAAGTAAGTATCGCGGGTGTGCGCCTTGCCTCCCTCCTCTCGGAGAACTGCTAGGAGCCTGCCAGAAAGTGTGGATGAACATATCCATGTCCCTAGAAATACAGGTTCTAGAGACATGGATATGTTGTTCGTCCACACTGTCTGGCAGGTTCCTTGCTGCTTAAATCTTGCCGGAAGGTCTTCAAGCTGGCTCCTCCCACCCACCGGGTGGTAAAACTCGGCTCCGCCCCATGGCCTAGATCTTCCTTACCGCCTAGAAGCTCAGGATACCTCCCTTAGCGCTCTGCGTATAAGACTGTTCCTAATTCTTCAATTTTGAAATTAAAGTTTTTGCTAAACAACTTGGTCTTCTCTCCCTCGCGGCTGCAATGGACAAATCGACTCCCAGTTTCGGAGATGCCCTTGGAGCGAAGATGTCTCGGACGGATCCGCACTCCACGTCGTTTTTCTGCTTGGGCCTTGAGCCGACCCGCGAGCCTGCGACCTGTGCTCTTGCCTTTCGACCCTCGTCCTCGAAGCCCGTGCTGCCCGTTTACAACTAGGCGTCCCGAAGATTTCCTCGGTTAAGTCAAAAGAGACCGGTGGCCCGGTGTCCTGCGGCGGGCCCTCAGCGGATTTCGAACAAATGATCGTCCTCGAAGAGAGGCGGCTGAGCGCTTCTACCTCGACAGCGGCATTTGTCCCGCTTTCTCTCAGTGCCTCTTATTCGGCTTCTTTTAAGGAGATTTGTCTTACCCTCTCGACAAAAGGTGAGGTCCAACTTCTTCTGGACCGTTTTCTCGGTCCAAAGAAGACAAAGTAAAGTCTCACCGTCGGCGCTCTTGGGGAGGCGGAAAAGATCCTCTCCCTTGGCCGAGCCGTCGACTTGGTCGACCCTCGACTCGGCCACTGGTTTCCACGGTGTCCCGTCAGGCCAGTTGACTGAGACTCCCGTCGCCGGTCGAGAGATTTTTCTCGACCCGTTAGACGAGTTGTCGACTGGAGAAGCTGAGAATCCCTCCCGGTTCCCCAGTGGGAGTTGAAGTCGATAAATGCGTCTGTGCCTCGGTTCCTTAGCCTAGGGTGGAATCGTCCGAACGAGGGAAGTGCGATTCCCGAGCACCTCCCGCTGATCCTTGGCTAGCCAAGAGTCTCGAGACATCTTCGGCGGTCCAGCCGATCCCGCCGTCATAGGCGGTCTCGGCACCGCGGCAAGCGGCGCCGCCGCTCTTCCTCTTCCTCCTCCTCGGACGAGGGGAGGCTTCGGCGCAAGTTGCATCGGAGGTATAAGGAACTCATGTGGCAATAGCTCCTTCTGACCGGGAATAAGCTGACGCCGTCGTCTTCCCCGGCCATTAAGTGGTTGTCACCGAGCGGCGACAACAACCCTCATTTTAGCCAAGGAGCCTGTTCCCAGCCGGTTGTTCGCCATCCAGCTGCCCATCGATTCGGTGGAACCTCCGCCTCCACAGCTGTTAGTTGGGGCTCCGACCAAAATTCTCGGTCGGCTCCGAGGACTGCCCCATAGGCTGTCTGTCACCCTCACTCCCGATAGACCTCGGCAGGGTGGAGGGTGGCTCAGGCCGAGGCAGCTCTTTGAGGACTCGTCCGAGGATGATTCTCCTTTCTCCAAGCGAATGGACTTGGAGTCTTCAGGAGGACAGTCGGTGGCGATGGCCTTCAGTCCTTCCTAGGATTGCTTGGCTCATCTCGGAGTCCACCGGGATGAGCTCGAACCCGTTCTAAGCGGGCCAGGTATTCCCTCACGGAGATTCTGGACCAAAGGATTCCCCTAGGAGGCCTTTCGGTGGCGAGGCCATAGTGGAGTCCGCCTTGGAGCTCTGGCAGCGCCTGCTTCCTGTCCCGCCCGGCCAGGATGGCCAGGAAGTATCGGTCCCTACCGGTTCCCTATTCGGTTTGAACACCCTCAGCTGAGGGTTGGTTACCGACAGCGTTTTCCGGCGTGCCGGGAACGCTAGGGATGTGGACAAACCTCCCGACAAGGAGTCCCAAGAAATTGGACTATGCCGGACGAAAAGTCTATGCTGCGTCCTCTCTCGGCCTTCGCCAGGCCAGTTCGGCCATCCTCATGGCAGATTTTTCTCATGCCCTGTTGGGCTCCCTGGATGAGGTCGTCCCTCATCTTCCCGCGGATCTGCAGACTACGGTCCGGCAGGTGCGGGACCAGGGCAGGGCAGTAGCCAAACAGCAGCTCCAGACTGCTTTAGACATTGGGGACTCATGTACCAGGTCTGTGGCGGCCGCAGTGGCTATGCGTCGGCGGGCTTGGCTGAGGATATCCACCTTTACTTCGGATACCCAGCACAAGTTGGCGGATGTTCCCTTTTTGGGGACTGACCTCTTCAGCCCTGGGGTGGAAGGTCACCTGCAGAGGATCGAGAAGTCCAATGCTACTCTTGACTCGGTCTCTTCCGCTCAGAAGGACAAAGGCACTAAATCACAGCCTAAGCCCTTCGTCCTTCTGCGCCCCGCGCGTCCGGC
This sequence comes from Neoceratodus forsteri, assembly GCA_016271365.2. Lineage (NCBI taxonomy): Eukaryota > Metazoa > Chordata > Ceratodontiformes > Ceratodontidae > Neoceratodus > Neoceratodus forsteri. Next base: position 338,443,248 of record CM028134.1, on the reverse strand, counting down.
CCAGCAACGCCAGGGCCAGCAGGCTCGGGCTTGGCATCCCAAACCCAGCCCGGAGCTCTCCAACAGGAAGCAGGGAGGTAAGGCCCAGGAGGTCCTCGGCTGGCCCTTCTCCAGCCAGCCCAGTGACGGGCTGAGGCGCGCCCCAACCCCGCTCACTTCACCCCAGGTCTCTCCGGGGGGACGGCTCCACTTCCTTTCTGCCTGGTCGTTATTACCATGGACAGGTGGGTACTGGAGGCGGTGGGAAAAGGCCTGCCTCTAGGAGTCGAGCAGGCTCAGCCCTTCAGAGCCGCCGCACTGGCCTCGGTCCCAGCTCACTGTCGCCTGCCGCCGACATCGCCTCCTCCTCCAAAAGGAGGTGATCAGGAGGTAGCGGATCCTCCTCAGACCCGGGTTTGTGTCCAGGTACTTCCTGGTTCCAAAGCAGACGGGGCTGGCGCCCATTCTCGACCTACGACCTGAACAAGTTCCTAAGGTCTCGAACCTTCAGGATGGTCACTCTGGCTCAGATATACCATCCCTGGAACACGCGTGTGGTTCTGCTCTCTGGACCTGCGGGACGCGTTCTTTCCCGTCCTATCCGTCCGTCACATCGGAGATTCCTTAAGCTTCGGCGGAGGGATCCCTCTTTGATTCGAGCCATGCCCTTGGCCTGTCTCCAGCTCCCAGGGTCTTCACCAAATGCATTGCAGTGGTGACAGCATTCCTGCGGCGCCGAGGGGTCCGGGTGTACCCTTACCTGGATGATTGGCTGATAGCAGCTCCCTCCAGGCAGGAGGTGGAGCAGTCCAGAGGTCTGGCCCTCCAGGTCTGCTCTCAACTAGGCCTCCTTATCAGGGCCAAGTGGAACTCGGGCAGGCAGGTGATTCTGTTCACCGGGCGCAGCTCGACTCTCTTGCAACCCAGAGCGCGGCTCCCGTGTGAGACAGGGCCGAGATTCTTTCCTCCTTTGCCCAATCATTTCTGGTTGGGCAATTGCGCCCCGCCCGGGACTTCCTGCGCCTCCTGGGTCTCATGGCGGCCTGCACCAGCGTGGTCCGTTGGGCCCGCTGGAACATGCGTCCCCTTCAATGGGGACTGGCCAGCCAGTGGTCACAATGCTGCGATCCTTTGGACCAGCTTGAGTCGGTGACACAGGGGATGTGGAATGCTCTCCAGTGGTGGATCGTTCCAGGTCACTTGCAGGAGGGCATCCCATTCGTCCGCCCCGAGCCGACGGTCTCTCTATCGACCGATGCCTCTCTGATGGGTTGGGGTGCCCATCTGGGGGAACACCGGGCCCCGGCCTCTGGTCCCCGCGGAGTCCAGCCATCAACCTGCTGGAGCTCCGAGCCGGTCGCCTAGCTCTCACACGCCTTTGCTCCGTTCCTCCAGGTCAAGTGGTCCGAGTCCAGCGGACAACACCACGACCATGTACTATCTAAACCTCCAAGGCGGGGGACGCTGTTTCCATGCTTCTATGCAAGGAAGCTCTCCATTTGGTCACTCGTCGCAGCCTGGGCGGATCTCCTAGCCATTCATGTGGCAGGAGCCTCCAACACCTTGCCCGATGCCTGAGCGGATAGGGCTGCATCCCACGAGTGGTCTCTCCTGCGGAGGTAGTATAGCATCTGTTCTCCCATTGGCACACCTCAGGTGGACCTGTTTGCCTCCAGGAGAAGCGAAGCTGAGACTGTTCCATGCCCGCCCCTCAGCAGGGCTGCTGCAGGGGATGCCTTCTGAGGCAGTGGACCCGGGCCTCTTCTACGCCTTCCCCATTTCCCTTGATCCACAAGGTGCTTCTCAAGGCGAGGAGGGACAAGGCGCAGGTGATTCTGATAGCCCCAGACTGGCCTCGCCAGTTCTGGTACCCAGATCTCCTCAGTCTCAGCTCCAGGACTCCCGGCAGCTTCCAGCTCGCCGGACCTGCTCTCAGTCAATCAGGGAAGGTGTTCCATCGGACCTTCAATCCCTGCCTAGCTGACCTGGTTCCTGGCGGCTAGAGTTCCAGGCCTTGGGTCTTTCCGACGAGGTCCTCAATGTAGTTGAGGCGTCCCGTGAAGAGTCGACCAGAAAATGCTATGCCTTCAAATGGAAAGGTTTTCCATTTGGTGTCAGAGCAGGGCTTGACCCTTCCTCCTGTTCCTTGGCAAGCATCTTGGACTATTTATGGTCCCTTTCTAATCAAGGGCTTAGGTCGGCGACCTAAGGGTGCACCTGGCAACCATCTCTGCTTACTGGGCGCGGGCGGGAAGCAGTCGGTGAAACAGGAGAAGGTGGTCTGGCGCTTTTCAAAGGCCTTGATCACATTTCTCCTCGTGCGTAGAACCTCCACCTCCGTGGGATCTACTGCTGGTACTTGCAAAGCTCATGGGCAATCCATTGAACCTATGCACAGGTGTGCTCTCTCACCTGTCGTGGAAGACCGCCTTCTTGGTGGCTATCACGCCAGCCAGAAGGATGGGAGAGCTCCAGGCGCTTTCCATCGATCTCCTTATCTGGTCTTCCACAGGGACAAAGGTTGTCCTACTTCACCGAAATTCCTTCCAAGGTGGTGTGAGGTTTCACCTTAACCAGGTGTTGACTCTGCCGGTGTTCTACCCCAATCACACCTCGGAGGCCGAATATAGGCTCCATACTTTGGACCCTAGAAGGGCGCTCGCCTATTACAAAGAGCGCACGGCTGAAATTCGGGGAGAGGTTCGCCAGCTGTTTGTCAACTACGCTGAAGGCAGACCTGGCAGACCTGCAGCCAAGCGGACGATAAGCAGGTGGGTCACCTCCTGCATAGATCTCTGCTATAAGTTGACTGGCATGGAGCCTCCCAGAGGGATAAGAGCTCATTCTACCCGCCATACTGCTGCATCGGTGGCTGCTTCCAGGACGTCCCTATCCAGGAAATCTGCAGGGCTGCTACCTGGAAGTCAGCAAACACCTTCATTACCCATTACCATCGACCTTGAGTCACTGGGATGCTGGTTTTGGGGCCCTGGTTCTCCAGTCTCTCCCCAAGTAAGTATTGGGGTGTCGTCTTGCCTCCTCCCCCTCCCCAGGAGAACTGCCCAAAGAGTCTGCCAATAAGTGTGGATGAACAACATATCCATGACCCTAGAAATAGGGTTCTCACCTGTAACAGGAGTTCTAGGAATGGTATATGTGTTCATCCACACGACCCACCCGACCTCCCGGCTCGACGCCGCAACCTGAGCTTCTCCAGCGGCCAGATCTGGCGTCATGGGGCGGAGCCGAGAGTTATACCACCCGGGTGGGTGGGAGGAGCCAGCTTGAAGACCTTCCGGCAAGATTTAAAGCTGCAAGGATACCTGCCAATAAGTGTGGATGAACAACATATACCATTCCTAGAACTCCTGTTACAGGTGAGTAACCTGTATTTTCTCCCCAAAGTAGTGTTGAAATTTCATTTTAATCACTCTGCCTGTACTTTTTCCATCACATTCAAGTCTGGGTGAACAAAAATTGCACTGTTCTGATGTCAGAAGAGCACTTGGCTACTGTCTTGGCAGAATGAAAGCTACAAGTAAGCAATAAGGCACAACGGGGTGTGTGTAAACCGTATTTTACAGCACGGCAAGGGGTATAGTAAGGCATGAGGCCAATGGCCGAGTGACTTCAGCTGCTGACCGTGCTTTAAAATGTGGTTTACGTACACCCGAGTGTCTTATTGCACTTTTAAAATTGACAATTTTTTTTTTTTTTTTTTACTTTTGACTAATGGGAACAGCATGTTTTTATGTAGAAAAATAGATTTACTTTGTGCATTTGTGATAAAATCTTTCTACCCACTGCAAGTGATGTCATTGATGATATAATTGTATTGTTGCCTACTTTCTTCTTCCTGTTTTTTTTTTTCTGTTTTTCTGCACATTCAAGATATGGAATGTGTATCGTGGAATGTTTACCATGGAACACATGGATTCAAAATTCTGCTCCGTTCCCCTGGCAGAATGTTTCTCTCCCAACACACTGTACACACAGACAACAAAGGCCTTTGTTTCAGCTAGGAGACTCAGTTGTTTCACTGTTGGGGTAAGAAGAAGAGAGTTCCCTGATGAGCAGGTAAAGATAGAAGGGGGATTTTTCACTGTCAGCAAGAGTTACTGTTTCTAATGTGTTTATGTATGTAAGGAGTGTGTGATAATCATGGAAGTGTTGAAACAGAGGATGGAGGAGTACAGAGGAAGATGAGGAATTTAAACTAGGAGTGGGGGGTGGCAGTTGGGGAAGAGAGATGCAGAGACCACAGGTTGGGAAACCATATGAGCTTACCCCCCATAACAGTGACAAAGGATAAATGGCAAGTACTGTTGGTGATGCTAGGAAAGGAGGGCAGGATGGGGGGGGGGGGTGGAAGGTGGTTACCCTTAATGCTAGGAGCCTTGGGAGGAAAACTGCAGAGTTACAGGTGTTCATGACAGAGGAAGAGGTGGACATTGCAGCCATCACGGAAACATGGGCCACCCAATACAATGACTGGGACCTGTCTGTACCAGGGTACAGGTTATTTCGTAGGGACAGGGTGATTGGGAAAGGAGGGGGGTGGCACTATATGTGAAGGAAGGACTGAAGTGTGTAAGGGAGGAAGGTAGTATGGAGTCACTTTGGATGTAAATCCAGGATTCCAAGAATAGGATTCTTAGAATGGGAGTGGTGTACAGGCCACCATCTCAGATGGAGGAGTTAGACAGGGAACTAACGGGACAGATCAGGAGGACCTGCGAGAAGGGTAGTGTGGTGATTGTGGGTGACTTAAACATGCCAGGAGTGGACTGGAACACCCCAACAACCAGGAACAGAAGGGTGCAGGTACTGCTGGATGCCTTCCAGGACAGCTTCCTTCTGCAAATGGTCAGTGAACCAACCAGGTTAGGGAACACCCTTGACCTTGTGCTAGCAAATGGTGACTTTGTGAGGGAACTTACAGTGGAGGAACCGCTGTCAGGGAGTGATCACCACTTAGTGTGGCTCACATTGGACATGGGCAAGGAAGGAGTGGAATCTGGCACAATAGTGCTAGACTTCAGGAGGGCCAACTTTGGGAGGATGGGGGAAGTGGTAAAAGGGTACCTGGCCAGAATTCAATCTAGTATGGACACTAACCAGAGGTGGAGCTCATAAGCTGGGGATAGTGGAGGCAACCAAAACCTGCTGCAAAGCCCAGAGCAAGAAGGCTAGGGCTAAAAACTGATCTGGTTAAGCAAGGAGGTCTGGAAAAGGTAAGGAGGAAAGAGCTGCCTTTAGGAAGTACAAGAAACAGGGAGGGGGGAGGACAGGGAGGAGTACTTGACAGAATCGAAGGAGGTGACAAGGGCAGTAAGGGGGAGCCAAAGCATCTACGGAACTCAGGCTGGCACAAGGCATTAAGAAGGGGGAGAAGGACTTCTTTAAGTACATCAGGGGAGAAAAGGAGCTGTAAGGATTAGGAAGGGGGGGGTGGAAGCAGGGTGTGATAAGGTGGAAGCACTAAATGAGTACTTCTGCTCAGTATTTACTAAAGAGAAGAGGGAGGTGACACCCAAGGTGGGAGAAATGGCAGAAGCAGGGTGGGAAGTGGTGACAGATGGGGAAATCATGGAGAGCTGAGTTTGAGAAGGTTTGAAGGCACTGAGGGTGGACAAGGCGCCAGGCCCAGATGGCATCCACCCCAGGGTACTGAAGGAGCTGGCAGAGGTTCTTGGAGGACTTTTGGCAGACCTATTTAATGCCTCACTACATTCAGGGTGTGTACCTCAGGACTGGAGGATGGCTCTTGTGGTGCCCCTCCACAAGAGTGGCCCCAAGGATGAACCGGGAAGCTACAGACCAGTGAGCCTCACATCCATCGTGGGTAAGCTAATGGAGACTATCCTGAAGGAGAGGCTGGTGGCCCTCCTAGAGGCCAAAGGACTACAGGACAGCAGACAGCATGGCTTCACACGTGGCAGATCCTGCCAAACCAACCTGGTCGAGTTCTGTGACTGGGTAACTAGGCAACTGGACAGGGCCATGCAGTGGATGTCCTGTATCTGGACTTCAGTAAGGTATTCACTCAGTGCCACATGGAAGGCTGGGAAGGAAGTTAGTAGGCACAGGCGGGTGCAAAGCTGGTGAGATGGGTAGGAAACTGGCTGCAGGAAGGCAACAGAGGTGGTGATGGTGGGTGGGGAGCTGTCACACCCAAGGGCAGTGACAGTGGTGTTCCACAGGGCTCAGTGGTGGGACCAGTGTTGTTTGGGATATTCATTGCAGACATATCATGGGACATCAGAGCAAGATCAGTCTGTTTGCTGATGATGCCAAGGTAGAGCCGTGGTGGTGGATGACCTAGGGGATGGCAGGGTTGCAGGATGATCTGGCAAAGCTTGACCTGGTCAGACACCTGGCAACTGGGCTTTAATGCCAAAAGTGCAAGGTGCTGCATTTTGGGATGAAGAACCCAAGGAGGAGTTACCAGCTAGGGGAGTGCAGCTAGCCCAGACACAGGAGGAGAAGGATCTGGGTGTGCTCATTACAGGGTCAATGAACAACTCGGCACAATGTAGGAAGGCAGCTGCAAAGGCCAACAAAATGCTGGGTTGTATTGCAAGAGGTATATCCTCGAGGAGGGAGGAGGTGATTCTGCCACTGTATAGGTCATTAGTTAGACCACACCTGGAGTACTGCGTGCAGTACTGACGTCCATATCTGAAGAGGGACATTAAGTTACTGGAGGGGGTGCAGCGCAGAGCGACAAAGATGATCAAGGGGCTGGGGGACTTATCATACGAGAGGAGGTTGAAGGAGTTGAACATGTACTCACTGGAGAGAGAGGAGAGGAGAGGCAGGGTGACATGACTGAAACCTTTAAATACATGAAAGGAATAAACAAGACTGGTACAGAGGGCTGTTCAAGTAAGGAGGGAGGGAGGGCCACCAGGGGCCATGATATGAGACTGGGCGAGGAAGGTTCAGGAGGGAGATGAGGAGACACTTTTTACAGAGAGGGTAGTGGCTGGGTGGAATGCGTTACCTGCTGAAGTGGTATGCAGTAGAACAGTGGACTGCTTCAAACGAGGATGGGACAGGACAAGGGGAAGGGTGGAAGGGAGGGGCAGCTGCAGAATAAGGGGTGCTAGCTGCACATTCGAGCAGACTTGATAGACCTCTAGGCCTTTATCTGTTGGCAAATTTCGTATGTTCATAAACGGCATTCAGTTCGTTTTATTTTTTATTTAAAGTTGTTTATTTTTAGGGCCCAGTTGAAATTTTGTTTATAGTGTAAAGGTAGCAGCCATGTTTGTGGTGGAAGATCAGTTTTGGCAGTAGAGGGCTATCTGAAATGCCTGTGTTCCAAAAGCCCATTGATCTGTGTTGCAGACTCTTCACTGCTGAGGGGTCCTATTTTTAACTACACGTAAACCATATTTTACACATAAATAAGAGCCAATCAGATTACATGATTTTACCCTGCCATTTTATAAGATCTGACAGCAGCTAGCTTTTTGTCACCTATGAGGAGACTGGTAAAAGCACACCTGCTGCAAGAAAGTCCATTTCAAGGTGGTTAGAGCACATTACATAAAAGGGTACTGCAGCTTCAGTGGCAGTGTCAAGAGACATGGCTGTTTTCTGCCTGAGTATTAAAATATGTTTACATACTTTTTATTTTAAATAAGGCATTTATAATATTATTTATGGTTACTTAAAATATTTTCTTATGTTTTGTTATTTAGCTGGCTATGCGCGCAGCAGTTGTTTAGCTAGATCTTATTTCAAGGGTTCTCTCTTGCAGCAGGCCACACCTGTGGAACTACAGGGGCCAGGACCACGCAGAAACTTTTCTAGCTAGCAGTCTACCAGGGGGCTGCGTACTCTGATGTCACATGCTGACGTCGCTTGATCCTATAAGAGTGGGTGGCCCCCACACCCTCCTCAGTTCTTTTCCCACCATCGATCATCACATGTCTGACCTCTCGGAGATCCCGCCAGCTTCAGTCAACCTCCATTTCTTCATTGATTTTATTTTTAATTTTCTCTCCCTAGTTTAGCATCACTTTAAAAGTGATTTTTTTCTTTCGTTTATGCTGAGCTCTGTCTGTCAAACTCTTCAGGAGGAGTACCTGTGGTGAGAAGATTCCTGAAAAGGATGACCGCGAAGCTTGTGTCCTCTGCCTAGGTCACGACCTCCAAGCCTGCAAGCTCTGCCTCAGTTTCAACCGGGCTACCAGGCGGCGCAAGAAGACCCTGGAAAATTTCTTACTCAAGCAGGTCACCCAAATGGAAAAGGAGCCACAGGTCAGGAGTTCCTCCCCTTCCCTGGCCCAGTCCTTGCATTCATATTCCTCCTAGACTCGGGACAAAGCGAGTGGGAAGCGCAAACACTGAGAAAAGGGCTGCGCCAAGCCCTGGTCCTCCCCAGTTAGCTCGCGCATCTGCTGTGGTAGGTCTGTCCTCTTTAGAGTGACCCCCTTTGCTTTGCACGCCCTCTCCCTGACAGGGCTACCATTGGCAGTTTCCCTCCCGACAGTCTCACCTTGGTGGGCATCAGTTCTTCGGGTTCAAGCACCCCACTGACGTCTCAGCCCCTACAGTGTCGTCCTTCATTTTCCACAAGCCATCAGTTATGTAGCTCCGCTGGTTTGATGTCAGCTGGCACTGGCTCAGTGCTTACAGGGGCTTGCTTCTCCCCCAACGCTAACTTCTGCCATTTTCTTGGCCACAAACTCTGCCTCAGGGCCCTTGCCTTCTCCGGCATCACCCAGGGCTGTTTCTCGGTCGTCCTCTCCCTGTCCGACAATGACCCAGGTAGAGGAGATGCCACGCAGGCCTCAACCTGCTAGGCTGCTCTCCCTGGCCCCACCGCCGGCACAGGCTGCAGTGCCCCCTCAACAGATGCCAGTGGGTGCCCCATGCCAGTCACGGTTGAGTTTGAGGCCATACTTTCCTACCTGTGGGGTTGTATACAAGCTAAGCTTGTTGCCTCACAGGGGCCTAATGTGCCTGTCCCTCCCCCCCCCCCCAAATGGGGCTGCGGCCTGCACCTCAAGATCAGGTGCCTTCTAACCCCCCTGAGGATCCAGGGGACGAGTATCACGCAGACCTCCAACTCCCTGAGGATGAAGGGGAAGATGGAGCTGAAGGAGGTATTACCACCTCTAGTGTCATCTGATGGTGAGGAAACCCCCAAGTATATCCCTTGGTCCCCCCCCGGATGACCCGTCCTTTGTCTCTGTTCTGAGACAGTTGCAGGCGGCCATGGGGTTTGACACAGAGGAGCAGGACCTTATCCGGCATAGTCTGTCCACGTACCTTGGCCTGCTGGACGCCTCTCCTCTGGTCATTCCTCCTTTGATAGAACCCTTTCAGAATGCCCAGCTTGGTCCCTGCCATGCCTTGGAAGGCAGACAAGCTATACCAGGCTCCTGCGAGGAAGCCCTTTTTCGCCGAACAGCCCCAAGCAGACTCCTTGGTAGTTAATGCTGCTCATGACATACCAAGAGGCCCAAACAACTCGGTTCCCTTCCACCAGACAACGCCATGGATGCCTTGGCCTCGGTGGCCAGGGCAGGCATTTGCCTGCGATGTCAGTCTTGGCTGAGAGTGTTGGGCTTTGCCCAGGATGTACAACAATCCATCCTGAATGCCCCCTTTAGAGAGTACAGACTGTTTGGGGCAGATGTGCAGGATATACTTTCAAACCTACTGGCCTCCAGAAAAACCTCTAGTTCATTCCTGTTACTCACCAGACCACATTCCAGTGCTTTAGGAGGAGATATGCACCTTGCTGTACAAAAGGGCCATAGAACCTGTCCCAGGGACTCTGTAGGGCAGGATGTTCTTCTCTCACTTTTTCTTGGGATCTCAGACCCATTCTAGACCTCCGAGAACGCCCTACTTTCCCAGGGCAAAAGAAACAGATAGTTGTCAGTATGTGTAATAATGCAGAATTCGATGTACATCTTAAGTATGGAGTAATGCTTCCTCTGGCCTGGCATGCTCTGGTAAATAAACAGACAGGTGGATGGATTGATTTAAAGTAAACTCAGTCCATCCTTAGCAAGGAACTTAGGGATTTGCCCGCAAAGACACCCTGTCTTTGTAGAAAACCAAATAAGGAAGCTCACACGAGAGCCTGAAGCTCGGAAATCCTTAAGCAGCAATAATGGCGACTATAAATAACGGATCTTACTTAATGAGGGTTCCTTCAGTAGGTCATCACCTATAGGACTAGTGCCACCTGGCGCTGGGCTGCACATCAGACTTTTTCTAGCAATACCTGACTGGGGACTGTCCACCCGACATCACGCGTGACGCTATATAGTGGATGGTATCCATGCCCGCCCTCTAGTTCTTTCCCGCCGTCGCCTCATGTCAGTCACATTACAGACTTCCCAAGTGATCGTAGATGAAAGTGTTTTTCCTCGTTGGTTTTCACCGCGTTTTTTTCTTCAAGTTTTTTAATTTTCTTCTGTGTCTTTACCGAAGAAGTGTTCCACCTGTGGCATGCAAATTCCACATAAGTACAGCCACGTGAAGTGTGTGATCTGCTTAGGCCCAGACCACCCAGTTTCTTCTTGCCTGGACTGCCAGCCTTTTAACCAGGCCACGCGCAAAAGGAAGCAGCAGGCTCTGGAGGCCCATCTTTTGAAGACCCGGCTGGTGTCTTTAGAAAAACAGATGGAGCAGATCCGATCTTCTTCCAAAAAAGTAGAGAGGAAAGAGAAGCTTAGGGAGCTGGGGCGCGCTCCACAGAGGGGTCCCAGACCGAGGCCTCTCAGCCCTCGACCAGCAAGGCTTCTTTCCGGTCACTGCCTAAGGCCAAGTTGGCCCCAGATGGTAAGTCGGACAAATCCTCCTCTGTGGGTAAGTTGGCCACTGGCTCCTTCAACGGCCACACCGCACCTGCCATTAAGTCGGTCCCCGTGGACCGCCTGCTGCTAGTTCGGCTCCCCAGCCTTTTGGACCCACACAGCACCAGCCACTAGGTTGACATGGGGCTCCTCCCCCTCCTGCCAGACTCAGTCTGGTCAGACGCCCATTCCTGGCAGACGCTCGGATGCGGCTCTCTGGTCGGGGCCTAACGGTGCTCAACCTGACGTCCGTCAGAGCCCGGGAGAGACTGCCCCTCTCTTCCCTCTTCCACTTTGCTGGTAGCTTCCTCTGCTCAGGCCGCTACCTTGGGCGATGATAGTGTGGAACCCCTGGACGTCAACCACACCTCTTGGTCCGTTCCACACTCTCCTGAAAAGGTTGCAGGGAAGGAGGCTCCTCCTCAGCTGTCTGGCCCTACTCTGGAGGCCCTTCCTGTCCCTTCTGGCGGGATCACTCCCGACCCGATGCCTGTCCCAGTCGAGATCCCTCCGCCGGAATCAGCAATGGTTCCTCAACATCCCCCGATGATGGTCTCTGAGCCTGGGCCCAGCTGGGTGCCAGATGTGGTCCCTCCATTGGGTCCCCTTTGCCCAGCTCCGATGCCGAACGGACCCCATTCCAGCGCCGGATCGGGTGGTGCCAGTCCGGATAACGGTGGCCCAGACACTGGACCTGCCACCGATTTATACGACGTCAGGCCCTATGTGGGTTCCCCCTCCGTCAGATCTTCTGACGTTGGGCCTCTACTCACAACCCCGGACTGTCCCGCATTACCCCTCTGGGTATCTTGGGGACCATCTCCCGGCTGGTCCTCCTCCAGATTGCAGTGGAGCGGGGCATTACTTTCCGGGATATGGCTATTCGGGTTACCAGGGGTATCGCTACTCTCCTCCCCCAGTAATCCTCCGCCTCCTCCTCCTCCCCCCCACAGCCTCTTCCACAAGCCCCAGTTCAACCGGACTTTAAGACTCTTTTTCAGTCTTGGTGGTAGGGGGTGCGCTTGGAGCTGAAATCTGACCTAGAGGGCAGACTCCTACCACCGCGCTCTCCTAGATCTCAGTCCCTGAGGAGTTTGTCTCCTTTCATGGTTCACATCCTGGGGACCACTCGCAAAGACTTTACACTTCAAGATCTTGGAGACCATCCAGATGTTTTGGGGGGATGATGATGGTGGTGGTGGTGATGAATCACCAGAGGAGCCCTTGGATCGCGAGTGTACGGTCCTTGAGGGCAAAGTATCACCCAAATCCCCACCAGAGGACCCTGCCTTTTCAGACCTCCTGAGGTCCATGCAGAATTATTTTGGGTGGGAGTCGGAGGAGTAGGATCCGACGCGGCAGAGACTTGCTGAACACCTGGATCTGGAGTCTCTGTCCCCGATCCCCCATGGATAGGACCTTACCTCTGCGGTCTGGCAGATGCCTCAATCCATCCCGGCTGTCCCCAAGAGGGTGGACAGGGTTTACCGGGTGCCCAAGGATGCTCCGTTCCTCAGCGCTCATCCGAAGACAGACTCAGTCGTGATTTCAGCTGCTTGTGACCGCTGTTCAGTGCCTAAGCACATGAGCACCTCTCCTCCAGACAAGGAGTCGAGGCAAATGGACCAGTTCGATAAGAAGGTCTATTCTTCGGCCACATGTGCGCTTCGGTCTCTTAATTATGTGGCCCACATGGTGTCTCACCAGAAAGCTACCTTGGCCAGGCTCGAGGCCAATCTGTGGAACCTTCGGATCTCAAGGACGAGCTCGCCAGGGAACTCCGCCTGCCCTTCTTTTCTTGCAGGCATGCATTGTGGGCTACATACGACTCTGTCGACTGCATTGCTTTGAGACAACAGGCCTGGCTTTGCATCACTGGCCTCGCAAATGAGGTCCAGTCTGCGATTCAAGATGCCCCCTTTCGGGGCTCTGTGCTCTTTGGCAGTGACACCAAAGGCAACATCACCGCTCTCTAGGATAAAGGTCAGGCCCTGAGATCAGTGTGGTCCATGTACCAATCGGGTGCCCAACAACAGCAGCAGCCATTTCGGAAAAGGACCTGGAGGCAGAGGAAGCAGGCCCCAGCTCGTCACCAGGCAAGAATCAGAGACGTTTAGGGGGCCGTGCCCCTGACCGTCCTGCTTACTTCCTGACTCCCTCGCCCCACCCCTTCCTCAGCCTCAGTGCAAGGAGCTGGTTGGAGCGGGGTTCACCCACCACATGCAGGAGTGGCAGGACATTGTCTCCGATGCATGGATCCTGCAGTTGGTGTCTGCCAGCCACACCATAGAGTTTCTGGAGATTCCAGCAGACTCTCCACCAATCCGGTCATCCTACTCTCGAGACTAGGCTTTTCTTGTCAGAGAAGAAATCAACTCTCTTTTGCTCAAGGAGGCTATAGAGAGCATTCCCCTCTGGCAAAGGGGAAGGGGATTCTACTCCCACTTCTTCCTGGTTCCAACACGAGACCCATTCTTGGCCTGAGCAGTCTCAACCTGTTCATTGAGTACAAGAAATTCAAAATGCTGACCCTCCAAAGCCTTCTCCCTCTCTTGCTGGAGAACCAGTGGCTTGGTGCTCCGGATATGCAGGATGCTTACCTGCACATTCCAGTTTTCCCCAGCCACTGCCGGTTCCTGCAGTTTTGTTTCCAGGGGGAGCGTTTCGAGGTCCAGGCCCTCCCCTTTGATCTGTCTTCGGCACCTCGGGTCTTTACCAAGTGCCTGGTGGTGGTGGCGGGCTTTCTGCATCGCCAGGGCATAGCAGTTTTCCCTTACCTGGACGACTGACTGATTTCAAGCTCCTTCCAGGGATTCTCTTTTGGAAGCTCCGCATTTCATTCTGGATTTGTTCTCCAGGTTGGGGATTACTGTCAGTTTCCCCAAGTTGTCTCTTTCCCTGAATCAGAGACTTCAGTTCATCGGGGCAGTCTTGGACACCATCCAGAGCAGGGCTTTCCTTCCTCCGGACAGGGTGGAAACTGGCCCGTCAAGCTTCAGTGGTGGCCTCATCTGGGACCATTCTGGCTCTGTATGAGAATCACTCACTGGTCCTTGTGGGTGCAGTGGGATCAACTCCTAGACGACCTGGACCATCTGGTCCTGGCATCGTCAGCAGTCTAGAAAGACCTGCTTTGGTGGAGGGATCCCTGCAACCTTTCTTTGGGTCTCCCATTCAGGAGTCCTGTCCCCTCGGCATCTCTGACTATAGATGTATCAAATATGGGCTGGGGAGCACCAAGCACAGAGATTTTGGTCCTGCTCGGAGGCGTTGTTGCACATCACCGTTCTAGAGATGAGGGCGGTCTTGTACTTGCTTCAGGCATTCCAGGCCCTTCTCCCCAGGGGATCACTGCTCATCCAGATGGACAATATGTTGATAGTCTGGTATCTCAACAAACAAGGAGGAACTCGCTCGTACCCTCTCTGCAGGGAAGCGATGAGTATGTGGAACTGGGCAGTCTAGCACGATCTGTCCGTGGTGGCTGTGCATGTTTCAGGCATTCAAAACTTCCTGGCGGACAGTCTTAGCAGATCCTTGGTGGCCGTGCATGTTCCAGGTGTTCAAAACTTCCTGGCGGACAGTCTCAGCAGATCTCGAACCCTCAGTCATGAATGGGAACTAAGTCAGGAAGTGGCAGAGTTTCTCTTCCTAAGGTGGGGGCATCTGGAACTCTACCTTTTCGCCTCCCCATTCAACGCAAAACTGCACAGTTTTTGCTCACTCCTTCCAGGGCATGATGCTTTCTGGCATGATGCGTTCTTTCTCAGACAGGGACATTTTTGTACACCTTTCCTCTGTTTCCCATTCTCCAGAGGATTCTCCTCAAGCTTTAGGCAGAGAAGGTGTAGATGATCCTCATCCCCGCTCTGGTTGGGACAGATTTGGTTCTCGCTTCTGCAACAGTTAGTGGAGGAACCACTGGTTCCACTTCCTATGACTCATGACCTCTTGACACAGAATCAAGGCCGGCTCATCCATCCGGGGCTCAGGACCCTGCACCTTCATGTACGACTCCTGCAGACATAGTGGTGTCTCGCTTTGGGGTCTCCTCGAGAGTTGCCCAGATACTGGTTGAGGCTAGAAAGCCATCTACCCTTTCCATCTATGCTAAGAAGTGGAAATGTTTTTCCATTTGGGAGGCTTCCAAAGACTGGAACCCTTTCTCTTGTTCTGCCTCACAAGTCATGGAATACCTCCTTCATCTGTCAGATTTGGGCCTATCCTATTCCTCTTTAAAGGTCCATCTTTTGGCTGTTTTGGTGTACCACTAGCTGGTGGATGGTAAACCTGTGGCTCAGTTGGAAGCCTTAAAAACCTTTCTGAAAAGGATTCTCCATCTGAAATCCCCCATCCGCAGCCCCACACCACCGTGGGATTTGAACTTTGTGTTGGAGAAGCTCACTCTCCAACCTTTGAACCAGCAATGATCTGTGATTTATGCTTCCTGTCCTGGAAAACGTTTTTAATTGTGGTTACCTCAGCTCAAAGAATTTCAGAGCTTTAGGCTCTGGTTTGTAAGGAGCCTTATTTAATTTTTCAGAGGGACCAGGCGGTCCTCAGGACAAATCCTACGTTTTTGCCTAAGGTGGTTTCAGAGGTCACACTGAATCAATCAGTGGAGCTCCCTGTATATTTTCCGTCCCCTGCCGATAGAGGTGAGGCACTTCTGCACACTGTGGACATGCTTCGTGCTCTCCGAAGCTATTCTCATCATACAAAAGTGTTCCATAAGGATGATCAGCTGTTTGTCTCCTTTGCCACCAGATCTTTGGGCAAAGCTGTTTCTAACCAGTGCCTGTCCAATTGGTTGGACAATTGCATTCACTTTTGCTACCAGAGGTATGATAAACCTCTGCCAGGCCCGTGAGAGGTCATTCTACTAGGGGCATGGCTGCTTCCGCAGCTTTTTTGCATAGCGTGTAAGCAGCTGATATCTTTCCAGCAGCAACATGGAGTTCTGTCCATACCTTTACCAAAAACTACAGTCTGGATATTGATTCTAGGCGGAGGGTAGGTTTTGGCCTAGCTGTTCTGCAGGGCCTTCTGTCTTAGGCTGGTTCTACTCTGTTTCCTTGGTTGTTGAAGTTTTTTCTCCCTCCTCCTCCCTGGTTTCTCTCGCTCTCTCTTAGGAGGGACTGCTTGGGATTCAGTCCTATATGTGATGACCTACTGAAAAAATCCTCTTAAAGTAAGATAGTACACTTACGTAGGAACTTACCATAACAGTAGATCTTCTAGAGAGGTTCCTTCAGTAGGTCATATTTTTCCCCTCCCTCCTTACCCCTTTTTTATTGAGGAACTCCAGACTCTTTCCTCCTGCTGTCAGGCCTATTCCAGGCTCTGGCGGGAGAACTGGAGGGCGGGCGTGGGGACTGTCCACTATGTAGCGTCACGCTGATGTCGATCATGTGACGTCGGGTGGGCTTTCCCTCCACCGGGTATTGCTAGAAAAAGTCTGCAGTGCAGCCAGACGTCAGGTGGTGCTAGTCCTATATGTGATGACCTACTGAAGGAACCTCTCTCGAAGATCTACTGTTATGGTACGTTACTACGTAATTGTACTTCTCCGTGACCGGAAGCATAGCTCGCAACTTGCAGCCGGCGCAACAGATGCACCTAGGCCATGCGCAAAGCTAAAGCAGACTATTTCAGATCAACCCTTGCCTCCTCCTGGGGCACTGCCCATATGTTCTGGGACAACATAAAGGAACTCAACAGGAAAACCACATCCCCACCCCCGTCCCAGCTCAACATCAACGGCTCAATCTCCACTGATCCACAGTGTATTGCCACCTTCTCAGACCTCAGCGCAGTACTCCCCGCTAACTTCTTTGACCCAGTCCCCACCCACTGTCCTCCCTCTCCTCCCCCCCTTTTTACTTCTGTGCCCTCTCTCCACATGAAGTCTAGCCCTACCTGCTCAAAGCTCTAAATGGGATCAGCCACAGTAATGACTTGCTGGACCTCAAACTTCTATGTCTAGTCTTGGAGGTAGTACTGTACCCTCTTACCAGTCTACTCAGTCACTCCCTCTGCCTTGGCCAGTTCCCCCATGCCTGGAAAACTGTGGCTATCACTCCTATACACAAAGGTGGTGACCATACATCCCTCGGAAATTACAGGCTAATATCAATCCCCCCCCCCCAGCCTTAGAAGACATAGTAGCTGACCAACTGACTGACTACCTCACCACTCATAATCTCCGCTGCGTGGAGCAGCATGGCTTCCGTTGGGGGGGGGGGGTAGGGGAGAGATAACACCACCACTGCCCTCCTCGAATTTTCTGATTTTATTCACTCCGCTCTCGACAAAGGGCACCTTGTGGGTGCAGTTTTCATTGACCTATCGAAAGCCTTAGATACTGTCAGCCATCCCCATCTCATAACCACACTCTCACAATTAGGTTTCTCGCAGGGCACCCTTGCCTGGTTTACAGACTACCTCACACTACCTCACATCCTGCTCGCAGTGCATAAAAATTAACAGTATTCTCTCTAGTAGCTGCCAGGTCTGCTCATGGGTCCCTCAGGGCTCTATCCTGGGGCCAGTGCATTTTATTCTGTATCTGAATGCGCTCCCCAACACCTGCTTGGAAAAAGTACTCCTCTATGCGGATGATGTGGTTGTCTTCTCATCCCACCCGGACCCTGCCCACCTCCAAAGTGCTCTCCAAAACTCCTTTAGCCAGGCTGAACACTGGTTCATGGACTGCTTGTGCTTAACCTGAAAAAAATGAAGATCATGCTCTTCTCACACAACCAAAATAAATACAGAGACTCCCTCCTTCCTGCCCACTAATGTCCTCCCCCTCGAACAAGTCAACACGTATAAATACCGTGGCATAATCTTTGACTCTGCTCTCTCCTTTCCTGACCATATCCATGCACTCTGTTCTGTTGTCAACTCATGTATTGGCCTGCTATACTGCCACAGGAACTGCCTTCCCCCAAAACCCTGAGGCTGGCCATAACTTCCTCAGTCCTATACCTCGTTGACTACGGCCTCCTGGTCTACGGGGTGGCAGACAACACTGCCCTCAACAAAATCAAACAGTCACTTAATAAGGCCTGCCGGCTACTCACTGGTTCTGGCAGGCTCACCCACACCTGCACGTTACACTTTTTGGCAAATGTATTCAACTTTGATGAGAGGCTGCGCTACCAATCCTGTTTCTTTGCCAAATAAATAGTAGCAAGCTTGCCCCCCCCCCCGGCGTGTCCACAATCCTCAGCCCATCCCTACCAACTTTTTCCACCCTCAGCTCCTCCAAGCCCTCTCTCCAGGTGCCCAGAGTCAGGACCTCCCTGGCCAAGAGGTCCTTTCCCTACAGAGCCCCATCCTGGTTTAACTCCCTCCCTTCTACGTCACCTCTGAGCAAAAGATCGGGCCTTTCAAAGCAGCACTCCGGCACCATCTGTTTGTCTCCCACTGATGTAATTGCTCATAGCTGGCTCACTTCTCCTGTCCAGTACCACCTCCTTGGAGCCCTCTCCCACAGTGCTCCAGAGCCTAAATTCTGTCTGTCTTTGTAATGTGTGCTACATGTGCTTATCTGTGTGTAACTTGTAACAAAAACTTAGCTACTATCCTGTATAGAAATGTTATATCCTTGTATATTATCCCCTTTTGTTCCTTGCTATATGTATGTATGCTTGTTTTATGTAATATGACCCAGAGTCTTTGTAAAATAGTTTCTGACTCAAAGGTTTGCAATTCTGATACCATTAAATAAATAAATAAAAGGAGCCAAAATAAGTTTCTCTAACACAAAATTCAAGTCCCATGACGAGACTGGATTGTGGCTAGGAGGCTTCAAGTGAAGAATGCCCCTTAGAAATGTATGGGACACCTCCAGTTGTGCCACCGCACGACCTTCAACAGGCACATGGAAGGCTAAAATCGCAGATAGGTGCACTTTAATAGAGAAGTACTTTAGACCAGAGTTTGAGACTGACAGCAAGTACTCCAGAACATGATTAATTGGACGACTGAAAGGGTCAAGCTGATGTGACGCAGCCCACAGAGTGAAACGTTTCCACTTCATGGAATAAGTGGTCCTAGTGGAATGTTTACAAGCCACCACCAGGATGTCAGCCACCTTGGGGGACACATCAGTCCTAGCCATGGCTATGTCCTCAGAAGCCAGGTGTGAGGATGCAGGGATTTGCAGTCCGGATGGACTAGAGTGCCCCCGTTCTTGGGACAGCAAGCTGGTGAAGAGAGGCAAGGGCACTGGAGGTTCCACTGTTAATTGCTGCATTAAATGGAACCAGATCTGATGAGGCCAGAAGGGGGCAGTGAGGATCATCGTAGCCCCTTCCATCTGAAGCTTGGTCAAAGCTCTCTGAAGCAGGGGGAAGGGAAGGGAAGGGAAGGAAAGCATAAGGAAACCTGCCTTTCCAAGAGAGGGAAAACTCATCTCGCCAGAAAACTCCACGCACTGGAGCATGTGAGCAAAAAAAAAAAAGTACAGTTACGTAAGAACTTACCATAACAGTAGATCTGCGAGGGGATCTCTTGTAGCAGGCCACACCTATGAAACTAGCTGCCAGGCACTAGGACCACACAAAAACCTTTCTAGCTAGCAGTTTACCAGGGGGCTACCCACTCCGGCATCCTATGCTGACGGAGACCTATCCTGTAAGAATGGGTGACCCTTGCGCTCTCCTCAGTTCTCCCACTGGAGACCATAAGCGACCTAGGCCCAGCAGAGGAAACCAAGGAGGAACCGAACAGCTCCACCAAAAAAAAAAAAAAAATGGAGAAAGAGGTACAGTCACAGAAAGACCTCCCAGGTACGGGGGAAGGAGGGAGTGATGGAATGATCTGCTGCAAGAGATCCCCTTGCAGATCTACTGTTATGGTAAATTTTTATGTAACTGTACTATCTGATGTCGGGGGTATCACTTGCAGCAAGCCACACCTATGGAATGAGTCCCAAGCAGTTCCGTCAGTAGACAGCACAGTCTGGGTGGAGGAAACCTCAAGCCTCAGAAAGTAGGTCCTGAAGGACAGCTAGGCCAGAGTTGGCCCTATGCCTAGAGGCAATGTCCAGACTGTTGTGCTTGGCAAAGGTGCAGACAGTACTCTCAAGTAGCAGCCACAAAGATCTCTGCAGCTGACACATTCCTGAGACAGGCAATAGAAGTGGCCATGCCTCTGGTTGAATGGCCACGGACAGCGCCAGGAAGATCCTTGCCATACGTCCTGTAGCAATAAGTGATACAGTTGGCCAACCATTTGTACAAACACCATTCTGAAATAGGGACGCCCTCTGTCCCGGGTCAAAAGAAACACACAACTTTTTGGACTTCCCACAGTCCTTTGTACGGTGTGTATAGTAATGCAAAATTCTGTATACATCTAAAGTATGGAGCAGTGCTTCCGCTGAGTGGCATGCTCTGGAAAATAAACAGGCAGGTGGAATGAATTTATTAAAAGTAAACTTAAACATCACCTTAAAAGAAACTTCGGGTTAGTGCATGGAAAATCAAATAAGGCTGCTCGCACATGCACGCCTGAAGCTCTGAAATTCTTTGAGCAGAAGTAATAGCAACCAAAAATAACGCTTTCCATGACAGAAACCATAGCTCACATGTCGTGGCTGGCTCAAAGCAGCCAAAGTAAGTTTTTCCAGCACAAAATTCATGTCCCAAGGTGGGACTGGATTGCAGATAGGAGGCTTCAGGTTGAGGGTGCCTCTCAGAAATGTACAGAACACCTCCAGTTGTGCCACCATACAGCCATCAATAGGCACGTGGAAGACAGAGATGTGCACCGAGGAGTACTTCAGACTGAAGTCTGAAAGGGATAGTAAGTACTCCAAAATCTGATGCACCAGACAAAGTGAAGGGATCTAGCTGATGTGAAGCAGCCCATAGCACAAAATGCTTCCACAGTGGCACTTGTGGAAGACTTCCGAGCCGCCGCCAGGACATCAGCCACCTTGGGAGATACCCCGATACGAGCCATGGCTATATCCTCAGGAGCCAGGCTTGAAGATTCAGGAATCTGATGTCTGGATGGACCAGGGTGCCCCGATCCTGGAAGAGGCACTGAAGGTTCCACTGTTAGTTGTTGCAGTAAAGACAGCTTGATCAGAACCCTCTGAAGCAGGGAGAAGGGAGGAAATGCATATAAAAACCTCCCTTTCCAAGAGAGATAATGCGTCTCACCAGAAAACTACAGGCCTTTGATTGAGTGAACAGAAATGCAGCAGTTTTGTGTTGAGAGGGAATGTAAAAAGGTCCAACTCTGGATGACCCCACTTGTTAAACAGGTCTTCTACTACTGATGTCGGCTGCAGCCAACTTATCGTATCCGCCAGAATGTCTTGGATGCCTGGATCATGGATGGCTGACAGTTCTAGGCCATGATCCAGAGCAGAGTACCAGGCTCTCATTGCTTCCCGGCAGAGAGGGTATGAGGGAGTGCCCCTGTTTGTTGATGTAGTGGACTACACTGATGCTGTCTGTCTGCACTAGCAGAAGACCTGTGGATAGTGGAGTCTGGAAGGCCTGCAAGATGCAAAGAATGGCCCGCATCTCCAGGACATTGATGTGAAGGGAGGACTCCAGATTGGACCATGTCCCTTGTGTTTGGTGGGACCCTAGATGTGCCCCGCACCACAAACCCGAAGCATTGGTTGTGATAATCTGTTGAGGGGAAGGGATGAAGAAAGAAACCCCCTTAACAGGTTGCTGGGTTCCATCCACCAAAGTAGAACTTTATTCGCTGGAGAGGAGAACAGAATTGGCTGTTCCAAATTATCGGTGCGCTGGTGCCACTGGACCCTCAGTGTCCACTGAGGAATCCTCAATGTGCAATCTGTGACTATGATTGCAGCCATCAGGCCCAGAAGCCGGAGGAGAATTCTGGCCAAGACACAGCGGCTGCTGTACAGCAGGTGGGTTTGAGCTGTAAGGCAATCTGCCCGGTCCTGGGGCAGGAAGGCCATGCCTTGAGAGGTGTCCAGGAATGCCCCTATGTACTGAAGGAGCTGACGGGGTCAGAACTGACTTGGGCAGGTTGACCATGATGCCCAGATCCTGTAATATACGGGTGGTATGTGCCAGAGTCTGTAAGAGGCACTTCCTGGACTGGGCTTTGAAAAGTCATCCAGGTAGAGAAAGACTTGGAGGCCCTCCCTCTTGAGAGCAGCTGCCACCACTGCAAGGCATTTGGTAAACACTCAAGCAGAAGACAAGCTAAAGGGCAAGACCCAGAACTGGAAGTTTGTGCCGTGGAAATAAAATGTACAGCTGCGTAAGAATTTACCGTAACAGTAGATCTTCGAGATAAGTTCATTCAGCAGGCCATCAGTGGTAGGACTGAAGCCACCAAGTGCCAGGAGCACACGGAAAACTTTCTAGGCAGCAGTCTATCATGGGGGATCGCCCACTGCCGAAGTCAGCCTATCCTACAAAGGTGGGCGGTCCCCCACACCTACCTCAGTTCTCCCACCAGAGACCTGAAGCGGGCAGCAAACCAGAGAACTGAGGGGGATCCCAAGAGCCGAGAAAAGCAAAAGCAGTCCGAGAGGAAGAAGGAGGGAGAAAAATTGGGGCCTGCTTCAAGAGCTTCTCTCAAAGATCTACTGTTACGGTAAGTGCTTATGTAACTGTACTATCTTACTTCGAGGAAGGCTCTTGCAACAGGCCAACACCGGTAGGACTGAGTACCAGGCAGTATCGAGCAGAAGCCCGAGAACAGCAACGGGAGTAAGACGGATCAAAAGCCAAGAACTCATGAAAGCAGGCCCTGAAGAACTGCATGGCTGAAACTGGCCCTGCATCGAGAGGCAATGTTCAGACTGTAGTGCTTGGTAAAGGTGTGGACAAAGTTCAGGTAGCAGCTACACAGATATCTTCAGTAGACACTTTTCTAAAACGAGCTGTGGAGGCAGCCATACCCCTGGTAGAATGACCCTTAACCATCCCAGAAGGTTCTTATTGTAATTATGGTAACAATAAACAACACAGTTATCTAACCACTTAGAAGAGCACTGCATGGGTCAATGGCGGGAAAAAAACTGAGGTGGGTGTGGGGGACCGCGCCCGGCTTTATAGGATAGACTGACATCAGATGCGGACATCGGCGGTGGAAAGACCCCCGTGGTAGACTGCTAGCTATAAAGTTTTCTGGGTGGCTGTGGCGCCTGACAGCTTCAGTTCTACCACTGCTGGCCTGCTGCAAGAGCCTTCCTCGAAGTAAGATCCTTAGGTACTGTCTGTGGGAGGCATGTACCTGGAGGTGCAAGTAGGCACCTTTCATGTCAAGGGAACAGATCCAGTCTCCTTGGTGTGCAAAAGGGGCAGCAGACCCTGGAGTGGGACCATCCGGAATTTTTTGTACTGGATGAACAGATTTAGCTCCCGGAGGTCCAGGATGGGCCTGAGATTTGTACATCTGGGTACCAGGAAGAAATGAGAATAGAACCCCCTGCCCTGTTGAGTCTCCGGGATGGGTTCTGTGACCTTTTTTTTTTTGTAACAAGGAATGAGTCTCTTCCCAGAGCACTTGAACGTGGTCCAGAGGGTAGGAGGACACTCCACAAATTCTATAGTGTGGCCACTTTCTATGATGTGCAATACCCAGGCATCTCTGGTAATTTCCCTCAACTTGTCCAAGTGTAGGGAGAAGCGACCCCCTGCCACCACCTCCTGCCTTGGGGGGAAGGGGTTGTTGGGTAAGGAGTCAGGCTGAACTGGCCAGAGCCGCTCCTCTTCCTCTGGGAGATTTTACTGTGGTGGAGGGGGTGGGCATGGCAGGGACTGCACGGTGCTTACTCTGGGGCTTGCTGAAGGGCTAGGGTCTATGGATAGACCAAAGAAAGGGCATTCCCTGACTGCTTTTTGACAGATTGGTGTGGTACATGGAGTGGATCGAACGCAGGGTACAGCCAGAGGCTTACAACTGAACCAGTATGTCTGCACATCCGAGTCAAACAGCTTGTAGCCCTTAAAGGGGGTGTTCAGGATAGAGAACTGGACATCCTGAGAAAAGCCGGACACACTCAACCAGGAGTATCTGCGAAGGCAAATGCCTGCCGCAGCAGCCCTAGTTGAGGCATCTATGGGGTCATAGGCAGCCCTAAGGAGGTGAATGCCGACGTTGGACCCTGCTTTAAGAGACTGCAGCAGCCAGTGTTTTAGGGGATCCTCTGGGAGGGCCTGGGTAAATTCAAGAGCTTGGTCCCAGAGCTTATTTTAGTACTGGACCATATGAGCAATGTAATTTTACACCTTGATGATCAGTGTGACAGAGGCAAAGGTTCTCTTGCCGGTGTAATTCAGCCTTCGTAACGCCTTATCTGGGGGCAGGGAACTGAGATGTTCAGGCCTCTTAGTGCAGTTGTGGGCAGCATTGATGACCATCAAATCCACTTGAGCCTGATCAACGAAGAAAGGTCTTCCTGCTGGAGCCTGGTATAATTAGTCCACTTTCCATGGCATAGTGGGAATCAAATTGGGTCGATGTCACCATCGTGGCATCTTCAAACGGCTCAAATAATAGTGGGGGGACCAGAGGAGGGGCATCCTGGAGTCTTATGTAAGTGGCCAGTCGACGTAGAGTGAGATCTTGCTCCTCAGTGTCGAAGCCCGTGGCCGATTGCAACTGTCTGATAACCGAGACAAAAGAGGGGACATCTGGGAGGACTGCGGGATATACCTCTGGGTCTCCTTGCTGTTGGAAAAGACTGTGGAGGAGTTGTAAAGAGTAGCTACCCGTTCTGTCGCCCTCTTCGGGAGGAATGAGGTCCGGATGGTACCCATCCTCATCTGCCAAGTCCTGAGGGGGGAGCGAGGGTCCTGGGGCATGGGTCGAGGCCCTCCTGCAGGAGCATGGGGACGTTGAGGGGATGGGCCTTGGGGAGGAGCAAGTCTAGCCATCAGGTCCAGGAGTTGAAGAAAGGCTCTGGCTGAGACATATTTGCTGCTGTACAGCAGGCAGGCTTGGGCCATTACACTTTCCGCCTGTCCTGAGGCAGGAAGGCCATACCCTGAGCTATATCCAGGACCGCCTCTACGTACTGGAGATGCTGACAGGGGTGCAAGACTGAGTTGGGCAGATTGATTGTAATGCCTACATCCTGCAAAAGGGGAAAAGGGGAGCGGTACGTTCCAGAGTCCGCAGCAGGTGTTCCTTGGACTTTGCTTTGAGAGGCCAGTCGTCCAGGTAGGGAAAGACTTGGAGCTCTCTCTCCACTACTGCCAAGCACTTGGTAAACACCCGAGTGACCAAAGACAAGTCAAAAGGCGGGGCCCAGAACTGCACCCCCAGAAATTGGAATCAGAGGTACCTCCGGTGGGAGGCACATACCTTGATATGCAGGTATGCATCCTTCATGTCGAAAAAGCAGATTCAGTCTCCCTGATGCAGAAGGGGCAGCAGTCTTGGAAGAGTCACCATTTTGAAATTATTGTATTGAATGAAGAAATTTAGTTCCTGTTTCAAAATGGTGTTTTTCCCAAGTGGTTGGCAAATTGTATTACTTTTTGCTACAGTAAGTATGGTAAGGATCTTCTTGCGCTGTTCGTGGTCATTCCACCAGAGGCATTTGCACATGCTGCAACTGGGAGTACTGTCCACACCTTTACCCAAGTGCTAAAGTCTGGACATTAGCTCTAGCTGTAGAGCCAGTCTTGACCTAGCTGTGCTTCAGGGCCTACTTTCTCAGGCTCTTCATTTCCAACCACCCAGACTGATTCTTCAGATGCCAGAACTGCTTGGGACTCATTCCATAGGTGTGGTCTGCTGCAAGCGATACCCTCGAAGTAAGGTAGTACAGTTACTTAAGAAGCTGCTGTAACAGTAGATTTTCAAGAGGCTTTCTTGCAGCAGGCCATGCCGTCCCACCCTCCATCCCCCTAGGCCTGTCAGCCTTCTTGTGTCTGTCTCTCTCTCCTTAGCGGAGAACCGTTTTTGTCATTTATACATTGGTAGGAATATTTGGCTCCTCCTCGGTTCCCCAGCTGGTGCTAGGTGGCTTTTGGTCTCCGGTGGGAGAGCTGAGGAGGGTGTTGGGGTCACCCATTCTTATAGGATAAAGCAGTGTCAGCGTGAGACATCGGAGTGGGCATTCCCTTGGTAGACTGCTAGCTAGAAAAGTTTCCGTGTGATCCTGGTGCCTGGCGACTGTAGTGCCATAGGTGTGCCTCCTGGAAGATATCCTCTCGAAGATCTGCTGTTACGGTAAGTTTTTATGTAACTGTACTTTAGTAGTGCTCTCTTCTGCTCTTCAGCACAAATCTGATATTAGAACACTACAGAAGGGGCATCAGCACACAGCAACATTTGAACGGAGTTCTGATTCCACAGCACCATTCTAATCTATGAGGCAACTTCTCAGCATGCAGATGATGCAGGTTTTGTATTGGCTCACTATCTGACCCATTAGAAGAAACATCACTATAGTGAATATTTTGTTCTTGCCTCCCCACCTAGGGCATGGACAGTGGTTTTGCAGGTGGAGAGGATGAGAGTTACAACGTCTATGACACAGAATGGAGGGGAAAGGATACTGCCCAAAACATCTACAGACCCAGCAAAAATGCAGACAAGGATATGTATGGTGACAACCTGGATACTCTAATGAAAAACAACCGGTAAGAATATTTCAAGTTGCTTATTGGCAGGGATGGATAAATCAGACAGGTTGCCAGTGGCCACTAAAAAGAATGGGTGTGGCTATTAGGTTTTGAAGGTTAGTGACCAGTTGGCCACCTGCACTCAGTAACCTCCACCCCAACCTACCTACCACCCACCTATCTACTAACTGTTCTGTTCACCCTCATACCTACCTTCTGCTATACCTTCAGACCCAGCCCTCACCTCCCTCACATGCCAGTCCCATTTCACTACCTGCCTACTCATAACACTTCCCTTCCTCTTTTCCTTCCTTCCCTGCTTGTAGCCAGATACCTACATCTTACTGTTGCTTAAGCATTGAAATTGTGTTCAGACTGACCACTGCATTACCTTGTTTAGCGTGATGCCTTCTGTTATTGATTATATATTTTAGCTTATGAGCACTGTTTCATATGTAATTATAGTTTATATGTATTTTATAGCAATGTTGTATATCCAGTGTGTCCTCCAGGACCTCCTTGTAAATGAGCCTGCTCAATGGAGTATTCAAACAACATGAAGTCTTGCTGTATTCTGACATTATTCAGTTAGTCCCAGCACTTGAACTGCTCTGGAGAGGAAAGAGTTAATAACTCTGTGCCAGAGCATAGAACGTTGAGCTCGAGCTTGGTTCAGACCTCTGTCTACTGCACTTTGAAGTGTAACCGTCAGATTCTTTACTCCGCCTAACTGAACAGTGGCACTGGAGAGCTCTCCATCGCTTTCAGTTCGGTACAGTAAAAACGTTGGTTTTAAACCGCTATTTTCTTATTTTACTTAGTTCAGATCTCTGTCTGTGGTACAGTAAGTGCATAGGTAGTGGACTGAGTGTGGAAATTGTAAAAAGGTTTTTCAATTGGTTCGGCTGAACTGATTGTCTGGTTTACTTTATTCTTTCACTGTTTTAGTGTGAGGTATCGGTCCTTATCAGTTCTAAAAAAAAAAATGTATTTCAGACATTTTTTTCTAATACCCGTAACACGGTTAGGAACCCATAAATGGGTCTTGCCTGACTTTTGCTGAGTAAAGGGTAAGTGTTAGGATGGCTACGTCTGAGAAACCCAAAAGAAAAACCGGGCCCACTGGGTTTCAACACTGCAGTGAGTGTGAGGAGGCCTTTGCTAAGGCTGATCCCCACACCACCTGTGTTTACTGTCTGGGTTTTGACCACCTTGATTCAGGCTGCCAGATTTGTAAAAATTTTCGTAAGGCCGCCTTAGATAAAAGATTGGGCAGGCGTAGGGAAAAGGAGGCCGAGAAGTCAGCTGACTCAGATGGCCAGCCTTGTTCGGTTCCAACCGAACCTGAGGGAGTGCCCACTGACCTGGGCGAGACTCCCTCATGCAAAAGGAGAGCTGATCCTGAGGGGTCAGTTCCGGCAAAGAGAAAGGAGAAACCATCCAGTTTGGATCCAGAACCACATCATCCAACCGCTGAAGAAATTGCCAGGGCGATTAGTATTGTTGAATCGCTCCATCCGGTTCCGACCAATCCGGTGCCTCTCGGTAGGCGCTCGGTTCCTCCGGTTCCATATTGTTCCCCGGAAGAGTATTATGAATGGGACTGGAGGGGGATGAAGACTACGATGACGATGATGGTATGAAAGGTCTGGCTGAGCCTATAGAACCGGACCTGTTACCAGACAGGCCTTCTAGTGTCTCCCCTCCTAGGCTTTCTGAGTCCCTTTCACACTTTTTGTTTTACAAAAAGGTGGCAGAAACCCTCCAGCTCCCTCTGGTTGAAGCTGCTGAGGAACAGGAGGAGCCTGAATTTGGGAAATGATGGACATCCCAGAGTCAAAAAGATTGTCTGTTCCCCTCCATAAATCCCTTGGGAAACAGACACAAAGACTGCTTAAAACATCAAATTCTTTACCTCCTGTGGACACACAGATGGACAAGAGGTGCATGCTGTCAGGCTCGGGTACGGAGTTCTTGTACCAGCAATGCAGCCATGTTGGGGTTGTGCAGGCTGCAGTCTGTGATGAGGCTAACATACCCTTGGCTTCACACACACCCAGATAAAGACTCTAGGAAGCTGGATACCATGGCTAAAAAAACAGCACATGGCATCTTCTTTGGGACTCAGGCAGGCTAACTACATGGCCTACACAGCCAGATACCAGAAGTCCAGATGGGATACTGTTCTGGAACTGGCTAAACAGGTTTCCCCCCAGCTGGCCAAGGAGCTGGAGGAGGTGGCTGCTGATGGGATAGAGGCATCTAAGATCCAGTTTCATGCTGCTGTAGACTCTAATGGTGTATCATCACGTGTCATGGCTGCATCTGTGTCTCTTCGGAGATTGGCTTGGCTCAGATGTACTAGCCTCTTACAGGACACCCAGGCTAAGGCCATGGATTTCCCTTGGGTGGATAATTCTCTGTTTGGGGAGCAGACAGAGAATTATATGAAGAAAATGGATGAGTACAGGACCACTTACAGGAGTGCACAGGCCAACGAAAGGCAGGCAACTCCTCAAAATCAGCAATCTAGGGGCAGGGGCAGGCCTTTTCACAGGCCTTTCTACCAGGCACAGGCCTCCTCTCCTTTTCCTCAGAGGGGGTTCTTCAGAGAGAGAGAGGCAGAAGGGGGATGAGCAGGGCTGCATCCTCCTCTCAGTCCAAGGCTTCTGCCAAGCAGACAGCCTGATGTGTCAGCCCAGGTTGACTCCCCCTTTCCAGTAGGAGGCAGGCTGACTTGCTGCTTCCAGGCCTGGAAGTCTGTTACCTCAGACAAGTGGGTCGTGGAGGTAGTAAGTCAGGGACTGACCCTCAGCTTCAAAACATTTCCAAAGCTGAGGGTCAGGTCTTTTCCACCTGCAAACATCTCCGAAACCATTGCCCTAGAGGCAGAGTTTTTCTCTCTGCTGGCTCTG
This sequence comes from Neoceratodus forsteri, assembly GCA_016271365.2. Taxonomy (NCBI): domain Eukaryota; kingdom Metazoa; phylum Chordata; order Ceratodontiformes; family Ceratodontidae; genus Neoceratodus; species Neoceratodus forsteri. The sequence goes on along the minus strand of CM028134.1, from coordinate 338,413,935 downwards.
AGCCATAGAGAAAGTTCCTGCTACACACAGGGGCAAAGGTCTGTACTCCAGATACTTTCTTACCCCAAAAAAGACAGGGGAGTGGTGGCCCATCCTAGATCTAAGATAATTAAACAAGCACCTAGCAAAGCCAAAACTCAAAATGGTGACTCTTGGAATAATTCTTTCCTCTCTAAGGCCAGGGGATTGGCTAGCCTCCCTGGACCTCAAGGATGCCTGTTTTCACATTCACATCATTTGCTCCCACAAAAAGTACCTCAAGTTCGAACTGCCTTCTGGCCATTATCAGTTCAGAGCAATGCCCTTTCGGCCTAACATCAGCACCAGGGGTGTTCACAAAATGCCTTGCTGTAGTAGTGGCCTTTCTAAGGAGAAAAAACATTTCCATACCTGGATGACTGGCTCATTGTGGGACACTCTCCAGACCAACTCAAGTCAAACCTGCAAGTGACCCAGCAATTGCTCACTTCTCTAGGATTCCTCCTCAGTCTTCCAGTCAGTTCTCGAACCAGTGCAACTCTTGACCTTCATAGGGGTAGAGCTGGATACTGTCAAAGCAAGAGCCTTTCTCCCTCTGGCAAGGGTAAAAGCCCTTATAGACCTGGCTTCTTCCTTTTGCCTTCTGGTGTCTCGACCAGCAAGGCATTTTCTTCAACTTCTGGGCCACATGGCAGCTTCCACTGCAGTGGTACAAGGGACCATATTTCAGATGAGGGACATCCAGTTCCACTTGAGGGCTTTTTGGTCTCAGAAAAAAAGATCTTCTAACCAAACTAATTCCAGTGACTCAGACTCTGATCCAGGCTCTCCAGTTGTGGTTGGATCAGAACAACTTAAGGCAAGGAGTCCCATTCATCACTCAATCTCACTCTGTGATTCTTACTACGGATGCATCTCTCCTGGAGTGGAGAGCTCGCCTGGGAGCTCTCACAACTCGAGGAGTGTGGTCCACTCAGGAGTCTCTACTCCACATCAGTCTTCTGGAGCTCAGGGCAGTGTACGTGGCTCTGCAAGCCTTCTCTGAATCAGTACAGAACAAGGTGGTTCAGGTCAGGACAGACACCACCACTACCATGTGGTACATCAATAAGCAGGGAGGCACTCTTGTCTACAGCCTTGTGCACAGAAGCCATGAAGTTATGGTCTCTAGCTTATTCTCTACAGACCTCTCTGGTAGCAGTCCACCTTCCAGGGAAGGACAATGTGCTAGCAGATGTATTGAGCAGGATTTCTCAGGGCCTTCACGAATGGTCCCTGGATCCCCTAGTGTTAAAGATGATTTTTTCAAGGTGGGGCACTCCAGAGATAGATCTCTTTGCAGCCCCAGACAATCACCAACTTCTTCTCTTCTGTTGCAGACACCCAGTCTTGGGCTCCGTCCCCCTGGATGCTATACTTCTGGATTGGGAGGGGACATTTCTGTATGCCTTTCCCCGCTTTGCTCTATTATTCAAGGTTCCGGTCAAGATAAGGTCACAGTCTTGCAAAGCGATCCTGATTGCTCCAGACTGGGCCAGGCAGCCTTGGTATCCTCTATTGCTGGTTCTAGCAGTCCATCTTCCCAAGAATCACAATCTGCAGACCACCTCTTGGGAGGATTTGGTACCCCAACCTTCGGTCTCTCAATCTTAAGGCATGGCTCTTGAAGAGCTAGAACATGCAGGCCTGCATTTTTCTCAGGGGGTTCTGGACATTCTCAAAGCCTCTCAAAAACCTGCCACCAGAAAGACTTATAACTCCAAATGGAAAATATTCAGCATTTGGTGTTCCAATAAGTACATATCCCCAGATTCTGCTGACTTGGCTACAGTTCTGGATTATATGACTTATCTTAATGGCTTAGGCCTCAGACCAGGTACCCTGAAAGTACACTTGTCAGCTGTTTCTGCATTCCTGTCAGTGGGGAAGGCTTCCTCACTGGCATCTCATCCTTTTTTCCATATATTCTGTAAAGGATTGCTCCATAACAATCCTCCTTTTAAGGATCCTACTCCTGTTTGGGATCTTAATATTTGCTTTGCTTAGCTTATGCAACCGCCCTTTGAGCCCTTGGCCTCAGCAGAACTTAAGTACTTGACTTGGAAAACTGTGTTCCTGGTAGCTATTACCTCTGCCAGGCGTATCAGTGAATTACAAGCTCTGTCAGCGGAGCCTAATTTTATCTCATTCCATAGAGATAAGGTGGTCCTTAGAACCAACAGGAGGTTCTTACCCAAAGTGGTTTCAGATTTTCATCTGAACCAGTCCATGTCCCTTCCTGTGTTCTATACTGATCATTCTTCTTCAGGAGAGAGAAGATTACACAGTTTGGATGTTAAGAGGGCACTTAGCTACTACATTGAGCGTACTAAGGCACTTAGGTTTGACTGTCCTCAGTTGTTTCTCATTTATGGTGAAGTGGGAAAGGGCAAACTATTGCCAGGTGGATTGTCTCCTGTATACTGCTCTGCTATGAAAAGCTAAGCAAAGTACCCCCCTCAGGCCTGAGTGCTCATGCGACTAGAGGTACAGCTGCTTCTCTGGCTGCTGCCAGATATACCCTTACTAGAGATATGTAAAGCAGCCACCTGGAAAACAGACCATACATTCACCAAGCATTACTTTCTGGATATCCAGGCTAGGAGTGTTGCTAGGTTTGGTACAGCAGTACTGCAGAGTGTATTCCCAAAATAGGTTTGGTATCCTCCTCCATGGAGCTACTGCTTAGTAGTCTGAAGAATGTCAGAATACAGCAAGACTTCATGTTGTTTGAAGAAAAAAGTTACTCACCTTAGTAATTGTGTTTCTTCTAATGGAGTCTTACTGTATTCTTACCTTCCTCCCTGTCTCCCCTCTCAGAACCTGTTTTTTTGGGAAGTGGGTTGGCAGGTGCAGTGTTGCACCTCAGAGGTGTACTTGGCACTCTCCCCTATATAGAGAGGGGGAGCAAGTTAGGTTATATATTTTCTATAGTTATGTTTTGTTTACTACCTAGTTTTTGTTTTGGAGTTCTCGACTTGAGTCTTTTGGGGACCCAAAATATTTGGTTGCCTTTCGGCTGGTAGATTTTACAGTTTCCACTTAGGTGTAGTTAGTTCGTATTAGCTTGTAAGAATCTGATGGCTACACTTCAGAGTGCAGCAGACTGAGGTTTGAACTGGGCTCGAGCACAGTGTTCTATGCTCTGGCATAGAGTTAACTCTTTCCTCTCCGGAGCAGTTCAAGTGCTGGGGCTAACTGAATAATGTCAGAATACAGCAAGACTCCATTAGAAGAAACACAATTACTAAGGTGAGTAATTGTTTCTTTCCTGTCAGTAAACCCGATTGATGGATTTTCCCGCAGTGGGTGGGAGTTATGCCGACAGAACTGCCCCCTAACTACCCTTTGCTTGAAAGGGTGTTGTCCTGTCTGATATCTCACATAGCTGGTGAATCATTGGTATCTATTGTAGACAGTCACTATGTGTGGGCTGGGAGGAACAGTATCATACTCCATTTAGTAGTATTTTTATTCGTTGCTGTTTGCCTTACATACATGGTTTACCATCATCCTTGTATCCCAGGCAGCTGTTACTGTAGTGTATTCACCCTCGCACTAGTGGACGGAGGCAGTTCCTATCTAAGATTCCGTCTTTCGGATGAGACGTTAAACCGAGGTCCCATCTCCCTGGATTGGTGGTAGTTCAGGTGGATGTTAAAGATCCCATGGCACTTATCGAAAAGAGTAGGAGAATTTCCCCGGTGTCCTGGCCAAATTTCCCTCATTCACTAAAAATACCACCAACAGCTTAATCTGGTTCAAGGTCAGTTGGCATTCATCTGTATCCCCCTTCCCTGGGTCGTGCCTGAAAATAGGCAGGATTTGTCTAGTGCACTTACCCGGTCAACAAAAACTAAATTAAATACATAAATAAATCTAACTGATTGACAAGTAGGAGGGGTTGTATCCTGGGTATGCTCTGCTGTTCCCACCTAAACTCTCGGTTGTTTGGCCCCATTAGGCACACAAGGTTTTGTTTTTTTGGGTTATTTAAAAGCCAGATTAGTCTTTGTTTCTGTAGCAGTGCAGCAATTTGACGCACTGCTAGCACACACAGAACCAGAGTGGTAAGGGACATCACAAACCTCTCTTCTGGACCAGCATGCCTCTGTTGACCAGTTCCTCTTTGATCACCTTTAGTGCTTGCTTAGACCATGCTGGGGAAGAAAGTTTCTCACTCAGCTTTTGCGGCTGCAGTCTGTCCCATAGGTTGAGTTAGGAATGTGGCAGTGGAAAGTGGGGTGATGGAAGTCATGCAGCCACAAATGCCAGAGCTGTGAAGAGGTGATGCAGCCCTCCTCCATAGTTTTTTTTTTTTTTTTTGCGATTGTCAGGCAGAAAATGTTGAATCTTCCAAGGATCAGTCTTCACCATTCATTACTGGTGGGTACCAACCAGAGGCACAGAACCCCATGAGAGCATGTAGCTTTAAGATTTTAGTGGAGGGGAACCGATATCCAAGACGGTGCCACCCAAGAGGCTGACACATGACACGCTTGCGAGCTGGCAAGTAACTGATGCCGACTCCCCAAACTCCTCAGTTCTACTTTTTCCACCATTTAGGTTGATCTCCATGGGAGCTGCTGCTGAAGATTGCATCTGCGCCATCCGTTGTGCCTTGCAAGATGCAGTCTTGATAGTGTCAACACCATTTTCCCAGTTTGTGCTTCCCCTTTATTTTTATTCATAGTATGGCACTGAGCACCTTTTTCCTGTCGTTTTTGTTGTTTTCTGAGATATCACGGTCATGTCCGGTTCAGGGCCTAAAAATATCCGTGCATTCAAAGGCGGGGCTTTCCCCATGCATCTGTGCCGCTGTGGGAAGCCCATGACGGACCGCCATGAACGTTGTTTTATTTGCTTGGGCCCGAACCATGATATGGATTGGTGCGATGCGTGCTTCTCCATGGACCTCTGCATGCTTCAGATCTGCGCATTAAAGTTGGGACGAGATTCCCCCCCTCAAAAAAAAACTTCTGGAGGGCGGCGCCGCACTTGGGATGCCAAGATGAGGGCTCTCAGCTGTTCCCCGAGCCCCTTCTTGGTACTGTACTTATCGAAGGAGGGCAGATATCTGCTGCTCTGGTCTCGCTGGGACTGGAGGTCTGCATGAGGGGTTGGATGGACAGCTGGTGTCCTTGGGGGGGGGGGTCAGCTGAGCACCCCTCACAGTTCGGCGCCTCCTCGGAGGCCTGCACTTCCATGGTTCTGGTATCTCAGCTATACGCTGCACCTGCACCAGGGGAGTCCTTGGCAGCGCGACCCGGTGCCGCCTTGGCTCCTGACATTATCTCCAGTGTTGGTGAGCGAGGCGATGCTGACCACGCAGCTTGTTTCTCACCTTCTGCTGCTTGCAGTCTTGGGAGCGGTAGGGTCCAGGGGGTCGCGGCTAGTTTTCCCTTCCTCCTGCCGCTTGCGGCCTTGGGAAAGGTAGGGTCCAGGGGGTCGCTCAGTTGGAGATATCCCTGATCTCATCCCCCAGTTTCGGAGGGCGATGTGCGGGCTAATCCCTGTAATAGCGTGGGATTCAGTGACAGGCCACCAGACAGATATTTAGTGCATTAAAAAACGCAGGAACTGTGTTTATCATTTTATTCAATAAATAAATAAATAAATAAAATATTCAGTATTTACAGAACGGAAAAATAAATGTTAGTCCTTCACACCAAAAACAGGATATAATTCTTCTTCAATGAGCATAAAAGAATTCCTGAATTTTCCTTTGTCTGGAACAGTGTGTAAACCTGCACATTTCGCTCCTTCTCACTGTGTGGTCAGAAAGCTACTGACCCACCTATCTGATCTTGGACCCCTGGTGGAGGACTTTTATAGAGCTATAGAGGTGACATCAGAACACATGTAATCTGTCAATTAAACATGTTAGAATCTCCTTTATGTTTCTTTGCTATTATATAAGGATTCTGATATACCTCTAATATCACTACCTTTTGTCTAAATGTCCTAGGTTAGTACACAGTATGTGAGGTGTACTGTAGGGATCCTAAAATTCTTCATTATAAGAGCATTATATCATAAGAGGTTTAGCCCCTCCCTCTGATGTGACATCACACTTACAGATTCCCATATCAACAGCCATTTCATGGGCTGCCAGCCCTATAGAAGGTTTATTTATTTATTTAATTAGTTAAACATCAGTTTAGAAACCTTTGAGCCAGAGGCTCATTTACAAAGGTACCTCGTCACAAAGAGGACATCAGAACAGTAGTACAAGGGACACAGTACTTACAAACAAAAAAGTTACAGTTCAATTACAATTTTGTTTCAATAGAATACAATCTCCAACGAAGCAAAAGATAACAGAAGGTGCAAAACATATGGTCGGGGGAGAGCTGGTGGGAGTAGAAGGGAGGAGGAATTAGTAGGGAAAGGAAGGGGTGGGGGGAGCCGCTCAGTGAGCATTGTCAAACAGAATATATATATATATTTTTTTTTTTCACTACCTTTTGTCTAAATCTCCTAGGTTAGTACACAGTATGTGAGGTGTACTGTAGGGATCCTAAAATTCTTCATTATAAGAGCATTATATCATAAGAGGTTTAGCCCCTCCCTCTGATGTGACAAAAAAAAAAAAGTCCTAGGTTCTCCTAGGACTTCATGCAGTTATTTTATTCTGGTAATTATTACTTACTTATTTCTAACTTCAAAATGTGCTTTATTTCCTACACGAATCTCTGGCCTTGGCAGGGAGAAGCAGATGAGGGGCGCACTCCTTGTCTCTCCTTGCAAGCCTAGGAAACCTTTTTATGAAAAACAAATGCTTCAACAAAACAAAAAACATGAAATTAAGACCATTTAGGGTATAAAGGTCCTGCAGTATTTTATGTACAGCATTCTGCAGGTTAACAGGGCTATCTAATGTTTTACAAATCTCCTTTTTCCACATTTATTTTCATATATTCTGAATCCCAGTGGCTGAAAATTCAGCCGTCGGCTAACATTTCATTTTGGCATTTGACAGGATGACAGCCCAGCTGCACCTCACATAAACTAGAATCTACACCCATATAAGGACAGTACTGGGCTTTTCTACTTTGCGTCCATAGTGTCCTTCAGCAGGTTTTTATCTATTTATTTCACCCCTTTTTTGTTACTAAGAAGAGTGAAAAAATGAGCAGACTCCTCGCATGAGAAGGGCTAGAATGCACAGAACCATGGAGCGTAGTTTTGCTCCAGGCCAACTTGTTCTGTAGCATTTTCTTTCATCCAAAAGGCCGCTCTACACTTTTAGAAACCGTAACAGGTGGTTCTACAATAAAGCTTAAAGGGCTTCCTTCTCTCAATTCCTTCACGAAGGTGCACACGTGTTCCTACACGAACGTGCGCACAGCTTCCTGCATGAATGTGTGCACACAGCGCATCGGGACTCAAGGCAGCAGCAGTAAAATAGTGTGGAGCACTTCACATTTATCCAAATGGTTTACATAGCGCTAAATGGTGTTCTTTTCTATACTGGGCATTTCCCTTTCAGGGCACTGTTATTACAGCAGGCTGTGTAGCGCCACATAGGCTAGCTTTCTTAAACATAAAGCAGACTGAATATGTTTTGTTGCCTTGTTCGGGGCAGGCATTTCCTAAGAAATGGGGACAGAAAAGAAAAGAGACAAGAAATGTCAGGTTGGCCACCCTGACAAGAAGAAAAAAGAAGTGACAGGAAAAGGTGAGAGAACAAGAAGTGTCTGTATCGTAAATGTCATTCAGACAACATGAAGTCTTGCTGTATTCTGACATTATGCATTTAGCCCCAGCACTTGAACTACTCCGGAGAGGAAAGAGTTAACTCTGTGCCAGAGCATAGAACGTTGAGCTCAAGCTTGGTTCAAACCTCTGTCTGCTGCACTTTGAAGTGTAACCATCAGATTCTTTACTCCGCCTAGCTGAACAGTCGCTCCGGAGATTTCTCCTTTACTCACGGTTCGGTCCGGTCTAGAAAATGTCTGTTTTACCAATACTTCTCTTTGTTTTTCGGTTCAGATCCCTGTCTGTGGTACAGTAAGTGCATAGGTAGTGGACTTGCTTAGAAGAAAATGTTGTGGAAATTGTAAAATAGCTTTTCAACCGGTTCAGCTGAACCGGTTCCTGTATTGGTGTGTATTTGTCTTTTTCTTTCAAGATTTAGTGTGAGGTACTGGTCCTTATCGGTTTAAAAAAAAAAGAAAAGTGTTTAATCATTTTTTTCAAATACCTGTTAGAAACCGATAACAGGGTCTTGCCTGGCTGTTGCCACAAAAAGGGTAAGTGTTAGCATGGCTTCGTCTGACAAACCCAAGAGAAAAACCGGACCCACTGGGTTTCAACAATGCAGTGAGTGTGGGGAGGCCTTTGCTAAGGCAGATCTCCACACCACCTGTGTTTACTGTCTGGGTTTTGACCACCTGGAGTCAGACTGTCAGATTTGTAAAAATTTCCCTAAAGCCACCCTGGATAAAAGATTGGGCAGGCTTAGGGAGAAGGAGGCAGAGAAGTCTGCTGACCCGGATGGCTTGCCTGGTTCGGTTTCGACCGAACCTGAGGGTGTGCCGACTTCCTTGGGCGATACTCCCTCGGGCAAACTGAGAGCCAATCCTGAGAGGTTGGTCCCAGTGAAAAGAAAAAGATAAATCGTCCGGTTCGGATCCAGAACCGCATCATCCGACCGCTGAAGAGATTGCCCGGGTGATTAGCATAGTTGAATCGCTCCATCTGGTTCCGACGCCTTTGGGCAGGCGTTCGGTTTGGTCGGTTCCTCCAGTTCAGGATTATTCCCCTGAAGATTTTTAAGAACCGGATTTGGAGGGGGATGATGATGGTGTGGAAGGTCTGGATGAGCCCATAGAACCGGACATCTCCCCTGACAGGCCTTCTGAGTCCCCTTCCCACTTTATGTTTTACAGGAAAGTGGCAGAAACCTTCCAGCTTCCTTTGGAAGAAGCTGTTGAGGAGCAAGAGGAGCCCAACTGTGGAGATGATGGACATCCCAGAGTCCAAGAGGTTGTCTATTCCCCTTCGCAAATCCTTTGGGAAACAGACTCTTAAGTTGCTTAAAACTTCAAATTATTTACCTCCTGTGGACTGAAAAATGGACAAGAGGTACATGTTGTCAGGCTCAGGTACGGAGTACTTGTACCAGCAACGCAGCCATGTTGGAGTTGTGCAGGCTGCAGCCTGTGATAAGGCTAACATACCCTTGGCTTTACACACCCCAGATAAAGACTCCAGGAAACTGGATGCCATGGCAAAGAAACAATACATGGTATCTTCTTTGGGACTCAGGCAGGCTAATTACATGGCCTACACAGCCAGGTACCAGCAGTCCAGATGGGACACTGTACTGGAACTGGCTAAACAGGCCTCCCCCAGCTGGCCAAGGAGCTGGAGGAGGTGGCTGCTGATGGGGATGAGGTATCAAAAATCCAATTTCATGCTGCTGTGGACTCCAGAGATGTGTCAAGAGTTATGGTTACATCTGTGGCTCTTCGGAGACTACCTTGGCTCAGATGTACTAGTCTATCACAGGATGCTAAGGCTACGGATTTCCCCGTTGTCAATAATTCTCCATTTGGGGAGCAGACAGAGAACTATATAAAAAAGATGGATGAGTACAGGACCACCTATAGGAGTGCACAGGCCAAGGAAAGGCAGGCAGCAAGCTAGGGGCAGGCCTTTTCACAGGCCATTCTACCAGGCACAGGCCTCCTCTCCTTTTTCCTCAGAGGAGGTTCTTCAGAGGGAGAGGCAGAAGGGGGATGAGCAGGGCTGCATCCTTCTCTCAGCCTAAGGCTCCTGCCAAGTAGACACCCTGATGTGTCAGCCCGGGTCGACTCTCCAATCCATGTAGGAGGCAGGCTGGCTTACTACTCCCAGGACTGGAAATCTGTTACCTCAGACAAGTGGGTCCTGGAAGTAGTAAGCCAGGGATTGGCCCTCAGTTTCAAAAAATATCCAAAGCTGAGGGTCAGGTCTTTTCCACCTGCAAACATCTCCAAAACCATTGCCCTAGAGGCAGAGGTTTCATCTCTGCTGGTTCTCAGAGCCATAGAGAAAGTTCTGCAATTCACAGGGACAAAGGTCTGTATTCCAGATACTACCTTACCCCGAAAAAAAACAGGGAAGTGGCGGCCCATCCTAGACTAAAGATACCTAAACAAGCATCTACTAAAGCTAAAGTTCAGAATGGTGACTGTGGGAATAATTCTTCCCTCTCTAAGGCCAGGGGACTGGCTAGCCTCCCTGGACCTAAAGGATGCCTACTTTCACATTCCCATCAGGTGCTCCCACAGAAAGTACCTCAGGTTCAATCTGCCTTCAGGCCATTACCAGTTCAGAGCAATGCCCTTCGGTTTAACATCAGCTCCAAGGGTATTCACAAAATGCCTGACAGTAGTAGTGGCCTTTCTAAGGAGAAAAATCATCTCCATTTTTTCATACTTGGACGACTGGTTCATACTGGGTCAGTCTCCAGACCAAGTCAACTCAGATTTACAAGTGACGCAGCACATTCTCACTTCTCTAGGATGCCTCCTCAATCTTTCAAAGTCCGTTCTCGAGCCAGTACAACTCTTGACCGTCATAGGAGTAGAACTGGATTCAGTCAAAGCAAGAGCATTTCTCCTCTTGACAACGGAAAGGGCCATTATAGAGCTGGCCTCCTCTTTTCATCTGCCGGTGTCTCAACCAGCAAGGCATTTTCTTCAGCTTCTGGTCCACATAGTCGCCTCCACTGCAATAGTCCAAGGGGCCAGATTTCAGGTGAGGAATATCCAATTTCATTTAAGGGCTTTTTGGTCTCAGAAGAAAGATCCTCTAACCAAGCTTATTACAGTGACTGAGACCCTGATCCAGGCTCTCCAGTGGTGGCAGGATCAGGACAACCTCAGGCAAGGAGTCTCATTTATCACTCAATCTCAGTGTGTGGTTCTTACCATGAATGCATCTCTCCTGGGGTGGGGAGCTCACCTGGGAACTCTCCCAACTCGGGGAGTGTGGTCCACTCAGGAGTATCTTCCCCACATCAGACTTCTGGAGCTCAGGGCAGTCTACTTGGCTCTGCAAGCCTTCTCAGAATCAGTACAGAACAAGGTGGTTCAGGTCAGGACAGACATCACCACCACCACCATGTGGTACATCAACAAGCAGGGAGGCACTCTGTCTACGACCTTGTGTACGAAAGCCATGAAGTTATGGTCTCTGGCTTATTCTCTACAGACCTCTCTGGTAGCAGCCCACCTTACAGGGAAGGACAATGTGCTAGTAGACGCATTGAGCAGGATTTCCCAGGGACATCACAAATAGTCCCTGGACCCCCCTAGTGTTAAAAGTGATATTTTCAAGGTGGGCATTCCAGAGATGGATCTCTTTGCAGCTCCAGACAATCACCAACTTCCTCTCTTCTGTTGCAGACTCCCAGTCTTGGGTTCAGTCCCTTTGGATGCTCTGATTCTGGATTGGGAAGGGAAATTTCTGTATGCCTTCTATCCTTTTCCTCTTCTGTTCAAAGTCCTGGTCAAGATAAGGTCACAGTCTTGCAAAGTGATCCTGATTGCTCCAGATTGGGCCAGACAGCCTTGGTATCCCATGTTGCTGTCCCTAGCAGTCCATATTAACCTGCTTCCAGGAGAGGATTTGGTATCCCAACCTTCGGGGTCTCAATCTCAAGGCATGACTCTTGAGGAGTCAGAGTATGCAAATTTGCATGTCTCAAGGGGTTCTGGACATTCTCAAAGCTTCTCGAAAACCTGCCACCAGAAAAACCTTTACAACTCCAAATGGAAAAGATTCAGCATTTGGTGTTCCAAGAAACATATATCCCCAGATACTGCTGATTCGTCTACAGTCCTGGACTACATGGTTCATCTTAATGCCTAGGCCTTAGACCAGCTACCCTCAAAGTACATTTGTCAGCTATGTCTGCTTTTCTGGCAGTGGGAAAGCCCTCCTCACTGGCATCTCATCCTGTTTTCTGTAAATTTTTCAAGGGATTGCTTCATACCAATCCCCCCTTTAGGGATCCTACTCCTGCTTTTGGGACCTCAATGTTTGCATTGCTCATAGAAACATAGAATTTGGCGGCAGATAAGGACCGCTTGGCCCACCCAGTCTGCCCATTTCCCTACCTACTGGATAAGCTGCAGATCCTAGTTAACCAGCAGCCTACTTCTTCCTACCCCTACCCCCCAGAATTGCCTTATGACTATCCCATGCATGCTTGAATTCCACCACTGATTTTGACTCCACAACCTCCTCGGAAGGCCATTCCATGCATCCACAACCCTCTCTGTGAAAAAATACTTCCTTAAATTACTTTGAGCCGCCCCCAATCTTCAAATTGTGCCTCTTGTTCTTGCACACCTCTTTTTTGAAAGATGCTACCCTCTTGGACTTTGTTGATTCCTTGAGGTACTTGAAAGTTTCTATCATGTCCCCTCTCCCTCCTTTCCTCGAGGCTATACATATTAAGCTCCTTAAGTCTCTCTTCATATGTCTTCGTGCAGACCCTGCACCATTTTAGTTACCCTCCTCTGGACAGCTTCCATCCTGTCTATGTCTTTGGGAGATTGGGTCTCCAGAACTGCACACAGTACTCAGATGGGGTCTCACCAGCTGTCTGTACAGAGGATAATAACTTCCTGTTTTCTACTGGTGATGCCTCTCTATGCATCCCAGTATCCCCAACCCTCCTTGCTGCCCTCTCACATTGCTTGCCCACCTTTGGGTCATCTGATATGACTACCCCAGGTCCCTTTCCATTTTTGTTGTTGTTAGTATCTCACCCCCATTGTGTACTCTTCCCTGGGTTTTGTTTCCCAGGTGCATTACCTGCACTTCTTAGCATTGAATCTAAGCTGCCATACATCTGACCATTCTTCTAACCTTGCCAAGTCCCTTCTCATCCTTTCCACCCCACCCTGTGCATCAACTCTGTTGCAGATCTTAGTGTCATCTGCAAAGGCATACTTTTCCTTCCAGTCCTTCTGCAATGTCGCTTATAAAGACATTGAGGAGGACCGGTCCTAATACTGAACCCTGCGGTACCCCACTAGTAACCCTCCTTTCTTCAGAGTGGACTCCATTTACTATTACTCTCTGTGTCCTATTCTCCAGCCAATTCTTTACCCAGGCTGTCATCTTGGGACCCACTCCCAGGCTGGCTAACTTGTATATTAATCTTTTGTGCGGACTGTGTCAAATGCCTTGCTAAAGTCTAGGTAGGCCATGTCACAGCCCCTCCCTGATCTACTACTTTGGTCACCCAGTCAAGAAATCTATCAGATTTGTCTGGCATGACCTTCCGCTGTGAATCCATGCTGCTAGGCGTCCTGTGCCCCTCTGGCCTCTAGATACTCGACAATTCTTTCCTTCAAGTGATTCCATCATTTTCCTATCACTGAGGTTAAACTAACAGGTCTGTAGTTTCCTGCTTCTGCCTTGCTCCCACTTTTGTGAAGGGAATCACATCTGCCCTCCTCCAGTCCTCGGGTACCACCCATCCTCCCATGATTTGTTAAAAAAGGTAGTCAGTGCTGTCACTAGTTCTACCCTTAGCTCTTTTAGAATTCTGGGATGAATCCCATCAGGCCCCATTTCTTTGTCCACCTTCAGTTTTAAGAGTTCTTTCAGAACCCTTTCTTCTGTAAATGGGCTGGTATCAACTTCTGTATCCAGAATGTTACTACTGTTTATTTTATGTACCTCCCCCTCTTCATTTGTAAATACTGAGCAAAAATATTTGTTTAGTATCTCTGCCTTTCACAGTCTCCCTCTACCCACCTTCCCTTCCCTTTATTAAGCCTCACTATCCCTCCCTTGGTCTTCCTTTGCTCCCTGATGTACCTATAAAAGGTTTTATCCCCCTTCTTAACTGAGTTGGCTATCTTTTCCTCGGTTTGGGCCTTTGCTGTTCTGACTGCCTTCCCAGCCTCCTTTTGCTTTAACTGATACAGTTCTCTATCCTGCTCCTTCTGCGATTCCTTGTACTTCCTGAATGCTTTCTTTTTCTCTTGAACCTTCACTGCCACTTCCTTTGAGAACCATAGTGGTTTCTTACATCGTCTTGTTTTGTTTATTTGCTTCACACAAAGGCTCGTTACCTCTGTGATGGCAGTTTTTATTATTCCCCATTGTTCTTCCACCCCTCCTTCCTGCCCATTTGCTAGTGCATTCCTTAGGCTCTCACCCATTTTGGCAGTCAGCCCTCCTAAAGTCCAGTACTTTTGTCTTTGTATGGCTTGACTCTATTGCTGTGTTTATTGTGAACCATACTGTTCGATGGTCGCTAGTTCCCAGATGGCTACCCGTCTACATCTGTGATCCTCTCTCCATCTCCATTTGAGAGAATCAAGTCTAATATTGCTCCCTCTCGAGTGGGCTCCAGTACTAGTTGTCTAAGGCATGCCCCCTGTAGGGCATCTAGAATAACTGCACTCTTCGGAGTGGCAGCAGCAACTGCGCTCCAGTTAACATCTGGCATATTCAGATCACCCATCAGCAATATCTCCCCTTTTTCTGCCATTCTAAGTATACTTTCTATCATTTCCTCCCCCTGAGAAGGGGGTCTGTATACAACCCCTGTGCGGATTGTGGTGCCATTGCCTGTCTCCAAATTTACCCACAGTGCTTCTTCTCCTCCCTGTTTACCCTTTTGTTCTGTTGCTTTTATTCCTTCCCTTATGTAAAGAACTACTCCTCCTCCTCTTTACCCTCCTGTCCCTCCTGTAGATAGTGTATCCTGGTATGTTTATGTCCCAGTCATGGTTTTGTGTGTACCATGTTTCTGTGACTGCCACGATATCCAGATGTTCCTCCTCCATCAAGGCCACTAATTCAGGAAGCTTGTTACCTAGACTACAGGCATTGGTACTCATTGCTCTCCATTTTTTGATGGCTTTACCTTCTGTTGCAGCATCCCCCACTGACCGTTCTACCTTGGTCTTTTTCTCATTTAGTACCCTGTTTTGTAGGGAGAGGCTGGGATTTTCCTGCTGCTTGTCATTGCCTCCCCCTTTGACTAGTTTAAAAGCTTGCCAATGAAGCATTTAAACCGATTGCTCCAAAGACTTGTGCTCAGCTTATGCAACCCACTTTGAGCCTTTGTCTTTAGCAGAGCTTAAGTATTTGACTTGGAAAACTGTGATCTTATTTGTGTCAGTCTTTACCATTCATCACTGTTTGGTATCTGCCGGAGGTCAGGCCCCCACGGGAGCTTTTTTTTTTTTTTTTTTAAGGGTAGGTGGAGCCGACGCACCATCAGCGCTGCCCTCAAGGCCGATTCACTGCATGGCACTCACGGGTTGGCCGTTAGGCTGCATCGACTCCTCCTGCCTGCCAGTTCTTCATCTCCTGCCATAGAGTGCGCCTCATGGGAAGCTGTAAGAGTCCTAGGCCTGCTCGCGATTATTTTCCGAAAATGTTACCTTTGGTGAACTCCTGTTCTCCTGCGGTTCTGTTTCTGCCAACACTCCGGCGTCGCTGTGGCGGTATTCCGTCACCGACCAACACGATCAGTGTCTCTCGTGTCTTGGCCCACTTCATGACATGGATTAGTGAGACGCCTGTTTCTCCATGGACCGGCGGGACATCGAGCAACACGCGTGGAAAGTGGGGCGAGCTCCTCCGACTTTTGGGGTTTGGGTGCACACTAATCAGGCCAAGCCACGCTCTCTCAGCCTTTCCTACGGGTCCCCTCCCGCTTCTATACGGACCGAGAAGGAGATAGCCTCAGCTGCTAGTAGCCTAGCCGTTGCTGAGGCTTCTTCCGCGATGCAGGAGGCCCATTTAGTTCCTCCCAGGGAGCGGGCAGGAGGCGCCACCGCCATGGCAATCACCCCTTTGGGGGTGAAGGCTCCCCCGGTTTCGGACCCGCAGTTCGCAAGGCCCGGGTCGGCACCGTCCTTTATGCTGTTGGTTGGCGCCATTTGTGGCACCATGGGCCTTGACAGTCGTCTTCGCCGACTTGTCGCGTGGTGCCATGGCTTCTGTCAGAGCTGTTCACGGCACCGACACTGCTAGCGGCGCCGTGGGAGCTGCTACGGTACCATCTTTTTCCATGTCTCACCTTGGCGCTGTCCACAGCGCCGTGTCCTTGGGGCTCGGCCCCGTGGGGCCTTCAGAGTCCTCTTTTGGCGCCGCCTCTGCTATGGCGCCGAGTCCGCCGTCGATGCTGCCCCTGCCCTTGGAGCTGGGTGGCACCGTCCTCTGCGCCACTTGCGGTGCCGTGGGACCAGACGGCGCCATGACTGGTCCTGACTCTGGAGCTCTTGTTCAGGCTGGGGTGTGTCCCTGTGGATTCCGTTCCGTGGAGCTGCGGGGGGTGGGCACTGGCACCAGCTCGGGCACAGCTTTGGTTTCTGGGCCTGTTAGCAAGGATGGCAGTGGGGCGCCCTCCTCACGGTTTGGCACAGGGCCTCGGCCTCTACCTCCTCGGAGACAGAGTCAAGCTCTGAGTCAGATGTACAGTCGACCCTTTGGGGTTGGCTGTTGAGGTGAGCAACCCAGTAGTTTCTTCAACAAGCCGGAATCAGCCCTCTTCTGAGGCGAGGTTGGTGGCTACTGAGACTGGGGTCAGGGGTGCTGACCAGCAGGCAGTGGTGCAGGCCACCATAGCTCTGCAGCCTGGTCTTGGTGGTTTTACTGTCCCCTCTGTAGTGGTACTCCCACCTTTGGTGTGCCTAGATCGCCCAACTTTGGGGCCGATCAGAGCACCTACAGGAGGGGAGGGTACTGTGCCCTGGATAGCCCCTTCGGGAGCTACCTGGAGATGCCAGCTACCTAGGCTGGCCCTCTCGAGGAGGAGGGCTCTTTTGGACTCCGAGGGGCGTGGGGTCGGCATGTCGGCCTTTTTCAGGGATCCGCCTGGGCTGTGGGAGAAGCCGTAGTGCAGATCTCCGCCCTTCCTCCTTGGTCTCTTTGAGAGTGTCTCATTCTTTTGAGGTAGGGGACCATCCTTCTAGACCTCTACCGTCCCGGTCACCTCACGGGGGATTCTTCTGGGCGCAGCCAAGGCAGTACCGAAATGGTTGTTCAGCTGTCGGCTGTGGGGTCTTCCAGGGCACCTTCTTCCGTGGGTGCCCACTCCTTAGCCCAGGCGGAGGTCAGCCGACATCTCTTCTCGGCTCTGTCCCACATTCTCCTGCGCTCCCAGGCATCCTTGGTCCTAGCAGGCCTCTCTCCTGGGAGCAGTTCAGAGCAGTGGCTGCTCGGTTCCCTGCTTACATTAGGGCAATGGACAGCCAGGTTTTTCAACCTCCCCCCGTGCAACCACCCACTGAACAGCCGGTGCCCTCCAGCTCATCCCCCTTTTCTGGGGGAGAGGAAACTTCTGTCCACATCTCTCCAGCTGCTGATCTTGCTGAGTATCAGCGATTCCTCGTGAGGAGGTTGGAGGACTTGCACCTTACTCCTACCACTATCAGCAATCCTGAGCACTCGGCGCACGCCTTTCTAGGCGATTTTGGCGAGGCCACCCTTGTGGTGCCGCCCTGGCCTGCTCCCTTTCGGGAGGTGTTGTTGCGTTCCTGGCAGAGACCCTTCTCCGGAGTTCCTGCCCCAAGGAGATCTCAGCTAGAGGTATTGCGCACTCCCGGAGTCTCCTGGTTCCATGTCTCATCCACAGTCTGGATTGATGCAGTTGGATACTCCTGATGGGCTTCGCGCCCTTCACCGTGACTGGCCCCCAGATCAAGACTCCTTGGATTTTGACTTCTAGGGTAGGAGGACTTTCTCCTCGGTACGGTTACTTCTTTCTGTTTCTGCACATCAGGCCCACTATGCAGCCTATGACTGGTTCTTGTGGTCCAGGCTGGGTCAGCTCCTAGCCTCATTGCCTGATACAGAGCAAACTAGACAAGCCATTGCACTCTTTGCATGTGGCCTGGAGCTAGCTAGGCACCAAGTGAGGGCATCCTATGATGCCAGTGAGGTAGCTGCCAGGATCGTAGGGACAGCGATCTGCACTAGGCGGACGGCATGTCACCCTTGGCCCTGCATAAGGCGATTAACTCCGTTCTACTCTTCCCCACTCTCGGGCCTCTCCAGGCCCTGAAGGTTCCACCTCTTAGTGTGTCACCGACTGAGAGCTAAGGGATTTTATCCCTTAGGGTGTAAAAGACCCCCCCCTTTTGGGGGGGGGGCTTGTTACTCACCCAACAGTGATGAATGGTGAAGATTGGCACAGATAAGATATGAAAATTACATACCTATTGCAATTATGATCTTTCTGTGTATCTTCACCGTTCGTCATGATCCCACCCTCCATCCCTCTGGGTCCTCCTCCTCTCCTTTTTTTAGGAGTGGGTAAAACAGGGCACACGGGGATAATGTTCGGGGGCACTTCTTCTCCAGTGCTTTGGCTCCACCCCTGTGGGGTGGAGTTGACAGTTTCCTCCTTTCTTTCTTCCTCCCTGTTCCGTCCAACCTATTTCTCCTCGTTTAAAAAAATAAAAATTATTTCCAAGATCTACTGTTAGGCGAGTTCTTACGTAACTGTACTTTACAGTTGTGTAACCTGTTTTTATTTGCCAGAGGTGTTTTATCTCCTATAGGATCTCACAGAGATAACTGGGCACATGACACCCACCCACCCAGGAACCACTGAAATAAATCTGCCTTTCTCCAGGTGCAGGCTGGCAAAGGTTGCAGGGCAAGGGACACTGCCTGAGAGGACTTAAAGTTAATCCCCTCTAGAGAAAATGGGTTTCAGGGCACAAAAACACAGGCGAAGTCAGTCACCTAAGGTTGTGAGTTCCTGTCATCCTCCCTGGGATGTGACAGATCAGCAAAGAAAGGCCCAAGTGCACAGAAATAAAACTTCCTCCACATCCAGCTTATCATGATGGGAACAGGGGTCCTCTGATTTATAGGAGGATTAGTTGGGGAACACAGCTTCAACTCATCAGATGCTCCTAACTCAGCTTGATTGTATGTCTGTATCATCCGTGATCTTTATAAACCAGACCCCCAAAGGTGGACAAACAGGGCAGACTTTTTTTTTCTTTAGGGGAGATGGTGCCTGTGTTCATGGTTTCCCTGGACCTGATCCAAAGAGTGAAAACATTAAGTGGGGGATTCTTGGGATTAGAATGGAAAATTTCCTACCTTAGGAAATTTTCCCAGAGTTTCTCATATCCTTCCATCCCATTCCCACCCGTGGTTGTTGGCACAGGGGAGATTAAGATTCTGTTCTCATTATTATGTTGATGGTGGCAAGTTATTGGGTTGCATAGAATGCTCTCTGGATTTTTATGCTGTCCTGCTTGGAATGGGCAACTGATTGTGCAGGTGGGGGACAGCAAAACATACTGAAGATAGCTACTACCTGTCAGTCAGTTAAATATAGAGTGTGCCAATACCCCACAGAAACAGCCGCCTGGAAAGGGAGGATTTGAGGAACTCAGGGAAACAAAATTTCCTAAGGTAAGTAATGTTCCATTTTTTGGTAGAATAATTGTTGAGGCAATCAATGCTAGGTAGAATCCTTAATGTTGTCCACTAAAAAATTTTGGTTCGCTACCTGATTTTTAAAGCTAGTGACTAAGCAACAGCCCAAAAACTGATTTGCCCCACCCTGCTTACTGGAAATGCCCACCCACCACCAAACCAAATTAAAAGGATGGGTGCATTTGCATAGTAACATTAGTAAGCGAATAACCATGACAGAGTATGGGTTACTATTCCTGAAGCACAGTTTCTGGTGTGTTGTGTGGCACAAGACTCTTGCGCAGAGTGCCTTGAACCACATTAGAAGTTCAGTTCAGGAATCGTAACCCACATCCTGGAGTGGCTTATTGCGCTATATAAGTGCAAAGCAGTGTGGTTACTATTCCTGAGTTACACAGCTTTGGAACCCTTCTCCACCAGTCAGGAAGTCTGGTTTTCCTTACCCATTTTTATGTTTGCTTGCACGCATGTGCAAGAAACATAGTGCCATCATCGGAGATTTCGGAGGTGTGTCACCTCCTCCTCCAATTCAGTCAGTGTGTTGGCAGGCGCGGCCCCTGTAAGCCAATGCATGCTGGAGCTGTCTGTGACAAGCTCCAAAATGCAGTGGCATACAGTTCAAAGGGGAGCTACGCTTGAGTGAGCAGCGATAAGATACTCGCTTCGGCGCGCGCTGCCCCCACACAGGCGCACGCCCCGCACACAATTGTATTTATTTATTTATTTAGCTTTTGTTGACCGGGTAAGTGCACTAGACAAATCCTGCCTATTTTCAGGCCGACCGGGGAAGGGATACAGATGAATGCCAACTGACCTTGAACCAGATTAAGCTGTTGGTGGTATTTTTTAGTGAATGAGGGAAATTTGGCCAGGACACCGGGGAAATTCCCTACTCTTTTCGATAAGTGCCATGGGATCTTTAACATCCACCTGAACTACCACCAATCCAGGCAGATGGGACCTCGGTTTAACGTCTCATCCGAAAGGCGGCACCTCAGAAATGCAGCACCCCAGTGTCAGTACTGGGATATTAACCCAAGTGCCAGATGTGGGAACTGAACCCACAGCCCTCTGATCTCCCGGCCTCAGAGGTGAGTGTGCTACCTACTGAGCCACTGACACTGCTAAGCCAATGCACTAGCCAATATAGCCATTGGCCAGTATAGCCAATGGGGGTTCCCAATCCCCGTCGGCTGTGCTGCCTCCCCCAAAGCCTTCAAATGCCCGCATGGGTGCCCACCCGGTAGCAATATATATAGCCGGCGGGGTTCCCGTCGACTGCACTGTCCCCCTCCAAGTGCCACGCTGGAGCCCACCCCAGCGTGGCAATCGATGCTTTGGCTGACGGGTGCCCAATCCCCCAACCGCTCCTTGTGCACGCTGGGAGCCCACCCCAGCATGGCAAGCGTCCTGCGTCGTCTTTTTTTTTTTAACCTGTAAAGAAAAACAGTCCCGTGAGTCTCCTGGCCCCCTCCACAACCGCACCCACCCACTGCGCACCTGCCTCCCCACCCCTCCCTCACCCCATGCCTTCCTCCGGACAAGGCGCTGTGATCTTGTGGACGGCAACACGTCTGCACTCTTCAAAGTCGACGCGAACTGAGGAAATGCGGTAAGCTGTATAATGGGCTAGATAGGGGTTTTCAACTTTGTTGCATATCTCAGGCATTTTTGGAATTTTGCACCAAATTTTCAACATGGGTTTTGGGACCCTTCTTATGAATGATGTCACTGTCATGGCGTTATTTGGGCCGAAGGGTGATTTACATGATCACTGTGCGGAAATCACCTTTCGAGGGCTTGATCTACAACGACACTGCCAGTGTTCATAGGTGGGCTCTCAAGAAGCCTATTTTGAAAATTTGGGAAAGAGTCCAAATGACTGTTTACTAAGATGCGCTATGCAGTTCCTCACGCACGCCTGTAAGTTCTGCGAATTTTCAATATTTTCACTCCAGATTTTCAACATTGCCATTTTACCACACCTTCTTATGAGTAGTACAGCTGTCATTTTCATCTCACCCAAAGCGTGTTTCCGCCCATGTAGTGCACAATGGGCAGTCGGTGTGCTAAATCAATGTACAGGACAAATTAAGAAAATCACAGTGACACTGTTCATGAGCAGAGGTCTTAAAATGGCTATGTTGAAATCTGGTGAAAAAATTCAAAAAATGACTGTTTTGAGTCGTTGTGCAGTTCCTATGCCGCTCGTAAGTTGCAATTTTCAATTTCCACTCCAGATTTTCAACATTGCCATTTTACCACACCTCCTTATGAACAGTACAGCTGTCATTTTTCACATCTTGCCCAAAATGTGTTTCCGCCCATGTAGCGCACAATGGCGCTGTTGGTGTGCGAAAGCAATGTATGGGACACATTAAGAAAATCACAGTGACACTATTCATGAGCAAAGGTCTTAAAATGGCTATGTTGAAAATTTGGTGAAAACATTCCTAAAAATGACTTGTTTTACGAGCGTGCGTTGCGCAGTTCCTATGCATGCTCATAAGTTTGCAAATTTAATATTTTCACTCCAGATTTTCAATATTGCCATTTTATTACACTTCCTTATGAACAGTACAGCTGCCATTTTTCATATGCCACTTAAAATGTGTTTCGCACATGTAGCGCACAATGGTGCTGTTGGTGTCTGAAGCAATGTTTGGGACAGATTAAGAAAATCACAGTTACACTGTTCATGAGCAGAGGTCTTAAAATGGCTATGTTGAAAATTTGGTGACAAAAGTCCATAAAATGACTGTGTTACGAGTGAGCATTCGCGGTTCCACGCACCCTGTAAGTTCATGACTGTAATATTTTAAGTCCAGATTTTCACCAGTGGCATTTTTCCACACTGCCTTATTTACAGTACAGCTGTCATTTTTCACAACATGGCTGAAGTGTGTTTTCACACTTTCAGCACAGAGATGCATGGTCGCTGTGGGAAATCATTGTTCGGGGCAGATAAATAAAATCACAGTGACACTGTTCATGATCGGAGGCACCAGAATGCCTGAGTTGACAATCTGCTGTAAAAAAATTCCCAACCTAATTATATTATGGGTGTCGTCTGCACAGTTTCTATATGTTCATGTGACTTCACCATTTTTTTTTTTAATATTTTTACTGCAGATTTGCAACATTGCCATTTTACATCCTGTTCGAATGTTTTTGCACCTGTGGTGCTAAATGCCGTTGCTGTGCATAAGCAGCTTCGGCTAAGAAACTGATATTCCCCTGTTCATGAGGTGGGGTCACAAAAACCATGTTGAACATTTGGAGTGAAAATACCAACGAATGCCTGAGGTATTAGGGTTTCCAACCATAACGCCCAACCCTGTAGAGAATGACAGGCATCAGGGTGTGACTTGGGATTCTTGCCTGTAATGCTCATACCATTCCACACCCTGCAGCCAGTGAGAAGCATCGAGGTATGCCTTGGACTCTTCGGCCCCAAAGTTCACCCCATTCTCCTATATCGCACCCACCTCTCTGTATTTCCTAATGGAATGGGGTGCGCATAAGGACCAAAGACCCCAAGGAATACCGTGTCACTTGCCAGTGTCTGCAGGGTGGGGTGTACTGAAATGGCGTGGCCATTATGCTTGACGACCCAAAGGCACACCCCAATGCCTGTCACTCTCTGCAGGGTGGTGGTGGGGTTTGCTTCAGTTCAATACTTCACTGCCATTACTATTACGCAGCTCTGTAACGTCTACACTGCCACTGCCAATGCCAGCAAGCAAACATTCGGCATTGACAAATGCTTGTTCAAGGATGCAAACGCACTGTTCACATTTTTATCAATACAGAAGATGGTCAAAGAGATAAAGTTCATTGAGTTTCTCTCAGTCCTTATTCTTTTCTTTTTCTCTTCTGCACCATTCATTCTCCCTTTGTTTTTCCTGCCTGGGTCCCACAAATGTTGTAGCTGTAACAAAGCTGGGGAGTAGGGCCCTGCTTTCAATAATGGAGGGTACTCCCATGCATAAATGCAGTGGGGGTGAATCCGTTATTGATTATTGTAGTTACTATCAACTTTTACTGTTATAGTGTCCCACTGCTACAGCATCCTGTTCAACTATAGTTAGGGACAAACAAAATGATGTGCATTTTGTATTCTTTCTTTGGTAGATTTGTTCCAGACAAGGAATTCTCTGGCTCAGACCGCAGACAGCGCAGAGAAGGACCTGTTCAGTTTGAGGAGGATCCCTTCGGTTTGGACAAGTTCTTGGAGGAAGCCAAGCAGCACGGTGGCTCTAAACGGCCCTCTGATAGTGGCCGCTCCAAGGAACATGAGCATGATAAGAAACGGCGAAAAGAGTGAATGGGCCAGTTGTGAATATGGGCTCAATTTTAATAGGATGTATACACTTCAGTATCACCTTTCCTGTTTCTCCCACTTACAATTTTGAACCAAATTAAAAAAATTACATCTGAAATACACAGATGGATATGGACTTTTGTATGGAAGTTTCAGTGTTGTGTGTAATTGTAACAAAAAAAAAAAAAGCTTGTTTTTCACCCAGTTAGGAAGACAGTGTTGCAAAAAAAATGTATAGCTACAGCAGAGGAACAGTTAAGGTCAAATGAATGTAGCTAGGGCATTATTAAAATGTCATCCTTGTGCTGGTGTGAGGTATCTGAGTGATAACTTTTGTTGCTTTTTGTATACCATGGGTCTGATTTTTTTTTTGGGGGGGTGGGGTTTGAGATAGCACTGTTTTGACACCTGAGCCATCACCTGCCTCCATCTTTGGGTCTCCCTGCTCTGTCTCTCCCCCACCCCCCCCCAAAGCCAGCAGTGGCCATTCAGATGATGGGTGGGGCGTGATTTCTCTTGGCTCCCCATGACAGAGGCAGTAGCCAATTCTTGGACCATGCATGCACACAGTGTCCTGTTAGGGGGAGCAGGATGAGCTCTCGGGGCCCATTCAGAAGGTGCAGTTGTGGAGCTGGAACCCACTGCTGACCTTTGTCGGCTGAGGATTACTGCCATGGCCGCCCACGATGCAGCTCCTTGGGTCACCAGCATGCTAACGTCAGGTCATTATGTGGCCTCCAGATATAGTTAAGCAATAATGCCCAACAGGGTGTGTGTGGTGCTGGGATAGCGTTCACACCTCAGGTGGTTGGGCACGGGCCCGCAGGCTGAGTGCGTCCAATAACTGAGGCATGACGTTATCCCAAACAGCACACACCCTGGAGGGCATTATTGATATTATACAATAACTCATTGTATATAAAATAAAATGTAAAGAATGTTTTTATTAGTGTGGAAAAATATTTGTGTTTAAGAGGAGATGCAAAAAAAGAGAGCAAGCTGCTCCATTATGATGATTAGACCCGTGATGATGTGCTGGGATAAGATCATGGGTCCAGCCCAAGACTGACCTATCAGAGTCCAGGATTTTTTCTTGCCATTGCATAATTGTTGTTAACGTACTGTTTGCATTCCAGTGTATTTTTAATTTGTGATTTTTATTAATGCTATCAGAACCGGCACATTGAAGCCTTCTGCTTGGCCCCTTAGATTGGCTAGCAGAGGCTTTTGTACACCACAACCCCCACCAGCAGCTTCAGCCACCCTTGGCATTAGCTTGGAGGGCACCCTAACAGGGGGCATTTACAATCACAAGTCATGACATTGGGGGGGAACCTCTCACAGTAACATTACGTGCTACCACCCTGCTGTCCGTCCATGTTTTCTCCAGGATAGAGAAAGCCGGGGGGGGGGGGGGTAGCTATTATAAATATAGCACAGAATGGCTTCTGCTCCATTTGTGACAGTACTAACAGTCTCCTAATTCAAAATCTGCAGCTTATTCTGGTATGAAACCTCATCCAAGTAGAACTTTATATTTTATGAAAACACAGAAAAAGTGTTAACTTTTTATTTGTTGTACATACAGTATCTAAATAAATACAACTGCTTCATTCCATAGCACTGTAGACTGTTACTGTAAGCCCAAGTCGTTGATGTCTCTGGAGTTAGATCTTCGTCCATTAATCGTTCTTCTGTTTCTTTGAACCTGAAGCTTAAAAAGGAAAAAAAAACTGTAAGATGAAGAGATCTAAGTAAATTTTCTGAACTACTCCCCCCTTCACCATGCTTGAAAATTATGTGGCAGCCTCCTAAATTGAGAAAAGAGACAAAAGGCCAAGTTTGAAAACTTAAAATAATGTATTTTACACTGCTGTGTAACAGTACACAGTTTACTCAGGATGACCTGTATCAACGTCTCGTTTACAGGGCAAGCCAAACTTTACATCTAGGCAGGTTCTAGTACAGGGAGGACAAGTGGCTGACTGAGGATCACACATAGCAGACTAGTGCATCTCATAGTTGGGTTCTCCAACCACTAGAACACACAGACTGTCCAGGCTACCCATTACCTGTGTTAGCTACATCGTAAGACAAACAGCGACCCCTTTTGTATATTAATGCTGCCACAGACACAAACATGGTCCCACGTTTTAACTGTTCATGCCAGTCTCTTCTGTTGGCTCCACCTTCCTGCTGTCCATCACCTGCCTTCCCTGGGCCTTGACTCCACCCCCTTGGTTCATTCTCCCAGTCTGGCAGGCAACCTCTTGAGTAATCTTCTGCCATTTTGAGGGAAGCCTACAGGGAGAGCCAGAAATAGGAATACCAAGCAGTAGAAATGAACTTCAGGCGCATAACCATGAAGCACCTTCACTTTTTTCCCAGCACATGATCCTTTACTGCAGTCAGACAAGCATCTGTAAAAAGCATACAATACCTCTTATGTCTCACCAAGGCCACCCTAACTTCTTCCCCAGTTTCTCTTGTTTTGCAGGATGTAGGTCAGGGACTGAATTAACTCTATAGTGAGTGTAGATAATTCTTTTGCTCCTCACATTTTCTGTCTCTGCTGCCATTCAACCTCGTCCTACCTACCAGTAGTGGTCTAGTGTGTTGAACATTGCCCTAGGAGCCAAATTCTCACCTCTGCCCACCAGAAAGGCGTAAAATCGCAGAGCAGCCTGCCTGAGTGTGTATCGGCCATTGGGACAAACAAGTGAGCAGCTGTAACTTGTGACAATGTGCACCCCCACCTGAATTCCCTTTCCCCCCTCAAGCAGTTTTTTTGTTGTTGTAGGCAGACAGGTTTTATGCAGGCTGTGTGGACATTGGTCACTTCTGCCACAAAGTCCTTGCTCTCTGCAGCACCTGCTTACATAAGCCATGTGTAGCCAGCATTGCACCAGAACCCTCTCTCTCTGCAGAGCGGTGGTGGGCCAGGCTGACCAACTTGGGGTCCTTCTATGTTCAGTAGGGGCAGGCATAGTTAACTGTGTGAGTATTTGGGTGAAGCTGTCCCAGGACTGAGCCTCTCTGACTAGCTGTTCCTTCTGTAATCATGATGGTTTGAAAAAATTGGGAGTACAATACTCAGGAAAAATCTTAACTGAGTGTGACCCATATATACATGTGTATCAAAACATTTAATCAGGGGCCATAGCTCCTGCATAATTTAGTCCCTGTAACCACTGTGCTGAAACCCTTAAGTCTTAGAATGCATATGTGGAAACTTAACTGTTCTCAACACTCAAGTGTAAGATGCGTATGTACTTCACTATATCCTAAATGATCCAAGCTGGCCAGGCAGTACTGCCACTTGCGATGCTGGCAATGTGGGTTCAGGAATGAGCTGGGATGTCTGAGAACCAGACAGGGAGGCTAGAGATTCTCAGGGAGATCTTTGAGATACAGCTCTTGCAGCAGGTTACACCATTAGGACTGAAGCCGTCAGGTGTCCGGACCCCACAGAAATTTTCTAGCTGGCAGTCTTCAGCGGGGACTGCCTCAGACGTCTGTCCCGCCCCAATGTCAGGCGTAGTACATAAGGAGGCGGTCCCCCCACAATCCCCAGTTCTTTTCCCGCCGTCGACATCGCAAGCATCAACCTCTCGGTCCCTTTCTAGCATGCAACGACCTTAGAGCTACGACGTTCTTGTCTTTCTTCACAGAATTGGATTCATCTGATGTCCTCTCCAAACACTTCTCTGGAAGGTCACCAATCGAAGTGTGCTTGCGGCAAACAGATCCCCTTCAAGGATCCTCACTCGACCTGCGTGCGCTGCCTAGGCCCAGAAAACGACACCAAGGCCTGCTCCTTCTGCCAGGGCTTCAATAGTCACACCAGGATCTACCGCTAGAAGGCCCTTCAAGCGTTTCTCTTAGAAGAGAAACTGAAGACCATGGATAAGGAACCTTCCTCCAGAGGGGAGTCATTGGGGAAAAACCCACAAACACCGGGAGAAGGAACGGTCCAGGTCCCCGGCGAGGGCCTCGGACTCCTGGAGCTCTGGCTCGCGGTCAGACCGCTCTCTCTCTCTCTCCAGGGCTCAATCGCAGCCTCCCCCCGGTTCAGGTCAGATCCTCCAGCAGCTCCTCCTCTCTGCAGCCCCTCAAGACTTCCAGGCCGTTGGTATCGTCCACTCCATCTAAGGCCTCGTCTAAGTCTGGGGAGCGCCACAAATCTTCCTCCCGCCGTTAGGATTCCGACGCCAGGTCGGTTTCCCAGCCTCCGAATGGGTTGGACCCGGTTCCTCGTAAGACCAAGGACCTGACGTCCCTCAAACGGACGCCAGACCCGATGTCGGCCAAGCATCACCGGCACTCCCAGGAGCCGGCGACAGCCAGACACCCGTCGCCGGCCAGGCGTTCGCCTCTGAGGACATCGGCTACCCCAGAAAGGAGGACCGCACCACCGTCGCCGGCTGACGTCGGTCGGAAGGACTCATCGGAGGAGGATACCACTCAGCCGGAGGACCAGGCGGGCGACACCGGAGACGTTGGGCTCCCCTGAGAACCTTCCTTGGAGTGGGAGACCCCCGGGGACCCGACCCCGGCGACAGGCCACTGGCGCCCAGCCCATCATCAGGCTTGAACTTGGCAGAGGTAAATGAGCTCTTTACCTTCTGGTGGGACACCATCAGGAAAGATGTGGTCGTCACACACCCTCCTCCTACTCCGGCCTAAGGGGCCCATAGGACGGTCAGCAACCCCCAAGAAGTGAACACCACCTCCTCGGGGCAGATCTTCAGACCGGAGAAGAGCTCCCTCTAGATCCACTTCAGGGTCACCCAGTCCTAAGAGGCCCAGACGATGCTGTTGATCACCACCGACAGGTGGGTGTTGCAACTGGTCAAAAAAGGCCACTATATAGAATTTGTAGGCAGCCCACCTAAAAGTCCTCCCCTGCTTTCCCGCTACTCGGGTCAGCACGCCCTGCTCATACAGCAGGAAGTGCTCACGCTTCTGGAGAAAGAAGCCTTAGAGCATGTTCCAGAGAACCAGAGAGGACTAGGGTATTATTCTCACTTCTTCCTGGTTCCAAAGAAAACAGGGGACCTCCATCCAATACTAGACCTCAGCAACCTAGGCTGTCAGTCATCTACAAACGCTTCCGCATGGTGACCCTTCCGGGCCTAATTCCTGAAGCGAGACACCTTTCTGGCGTCTTTGGACATGCAGGATGCCTACCTGCACATTCCAATTGCTCAAGTGCACCGGAGGTTCCTGCGCTTTGAGTTTCAGTGCCGCCATTATAAGTTCCGAGCTCTTCCCTTCGGGCTGTCATCGGCACCTTGCGTTTTCACAAAGTGTATGGCGGTCATAGCGGCGTCTCTCAGGAGACAAGGCCACTACGTGTTCCCATACCTGGATGACTGGCTTCTCATGACACCCTCCAGGGAGGCAGTGATGACGGCCATTCACGACACCCTTCCCTTTTTCAATCACTGGGTATCCTCATCAACTACGAGAAGTCACTCCTGGTGCAGTCCCAGAAACTGCAGTATCTTCCCTTGTCAATCTTCACCATTCATTACTTCCTGGAATGGTAAGCTGGAAGCGCGCACCCGTCACGGGCTCTTTTTTTTTTTTTTTTTTTAAAAAGTTGCATGACCCCGCCCTCGAGGCGACGTCATCGTCATGCGGTGGCCGATTAGTAAGCGACGACTCCTCCTCCAACTCAGTTCTGTTTCTCCCGCCCGTCGAGGCAGCACCTGTTCGCGGTAGCTAACGAAAAGTGCGTATCCGACTCCTTTTCTACACTAGCGCCCTCGGTAAGACTGTTCCTTTTCTTTCCTTTATGCGGCGCGGGTGTATTTCCGACTGTGTTTAATCTTGTTTATTTCGCGTTATGTCCGGTTCTGGGCGAAAGCGTTCTTCTAAGACAGGCCGTGCCCTATGCGTCGATGCTCCTGCAGGCATTTCTCCGTCTCGGACGGCGCATAGCGTCTGTCTTCGTTGCCTGGGACCCAACCATAATATGGATTACGTGCGACACTTGTTCTCGATGGACCGTCGCGTCCTCAAGTCAGCGTACAAGCTCGGCAAGGCCCGCCGACTTCGAGAGGCAGCGTCGCTCGCGGAGAATCTCGAGGCGAGATCCTCAGGCCTTTCCCCGGGTCCCCTCCCGGGCCTGCTCACGGTCCGAGAGGAGGGTCTCCCTCTTCCCTTCTTGCCGAGGAGGCCCTTCGCGTGTTGAGGCGTCGTAGCCCCTCCGGGGCATAGCGCTAACACCGCCTCGGCAGTCACCTCCGGAGGTGCAGGCTCCCCGTGTCGAGGCCCTGGCTGGCCTCGGCTCGGGTGGACCCTCAGCGTCGCCTCGCGGCGCCCGTTTTGAATCCAGCGCCGTTCGCGGTGCGGTAATCAGCACAGCGCCGTTCAGCGGCGTTCCGAATCCCGGCGCCCGGCGGCTCCGCGGCAACAACGCTCCGATCACCGGCACCGCAGCGCCCCGGTGATCAAAAGCCAGCGCCGTTAAGCCAGTACCGTTTTTAACTGGCGCGTTCGCGGTGCCCGATGAGCCTGGCGGTGCCGCTCGCCTCCGCGCGCCGCCGTTAAAGCGCCCCCTCCTCCGGGGGTGCGGGTCTGCGGGCCGCTGGGGTGTGGGGTTGGGCCTTCATGCTGCCGGCGTGCTGGGGGCGAGCAGTGTCGCACTCGGTACCAGGGCCGTTCGCGGCCCCGTGGCCTCGGGGACCCCTAGGGTGGCCAGCATCGAGGTCCTGCTGGTCTCGTCCTCCTCGGAGGATGATGACTCAGATGTGGACCCATCCTGGCATCCCCATTCTTCGGAATCTGGGTCCTCGGTGGCTAGGGGTACCAGGCGGCGCAGCGGGCCCCTCCCTCTGTCCCCCTTGCCGTCGTCTCCTGAGGGTTCCTCGGCTGGGGTGCCGAGAAGTCCGGGGGGCAGGCGTGGGGGTGACAGGGGAGGCTCCCTCTCTGGAGGTCGGTGACAGCTACCCCGGGGTGCTGTTACCTCCTCTGGGGTTAGGGGAACGTTGCAGTCGGGGAGGAGGGCCCTCTCGGAATCCGAGGGGTTGAGGGGCAGGCGTCCTGCTGCTCGGTCTTCTTTGGCCACCTCAGGGGGGGTGGCCAGGAGCGAGCGCAGAGCCCCGCCCCTCCCAGGGTTCTAGGGTGTCCTCTGGCGGCGTTTGTGTGGACTGCCCTTCTGGATCCATGCAGTCCCGGCGTCGTCACAGGGGAGTTTCTCCCCCAGGGCTCTTCCAGGTTCCGCTTCCCCAGAGTTCCGTTCTGCGGCCTGGTTTGATATCCGGGATCCCTCCTACTAGAGCTCCCTTCCCGGTTCAGGCCCTCGCGAAATCAGTTGCCTCCTCGGGGTGCCCCTCTCCCATCTCTCTGCCTTCACCACCCCGCTCCCAGGCCATGTCGGTCCCTCGGGTCCGTTATCCTGGGAGCAGTTCAAGGTTCTCTGGGGCCTTCCCTCATATGTTAGTTACATGCATGAGCGGGTCTTCGACTCTCCCCACCGCGCAGGAATCCTCTGGACATTCCAGTTCCCCATCATCCTCGTCCCTCCTCTGAGGGAGAACCCCTGCTCATCTGTCCTCCGATGCTGATTTCACAGAATATCAAGCGTTTCCTCTCGAGGATGGTGAGGGATCTTGGTTCCTCGTTGGAGACAATGCGAGCAGGGTGAGCGTGAATTCCTTGGTGAATTCAGTGCCCAGCATCTGGTGGTACCTTCCTGGCCTATCCCCTTCCAGGAGGCGTCTATCCGGTCCTGGCAGTTCCTGCCGTTCTTCCCCAGCCCGGCGGACTGCCAAGCGTGGGTATTGTGCCCCCTCTGAGTCTCTGGGTTCCTTCCAACCCGTCCTCAGGTTTGGTATGCCTGGATACTCCTTCTGGGCGCCGTTGCCTGGCGCCGCGACCGCCCACAGGTTCGGACTCTCTCAGTTCGACCGTTGAGGCGAAGTGTTCTCTTCTTCGTGCGGTAGCATATATTGCATCACATCAGGCTCACCACGCTGCCTACAACCGGCATCTGTGGTCGATGATGTCCCAACTGCTGGCATCTATGCCTGACACGGAGCAAACCAGACAAGCCGTTGCCCTCTCGCGGTAGGCCTGGAGCTGGCAAGACACAAGCAAAGGGCATCTTATAGCGCCAATGGGGTGGCTTCCAGGCTTGCGGGACAGCGATCTGCATCAGGCGGACGGCATGGCTTCATCTCTCCAGGTTGTCACCCCTGGCCGAGCGTGGGTGATCGCTCCGCCTTCCGGGGACCCGTCTTTTCTCATCCAGAGCTAGGAGGCTTTTACAGGGGCTCCTCCGTCTCCTCGTCTCGGGAGGCACCTCCTAGCTCTTCTCCACTTAGGCTTTCTGAATAAGCCAGGGTCTTCTCCTTCTGTTTCTCACCAGCAGAAGGCTGGGGTCTTGTTCCCTCAGGGTATGGCCTCTTCCCCTCCTGGGGAAGAGGAGCTTATACTCACCCAGAAGTAATGAATGGTGAAGATTGACAAGGAAGATAGGAAAGTACGTACCTACCGTAATTCTTGATCTTCTCTTTGTCTTCACTCATTACTACTCCATCCCACCATCCCCTCAGTGGCCTCTTCCTGTGGCTTCTCCACCTCCCGTCTCCTTCCTCTCTCTGCATTATATAAAATATAGGAAAATTGCTTCATTTTCCAAAAAAAAAAAAAAAAAAAAAAAAAACAAAAGTAAAAAAAAAAAAATCTTCTTGGGGGGGTTAAAACCAGAAAAATTATTTACTCTAAGATTCATGGGCCATCTCGGATTGCATTGGCGATCAGACTGCACAACTATCTCTTGCTATTCTTATGACAAAGATACCTCTGAGGTTGTTGGCCTGGCTCAAGGCTATTCAGTTTTGATCCTGCAATCCCGTGTTCAGGAGTTGCCTGAAATCTAATCCCCCCTCTATTCTTGCCTTGCAGAACAGAGGCAAATGCTCTGTTCCTTTCTCTTCTAAAAAAAAAAATGCTGAGGAACTCTCTCCGACTGGTATAGGCATCTTGGTATCTGGGTCATGCATCTAGTTAAAAAAAAAAAAATTTTTTCTATCTAAAAAAAGGAATAGGAGAAATCAAACAAGAAGGAAATGAAAGGTAGGCTATCCTTCTAGCTGGTTTCTAAGTGGTTTCTCCCTTTAAGTATCCTCCTGGACAATTTTACAGTAAAGCTCTGCTGACCATATCCAATCTTAGCCAGCCCTAAGCCTTGGCGACCTTAGCCAATCAGTCTGAGTCCCGTTTCTATCTTGGAGCGCCTGAAGGCTACATTTTCCATTTCTAAACCCCTGAAGCGCGATCTCATGCTGCTGGGTTTCTATTCTTCCTCCTCAGCTGCCCTCCAGTTAAAGGCCTTCATGGCCCAGGAGCCCAGGTGGTGTCAAGAACAATGGCATGTTGAAGATGAGGACTATGCCCTCCTGAGTCTGTCTAGCGGTTCGGTGAACCTTCTCTTCAGCTCTATCTCCGAGGATTCTTGCTTCCCCTTTAGTGAGCCTTCAGCTACAAGCTAACTATGCTCAGTTGGGCATTCTGGTCCCTTCAACATCCCATCTCTCTCTCTCTTTCTTCTTCTTCTTCTATTTTCTCATTTCCTTACTCATCTCTCCTCCTAAAGTCGCCCAGGTAAGGAGGCCCTGCACTCCCTAGGCTAGGGATGTTCTTATCTCCTCTGTCCTTCCTCCATTGGCTTATTCCTTTTCAGTTCATTCTTCCTTGCTTTGCTATCCCTCGACTATCTTGCCTCGCTATCTATATTTTCTGCTTTCATTTTGCCTCCTCGGCTCACAGAACTGAGTTGGAGGAGGAGTCAATCGCTACTAAATGGCCACCGCGCACACGCCGCCTGCCTCGGGAGGGTGGGGCTTAGGCAACTTTTAAAAAAAAAAAAAAGCCTGCGGACGGAAGCGGCTATCCGCTTACACCCAGGAAGTAATGAATGGTGAAGATACAAGAGAAGATCAAGAATTACGGTAGGTACGTAATTTTCCTTTATAGGAGCAGTTCTGGACACCGTCAGAGGGAAAGCTTTTCTTCCCTCAGATCCCTCATCAGGCACCTGTCGGTGAAGAAGACCGTTCCGGCCAGATTGGTCCTTCGACTGCTTGGACATATGGCTGCGGCCATTGCAACAGTCTTGATGGCAAGGCTCCACATGCGGGTAACCCAGTGGATGCTAAGGGTACAATGGGACCAAAGGCAAGACCATCTGCAGCAGCCAGTTCGAATCACGAATACCGCGATTCGGGATTGGCAGTGGTGGCTAGATCCGGGGAACCTTTCCGCGGGGGTACCTTCAAACAACATGAAGTCTTGCTGTATTCTGACAGTAGTAGTGAGTCCCAACCTTCAAACTGCCCCGGAGATGAAAGAGTTAACTTTCCATGCCAGGCATGGAACGCTGAGCTCGAGCTCGGTTGAGACTCTGTCTGTTGCTGTTCAAACTCAAACCGTCAGATTCTTTACTCTGCCTCACTGAACAGTCGCTCCAGAGATTTCTCCTTCTGCTCGGTTCAATTTGTCGGTTTTCGACCGAATTTAAACCGTAACCTGTCGGTTCAGTCTCTGTCTGTGGTATTTGTGAGTACTAGATAGGTTATATATTAATTCTATTCTGAGTAGAACTTGTAAACGGTTCATTGGTTCGGTTTGAACTGATCAAGTTGTTAAAAAATCTTAAATTGTACTTTGAGAGTGTGGTTCCGGTTCTAAAAAAAAAAAAAAAAGGATTTTATTACGTTTTTTTCCACGACCCGTGACACGGTCAGGAACCGATAAGAGGGTCTTGCCTGCCGGATTGCCATTAAGCGGGTAAAGTTTGGTTAGGACTGGCACAATGTCTGAGAGCAAAAGAAAATCAGGCCCACTGGGTTTCAACACTGTAATGTGTGTGGGGAAGTCTTTGCTAAGGCTGACCCACCCCACCTGTGTTTATTGTCTGGGTTTGACCACCCCAATGCAGACTGCCAGATTTGTAAAAATTTTCCTGCAGCTACCCTAGAAAAGAGAGTTGGTAGAGCTCCAGGAAAGGGAGGCCAAAAAGTCCGCTGAACGGATGGCCAGCCGGTTCGGTTCAAACCAAACCAGAAGGTGCCCTCTGACCAGGGCAAGACTTCTTCGAGACAAAGGAGATCGATTCTGAGAGTCGTTCAGCTAAAGAGAACTAGAAAGGAAAAATCAGCTGGTGTAGCCAAAACTTTCCTCTCCAACCGCTGAAGAAATAGCCAGACGATCAAAATTGTCCAGTCGCTTTCCCGGTTCGACCAAACCGGCACCATCAGGGAGATACTTCGGTTAATCGGTTCCACGTTCAAGATTATGATTTAGAGGTATTATGAACCGGAGGAGGAGGAGGAGGAGTATGAGGAAAGTGAATGTGGATTTGAAAGTCTGGATGTGCCCATTGACCGGACATCTCCCCAGACAGACCTTCAGGTGTCTCCTCCTGAGCTTTCTGATCCCCTCTCATTTTATGTTTTATAAAAAAGTGGCTGAAACCCTCCAGCTTCCTATGGAAGAAGCTGTGGATGACCAAGAGGAGCCTGACTTTGGGAAATCATGGATATCCCAGAGTCTGGAGACTGTCTATTCCCTGCACAAATCTTTTGAAACAGACATTTAAAATTTTAAGACTCCTAATACTATACCTCCTGTGGATAAGAGAATGGACAAGAGGTATGCATTGTCAGGCTCAGTCACGAGTTCCTTACACCAATAATGCAGCCATGTTGGGGTAGTGCAGGCTGCAGCCTATGACAAAGGCAAATATTCCTTGGCTTCCACCCCAGACAAGGACTCCAGGAGGATTGGTGCCATGGCAAAGAAACAGTACATGGCAGCATCCTTGGGACTCAGACAGGCCAATTATATGGCTTATGTTGCTAGGTATCAGAAATCCAGATGGGACACTGTCATGGCTTTAGCAAAACAGGTCTCTGGCCAGCTTGCCAAGGAGCTGGAGCAGGTGGCTGCTGATGGGATTGAGGCATCCAAGGTGCAATTCCATGCTGCAGTGGACTCAAATGATGTGTCAGCAAGAGTCATGGCTACATCTGTGGCACTCCGCAGAATGGCTTGGCTCAGATGTACTAGCCTGTCACAGGATACCCAGACTAAGGCCATCGATTTTCCTGTTGGTAATTCTTTGCGGAGCAAACAGAGAATTACATGAAGAAAATGGACGAGTATAGGACCACCTACAGGAGTGCCCAGGCCAAGGAAAGGCAGGTCACTCCTCAAAGGCAGCATCCCAGGGGCAGGCCTTTCTACCAAGCCCAGGCCTCCGCTTCTGCCTACGCTCAGAGGGGGTTCTTTAGAGGGAGAGGCAGAAGGGGTACCAGCAGACCTGCTTCCACCCCTCAGCCAAAACCCCCTGCCAAACAGGCAGCCTGATGGGTTTGCCAGGGTCGATTCTCCACCACCTGTATGGGGCAGGCTGGCTTACTTTGTCCAGGACTGGAAGTCTCTAACTTCAGACAAGTGGGTCCTGGAAGGAGTAAGCCAGGGACTGGTTCTCAGTTTCAAAAGATTTCCAAAGCTGAGAACCAGATCCTTTCCACCTGCAAACCCCTCAGAGGCACTTGCCCTAGAGGCAGAGGTCTCTTCCCTCCTTGCTCTCAGAGCTGTGAAAGGGTTCCACCTCTACACCAGGGCAAAGGTTGTACTCCAGGTACTTCCTTACCCCAAAAGACAGGAGAATGGCGGCCCATTCTGGATCTCAGATACTTAAGCAAGCACCTTTTAAAACCAAAATTCAAAATGGTGACTCAGGGAATAATTCTACCCTCTCTAAGGCCAGGGGACTGGCTAGTGTCCCTGGACCTCAAGGATGCCTACTTTCATATTCTCATCAGAAGCTCCCATTGAAAGTACCTCAGGTTCGAGCTGCCTTCAGGCCATTACTAGTTTAGAGCAATGCCCTCTGCTCCAAGGGTATTCACAAAATGCCTGGCAGTAATAGTTGCTTCTCTAAGAAGGCAAAGGATTGTCATCTTCCCTTACCTGGACGACTGGCTTATAATAGGCCAGTCCCCAGACCAAGTCAGGTTACACTTACAGATACCTCAGCAACTGCTCACCTCTTTGGGTTTCCTTCTGAATCTTTCAAAGTCAGTTCTAGAGCCTGTCCAGCTCCTCACCTTCATAGGTGCAGAGCTAGACACAGAAAAGGCCAGAGCTTTCCTTCCCCTGGACAGGGCAAGGACCCTTATCTCTCTGGCCTCCTCATTCACCCACAGGTGTCTCAACCAGCAAGGCATTTTCTACAGCTCCTGGGGCACATGGCTGCTTCCACAACAGTGGTGCAGGAGCAAGATTTCAGATGAGGGACATTCAGTTCCATTTGAGAGCCTTTTGGTCTCAAAGGAAGGAACCTCTGACCAAACTGATCCCAGTGACTCGAACCCTGATCCAGGTCCTACAGTGGTGGCAGGATCAGAACAATCTGAGCCAAGCAGTCCCCTTTGTCACTCAGTCTCACTCTTTAATCCTTACTACAGATGCCTCCCTCTTGGGGTGGGGGACTCATTTGGGCGACCCGACCACCCAGGGGTTGTGGTCCCCTCAGGAATCTCTGCTTCACATCAATCTGTTGGAACTCAGAGCAGTGTTTCTAGCACTTCAAGCTTTTTCCAAATCTGTTCAGAACAAAGTTATCCAGCTCAGAACAGAATACCACCACAATGTGGTACATCAACAAGCAAGGAGGCACTCGATCTACAGCCTTGTGCACAGAAGCAATGAAGTTGTGGTCTCTGGCTTATTCCCTGAACACCTCCCTCACAGCAGTTCACCTTCCAGGCAAGGGCAATGTCCTGGCAGATGCTCTCAGCAGGATATCCCAGGACCATCACGAATGGTCACTGGATCCCCTGGTCTTGGAGGTGATATTTTCCAGATGGGGCACCCCACAGATAGATTGTTTTGAAGCCCCATACAATCACCAACTTCCTCTTTTTTGCTGCAGGCCCCCAGTGTTGGGCTCAGTCCCCCTGGATGCCTTAGTTCTCAGTTGGGAAGGGAAGTTCCTGTATGCCTTCCCTCTCCTGTTCAAAGTGCTAGTCAAAATCAGATCTCAACCCTGCAAGATGATCCTGATTGCTCCAGACTGGGCCAGACAGCCTTGGTATCCACTCCTACTGTCCTTAGCAGTCCATCTTTCCCTGTGTCTTCCCAGGAATCACAACCTGTTAACCTGTGCTCAGGGGAGGGTTTGGTACCCGAATCTCAAATCTCTCAATCTCAAGGCCTGGCTCTTGAAGAGTTAAGAGTTTGCTGACCTACACCTCTCCCAAGGTGTAATGGATATCCTGAAGGCTTCTAGGAAACTTTCCACCAGGGCTACTTATAATTCCAAGTGGAAAAGATTTTCCCTATGGTGCTCTGGAAAGCATACTTCCCCAGAGTCTGCTGATCTGCCCACAGTCCTTGATTATATGGTCTATTTAAATAGCTTGGGGCTTAGACCAGCTACACTGAAGGTGCATCTGGCAGCTGTTTCTTTTATTTCAGCAGGTAAGCCCTCTTCTCTTTCAGCTCACCCTGTATTCTCCAAGTTTTTCAAGGGATTGCTTCACACCAACCCTCCTTTCAGGGACCCTGCCCCTGCTTGGGACCTTAACGTTTGCATTGCTCAGCTTATGCAACCCCTTTCTGAGCCTTTGTCTTCAGCAGAGCTTAAGTACTTGACTTGGAAAACTGTGTTTCTGGTAGCCCGTCAGTGGAGCCTGATTTTATCTCCTTTCGTAGAGATAAGGTGGTCCTCAGGACTAACAGGAAGTTTTTGCCTAAGGTGGTTTCAGATTTCCACCTTAATCAATCTATGTCTCTTCCTGTGTACTTCACTGACCATTCCTCCTCTGGCGAGAGGAGGCTCCACAGATTACATGTGAAAAGAGCCCTTAGCTACTATATAGAACGTACCAAGAGTCACAGGTTTGACTCCCTCCAACTGTTCCTCACTTATGGTGAGGTTGGTAAAGGGAAACCTGCCACTAAAAGATCCATTGCCAGTTGGATTGTCTCTTGTATCCAATTTTGTTATGAAAAACTGGGTAAGGTTCCACCCTCAGGCCTGAGGGCTCACTCTACCAGAGGTACAGCTGCTTCCCTGGCTGCTGCCAAGGATATCCCTATTCTAGAGATCTATCAAGCAGCTACCTGGAAAACAGTTCACACTTTTACCAAGCATTACTCCCTGGATATCCAGGCTAGGAGTGATGCTCGGTTTGACACAGCTGTACTTCAGAGCCTATTTCCTAAGTAGGTTCTGTCCCTCCTCCATGGAGGTACTGCTTGGTAGTCTGCTACTGTCAGAATACAGTAAGACTTCATGTTGTTTGTAGAAAAAATTACTCACCTTAGTAATGTTGTTTCTTCTAATGGAGTCTTGCTGTATTCTGACCTGCCTGCCCGCCCATCTCAGAACCTCTGTTTTGGGATGTGGGTGGGCAGTGGCAGTGTTGGCACTCAGTAGATGCCCCCCCTTTCTTGGGTGAATTGGTGTTGTATTTTTCATTTTTTGGGTCTCTTGACTTGAGTCTTTGTTTTAGGACCAAAAAATGTGTTTTTATGTTTAGCAGCCAGTTGGCTAGTGTAGGTTTACAGCTTCCACACAGGACCTTAGTGAGTTTGCTCGTAAAGATCTGACGGTTTGAGTTTAAACAGCAACAGACAGAGTCTCAACCGAGCTCGAGCTCAGTGTTCCATGGCTGGCATGGAAAGTTAACTCTTTCATCTCCGGGGTAGTTCGAAGGTTGGGACTCACTGCTACTGTCAGAATACGGGCAAGACTCCATTAGAAGAAACAACATTACTAAGGTGAGTAATTTTTTCTTTCGTAGCGCCGTCTCCGAATGCGAGACTCTACACAGACACCTCAGGGCTCGGGTGGGGAGCACACCTGGACGATGTCCGGTCTCTGGGCCTTTGGACAGCTAGAATCCATGAGTGTGAACTTCTACAGGAGGTGGCAGAGGATCTGTTTCACAGATGAGGCACTCCAGAGTTAGACCGTTTCGCGTCCCCTTCCAACGCAAAACTGCCCAATTTTTGCTCGCTAGATCCAGGGCCTGGTGTTTTCTGGCAAGACGCGTTGTCCCTGTCCTGGGCGGGCAGATTCCTCTATGCTTTCCCGTTGATCCAGAGAGTTCTCTTAAAACTTCGCAGGGAGCAAGCGACGCTCATTTTGATCACGCCTTTCTGGCCCAGACAAATTCGGTTCCCTCTTCTGCATCAGCTATCCCGGGAACCTCCAGTTCCTTTGCCAGTAAGCTCCTATCTATTGTCTCAGGAGTCTGGTTCATCCAGACTTGCGTTCACTGAACCTGCACGCTTCGCTCCTAAAGACATGGCCATGATGCGATACGAGGTCTTGCAAGAAGTGGCAGATGTGCTCTCTGCCACCAGAAAGCCGGCAACCCACACAATGTATGCCATGAAATGCCGTAGATTCTGTTTGTGGGCTCAAGCGCATGGTTTCTTGCCGGTAGACTGTCCCAAAAAGTTGGTTCTGGACTACCTGCTTTCTCTTTTTCATTCCAGACTGGCTTACTCTTCTATTAAAGTGCACCTTTGTGCAATTTCTGCTTACCATGCCCCCACAGGCCATCGGATGGTGGCTCAGCTGGACACTACTCATGCCTTTTTAAGGGGAGTCCTCCACCTTAGGCCGCCCATCAAGGATCCGATTCCTCCTTGGGACTTACCCTTCATCCTGGAGCAGCTTACACTGCCACCTTTTGAACCAGCCGCGGATTGCAAGCTACGTTTTTCTCTCTTGGAAAACGTTATTTTTAGTTGCTTTTACTTCAGCGAGAAGGATCTCGGAATTGCATGCTCTAATGTGCAAAGAACCTTATTTGGTTTTTCACCAGGACAGGGTATCCATGAGGACAAACCCAAAGTTTTTGCCCAAGGTGGTTTCAGCCTTCATGCTTAACCAGGATATCTATCTTCCGGTGTATTTCCCAAGGTACACTAATCGAAGAGAAACCCTTCTGCACACACTTGATATGCATCGGTGCCTCAGATATTATCTCACCAGAACCAGTTTCGTAAGGCGGACCAACATTTTGTCTCTTTTGCTTTCAGAAAGAAAGGAGCTCCTGTCTCCAAACAGTCTCTCTCGAGGTGGCTCATCCAGTGCATCACTTTCTGTTATGACAAGCGCAACAAACCCTTACCGGGCGCGGTCAAGGGTCATTCCACAAGAGGGGTGGCCACTTCCTTTGCAGCGTTAAAGAATGTCTCCACCTCAGCTATTTGCGCTGCAGCTACTTGGAGCTCTGTGCATACCTTTTTCAGGCATTACATCGAGGCAAAGAGCAGGGTTCGGCCTTGCCATCCTTCAGGGACTTCTGTCCTAGGCTCGAGTAGTAGTGAGATCTCTACCTTTCCTCCTCCCTGTGGCATAGGATTGCCACTATTGCTTGGAAATCAGTCCTAATGGTGTAACCTGCTGCAAGAGCTGTATCTCGTAGTAAGATAGTACAGTTACGTAAGAACTTACCGTAACAGTAGATCTTCGAGAACAGCTCTTGCAGCAGGTACCTTCCCACCCACCATCCCCCTTCTTTTGGAGGTAGGTCATAGCTAAACACCCATCTTACGGGATGGGACGTTCCGATTTTACAGTCTTGGCCATCTGATGGTGGATCCTTGGTCTCCTCTTCTGATGTCATCCAGCGGCCGGGAGTCTCCGGCGGGAGAACTGAGGATTGTGGGGGGACCGCCTCCTTATGTACTATGCCTGACGTCGGAGGTGGTCCCCGCTGAAGACTGCTAGCTAGAAAATTTCTGTGGGGTCCTGACGGCTTCAGTCCTAATGGTGTAACCTGCTGGAAGAGCTGTTCTCGAAGATCTACTGTTACGGTAAGTTTTAACGTAACTGTACTCTCCCCATCTACAGTGAGGTTAACTGATTCTTCCTTACTGCTGCCACCTGGGAGATCAGGTGTGGAATTACAGGCAAACCAGCTGTGAGAAGAACAGATGTCAGCACACTCAGGAGTGCACAATCCTGGAACCCTAGATGCTGGCATCTAACAGAGAGAGAGAAAATACTGGGACCAGCGTATGATGCTGTGGAGCTCAAAGGTCTCACACAACCAAAGGACCATGAATGGAGCACTGGATTCATTAGTCCTCTGGGGTAAGTTGTAGGGGGAGCTCAGTGGGGCAGAACAGTGATGGAACTGGAAGATGGCAGCATGGCTTTTATGAGATGAGTCCAAGAGAAGCAGAAATTATTCAAACAACATGAAGTCTTGCTGTATTCTGACTATTGCAGTTAGGTCCTGCCTTTCAACTGCCCCGGAGAACAAAGAGTTAACTTTCCATGGCCAGCATGGAATGTTCAGCGTGAGCTCGGTTGAAGCCCCTGTCTGCTATTGTTTAAACTCCAACCATCAGATGCTTTACTCCACCTCAGTGAACAGTCGCTCCGGAGATTTCTCTTGCTTGGTTTCTACTGAATTTTCTGCTACTGAATCTGTCAGTTTAAGTCTCTGTCTGTGGTACCGTGAGTACTAGATGGGTTTTACATTTAGTTTCTGTGTGGAACTTGTAAATTTGAGATCGGTCTTAAAAAGTTTTTAATTGGTAACCAGTCCATATCGGTTCTAAGAAAAAAAAAAACCCGGATTTAATTATGTTTTTTTCCAAGACCCGTAACACGGTCAGGAACCGATAGGGGTGTCTTGCCTGGCGGATTGCCGAAAAAAGGGTAAGTTTTGGATAGGATTGGCCATGTCTGAGAAAAAAAAAAAATTGGCCCACTGGGTTTCAACACTGCAGTGTGTGTGGAAGCCTTTGCTAAGGCTGATCCCCACACCACCTGTGTTTATTGTCTAGGGTTTGACCACCTTGATTCAGGCTGCCAAATTTGTAAAAGTTTTCCCAAAGCTACCCTGGATAAGAGAGTAGGTAGACTGAGGAAAAGGGAGGCCGAGAAGTCCGCTGACCCGAATGGCCAGCCTGGTTCGGTTCCGGCTGAACCAGAAGGAGTGCCCTCTGACCAGGGCAAAAGGACAGCCAATTCTGAGGAGTTTGTTCTGGTTAAAAGAAAGAGAAGAGAAAAATCATCTGGTTCGAATCCACAAATTCTTTCTCCGACCGCTGATGAAATAGCCAAAGTGATAAGGATAGTTCAGTCGCTAACTTCGGTTCCGGCTGAACCGGCACCATCTGGCAGGGGCTCGGTTTGGTCGGTTCCGGATTATACTTTAGAATCATTTTATGAACCGGAGGAGGGAGAGTATGAGGATAATGATCATGATGGTGATTATGAAAGTCTGGATGTGCTTATTGACCTGGATATCTCCCCAGACAGACCTTCAGGTGTTTCTCCTCCTAGGCTTTCCGAGTCCCCTTCCCACTTTGTTTTACAAGAAAGTGGCTGAAACCCTCCAGCTTCCAATGGAAGCAGCAGTAGAGGATCAGGAGGAGCCTGATTTTGTTGAAATGATGGACATCCCAGAGTCCAGGAGACTGTCTATTCCCATCCATAAATCTTTTGGGAAACAGACATTTAAAATTCTGAAGACTCCTAACTCCATACCTCCTGTGGACAGACGAATGGACAAGAGGTATACCCTTTCAGGCTCGGACACGGAGTTCCTTTCTCAGCAATGCAGCCATGTTGGGGTAGTACAGGCTGCTGCCTGTGATAAGGCAAATATTCCCTTGGCATCACACCCCCCAGATAAGGACTCCAGGAGGACTGATGCCATGGCAGCATTTTTGGGACTCAGACAGGCTAACTATATGGCCTACACAGCTAGATAACAGAAGCCCAGGTGGGACACTGTGCTTGCTCTGGCTAAACAGGCCCCTGACCAGCTTGCCAAGGAGCTGGAGCAGGTGGCTACGGATGGGATTGAGGCATTCAAGGTGCAATTTCATGCTGCTGTGGACTCCAATGATGTTTCATCTAGAGTCATGGCTACATCTGTGGCCCTTCCGAGGATGGCTTGGCTCAGATGTACTAGCCTATCACAGGATAACCAGGCTAAGGCCATGGATTTCCCTGTCATTGGTAATTCTCTGTTTGGGGAGCAGACAGAGATTACATGAAAGAGATGGACGAGCACAGGACTCACCCACAGGAGTGCCTCAGGCCAAAGAAAGGCAAGCCACTTCAGAGACAGCACTCCAGGGGCAGGGGAGGCCCTTCTAGGCCTTTACCAAGTCCAGCCTCCTCTCTGCCTATGCTCAGAGGGGTCCTTCAGAGGGAGAGGCAGATGGGGAATGAGCAGGCCTGCTTCCACCCCTCAGCCCAAAGCCCCTGCCAAGCAGACACCCTGATGGGTCTGCCCGGCCGATTCTCCAATACCTGTAGGAGGCAGGCTGGCTTATTTTGTCCAGGACTGGAAGTCTCTGACATCAGACAAGTGGGTCCTGGAAGTAGTAAGCCAGGGACTGGTTCTCAGCTTCAAAAAATTTCCCAAGATAAGAACCAGATCCTTTCCACCTGCAAATCCATCAGAGACCCTTGCCCTT
Organism: Neoceratodus forsteri; assembly: GCA_016271365.2. Lineage (NCBI taxonomy): Eukaryota > Metazoa > Chordata > Ceratodontiformes > Ceratodontidae > Neoceratodus > Neoceratodus forsteri. Next base: position 338,369,675 of record CM028134.1, on the reverse strand, counting down.
GAGGCAGAGGTTTCTTCCCTCCTGGCTCTCAGAGCCATAGAAAGGGTTCCAACCATACACAAGGGCAAAGGATTGTACTCCAGGTACTTCCTAACCCCCCAAAAAACAGGATAATGGCGGCCCATCCTGGATCTAAGATATCTGAACAAGCACCTTTTAAAACCAAAATTCAAAGTGGTGACTCTGGGAATAATTATGCCCTCTCTAAGGCCAGGGGACTGGCTAGCCTCCCTGGACCTCAAAGATGCCTATTTTCACATTCCCATCAGGTGCTCCCACGAAAGTACCTCAGGTCTGCTGCCCCCAGGCCACTATCAACTAGAGCAATGCCCTTTGGCCTAACATCAGCCCCAAGGGTGTTCACAAAGTGCCTGGCAGTAGTGGTTGCTTTTCTAAGGAGAAAAAGATCTCCATCTTTCCATCCCTGGACGACTGGCTCATAATGGGTCAGTTCAGACCAAATCAAGTCACATCTGCAAATAACTCGCAAGTGCTCACTTCCTTAGGATTCCTCCTCAACCTTCCAAAGTCAGTTCTCGAGCCAGTTCAGCTCCTCACCTTCATAGGGGTGGAGCTGGATACAATAAGGGCAAGAGCCTTCCTTCCCCTGGACAGGGCAAGGACCCTTATAGAACTGGCCTCTTCATTCACCCTTCAGGTGTCTCGACCAGCAAGGCATTTCCTGCAGCTACTGGGCCACATGGCAGCCTCTACAGCAGTGGTCCAGGGAGCAAGATTTCAGACATTATTCACTTGGGAACATAAGCAGGAGGCTGGTAAGGACAGAGGACAGAGGTTTGGGTTTATCTTCTGTTTTAACTGAAATATTTGAATAGTTTTGTACGTGAAATTAGTTCTGTGTGTTAAAAATTACTACTCTGAGTTAGAACTGTTACTTGGGCTGTGATATTGTAACTTTTGGGGCTTGGGAACACTTGTTTGGCAGTGATAATTAGAGTGAAATTTAAATGTGATGTTTGCCTGTGTTTCTTAAATACTGACAAGCCACTGGGGGTTGGGATTGAAGGGCTGTGTATTTCTGTTTGTGACTGAAATTTGAAGTAACGGACTGGTGGGCCTGTGACATCATATGGTACCTGATGTCTGCATACACACACTGGACTGTATGTGTTTGTGAGACTTGGGAACTTTATTGGTGGGGTTGAAATTGGGTTTGTAAATAACTGCAGTCAGTATAGAGAGAAACTGTATTCCAGAGGGAAGGGACTGAGAAAAGGGGTGTGTGCCATTATAAACAGAGAGGCCATATTCCACCATGGCAGGCATCTTCGGAAGGGTTGTAGGCTGCACAGGCTGTGGGATGGCAATAATTCTCAATTGGGCCTGGAGAGAGGGAGGCTGCCCACTCTGTAGAGAGCTATCTTGTATCAGGAGTGAAGTATATTGGTTAAGGAGTAAGCTGGGGGGGGGTGTCCAATGATAAGGGGTGTGGATATGGGCAGCAGAAGGGTGGGGCTGAGGGGAGGCTGGGGCAACGCTCTGAAATTACAGGACATTATGTTACAGCAAGCAGGAGGGGAGATATTAGGGACAGAGGACCCTTAGACAGGGATGTTGACGCTAAGGGGAAAACGTACGGGGTAAACATTCCGAATACAATGAGAGTGGAGGGGGAAGAGTCAGGAGGGGCTGTTGTAGGGAAGCCTAGTAGAGCAGACATTGAGAAGGGAAGGGCTGTTGTGGGGAAGCCTAAAAGAGCAGACTGTGGGAAGGGAGCTCCTAAGGAGAACAGAGCAAGAGGGGAGGAAGAAGGGCAGTTTAGAGGGGCAGTTGGGAAACTTGGGTTACTTGATGGAGGCTGGCATAGAGTGTCACAATAAATTTGAGCTACTAAGCAACCTGGGGGAGGGTTGGTGGAAATGAGGAAACTGATACAGAGGCTGGGGGGAGGGAGTTGGATACCCATAGGGCATCACAGACTGGCAATGGAAAGGATAGAAATAGTCCCAGAGGGAGAAGGGGAAAACATAAATGTTAAGCAGATGGGGGAGATGCAACATATTGCAGACATGAGGGAGGAGAGCATGACTGGAGAGAAACTGGGAGACGAGGTGGGGGAGGGGCCTCCCTTCAGCAGGGGGGGTCTGTACCAAGGATGGGGCCCTAGGTAAAGGGGGCCCACAGAGAGCCTCTGGAGGTAGGGGTATTATTACAAGGGGGGAGGATGGCAGTGTGGGGGAAGGATAAATGGTTCTGATAAGAGAGGGTTAAAGGAGACACCTATTCAGAGAGGGTCTGAGTTAAGTGGGCAAACTAACAAGGGAGGCAGAAAAGGGGAGGGTGACAAGGAGGTCTCTAATAAGGCAGGAAGACTCCCATGGAATTGAGATCACGAATAAAGGGGGGGATGGGAGTGCATAGTGGAGGTAACCATAAGGATGATGGCAGTGTTAAGGTTCTGTTATTGGGAGACTCAATGATTAGGGGTATCCAGTGGGAGGGACAGGGGGGGTGGATGCCATAGCCAGGTGAAGGTAGTGAGTATCTCTGGGCTGACAGTGCACAGAGCAGAGTTCACGGTGTACGAACTGGTTAGGGATGTGGAGGAAACCAGATTTCCTGGTGCATTTGGGAACTAACGATCTAGAGGGAAATAGCATTTTGGAAATCCAAGCAAGGTTCCAAGAACTTGCCAGAGTCTGTCGGGATAATGGATGCAACATTTCCTTTTCGGAGATATTGCCAGTACCAAAGGCCACAGTGGAGAAAAAAAATGAAGATCACAGAGGTTAATGACTGGCTCAGGAAGTGGGGTGAAGAGAGTGGGTTGGGGATGTTAGGGAACTGTAAAGGACTTTGGGAGGATAAGGGACTGTATGCCAAGGACAGGCTTCATCTTGCCCCCTTAGGGAAGGAAGTCCTTAAACGGGATGGCTGACTACATTCAAGAAAGGTGGGGTTTAAACTTGTGAGGGGGGCAGGGATAAGGGAGGGCTACCAGAAGCCCTCTCCTTCAGATGAGGGAGTAGACTTCAAACCGGGGGACAGACTGGGGTGGAGGTTTCAGGAGGAGCAGAGGGAGGATGGAAGTATAAGGAACCTGGGTGGGGTTGACAAAGGGGATCAGGGGTGGGGTGGTGTTAGTAAATGCCAGGAGCTTGGGAAACAAGTTGCAGAGTTCCATGCTATGCTGTTCGGGTCGTGGCGGGTGGTCACGAGGAGGCTTGAGCCAACAAAAACCATGACTGGGACCTAAATGTGGGGCACATTATGCTTAGGAAGGATAGAAAGGAGGGTGGAGTGGCTATGTTCATTAGAGATGACATAGAAATTGCTAGGGTAGAAGAGGCAGAGGGAAATGTGGAGGCCTTATGGGTCACCTTACGTTGATGGGGGACCTTAATATGCCAGGTACAAACTGGGGAACCATGTCCTCTAAGCTGGCCAAGGAGCAGAGGCTGCTGGATGGCTTCCAGGATGTGTTCTTAACACAGCATGTGATGGAGCCCACAAGGGAGGGGCATGTCCTGGACGTGGTTCTGGCAGATGGGGATCTGGTAAAGGACCTGGTTGAAGAGGATCTCATGACTGGGAGTGACCACAATACTGTCTGGTTTCATATAAGCATGGGAGGAGGGGGTGAGATCTAGGACACTGGCAGTGGACTTCAGGGGGGGCAGACTTTGTGGGCATGGGAAATATTCTCAAGGATTATTTGAAGGGGATTACATCAATGACAAATGTGGAAAGATGGGAGGTCATAAAACGGGAACTTCATGAGGCAGTCAGGACCTGCGCTAAGGTGAAACGTAAGGGCAGGTACATAAACCATGCTGGTGGTCCAGTGATGTTCAGGTAGATCCAGAGAAAAGAAGTCCCTCCAAAAATATAAAACAACAAGAGGGGACAGGGATAAGGAAATGTACCATCTTGCATCTAGAAATGTCACCCGGATGGTGAGGGGGGCAAAGTCCAGTAAAGAGCAACGGCTGGCACAGGGGATACATGGAGGGGAAAAGGGGTTCTTCCGGTACACTGGGGAGCAGAGAAAAACTAAGGGCCATCTCAGCAGATTGAGATCAGGAGGAAGAGGCGAGGGACCAGGCAGAGGTATTAAACGAGTACTTCGCCTCTGTGTTCACTAGGGAGGGGGACTGGATATATACAAAGCAAGGCACAATGGGGATAGAAGCGGCAGTGAGTGGGATCAGGGGAGCAAGAGGGAAGGAAGGAGAGGTACCCCAAGGGTGTCACATCAGGATAAAGATAAGGCCAGAAAGGTGGAGGGGACAGATGATGCTATCTCCACTGAAAGGGTGTGGCTGCACCCCTGGCGGAGCTCTTCAGCAGGTCGCCTGAGACAGGGAGGGTACCTAGGGATTGGCGAGAGGCACATGTGGTGCCAATCCATGGTGGGGGGGGGGTCGAGGGAAGTACCAGGTAACTATAGACCCATCAGTTTGACCTCTGTGCTGGGAAAATTAATGGAGAGTATACTAAAGGAACGATTGGGGGTGCACTTGGAGGAGGTGGGAGGTCTGGATAGTCGGCAACATGGGTTTGTGCTAGGTAGAATCATGTCAAACCAATCTTGTGGAGTTCTACGAATGGGTAACATCAGAACTGGACAGGGGAAAGCCTGTGGATGTATTATTCTTGGACTTCAGCAAGGCGTTTGACTCTGTCCCCCACAATGGTCTGGTGGAGAAACTGATGGGGTTGGGAGTGCGCCCTTTGATGGTCAGATGGATTGGAAACTGGCTAGCTGGATGCACCCAGAGCGTAGTGGTCTGAGGGGAGCGCTCGAACCCTATAGAGGTTGGTAGTGGGGTACCGTGAGGCTCGGTCCTGGGTCCGATCCTGTTTAATGCATACATATCGGACATCAGGGAGGTATAGGTGTGAAATGAGTCTCTTCACTGATGACTCCAAGATGGGAGCAGCAGTTGAGGGAGAAGAGGGAGGTTGGCCCTGCAAGAGACCTGGACACCCTGAAGCTGGGCTCACATGGAAATTAAGTTTCAATATCACCAAGTGCAAGGTGTTACATCTTGGGCGGAAACCCTAAACACAGGTACACTCTGGGAGGGGAGGCGCTGGAGGCTTCAATAGGAGAAAAAGACCTAGGGGTCATGGTGGATGCATGTATGAATAACTCTGAGCAGTGCAGGAGAGCGGCTAGCAAGGCAAACAGGATGTTGGGATGCATCGTAAGGGGGATCACCTCTAGCAGTAGGGAAGTGATTCTGCCGCTGTACAATGGACTGGTCAGACCACACAGCTCCTGGAGAGGGTACAGAGGAGGGCAACTAAGATGATACGAGGACTAGGGGATTTGACGTATGAGGACAGACTTCAGGAGCTCTGCCTGTTTTCATTGGAGGAGAGGAGAGACGGGGGGACATGATTGAGGTCTTCAAGTACCTCAAGGGAATAAATAGGGTACACATGGAGGGGATCTTTAGACTAAAGCAGGGAGGTACCACCTGAAGGCATGGTTTGAAGTTGGAAGGATGAGGGGAGAAAAGAGGAGGAAGTTTTTCACTGAGAGGGTGGTGGACCCTTGGAATGCACTGCCTGGCGAGCTGGTTCAGAGATCCACAGTGGAGGGCTTCAAGAGAGGGTGGGACAGACACAGAAAGTGGATGTATCAGATGATGGCCTGGTCCAGGGGGGTGGGGATGGATGATAGAGGTTTCTGGAACACGAGGTGGGGGGAGGGCCTCGGCATCCAACTAGGGATCTGAGGTTCGAGCAGACTCGATGAACGTGAGGCCTAATCTGCTGGCAATTAGTATGTTAGATGAGGGACATTCAGTTCCACTTAAGAGCCTTCTGGTCCCAAAGAAAGGATTCCCTTACCAAACTGGTCCCAGTGACTCGAACCCTGATCCAGGTTTTGCAATGGTGGCAGGATCAGGACAATCTGAGACAAGGAGTTCCTTTGGTCACTCAGTCTCATTCAGTGATACTCACCATAGATGCCTCGCTGCTGGGCTGGGGAGCCCACCTGGGGGATTTTACCACCCAAGGGCTGTGGTCACCTCAAGAATCTCTGCTTCACATCAGTCTCTTGGAACTCAGAGCAGTGTTTCTGGCACTGCAAGCCTTTTCCAAATCTGTACAGAATAAGGTGGTCCAGATCAGAACAGACAGTACCACCACAATGTGGTATATCAACAAGCAAGGAGGCACTCCGTCTACGGCCTTGTGCACAGAAGCAAAGAAGAAGTGGTCCCTGGCCTATTCCCTGCAAACCTCTGATAGCAGTTCACCTCCCAGGGAAGGGCAATGTCCTAGCAGATGCTCTCAGCAGGATATCCCAGGGCCATCACAAATGGACCCTAGATCCACTAGTTTTGAAAGTGATTTTCTCGAGATGGGGCACTCCACAGATAGATCTTTTTGCAGCCCCAGACAATCACCAACTTCCTCTCTTTTGTTGCAGACCCCCAGTCTTGGGCTAAGTCCCCCTGGATGCTCTGATTCTGAATTGGGAAGGGAGATTTCTGTATGCTTTTCCCCCCTTCCCTCTCCCGTTCAAAGTGTTAGTCAAGATCAGGTCTCAACCATGCAAAGTGATTCTGATTGCTCCAGACTGGGCCAGACAACCCTGGTACCCACTGTTGCTGTCCTTAACAGTCCACCTTCCCCTGTCTCTTCCCATGAATTACAACCTGTTGACATCCTCTCAGGGGAGGATTTGGTATCCGAACCTCAAATCTCTCAATCTCAAGGCATGGCTCTTGAAGAGTTAGAGTTTGCTGATCTGCACCTTTTTCAAGGGGTTCTGGATATCCTTAAGGCTTCTTGAAAGCCTTCCACCAGGAAGACTTACAACTCCAAATGGAAAAGGTTCACTATTTGGTGCTCTAATAAGCATATTTCTCCAGAATCTGCTGGGTTGCCTACAGTCCTGGACTATATGGTTCATCTTAATGGCTTAGGACTTAGGCCGGCTACACGTAAAGTGCATCTGGCAGCTGTTTCTGCCTTCTTGTCAGTAGGCAAGCCCTCTCCGCTGTCAGCCCATCCTGTGTTTTGTAAGTTCTTCAGGGATTGCTGCACACAATCTCCCTTTAGGGACCCTGTTCCTGCTTGGGATCTTAATGTTTGCATTGCTCAGCTTATGCAACCACCCTTTGAGCCTTTGTCCTCTGCAGAGCTTAAGTACTCGACTTGGAAAACTGTGTTTTTGGTAGCCATTACCTCTGCCAGGCGTATCAGTGAATTGCAAGCCCTGTCAATGGAGCCTGATTTCATTTCTTTCCATAGAGATAAAGTGGTCCTAAGAACTAACAGGAAGTTTTTGCCTAAGGTGGTTTCAGATTTCCACCTTAATCAGTCTATGTCTCTCCCTGTTTTCTTCACTGACCATTCCTCCTCTGGAGAGAGGAGGCAGCACAGCTTGGATGTTAAGAGGGCCCTCAGCTACTACATAGAGCGCACCAAGGGTCACAGGTTTGAGTCCCTCACTTATGGAGAGGTTGGTAAGGGCAAACTTGCTACTAAGAGATCTATTGCCAGGTGGATTGTCTCTTGCATACAATTCTGCTATGAAAAGCTTGGTAGAACCCCACCCTCAGGCCTGAGGGCTCACTCTACTAGAGGTACAGCTGCTTCCCTGGCTACTGCCAGGGATATTCCTATCTTAGAAATTTTGTCAAACAGCCACCTGGAAAACAGTCCGTACATTCACCAAGCATTACTCTCTGGATATCCAGGCTTGGAGTGATGCTCGGTTTGGCACAGCAGTACTTCAGAGCCTATTCCCAAAGTAGGTTCTGTCCCTCCTCCATGGAGGTACTGCTTGGTAGTCTGCAATAGTCAGAATATAGCAAGACTTCATGTTGTTTGAAGAAAAAATTACTCACTTTAGTAATGTTGTTTTTTCTAATGGAGTCTTGCTGTATTCTGACCTCCCCTCTCAGAACCTGGTTTTTGGGATGTGGGCGGGCAGGAGCAGTGTTGGCACCCTAGAGATGCCCCCTTTTTCACCCTCCTTTACTTTGGGTGTGCGTTGTGTTTTGTTTTTTGGCTTTCCTGACTTGAGTCTTTGCTTTGAAACCAAAAACCCCTTTTTTAATAAACGTAGTTGCCAGTTGGCTAGTGTGAGTTTTACAGTTTCCACACAGAACTTCTAGTGAGTATTGCTCGTAAAGATCTGATGGTTGGAGTTTAAACAACAGCAGACAGGGGCCTCAACCGAGCTCGCGCTGAACGTTCCATGCTGGCCATGGAAAGTTAACTCTTTGTTCTCCGGGGCAGTTGAAAGGCAGGACCTAACTGCAATAGTCAGAATACAGCAAGACTCCATTAGAAGAAACATTACTAAGGTGAGTAATTTTTTCTTTTATTTTACATTTTGTCCAGGTAAGGCACTTCAAGCAAAAGTTTGTTTCAAGGTGTGGGAGGGGGATTACAGAAGTAAAAGCAAGGTAATACAACAATACAGATCTTTCATGAATCAATCTTCACTCTTGATTCATACATACGAGTGTAGGGCTGGAGGCACTAGGACTCCATGGCAGCTTTTTTCTCCTAGGGAGGGAGCAGACATCTGCTACTGACGCTGTTCGTGTGCAGTACGTACCCACATGGAGCCGCACACCCAATAACCTTTGTCAACTCCCTCATGCACCTCAGGTCTGGTCTTTCCCAAATTAATCTTCACCATTTGTCACAGCATGGGTCTCAACCAGAGGTGCAGGACCCATCAGCCTTAAGACTTCTGGAGTAGGAGACCCAATGTCTGGGATGGTGCTGCCCACGAGGCAGAGGTATTATGTGGCGCTCAATCAGGGTTCTGACAGAGGCCTAGGCTGGTGGACACCTGGCTCCTTCTAGGCAATTGGATGAGCAACCCCCCCCCCAATTCATTCTTCCTGGCCAACAGAAATCTCTGGTGGTGTGGCCAAAGCTATATGCTTGGTCTTCACTAGAGGACACCTAGCTGTCACAACCTGATGCCGCCCCAGCTTCTAATACTGCTCGTGGTGCCGGGAGAGGGTCTGGGCACGGTCCTGCTTTTGCTGTCTTGATTCAAGTAGCCCTCGTGGCTCTGAGGAGGAAGGCGCCCTAAGCCCTGCAATGGACATGGTGCTGGCTCCAGTGTCGGTTCTAAGCCCAGTTCTGGTTCGACACCCTTTCACAGAAACATGGAAGTTGACGGCAGATATGGACCGCAAGACCCATCCAGTCTGCCCATTTCTTTTTCTACCTTATAAATATGCCATCAGCCTTTGCTCTGTCAATGGCCTATCTATTCATACTCATCTGTATTGCACCCTTATGCCTGTTTGAAGCCCTGCACTGTATTTATATCTACCACTTCCTGAGGTAGGCCGTTCCATGCATCCACAACTTTTTTTGTGAAAAAGAACTTCCTCACATTACCCCTTAATTGGCCTCCCTCTAATTGCACACTGTGTCCTCTTGTCCTGCTATTTTTCTTATATTGAAACATTACTCTTTCACCTTGTTAATGCCCTTAAGGTGTTTGAATGTTTCAATCATATCACCTCTCTCCCTCCTTTGCTCTAGGGTATACATACTGAGCTCCATTAATCTGTCCTCATATGTTTTCTGATGCAGTGCCTATACCATTTTGGTTGCCCTTCTCTGGACTGCCTCAATTTGGTTAATGTCCTTGTGAAGGTGTGGCCTCCAGTACTGCATGCGGTACTCCAGATGGGGTCTAACCAGTGTCTTGTAAAGAGGAATTATTACCTCCCCCTTCAGACTTGTGAATACCCCTACTAATACACCCTAACATCCCTCTAGCCTTACCTATTGCTTTAGTGGTCTGCTTGGATGATTTCAGGTAATCGGTGATGATGCCCAAGTCTCTCTCTTCCCTTGTGACTGCCAGCAACTCCCCTCCCAGCCTATAGGTGGCTTCAGGGTTTCTCTTCCCTATGTGCATGATCTTGCACTTCCGTCCATTTTGCTGATTTATCCAGATATCTTCTCATTTTGCCCACCCCATCTAGATCATCTACTCTGTTGCAGATTTTGATGTCATCTGCAAACAGACAAACCTTACCCTCCAGTCCATCTACTATGTCACTGATGAAGATATTGAAGAGGACTAGCTCCAGGACTGATCCCTGAGGTACCCCACTTGTGACTTGCATCTCTTCTGACTGTATACCATTTACCACCACTCTCTGTTTTCTGCCCTCAACCAGTTTGCCACCCAGTTAACCAACTTCTGACTCACCCCAAGCCTACCCAGCTTATTAATCAATCTTCTATATGGAACAGTATCGAAAGCTTTGCTGAAGTCAAGGTAGGCATCATCAACTGCTCCCCCTTGGTCCACCACTCTGGTTACCCAGTCAAAGAAATCTATGAGATTAGTCTGATAGGACATTCCTTTTGTAAACTCATGCTGTCTTGGAACCTGTGCTCCTATGGATTCCAGGTGTTGCACTATCCTTTCCTTAAGGAGTGCCTCCATAATCTTGCCCACTGCTGAGGTAAGACTGACTGGTCTGTAGTTCCCTGCCTCCTCCCAGCTACCACTCTTGTGGAGTGGGATCACACGAGCCCTTTTCCAGTCTTCTGGGACCTCTTTTGTGCTCAAAGACTCACTAAACAGTTCTGATAATGGCTCTGCTAGTTCCACCCTTAGCTCCTTTAGTACCCTTGGATATATGCCATCAGGTCTCATTGCCTTGTCCACCCTGAGCTTATCGAGCCCTTGTAGGACCCTTTCTTTTGTGAAGGGACTAGTGCTTACCTCTCTCCCCCATGTCCATGGTGCTGAGCTGTGGACCCTCTTCAGTAAATACTGAGCAGAAGTATCTATTTAGGATAGATGCTTTTACACACCCCCTTATCTCCTTTGATCTTAGCAATACCCCCCCTGGACTTTCTCCTTTCACTAATGTATCTATAGAAAGTCTTGTCACCTTCTTTTACTGTCTGTGCTAGTGTTTCCTCGGTTTGGACCTTTGTCTGCTTTACTGTCTTCCTTAGGGAAGTTTGGTATACCTCTCTATCTTCATCCCGCTGCGTTCCCTTATATTTCCTGAAGGCCAGCCTTTTGGCTCTGACCTTTTCTGCTACTATTTTTGAGAACCAAAGTGGCTTCCTTCTTCTTTTGCACTTCCTTTTCTCTCTTAACACAGTGGGATGTTGCTTCAAGTATTGCATCCTTAATGCTTTCCCACTTTGCTTGTACCCCCTCACCTGTATTTCTTTTTGCCAGAGCTAGCTTTACTCTGTTGGCCATCTTATCAAAGTCGGCTCCTCTAAAGTCCCATATTTTTCCCTTGGAATGGGATGATTTAGTTCTAGTGACCAATCTGAACCATACCATGTGATGGTCACTGGCTCCCCAGGTGACCTTTTACTGCTGTCAAATCCAGCACCAGGCCAAGCACAGAGGATGTTGTTGGAGACAAGTGGTTTTCTAATAAGATGCAAAAGTAGGAGGAGCTCCACAAATAACTTGTTTTCTTCTATTCTCTCATTTTTTCGTAATACAAGGTACATCTCAATCAAAATCTTTATTTAACCAGATGATCACAGTTGAGCTATGCTCATTTTTGAGGTGCACCTGGTTTTTTCAATGAGAAACCAATACAACAATTTCCGTCGGGAGACGACAAATTATGTACAGAAAAATATATAGTGTTCCAGTGATAGAGGTTAATACAAGTTGGGCCATGGAGATAACATTTAGGTGGAGGAATTCAGCAATAATTAGAGGTACCAGATAGTACAACGAGATCAGGGGTGGGAGGTGGAAAGAAAGATGCTAGTAGATGAAAAAATATAGTATGGGCAGGGAGTGGAGGAAGGGTTGGAGTGCAACACCGGATCCAAGGTCTAAGGAAAGAAGTAGTAGTGGGGAAAAAGAATAAAGAATAGAGAAAAGGTTGGTAGAGGGGAAGAAAAGAATAGTGGATAGGGTCAAGCCAGGTGAATTCAGTAATAGAAGAGCACCTGTTATGCTCCAGGATATTTAGAGGCTTGTGGGTCAGGGGTAACAAGTACAAGATTCCCTGCTATGACGTTGGTATAATGTTTTGAATGCTGCTAAGCTAATAGGATGAGTTAATTTCAAGTTTTTTTTTTGCAGATTGTTCCATAATAAAGGCAGCACATAGCTTAAGGATGCCCTGCTGAAACGTGATCTGGCCTTATAAACATACAAGGAAATATAGGAGGTGCTTCTCAGGGTATACTTGCCAAGTGTGCATAATAGTAAACAGACAGGGATCTAGTGTGGCAGATTTTATAATGGCTTTGTATGTCCAAATCACGGCATTCCTCTTACATCTATGACTGAGGGATGACCATCCCACTGCTGCATATAAGGAGCAGTGATGGGTGGAGTATGGAAGACCTGTGATGAACCTTAAGGCTCGATGATACAGCGTGTCGAGTTTGGCAAGCGCACTAGCAGGCCTCTGGCTATAGAGGAAGTCTGCATAGTCTCGTAGGGAGAGAAAGGTAGTATGAACCAGTCTCATCTAGGTAACATTTAGTAGCATCTCACTACTTCATCAAGATCCAAGCTGTGTTACTTGTATTTATATATAGAAAAAAATAATGGTTAAGGGTGGTATCAGGCGAGTGGCCTTATAGCCCTAATCAGCCCCCAAAATGGGTATACTCTCGCGAGTGCTACCCTTACCTGCTGTCTGTTGAATATGTAAAGCTTTAATCACCGACACAGGAGGCATTTCCCAGGAATTAATGCATGGTGTGGTGGGGGCACGAGGCCAAAGGCAGAGTGCTTCCCACCAACCAACCATGGGGAAACAAGGAAAAGTGGTGAGCGATGCGACCCTGACCTTTTGTGCCCGTTGATCTGGAGGAGGGGGCCGGGGCCGGGATGGAGTCATGCTGTGGCAGCACTGGTCCCTGCAGGCTGGGCCTGTTTCGTGTAACGTTGGCCTCTGCCTGGGGACCACTTGGCCTGGGCTTCATGCTGAAAAGCGCTCCTTTGGTGCTGGCCAGAACGTGGCTGCTGTCTCTGTTGCTGGCTGCGAAAGCGGCTTTGGTTCCTATGAAAGGAACCAGGCTTTGATCTGTACATGGCCTGTACAGACCTGACTGCCTTCCCAGCGTCCTGGAGTTTGGTGATAACCTTCTCCAAGGGTTCACCAAAAAGTACTTCGCCATTGTAAGGGACGTCAGGAATGTTCTTCTGTACGTCTGGGGTAAAACCGGAGACACGGAGCCATGAGTGTCTCCGGAGACAGATGCCTGAGGCTGCAGCTCTGGCAGACGAGTCCGCAGAATCGTATGCAGCTCATAGCACTTGGGTACCCACATCAGACCCTGTGCGGAGGAGATTTAGGAGCTCCGCCTTCTGATCGCCATCCGGTAATTTATCGACCAGGTCCTGGCCCTGTTCCCACAGGGCATTCTGAAACTGTACCATGTGAGATAGGTAGTTCAGGGACCTGATGGAGCACGTAACAGCCACACACATGCGCCTCCCCAAGGCATCCAGCTGTTTGGATTCCTGGTCCGGTGGCTGTGTGCTCATGTGCTGAGGTCTTTGGGACCGGTCATGCGAGGCCATAATGACAAGGGAATCAGCCAGAGGTTGTTAAGCCAAGTACTGGTCCTCTTTCGGGGCCTTGTACAGGAGGTCAGCTTTCTTCGGCAGAGCGGGAGTGGAGTGCGGATGCTTCTCGCAGCCTTGGTGGCGATCACGAAGGTGTCCACCAAGGGTGCTTTTCTACAGACTTTGGCTCTTTCTGCCGAAGATAACGGGCAAGGCGCTGTCTTTCGGGATCGTGGTCTTCGGCATCCCATCCCATGTTGTCCTTGGTGTGCCTCATGATCTCGGAGAAAGAGGGATCATCCAGAGGAGACCTGGGTAGGTCATGTGGGTCAGGTGATGGGATGCTGAGTGCAGAAGGAGATCTGCAGTATTCCGAGGTATCCGATCGATCTGGAGTCCTCCCCTGACGGAGTGTACCGACGACGTCTGGGTCGCTTAGGGCAGGCCTTCTCCGATCCTTGGATCTACCCCTAGGAGGTGAAGTCTGCTCCTTAGGGGTTGGTGGTCATCCTGCTGGTCCCTGTGGTTGAGGAGGGGGCGTAGGAGGACATTTTACAGGGACCACGTCTTTTCGGATGGTGTCCCACCAGAAAGTAAAGAGATCCTTTACCTCTTGCATGTTCATGCCCGATGACGGGCCTGGCGCTGGTGGTCAGCCATCGGGTCCACCGGTGTCTCCGGAGTGGGCGAAGGTTCCCTCAGAAGCCCGGCATCTGCTGCGTCGCCCGCCTGGTCTTTGTGCAATGTCATGTCCTCCTCCGTGGAATCCCTGTGACCGGTATCCACCAGTGACTGGGGGGCGGTCTTCGGCTCCGGTGAGTGTGAAGCAGACGTCGGTCGCTTGGCTGACTTCGGGTCGGGCGAACGCCTGGCCGGTATCTGGTGCTTGGCTGACGTCCGACTCCAGCGAATGCCTGGCCAACTTTGGGTGCTTGGCCGACATTGGGTCTGTCGTCCACTTTAGGGATGTCAGGTCTTTAGTCTTCCTGAGTGGTGGATCCAGGCCCCTGGGAGACCGATCTGGAGTTGGGGTCCCGATGAAGAAAACTTGTGGCATTCAGGAGACTTGGAAGAGGCCCAAGAAGGAGTGGAGGAAGCAGAGGGCCTAGAAGTCTTGATGGGCTGAAGAGTCGAAGAACCACCTGTAGCCCAGACTTTGACCGGAGGGGGCTGAGAACGAGCCCTGGAGGGACAGTGGTGAGATCGGGTGGAGCCTGAGCTACGCGAGTCCGAGGCCCGGTTCGGGGATCTGGGCCTTGGAAGAAGAATCACCCCTGGAAGAAGGTTCTTTGTCCATTCTGCTAAGTTTCTCTTCTAACAGATATGCCTGAAGTGCCTTCTGATGGCGGATCCTGGTGCGGCTGTTGAACCCTTGGCAAAAAGGTGCAGGCCTTGGTCCAGGCTTAAGCACCGCACACAGGAAGAATGAGGATCCTTGAAAGGGATCTGTTTTCCTCAGGCTCATTTTGAAAGGTGTCCCTTAGATGAAGGAGTTGAGAGGACATTAGTTTTGTAGAAAACACTTGAAGTTCTAAGTCGTCGTGCTAGGTAGAGACCGAGAGGCTGATGCTGGCGCGTCGACGGCGGGAAAAGAACTGGGGATTCCGGGGGACCGCCTCCTTATGTACTATGCATGACGTTGGGGGCGGGACAGACATCTGAGTCAGTCCCTGCTGAATACTGCTAGCTAGAAAATTTCCGCGGGGTCCTGGCGCCTGCCGGCTTCAGTCCAAGTGGTGTAACCTGCTGCAAGAAGCGGTTTCTCAAAGTAAGATCAGCACGTGCTATTAATAAGGAATCTTGCAAGCTCGATACTATGGGGAAAAAGGGCTTTTGCAGCCACCACTGTTGGCATGTGTACAGTCAGCTATCAAGGACACTTCTCATGAATATGACCTGTGGACCTCACTTAAGTCTCTTGCGGAGTCAGACTCCAAACTTAAGATTCTCCAGGCTGTCACCCGGGCAAAAGAAAGCAACAGCTTTCAGTTAAAAGCATCTATAGATGCTTACAATACAGATTCCAGCAGCAGCCACCCTGGAAGTTGTATTAGAAGACATTCCTGGCTCCGGACATCAACGTTTTCCTTAGATGCCCAGCAGCAGGTTATGAATTTCCACTTTGACGGTACCCATCTGTTTTGCCATGTGGAACAAGCCGTGGAGGCCTCTCAGAAAACCAGGACTGCCATAAAGACAGCCAGACAGACTCCTCCAGCCCCTCAGAGACAGGAACCATAATTTCTTTCGCAATAGGCAGCTCTTTCGTGGGAGACGCAGAGGAGCCCTAGCCAAGCACCAGTCTCCTCAGCCGCAAAAGAAAATGCATCAGAAGGCATAGGCCCCGAAGGTGCCCAGTGCCACCCTCTGAGAGTCTGGCTCCACCTCAGCTGCCCAAGGTGGACCTCTCCTCGGCAATGGAAAGATGTCTTGATTCAATCCTGCAGTCAGTGGAAGTCTTGTCACCACAGACTAGTGGTTCCTCAGGATTGTTCAAGAGAGGTACTCACGCAACTTTGCAGAGATTCCCCCAGACTTTCTGCCCAAGCTGTCAGCTGCTCAGTTGGACCTTCTTACCTCGGAGATGATAGGCCTTCTCACAAACAGGGCGCAGTGGAAGTAGTTCCCTGGACAGAACAAAACACAGGTTTCTACTCCATTACTCTCTGGTTCCGAAAAAGACAGGGGGCATGCATTCCATTCTCGATATCAGAAAGCTGAACAAGTTCTTATACCATGAAAAGTTCAAGATGGTCTCCCTGGGGACACTTCTATCACTTCTCAAACAGCATGGCTGGCTGGCATCCCTGGACATGCAAGATGCCTACTAGCATATTCCAGTGCACCCAGACCTCAAGTTCCTTAGCACTGTGGCCTTGGCTTACCACTACCAATTCAGAGTGCTGTCCTTTGGGCTCTCCTTAGCACCTAGAGTCTTTACAAAGTGCTTTCCAGTTCTAGCAGCATACCTTCGGAGCTCGGCATTAAAGTCCTTCCCTACCTAGACGACTGGCTCTTAGAAAGCCCATTAAGACAGGGTACAGAGAAAGCAGTATCCCACAGCATTTCAGTTCTTGACCTCCATGGGGGTGGTGCTGAACCTGGAAAAGTCACAGCAGCTCCTCTTCAGATGGCACGCTTCATTGTGAAAAACAACCCTATATGGGCTTCGCTCCATGCATAGGATGTTAGGCCTCATGGCCTCTTCAGTCTTCACAGTGCCTCTGGCTCAACTGCACGAGGGCCACTCAGTAGATGCTCAGTACACAGTGGTCCCCAACAACACATCCTCAGTCCAACTAAGTAACTGAACCCCTGCATCGGTCACTTGCGTGGTAGATGCAAGAGGACAACCTTCTTCAAGGCCTCCCGTTTGCTCTGCCAGAATCTCAGTTAACCATCACCACAGATGCATCTCTCCTCAGGTGGGAAGCTCACTGCCAGGGCCCATCACACTCAGGGAGTTTGGACCCATACAGAGTATCACCTCCATATCAATGTTCTGGAGATGAGGGCAGTCCTTTACGCCCTCAGAGTTTTGGAAGATGTCAGTCACAAGGTAATCCTTTGGATGGACAACAAAGCAGTGATGTATTACATCAACAAACGAGAGGGGGCATACTCCTACCCTCTCTGCAGAGAAGCCATGAGGGTATGGGAGTGGTACCTCAATCACAGTGCTCTGATTCAAGCAGTTTACCTGCCAGAGACTCAGAATGATCTGGCAGACCAACTCAGCAGGATGGTAGCGGATCCTCACAAGTGGTCTTTAGCACTAGACATCGTGCAGTCACTCTTTGATGAGTGGTGTAATCCAGACTTGGACCTTTTTGCGTTCCCTACTTAATGCAAAACTGCCTCCATTCTGTTCCAAAAATCCAGAACCTGGCATTTTATGTCATGATGCATTCAGGCTGCAGTGAACAAATCACTTTCTGTACACATTTCCTCCTCTTCCATTAGTTCCGAGGGTGCTGCTCAGACTGGAGGCACATGGGGGCAAAATAATTCTCATCGCACTGTATTGGCTCCCACAGATTTGATTTCCCTTGATCAACGAGTTGTCCATGGCCCCCTCCATGGCAACTGCCGCTATGGATGGACCTCTTGACACAGGGATCCCTGATCCATCCCAACCTGCACTTCACGCTTTGCTCCTGGGGAGATGGAGGCGAGCAGGTTTAAGGTTTCTCAGAGATCCTCCTGGCTGCATGTAAGCCTTCCACTAGGAAAACTTATTAGGCCAAATGGAAGTGTTTCTCGGAATGGTGTGCTAAGATCTCCATAGAGCCATTCCAGTATCCTCCAGAGAAGGTGTTGGAATACTTATTAAACCTTTCAGTTGCAGGACTACAATACTCACCTGTAAGGGTATATCTCTGTGCAGTTTCTGCCTATCATGAGCCAGTCCAGAACATGACACTGGCTCAACTACCTCTGTTCCAAGTTTTCTCAAGGGCATTCATGAGGCCCCCAATCATGAAGCCTGTTGTCCCTTGGGATATTAACCACATAAACCCTTTGAGACTCTAGCTACATATGATCAAGTTTCTGACCTGGAAAACCGCCTTTCTGGTGGCCATCCCTTCCATTTGTTGCGTCTCTGAGATGCATGCTTTGGTCACAGACCTTCTGTATACTGTCTTTCAGAAAGACTTTCTCCGTACACACTCTTAAGTTCCCACCAAAAGTGGTTTCAGAGTTCCACCTCAAACCAGTCTTTGGTTCTGCCTATTTATTTTCCTAATTTCCAGAATGCAGGGGCATGCACCCTTCACTCCCCAGATGTTAAAAGAGCCCTTTGGTTCTTCATCGATAGAACAAAGGACATCCGTCAATCCAAGCAGTTATGTGTGTTTTTTCAGTGCCACCCGGCCAGGTCAGCCAGTATCCATTACATGTATTTCTGCTTGGACAGTGGCTTATCTTCGCCACTGTTACTCTATGGCACAGGTCAAGATGGATAGCCAAGTGCGTGCCCACTCTACCACAGCAGTTGCTACGTCCTTAGCAGAGATCCTTTGAATGTCCATGCCAGACAGCATGCTTCATTTGGCAGGACAATCCTTAATGGACTTCTGTCCCGAATGCGTTCCATCTCCTACTGCCCTGCATGGGGGATTCTGTTTCAGCTTGGTACTCTAAGCCAGCAGTATGAATAAATGGTGAAGACTTCAATCCAGGAAGATATGAAAACTACGCACCACAATTCTTGATCTTCTTGGACAAGTCTTCACCATTTATTCATACGCCTTCCCACTCACTATCCCCCGAGCTCGCTCAGATCTGTTCTGGACATTGTTCTAGTTGGACTATCTTATGCCCTTGTTAGGCTATGTGTTTCTTTAGTTAGAATACGCTGCACCTCCTCAGTAAAAGAGGTACTGAGGCGGTTGGAGGGTTGACGCCAAGACAGCTTACCTCGGTAGCAGCCCTCCTGAAGATTTTTGGCTCCCAGTGCCTCCGGCTTGAACTCACCCAGCAGTATGAGTAAATAGTGAAGACTTGTCCAAGAATATCAAGAAATCTCACTTCGAGATAGAGCTGCTGCAGCAGGTAATAACTGTTTGGACTATGCTGCCAGGCACTAGGACCCCACAGAAAATTTCTAGCTAGCAGTCCGGAGGACCACCTCTGCGTAGACTCCACCCCGTCATTCTTGGTATATAGGAGGCGGTCCCCCGGCGCCACCCCAGTTCTGTTCCCGCTGTCGACACTGCATTTTGGCTCTACAGATGCCCCCTGCTAGCCATCAACCACCATTTTTCTCAATGCTCCACACAGTTCTCCAAGTTTTTCAACCGCCTCTTTATGTCTGCCGAGTCTACCACTACTACTGCACAGCGTAAAGCAAAGTGTGCGTGCGGCAAACAAATTCCGGCCAAAGACTGCCATTCGGCCTGCCTCCTGGGACTGGGTCACAAGTTGGACACCTGCCTGCACCGCCTCAGCTTTAACAAGCGCACCTGCATTCACTGCCTGAAGATGCTCAAAGCTCATCTGCTGGAACAAGTGGCCGCAATGCGAAAATTGCACTCCGGGCACGGCTCTTCATCCTTCGGCCACGACGCCTCCCCCAAGGAGAAGCACTCAGGGAAATAGGACAGGCCCAAGTCGGACTCACACTGCCATTCCCCGCACAAGAGCTCCAAGGCTTCCGCCTCCGGCGGGAGGTTGGCTTCTGCCTCCTCTCCCCCCCCCCGCCAGCCCTTCCAAGGATTTCAACCGCAAATTTGTCCACCTCTACCCAGGCATCAGGTAGAGAGTTGGGGCAAGGGCCTTTTCAGGCTTCCTCTTCAGTGTCTCTGGCCATCACACCCCACAAACAAGCGCTAGGGTCTAGTCCTGAGGACCTGGACTCTTCTGCTTCACTGAGCGTCCAGACCCCGCTGTCAAGGCCTCATCCTCTGGTTCATCAGCCAAGGCTGATGACCACAACAGGCACCAAGATCGCGAGCACAAGGAAGTGCTCTCTGCACCTAAGTCATCGTTGACAATCCCTTCGGAACAACAACAGCAGCCCCCGGCTTTGTCTGCCTCCTCCCCTCTGAAGCCAGACCAGATGTCCTCTAAGCAGTCGTCCACCTCACAAGGGGTCTCAGAGGACCAGATGACCGCTAATCTGACAGGCTCCACCAAGCCTATGACCACAAGGCTTGACACCCAGTCGTCAGCCAAGTCCAAAACTTCCAACACTCAGACGAAGGACCAGACATCAGGTAATTTGACCACTGGCAGCCGGACCCCGGAGGCCCCTCAAACACCCAACTCGACCCCAGCCCAGCAGTCAGGCTAATGGTACCTTTAGCGGAAGTAGGAGCACTATTTCTAGCTGGTGGAACACCATTAAGAGTGATCTATTACCAAAGCCTTAACCCACAGGAGTATAGACTGTTGTCCCACAGGACCCCGTTGCACCAATGCCTGACCGAACGACTCCAGGTGGCTTGGATCATGTCTCCGACGGACGTTGGGACACTGACATCACCTGTCTCCAAGATCTTCCTCCTGCAGGCGGAGTAGGTCAAATGAACATCACTCCTGACAATGGAGTAGGTCTACCAACCGTCACTCTGAACCATCAGATGATTACAGTGGCTCCTCTTTATCCTATGACTCTTCGGAGGACACCTTCCTCTGCCTTCACTGGATCCGAGAAAGGATTCACCCAGGTCTCCACCCGATGATCCCACCTTCCTTGAGGCATATTCAATTCCTCAACCAGTGGGAGATGGAAGACCTGGACCCCGAAAGGCGACGCTTGGCTATGTTTTTGAGAGCTACTGACCCCAAACCGCTGGTGGAGCCATTCCAAGATGTAACAAAGCTGGCATGGAAACACCCTTCCACCGTGCCTAAAAAGGCAGACCCGCTTATACAGGACCTCCAAGAATGAGCTCCATGTCAGTGAACAGCCTAAGGTGGACTCCATGGTCCTTAAATTGGCTCATGGCAGGTCTCAGCAACCTAAGCAAACCAGCCGCCAGACGGAATCAAAAAAGATTCAGACAGCAATACACTCATACACCACAGCCAGGAGTATGTCCTCCAGTGAAGGAAATCACTCACCAGATGTAAATTCAAAATAAATTTAGCCATATGCCATATAATGCAACATCCAGGACCACTGCTGAGTGTCTGTGTAGCCAAGTTTCCCTGAACTTCTTAGCACACATGGTCATGTACCAGAAGTGCCTCTGGCAGAAGGCCATGGACCAAAGTCAGGACTTTTGGCAGTCCTGCAATCTGGGGCAGACACTGGCAAACATGTCCTCAGATGCTTGTACGATTCGGCAGATACAGCAGCCAAAGCCGCAGCCTCAGGAGTATGCCTCAGGCGACACTTGTGGCTTCAGGCAGGACCTGCAGGACACTTTTCTAGAGCTGCCTTTCCAGGGACCTGTGCTCTTTTACCAAGAGGCAGAGAAGGTCATCACTGACCTACAGGACTCTGTGAAGGCTGTTTCCAAAGTATATAAGATGTACAAGTCCAAACCCAACTCCTTCAGGCGCTGGCCCTTTCAGAAACACCAGGGGCAGCAAGCAAAGAGGCAACAGCAGCAAGGAGGGTTTAAGAGAAAGGCACCCCCTCAGGCAGCACGAACTCTGGGACCGTGAACAGCTAAGCAGTCCAGAACTCCTCTCTCCAACCCGTCAGCCTCCGCCTGACTTCTCCCCTCACCCCCGTAGAATAGGGGAGGCAGTGGGAGGGCGGTTCTCCCTTTACCTCACAGGCTGGGAAAATGTCACAACAGACCAATGGGTTCTGCAACTTAGAGAGGGGCTGTGTCATGGAGTTTTCTCAGCTACCCCCGGACAATCCACCAGCCCATATGTTCTGCTCTCCATCCCACACAGGTCTCATCCGGGTTGAGATCTAGGCCCTCCTGTCAAAGTGAGCAATTCAAGTAGTACCAGAGTCCCAGAGGGGCAAAGGTTACTACTTTTGCTTCTCCCTGATTCCGAAAAAGACAGGGTACCTTCGTCCCATCCTGGACCTCAGTCAACTGACCATCTTTATAGAGTATAAAAGGTTCAGGATGGTGACACTCCAGGGGTTGCTTCCCATGCTACACCAAGGAGATGGGCTCTGCTCCCTGGACATGCACATAAAAATTGTGCCGTACCACAGGAAGCATCTCCAGTTCACATTCCAAAGAGAGCACTACCAGTTCAGGGCCCTTCCTTTCGGCTTGTCCTCAGCACCTCAGGTATTCACCAAGTGTCTGGCGGTAGTAGCGGCAGCTCTCAGGAGGCAGGGTCATTACATATACCTCGACAACTGGCTACCATCGTGCCCATCCAGAAAACAGCTATGTCAGACCCTGGAGTGCACCTTCAAGATGTTCCATGACCTTGGGATAACTCTAAATAGCCTAAAGTCAGCCCCATGGCCATCTCAGAGACTCCAATTCATAGGAGCCATCTTGGATACGGTTGAGGGGAGAGTGTTTCTCCCTTCAGACATGGAAGATCGCCTTCAGGAGCTGGCTCGGAGAGTAACCTCCATAGACCAGGCTCCAGCCAGAACAGTACAACTCCTCGGTCATATGGCAGCTGCCACAGTGACCGTGCCTCTCGCTTGCCTGCATATGAGAATTCTGCAATAGAACTTCAGGGTAGAGTGGGACCAGTGAAGGGATGATCTCGACCAGAAGGTCAGAATCTCCAAGGCAGTACATCAAACCTTAGTATGGTGGCTAAACCCCTCCTGCTTGGTGATAGAGGCTCCCTTTATGAACCCCTCCTCCTCAACAAGTTATCACCACGGATGAATCGAGCATGGGATGGGGTACCTACTTTGAGAGCAATCAGACTAGGGGGTCTTGGATTCAGACAGAATGCTGTCTGCACATAAACATTCTGGAGATGAGGGCTGTACTGTATGCCTTATAGATGTTCCAGGACAACAGGCCCATGGTTTTCTATATCAATAAGCGGGGGGACACATTCATATCCCCTTTGCAGAGAAGCCATGAGGGTCTGGTACTGGGCAGTAGATCACAGCCTGGAACTGTTTCCGGCACATGCCCCAGGTTTTAAGAACACCTCAGTAGACAGTCTCAGTCGCTGGCAATCCCAAGCTCACGAATGGGAACTACTTCAAGAGGCAGTAGACCTAATCGAAAGATGGAGGACTCCAGAGCTAGACCTCTTTGCATCCCCACTCAGTGCCAAACTGGCCAATTTCTGCTCGCAACAGCCAGGGACTGGAGTTTTCTGGTGAGACGCATTCTCCCTCTCTTGGACCTGGAGGTTTCTCTATGCCTTCCCGCCCTTCCCCCTTCTACAGTGAATCCTTCTCAAGCTATAGTCGGAACCAGCAACCATGATTCTGGTAGCACCGTTCTGGCCCAGACAGATTTGGTTCCCACTTCTACAGCAAGTGGCAGCAGAACCCCCAGTTCCACTTCCTCTGTCCTCTCGGTTGCTATCCCAAGAGCAGGGCTCTCTAATTCATTCCAACCTCAAGTCTCTGCATCTCCATGCATGGCTCCTGCAGACTTAGCCAGGAGCAGGTACAGGGTTGTCCAAGAGGGTAGCCGAGGTGTTAGTGGCCGCAAGAAAACAGTCTACTAGGACCACATATGCCATGAAGTGGAAGTAGTTCAACCTCTGGGCTGCTGCTCATAACATAGATCTGTTTTCATGCAAGGTGAACTGGGTCCTGGAGTATCTCTTATCCCTGTTTGATTTAGGTCTCTGCTACTCATCCATAAAGGTACACTTCTAGGCTTGAGGATATGCTGTTCTATCCACAATGTTTGACATGTCCTTTCCCCTTTAATATCAGCCAGAAAATCTTCAAGCTGGCTCCTCCCACCCATCCGTGTGGTATAACCCTCTGCTCCGCCCCATGATGCCAGATCTTCCTTTCTGCTGCAAGATACAGGCTCCCTCCTTCTCGCGCCCACGTTTAGTAGGTGCTCCAAAACTCGGTTTTACTGCCGATTAAGATTCTTTTGAAGTGCGACCACTATGGAGGACAAGTCCTCGCCCGGGTTCAGCCGGTGTTCCTGTGGGGAGAAGATGTCTTGAACGGACCCGCACACCACGTGCGTGTACTGCCTGGGTCATGATCACGATACTCAGGCCTGCGACTTGTGTTGTTCCTTTCCTCCAAATGTCTTGGATGATCGCCTCACGCATCTCCAAATTGGATGTCTGGAAAAACGGCACCTGCTGGTCAAATTGAAGGATGCCAGCTGTGCGATCTCCACGGTCCATGAACAACTGGAACAAATGAAAGCCTTCGAAGAAGAAGCGACATGGGCTGCCAAGCTTGTCTTCGCCCTCCGTTTTCATTCTTCCCAGATCGGGCTCCTCTTTCTCGGGTTCCTTTAAGGAGATGGTCCAATCCCTTCCCAGTTGCAGGGAAGGCCCTGGCTCTCATATCTCCAGATCCCATAAAAAGGAAAAAGAACAGAGAAAAACTGCATCTCACTGATGCCACTGTGGGGACAGAGAGCGATCTCTGTCCCAGAAGTCTTCTGTTTCAGCTTCGGATGATGATGTGGCCTTAGCCGGCAACCTCATGGTACCCCTGTCAGGTCAGCTGGCCCAGATGCAGGATGACGATCCTGTCAAGATTCTTCTCGACCCCACCAACCCGTTGTTACCCGACAACTCCTTGTATAGGACTCTGGTCCTAACGGCCTTCGCTGAAGAGGCGATCCAGCTTGCTGGGAAGCCCAGGCGGTGGTCGTCCCTGACCTGGAGAAGCCGAGGTTCCTCCCATCTCCTGAACGCTCCTGTCTCTTTCCCCCTAGGTAGACATCCAGGTCTGGGACATCCTCGATCAAAAGGCAGAGGAAGTCGCATAGGCAGGGCCCTGAGTTTTCCTCGATTCCGCGGATCTGAGCAAACCATGAAATATCACGAATTTGCCGTCTTACCGGAACAAAGCGTGCCTCCTCTGAAATGTCAGTATGCCGCTGGGAGCCCACCCCAGCGTGGCAAATCTTCATTGCCGGCGGGTGCCCAATCCCGGTCGGTTCACTGCCCAAAATGTTTCTGTGCCGCGAGGCCACCCCAGCGTGGCAAAACTCCCTTTGCCAGCGGGGTGCCCAATCCCCGTCAGCTTCATCGACCCCCAACTGCCTGGTGCCACGCTGGGAGGCCACCCCAGCATGGCAAAAATCTCTCCTTGTGTTAGAATTCCGAAGAACCCTGAAAAAAAAAATAAACTTCCATCGTGATTCTTTTGCCCCCTCCCCAACCCGCACCCACCCTCTGTGTACCCACCTCCCACCCCCACCTCAACCCATACTTACCTCCGGAGCCCAGCGAGATGATCTTGTGTGGACCGGGAACACGTCTGCACTCTTCAAAGCCGACCACAAACTGAAGAAATGCCGGTAAGCTGTATAATGGCATGAATGGATTTTTTTCAACTTTAGTGTATATCTCAGCCATTTCTGGGAATTTTTTCACCAAATTTTCAACATGGGGTTTTTGGGGCCCCACCTCATGAACTGTGACACTGTTATTTCGTTAATTGGTCCCAAAGGTGGTTCCGCAGTCACTGTGCAGAACCACCTTTCGAATGATTAACAAAATGACAGTGCCACAATCATGGTGGCAAAACCTATGTTAATTTAATGATATATTCCCCAAACGACTGTTTTATGAAAGGCAAGAGTTCTTTGAAGTGCACGTCATAACTTCTAGCATTTTTAATATTTTCACCCAGATTTTCAGTATTGC
This sequence comes from Neoceratodus forsteri, assembly GCA_016271365.2. Taxonomy (NCBI): domain Eukaryota; kingdom Metazoa; phylum Chordata; order Ceratodontiformes; family Ceratodontidae; genus Neoceratodus; species Neoceratodus forsteri. Next base: position 338,343,976 of record CM028134.1, on the reverse strand, counting down.
CATTTTACCACACCTCCTTATGAACAGTACAACTGTCATTTTCACATTCACCCAAAATGTGTTTTGCACATGTAGCGCACAATGGCACAGTCGGTGTCTTGAAATCAATGTTCGGACAGATTAATAAAATCACAGTGATACTGTTCATGAGCAGAGGTCTTAAACTGGCTATGTTGAAAATTTGGTGACAAACGCCATAAAATGACTGTGTTACGAGCATACATTTGTCCAGATTTGGCAAAAAAAGAAACAAATTAAGGGTAAAAATGTGCGCAAGTTTGCCACAGTTGGTGCTGAGTGCATGAAGTTCTGGCGGCAAATGAGAACCCTGCCGCTGAACTTTGCTCCGATGTGCCGCAGAAAAATCGGGGCCCTGCGCATAAGCAGCACTCAAAAAAGTGATGCTACCGCCACTCATCCTCCTCAGATAAGGGGAGGCCAACGCAAGTTGCGCCGGTGCTGCGAGAACATGTGGCAGCAGCTGGTCCTGACCAGGCCATTACGTGGCTGTTGCCCATTAGGCCGTCGACCATTCCGGAGTCAGTCATTGCTGCCCCTTCGCCTGGGGAGCCAGCAACGTCACTCTTGACTCGGCCAAAGTTGGTCTCTCCACCTATCCTGGTGGAGCCACCACCGAAACAGCCTACTTCGGCGGGGCTCCTCCCAAGGATTCTCAGCCTGCTTCAGGCCTTCCACATAGGCAGTCTGTCACTCTCACACCTGATCACCCGCGGCGGGTTCTTGGTGACTCCGGTAGCAGACCACTATATCTGGAGTCTGAGGATTCGGAACGGTCATCTCGTTCTGGCGACGACGATGCCATGAGTCTCGCTATCGAGGAGGGACCCACCTCCTTTATGGGCATCCTTGGCCTCATCTCCAAGTCTATTGGGATGAAGCTGGAGCCCATTGAGAAATGGGTAGAATACCCCCTGACATCCTCAGAAGGGGAGATTCCCCGACTGAGGCCTTTCCGGTAGCTGAAGCCATTGTTGGCCCAGATCTGGAGCTTTGGCAGCACCCAGCCTCCTGCCACGTGCCATCCGCCAGGATGGCCCACGAGTACACGGTTCCTACTGGCACCCTGTTGGGATTTACACAGCATCCCTCAGCTGAGGGAGTGGTTTAGACAGGTAGGGAACTCATGGGACGCGGACTGACCACCAGACAAAGAATCCAAGAAGCTGGATCACTCTGTCCAAAAGGGCTATACCGCCTCGTCATTAGGCCTCCGTCAAGCAAGTTCGGCTGTGATTATGGCACACTTCTCTTTATGGCTGATACACAGCACGAGTTGGCAGATGTCCCATTCCTGGGCACCGACTTGTTTGGTCCAGGAGTGGATGGTCGCCTTGAACGTATCGAGAAGTCCAGTATCACACTGGACTCTGCTACTTCTGCCCAGAAGGAATCCCAGGGTTCCCAAAAAAACAGAAGCAGCAGCCAATTCGCCTTTCTGCCTCAATGGCCTAACAGCCCCAGTTTCAAACTGGGCAGCAAGAGCAGGCTCAGGCTTGGTGCCCTCTGCCCAAGTCAGGGGCTCCATCTGCACACAAACCGGGAGGGAAAGGTCCAGGCGGTCCCGTGTCCAGATCCTCCTCTTTCAGGCCTGCTAAGTGATGGGATGGGGTGTCCAGCCCCATACCTGTCACACCTGCTCTAGGTCCTCCCATGGGAGGCCGGCTCCACCACTTCCTTTCCGTCTGGACTGATGTTACCATGAACAGGTGGGTGTTGGAGGTGGCTGGTCAAGGACTGCCTCTGGAGCTCGAGCTGTACACGCCAAGCCGAGCCCACGCCCCATGCGAAGAACGTGCATCAGCTCACACTTGGTCGGCTCTGAGAGCCAACATAGCCAAACTCCTCCTCAGTGAGGTGGTGGCTTGAGTTACAGAGTCCCCAGTCAACCCAGGGTTCGTTTCCAGGTACTTACTGGTCCCGAAACAGACTGGGGACTGGTGCCCCATTCTGGATCTGCACGATCTGAACCAGTACCTCAGGCCGCACACCTTTCGGATGGTAACTTTGTTTCAGATCATACCATCTCTTAAGCAAAATGTTTGGTTTTGCTCCCTGGAACTGCAGGACACATTATTCCACGTCCCGCTCCGTCTGTCTCACCGAAGGTTCCTCCACTTTCAGGCAGAGGGAATCCTCCACAAGTTCAAAGCCATGATGTTAGGCCTGTCTTCAGTCCCCTGGGTCTTCACCAAATGCACTGCAGTGGTGGCAGCCCATCTTCAGTATCGAGGGATCAGGGTGTACCCTTACCTCGACGACTGGCTCATAGTGGGTCCCTCCAGGTTGGAGGTGGAGAGGTCCAGGGATCTGGCCCTCTAGACCCGTCTCGAACTAGGCCTCCTGGTCAACGAAGCCCAGTCAAAACTCGTGGCCTCGCAGATGATCGGCTTCATCGGGCCAGAACCCGGCAGACAGGGCAGAGGTTCTCTCCTCCTTTGCCCAATCAATTCTGGTTGGGCAACTGTGCCCTGCCTGGGACTTCCTGTGTCATCTGGGTAACATGGCAGCCTGCACCACCGAGGTCTGTTGGGCCTGGTGGCATATGAGCCCCATTTAATGGGGCTTGGCCAGCCAGTGGTCCCAGCATCAGGGTCATTTCGACCAGCTGGTCACAGTAACCCAGAGATTATGGGACACTCTCCAATGTTAGACTGTCCTGGAACATCTGTGGGGGAGGATCCTTTTTGTCCACCCCAAGCAAATGGTCATCCTTATGACCGATGCCTCTCTCACGGGCTGGGGAGCCCACGTGGAGAACCACAGGGTCCATGGGCTCTGGAACCCTGAGGAATCCTGATGCCCAGTCAACCTGCTGGAGCTCCGAGCAGTGCGGCTGGTGCTGACTGCATTAGCTCTGTTCCTGTGGGGTCAAGTGGTACAGGTCCAGAAGGACATCACGACCATGCACTATCTCAACAAGCAGTGTGGAATGCACTCCCAGCTTCTGTGCAGGGAAGCGCTCCACAACTGGACCCTCGTGAGTCAACTGGAGGCAGATCTCCTAGCCATTCATGTAGCAGGAGCCTCGAACCAACTGGTGGATGCCCTCAGCTGTGTAGGCGAGGTGTCCCATAAGTGGTCTCTTCACCCAGAGGTAGTTTGCAGCTTGTTCTCCCTGTGCAGCACCCCTCAGGTGGACCACAAAGCTGAAGCTGTTTCATGCCTACCCCCTCAGCAGGGCTCGCTGCAGGGGGATGCCTTTTAGAGGCCGTGGACCCTAGGCCTCTTCTACACCTTCTCTTGATCCACAAGGTACTTCTCAAGGCAAGGAGGGACAAGGTGAAGGTGATTCTGGTAGCCCCAGATTGGCGACACCAGTTCTGGTATCCAGATCTCCTCAGCCTCAGCAACAGGCTCTAGAGGTGTCTTCCAACATGCCCAGACCTGATATCTGTCAGTCAGGGGGAGGTATTCCATCCGGACCTTCAATCCCTGCACCCAACAGCCTGGTACCTGAGCGGATAGAGTTCCAGGCTTTGGGTCTTTCCAACTATGTCCTCAGTGTAGCTGAGGCATCTAGGAAGGAGTCAACCAGGAGGTGCTATGCCTTCAAAATGGAAACCGTTTTCCATTTGGTGTCAGGGCAATGGCCTAGACCCTAGTTCCTGTCCTGAGGCCAGTGTACTCGACTACCTTTGGTCCTTGTCTAAAGGCGGTCTCCGAACGACTATCCTTAAGGTGCACCTGGCAGCCATCTCTGCTCATCGGACGTGGGCTGGTCAGCAGACGGTGGCACAGGAGACAGTGATCTGGCGCTCTTTCAAGGGCCTTGATCACATATCCCCTCTGGTGCGTGAACATCCACCTCCATGGGATCTACTGTTGGTACTGGCTAAACTCAAGGGCAAGCCATTCGAACCAATGCACAGGTGTGCGATGTCACATCTGTCATGAAAGACTGCCTTCCTGGTGGCTATTACGTCAGCCAGAAGGACTGGGGAGCTCCAGGCACTCTCGTTGGAGTCTCCTTATTTGGTCTTCCACAGGGACAAGGCTGTCCTGCACCCCAACCTGAAGTTCCTTCCGAAGGTGCTGTCGGAGTTTCATCTTAACCAGGTGTTAACTCTGCCTGTGTTCTACCCGAACTTATACCTCCCTTGGACACCGAATACAGGCTGCACACTCTGGGCATGAGATGAGCGCTCTCTTATTATAAGGAGCGGACGGCTGAAGTTTGGAGAGAGGTTCGCCAGCTGTTTGTCACCTGCAGTAAAGCAGACTGATTACGTCCTGCATTGATCGCTGCTATAGGTTGGCGGGTAGGGAGCCTCCCGAAGGGCTAAGGGCTCATTCCACCCACCATACCGCTGCATCAGTGGCTGCTTCTAGGGACATCCCTATCCAGGATATCCGAAGGACTGCTACCTGTAAGTCAGCAAACACCTTATTACCCATTACCACATCGACCTTGCGTTACGCCGAGATGCTGGTTTTGGAGCCTCAATTCTCCAGTCCTTGCTTCTGAAGTAGGGGGTATGTGCCTTGCCTCCCTCCCCCCAGAGAACTGCTATGAGTCTGCCAAACAGGGTGGATACAACATATCCATGATCCTAGAAAAACAGGTTACTCACCTGTAACAGTAGTTCTAGGAGTGGTGTATATTGTTCATCCACACAGACCCACCCGACCTCCCTGGCTTCGATGCACAACCTAGCTTCCAGCGGGCAAGATCTGGCGTCATAGTGCGGAGCCGAGGGTTATACCACGTGGGTGGGTGGGAAGACCCAGCTTGAAGACCTTCTGGCTGATCTTAAAGAGGAAAAGACATGCCAAACAGTGTGGATGAACAACATATACCACTCATAGAAAGATCAGTTACGCAAGACTTTTGTCGTAACAGCAGATCTTCTACGAATGTCTTCCGGGAGTTCCCGATAGGTGGCGCTCTAGTACGGCTGTCTCTTCTAGCAGTCTCCACGCCAGGGACCGCCCACACAACCTCACTTTCTGGGCTGTGCCTATAAAAGTGGGTGGTCCCTGGCAGTCTCAGTTCCCTGCTGGTTTCAGCTCGTGAAAGCGAGGGACAGAGGTACCAAAGCCTCCTGACCTTGCATCGTTTTCCCTGCTGGCAGGGGGCTGAAGGGAGGCAGGGAAGCTACTTACTGCAAGAGACATTCCTAGAAGATCTACTGTTACGACAAAAGTCTTTGCGTAACTGATCTATCTTCCACGGAATGGTCTCTTGCAGTAAGTCATTACTTCTGGGAGATTTCCAAGCAGTTATGTGGCAGTGGGGTGGCCAGATATGGCATTCTGCCATACATATAGTGTGGTCCTAGGATCGATAGGTGCTGAGGGTAGTATATCAGCATATAAGATCATTTTGTGTTCTATCTGTAAGTACTCCATTATGGTATTCGTTATAGGGTTATGGCTGAAAGACAAGCCAGACTGGCTCTTACTGGGCATCGTCAGATGAGTTAAGCAGATGTAGACCCAATCAGGGTATGGCATATCAAATAGTATGAGATTTCAGAAGAAATTCAGCCATATAATGGAGTGATTGATAGTTCTCCGTGGCATGCACTGGAAGAGACAGTATATGTGAAAGCCTATTGGATTCTGAGTTTTGAACAGTTAACTCAAATAATATAGTGTTACTATTTTGTGGTGCTACAATGTAGCAAGTTAATAGCTTTTTTTGCCATGTCTGTCAAGTCATTAGAAAATGTATCCATTTTAGCACAAATAGGCTACATAAGTAGCAAACAACGATGTGAAATGAAAACAATACATCTCTTCCATACTGTAATCTAGTGACTCCTTGAGTCAGTAGTATTGCTGTAGTCAATATTGTACTTGTTTTAGGGTAAAGACATGGAATGCAACAGAGTAATGTCAGTTCCATCGCGTCTTAGTAATCTCATTTGCAAGGGGGTCCCAAGTATGTCAGGGCCTTCAGCCTTCTTAGGTGTAAACCTGAAATGTTAGTATGTTTATAATATATATGTACTCACCATTGTTTCTATGGCCTTTAACTATGGCCAGGTGAAGACTGCATGTAGCAGCAGCAATTTGGTAAGAATATTATTATCCATATTATATGGCTATATAGATTGTTTCTCAGCATGTCAGTAGTAGCAGGCTCCGGCGCACAACAGGCCTAGAGGCATCCCAATGGAATGACCGTAATGGCCTGTAACAGTGATACCTCAGAAACAGGCTGGATGTACAAAGCCTCATGGGAAAGGCCTCAGTATGATTTTGAATCAAAGCCCCAGAAAAAGGTCTCCGAGGCCTAGAAGAGGAGACCGGGGCGTAGTCTAAGGTTTTTATTAGGAAGAGGCACCCGGACGTCCTGAGGGGCAGTCACGGGTTGGTTTAGATGTGTTCCTCGTCATTCACTCTTTGCCTCTAATGTTATCTCTTTGTTTATAGTAATTTCCAGTTTTGTATGAAGAATTATACTGAGGGCGTGGTTTGTAGTACATATATTGTACTGTTTTTAGTTGTCTGCCTGAAGCTTGTAGGTTGTCCAGTATTGTTTGTGCCGCTGGGCCAAAGAGAAGGTTGCCAGAAAAAAGGGTCATTAGCCACTTTTTGTTGAATATCAGGTGCTAGCCCTGAGAGTCGGAGCCATGCCTGATGGCGTACAAGAATACCGACTGCAGAGGCTCTAGCCAAAGCGTCGGCAATGTTGTATCCTGTTCTTAGTAAATGTCGAGAGAGGGAAGTAAGTGTGTTTATTATTGATGCGAGTTGCTCTTTTTCAGGGGATGTAGGTAGTTTACTTATGTCCCCAGCAGAGGAGCCAGCCATATGCTGGAATTTCAGCATACATCCCATGTAGTTAAGTATTCTAATATGTAATGTGTTCAGAGCAAACACTTCCTTCCCCATATAATCAAAACGTTTAGAGTATTTTTCGGGAGGTACTGTACTTGTATGTTTCGGTTTGCCAGTGCAGTTGTGAGCGGCTGCAAGAACCACAGAATCCGCAGTGGGAATATTAGTTAAATATTGGTAATCAAGAGGAGCCTGATAAAGCCTATGCACTTTTCTAGGTAGCTCCTGTGCAGCTATGGGTTGACTCTATGCTTCAGTAATCGCATTTCTGAACATTGGTATAAAAGGAGGGGCTGCCCGGATAGGTTCTTCCGGGATGTCAAGATATTCAGCCATATCTTTATCTTGTTCTGTTGTGGTAAAACCCATTGTTTTCTGTATTTGTAACATAATTTCTGGGAATGAGGTGTCATCTGGTGGGGAAATGACCTTTAGTGGTTGTAATATTTCTTCACCCCAGTATGATGGTACAGAAAATGGGGACTTATACTCTCTTGTAGTAGGGGAACCATCATAATGTGTGTCTTTGGAATATTCCGAAATTATATCAGAATCTGACAAATATTCCTCAGAATATTCATGAGGAGGCAGAAATGGTGAGCGTTCTAGCTCTGTGCGTGCCTGTTTTGTTGGAGACGGAGACACACTCTGTGATTGAGGGTTTTTTACTGGAGTGGTTGTACAGTCAAAACCCATAGAATTCAACACTTTATTTACAATTTCTTCTATGTTTGGCACTTGCGAGGATGGAATTGCCATGTATGCGGGTTCTGAGCCCTGTGCGCATGGTGTCGGGGGATCAATTTGTGCCTCCTGATAAAGTGACCCAGTACATCTTTGAAGTTTTTGTTCACCACGGACTGGTGGCTGAGCACCATGCACGAGTGCAAATGAGGCTGGTTTGCCTCTGCGTTCCATAGTATATGATCCTTTGTTTTGTGGTGATGCAGCCCCATAAGTATCTTTTGATACGGTTTTATGAAAATCTTCATGGTATTTCATGGTTAAATTTTTAGAAGGATCTTCCATAAATGTATTATATGTTGGTAAAGGTGCTGTTCTGTGATACAGGGGTTGCTCCGTCGACGGTGGGATCAGGCCTATCAATGGAGGAGGAATAAAAGCATGCCCTGTCGACGTTGTAATGTGTCTTATTGATGATGGGTAAGTGAATGCAGGCTCAGTCGACGGTGGGATGCTCATCGTTGATGATGGAACAGTAGGTACATGCTCCGCTAACGATGAGAAGGCAAATGCATGCTCCGTCGACGGTGGCAGACTTCTCGTCGACGATGGAGGTTTAGGAGCATGTCCCGTCAATGATGAAGCAAGTAGTGTGCGCTCTGTCAAAGGAGGAGGGCGTTTTCATCAATGAGAATGTCTTGTGGAGTCCTCTCGTCAACGAGGGAGTATGTCCCATTGAGGGTGAATGCAGCAGGACCTCCGTCGTCGACGGTGCATGTGGTTTCGTTGATGGGGGAGTGGAAGAATGATGTCCCATTGACGATTAACGTTCCTTTCTATGTCAAGTTGAATTTCTATGTTCTTTTGAAGAAGAAGTGCCTGACCGGGATGGGGAGGGGAGATATGGCTCGTCGAAGAATGTTTTCTTGATGATACATGTTTAGGAGATATGACCGTTGAAGGGTGGTCAGGCAGGACTTTAGGTGAAGGTATTTCCTTCCCTGTTTTGCTTCTTGAAGAGGACTCTGAGGTTTTAGAGCCCTTTGATTGAGTACCCTGAGTCTGTAACGGAGAAACATCGATTGTAAAGCTCTTGGTCGAGCACAGGAATATGGTGCCATTTATGAAGCCCAGGCACCCCAAGCTATGGGTTCAATCCACGTCGTAGACTGCTGGCAGAAGAGTAAGCTGCTGTCAGAGCTGAAGCCGGTGGAAAAATGAACGGAGACTACCAGGGACCACCCACTTTTATAGGCACAGCTCAGGAAGTGAGGTTGTGTGGGTGGCCCCTGGTGTGGAGACCGTTGTGCTACAGCGCCACCTATCGGGAACTCCCAGAAGTAATGACTTACTGCAAGAGACCATTCCATGGAAGATCTACTGTTACAGGTAAGTAACCTGTTTCTCTCGGCTATCTCAGCCTATCATGTACTGGTGGGATGGTAGGACCTTGGCACAGCTGGATCTGTCATGGACCTTCCTGCAAGGTATCCTGCACATCAAGCCTCCCATTTGGGATCCTGCTCCCCCATGGGATCTGCTGTTTATGCTGGAGAAGTTAACGTTGCCCCCCTTTGAGCCAGCCGCAAGTTGCAAGCTTCTCTTTCTCTTTCTCTTGGAAAGCATTATCTTTGGTTGCGGTTACCTCAGCCCGGAGGATTTCAGAGCTCCAGGCTCTCGTGCAAGGAGCCATATTTGGTTTTTCATAGGGACAGGGTGTCCCTTTGCACAAATCCTAAGTTTCTCCTGAAGGTGGTGCTGGAGTTTACTCTCAACCAACACATTCACCTGCCTGTCTACTACCCTGAATACTCTTAACAAAGGGGAGGCATTGTCACATACACTAGATGTACATAGAATTTTAGGTATTGCCAGCCCGGTGGCGCTAAGGGTTGAGGCGCTGGATGCTACACCCATGACCCGGTTTCGGGAATGAGCCCAGGTTGGTGGTGGTGGGGGGGGAGGACTGAGCGTCTGGAGGACTGCTCTCCTCCCTTGGGGGAGGGTCCCACGTCATCCCGCTCGCGGATTGCCCTCTAATGGTGACTGGAGGGCAATACGGGTCGGTACGGAGGGGGAGACAGGATGAAAAAGGCACCTGGCAGGGCTCCATGATGGTCTGCCGTGCAGAGGACCGACCCCGACTTCTGGATTGGATCTCCAGGGAGAATGCGCCACCGCCCTGACCCCGCCACTGGGGGGGGCAAGCAATGGAGGAATCTCTGGAGTCAGCGAGTGCGGTGGGACCTGAGAGTCCCTCCCTTAGAGGGCCAAAGCCTCTGCTAGGGCTTGGGAGGATAAACACCTAAATGAAAAAATTAAAAATGAATTCTTAGGTATTATGTTGACCATGCATGGTCCATAAGGAAGTCAGACCACTTGTTTGTGTCCTTTGCCCAACAGATATTAGGGGCACCAGTTACCAAACATACTATGTCCAAGTGGCTAGTCAACTGCCTTGTATTCTGCCACGAGAAGTATGGAAAACCCCTGCCGGGCCAGTCTTTCGCATCTCTCAAAAATGTGTCAGCTGCAGCCACCTGGAGTTTGGTACAAACCTTTGTCCGGCACTATAGTTTGGACATTGCTTCCAGAAAGGAGGGCAGGTTTTGGCATGGCAGTCCTCCAGGGGTTGCTCTCGTAGAAACCCAGGGGCATCGTTACATCCACCGCCCTTCTGACCTGGTGTTATCGCAGTACTACATGGGACTCCATCCTTATGGTTATTACCTGCTGCAAGAGCTCTATCTTGGAATGAGATAGTACAATTATGTAAAAACTTACCATAACTGTAGATCTTCGAGAAGAGCTCTTGCAGCAGGTGTGCTTTCCCTCCCTCCTTCCCCCAGTGCTTCTTCCTGTATGTCCCTATCGGGATGACAAAGCCTCCTCGGTTTGTCATCCTTCATGCAAGCCAGGTCTCTGGCGGACGAACTGGGGTGGCATCAGGGGACTGCATCCTGTATACTGAGGACGACGCCGGGGGCAGTCCCCTGTGTTGGAATGCTAGCAATAAATTTTCCGTGGGATCCTAGTGCCTGGCGGCATAGTCCTAACGGTTATTACCTGCTGCAAGAGCTCTTCTTGAAGATCTACTGTTACGGTAAGTTCTTACATTACTGTACTTTGTAGTGAGTACTTAATTTTAATTTACGGCAAGTATGCAACTGTTCCATCTTCTTCTTCAAGAATATCTCTTTCATCAGGCCACACCTTTGGAATCAGTACCAAAAGATAGCAGCCTGGGCGGCTGGAGCCTAAAGGCTTGTGACAGAAGGCGTTGTAGAACAAACTGGCCAAAACCGGCTCTAGCGACAATCTCCAGACTGTAGTGTTTAGTGAAGGTGAGGACAGTACTCCAAGTAGCAGCTGTGCAAATCTCTGCAGCTGAAACATTCCAGAAACAACAGAGGTGGCCATGCCTCTGGTGGAATGACCACGAACCACACCAGGAAGCCCCTCACCGTACTTCCTGTAATAAAACACAATAGTTTGCTAGCCATTTGGACAAGCACTATATAGAAATGGGTCAATAAAAAGCTGAAGCGACTTTCTGCAGTCTTTGGTGGAGGGTGTATCGTGCCTGGTTATTCTATGCACATGGATCATTTGATTTAAAGTAAACTCAGACACCACATCTGGGAGAAACGTAGGATTAGTACACAGACACCCAGTCTTTGTGGAAAATCAGATAAGAAGGCTTGCATATTACAGCCTATATCTCGGAAATTCTTTGAGCAGAAGTGACTGCAACTAAAAATAATGCTTTCCAAGAAAGAAAGCATAAGCTACAAGTTGCGGCTGGCTCAAAAGGCGCCAAAGTCAACTTTTCGGAAACAAAATTCAAGTCTCAAGCCAGGACTTAGTTACAGATGGGAAGCTTTATGTGTAAAATGCCCTTTCAAGAACGTTCAGGCCACCTCCAGCTTAGTAACTGTATGACCAGCAACAGGCACGTGGAAAGCTGATAAGGGCAGCCAAGTGCATTTTAAGCGAGGAATACAACAGCCTGAATCTGATAAGGAGAGTACTGTAGGCACTGTAGAACCCCTTAAATGATAGGCTTAGACTTACTTCATCTTTCAGCCACCCCTTATTTTCCCTAAAGTCTGTTTGTATCTGTACACATTTAATTTCTTTTTCATTTCCACCGTAAAAGTCTCCATCTCTGTCTCCTTCCCCCATATTTGTCACATTTCAGCCTTCTTTCTAGGCCGTTAATTAGTCCCCGTCCCCAGGGACTTCTCTAGCTCTTTCACTCCTATTATGCTCTATCTTTCTCATTATCACCTTTTGTTTCACAGATTCTCTCTTAATCTTGCCATTTATCACTTCTCCCGAGCCTCTCCTTTTTCTTACACACACACACACATATTATATATATATATATATATATATATATATATATATATATTCCTTATTTTACCTCCCTCTACACTCACTTTGTTTTTTTCTCTTTTAGATATTTCCTGAATAAGACTTAAGGTCGAAACGTAGATTTTTAACTCTATTTTCAGTGTGCATTTAATATAACCATTTTGTTTTGCTTTTAGACCACATGTTGATGCAGTGCCTTGTTTTTACATATTGTAGAACCTGACTGACAGGGCATGTAAACTGATCCAGGTTATGTAAAGCAGCCCATAAAGCAAACCGTTTGCATGTCGTAGAGCAGGTGGCTCTCTTGGACAGTTTTCTATCAGCTACCAGAACATCCACCACTTTCTAGGAAACCCAAAAGTGAGCCATGGCTGTGTCTTCAGCAGCCATGCGTGCAGATGAAACTTCAGGTCAGGATGGACCAGGGTTCCCTGTTCCTGTGACAGCAGACCCTTGCACAGGGGCAGAAATATTGGAGGTTCCACTGCCAGTTGTCATAGCAGGGGGAACCAGATCTGTCAAAAGCACAGGGGAGCAATGAGTATTGGAGTTGCCCCTTCCATTTGAAACTTGAGTAGTGCTCTCCGAATTACAGGTGTAATTACCTTGTTCCCCGGGGTTACTAGAATCCCAGTTAGAATCCATGGCAGGTAGCTTGTGAAATGCCAGATAAATGGGTTTCACACACTCACACTCTATCTTCAGTTTCAGCTGAGCTGGAGTGATGATGTAATCACAGAACTCTCGCAGCAGCATAAGCCACAGTCTCAGCTGGCTTTGGAATGTTGAGTCAGTGAGTTGTACAGTGGAGTTCGAGGAGGAGGCTGCAGCTGCTGGGCAACTCCTCAGATTAGCTTTGACAAAGAGCTACCCCTTTTTGTTTTGCGGTAGTTTGTTCTCACCCTAGAAGAAGAACAAAGAAGACAGTTTTCTGAAGTGGTGGAGACCTGTTCCAGAAGGTTTTCCCTGCCCCATCCCAGGAGGAATGGGGGCGAACTCTGGGATTCAGGGGCAAAGCCCTTGATCCATTTGTTTGGTGAAGCTGCCTTGTACATCTTCATTGGTTGTGAGTACAAATCTTTTCTATCAACCAAGGGGCATCTGCAATACCTTGGGGTGAATTTCTCTGTCAATGGGACCAGTCACCCAGTACTAAGTAAAGTTTCTACTTACGTTTGGAGTCCATGAATGTGACTGTCCAAGTACAGAACTTTTAACTTTGACACCCAGAGGTGTGTCAGTAGTTTAAGTGTGAGAAACATTTTAACTACAAGTTTTCTTCTATGTGGGTGTTATAAACCAGATGAAAGGCAGAGTATAAACTTGGAAGCAAAAGGTGAGAGACCCCACATCTGGAGTAACCAGTTTACCTCTCCAGGTTCAGTTTGGGCACCAGTACATTTTCATTTAGTGCATCTGGCCAATGCCTAATGGAAGCAATTACCCCCGAGATGTGTTTGGAATTTCTGTTTCTTCAGTTTACCCCAGTATAGCGGGTTCTGGAAGAGTTGAGCCTGGATGTGCTCAGTGTGGTCATGGGTTCCACTTTCATTCCTGTGGGAAATGGGAACAGTACTAGTCCGGCTGTATGTGCCAACCTCCAATTCAGAACCAGGAGTGTTCGCTGTTTTGTGTTTCTTTACCCTATGCTAAAGGGAATTCAGGAACTTCTGTACCCTGGAGAATCTGCAATACCAGCATGTGTAGCGCCATGGGGGTCCATCTTCGCTTTCTGTATTATTCCTAGTTTGTTACGTGAATAAAAGCCACACTCTAGAATCCCAACCTGGTTTGGACAGTATTGTTATTGCTTCCATGTGTCTGGATTTACTTGGGTGCCCCTGTCCAGAAGTGCAAACCTAGCAAACTGTTAGCGAACATTTTCTCCCAGGGACCTGGGTTGCCGGCCACAGTAAATCAGGGTTTTAAATAATTGATTAGCATTTTTTTTCTTGCGACAATACTAATGTTCAAAAAGCATTTATATAGGTTTTCTAGAAGTGTTATGTTTGTTAAACGCAGTGAGGCAAGTGCTATGCATTTTCACAATGTTTTAGAACTTTTTATGAGCAAAACGCTAATCAATTTTTAGAGTTAAATAAAACCCTGTAAATGGTCCCGCCAGGTAGTTGCCACACTTGGTCGACTGTTTTTGTGTAACAGTCTGGTCCACCTAGCTTAATGGTGGCCACAGTTCAGCTGTGTTTTTCTCTCTCTTTTGGTATGTAAACCCTCACCCCTCTCTGTTGCCCCTAGACATTTCTGTGGTGAGAAGAGAGGCCCTGCTGGTTAAACAAGGGGGCCGGTTGGGGGGGGGGGCAGGGTTTACACAGGGAAGGCATCCAGGAACCTTCCTTTCCAAGAGATGGACAATGTGTCTCACCAGAAAACTCCAGTCCCTGAAGAGAGCAGAAAAGCGGCAGTTTTGCATTGTATGGTGATGCAAAAAAGGTCCAGCTCTGGATATAAACATTGAAACTGTCGGCAGAAAATGACCACTACTCCCATCTAGTCTGCCCTATAGCCCGCATTTATTTGCGACCTGTGACGCTAACTGGTCACAACTTATCTCCACTCCCACCCACCTCTGAAGTTCCCTAATGCCTGTCCCATGCATGCTTAACTCACTGAGGCCCCAAGACACCTGTAGGTGGCAGAAAAGATATTCCTGAGGTCTTAACGCCTCCAGACGTAATGCACTTTATGCCACTGAAGACTTAGGACGTCACTGCTTGAAACTTATATAGTTCACAAACCGAAGTGAGTAGAATTGACTGCACAGCGCCGTTGGAAAGGTAATGTTGTGCTGAACAACTCTGCCACTGATACTTTGTGACCGTCCACGAATACTTTAGAAGATATTCACATTTTGTATGGTATGGTATGCATGCGGACATTTGTCTCTCAAACTTCACCTAGCCACCTTGGTGGGGAACGAAAAATAAAATACATGTATCATACTAGAAAAATTGCTTTTTAGTACAAACTTAGTTTTGTACCTCCATCTAATGTATGGATGCTTAATTTGGTGTTGATTTGTTAAATATTTTCCTACAAAAATGGTTTATGTTGCCTTTTTTATTGGAAAAAAATAGGAACTACTTATAATTAATTGCATAGCACCATTGGAAAGGTAATTCTATGAGGAACAACTTTGCTGCTCATACTTTGTGTGAGGTATTCACACTTGTTTGTGGCATGCTGATTATGACTTGATTTTGCTCAGGAAGCTCCAGGTTGCACTGTTAAAAGTATAAAGGCCACAAGTGGTGGAACTCTCAAAGAGCTCCTGAGGCCTCAGCGAGTTAAATCCCTCCACCGTGCTCGCTCGTACCACCTCCTGAGGCAAACTATTCCATGTGTCTACTACCCTCTCTGAAGAAAAACTTCCTCACATTACTCCTTAACCTGCCCCCTTCTAATCTCATGTCATGCCCCCTCATTCTTGTACTCCTTTTATGCTGGAAGAGGCCTCCCCCCTGCACCTTATTAATGCCCCTGAGGTACTTAAAGTTTCTATCATGTCCCCCTGCTCCTGCCTTTCCTCCAGCGAGTACATATTTAGGTCCCTTAATCTCTCCTTGTATGTGTTCTGTTATAAACCCTGTACCAGCCTAGTTGCTCTTCTCTGGATCGCCTCCACCCTTTCAATGTCCTTGAGAAGGTGCGGCCTCCAGAACTGCACACAGTACTCCAGGTGAGGCCTCACAAGTGTTTTGTACAATGGCATCTCTACCTCCCGCCTTCTGCTAGTGATACCTCTGCCTATGCAAGCAACAGAAGTGGCCATGCCTTTGGTAGAATGACCCCATCTTTTGAACAAGTCATCCACCACCAAGGACAGCCATTCCCACCCATGCATTCTGGACTGGGACCTGCTTAGCTTGCCTGCCCTTCACGTTTTGGACACCTGGAGTTTGTACTGCTGATAGTTGTAGACTGGAGTTTGTACTGCTGATTGTTGTTCCAGAGCCCAGTACCAAGCCTTCACTGCTTCCCAGCAGAGTGGATGGGAATGAGTCCCCCCCCCCTTCCTTCTTTGTTGATGTAATTCATCATATGGACATTGTCCACCTGTGTTAAGAGGACCTGGGGACAAATGGGTCTGAAATGTTTGGAGTCCATACAGGACTGCCTGAATTGCAAGAACACTAGTGGGCACACTGTGTTCCACAGGGGTCCACGTGCCGATGTCTGGTGAGGACCCATGTGGGCTCCCCATCCCAGCCCCGAAGCATCTGCGGTGAGGATCTGAAAAGCAGAAGGGATCAGGAACAGAACCCCCTTGAGCAGGGTGCTGCATTTCAGCCATCACTTGAGCACAGGGGACGTAACTAGAACCATCTGTTCTCACCCCAGGAATGCTTCAGTATGCTTGTACATATGCAGTATGCCAGCTGGGTTCAGCTGCCCCAGAAGAGGAGTCAATGCTAATGATTTTTGGCATCAGAAAATTCAGAGAGCAGGAGAGAAAGTGCAGCCTGAGCTAGAGTGGAAGATCAGTCAGATTCATTTCTCTGCTGACTGGACAACACTGCCCCGGAGTCCTCGGTTCATAACTTCGCTTGAAGTTTATTTCTTTATAAGTTGGTAAAAACAAAATTATTTTAGTGCTGCCTTAGTGTTTGAGGTATTTTTTAGTATTTTTGTGGATTTTACAGCGGTTCCTACCGCGGTTCCAGCTCTTTTTCTGAGGTAAAGTTTTAACGCTTTTAAACTAAATAAAGCACTTTTTGTTTCTTTTACTTTATTTACTTAATGGTTCCCTATTTTTCGTCAGAACTACGATTTTAAAGCAAAAACTATTTTTAGTGCTTTTACACCCATTTATACGCTGTTCCATTGCGCTTGGGAACCTACCGAATTTTTTTATTTTTCCCTTTTAGGAACACTTTTCTGAGGGCTTCTGACAGACTGGCATGTCAGATAGACCTAAAAAGAAAACTGGACCTACTGGTTTTAAAAGTTGTATTAAGTGTGCTAAAATAGTAGTCAAGGCTGACAGCAACGCTCTTTATTTAAGTTGTTTAGGTCTAGACCATAACTGTGAACTTTGCTCTAAATTTTGTTATAAAATAGTTAAAAATAAAGAGACATAATGAGCAGGTTCCCAATTCAGTGCCTGCAAAAAAGAAAAACATATTACTGCTCCTCCCGCTGAAAAGGTAAAGGAGACGCCAATGAAACAAAAAGATACACCCTCTGATGAAAAGATGGCCAAGGACTGGCATTTATACCAGGCTATGGGTAATCTCTTTAATGCCCCTCCTGACCCTGCTACCCCTCACACTTCAGACCCTGGGATTGTCCAGGGCTTTTACTACGAGTGTGATGATGATCAACCAGAGGGTGAACCTTTAGAACTTGATGTATCCCCTGACCAAGAGTTTGGTTCTCCCTCTAACGACTAGGAGGATTTTTCCTCGCACTATACATTTATTCAGTATATGGTGGACACCCTGGATCTCACTATTCAGGAAACCAGTGATCAGGAAGGAGAAGAAGGACATTTTAGATATGATGGGTCTCACTCCCTCTAAAAAGTTGCTTTTGCCCATACTTAAATCACTTTGCAGAGCAATTTTTAAAATACTTAAGAATCCCACTTCCATTTCTGGAGTGGACGAGAACATTTAAAAAAAGGTACCAATTGGGGAAGAATAATGCTGAATTTCTGTATATGCACCCTGACCACAAGGGGGGTGGAGAAGGCTGCTGCTTGTGACAAAGTTAAAGTGTCTATCTTCACAGCCACCTGAAAAGGAATCTAGAAGGCTGGATTTTATGGGTAACACATCTTATACAACAGCTTCTCTGCTGCTTCGCCTATCTACTTATATGGTCTATGCAGCCAATATCAGAAAGCTCTCTGGAACTCTGTGCTAGCTATCAGACAGCAGCCCCAGACAAAGCAGCCCAGGACCTGGCAAATACTGTAAAAACTGCCCTAGAAGCCACAAAGTACCAGTTTCACATGGCAGTGGACACTAATGACACTACTTCCTGAGCCATGGCTCAGGTCATCTCCCTCAGGCGCTTTGTCTGGCAAAGAACAACCAACCTCTCACAAGACACTCAGACTAAAGCTATGGATTTCCCCTGTGAGAATAATTTGCTGTTTGGCGACAAAACTGAAGCGTATATGAAAAAGTTGGAAGAATACAAAACCACCTACCAAAGTAATGCTGCAAAAGAAAAAGCCTCTACTACTCAAAGGTCTCAGAGCAGAGGTTACTACCCCAGGGCCTTCTACCGTATGCCAATGCCCATGCCCCTGGGTTACTCTAAGATGAGAGGTTTCTTCAGGGGGAGAGGTCAGAGACGAACTGGTCCCTCGCCTCCCTCAAACATTCAGTCTAAGCAAATCTCCTGACTGTGACAGTCAGGTAATCTCCCTTCCCCTAGTTGGAGGAAGGCTGACCCACTACCTCCACCACTGGCACCTCATTACCACAGACAAGTGGGTGCTTGTGGTAATGAGTTAGGGACTTACACCTGTAGTTCAAAAAATTTCCCACTTAACAGTCAGAAGGCACTAATCGCCAACTCCTACAGAAAAGCTACTGTTGGAGTTAGACGTAAAGTCCCTTCTGTCTGCAAAGTAGTGGAAAGAGTTGCCTCTCTCCAGTGGGGAAAGGGTCTTTACTCCAGGTACTTCCAAACTCAGAAAAAAACTAGTGACTGGTGACCCATTTTAGATCTCAAGTACTTAAACAAACACCTACTCAATCTCAGGATGGTCACCCTGGCTGTGGTGATTCCATCCCTGCAAAAGGGACACTGGCTAGCCTCCCTAGACCTAAAGGACATCTATTTCCACATTCTGATCAGGCAGACCCACAGAAAATTCTTCAGATTCAAATTGCCTTCAGGCCACTACACTGCCCTTCAGCACCCAGGGTCTTTACAAAGTACCCAGCAGTAGTGGTAGCCCATCTCAGGAGACAACAGGTATCTGTCTTCCCCTACCTGGATGACTGGCTAATAGTGGGCAAGTCTCCACAGGAGGATAAGGGAGTGCCTGCCCATCCAAAGTTTTAAAACAGAACTGAAAACTTGCCTCTTTAGCTTGCCATTTTTAGAGGGAGATTAATATTAATTAGGATGGACCGTCACCTTGTTTTATGATTCTGCTGTTTGTTTTTATTTTAAGATGTTGATGTTTTAATTATTGTAGCCAGTGGATTTTATGTACAGGTGCCCTGATTGCTAGAAAGGCGCCTTTTTACAAATAAAGTTTTAGCTGAGGTCAAAAACTTTCATCCTAACTCAGAGTACCCTGGAGTCCTTAGGCTTCCTAATCAATACTTAGAAATCCCATTTCAAACAAATGCAGTTACTGGAATTCATTGGGGCAGAACTAGACACAGAGGGGAAAGGCCTTGCTCCCTCTCAACAGGGCACACAACCTTGAGAATCTAGCATGTTCCTTCTCCCTGGGCCAGCCATGACCACCCAGACACTTCCTGAGGCTTCTGGGCCACATGGCTTCTACCACAGCTGTGGTACCAGGGGCCAGAATTCAAATGAGGGACATTCAGCATAACCGAAGGGCTCACTGGTCCCAGAAAAAAGATTCTATTTCAAAACTCATTCCAGTCACAAGGACTCTGCTACAAGCCTTAGAAAATCTCAGGGAAAGGGGTTCCCTTCTGACAAGGAGAACCATCCAGAGTACTCACTACAGATGCCTCCCTTCTAGGATGGGCACACCTGGCAGACCACTCCATAAGTGGGACGTGGTCCCCCAAGGAGTCCACTTACTACATAAACTTCCTCTAACTCAGAGCTGTTTATCTGGCAATAAAAGCCTTTGCTCCTCATCTAAAAGGTCAGTCTGTCCAGATCAGAACAGACACCACAGCAATGGTTTACATCAACAAGTAGGAAGGCACAAGGTCCACGAAGCTTTGCACAAAGACCATGAAGATTTGGTCTCTGGCCTACTCCCTGGAAATACAGCTTTCAGCCATTCTCCTGCCAGGCAAGGACAATGTGCTGGCAGATGCTATGAGCTGCATCAGTCAGGGCTACCATGTGTGGGCCCTGAATGAGCAAGTACTGGCCACAGTCTTCAGGAGGCGGGGCACTCCAGAAGTAGATCTCTTTGCCTCCAGTCTCAATCACTAGCTTACCCTGTACTGCTGCAGGCCTCCACCTCTGGGCACGGTACCAGTGGATGCCCTAAATCTGGACTGCACAGTAAGTTCCTGTACACACCTTACCTCCTTTGCCCCTGATACTTAGGATCCTCCTGAAACTCAGACCCCAGCCTGCCACCATTATTCTGGTGGCACCAGACTGGGCAAGGCAACCTTGGTATTCTCTGCTCCTGGCCCTGTCAGCCAAGCAGTCAATTCGACTACACTTGAGCCCTGGCCCTGTCAGCCAAGCAGTCAATTCGACTACACTTGAGCCACAGTCTTCTGACTCTTACCTCAGATGGGGATAACATATTCCAACATAATGTCTCTTCGTCTCAAAGCCTGGTACTTGAAGAGCTAGAATACCCTGACTCTCAGTACTCAGAACAAGTCCAAAGGATCCTTCGCCTGGCTAAGAAGCCTAGTACTAAAAAGACCTAGGCTTCCAAATGGAAGAGATTTTCCCTGTGGTGCAAGGGCAGGCATATTCACCCACTGAAAGCTGCTATCTCTTCAGTGCTTGACTACTTTTGGTGCACCTACAGGCCTCAAGTCTAAGTGCCTCATCCTTAAAAGTCCACCTAGCAGCCATTTCTGCCTATATTTCTACTGGGAAGGAAAAGTCTATAATTTCTCATTCCCTCTTTAAGAAATTTTTCAAGAGCCTGTTACACCTACAACCCCCACTCATGGAACCTATTCCTCCCTGTGACTTGAACCCCTGCATAGCCAAACTCATGAAGCCTCCCTTTGAGCCTACAGCTACAGCACAGCTGAAGTACATCACTTGGAAAGCTGTCTTTTTGGTGGCAATCACCTCAGCCGGAAGGATTTCAGAGCTGCAGGCACTCTGCACTGAACCCAACTACATTATCTCCCAAAAGATAAGGTAGTTCTCAGAACGAACAGGAACTCCTGCCCAAGGTAGTGGCGGAATTCCACTTGAACCAGTCCATAACACTTCCTGTCTTCTTCACAGACAAATCCACTCCTGGTGAGCAGAAGCTACACAGTTTGGACGTCAAGAGAGCACTGACCTACTACCTACAGCACACAGCTTCCCATACCCAGCTCTTCCTTACCTATGGAGAGATAGGCAAGGGTAGACCAGCCTCTAAGAGGGCTATCTCTCGCTGGATAGTCTCCTGCATTCAGTTCTGCTACAGTAAGGCTGGCAAGCAACTGCCTGCCTCAAGGCCCACTCCAGCCTCGGTGGCAGCTGCAAGGGACATACCCTTGCTGGACATCTGCAAAGCAGCTACCTGGAAGACTGTACATACTTTCACAAAACACTACTGATGTGATGTACGGTCCAGGTTAGATGCTAGATTTGGAACAGCAGTCCTGCAGAACCCGTTTCCAAGTAGGTTCTGTACCTGCCTCCCATCTGCACTGCTCTGTAGTCTGAATGTGTACAAGCATACTGAAGAATTCCTGGGGTGAGAAGAAAAAATGACCATAGTACCCCTCTCTACTGTCTGAAGGACCCACTGGTCTGAGGTGATACAGGACCACCCTGACAGGTAGAGGGAGAATCTCCCTCCTACCATCTCCCCAACAGAATCTGACAGTGGGGGAGGGATGACAGAGAGTCATGCTGTGCTTGGGTTGGGCAAGGGGCTTCAGGGCGCCTTGAGATGCTTGAGACCCTGGGCACCGGTAGAGTGGCCACATCTTTTGAAGGCTCCTTTGTTTTGGGGTTGCCTTTTCCCTTGTTCTTGGTTCTTACAAAAAGGATGATGGGAGGCAGGTGGTTCTGACTTGTACATCCTATGCACCTCAGCTACCGCCTTGCCAGAGTCCTGAAGCCCCAGGATGACTTTCTCCACTTCTTGCCCAAAAAGGACGGACCCTGGAAGGGGGTGTCCAGGATGACATCCTGCAGGTCCTGGTGGAATCCCAATACTCTGAGCCAGGTGTGCCTCCTTATACAGATACCAGAGGCCACAGCCCTGGCTGCCAGTGTCTACTGAATTGTAGGAGCACCTAAGTACGTGCTTATCTATGTCCATGCCCGACTGGATATACACCATGAGCTCATTCTTGTTGTCGGAATCTGGCTGAGCCTTCACCAGGTCCATGGTTTTCTCCCAGAGGGACTTCTGGTAAGTCACCATGTGGGCTAAAAAGTTCAAAGAACAAAGAGCCCCAGTGGCTGATGTATAGACTTTTTGTCCCATGTGGTCCAGCTTTTTGGATTCGGGGTCTGGAGGCTGGACACTCATATGCTTAGGTTGCTGAGCTCTTCCATGAGCTGCAGTGAGCACCATGGAATCTGCTTTGGGGTTCTCCCCCCAAAAAGGTTCCCCTTCAGAGTCCTATACAGTCTGTCTGCCTTTCTGGGCACTGCAGACGTAGTGGAGGAGCGCTGCCAGGTGAGCCTGGTTACATCCTGAAAGGGCTCCACCAGGGGTGGAATAACCAAGGGTTTCGGGTCCTTGGATCCCGAAAACTTTGCCAAGTGGCGCCTCTCAGGATCAAGCTCCTCAGTGTCCCATTGGTAGACTGTCTGAATATGCCTCATTATATCCAGGAATGAGGGGTCGTCAGGGGGGACCTAGGTGAGTTCCTCGGACTAGGGGAAGATAGTGGAAGATCTTCCTCAGAAGAGTAATCTGATGAGGAATTCCCTGTATTCACTCCAGAGGACGACGGCGGACAGCCGCTCGAGGAAGGTACTAACGACGGGTGCCTTTTTCTTCCTACTGAGCCAGGTGGCGGGTGAGAGCCCTCATTAAGCGCCTGACCACCAACGTGTGGAAGAGACATTGCAGGGGTTTCCTTTGGGGAGGGCTCCGGAGGTCTGTAGAGCAAATCCCCCTTTACCATGTTCCACCAAGAGGTAAACAGAGCACCGTCTGCTAATGGGACGACCTGGGGTGTGGGTGTCGGGTTTGAGGGGCTGGGCGCCGGACCCTTAGGGCCTTCTGGTGTGGGCGTTCAGTCTGGGGACTCTTCCACAATGGTGTCAGGCTGCGGGTCTGGCTCAGTATCATGGGCAGACCTGTCGTCCGATCCGGCATCTGGTTTTGACTGAGTCATCGGACGACTGATCCCCGGAAGTAGGGGCAGACGCCTGGTCTTTGGGGCCTGACGGCCTCTTATCGGCTGATGGGGCCTGGCCCTGGCCCGAGGGCCAGCTAGCCCGACTAACGGGATGCTTGTCGCCTGCGGGAGGCTTCCCCTTTGCAAGTGGCCGAGGTGTCTGATGCCGGACGGTCTCCTGGCATCTGGTGGAGTAGTCACGAGTGTCTGTATTTGTCAGACAAACCACTGGACTTACGGCAAGAGTCTGAAGGCCTGCCTGAAGATGCCTGTCCCTCTTGGGTCGACCCATGTGAAGGTGGATGGGGTTGATAAGCCAAGGGGAATTGGGCAGATGAGCACCCAGAGGAAGACCCCTTACCTTTGTCCTGAGCTGAAGAGGAGGATGCCTTCTTCGGAATAGTGCCAGCGGCAGCTTGCGGGACCGACCCTGACCTCCCACCGGATGCCGAGGAAGAAGTGGCCCTATGAGGGGATTTAGGGCGGGACGCCGACCTGGCCCTATCTTTCTCCCAGAGATGGTGATGCCCCCCCCCCCAACCGATTACTTCTCTTTAGGGGGAGACTGTCTAGCGGGGGACGAAGAACTGCATCCTGATGGAGAATCCTGCATGGCTGCCACCTGCTTCTCCAGGAGATGAGCCTTCAGGGCGTTGACTCTTCTAACGTGGGTCTTCTGACTGAATTTCTGCAGTGCGGGCAATCATCAGGCCGGTGGTCTGGGCCTAAGCAGATCAAGCAGGCTGCGTAGCCGTCCTTGGCCGAGATCTGCTTCCCACACTGACACTTGGACATATGCAGCGTGGAGGAAGGCGAAGACATGCAAAAAAAAAAACTGTTGAATAATGTTGAAAAAAAACTGGAATTGAAGCATTGGAAATGTGAGAAGGTAAGTCGGTAGACGGCGGGAAAAGAACTGAGATGGTGCCTGGGGACCTTTATACCGTCTGACATTGGCTTGAATAACGTTGGAGGTGGTCCCCCCCTGAACTGCTAGCTAGAAGATTTTTCCATGGGGTCCGAGAGCCTGGTGGCCTTAGTCCTATTGATATTACCTGCTGCAAGAGCTCCCCCTCGAAGTGAGATCTATTGTCACTGCATCATTCTAGCTCCACCCAGCTTCATTTTCAGGTGCAGATGCACTTGCTACTATTTAACAGGTGACCTCGGAGCCCAGTGCAGAAAGAGCCCAGTGAGCTGGCTGACTACAGGTCAGTGGGGAGCTTATTCCAGAGCAGAGATGCAGAGTGGGTGAAGGATCTGCTACTGGCAGTTGTCCATTGTCCTGGGTACCACCAGTAAATATCTACTGGAGGTCCCGAGTACCCTGCCAGTCCCCCTTGGGTTTAAGGAGGCAGGCAAGGCTCCCGGATGGAGGGCCATGCAGTAGTTTGAAAGCATGGCACAGGAGTTCGTACTGGAGCCAATGGTTGAGTGAAGGCCATTTTAGGGAGGCTTGCACATCACAGTGATGCCTTCTGGGGTGGAACTTGGCCGCGAAGCGGGTGATCTTATTATAGAATGCCTGCATCCTGTTGAACTCCTGTTTTGGCAGCGAGTGCAGGATAGGAGCAGTATATGTTAGGTTGGGGTGTAGGATACTGTAGGCTACAGTTACCCTTGTTTTTGTTATAATTTGTGGACTCAGCCTATACAGAAGCCCCAGTTTCTGATGGGTTGACTTAGTAAGCATATCTACATGGGGCTTCATGGAGAAACTCTGATCCAGTACCAGGCCAAGGTATTTAAACTGGCTTACCACCTCGTTTCAGAGCAAGATGAGGAGGTGAGGGCCAGGAGAGAGCTTCTGCCTGTGCAGAGTGACCTGGAGCCAAATAACATGGCTTTTATTTTAGAGGTGTAAAGGAGTAGCAGATTTGCCTGGAGCCACATTTCTAATGTTCAGAAGTCTTGAAGATGACTAGCCAAGTCAGTTACACTGGTTGCAGTTCTATAGATCGCCGCATCATCTGCGTATTGGGCAAATTGAACTGTCCTCTCAGTCACTACAGAGGTCGCTCAAGAATAGTGAGAAAAGTAGGAGCCCAAAATTGAACCTTGGGGCACCCCCTCCTTAATGGGGCGCTTCTCAGTCAAGGACCGCCTCCACCTCACCTGCTGGGTGTGGTCAGTCAGGTAATTGGTGAACCAGACAAGGGAGTGCTGATCCAGACCAAGGCACTTCAGCTTAGTAAGAAGCAGTGCGTGGTCCACCTGGTAGAATGCCTTGGTTAGATCAATAAATACCACCCCAGTGGCTGTACTGTTGTCAAGAGCCTTGAGGACATCCATAGACAATTTGATGAGGGCAGTGTTAGTTCCATGCTTTTGGCTGAACCCGTGTTGAGTACTGGCAAGCAGTTGGTTGGCCTCCAGATAGTCACGGAGCTGAACATAGATTAGTCTCTCCTGAATTTTTGCCAGAGGGCACAGGAGGGAGATTGGCCTATGATTTTTGACCAGATCTTTGGGTCCTCCCTTGTGGATAGGTACAACATAGGCTTCATTCCACTTAGCGGAGACTACTCCAAGGAAGGATCGGTTTATAAGCCAGGTTACTGGCAGAGCTATAGCTGGGGCCACAGCTCTCAGAAGACGAGGGTCAAGGCCATCTGGGCCCACGGAGCCTTTAGCCTTAACAGACTTC
This sequence comes from Neoceratodus forsteri, assembly GCA_016271365.2. Classification (NCBI taxonomy): domain Eukaryota; kingdom Metazoa; phylum Chordata; order Ceratodontiformes; family Ceratodontidae; genus Neoceratodus; species Neoceratodus forsteri. The sequence continues at coordinate 338,318,269 of CM028134.1, read as the reverse complement.
AATAAGGGTAGCACATCCCTGGGGTGTACTAACTTTAGGTGAAATTAAGGGTGCTGATGTGTTTGTTTGTCAGGGCCCCACTGTCCAGAGGACAGGGGGCAGAGGTTGGCTTTGTATTTTTCTAGGTCTCTGAAGAACCTGTTAAAAACATTAGCCACTTCCTGGGCATCACTGAAGGTTTGACCCTCATGAGTGATGGTGCACTGGGAGGGTTTGCCGTTGCCTTTCAGTAGGCAGTTGATTTGAGACCAAAAGGATTTTGGGTCTGTTAGGTTTGCCTGCTGTAAGGATTTAACATATTCCCTTTTTGCTTCCTTGATAATTTTTTACATTGGTCTAGCTACAGAGCACTACGAAACCAATCTGAGGTGAGGCCAGAGGACTTGTGCTTATGCCAGGCTTTGTCACGCTGGATCATCAGCCGTTTTAACTCAGAGGTGATCCACTTGTATCAACTCCTTTTTAAGCTTTGTGATAGGGGCAAACAGGTTGGCCGCTTTTGGTAAATGGAAAAAAAAAAAAAAAAAAATGGAGGCAATCACAACAATGTTTCCTACAGCGGTCCGACAAGTCTGACTGATGGCAGGAAAATAGCCGAGGAGAAGAGGGGATGCCCATGTTTATGTACATGGCAACGTCATCATGGGCTGCCCCCTGAGACTGCATGCAAAGGTTTCCATGTGGTCCTAGTGCCTGGCAGCTATAAGTTCCAAAGGTGTGGTATGATGAAAGAGATATCCTTGGAAGATCTGTTATTGTGTAGTGTTCATCCAAATTTTGCATTTTATTCGCCAACAGTCATTTGGATGACCCAAGATCGGAAATAACTTTTCAATTAGCTTCAAACATAAGCACTGGCAGCTTGGACACCATTTTTGTCAATCGTGCTATTAGGTTGTTTTTCAAGCCAGAGTTCAGTGCCGAGACTCGAGGTCAGGAACTGGCTGGGTCGCAGAGTTCTCCCTTAGCCCTATGGCTGAGCCTGTCTCTGGTGAGAACCAGAGCTGCCCCAAGAGGACTGTATGGCAAGGCAAGTTTTTATTTATTTTTTATAGGGCGCCCATTCCCAGAGGCTTTGGCCGCCTAACAATAGAACAAATCAGAAAATAAAACAACCAAAAAAAAAGTGCATTAAAATTCCAAAAACAAATAAAATTCAGAGTTACAGCTTTAGAATAAACTTCAGATAGCTTAAAACAGTTGGGCTGGAGTAGTTAATCCATAAAAGCCAGGCTAAAGAGGTGGGCCTTCAGCCTCAACCTACCCGGTTAACAAAAACTAAATAAAATAAATAAATGAATACCCCGATCGAGGGGGCCTCCAGGACTGCAGCTAGAAGCGAGTTCCACAGGGTCGGCCCAGCGACACTAAGTGTGATTGCCAGATGTCTTGAGCTGGACCCTGGGAATGTCCAGGAGGACCCAGCCCCTTGAAGAGGAACGGAGGGAGCAAGCAGAGGTCACTGGTGTCAGGAGCTCTGACTAATAGCCAGGACCCAGTCCATATAGGGCCTTATAGGTGAGCAAGCCCACCTTGAAAAGGACCCTCCACCTGACAGGCAGCTAGTACAAAGCACACAGGACTGGGATTACATGACTGTGCCTAGACAGGCCCATCAGCAACTAAGCCGGTGTGTTCTGCATCAGCTGCAGTGTGCGGAAGGTCCCTCCCGTGACCCTGAAGTATAGAGAGTTGCAGTAGTTGAGCCTAGAGGTAACAAAGGCATGTACCAGAGTTGGCAGATCCTCGGGCAAAATGAGGGGTTTAATCCTGGCAATGTTCCGCAAGTGGTTAAAACCACTTCTGACTACAGAAGATACCTGATCTTCAAAGGTCAGCCTGCAGTCCAGGATCACATCAAGACACTGCACCTTTGGTAAGGCAACCACCACAGCAGATCCCAGGAAAAGACCTGTGTTAGCTCCAGGTGGCAACCCATCACACCCACAACCTGACTCGATAACCAGTACCTCCGTCTTATCCGGGTTTAGTTGCAGCCAATTGGAAGCCATCCAGTCATTGATTTTATCCAGACATGTTAAGCACATCCACAGCATTGGATGTTTTGGGTGCAAATGACAGATACAGCTGGGTGTCATCTGCATAGCAGTGAAACTCCAACTGTGCTGTCAAAATGATCTCACCCAGGGGCAACATGCTCACTGCAAGCAGCATCAGAGACAAGATCGAGCCCTGTGGTACTCCACATGATGGGCACTGGGGAGGAGGAGAAATTCCTCATCACCACCCACTGCACCCTATCAGATAGGACTCAAACCATCTGATGACAGTGCCAGCAAGTCCAGAAAACTTACAGAGCCGATCAAGATGCACAACATGGTCCACAGTGTCTAACGCTGAAGAGAGATCAAGGAGCACAAGAATTGACTGGTCTCCTCTATCTCTGGCACTGAGCAGGTCATTATGCACCCTAACTAGTCCTTTTTCCATGCTGCGTTTAGTCCGAAAACCCAACTGAAATGGCTCACAGATGTCAAAGGACACGAGGCAATCCTCGAGCTGTTGTGCCACCGATTTGTCAACCACCTTGCTCAAAAATGGCAGATTGGAGATCGGACGGTAATTTGCCAGGACGTCTGGGTTGAGGGAAGGTTTCTTAAGGAGGGGTTTCACCAGCGCTTCCTTCAGAGCCACTGGGAACACCCCCTCTGCTATCGAACACCTGGCAAACACTGAGCCTACAGCCTCGGCGCATCCCATTAAGAAATGTGCTGGGACTGCATCCAGTTCACAATATGTGCTTCAGCTCTAAGATCACCCCAGTGACCTCAGCCACCTCCACTGGCCTAAACTCCTCCCAGACAGGTGGAGTGGAGTGCTTCTGTTCCTCCCAGTCTGACTACTGCAAGGCAATGACCCCCGACTGGATCCCTGACCAACTAGACAACACTCTGTCAAAGAAAAACAGAGCAAACTCGTCACGTAAAGTGGATGAAAAGGTCTTTCTTGGCTGTAGATAGGCAGGGTGGAGAAGCCTATCCACATTCCGAAAAAGATGAGAATATCTGTTTCTACCTACAGCAATTTCCCTGAACAGGAATTCTGCCTTCTTACGGGAAATTGCCTCCTGGTACTCACTGTAGTGAGCATGCAGGGCCAGTTTGTCGGCCTCCAGCTGGGTCTTCCACCAGCAACGCTCCAACTTCCGACCCTTGATCTTCATCGCCTTGGGATCTCCATTAAACCAAGGGGATCTCAAGTGAGAAGATCTGGGTCATATTATACAAACTACAGTGATGACATCCAGTGCTTCGGATACCACCCTATTATAGGTGGCTACCGCCTCACTGGCGCCAATCGCAATTGGCGCGTCCGCTCTAGACAGGTCAGTTAATGCCAGTAGTTCCTCTGGGCACAAACCCCTTAAAGGGCGGTAACTGACCATCTCCACAGGGGAAGGACTTCCAGGGGGCCCAAAAGTGAACCTCACAGTGCAGTGATCAGACCACAGGACCTGATCAATCGTGAGGCAGTCAACCTCAAGACCCAGCTGGAACACCAGACAGTGTGCGACCATGTTGGTGGGTCACAGAAGCAACCATTTGTGCCAGGCCCAATGATGACATCAACTGGAGGAGGTTGCCTTACCTTCACTCATGTCGCCTGGGGATCTTCCTCTATGGACACCATCGAAGTGGTTCCTCTTCTGTAGGTAGACTCTCCACAGGAGGTTTTGTCATCCCCTCCCCTTCCCTAGGGTGAGGTCTGCAGAATGTTCCTGCAGCCCAGGTACAGACCATAGGGCCTATGGCTCTTCTCTCCCTCTTGGGTCTCTGCTATCACTACCTCAGCCCCCAGGTATCATGGGTCCTCTCCAGACCATCACCTGGAGCCAGCATGGAAGCAAGGCTGGTATGCTGTTCCAGTACCATACCAATGCCAGCAGTGTCCAGTTCTTACACGGCCTCAAGCTACCACCCCCTTCCATGTCCACTGCCTCCTCTCTGTGTGTCTTCTGAGGGCAAGGAATCCTCCCAAGACCTGTCCTCAACCTCTGTGTGCTCCCTGTACCAGACATTCCTGACAGATGTGGTGCAGGTGCTGGATACTGGCACCACTGACAAGGATAATACCCTGTCCATGCAGCTGGACTCTTAGGACACTTCAGCGATGACCACTGTGTTATTCCCTCCCTGGCCCAGGGCCTTTGAGAAATGTTCCGGGATAGTCTCGAAATATTCCTTCGCTCTACATCCAGCTCCCAGGAACATCTACCAGTAGTGCTGCTCACCCATGGGCTCTGCTGGCAACGTACCTCACCCCACCTACAGGATTCAGGTTCTACAGACCCTGGATGGTCCTTGTTGCCCAGTATGTGACCAACTTCCTGATGTGGACTCTGTGCAGATGAGGAATAAGGTTTTCACCTCAGCACACACTAGGAAGTACATCTCGGCACATCAGGGACACATGGCAGCTTATAACAAGTGCCTGTGGGTGCAACCAGGACAGCTCCTAGTTGCCACGCTGCAAATGGAGTTAGGCAAGCTATCTGCCTTTACACAAGGGCATGGAACAGCGCAGCACCAGACAAGGGCATCATATGGCACCAATGAGGTGGCCATACCGCTCAACCTATCAGCATTAAAAATCATAACACTGGCCTTCAAAAGTCATAGCAAAGGGCCAGAATGTGTAGCACTTTCTTATTTTAATCAGTAATAGGTCTACAGATAGTGGGCCCCATATAGATGGTGATAAGGAATGTTTCTATCAACTTTGTTCAATGATTTGATAGTTTGCGTGTCCAAAAATAGCTCTAACATTATGAGGAACATCAGTAAACCTATGCGGAGCAAGGGTAAATTTGAGTGTGAAAAATCATAGCGCTATGCAAAATTCATAGCAGTTGAGAGGTATGGAGGTGGCCTCCAGCCTGGTGGAACCCAGAGTCTGCATTCGGCAGATGGCGTGGCTTTGCCTTTCTCAACTGGCACCTCTGACCCAGTGAAAGGTAATTAACGCACAGTTCCAGGGGACTCACTTTTCCCCTAGAGAGTCAGATGGGAACTCGGAGGGTGGGGGCCCCAACTTTTACATTCTGTCTGAGTGTTCTTAAGTCCCTGCCCTCAGGTGTTCTCCCCCACAAAGAGGGCAGAGGGTAACTATACCCTCAAGGTGTGCCTGCTCCTCCCTAACTGGGAAGCTTGGTACTCAGACCCATATGTATGAATCAGTCGCAAAGATACGAAAATTAATGTACTCACCATAATTTTTTATCTTCCTCAATATCTTTACCATTGATTCAGATGCCCACCTTCCATCCCCCTGCTCAGCTGTGAGCCATGACCTCTGGCAGCTCAGCCTGTTGGTGCTGGTAGCAGTGCTACCTCAGTCTCCTCTGCCATGGCCCTTTTGAGTGGCTACTTACTTGTAACAAACAAAAAAAGAAAAAAAAAAAAAAAAAGGAGGGTTGGGCATCTTGGTGCCAACCCTCACCAAAAATAAAGAGAGTGGGGGCTACTGGATTAAAAAAAAAAAAAGAAACCCCTTTTATTTTTCTTCATGGACTGGGTCGGTGGCCACCTTCCCATCATTTTTTCTCCCACCTTCTCCCTGCCCAGGGTAATCCCCTGTAGGGTATATCCCTGTTAGTTGCTACATACAACATGTGCCATAGGCACAATCCAGTATAACACCACTGAGCATATACTCTGCGGACTAATGCAATGCACTTGTTTGGATCCACATACTAGCTTTACACAGGGTACCTCCCTGGGGGATGCAGGGAGAAACAAGGTATGTTCTTCTCTCATACTGTGTTTTTGGTTGGTATGCTGTGTCTCGTCTCTCTCTCTATGCGTTGGGCTCTGCCCACTATGTATGGAGCATGCCAGAGGGAGTTAGCCACATCCTGACTCCCTAGGACTGCAGCTCCTATGCTCTTCACCTCTTCCTGCCAGTCATCTTGGAGAAGGCAGGGCTGTGAGTTTACTCAATCTTATCTGGTAGCATGGAACTATTATTTTGGGAATCCAGTTGTCATGTTTCCATTTTTGGCATTTTTTGCCATATGATTTGCAAGGAGGTGCCAAACTGGACTTCTCTTTTTGCCGCTTCTACCAAAGTTATTTTTGCTGCTTCTACCAGACACATTTGCTTAGGGCTGTTGCCTTGTCTTTTTACCTATTAGTATCCATACTCTTTCTGGCTAATGGTTAAAAGGACACTGTCTGCCCTTTTTGCATCATATTCTTTCTCGTTAAAACCGTTAAAAAAAAAAGCATTTTTTGATCAATTACCTGCTCTAAAATTCATTCATGTTGCTGGTTGTTTTATCTGCCTCCTTGCTTAGCAGAACTAAAAGGCATGCTAATGTATAGTTACATACAACCTTGATTTGTCTCAAATCCATGATCTACTCCTACTGCATACTTCTTGAACATTGGAAACACACCCAAACAGTGCAGCCACTTATGATGCAATAGTCTCCTCTACTCCCAATGCAAAATTAGTGGCTAGACTGTGTTGGGGGTGTTCCCAAACCCAGGACAGATGCAATGGGAGTTTATCAAGGAATGTAAACAAACATGTTTTGGTGTGGTAACACCAGTATGGTGGGTAGTCCGTTTTTCACTTTTTAAAAGAAAATAATCAGAATCAAACTACCAATTACATCAGCAGTCTCCACAGAATGTGAATCGTAACATATGTTTTTTAAAGAGATTCACCAACATAAACATTAATACTCCTGCACCTGAAATATAGATGCCTTACCCCCACAGGAGTCAAGAATTGTGAATATTTCCAATTGTAATCCATTATGAAAAAAACTGCATCATTTGTAAAAGTCTTGAAACAGGGTTCCACAGACTTCCCTGTTATAAGTGCCACCCTCGCTCCGCCCCCGCGCTCACTAACATTATGACAAGATGCCAGTGAGAGCACGGGGGCATGAGCCATTCTAATTAATAGGCGGCATCTTTTCCAGCAATTTTATGAATTATCATGGCCAGTTGGTAATGAAACGTGGGCACCGATCAACTAACAAGGGGCTTGTTAGTTGACCAGTATCCATGTTTCACCACCATCTGCCCATGATGATATATAAATATTGAAAAGAAATACCATTTATCACAATGGGCGTGTCCCCTAGCTCCTCACAGGCATCTCGTCATAACATTAGGTGAGTGGGATGGAGCGAGATGCACTTCTAACAGGGAAGTCTGGGGACCCTGTTTCAAGACCCTTTACAAGTGATTTTTTCATAATGGATTACAATTGGAAATATTCACAATTTCTAATTTCTGTAAGGGTAATGGTCATTATATTTCAGGTGCAGGAGTTTTGATTGGTGAACCTCTTTAAAACTAGGGATGCTTTGAGGCCGGGCGGGGGGTGGGGTCGACAGTGTCCCTTTAACAGGATCTAGCTCCATCTGAGACCCACTACCCTGGTGCCACCCAATGGCCCAATCTCTAAACTGGGAGTCAGGTTCTGTTTGGTTGTTTATTGTTTGTCTATGTCTTCATGTTCCCCCCATGCTGACCAGCCCCCATCCAGCGGTTCTATTTGGTTGTTTAGTTTTTAATTTTTGTTTATGTCTTTATGCTCCCCTGTGCTGACCAACCCCCTTCCGGTCCCCCCAGCCCTGTCACCCCAGCATCCTCTGGGACTTACCCTGCCAGGACGAGCCCAGATAGCCAGGTGCAGGTCCTACGGGAGACCAGTGTCATCCTACCCGTTGACAAGTTTCCCTTTTTCTCCCCTGGCATGGAGGAAGAGATGTGCAATGGCGCCAATGGCGGTGCCCTGTACGCTCCCATGCTCAGCATGTCAGGCGTCTGCCCTGCCTCCATCCCCCCATTGTGAAGTGCTGGCATGCCTGCCCCCAGCCACTGCTAGGGGCCAGGCTAATGCTGGCCACTGATCCCCTACCTCCCCAGAGCATGGGTGTAGGCAGGCATACTCCAAGCACTCCATGGTGTGCAATTTTATTTAAGGGGGGGGTAGCAAATAGGCTCTGAACTGCTTCCTTTTTCCAAGAAAACTAAAAGAAAATACTGAACCTTTATGTAATTTTATTCATAGGAGTTGAAACTAGAAGGGCTGGTCACTAATACTCTCTTTGCATCCCAAGGACAATACAACTTTACAGGCTCTGGGCTGGTATGTGGGTGTCTTAGGGAACAATGCATGGCATTTGTATTTACCAATGCATGGCAACAACCATTGTCATGAGACACAAAAATTGTATTTATTGTGCCAATTGAGGCAAAAAACACAGTCCTGGTGTACATTTATATATTGTTTAGCTACAGCCTGGGGAGGGGTAGCTCATCCTAACAAGGGGGTGGGGTAGCAGTGAGTCCACTTGGTGTGCACATCTGAAATCCCTGGCTACACCCCTGCCTCGGAGGAAGAAAGCAGTCCTTGGGACACTCAATGCCCCCCACCCACCCTCTGACTCCATTTTATATCCTCGTACTATCCCTTTGGGTAGAAAGTATCTAGCCCTCTATTATTTTCTCTCCACTTTGTCTCTCTCCTAGCGAACAGAACAGAGATGCGCGAGAGTCTCGATGGTTACTGGCTGTGTGCGGCACCATGTGGGTAAGTGCTACACGCGAGCAGCATCACTAGTTAATGTCGGCTTCCTCCCTAGAAGAAACTCCCACAAGGTCCTAGTGCCTCTGGCCTAGACCCATATGTATAAATCAATGATGAAGATATTTAGAAAGATCAACAATTACAGTGAGTATGTAATTTTCATTTGTAGTAAGCATGTATACAAATACAGTATGATCTAATTCATGGACAGGCTGCAGCAAATAAAGCCAACTGAGGCAACAAGAACAGTGGTACAATTCAACTCATTTTACAGGAGTAAACACAAGTGTGTTTGCAGATATTGCCTTTAACCAAGTCTTTTGCTGATTCTCAGTGTAATCCTGTCATTTATGATCATTGCTGACAACCACACATGTACCCCATCCTCCAACAATGCCACGACAATTTTACCTTTGCTCCTTCTATCATATGGGGGTCTTTCAGCAATGCATTTTGAAGTCCTTCCTCTGTGGCAAATCCAATCCAACAGAAACCTCTATGGAATCCCGTCTCTTTGTCCTGTCGGGCCAGGGGAAGAGAAGAAGAGACACGCACATCTTTGTTAAAGAAATAAAGTTATCAAAAACGGTTTAACTTCTGGATAGATGTTTTTCTACAGGAGGAGTCAAAATCACAATCCTCAACTTCAGTACGAGAACAGAACCCATCAGAGAGGAGTTATACATTATGATGACATCGCAGTAGCCTGCTGGCGCCCCGAGGCTAGCCAACTCAGAGAATCAGTGAAATCTTCACACAAACAGCTGACTTGAAACTTGTACATAGCTTTTACCAGGGCTCTGCTTTACCTGCAGCTGCATCTTTTCAATACACAAGGACTCAACTCAAAATATACAATTTATCACCACTGTGGGGTAGTAGAGATAGGATTTTCCTAAATATTGGCTTTCCTATTCATGAGTTATGGTGGTGTCCCGTCTCACACTGAGAAATGTTACATATTTTTAATCCGCCCATTGTGTATCCCATATTTATACAACAACAGTCGAGACATTAAATGACAAGACAGGTGATATCTTTGAAGACAACCTCAAGCTATCATGATATATTATTGTTAGATCTTCCCCAAGTCAGTCTGCACCATACGTAATTCTTGGGTCTAGGCTGGAGGACTGGACTCTGCTCGGGAGCTTGCCTCTAAAATATTTTTGGAGCAGGGGGAGCAGACGTCGTAGACGGCGCCACCCATGAGGCCGACGTACTACATGGTGCTCGCAAACTGGCCTGTAACAGACACAGACTCCTCCCAGCTCCTCAGTTCTGTTTTTTCCACCACTGAGGAAGTATCTCAGCAAGGGAAGTCTCACAGACTCTGCATCAGCTCTTTTCCCTCTTAGCCTACTCAATGCCCGATGACTCAGTTTGACGCCGTAGTCGATGCCGTAAGTTCAGTACAGTTTTCGGCACAGATTTTCTTATTTTTAACAGTTTTTCCTCCCCTTTTGTTTTTCTTTCCGTCAGCGGCGATGTTGGGTCCGGAGCCTAAGAAATCTCAGAAGAAAGCGGGAGTTGCCCCCATGCATCGCTGCCCCTGTGGCAACTCCATGACCGTGTCCGACCTCCATGACCACTGTTTTTCATGTTTGGGTCCCTGCCACACTATGGACGAGTGCAATGCCCATTTCTCTATGGATTACTACACCCTTATTATCTGCGCCACGAGGTTGGAGAGGTGGTTGTCATCGCAGTCAGGACACCAAAACAAGGTCTCTGGGCTCCTCCCCAGAGCCCCTCCCTGGTTCTATATGGGCCAGTAGAAAGAAGACCCCCGCTGTTTCAAATCTTGCTGAAACAAGGGCTCTCAGCGAAGGGTTGGTGGGGCAGCTGTCCACCTCCAGGGGGCAACTAAGCACCCCTCACAGTCCAGTGTCTCCTCAGAGACTCTGACAACCCCAGGTGTGGTGCCGCAGCTATACCATGGGCTTGCTCTAGTGGTCCCCTCAGTGCCGCGGCCCAGTGCCACCTCCGCTCCTGATGCAGACTCCAGCACTGGTGAGCAGGGCAGAGCCAGCCATGCACCCAGGCTCCCCTCCAACGCCGCTCTCAGTGCCGAAGGGCCTCGGATCCAGGGGATGGCTAGCCTAGAGATCTCCCTGATCTTGTCCTCTGCCTCAGAGGGCGAAGATTGGGATGATTCCGACTGGCTGCTCAGCTCTGAGGAGTCCCTGGATGCTTCCTGGGTAACCCAGAGGCCTTCAGTGGCTCTGGACCCTCCGGGCTGTTCCCTTAGTGCTGCTCACGATGATGCCTCCCCGTGCCCTCCGGAGCCGGGGACTCTCTTGGTGCCGACTGCAGCTCTTCTGGGGTTGGCGGCACCAGGGCTGGGGCCATGTCTCGTGCCGGGTCTGCTTCCTCTGTTCCTTTGCAGGTGGGGGTGGCCAAGGCAGCCGAGGATGGTGCCGACAGGGATCCACACTCCCCTCCGCAGTGACTGGGACCTCTTCTTCTCCTGCTAGCCCAGATTTGTCCGTTAGGCCTCTTTCAAGGGGCGGAACACAGTCTTCTGAGGCAGGGGTTGGCAGGGCTTGCTCGGTACTGCGGTCCACCTGTGGAGCCTCCAGGGGCTTGGGGAGGAGCTGTAGTGCTGATGCTGCTTTGTCTTCCCCTCCTCTTATAGGGAGTTCCGCAGTTGGTGAGGACATGGGCCTCCCTTCGGGCTCTGTAAGGCTCCGTTCTCACCTGGTGGTCTCCCCCCCCGGGCACTACCCTGTTTGCCCCACTGCTGTTGAATGTCCGGAGGTAGGCGGGAGAGGCAGCCACCCCCTTCGGGAGTGGTCTCCTGCTCTATCTCACAGTCCTTGCAAGGGACCATCCTTGGTTCACCAGGCCGCTCCTTCTGTTCATCCTCTGTCTCCTCCCTCCTTCTTCCTGGTCTCCTTGGCCCGAGGGGGCTAATGACCTGGGACAAGTTCAGGGGGTCAGTGGCTGCATTTCCCAAGTATTTGAGGGCACTTAACGAGGTCATCTTTAGACCTCAAACCCTGGCACCGCCTCCCTCTGAGCCGAGCTCCTCCAAATTCTTCCACTTCTTCCACTGAGTAATAGGATGCCTCCTTTCACTACTCTGCTGATGTGGACTTCACATCACTATCAGTGCTTCCTAGTGGAGATGTTGGAGGAGCTGCACATTTCCCATTTCACGAGACACAACCCTGCTCACGTGACACTGGCATTCCTTGGGGAATACAGTGCTGACCACTTGGCCATACCTCCCTGGCCCAAGTCATTCACAGAGGCTTTGTACGCGGTCTGGCAACGTCCCGCTGCCCCAGCTCCTGCCCCTAGGGATTGCATGCACAGGTCTCAGGTTCTCCTCCTACTTCTCCCTACCAGAGGTTAGCCTCCTCTTTTTAGAGGGATTCTTTCAATAGAGCTCTCAAGTGGACTGGGATTACAGAGGTCCTCCTGTGGTTCTCCCTTACTATCTTCGAACCCCTTACCTCTCCTTTGGGGGTATTAAAAACAAAAAAAAAATTATACAAGAGAGGTGATCCTATACTCCCTTTCCTTAAAGAGATCACCTAGCCTGTGATCCCTTAGCCCCTCCTCCTCATACTCCCCCCCCCCACCATTTTTTATCTTTTCATGTCCAACTTTTTTTCCCTGAGCCCAATAAAACAAAAAAAAAAAAAAAGGGGAGAAAAGTGGAGACCGGTACTGTTCAAGCAGTCTATTCTATATCCGCTCGCTTGCCGGCTGGGCTCTTTTCAACTATCTTTCTTCTCAGATCTGGTGAAACGCTGAGCACCTTGGCTTTGCACCCTCTTTAAGGGCCCTGCCTCAGTGGCCAAAGGGAGGACAGTGGGAGGAGGACCATCTCTCTCCCCCTCTTTCTCTCCTTTTCTCCATATTGCCTTCTATTTTTCCTTTCTTTTACCTAGGGCTGCCCAGCATGCTGGCCATCCATGCCCTTCCTAGTCCCTCTACTTAACTATGCCTTCCTGTTAAGTCGGCCTTTTGTCTCCCCCTCCCATGCCCTGGGCTCTCTTGCTCTCCCCTCCTCACCCTGTTACTATCCTCCTCTCCTGGCGGACAGAGCTGAGGAGCTGGGAGGAGTCGGCATAGGTTATAGGCCAGTCTGCGAGCACCACGTAGTATGTCGGCCTTGTAGGCGTCACCATCTCTGACGTTGGCTCCCCCAACTCCAAAAATGTTTTAAAGAGACAAGCTCCTGAGCAGAGTTCAGTCCTCCGGCCTAGACCCAAGCGTGACGAATGGTGAAGATACTTGGGAAGATCAAGAATTAGGGCAAGCAGGTAATTTTCATTTTTGTCATAATGGTATCTTTGAGGGGGAACTGTCAGCTCCCCAGAAGGAAAACAGTGGTAACTATAGGCACAGATTAGCAAAATCGGAAGCAAGGTGAATTTGTTTTTAGTCACTTGTCTGTAAACCTTACATTTATCTGGTTGATCCTGCAACCCCCACTGAGCATTTTTCTTCCAAGAGTTCCCTGCCGCCAACCCTCTGATGACACGTACAATGGCTAAGCAGCAGGGATGTCTAAATGCCTGTAGGCATATTATAACTGCTATTTTTGTATACTGCAAATTATCATGTTTACATTACCATTATCAATTAGCCAAGGAACACTCTTTCCCTAGCTGATCGACAATGTGCAGTATAAAAAAAAAAAAAAAAAAAAACAGCTGCTACAGCATGCCCATTAGGCATATAGACGTCTTCTGCAGCTCAGCCAGTCATGCATGTCATCAGAGGGCTGGCTGAGGGGGACACTGGGAGAAAAATGTCCGGCGGAGGGAGGTAGAGCACAGGATCAACCACATAAATATATGTGGTTTATAGACAAGAGACTGGAAAAAAAAATTCACCTTGCTTGTGATTTGATGCTTTCCTTCTGGCGACCGGACTGTTCCTCTTTAAGGTTACTTTTATCACAATAGAGCAGTCGGAGAGCAGCAGTCACAAAGATGATGGTATCTCAGCTGTCTAATGCAGTACTGAAGCCAGCAGCTGAACTCAAAGAGAAACAGTTCAATCTTTCAACAGCAGGTTTAAAAGCTGTAACTAGTAAACTGATGAAAAAATCAAATCTGCAGTTTATCATCACTTGTAAGGGGGCAGGACTTTCACAATTCATTCATTAGTTACAATCCTGCCCCCACACACTTGAAGATAAAATGCATATTTTGAGTCAGGTCGTTGCATATCTCCTAAATACTGGTACAAGATGTTCAAGGCTAAAGAATGTGAATCTCAAATCTTGATACTGCTCAGTCAAAGAAAAGGGATTCATAAAAACTTACTAAGCCAACACAGTTTCTGGGCATCTGTCCCAATTTTTAAAATATTAGAACAGAACCTGGTTTTATATAGTGCCCTTCATGCATTAGGTTTATAGAAGTGGAAGAACAAAAACACGTTAGCATGAGGCTGCATATTAAAACAAAACGGTTAAATGCACGTGGAAAATTGAAAATAAAATTGGAAGCAACATGTCATTATCCTGTTCGCCATGAATGATCAACAAAGAAAAAAGAAACCAAAGTATCTTGAAGTGTTTCACAAAGAGTAAAGATTCCAGGACAGTGACTGTATGGAGGAAAATGCAGTAGCCTTTATACGGCCATCATCATCATCCCACACAATACTGGACCGGTATAACTGAGAGGAACTGTTGGTCAGCATCACTCCGTACAGCTTTGGGCAGTTGCAATTGTCGGCTAATCAGATCACTGTCCCACAGAGAATTGGTTAGCCTTATTTACACAGTAATGGTCAACAGCAGTTGATGGGGGTGTTGGTAAATATCACCCCCACAAAGAACTGGACTGCTGCAATTGATGGGGCTGTTGATAAATATCATCCCACACAGAGACTGTTGTGTTGTTATACCTTGGTCGCAGGTACTCATCATGAAGGGTAGTTTCATGCTGAGTTATTCTGATCATTGAAGTCCACAAGTGTACCTACTCTTACAGTGATAGGAGTAACTGTGGCCATCATTTTAGAACCAACAGGAGTCTTAACAGTGATGTCATACTCCTCTGCAATTATCTCATGTCTTAGATGTTGCCCCGCTGATGAAATTTGGAACATAGAAAAAATGTTCAACTCTGCACCATGATTATGCTCCCCTTCTTGTTCTAACGCCAGATTAGATCTTCCTGGACTAAAAGCCTCCACCACTCATTCACACTAATGGGACTACACCGGAGGCACTAGGACCCCACGAGAGCCAAAAATCTTCAGGAGGGCCGGCACCAGGATAGGACCACGCATGCGCAGCGCCGCAAGACTAGCTTGCGTCGTATAGGCTATCTCGGCATCGACCCTCCAACCACCTCAGTTCCTTTTCTCCTGCCGACAAGTGCGCTTCGATGACTATGTTGCTCGTCTGCCAGGAGTTAAGTCTTTGTCTATATGACAGCAGCTATAGCCATTAAGTATTCGATAATTTACTTCTTTTATAGTGTTCTTCTCTCATTTAAAAAAAAAAAAGAAAGAAGAAGATGAACAAGAAGAGGACAAAGAAATTCTCAGCCTGCCATCAACGGAGTCAACCTTAGATGGTAGCAATGACAGTAGGGAGACCTCATTTGAAAGCTGTGATGGCAGTGGGGCTGTGTCCGGTCCACCGCCCTTTGGGGGGGGAGGTCTGACCTGAGCAGTCCGGTGCTCTTGAGGGAGATAGTCCTTGGCACAAAAGCAGTGGAGCCGTTCCCGACCTCGATCGGGATCCGCTCCGCTCAACCTCGAGCTCTTCTCCCGTCAGTGGAAGACGAAACGGTACCACTCGAGGTTGCCCTCTGGTACGTCTGCATGGGGATCGTCCGGGGTGGTGAGCAGTAGGCCTGACCAGACTTCAGTGGGGTCATCTGTGGCTCCTTTCTTAATGGCCGTGATCTTCGACACCGGGCCCAGTCTCTGTCCTTGATGGGACTCCGGTGAGCAGTTTCACCTCTGGGCTGCTCTTTTAGAGCAGGGGACACAATGTCTACCCAGCTGATTTGGACAGTGGACCCGGTTCTGGGGCCTGCGGGCCTCTGAGCCATAGCTAAGTTGGGTGGGCTGGATGTGCACAGTGCCTTCTCCGGTGCCAGCGCCAGACGCCGACCCCGCGTGCCTACCCTCCTCACCTTTCCCTCTGCAGGGGCTGGCATGGGTACTGCTTTCCTTCTCCCCCTTTTTTCTTCAGGTCTAGGGCCAATATGCCTGATGCAGCGTGTGGTGCCGGTGCCGCGAATGGCGCCGAACTCCTCGACGCTGGTCCAGGTGGCGGCATCTCTCATGATTCTAGCCTGGACCTGACTTTTGGAGGTTCTTCTGGGGTAGAAGTGGATCTGGATGAATCTCTTCCTGTCCTACTTTGTTGGAGATGCAGTGGATTACTCATTTTAGAGGCTGGAATGCAAGTCTTCTGTATCAGCAGAGCCTGTGATAGAAGATCTTCTTTTCAGTTTTTCCTCAGGGATATGGGGTCCTCCATAACATTTCAGACTTCATCTGTGGACCAAAGCAGACTTCAACATCTGGAGTTCCTACAGTCCTCAGTACAAGTACACCCTGTGGAACACACTAAATTCAATGGTCAAGAGCCTCCCGGACTCTACTGCTCCACTGCTAAGGGCATATAGCCCAATAATCAGCTAAAAGCTTTTATAAACCCCTATGACACTGTCCCTAGGGTGGCTACCATTGGCAGCAAGTGATTAACATCTCCTTGGCAGTGATTATTGGTTCGGCCCTCAGATTGAGCTCTGGAGGGCGCTCAGACTCCTGCTGCCCCTCAGAGGGATGGCACCGCCATCATTCTCGTAACAGGCATTCCTTTCAAGGTAGAGGCCTGGAAGTCTTTGTCAGGAACCAACTCCAACTTCAAAAAAAAAAAAAAAAATTCACAGCAGAGGGCACAGGGCCCGAAAGCACCCGGTACCATCCTCTTGGATCCGGCCCAGGTCCCATCTCATCTGTCTGAGGTGGACGCTTCTCAGCGGTAGTGTGGGGCACCTGATTTGGTTTTATAACTAGTGGAAGTCCAGTCCAGCAGACATATGGGTCATCAGGATTGTCCGAGAGGGATACTCTAGTTTAATCGATTGGGTATTAGTAAGTAATGTAAAAAACAATGGAATTTCAGGGGTATTAGCCGATGTAATTAGCGATCATCATCCAATTTACTGTATCTGGGGGAATATGTGTAGTGCAAAATAGAACTTTAAACGAGAATTTGTTAGCCATTAAACAAGACCTGTCACTGGTCACTTGGACCCAATTAAATAATACTAGAGATGTTAATGAAGCAGTAAGTATATTCACCGACACGTTAAATGCAATAATTGATAAACGAGATCCAATAAAGAGGAGAAGGGTGAAAGGTATTAGAAATAAATGGTTAAATCCTAAAATGTTTCAATTAATGAAGGAAAGGGATGCAGATAACCAATTATATAGAAACACTAGGTTAGAATCAGACTGGAACCACTATAAAAAGTTGAGAAATAGATGTAAAAAAGAAATAAAAAATCTAAGGTTGAGTTTTATAGGAATAAACAGGTTACTACTTTTCATGATAAAAAACAGCTTTGGAAAAATGTGAATAATTTGTTGGCACCAAAAAAAAAGAATAATATAATTGGTTTGGTTAAAGAACAACAGGTGATCACAGGGAAAAAGGAAATGGCAGACTACCTGAATGAAAAATTCAATGATCTAGATGAGTATCTACTGGATTTTGGGGAAAGGGTTACAATTAGAATGTTTGACAAAAGTGATAACTTATCTAAGTTTTATTTTAAGAGAATTACATGGAATGAAGTTTATCAGGAACTCTTAAATTGGACGAAGCAAAAAGGACCTGGGTTTGATCAAATAGAATCAAGAATCTTAAAAATAATGGCAAATGAGATTGCAAAACCATTACAGATAATCTTTAACGTATCACTTGAAACAAAAATTGTACCAGCTATGTGGAAGAAAGCAATAGTGATTCCAGTTTTTAAAGGGGGCCAGGCAGATCTTGCGGTAAATTACAGACCGATCTCCCTTCTGTCTATAGTGGGAAAAGTCCAGAAAAGTTACTGCATCTACAAATTGTGGAACATTTAAATAAATATCAGGTGCTTACGGATGCACAACATAGCTTCCATAGGGGGTGTGGTACGACGGCCTTGCTCAGGTTCACGAACGACTTGCAAGAAAATATGGATCAGGGGAAGTGTACGGGTACGGTGTTCGTGGACCTGACCAAGGCCTTTGACTTAGCGGACCACCAAATACTGATCTCCAAACTGAAAGTGTTGAGGTTTGGAGGGTCAGTGACTGAATGGTTAAATGATTACCTGACTATGAGAGAACAGCAGGTTAGGACAGAGGATACTGTATCTGAATTCAGAAAAGTTAGTTATGGGGTATCACAGGGATCAGTATTGGGGCCCCTGTTGTTCTCCCTATATATAAATGAATTACCCATAATATGTAAAGATTCCTCCTTAATTCTGTATGCAGATGATGCAGTTTTATATGTGGCCAAGAAGAATATTGACATGGTTTGAATTAAGTTAGAAAATGACTATAGAAAAATGATAGCACGGTTGAAAGTAAATAGATTAGTTTTGAATAAAAAAAAAAAAGATAAAAGGAATGCTGTTCAGTACGCCTGCAAAGTTTAGGAGGATGAGGGAAGTTCTGAAAATAATAGATAATGAAGGTTTTTTTCTTGATATGGTCACCGAGTTTCGTTATTTGGGTGTGCTATTAGATAATCATCTTTCCTTTGTTCCTCATGTGAATAATGTATCTAACAGATACATAGTAGAATTGGTGCCCTATATACTGTACAGTAAGGGATTTTTTAACAGATGATACTAGGAAAACTATAGTAACAGCATGTTTATTGCCCTTACTAGATTATGGAGGGTTGATTGGGGGGGGGGGAGACAGAAAAGGTAAAACTGCAGAGACATAGTTTATATAATTCTATCTGTAGATTTGCATTAAGGGCTAGACATAGGGAACATAATTGTAATCTATATAGTAGACTGGGTTGGCTACCTTTGGTGCAAAGAGATTCTATGCAGGAATTATGTTTTGTGCATAGATCACTTTACAGTGTTATATACACTCCTATGCACAACTTTTTTTTTTTTTTTTTTAGAACAAATATTAGGCAGCTAAGATCCAGTTCCTCAGTTTTGCTGGAAATTCCTCTTTGTAAAACATCAAAGAATCAAAAATCCTTTAAATACTGTGCAATAGATAGTTGGAACAAATTGTCTGATGATTTAAGAAAATTAGGAAGTTTAACTTCTTTTAAAGTATCTTTAAAAAGACACTTGTACCTTGGGGTGGGTTGTAAGTGTACTTAGAGGTTTTCTATAGCATTGCACTTTATATTTTATAATCTGTTTTCGGATTATACCAAAGATAGAGAGAATATCCATATTGTCATGTGTTTTTATTATGTTTATCTGACTGTGATTTTGTTTTGTATCCGGGTCAAGCCTGTAAAAGGGCCAAGTGGCCCAGTGCTTTTTAACCGGTTAACAAAGTTTTAAATAAAAAAATAAAATAAAAATTTCAGAGAGCTTTTCCCTAGACCCAGGTGGCAGCCCACTCTGTTTGCCTCTCTGTCAAACCCTCTTTCCTCTGAAAGACGGGGCCTCAGAGCAGTAGAAGTTGTTCCATGGTGACTCGGAACACAGGTTCCTACTCCCTTACTTGGTTCCAAGATAACAGGCGGCATGCGCCCATTTCTTGACCTTGAAAGGTTAAACAAGTACCTGTTCAGGGAGGCGTTCACTACAACCTTGGTATTCAAGCCTTCACTTCCTGGATGTTTGGATCCGGGCTAGAGTCTCAGGAAGCAGTTGCCACAGCTTCTCAGTCGCTTTCTTCCAGGAGGGGTTTTCTGATTCAGGGAAGGTGCCAGATTCACCTACCCAGCAGCTCCTTTTCATAGGAGCCCTCCTGGACACTTCCAGGGCGAGGGTTCTTCCTTCTGCATAATTGCAGAAACGACATCTTCAGATGTCTCGTTACTTCATGGAAAGTGACTCTGTCCGGGCCCTTTTCGATGCAGCAGATGCTGGGACTTATGCCTTCGTCCACAACAAATAGTTGTCTCCGACCATGCATCTGCGGTCCTCCGCATAAATAACAGAACCTCGGACAAAATTACTTACATGGTAAATGCAGTTGGCCTAGCTTCTGCTAGGTCTACCCTTACCCTCTAAATCCCAGATCACCATCACCATGGTTATACTCCTAATCAGTTGGGGAGCTCACTGTCAAGACCTCCACATTCAAGTGTGGAGCCAGGAGGAGCATCACATTCTCATTAATTTCTTAGAGACGAGAGCTGTCTTACACGCTTTCTAAGTCCTGAAGAAGGCCCTCTGCCACGAAGTGATCCCACTTCGGACAGATGACAAAACTGTGATGTTTTGATCAACAAGCAGGGTGGAGCACTCTCCTACCCGCTGTGCAGGAAGGCCATGGGGAGGTGAGCGTGGTGCCTTGAGCACACTGCATCAGTTCAGGCATTGTGCAGTCACTATTCGACGAGTGGGGCAGTCTGGACCTGGTCCTTTCTGCGACCCCTCTCAATGCAAATCTGCCCCTATCCTGCTTCAGAAATCCAGACCCTGGTGTTTTCTGTCAGAATGTAGTCACTGAAGTAGACAAGATGCTCCTGTATGCTTTCCCCCTCTTCCCTTAGTTCAGAGGGTGCTGCTCAAGCTGTAGGCAAACGGGGGCAGGATGATTCTAATCATCCCAGACTGATCTCGGCAGATATAATTTGCATAGACAGACAACTGTTCAGAAGTTCCCCCGAGGAGACTCCGTCTACAAGTGGACCCTCTGACAAAGGGATTTTGGTCCATCCCTCCTTCGCTCCCTTCATCTCCATGCCAGGCTCCTGAGGGGATGAAAATGGGCAAGTTTTAGGTTTCCAGACAATCGTAGAAATCTTATTGGCAGCGCATAGACCTTCCACCAGGAGAACTTGCGCGGCTAAGTGGTTATGCTTCACCATCTGGTGTGCAAAGTTCCATCTGGACCCTTTTGGTTGCCCACCAAGTAAAATTTTGGGGTTCCTCACAGACCTGTTGAATGCAGGTCTGCATTTCTCGGCAGAGAATGTTCACCTCTGCGCATTTTTAGACTATCTTAAGCCAGTAGACAACAGAGACACATAGACTGACAGCAGATAAGGACTGCTTGGCCCACCTAGTCTGCCCATTTCCCTACCTACATGATAAGCTGCAGATACTAGTTAACCAACAGCCTATTTCTTCCTACTCCCCACAAGAATTGCCTTATGTCTGTCCCATGCATTCTTGAATTCTCCCACAGTTTTAGACCCCACAACCTCCTCAGGAAGGCTGTTCCATGTGTCCACCACCCTCTCTGTGAAAAAATACTTCCTCACACTGCCCGAGCCATTCCCCCCTCTATCTTCAAATTGTGTCCCCTTGTTCTTGCACATCTCTTTTTTTGAAAGATGCTACCCTCTTGGACTTTGTTGATTCCACTGAGGTACTTAAAAGTTTCTATCATGTCCCCCCTCTCCCTCCTTTCCTCAAGGGCATACATATTAAAACTCCTTTAGTCTCTCCTCGTATGGCTTCTCCTGCAGACCCTGTGCCATTTTAGTTGCCCTCCTCTGGACTGCTTCCATCCTCTCTATGTCCTTGTGGAGATGGGGTCTCCAGAACTGGACGCAGTACTCCAGATGGGGTCTCACCAACTGCCTGTACAGACGGATAACAACTTCCTGTTTTCTGCTGGTGATGCCTCTCCCTATACATCCCAGTACCCCCCAGCCCTCCCTACTGCCTTCTCACATTACTTGCTAACCTTAAGGTCATCTGACAGGATTACCCCCAGGTCCCTTTCCATTTTTGTTGTTGTTACTACCCCCCCCCCCTGTGTAATCTTCCCATGGGTTTTTGTTTCCCAGGTGCATTATTTTGCACTTCTTTGCACTGAATCCAAGCTGCCATACTTCTGACCATTCCTCCAACCTTGCCAAGTCCCTTATCATCCTTTCCACACCTCCTTGTGTATCAACCTTGTTGCAAATCTTTGTATCATCTGCAAAGAGGCATACTTTTCCTTCCAGGCCCTCTGCAATGTCACTTATAAAGACATTAAAAAGGACTGGACCTAGTACTGAACCCTGTGGTACCCCATTAGTAACCCCTCTTTCTTCAAAGTGGACTCCATTTACAATTACCTACTGTGTCCTGTTGTCCAGCCAATGTTTTACCCAGGCTACCACCCTGGGACCCACTCCCAGGATGGTTAATTTGATTATTAATCTTTTGTGTGGGGCTGTGTCAAATGCCTTGCTAAAGTCTAGGTAGGCCATGTCCACAGCCCCTCCCT
Organism: Neoceratodus forsteri; assembly: GCA_016271365.2. Taxonomy (NCBI): domain Eukaryota; kingdom Metazoa; phylum Chordata; order Ceratodontiformes; family Ceratodontidae; genus Neoceratodus; species Neoceratodus forsteri. The sequence continues at coordinate 338,296,324 of CM028134.1, read as the reverse complement.
GGTCTACTACTTTGGTCATCCAGTCAAGAAATCAATTAGATTCGTCTGACATGACCTTCCCGCTGTGAACCCATACTGCCTTGGGTCCTGTGCCCACTTTTCCTAGGTACTCAACAATTTTTCCTTCAGAAGTGATTCATCACTTTCCCTACCACAGAGGTCAAACTGACAGGTCTGTAGTTTCCTGCCTCTGTCTTGCTCCCACTTTAGTGAAGGGGAATCACATCCACCTTCCTCCAGTCCTCAGGTACCACACCATCCTCCCATGATTTGTTAAAAAGGGTAGTCAGTGGTGTCACTAGTTCTCCCCTTAATTCTTTTAGAATTCTGGGGTGAATTCCATCAGGCCCCATTGCTTTGTCCACCTTCAGTTTTAGGAGTTCTTTCAGAACCCTTTCTTCTGTGAAAGGCCTGGGATCGACCCCCCGATCCAGAGTGCTTCTGTTAATTGGATTAGGCACCTCCCCCTCCTCCTCTTTTGTGAATACTGAGCAGAAGTATTCATTCAGTATCCCTGCTTTTTCACTGTCCCTCTCTGCCCACCCACCGTCCTTTCTATTCAGCCTCACTATCTCTCCCTTTGTCTTTCTACGCTCCCTGATTTACCTTTAAAAGGTTTTATCGCCCTTCTTAACAGAGTTGGCTATCTTTTCCTCAGTTTGGGCCTTTGCTATTCTGACTTCCCTCCCTGCTTCCCTCTGCCTTAACTGGTACAGTTCTCTGTCCTTCTCCTGCTGTGTTTCTTTATACTTCCTAAATGCTATCTTTTTCTCCCTAACCTTCCCTGCCACCTCTTTTGAGAATCATAGTGGCTTTTTCTTTCATTTTGATTTATTTGCTTCACACAAAGGCTTGCGGCTCAGTTACCATTAGTCAAGTTTTGCTTCTCCCTAGTGACTTTGTTAACTCCAGAATGAAGGAGAGCGCTCCCTTTATCTCTCTGAATGTTAAGAAGGTTCTGCGATTCTACATCGACAGAACAAAGAGATACCCATCCGAGCAACTATTGTATCTTTCCAAATGCCTTGGCTGGGTCAGCCTGTTGCCATGAGATGCATTTCTGCTTCGTTAGTAGAATGTCTTCCAACATTACTAATCCATGGCACAGCTCAAGCTGGAAGGCTGGGTTCGGACCACTCTACCGGAGCGGTTGCGGTTTTCCTGGCGGAGATTCGTAGTGTACCATTGCAGACATCTGTAAGGCGTGTGAACTGGAGCTCAGTGTATACCTTCATAAAGCACTATGTTCTGGATGTCCATACCTGACAATTAACCTTCTTTGGCAGGACAGTCTTATGGATGTCTGTCCTGAGTGAGCTCGGTCTCCTACCACCCTACTCGAGTTGATTTTAGCTCAGTACTCTCCATTACTGTGAATGAGTGGTGGAGACTTTTAGTCCAGGAAGATAAGGAAATGATGTACTTATCGTAATTCTTGCTCTTCTTGGACGAAGTCTCCACCCACTTATTCAGATGCCCACCCACCATCCCCTGAGCTCACTCGTTCTGTTTTGGTCTTCACTTCCTTGTTGTTCAGGCTGTAAAGACATTGTTGAATTGACCCTTCTTACATTGGTCATCCGGGCAGTTAGGTTTTCTTTCATTAGTTTATGCTGCACCTCCTTGGTCGAAGAGGTCCTGAGGCAGTTGGAGGGTCAAAGCCGAGATAGCCTATACGGCGTGAGCTAGTCTAGTGGCGCTGCGCATGTGTGGTCCTATCCCGGCGCCAGCCCTCCTGAAGATTATTTGCTCCTGCGGAGTAGTCCCATTAGTGTGAATGAGTGGTGGAGACTTTGTCCAAGAAGATCAAGAATTATGGTAGGTACGTCATTTCCCAGCTGTCCCAGTGGCACAGAGGGCGGAGGCGCTGGACGCCTTGCTTCACGCTACCCCAGCGACCCGTACTCGGGAACGAGCATGTGTCACTGGGGGTTGGCAGGGTTGGAGAAGGATTGCGCATCCGTAGGACTGCTCTTTCTCCGGGGAAGGGGATATCAGTGGTCGGCGCTCGACTGGCCCCCGGTGGAGACTGGGAGGGGGTAGTGCAGCAATGCTGCAGACGAGGGGCGGAGATGGGGCAAGCGCCTGGGAGGAAGCGGCGTGCAGATGCGTGCCTTCCTCCGTTGGGCGTCCTGCCGCCCCTCCCCACAGGGGAAGAAACCAAGAAATACCCTCGGCAGCATGAGGCTGCCCCAACGGCACTGCCATGGATGCGCCCAAGTTAGCTCCCTCCTGGTCCTGCCTTCCAGGTCTCCGCGTTGCTGGGGTAAGTACCCGCTGTAGTGCGGCCTGGGAGGGCTGTGGTGGGGAGGTTGGAGCTGTGGCCGTGTCAGGGGCAGCAGCCTTGAAGGCTGGCTGAAAGGGGGAGGGAACCAAAGGCACAACCCCCCCCAGCCGAGATAATAAATAAGTAAGTAAAAAAAAAAAAAAAAAAGGTATGTAATTTCCATTTTTCGCCACTGAAAAAACAAACAAACAAACAGATACATAGATACACAGACACTGTCGGCAGATAAGGGCCTATGGCCCACCCAGTCTGCCCATCTGAGCTTGTAAGTTCACTTTATGTTTTTCTAGAAGCCTGCTGCCCCGACCCTCCAGAATTCCTTATGTCTATCCCATGCATTCTTAAATCCCATGATTGTTTCAGCCCCCACCACTTCCTCTGGCAGGGTGTTTCACTTGTCCACCACCCTTTCTGGGAAGAAATTCTTCCTCACGTTGCCTCTTAATCGCCCTCCCTCCAATTTCATCCCATGCCCTCTAGTCCTGGAACATCTTTTTCACTGGAAAATGGTGTATTCCTGCACCCAGTTCCTCCCTGTAAGGTACTTGTATATCTATCATATCCCCTCTCTCCCCCTCCTCTCATCCATGGGAGTACATATTCAAGTCCTTCAGCCTGTCCTCCTAGGACCTGTGATGCGATCCCTGTACCATCTTTGTTGCCCTCCTCTGAACCTTCTCTTCCCTGTCTATGTCCTTACGTAGGTAAGGTCTTCAGAACTGTACACTGTACTCCAGGTGGGGCCTCACTAGTGTCTTGTATAGTGGAATTATGACCTCCCTTTTCCTGTTGGTGATGCCCCTTCCTACGCATCCCAGCATCCTATTTGCTTTACCTGCTGCCTTGTCGCACTGTTTCCCTACCTTGAGGTCATCAGAGAGGATAACCCCAAGGTCCCTTTCCTGCTTTTTGCATGCTATATCCTCACCTCCCAACTGATATGTTGTTCCAGGGTTTTTGTGCCCCATATGCATTATCTTGCACTTCTTCGCACTGAATTTTAATTGCCAAACCCTTCATGATTCTTCAAGTCCCTCCTCATTCTGTCCACACCCTTTGGCGTGTCCACTCTGTTACAGAGCTTCGTGTCATCAGCGAACAGGGAAATTCTGCCTTCTAAGTCCTGCGCAATGTCACTGATGAAGATGTTGAATAGGACCGGTCCCAGCACTGATCTCTGTAGTACCCCACTGGTCACTCTTCCCTCTGTGGAGCGACAGCCATTTAGCACCACCCTCTGTGTCCTGCCATCCAGCCAATTACCTACCCACTACACTACTGTCCTGCCCACTCCCATATTCCCCAGTTTGTTTAACAGCCTTCCATGTGGCAGTGTCAAAGGACTTGTTGAAGTCCAGACAGGCCACATCCACTGCCCTCCCCTGATCCACCTCCCTTGTCACCCAGTCCAAAAATTCAATGAGGTTGGTCTGGCATGACCTCCCCCCGGTGAAACCATGCTGCCCTGGGTCCTGAAGTCCGTTGGCAACTAGATGTTCCACCAATCTTTCCTTCAGTAGTGCTTCCATGATCTTCCCCACTAATCGAGGTCAGGCTGACTGGTCTGTAGTTCCCCACTTCCTCTTTGTTCCTGCTTTTGTATAAGGGGACTACATCTGCTGTCCTCCAATCTTTGGGTACCTCCCCTGTTTCCAGTGATCAGCTAAACAGGATTGCCAGAGGTTCGGCTACCACCTCTCAGTTCCTTTAGTGTGACAACCCATCTGGCCCCATTGCTTTATCGACTCATTCCTTCCAGTTCCTTTAGGACCCTTTCCCGTGTAAAGAGACTTGTGTCTATTTCTGCGCTGTTCCCACTCCTTGTACTCCCGTCAGGCCCATTACCATCCTCTTCCTCAGTAAAGACTGAGCAGAAATATCTGTTCAGTATGTCAGCTTTACTGTTGTCATCCTCCATGTGGCCCCATCCTCCCCCTTCAGTCTCACTATCCCTTCCTTTGCCCTTTTTTCACTTATGTACCTGTAAAAGGTTTTGTCCCCCTCCACCCACTGATTTTGCGATGCACTGTTCTGTCTGAGCTTTGGCTTCTCTTACTGACCTCCCTTCCTCCCTTTGCTTCTCCTGGTACTTCTCCCTATCCCCTTCTGCCTGAGTCTTTTTGTATTGCCTAAATGCAATATTTTTGGCTTTCACTTCCTCTGCTACCTCCTTGGAAAACCATAATGGTCTCCTCTTCCTTTTCCCCTTGCTAATCTCACATGCCCAGATTCCTGTCCCAGTCCTTAATGGCCAAGTATTTTTTGTTTAATCTGAAACAGAAAGTGTGTTAAATCTAACCAAGTTACAACTAAAATCGCATTTCTTCTCGAGTTGCCTGTCAGATCCAGGAACCTGAGGAACTGTGGTTCCCACCTAGCCGCTGGCAACTGAAAAACTGTTTAAAATAATTTATTTGCTTAGTGGTCTTAACTCTATTTGATATTTGGACCAAAACTGTAACTGATCAGCCTTGGTCAAACTGGCATGACTGAAAAGCCTAAAAAGTGAACAGGGTCTACAGGGTTTAAAAATTGTAAATCCTGTTCAAAGCTCCTGGTGAAGCCAGACTGCCATGAGCCTTATTTTAAATGTTTGGGCCCAGACCATGACTTTAACAACTGTGATCTTTGTAACGGTTTTTGTCATGAAACTCAAAAGAAAAGGGCTGTGTTAAGAGAAGCCTTTTCAGCTCACCAGTTTGCTTCTGTGTCACTTCAAAGTTAACATATAAAAGCTATGTTAAGGAGAGGGTTACCCCGATGGAGGAAGACACACAGCAGGTTTTTCACCCTCACAATGGCCACTGACTTCAAAGGGGGATGGAAAATGCTGCAAACGGTCATCTGTGCAAAACGAAGACAAGTAAGACTGTAGAGCCACCCTCGAAGCATACCAAGGAGCACAGGGTGCCTGATAGAGGAAGCCCTGCTGCTGCTGCTAAGAAAAGTAAAAGGGCTTCAGACCAGCCACTGCCCATGACATTTGGCAGGAAAAAGCATAAGGAGAAGCATTGCACAGTTACTCTCCCCCTCCCCCTCGAAAGTGACCAGGTGAAAACTGGAAAAAATGACTACCCTTTCTTGAGGACATTACTAAAACATGGCAGTTCTTTCAAGCCATGCCAGCTATAGGGAGAGCCTGGTCACAGCTGCTCCCCATCCCCCCAGTTTCTGTGGAGGAGGAGGAACTGATGCAAAATCTGAGGGAACCCCAGAACAGGACTTTGGTTCCCCTCCCAGGGTAAATGAATATTTTCCTCAACTCTGCTTGTGTTTCTCAAATGGCAGACACAAAACATTCCATCCACCAACACAGGAAGGACACAGAAGAATCAAAACTTGAGTAAAGATGTTGTGAAGTTTTACTCTGCTGCCGAAATTGCGAAATTCGCCTTCACGAAAAACTTCGCGAACTGCCCACTTCACACTGAACTTTTCTGAGGAAGTGGTATTTTTTCATGCAAAGTTGCAACTTAGCCTGCAAATTTATACAACTTAGTTTGAAAGACAGTTACTCTGGGGACTTCACAAATTTGACAAGGTTCGGAAATTAATTTGCGAAGAGAATTTTGCCAACTTCACAAAAATCTGTTTATGAGCATGTAGGGCCTGACATCCAGCAGGAGACTGTTCCCACACATAATTTCCTCAAAAAGGTCACAGCAAGAGTGACAGCAACCCCAAATTCAGCCATGGCCATAGATTAAAACAGAAAGTGGAAGAAAGATACCATGTGGACAAACAGGGTTCAGAATATCTGCATGCCCATCCTGATCATGAGTACGTCGTGCAAGCTGCAGCTTGCAAAAGAGCAAAGGGATCCCTTTTCTCCAGAAAAGGATGCCAGAAAGCTGGACCATAAGGCATGGAATGCTTACACAACAGCTACGGCAGGCTGCTTACATGGCATACATAGGCCAATACCAGAAGGCTCTTTCTAACAGTCAAGGCATTGTGCGAAAACCTCCCAGGTGAAGACAGTAACAATCTCACGGACACAGCTAAAGCCAGAGTGAAAGCCACAAAACACCAGTTTTCAGTTGGCAGCAGACGCTAATGATACAGCATCTACAGCTGTGGCACATTCAGTAGCCTTAAGGAAATTCTCCTGGCTAAAGGTAACAAACCTAACCCAGGACACCAAAAATAAGGCAACAGATTTCCCCATTTGAAGAACATCTCTTTTCAGTGACAAAACAGAAGCACGGCATGAAAAAAGTGGATGAACAAAAATCCACTAATAAAAATCTAACAGAAAAGGAAAAGGCCTCAGCCTCTTTCAAGCCTTATGGAAGGGGTGGTAGGGACAGGGCCTATTATAATAGGCTTTATGTCCGCTATGCGTATCCATGGCAGAGGCAGGAGAGAAGCAAGGCAGAATAACTGAAGTGCACCTGCCAGGAAAAGACAATGTATTGGCTAATTCTCGAAGTAGGATGAGGCACGGAAATCATGAGTGGATCAGCCACTGCTGAACACAGCATTCAAAAGGTGGGGGGGGGGTCCACAGATTGATCTTTTTGACTCATGGGAGAACAGAAAGATCTTCATCAAGGATATCTCTTGCATCAGGCCACACCTATGGAACTATAGCCACCAGGCACTAGGACCACACATAACTTTCTAGCTAGTAGTCTACTAGGAACCGCCCACAATGACAATGTCAGCCGACAACGTCCTTCCTATATAAACCTGGGCAGCCCCACACCCTCCTCACTTCTTTTCCCGCTGGCCATCACACGTCGAACTCCATGGAGACACTACCACTTCAGTCAACTGCCAAATCTTCGATTTTGACCTTTATTTTCTTTTCTCATCCTAGTCTGTCGATCACTTTAATTTTTAAAGTGATTCTTTACTTTTGTTTATGTCGACCGACCATGGAAACATTTCAGATACTGCGGGTGTGGCAAAAAGATCTATGATAAAGACGACAACAACATCTGCCTCCACTGTCTCAGCACAGACTATGATGTTAAGGATTGCTTTGGCCGCTTCTGGGCCATCCGCTGCTTCAGCGACAACCTCCACTGCCGCCCACACCCTCTCCTCCATAGGCTCAGCTCTGGCAGTGTCATCTGCCAGTCCTTCCTTGGGCTGCGCTAGCTCATCGACGGCAGGCCTTCTGACACCCCCGCGGACGCTCCAACTAGTGTCATTCAAACTCTTTCTGGCTCAGGGGCAACAGGCAGGGAGTTTTGCCAGACCTGCTTTGGAAGGCAACGGCCTCTCGACAATGGGATCTCAGCCTCCACCGTCAATGCCTTAGGTTGTCATGTCGACGCTGAGGACGCAGCCTACCCATCGACGCTGCAGGCTGCACCTCCATCCCTGAGGCCTCTGCCTTCCTCATCGAGGCTGCAGGCCATACTGCCATGCCAGGGATCCAGCCCCGTCAGGCACCACAGGGTGCTCCGACACAGATCACCATCGACCTCCAGACTATGTTCTCCTCCTTTTGGGAGTTTATGCACCACATTGCTCCTCCTCCTCCAGGCCCGTTGACACCAGAGCCTACTAGGCCAGCTCCCTCGCCAACATGTTCTATGGCGACACGCCCTTCGCGCCGTCAGTCGACGCCATCCTTGTGCCCTTTCCAGAGACAGCTGATGAGGATGAGCACAATCCTGACCTCCTCTCACATGATGAGGAAGAGTGAAGTAGACGCTCCTCCAGGTCTACCTCCAACATCTCCTCAAGGGGGAAGAAGACCCCACCACATATACCTAGAGGTCGCCCCCTGATGACTCCATCTTCATCACCATTATGAGGCAGCTACAAGCAGCTATGGGGTTTGAAGCTGTGGAGCAGGATAATTCCTAGGAGAAATTGGTCTGAGTACTAGGAATTACAAGATCCCCCCCCCCGGATCAATCCTCCTCTGATGACTGCATTTGAGGATGCCACTATGGCTGCCTGGTACAGGCCAAATATAATCCCTGCAATTCCCAGAAAGGCAGACAAATTGATAAATGTCTGCTAAATGCAAAACTTCACAATAAACAGGGACAATTTGAACTATTTTGGAGACATTGGGTGATGTATATCTCCATATATGATCCTGATTTTGTCCCCTGAATCTTTTCATATACAGGGAGGAGGGGTATTGGGGAGAAATATGAGGTATCAGTTCAATTAGGCAAAGTAGGCAAAACTTCGATTATTTGCCTTTGGTCAAAGGGAGCCATCAACAGCAATATAGCAAGGGAGCACTACGTCAATACAGTTGAAACTCTACCATAGACAATCTGTTAAGGTTTTAACTGAGAACAATACATATACAGATATAACTTGAATTTGAAACAAGCCTAAAGAAAAGCCTATAACCTTTAATGTCATATGTATAAAAAGTCTGTGATTGAATCAATTCTATATGTACCTGTCACCTTTAACTAAAAAAAAAAAAAAAAAGATTTTTCCAAGCACCTGAATTACAAGTATCCACCAGTAAAGGAACTGGTTTCTCCACGGGCTTTAAACCTATGCCTTGCACAACTGGTGGAACCTCCTTGTGAGTCAATAGTCACAGCAGATCTCAAGTACTGCATATAACACAGAAATCTGTGTTCTCGATAGCAACGACTACAGCCACGAGGGTCAGTCAACTGCAAGCCCCCCTTGCAGAACCTAACCACATTATTCCTCATAGAGACACAGTAAGGAGGAGAACACACAGGAAATTCCTTCATAAGGTAGTGTTAGAATTCCATCTGAATCAGTCTGTTACTCTACTTGTGCTTTTCTCAAAACACTCAAACACGGCTGAGCAGAAGCTCCACTGCCTGGACATGAAAAGGGAACCCAGTTACTTTGACAGAACAAAATGCACAAAACTAATAGCACCCAGCTGTTTGTCACTTATGGTGAGGTAGGCAAAGGCAAACCAGCAGCATAGAAAACTAACTCTTGGTAGATAGTTTCTTGTATCCAGGTCTGTCATGAAAAAGCCTAAGCACCCACCTAGAGGCCGGACGGCACACTCTACAAGAGCTACTTCTGCCTCAGTGGGGGTAATTCCAAGTTAGATTTGTATAGCAGCTACCTGGTGTACAGTACACACCTTTATAAGGTATTGTTGCCTGAAGAATGATCCAGTCCAGAAGGGATGCCAGGTTTTGAACTACAGACCTACAGAACCTTTTTCTTAAACAGGTTCTAGACACAGGCACCCCCCCCCCCGGCACTGCAAGGGAATCTGCAGTCGTACAACATCACTATTAGACTCATGTTAGAAGAAACATCACTACTGTTACTTTTTCTTCTAAGGGGTATAACAGTGATTCATACAATATGTACCCTACCTCCCCTGCTAAAACTTTAGTAAACAGGGTTCTGAAAACAATCAGTTGTGTTTGAAAATTGCTTAAGCATTTACTGTTTCAGACATTACAGTTTTCATTATATTTAAAGTGTGATACTATTATTCTTCTTCATTAAACTGGAGCAAGCTGGCATCTGTCACAAAGTAGTCGAATGGATCACAAGCTGGCTGCAAGGCATGACACAGAGTGTTATGGTAAATGGCACCTTGTACCAAGAGGGGAAGGGGTCAAATGGTGTGCCGCAGGGGTTAGTACTAGGCCCCATCCTTTTCAACATATTCATCAGTGACATCTCTGAAAAACTGAAAGGGAAAGTCTGCCTCTTTGCAGACGATACACAGCTCTGCAACAGGGTGGACACACAGGAAGGGATCACAGAAATGGAGGCAGATCTCAGGATGCTAGAGGAATGGTCCAGGAACTGGCAGTTCAGATGCAATGCCACAAAATGTAAAGTTATGCACTTGGGTAGAAGGAACCCATGCATGAAGTATGTCCTGGAGGGTGCAGCTACTAGAAGAAACAAAGCTGGAATGGGATCTTGTGATGATGTCATGATCTCAAACAATTTAAAGGTAGGGAAGCAATGCAAAAAAGCAGCACTAAAGACAAGCAGCATCCCTGGATGTATTGGTAGGGGTATTACCAGTAGGCAGTGTGATGTAATCCTCCCACTGTACAGGTCCCTGGTGAGACTTCACTTGGAGTACTGTGTGCAGTTCTAAAGACCTCACCTAAAAAAGGACATGGACCGTCTGGAAACCATGCAGAGACGTGCCACCAAAATAGTGCAGGGTCAGCACCATGAAACATACAAAGCTAGGCTCAGCCAGCAAAATTTATTCTCCCTTGAGCAGAGGAGAAACAGAGGAGACATGGTTGAGACATTTAAATTTGTTAAAGGGATCAACACAGTACAAACCAGGAACCTCTTCCGGGAAAACAGGGCTGCACATACTAGAGGGCAAAACATGCACCTGGTGGGAGGTAAATTCAAAACAAATGTTAGAAGTACTTTTTCACGGTGAGGGTGATGGATCCTTGGAACAGCCTGCCACTGGAGGTAGTGGCAGCCAAGACAGTCGGTGAATTCAAACAGACATTGGATAGACAGTATAGTCACCTTAGCAAGACAAACTGACAGTGGGGGTAGAAAACCCAGGCAGACTAGATGGACCACATGGTCTCTTTCTGCCAGCAAATTCTTATGTTCTTATTAATTAGGTTAAGAACAGCCAGCACTAAAGAGCTCTACACCCAAGTGTGGGATGGTCCCAATTTGCTCTGTGTGCAAAATTTTTTATTTATTTATTTTTTTAAACTTACTGGTTTACTGCAGTATAGTAGATTGCATCAGACTGATTCTGCTGTCTTCCAAACTGACACATGCAGCAAACAGAAATCCCAGAATCCCCTGCAGTTGACATCAGAACAAGGATGCAGCAGTGGGAGACTCAAGAGCCTGCAGTGCATATTAAAGACTTTATAAGCTCAGGTCTGATGTTTACCAGTTCTGCTGTTCTCCCAGGGCTAAGTACAGTCCACTGTAACTGTTCTTGGCTCGGGAGGACACCGGGACTAGCAAACAAAATATCAAAGCTTAAAACATGTGTTGCAGGCTACTGAATCTCCCACTGCTGCAGCATTAGTGTGATGTGAGCTGCAGCAGATTCTGGGGTTTCTGGTTTCAGCAAATGTCATCCTGAAGTCTGAATCAGTCTCAGTCTAATACAATGTACCATACTGCAGTAATTAAAAAAATGTTTTTGCACATAAAATGCACATTGGGACCAGCCCCACATGTGGGTGTGGGGCCCTTAGTGCGGACTGTTCTTCTATAATAATTTCAAGATTGGTGGTCACTGCTCCCTTTGCTCTTCAGCAACAAACTGGTCTGTTCTATTTTTCTGTTAGCGAAAAATTATTTAACAGACTTAATACAGTATATAATTCAGTTTGTAGAGTTGCCACTGGAATGGATAGATCAGTTCACCGTTGTGCTCTCTACAGGGAATTTGGCTCTTTATCATTGAGAGATCATTTCAATTATAAGCTTTTTTTTTTGTGTAATTTCTTTTAGGCCCCTTCATTCTTCCAGGACTCTTTTGGACCCCCAAGGCCACTCAGCCAACCCTTCCACCTGCTCGTTCAAGGTGCTTGTCCCCATCGAGCCATGGTTTACCCCCCAGGCGGGGACAAGATGAGGGTCTGTCAGGTTGCAGGCCAGGAAGCATACTGGAGCCTGGGGGTCAGTCATCTCCTGGTCAGGATTACTCTTTGTCATGTGTAGTTTTCCTGTCCCTCAGAAGTCACGCAGGCGAGGGCTGCAAGTGTGCCCATCACAAAATGACGTCATACGCAGCCAACGCAGCTCCTCCCACTCCCAGTCATGTCAAGTCCGACCAAACCCTGCATCCAAGGGGGAAGTGTGCCTATGACTGACAGGACCCTCCCTCCCTGGGAAAGGAGGTGCTCAATCCCCTCCCCCCAAACAACCCAGGCCTGCTTCTGAACCCGGCTCACCAGCATTGCGAGCATTAACGCTATTTCTGTGCCGACGTGCTGGCCCTAAAGCTTCTGTCTTTTTGCATAAGATTACATTAGGAACTATGCCTCATTCTGTAATGGAATTTTCCCAGAAGCATTAATACATTTTTCACCAGAATGCAAAAAAAAAAAATTGTCTCCTCAGTTCCTCTGTGTGTATCTTCCTTTTGCCAAAGAGCTTTCAAACACAAGGATATTAGCCATTATAATAATTTTATGTCTACAGGTCCAGCCTGCTCGTGTTTTAAGTAATGCTGTAAATTTGTGCTATCTAGGTTTTATTGTTATTTATGTATACTAGTCACTGTGAAAAATGGCAGTTCTACCTATCTGCTTACCAATTAAAAACAATAAAAATAAAATGGAAAAAAAATAAACTTGGCATTAGAACACTAGGGGGAGCATCTTGACCACACGGCAGAGTTTGAAATGTGTCCAAGTTCCAAATTCCATCATCTGGGCAACATGAAAGGTGTGAAATGACTGCAGGGTTGCATGAATCACTATTTGGCTACTTAGAAGAAACATCATTACTATGGTATTTTCTTCTTATAAATCCTCAGTGCTATTTTTCTTAAAAAAATATATTCAATCTACCTTGTTATTTATACTGGTTTTGAATTATTGGGGTTATGATCAGCTGGTTGCTTTGCTCATGCAGTTGCCTTAACAATGGCACACTCAACTTAAGAAACCCCTGTTCACTGTATTAGAGATGTCTTATGCACAGAGGGTACAGAGATCCCGATTGGTTCAAATGCATAATAGATGCTTTCAGGATTTATAATGGAATTGAAGGGGGTTCTTTTATAGCATGTACCCCCAACAGTACTGGGCAGCTGCAACTGATGGGGCTATTCACTGATCAAAAGACTACTTCCAGTGTGCCAGCAGCCCTGCAAAAATAAAAATGGCAAGAAGTCATTTTCCAATTGGAGACCCAAATACATAGAAACAAACAGGTGACTGGACTAAGAACTCACTCACAAAGAGAATTAAGTCTTTACAAAGTGCTTTGTAGTACTCATGGCACGTCTGAGAAAACAATGACTCCAGGTTTACCCTTATGTGGACAACTGGCTGATAGCCAGTCCGTCCAGTCAGGAGACAAAACAGGCAGTGGCCATGGCCTCCCAATTCTTTACCTGCATAGGGGTTCTGCTGAATCTACAGCAGTCTCAGCTCCAACCCTCAAAGCAGCTGCTGTTCATAGGAACTCTTCTAGATACTACCAAGGCCCATGCCTTCCTTCCAGACAGCAGAATGCCAGCAGTCCTGCAGATGGCAGGCTACTCAATGGAGTGCAAATCTGTTCATGCCCACTCATGCTAGGTTTGACAGCCTCCTCAGTGTTCACAGTGCCCCTGGCATGACAACACACAGAGAATGACTCTGTGGATGCTGAGTGCACAGTTGTCATAAGCATCACATCCCCAGACTTGCCCCATATGAGTGACCAATCCCCTGGCATGTCACTCACATGGTGGTCAGTGGAGGACAATCTCCTCCAGGGCTTTCCCTTCTGCCAGCCAGAGCCTCAAGTGACTTTTACCATGGATGCCTCCCCGTGGGGGTGGGGAACCCACCGTCAAGGCCTCCAAATACAAGCTGTCTGGGACCCGCCAGACTCATCTCCACATCAATATGTTGGAGCTGCGAGCTGTGTTGTAAGATCTACAAGCTCTAGTGGATCTTGTAAGCCACAAAACAGTTGTCCTCCTCCAGACAGACAAGTCTGTGATGTATTACATCAACAAGCAAGGAGAAACACACACAAGAAGCAGGGATGCAATGAGAGTGTGGGAATGGTGCCTGGAGCAAGGGATCCTGCTCCAAGCTATTTATCTACCAGGAGTACAGAACACTGGCAGATCCTTATGAGTGGTCACTAGCTCCAGAAGTTGTGAGATTGCTATTTGATGAATGGGGCACCACTGATGTGGACCTTTTTTGCATCCCCACTCAATGCCAAACTGCCTCAATTCTGCTCCAGAAATCCAGGACATGGCATTTTCTGTCAGGATGTATTTAGACTTCAATGGCAAAATTGCTTTCTGTATGCGCTCCCTCAAATCTCCCTAGTGCAGAGGGTATTGCTGAAACTAGAGCTGCACAAGGGCAAAAGGATATTGGTTGCTCCCTGCTAGCCTCGACAGATATGGTTTCCTCTGTTGAACAGACTACCAGTCATCAAACCGAAGATCCTTCCATTCAAGATTTACTTAATGACTCAGGGTCACCTGTTTCATCCCAGCCTGCACTCTCTTTACCTTTAGGCCTGGCTCCTAAAGAGATAGTAGTGAACAGGTACAAGGTATCGCAGAGGGCCTCTGAAATATTTCTGGCTGCTTGTAAACCTTCCGCTAGGAAGAGTTACACATCAAAATGGAAAAGATTTTCTATCTGGTGCTCCAGAACGCATGGAACCCTTTGTGTGCCCACCTAACAAGATTCTAGAGTACATGCTGAGCCTTCCTGATGCTGGCTTGCAGTATTCCACTGTCAAGGTCCATATGTGTGCTATTTCTGCATGCCACGATCCTGTCAGTACCCTCCACCTGGCACAGCTGCCACTCCCCCAAGAGGTTCCTAAAGGGCATTTTATACACAAGACCTCCCATCAGAAGCCAGTGGCTGCTTGGGATATTAACCTTGTGCTTTGATATGCTCACCCGCAAGCCTTTTGAGCCCCTTGCGACCTGTGAGCTGAAGTTTTTAACTTGGAAACCTGCTTTTCTAGTGAACATCACCTCTGCTTGCAGAGTGTCTGAAATTCATACCTTGGTCACGGATCCTCCATATACTCTTTTCCACAAGGACAAAGTAGTTCTCCGCACACACCCTAAATTCCTTCCTAAAGTGGTGTCAGCGTTCCATCTGAATCAGCTACTTATGCAGACTACCTATTTTGCTAACTTCCAGAACGAAGGAGAACACACTCTCCATTCTCGTGATGTTAACAGGATCCTTACTTTTTTGCCTTGACAGAACTAAGGACTTGCAATCCAGACAGCTCTTTGTCTCATTTGATCCCAATTAGAAGAAAGAGCCTGTTACAATCAAGTGCATTTCTGCCTGGATTGTGAGCAGTCTATGCCATGGCACAGGTCGAGCAGGAGGGTCAGGTTATGTGCTCACTCCACCAGAGCAGTTTCCATGTCCCTGGCAGAGACTGCCTCTGTCCCTACTGGTGATATTTGCAGAGCTGCAACTTGGAGCACAGTGCACACTTTTGTTATGCACTATGCCTTGGATGTCCATGCCAGGCAGCATGCCACCTCTGGCAGGACTATACTGAATGGACTTCTGTCCTGAGTGTGCCTCAGGTTTTATCGCCCTAGTCCAGGGAATTTTGTCTGAGCTCGGTACTCTGACCCATTAGTGTGAATCAATGGTGAAGACTGATTCCTGGAAGAGATGAAAATAACGTACTCACTGTAATTCTTGATCATCTAGAAGTATGTTCATCACTGAGTCACATGCCCACCTGCAATCCCCCGAGCTCACTCAAGTCTATTATTGGTCTTCACTCCTTGGTATTGGTTTGGGCTGTGAAGACAATGTATTACTGGTTTGTTGACCCCTCTTACAAGGTTCACTAGGGCTATCTTATGCCCTTAGGTTTAGTGCACATGTACTAAATAGGTTATGCTGCACCTCCTCAGTAACAAAGGTACTAAGGCGGTTGAGGACTGGTGCCAAGGTAAGACATGCAGCACAAGCAGTCTCATGGTACAGTGCAAGTGTGCAGCTTATCTCGGCGCCAGCCCTCCTGAAAAGTTCTGGCTCCCGCATGGTCCTAGCGCCTCCGTCTCAGACCCCTTAATGTGATCCAATTCCTAAAAGATCAAGATTTACTGTGAGCACATAATTTTAATTTCTTGTACAATTCTTTCCTTTCAGCAGTTTGTGGTTGCTGTACTGTCTGCACTGTTTCTTGCCAGACCATGTCTGCACTTGTGCTGGCTGATGCACAGTAGATCTTGTGTCATTTATGCACAATGTATGACACTGTCACCCACACTTCCTAGCTCATAAGATATTTTCCTGGGGAGCTGCAGTTGGCAATAAAACATATTTGTTTGCCACCATGGCTTTTCACAGACCCATTTTATTAAAGTGTACAGTACTTCAAGATGCAGCCTCCTTACAGTATGTTCTACTCATTTTGCACTAGTAAAGCAAATGCTGAGTTTTTGGCCCCCAGCATACTGTCAACTGGTGTCGCAGGTGAGGGTACATCTGGTTTACTACATGGGAGTTGCAAATGTGAGTTGTTACACAAGTCCTTACTTTGCCTTCTGAGATATTCCATTACGAAGAACTGCAGTGTCTACCTACGAAGACACCCAAACCTCAGGCCTAGGGGCCATGAAACAGGGATGTACCAAAGCATGACAAGGACACTCTTCCATATTTGCAAAGACGTGCTTATTCTCTTCTCTGCCTGGTTTTTAAAGTGATAAAAATGTACACACATACCCCTCAGCCTGCAAGATGTTCTTGTGCCTAAATTTTTTACGTAGGTGTTACAGCCCTCCAACTGCACTCTACTTTGAGGTGCCAGGCTTAAGTCAGGGTTGGGTAAGAGATCTTTTATCTCAACCTCCCAATCCTTTAGAATACTCTCCCTCCAGAGATACAAAACTGTTCTTCCCATGGTGGCTTTAAGAAAGGGCTAAAATCCTATCTACTTGGGCGCAGTCACTGCACCATCAAATCGCTGAACTGAACCCCCAATTTTTGATTTATCCTTCCCCTCTCTTTAATCCATGCCTTTTTGTTTTTCTAGGTGTTAATGCTCTGTTCTCTGCCTTCATAGTTACTGTATTATTCTGCAATACTCAAATGTCTCTAATCTGTGTTTCTAAGATCCACTTGTAATTTGTACTGGTTTTTATGTAGTTCCAAATCATGTCCATTGCTTATTCTGTTTTCAACATAATTCCAGGTTTCCCCCGGAAAAGAGACTTTCAGACTCAGCAGGCCTACCTCGGTTAACAAAAGTCAATAAAAATAAACACTCCAGATGTTTCAGGACTGTTTATCCTGCAGCCATCGATTCTCTAGGCAATAAAACCCATGCGACTCCAAGAGTTACACAGGAGGAAGGTAATGAAATATCTAAGGGAGGAAGTAGTAGGTGAATGGCCAGTGGGTGCGGAGTCCTCTTCTGTACCGTCTCTAGTTGATACTCCATTTACTTCCTTCTTGGTTGAAAAGACATGTAGAACTCTGCAGCTGACAGAAGTTTAATCTGCCATTCCCTGTATGGAAACACCATTTTACCCAATTCTAGAAATGCTCCCAAGTGTTTTATGAGTTTTTTTTTTTTTTTTTTTTTTAAACATTTTGTACAGGTGGTCAACCAGGAGTGGGCAGACCTTCAAATACAGAAAGTGTTCACTGGAAGAAGGGCTAAATGCTATACTTTTCAGGAAGGGTTGCTAAAAACGTGACAGCGAGTACTTTCACTTTCCCTCCTAATAACTTATCTTTAATTGGCAAAGCGTTTTGTGTTAAAAAGCACAGGCAGCTCCTGCAAAAGTTACAATTCCAGCAAATGGCATTCGACTCTGATGGAGAGTTTATTTTTAAACTTGCCAAAATAAAAGGTGCGCTTGAATATAAAAATATACGCTACTCCCCCCCACCCAGCTACTTTTACCAGACTCTGCAAAGGAAGAGGACATTTCTTGTATACAGGCAAAACTTCCTCAAAACCAGCACTCAGTTTTAGTTACTTTCACCTGCTAAAGTCAAAATTGTAAAAGAAGGGAAGATCAACATCTTTTCTGAAGAGGACCAAGTAGCCAGTTATTTGAGAGAGCAGTGCTCCTATACAACTGATCCAGATGACCTAGACTCCCCAACAGACTCTGAGAAAGAGATGTTAAGTACTCTGGAAAACGTGGATGTGTAAAATATATGACAGAAAGATGTGGATAATGATATACTTACAATGGACGTAGTTTTGAAAAAAAGATCTTCGTTCATGATGTATTATGTTAACAATGTTAGATCGAAGGCTGTAATTTAAATATGTGAGGTTTGTGGTTTAATTTCTTGGATAATTTTATATCTGACTGATCCAGGAGGCAATATTTTTTGTTCAATATAAATGAACGGAAAAGGAAAAAAAAAAAGGAAAAAAAAAACCTTGCAGCAAGCTGGGGTGTTTATTCTGCAGAGTCTGTCAATTTTTACTTGTTACCCCACCCATGAATTGTTTTGAGGAAATCCTATAAATTACAGTTTCTGAATTTTTGTTTTGAACCATACTGTGTGGTGACCTTAACTGAAAATGTAAAGATCCTGTAATTATGACTATAAATCTCAAACAGATATTAAAAAAAAAAAAAAAATAGTGGGAGACTCTGCCGATCACAGATACGGCAATATGGTCAAACATACACCTATTCCAACTGAGGCAGCTGCCACTCTCAGACGGCAACAATAAAAATAACTGATACCGCTTGTTGGCAAGCTTACTCTGCTGTGGTGTCAACTTTAAGGGTCACTTCCGCCTCAGGTTTTGTGGCTCAGGCCCTCTGTGTGAGTGGATAATCATGCTGTTGCATGGTCTTCCTGAGGATTTTAAGGTATAGGATTCGATTCCCCTAGTCAGGCTAGCTTCAACCTTCTTAGGGATATGGCTGTAGATATATCACAGTCATCCGCTAGGTCCTCAGCTGTAGCCACAATGAGTTAGTTTTTTTGCATCACTGGTCAGCAGATCAAGACGGACTTATTTGAAGACCCCTTCTGTGGCGACGCTGGAGTTCCCAGCAGCAACACAGGTATAGCTGCAGGTTATTTAAGACTCTCAGACCTGTGGCTCCTCTGAACCAGTGGGGCCTATGGGATATCCATATAAAAGATGCACTGTCACCAGTCAGCCATTGGTGGCCCTTGATTCAGCAGATATCTGGCTGGGGCCATAGCTATTACTGTTTACATACGTTGCTGGGCATGGCTGCATTTTTCACCTTTCACACAAAAAATTCAGCATAGGATGGCAACCTTCCCCTTGTGGGCATGAACCAGTTTGTGCCAGAGGCCAAGGGCTCTTGAACTAGGATTGGGAATTCCAACATCAACTTAGGATCTGTTTCATAGGTTTTTCAGAGCTAGACAGACTTTCACCCATAATGCTCGCTTATTGCCTAGAAAGTAAAATATCCCTGTTTATGTAGAGATCCAATTTTAATTTAAAGCTTTCAACAGACGTACTCCCTACTGTCTCAAGTGGTAGACCATTCCAGGATGATATAACTCTCTGGGTAAACCAGTTCATTCTTCTACTGGTTCTGCACTGTTCTCCTTTTAGTTGTAATGGATGAACTTTAGTGTTGTACATCTGCTCTCTTAAACTTAAACCTAATCTATCCCACAGGTAATCATTAGTAAATGCCTTAAAAAGCATACACGTCTCCTGTGGCTCTTCTGTACTCCAGTGAAAAAAGATCAAAGTCTAATAATCTAGCCTGGTAGTCCTTCTGCCTTTGCCCCTCTATGGCACGTGTAACTTTCTTCTGAACTCTCTCCAACATGTCCTTCTCCATCACTTTACATGGTGACCAAAGCTGCGCTCCATACTCCAGCATTGGTCAAACCAAAGACCCGTAACAAGGGCATACAAACATACGATATTGCCAGCAAAAAAAGGCCCAAAGGTCTATCAAGTCTGACCGATTGTGCAGCTCTTAGTTTCATATCACTACAGCTGCCCCACCCAAACCCCCTCCCTTCCTCCTCTTTCCTGGTCCTTCCCCCTTTTGTGTTTCTGTCTGTACTAATCCTGCCCTTGACTCTATCTCAACCCGCGTAAAGCTATCCACTGTCCTTTGAGCGGTTAACTCCTCTGGCAGTGTGTTCCAACCCACCACCCCTCTCTCTGAAGTAGTGCCTCCTCATCTCCCTCCTAAACCTTCCCCCTTCCAACTTCAGACTGTGCCCCCTAGTGACCCTTCACCCCCTTAAGTGGAACAATCCTCCTCCCTGACTGTTTATGCCTTTCAGGTACTTAAAGGTCTCTATCATGTCCCCTCTTACCCTTCCGTCTTCCAGCAAGTACATGTTGAGCTCCTTCAACCTTTCCTCATATGGCAAACCTTTCCTCATATGGCAACTCCCCTAGTCCAATGATCATTTTTGTAGCCCTACGCTGCACCCCCTCCAGTAGTCTCACATCTTTTTTGAGGTATGGGCACCAGTACTGTGCACAGTATTCCAAGTGTGGCCTCACCAGTGATTTATACAATGGCAGGATGACCTCCCCCTTTCGAGAGGTGATCCCTCTGGCAATGCACCCTAGCATCCCATTTGCCTTTGCTGTTGCCCTCCTACACTATGCTGATACCTTCATGTCCCCTGTGGCTATTACCCCCAGGTCCCTTTCCTCCTCTAAAGCCATTACCTGCACTCCCCCCAGCCAGTAGCTGTTCCTGGGATTTCTTGCTCCAAGGTGCATGACCTTGCACTTCTTAGCGTTAAACCCCAACTGCCACTCCCTAGACCAGTGTTCAAGTTTAGCCAGATCCTCTCCGAGTTCCTGCCTCTCTTCCTCATTGTCCACTTTTGCACAAATGTTAGTGTCGTCCGCGAACAGGCAGATCTTACTTTTGACCCTCTCTGCAATGTCTGCAATGAAAACATTGAACAAAACAGGGCCCAGCACTGAACCCTGCAGTACTCCACTCGTTACTGGCCGTGGCTTGGATGTCTCCCTCCTTACAACTACCCTCTGTTGTCTGCCCTGCAGCCAGCTCTCAAACCACCCCACCAGTTTTTCCCCCACCCCCATGTCCCTCAGCTTGCTCATTAACCTCCTGTGCGGCACAGAAAGCCTTGCTGAAGTCCAGATACAGAACATCCACAGCGTGGCCTTCGTCAACCGCCCTAGTGACCCAGTCAAAGAAGTCGATCAGGTTAGTTTGGCAAGATCTTCCCGTTACAAACCCATGCTGTCTCTCATCCAGCATCCCATTGCTATTGAGAAAGGTTATCAACCTCTCCTTCAGAATGGTTTGCATCAACTTCCACACTATGGAAGTCAAGCTCACCAGTTTGTAGTTACCCGGTTGGTCTTTGGGTCCAACTCTTGTGACGGGGCACCACGTGAGCCATCCTCCAGTCCCTGGGTACTTTCCCATCTCCAAGGAGGTATTGAACAGGTCAGTCAGAGGGCCTGTCAACAACTCTGCCAGTTCCTCCAGGACCCTTGGCTGTACACCGTCCAGACTTGGTGCCTTGTCCACCCGCAAGGCTTTAAGGCTCTTCAGAACTCTATCCTCTTGGATGACCTCGTCTGTTATCTCTGCCCTCCCTCCATCCTTGCCCCCTTTCCCCTACGGTATTGGGCAATCACTTTCTTTTGTGAACATCGAGCAGAAATACTCACTGAGTGCCTCTGCCTGATCCTTCCCTTGTTCTGCCCGTCCTCCCTCTCTCTTGATTCTAACGATGTCATCCCTACAACTCCTCTTCTCACTTACGTATTTAAAGAATCCCTTTTCCCCCTCTCTGATCCCCTGAGCCAACTTCAGCTCCTTTGCTGCCTTGGCTGCCCTGACTGACCTGGTCACCTCCCTAGATGCCTTTGAGAACACTTCTCTATCCTCCTCACGACCAGATATTTTGAACTTAATGAAGGCCAATCTTTTTTCCCCTCACTTTCCCCTCCACCTCCTTGCTGAGCCAGCTAGTTTTTTTTTTGTTTTTTTTTACCTGGACTGCTTACTCAGATTTGGCACACGTGTTTGTGGCCTCATTTATCCCCTTCCTAATGACCGCCCACTTCTGTTCCTCTAGTTTCCTACCAGAAATACACTTTAAAATACAATTTAATACCCTGCTGGCCTTTTGGCTAATGTTTCTGCAGTGGACCCTGTGACAGAGAGCTCCTGCCACTCTTGAGGAACGCCCTTTTCTTAAATCTGTCGCAACAGTTCTTCTGTTTCTAAGCCTAATCTTTCCTTTACTATTTCTAGTCCATAAGGTTGGCTACCTGTGGGCACCCCCTTCTCCCTCCCATGACCATGTTCGTGTCCTCTTTAATTTTCATTTTTCCCTCTTAGGTCCTCGTACAGGGAGGTTATTGTGGTGACCTCCAAGTATATGTAAAACAGATTGTGTTTATTGCTGTTGGATTTAGTATGTAGTGGCACTATGTTATAAAATACATTGATGTATATGCTATGTTTATAAAACCTGTAAATGTTGAAAACACCATGGCACTATGTGTTTTTGATAATGGTAAAAAGTACTAGGTGACTATTATACAAATTAAGATAGTTGTGTTATTTAAAATGCATGTAAATTGTTGGAAACTTAAGCCAGAAATGCCATGGCGATTTGCATATATCCCATGATGCACTGCATTATGGAAGTATGTATGATGTTGTATTTCTTTGAAACTTGATTTGTTGCCAGTGCCCTTTGAGGTAACCTTTCTTTCAGTGATTCTGCTTTGAGGTTCTTTGTTTATAGCTTGTTTTTTTTTTTCTCCTCTCTTTTTGAGCCCCCACTACCCAAGCAAATGAGGCCTACATTGGGGTGGTGGCTACATCTCAGCTAGTGAATTGGATCAGAGATCATTGTCAGTAGGTGCTGGCTAAGTGCAGAGAAAGGACATTCATAGTCTGTTGCTGCAAACTGATGTACTGAAGAAGGAAGATGGCATTGCAGAAGCGTATTTCTTGTATTTTGAATAAACATCACACAGAGATTGTGTGTTGAACCTGAAGTTTGGTGTCTGGTCCATCAGTTATCCCACAACCCCTCCACAGACTTGGTGTCAGAAGTAGGATAACTTGCTGGAAGCGTCTGGACTGGCCGAAGAGGGACATTTTCTGGTGGATATCGCCCAGGTATCCCAGGTGGACCGATGCACCAGCAGTTGCCAGAGGAGAACCCGGAGAAGACGGTCCATGGAGTTCTGACCAGAACCATGGCTGACAGACGGAGAGAAGCTGCTGCCTGGACTGGACCCGAGAGCTCGGGGGGAAAGCCAAGCCTGAAGAAGATGAAAAGATGCAGGTCAAGGCAGACTGGAAGTGCGAGAGACATCCCTGAGGTGGAGACCCTGATGAGGATGATCCACTGGACGAGTGGGCAATGGTTGGAGGCAGACCGACTACACAGAGAGGCGAACACTGGTGCCAGGTGCTCGAGAGGTTCCTGCGAGAGAGCTTGGACAAAGTCGGAGGAGGATTTTTCATTGGCTCAGTTTGAGGAGGACCCCCCTGACTAAGCAGGATATTCCTTTATTCCCAGGATGTTACCTGTTGGAGGTCGGAGATGCAAATATGGAACTTGAATGTGAGACCCCAGGTAAGACTGTGCCTAGTGATATTGTGCTGGGGTTGAAGACTCCAAGCAAGCAAGAAGAAGCCTATGAGGCCGAAGGGACTTTTCTTGTTATTGATGCAGCTAAATCTATTAGTAGTATTGACTGGGGTATACTGCATGCTAAAAATACTAATATTGTCAAACTGTTACAGTATGTTAAAGTTAAGGAGGGTAGAGATCATTTAAAAAAATGTCACCCTTGGAAAAAGGGAAACTCTCACATAGGTTACAAGGTATTAGATGGGAACAGATGGCTGAAAATAGCACAGCGATTAAAAGGATGTTTACTAAGACACCCCAGAGTTAAAAAGTTAAGGAACCTGCTGTTTACCGTTGCAGGATATTCAGCATGGGAGGTTCCTTGGCGTCCTGTAGGTTTCTGTAGAGACCTGCCTGGGGATAAGATGACCAAGGATTTGGGGTCATAGGTTATAAAAGGTTGAAACAGGAGAGTAGAAACTACTATTGCTCCTTCCATATTCCCGCAGACACTCTGTGTAAGACAGAGGGGTCAAGTTAGTTGCAGGCAAGGCCAGATGTGGCTCTGCAGTGGTCCCTTTCTGTAGGCAAAAGTGTAGCATGTTTGGTCAGGGGGCGGGCATGATGAGAAAGAAAGAGATACCCAAGGGCAGACAAGGAGTCTGAGGCGGTACATGTGTTTTATTCTTTTCTGAGTGAAAACCTACAAAGGAGAAGTGGGTGGAAAATGGTTTGGAACCTGTGTTGGGGTAACACCTTGAGTGTATACCCTCAGGTGTCTATATCTGTAAAAAGTGAAATGAATCAAGAGTCTTAGTGGGTTTATGTAGAGGGGTTGAACCTAGGAATGGGCCCCTGCTTAAAACTGACTTGTCTGGTGGGGTTGGAGGAGGTAGTTACTCACCCCAGAGAAAGTCTTTATGTGGTACTGGACTTTACAGCCGTCCAGATTTTTGGTTAAGAAATATGACAGACTTTCCCTAAAATGAGAAGAGAAGGTACCATTAGTCTCTGTTAAGAAATGTGTTTATGCCTCAGGGTAAAGAATGATGATATCCACCATGTTTATGATAGAATGTTTATCGTTAATAGGGACCATGAGACAGAGCTTCTGAAGATGGATGGGTAGAAGCTCCATCCCTTCCTGGGACAGGAATGTGGTAAGCAGTCTGCAATAACTGCTTCCCTCTTAAGGTGGGGGATATGTGACAGGGAGCTCCTGCCACTCTTGAGGACCGACCTTTTCTTAAATCTGTTGCAACAGTTCATCTGTTTCTAAGCCTAACCTATCCTTTACTATTTCTAGTCCATAAGGTTGACCACCTGTGGACACCCCCTTCCCCCTCCCTTGACTTGCTACAGTGTCCTCTTTAATTTTTCATTTTTCCCTCTTAGGTCCTCGTACAGGGAGGTTATTGTGGTGACCTCCAAGTATATGTAAAACAGATTGTGTTTATTGTTGGATTTCGTATGTCGTGGCACTATGTTATAAAATACCTTGATGTATATACCTTATGTTTATGAAACCTGTAAATGTTGAAAACACCATGGCACTAGGTGTTTTTGATAATGGTAAAAAAGTACTAGGCGACTATTATAGAAATTAAGATAGTTGTGCTATTTAAAATGCATGTAAATTGTTGTAAACTTAACAAGCCAGAAATGTCATGGTGATTTGCATATGTATCCCATGATGCACTGCATTATGGAAGTATGTATGACGACTTATTTCTTTGAAACTTGATTTGTTGCCAATGCCCTTTGGGGTAACCTTTCTTTCAGTGATTCTGCTTTGTGGTTCTTTGTTTATAGATTGTTTTTTTTTTTTTTTTTTTTTGAGCCCCAACTACCCACGCAAATGGGGCCTGCATAGGGGTGGTGGCTACATCTCAACTAGTGAATTGGATCAGAGATCATTGTCAGTAGGTGATGGCTAAGTGCAGAGAAAGGACATTCATAGTCTGTTGCTGCAAACTGATGTACTGAAGAAGGAATATGGCACTGCAGAAGATTATTTCTTGTATTTTGAATAAACATCACACAGAGATTATATGTTGAACCTGAAGTTTGGTGTCTGGTCCATCTGTTATCCCACAACCCCTCCACAGACCCTAAACTGCAAATCATCAGTTATCATAATTCCCCAAGTCCTTTTCCTCGGTCACTTGTTTAAGAATATTTTTACCCAGGTAGTAGTTGTGTCTTAAATTCTTCTTTCTTAAATGCATTATTGCACATTTATCAGTGTTTAAGTGCAATTTATATTTATTACACCACCCATAAATGTGGTTAAGGGCGTCTTCAAGTATTTTTACATCCGCAGCATTCTGAATGCTTGCCCCCGACTCTACACTTGTCGGCAAACTTTATCAACCATATACTCTGGTGTTCATATTGAAGGGACAATACATAGATATTAAAAAGGCATGGCCACAGCACAGATCCCTGGGGCACCCCGCTCATAACCTCTGTCCAATCAGATAGAACCCCCCCTAACGCTGACCCTCTGCCTCCTTTCTGTCAGCCAAGAGTCAATCCATGTTATTATACGCTTGTGGATACCCATTTGCTGTAGAACCTTTAACAATTCTACATGAGGTAGCTTATCATATGCTTTGGTAAAATACAAAAATATAACATCCACTGCCTTTCCTCTATCCAGTATCTTACTAGCCTTTTTATAAAACTCTAACATATTTGTTTGGCATGATCTGCCCTTAGTAAACCATGTTGGGCGTTGTAATTCAAATTTTTCTCCTGTACGAAATCCACCAGGTAGTCCTTAATAACACCCTCTAAGGTTTTACAAATGATTGAGGTTAGACTAACTGGGTGATAATTAGCTGGATTGGATTTGATGCCTTTTTAAAAAAAGAAAAGTGGTATAACTGAAGCTTCTTTCCCTTTGTCTTCAACTTTTCCTGTATTTAAGGAGCGCTGGAACATGAAAGTTACAGGGGGTGCAAGCTCATTTGCCAACTCTTTCATAAGCCTCGGATGGAATCCGTCTGGTCCAAGGATTATTAGGGTTTATAACATGGGTTCCTAAAATACCATCTTCTAATTCGTCCAAACAGTTCACCTGACCGCTGATTAATCTCCGATATACCAACAGTTGCATGTTCACATGGCTTTATTTCACAATTTCTTTAGGTAAAACTCTAACAAAACATTGCCCATGTTATAAGAGGATTAACCCACTCCAGGATATGGGTTTACTGAGCATTAATCACGCCTGGGTGGTTGAAATAACTCTGCATCGCTCGTGATTCCAACCGCCCAGGCGTGGATTATGCTCAGTAAACCCATACCCTGTCATGGGTTAATCCCTCCTTATTTGACTCAAACATTTACCGATATCCTCTAGTTCTACCTGTATTGGACACATTAAGTTATTACAACCCTGTTTCTTACTACTCCCCTTCGTTTGCTTATTACAAAACACTGTAGCAAAGTATTTGTTTTGCAGGTCCACCATTTGCTCATTTGAGATGGCTAGTGCACCATCTACATCCTTTAGTGGCCCTAATGAATTTCCTGAATCTTTTTCTTATTATTTATATAGTTATAGAAGGATTTATGGTTGTCCTTTGGTTTAGTTGCTAGCCTGAGTTCATATGCTGCTTTGGCTTTCTTAATTTCCCTTTTAACTCTCCTTTACAAGTTCCTAAATCTTATTCTATCTTTTTCATTTTGTGTGCACTTTTTATTCCTAAAATGCTTATTTTATTTATTTATTTTATTAATCATGCATTTGATTTTCTTTGTCAACCAACACGGTGTTCCACCTTTTCTGTCATACTTTATTTTAATTGGAACATTCTTATTTATGTATTTTGTTATATAAAATTTCCCACACTAACTGGAGGTCAATATTTTCAAAATCCTGCACCCAGTCCCATTTTGCTAATTCCTGTCTCATAGTGGTGAAGTCTGCTTTTTGGAAGTCCAGCATAGCAGTCTCCCCTGATCTACACTGCCTATTTTCCCTAATTGTAAAGGATACTATACAATGCTCATTTGCTCCTAGTGGTGGGTTTACCATGCAGTCAATAATGGAATCTCCCAGATTTGTTAGAACTAGGTCTAGTATTTTATCTCCCCTAGTATTTTGTGTAACTTTCTGTTCTAATCCTACCTAGTCAAATATGTCCAAGTATGAATTTTCAAACCCCCCCCCACTAGAGTTGAGGGATTCCCAATCAATCCCAGACAGATTAAAGTCTCCCACAATCAGAAGTCTACTTGCTGTCACTTTAGTTCACAACAGCAAACAAAGCAGTAAGCAGCATCCGCAGACTGGGGATTCCTTTTGTGGTTCCCAAGGCCAACAGCCAACAGAAGCTACAGTATTAGCAGTACTGCCAGGCTACATCCTTTGCTCTCAAGATTTCCGACTAGGCCAATGTAAAGGCAGCGGTGGCAGCACCGCTTGTGGTTAAGTATCCTGGTCCACTTCCAAAGGCAAGTGAAGCTCATCAGGGCTTCATGTCGGAGTACTTTCTGATGCCACAGCAAATGGGAAAATGATGCCCCATATAGGGTCTACAGATCCTGACCCAAATCGTCTGCAGACAGAAGTTTTCTAAGTTCAAACGGAATGAGATCAGTGCCTCCCTGAAAGCCAGAGGCCTGGCTCTGCTCCCTGGACCTCCTAGATAGAAACACAGAAAAGCAACAAACAGAAAAAGACCCAACAACCCATTTGGTCTGTCCCAAAAGTTCTGGTTCCTGCAGAGTGCTAGTGCCTCCAGACCCAAGACCAAAGAGTGAGGCTCTACGGAGGAGATAATTGAGAAGATCAAGAAATAAGCAACTATGGCATGATCTAAACGTTGGTACCCCACTCCCTGTCACACAAAAACACACAATTGTTGTACTCGTAATTTTTTTTTTTTTTTTAATTATTACATAGAGGGGGGATGTTTTTTTCCTAGCACAAACATGATGGGAAAACCAGAACAACAAATGAGATGGTTGTGATTTGCCTGTGTTGCTAAATATATGCTAGCCAACTGGAAACAGGAGATCAGACTTTTCATAATAAGCTACCAAGTAAGTAAAAAAAAAAAAAAAAAAAAATATATTATATATATATATATATATACACACACGCACATACATATACTCACAAATGGCATCAAGCATTTCTTCACTGTCCCAAACTGTGAAAAATATTCTCGCATTTCCGCTGCAACAAAAAAAAAAAAAAAAAAAAAAGGGTTAGTCTAGTCTAAAGACCAATAAAATTACATCATGTTATGAAATTCATACATCTTGCATACAGAAGACCAAATGGTTGGGCTTTATGTCCCAGCCCTTAACTCTGTATGTAGCCTTATGTGGGTTTTAAGGTGTGCGGTCATTCACAGCCACTGAAGTATATGGGTGATCATGCAGTGTAAACAACATGTCACTAAGACGCTGGTGCATACAGCTGGCAGTTCCAATAGAGAGAGCACGTTTTCTGGCCAACCAGCAAGGGCAGAACAGTGTTATGAAATGGATATCAGTGTGACCACCCATACGAGGACTAGAATGGCAATCCCAGAAGGTACGTATTGGTGCAACTGCCTTAAGGATGTTAGGGTGGCACATTTACTGTAGTTCTGCCCCTATGCAACATCCATAGTCCTCCACAGACATGCTGCAGAACCTCAACTGCCACAGTGCTGCCGTGGTTAGGAAGGTGGATGCTTGACATACCGGAATTGGATCCAGTTAATTTTTAAGGCAGGTACAGTATTTACTGCTAGCCCATTCAACCTGGTAGCACAGTCATCTACATGAAGTAACTGGTAACAATAAATAAATAAACAACAAATTAAAAAAAAAACTGCCCCCACCGGCCTCTAAACTACTGTAGAGCTTAAACACTCTGGGCAACTGCAGACACTGGATCTCTTTGCCGGATACTACTGGGCTGGGGGGGCTGATACTTCCACTGCTATCTAGTGCTGTGACCTCATAACATTTTTACAAAGTTACAACAATCCTTCTGGCCAGCCAGCCAGGCAGCAACTGTTGATGCTCTCTTTGTAGTATATACAGCTGATATGGATTAGAGGTGCTCTTTTCTGTCCCACCCTGACTACTTCCACTCTGTTCCCCCCTGGCTGCTAGCATCACATGGTGCTGGCTTTTTGTGCATGTGTATCAACACGCTGTAAATGTGCAGGGTGGAAAACAACTTCATTAAATAAGAAAGGAGGTGTAAGTCATGCAAAATTTGGGAATAAAACACTCCTTTACTTCCCTTATCTATTCAGCTGATAATATATCCAGTTGGTCAGCTTATGCCATTCTAGTGCATAAACTTCTATGTTCACAACCAGTTACCCAAATGGCAGTGGCATTCTACAAAGCTGACTGTAAGCTATGTAAATCCAAAGCACACGTGGAACCGAACAGGATCAGCTGGATCAAAGAAAGGGAGTGTTGCAGGCAGCACATGGCAAAGAGCATGGCAGATGAGCAGTGCGTGTATACAACCAAATCCTTTATGTCTTCAGCTAGTAAGAAATAAATTCACTGGCAAGTGGCACCTCAAATGATTGAACAATAAAGTACATGCAGACTGCACTTGCCACTGCTACCTGTGTCATTCAGTAAAACAGATAATGCTTACAATGGTATATGTAGATGTGTCACTGTGTTGTGACTTGTCTAATGCAGCTTTGTAGTGAAATTTGACAAACAAAATGTGACTACCTTTTATCACAGTTGGATTCTAGGCATCTTCCAGTTTTATTTGGTGGTACAAATTTCTAGTTCCACCATTTTTTTTTTTTTTTTTTAATATAAATAAATGTCTTAATTTCATTTTTTTTTTCCTCAAGAAAAGAAGATTTAATTTTAATTTTATTCTTTGGTAACCGAGTAAATCCCACTAGGCACAAGTGCCTGTTTTCAGGGGTGACCTGGGGCCACTGGGTGGTTAAGATGGCTGCCACATTTGGCTTTGAGATAACACTGTAGACCTGACAAAGGTTTGGATCGAGAAAATAAATAAAATACACAGTACTCAGTATAAGAAACCCCTGAAAAACAAATGATAGTAATATTTTTATTAACTGCAGCCAAAAACTAGCCTTCTGGAAAACCATTTTTGTTGCAGTATTGCTTTAAGCAGATAATATTGGGTTGTTTTTTCCCCCAGCCTTCATTTTGCATTGGTGTTCTTCCTCCTTACTCCCATTCTTCGTTTGGGATCTAAGTTTCAACAAATCACCCAGCTCCATCAGCCATACACCCCACTATCAGGGCCAGTGGAGCCGACCTGAGACAGGTCACTTACGTTCCCACTGCCACCCTCCCTCCGAGGAGGGAGCTCTCTGGCCCACCATCATGGTGGTGGAATTTGCCCCGCCAGTCACTTCCTGGCTGGTAAGTGCTACCATGAGCGTATTACAAGTCCTGTTGCAGTAAGTGCTCTAGCAGTCGTCATCACCACCACCACCCCCCCCAGTGGGTCTCCGCTGAAACTCTAGCTTCCATTTTATTTTCATCATCTGTACAGTAAGATCAAACTTTTTATCAATATTTTTGACCATTCAATCTAGGTCCTGAACTGCATTCAGCACTGTCTGCAAAGGAGCTCCTTCCTGGTTGAGCCTGTGTCCATTTTTTGCATGCCGCTCCACCACTGTTGCTGCTCACCACCACCCCGACTCACCAAAAGCAGTCATTTCAGGGTGCTCCATTTCTTCTACAAAAACCAAAAAAGTCTATAATTCGATCCAGCAACAGACAGCTAACAAGTTGCTGCAACTAGAATCAATAATTCTGGGAGAAAATCACAATTTTATCACCAGGTAGATGTAACTACTCAGGAGCTCACATAAAAATATAACTTGTCTAGCTGCTAGCAGGCTTCACTGCTTCTTTTTATTGATTATTAATATGTCATACATCAAATATAAATGTATTCTAAAATCTAGTACCAGAACAGAATCACTTTTCCACCTCTATTCTACATTCTGAGAATTTATTCTTAAGAATAGTCCCCTAGAGGGAAAAAAAAAAATATATGAAAGAAAGACATAGAATGTAATGAGCCAGCCCAGTGGACGGCAGAGGTGCTTTGCGTCTTATTTCCTGCCACGTCGGCAACCCAAGTTCAGGAACAAGCTTGGGTAGCTGGGGATTGGCCAGAAGGAAGAAGATGGATGCTCTCCTCTCCTGGATGAGAAGGGCAGACGTCTCGGCCCTTAGCTGCCCCCAGGTGAAGGCCTGGGGGTCAGTGCCGTGTCAGGGAGTCCAAGATGTGCGTAGATGTCCATGTGCACAAGCCTACGTGCTCCTGCGACCATGGGGTCAGGGAAAGAGAAAGTAAAGTTGCGTGAAAACTTACCCGTAACAGTAAATCTCTGAAAGAATCTCTTGCAGCAGGTAAGTACATACAGGAATACTCTTGCCACAGACAGGAGTCCATCGAGATGACCCAATCAGCAGTCGACCTGGGACCAACCCCACAGTACCACGTGCTGTTTCTGGACAGGTATAAAAGGGAATGGCCCAGAAGCTCCTCAGTTCTTTTCCCCTCAGTGACCACAATGAGATTGCAGAGAGAGGCATCCAAGGGGGAACCGAGGAGGAACAGGGAGCTTCCATAGAAAATGAAGGTTCTCATCATCCTCCTAGACCAGGAATCAAGGGGGATGGTGGGAGATGTCGCATGACCTGCTGCAAGAGATTATCTCGAAGATCTACTGTTACGGTAAGTTCTTGCACAACTGTACTGTCTTCATCGAGGAAATCTCTTGCAGCAGATCAGTACATACAACAGTCCCCAGTAGTTGGGAGACAAAGGGTGGTGGCAGAGCCCCATAGAAATTTAGGACAACAGGTCTTGCAGAACAGCCCTTCCAAAAGCCGTGCGTTTTTTGGAGGCAATGTCGAGGCAGTAATGCTTGGTGAAGGTATGGACTGTAGACCCACGTAGCAGCCCCACAGATATCAATGGCGAAGACACCTTTGAAGCACATCACTGAGGCCACCAAACCCCTCGTAGAGTGGTGTTTTACCACTCCCGGAACAGGCTTGTGGTATTTGTTGCAACAAAAAGTGATGCAGTTGGCCAGTCAATTGGACAAGCACTGCTTAGAGACAGGAATGCCCTTTTTTCCAGGGGCAAAAGAAACAGTTGTTCAGATCTGTGCACTTGTTCCATGCAAAAAGTATATCATCTCATTATTCTATGTACATCCAAAGTGTGGAGCAGGGATTCTCCTGGATTAGCCGGCTCTGCAAAGTAAACAGTAAACGTATAGCCTGGTTTAATGTAAAATCAGAAATCACTTTGGGGAGAAATTTAGGATTAGTATGGAGGGAAACCCTATCCTTGTGAAAAAAATCAGGTAGGGTTCCTTGCACATGAGTGCATGCAACTCAGAAATACACCTTCCAGACGTAATAGCAACTAGAAAGATAGTTTTCAATGTGAGGAAATGCAACTCACATGAAGCTGCGGGTTCAAAAGGGCTTAATGTAAGCATTTCAAATACAAAATTCAGATCCCAAGGAGGGACAGGGTCCCTAAACAGGAGATTTGAGAAGGAGGACACCCTTCAAAAAAGTCCTCATAACAGGTAGTTGGGAAAGGGGTTTGTCCTACAGGAAAACATGGAAAGCCGAAATGGCTGACAAATGTACTTTGATGGAGGAGTACTTAAGACCACCCTCTAAAAGGGAAAGCAAATACTCCAGCGCAGTTTGCGGGGGACAGGAATAAGTGTCAATATCCTTTTCAGCAGCCCAAAGGGAAAAACACTTCCATTTCTCAGAGTATGAAGAGTGGGTAGAAGGTTTTCGAGCTGCTCAAAGTCCCTCAGCCACAGCAGGGGAGACACGGAATCTGGAGAGGACCAAGTCCTCAGGAACCATGCATGAAGATACAGGGATCTCAGGTTTGGATGTAGAAGAGTGCCCCCTGCTTGGGACAGGAGGACAGGACAAATGGGAAGAGGATGAGGTTTACAGACAATTGACGGAGCAATGGGAACCAAACCTGTCTCGGCCAAAAGGGTGCAGTGAGCATCAACGTTGCCCTGTCCCTGGACAGTTTGAGTAGAACTCTCTGTATGAGAGGGAAGGGTGGGAAAGCGTAAATAAACCTTCCCATTCAGGAACGAGACAATGCATTGAGCCATAAAGTTCCAGGATCTGGCTCTAGTGAGCAATAAAGAGACAGTTTTGCGTTGCAGGAAGAGGCGAACAGATCCACGTCTGGTCTGCCCCAAAGGAGGAAAATGTCCTCCAGAATGTCTGGGAGAAGATCCCATTCATGATTTTGACTTCTGGACCTGCTCAGTGTGTCAGTCAGGGTATTCCAAATACCAGGGACATGAACTGCAATGAGATGTATCCCGTGCTGGATTGCCCAATTCCACAAATGCATTGCTTCTCTGCAAAGAGGATAAGAATGGGTACCTCCCCGCTTGTTCAGGTAAGGAACCACAGTGGAACTGTTGTGCTGGATGTTCAGACAGCCTGGGGAGAGGAGGCACTTGAAAGCCTGTAGAGCATAGAGAACCGCCCTTATCTCCAAAAGGCTGATATGCAATCTTGTCCCAAGAGCGCTCCAAGAGCCTTGGGACTGAACGTACAGCAGATGTGCTCCCCAACTTGAGGGGGAGGTGTTCATTGTCAAATGAGGTTTGGAATGGAAATTTGGAAAGGGATGCCACAGAAAAGACTGTCCAGGGAGAGCCACCACTGGAGATCCCAGACCCCTGGGGTGGAGATCAGAAAAGGGGCTTTGGAAGTTTGTGAGCTGATCCCACTGGACCCGCAGGGTCCACTGAAGAATCCTCATGTGTAATCTTGCATGAGCAACGGTTGGTATGGCAGCTGCCATATGACCGAGACGTTGGTGGTATGTGCGAGCCATGGCAAACCGACTGGTGCACAGCTTGGATGCCAGACGAATGAGTGCTTCTGCCCTGTCTCTGGGAAGAAAAGCCATCCCTAGGGAGATGTTTAGAACCACTCCAATATACTGAAGACTCTGTGAGGGTTCCATGTGGGATTTTGGTATGTTCACCATGATCCCTAATGTGGAAAAGGTGAAGAGTCTGGGACAGGGTAGACTCCAACAGTGCCCTGGAGGAGGCCTTGAGAAGCCAGTCATCTAGGTATGGAAAGACAAGGGTCTCTGTGATGAAGGGTAGTGGCTACTAACATACTAAAATGCCAGCAAAATAGGCCTAACGGTCTTTCGCGTCTGCTCGTTTGGTCAGCCCCCACCCTGGGAGCTGACCTTGCTGCCCCCCCTCGCCTTCTCTGGCTTCTCCCTTACCCAGTTCCGGATATTCTTGCTGCATTGGATTTTGCTTCCAGAACCCTTCCCCTGTACCTGTCCCACCCCCTCTTGAACCCCTCCACCGTCTCTGCCTCCACCAGCCCCCTAGGCAGCGCATTCCATGGCTCCACCACCCTCTCAATGAAGTAGCACCTCCTCCTTTCTCCCCTGAATCTTCCCCTCCAGCTTCCACCCATGCCCCTAGTGGCCCCTCCTCCTTCCTTGAAGCACCCTGACTGTTCCTCCCTATTTACCCCTTCATGTACCTGAAGACCTCTATCATGTCCCCGGTCCCTTCCTCTTCCAATGTGTATATATTTAGCTCTTGAGCCTCTCCTCATAGGTCCTGCCCCAAGCCCCAAATCATTTTGGTTGCCTCCTCTGGACCCTTTCAGGAGTTTAATGTCCCTTTTAAGTGTGGTCTCCAAAACTGCACGCAGTACTCGAGTGCTGACCTCACCAAGCAGTTATACAGAGGGAGTATCACTTCCCTCCTTCTGGAGGTGATCCCCCTAGCGATGCATCCCAGCATCCTGTTGGCCTTGGCTGCTGCCCTCCTACAAGTCTCAGAGTTGTTCATCTTGACATCCACCACCACCCTCAGGTCCCTCTCAGCCATCGAGACTTGTAGCATTCCCCCTCCCAGGGTGTACACTTGGCCGGGTTTCTGGCCCCCAGGTGCAGTACCTTGCATTTCCCTGCATTGAACCTCAGCTTCCACTTTCTAGACCATCTTTCAGAAGCCTCCCAGTCCCCTGTAGGGCCCACCTCCCCTCCTCCCCATCCACCACACCCCCAATTTTGAGTCATCCATAAAGAGACTCATCTCACTCCTGATACCTGTCCTTATGTCAGAGGCGTAGGCGTTGAACAGGAGGGCCCAAGGACTGATCCCTGTGGGACCTCACTAATGACCCTCCTTGGGGATGAGACTATCCTGCCAACTCACGGTCCTGGAGCCAATTGCTATCCATCTGATCATCTGGTTCCCCACCCCCATTTCTCCCAGCTTATCCAACAGGCCCACGTGAGGAACAGAGTGAAATGCCTTGCTGAAGTCTAGAAAGAGAACGTCCACTGGTCTAGCCAGGTCCAAGGCACTAGTCACCCAGTCATAGAACTCCACAAGGTTTGTCTGACACGATTTCCCCGGGACAAATCCATGCTGTCTATCGTCCAGGCACCCTGACTTTTCCAGGTTCCCCCCAGCCTCTCCTTGACAATGCCCTCCATCACCTTGCCCACCACAGATGTCAGGCTGACAGGCCTGCAGTTCCCTGCCACCTCCCTTGATCCCCCCTTGTGGATAGGCACTATATGCACCACCTTCCAGTCCTGGTGCACCCACCCTGTCCTCGGAGAGATGGTGAAAAGCTCCACCAGGGGTTTCACCAGGACATCCGCTAATCTGCCCCTTCACCCTTCGTTTTTCCCCAATGTATCTAAAGAACCCCTTGTTCCCTCTCCTAATTTCCCTGGCCAGGTTTTGCTCCTTCCTTGCCTTAGCCGCCCTCACCACCCTAGTGGCCCTTCTAGCCATCAGCTCATACTCCCCTCGATCCCTTTCACTCCTTGAGCACTTGAATTGCCTATAGGCTGCCTTCTTTCCCCGCACCACCTCCTGGACCTCCCTGGTCCACCAGCAGGGTTTTCGGGCCCTACTGCATTTTCGTCTTACTCTTGCACAGGTGATGGTAGCATCCTGCACCCCTCTCCTGACATGTTTAAGTCCCCCAACACCCTTCCCCTGCCCAGTCTGCAGTGTCTACCAACATCTGCCACCAGCTCCTCCGCCAGTGCAGGGGGTCTATACACCACTCCTATTTTTACTCTCTTGCCCCCCCTTGTTATCAAGGTGACCCGAATTGCCTCCACGGTTCCCTCCGCCTCCTCTACTCCCCCTATGCCAATGCAGTTTTTGACTATCATTGCTACCCCTCCTCCCCTTCCCTCCCCCCTGTCCTTCCTGAACATAGTGTAACCCTCCAGGTTCAGGTCCCAGTTGTGTCCTATGGTGGCCCAGGTCTCAGTGACCGCTGCCACATCCACCGCTCCCTCAGTTAGCATCACCTGGAGCTCAGGCATTTTACTGCCCAAGCTCCTGGCATTTAGCAGGGCTACCTTCCACCCTTTCCCTATACTTCCATTTCCCCTGCTCGTGTTCCCATGGGGATTCGGTTTTCCCCTAGTCTGCACTTTACCAGTCGGCCTTTTCCAGCATTCCTCCAGCTCCCCAGGGGGGTGGAGACAGAGTTCCTCCTTTATCGGCACCCCCTCGACAGCCTTTTCTCCCATCCCTCCCCCCTTCATAAGTTTAAACCCCACTTTTCACAGATGAACCCCTCTATTTTCAACTTAAGGGGTTCCCCTCCCCTCCCTACCACTAGGTATTTGGTGAATACCAGAGGTGTTGAGGACAGCCCAAAAGGGAGAGCTCCGAAACTGATAATGATGACCCTGAAAAACAGAAGTAGAGAAATTGTCTGTGAGCAGGGTGCATCGGAATCTGAAGGTAAGCATCCTTCATGTCCAGAGAGCAAAGCCAGTACCCTGTAGATAGTAGAGGGAGGAGTGACTGCAGGGCACCCATTTGAAACCGTTTGTACTCTATATAGAGATTGCGGCTTCTGAGGTAGAGGATGGGTCATAAATCCCATGTCCATTTTGGGACCAGAAAAAAAATGGGACTAAAAACCCCTTCCCCTTTTGTGGTAATGAGACAGGTTCTGTAGCCCATTTGGTCAATAAGGCTTGGATTTTCTTTGGTCCGGGGAGTAGTGAGACCCTTGGGGGTAAAGGGAATGGACAGTTTGTGAGATCTAGAGTGTGACTGAACTTCACCAATTGAAGGACCCATGCATCAGAGATTATTGTTTGGTAGCCTGTCAGATGCAGGGAAAACTTGCCCCCTATAGCTGTGGGATGGATCCCGGGTCCCAAGGACAAGGGGGAGGCCTCAGGCAGAAGGCTGCCCCTGTTGGGGGGCAGTTTTTGGTGTGGCCCTGGGTCCAGGCAGGGAGACCTGAGCCTTACGTTTAGTCACATGCTGTTGTCTTGGGGCCGATCTTTGATGAGTGGACGAACTACGTAAAGTACCCTTGGGTTTTGCCTGGGTATGGTAGAGGGAATGCACCGACTGTAGAGTACAGCCAGAGGCCTGCAAGGACGTCAGAATCTCCTGAGTCTGAGTACTGAACAGGTTATCCCCTTAAAAGGAGCATTAAGGATGGAATGCTGTACATCTGGGGCAACCCAAAAACCCTGAGCCAAGCATGGCAGCAAAGACAAATGCCAGCAGATGAGGCCCTGGCAGTAGACTCAATGGCATAAGCCGCCCTCAGTAAATGTTTGCCAACTGCCGAGGCAGTAGAGAGCTTGGCATTGAAGTCCTCTGTAGGGGCAGAGTCCAGGAGAGACTGACCAGAGGCTCGAGTAGCCTTAAGAATCTTCTCCTGATATTTAAGAAGGTGACCCATGTAGTTCAGAATTCTAATAGTGAGAGTAGAGTAAGAATTTTTTATTTATTTATAGACACTCTTACCCAGGACATTCAATATTTTGGACTCCTTATCAGAAGGCTGCACACTAAGATACTTTGGCTGAGCTGTTCTATTGTGCGTAGCATTAATAACCAGAGTCTGCCAACGGCGAGTTGGCAAAATATTGATGTTCCAAAGAGGCCAAATAAATCCCATAAGCCTTTTTGGGGGGGCCGAAGGGATGGAAGAGGGCTGTTGCCAGGCAGCCATAATCGCATCCTCCTCATAGGCTTTCATTAAAGGAGGAACCACCAAGAATGGGCAGGAGGGAAGGCCCAAATAATCCGCTAACTTCCTCCTGGAGGCGTTCTGCTTGGTTTCTTTATTATTTTTTTTTTTCACTTGAATTTTATTGAGAGTTTCAATTGCCATACAAACCAAAACTCATATCACTTTTTGATATCAATGACATATCATCTTCCACACATAAGATCAGTTGATCTTCGTTCTTTTGTCCAATATACATCTGTTCCCTCCCAAATTAATTTAATACTTTCTTTTTTCCTTTCACAGGCGTCACAGATGGACATTCTGTTTTTTTTGAGATGTTATTCATTCACTTTCTGTAGTTCTTGTGGGTTCTTTCTTATTGGATACTAGAGAATATAGATCAAATTTTTACAAGTCCAGATATTTTCTATCATTCAATAACAACCTTATTTATAAAGAAATATACCATGTGAATGGTGTATTTACTCTCTTATTTTTCAATTTAACAATAAAAACTTTGAAAAATATACAATATGAAATAAAAAATAACACACTGTGTGCTATGTGGCTCTCCCAGTCGTTCTAATGAGGGGGCTTTATTGACCAGTGCTGGACCAACCCAATCCATCCCATTCTTATTACTTTCGAGTTTAAATGGGTCTGATCCAGCTGTAGCAATCCATGTGCAGATTATGGACTCCATGTCTCACTTCTCTCCACCCCCCCAAGGGTCTTAGTTGGGGATTATCTATAAAATAGATTAGGTCAGTACTACTTGTGATATGTCCAACTTGCTCAAGAGGGAGGTTTGGGTCAAATTAGGAGGGAGATTGGCCGCCACCTTGCTTAAGAGGGAGATTTGGGTCAAATTAGGAGGGAGATTGGCCTGCTAGTAGGGAGATGCCGTAACGCTGTGCGTTTGTCCTTAAATGGTGTCAAAAACATAAGAAAAAAGTCATTACAAAAATGTAATGCATTTCATTTTGTCAAGAATAAGCACCAAAAAGAATAAACAACTAGTTATATAAAGTTATCAGATACATTGTGCATCATTGATTTAATTTTTATGTGTCTTTATCTGCCCAAAAAAAGATGGATATTTTGGACAGAATTTTAATTAAGCAGGAGATTTTGTTTCCCAGGAGGGAGGGTGGGAGTTCAGTCAAAAAAAACAGGAGTCTCCTGCATAAAGAGGGAGATATCACATGTATGCAGTAGCTGGTCCAGCACTGGTTCCCCCCTTCCTCCTCCACATAGTGAAAGAAGGGCATCCATCTGGTACTGTATAATTCCTTTTGAAGCCCGATTCTTGCTGTGATGGCTTCCATATGTTTAATGCCTAACCACTGCTTCACATCTGGAGGCACCATGGATAGCCACCTCTGAGTAATTTCTTTTAAGGTCGCCACTATAAATATCATGTATTTATTTCAGAGGCTTTATTCAGTGTTTCAGGTATAAGACCCAACACTAAATTAGATGCTAGAAGTGGAAATGAAACGGTTAGCATTTTCTGTATGATGCATTCTATCTTCTCCCAAAAAGGAGTGAGCATAGTGCAGCTCCAGAATATACGAGTGTGGGTACCTTGGCCTCCGCCTTCTCTCCAGCACTTATCTGTATTCTTGGGCCCAGATATTCAAACTGCACCAGGCTGTGGCGCAAGCTTGGGTGCAGCTCAACTTGGCTGCGCAGGGGTGTGGACTGGGCGATATTCAACAAAGCTGTGCCATGGCTCAGCAGCATTGAATATCGCACCCTGGCCACCCCCAGTGTGCATGGCGCAGTGGCACTGCGCCAGAGCAAATGGCCAAAGTGGAGCATGGAGATGCGCTAGCGCAAGTTCCATTGCGCCATGCACAGCAACTGTGATATTCAAAACTTGACATGCAAATGGGGCCATAATGTATGCAAGGTGCACATGGGGCCATTTGCATGCAGGTGCGCCGATCCCCGACGACTTTCGCCTGGCGCCCTGCCAGGCAGCAGCCGTCGGGGACCGACACCCCCTGCAGCTCGATTGCGGGCATCTGTGTAAAATGAGAAAGATCTCCTATATCCCTGGTGGTCCAGTGGACGCTAGCTGCCGATCGCAGGCATATGTATAAAAAGTAGGCGTTCAATATCCCTGGTGGTCCAGTGGACTGCTAGCTGCCCAATCGCGGGCATTTAAAAAAAAAACAAAAACACATATGTCCAATATCCCTGGTGGTCTGAGGTACCCCCCCTACCCCACCCGCCCACTGAATCCACGCCCGCTCCCCGGTCAGCGGTGGGTGGCAGCACCACCGCCTGCTGCCCGCCGCCCGCCGACTGACACCGTTGGTAGGGCTGTATGCCCATTGGTTCTGGCGTGAGCCAATGGGCATACAGCCATACCGTACTACACATTCCAGATGTGTGTGTGAACCAATGGGCGTACAGCCCTACCAATGGTGTCAGTCGGCGGCAGGCGGGTTGGGTGCTGCCGCCTGCCGGTGGGATTCAGTGGGCGGGTAAGGTGGGGGGTACCCTAGATCACCAGGGATACTGAACATTTTTTTTTTTTTTAAATGCCCGCAATCGGGCAGCTAGCGGTCCACTGGACCACCAAGGATATTGGAATGTCTACTTTTGTATACACATGCCCGCGATCGGGCAGCTAGCAGTCCACTGGACCACCAGGGATATTGGAACTTCTACTATTGTATACATATGCCCGCGATCGGGCAGATAGCGGTCCACTGGACCACCAGGGATACAGGAGATCTTTCTCATTTTACACAGATGCCCGCGATTGAGCAGATAGCGGTCCATTGGACCACCAGGGATATAGGATGTATTTCTATTTTTACACAGATGCCCGTGATCGGGCATGGGGGGGTGCCGCCACATGCGGCCGGAGCTCGGGGTGGCCACCCCCAGGTGGCAGCTGCCGTGTTGCGCCCTGCAATGCGGCAGCTCACCTGTGGTGGCCATCAGTTGTTCCTTTTTTGATCAACTTTGTGCTGGCGCGGGTAGGGGTTGCGCATGCATGGCTCTGCACATCCGGGCTGAATGTCGGGCTGTGCAGAGTATGTCGACACCCACATACTGTGCCTGCGCGCAATACTGATGCGCTCCGGCGCATCGGGATTTGTGCCGTGCATTTTTCCCTTTTGAATATCGCGCCAGGGTGCATCAGTGGGTTGCGTGTTGCGCCATGAACAACCCTTTTGAATATCTGGGCCATGGTGTCACAGTGTTTGGTAATAGGAGGTACTGCGAAGAATCTAGTGATTATAATCCATAAGAACTCTTGCCAGGAACCAGTGGTCGTAGTCTTATGGATATTACTCCACACCCTGACCCACTGATCCTCCGCCAATTCTGGGATTCCCTCTCTTTCCCATTTATCTTGGATTCTTTGAAATTCTAACTTGCCCACGTTCTCCTGTATTATTAGATACAGACTGGATATTAATTTATTGGTGTCACCAGAGAATGCCTTATTATAAATCATTCCTACCCCTGGGGTGGGATCCCCTAATAAAGCTCTGATGCCTAACCGGTGAATGACATTGTGCGTGCATTGGAAATATCAGTAAAAATCCTGCTGTGGAAGACTATACTGATTTTTTACTTTTTCAGACTCTACTATAGTATTATTTTCTATTAGTTGGTTCAGGGTTTGTAATCTAGCTCTCTCCCACATTTCAAAACAGTTATCTTTTTTACCTACAGGAAAGTCTGGCAAGAATCTGAATGGAATATATTGCCACACTGGTTCTAAAATTTCCCATTTTTGCCTGGCCCTGATCCAAACTGAAAGGGACTGTCTTGTCCACCTATTACTAATTTTTGGGAGCATGGCTGTCGCAACTAGCCATGGCAGGTGCTGTAACGGTATTTCCTTTGTACATTCTCTCTCAAAAGGACCACCATCCTGCCCCTCCTCTATGTGAGACCATCCCTAATAAGGGAAGTAGCTGGGCTGCTAAGTAATATGAAGGCAAGTGAGGCAACCCAAATCCCTCCTCTGATTTAGGGGCGAACAGTATTTGCCATTTTAATCGAGGCTCCGCCCACTCCATATAAAATCAGATATTTTTTTCCCTTAATATCTTCCAGTCTCTACATGCTACTGCTATTGGCAAGGTGGAGAAAAGGAACAATAATCTTGGTAATACATTTAGTTTAATTGCATCTATTTTATGCGAGAAAGAGAACGGAAGCCCAGCCCATCTTTTTAAATCAGCATATATGTGGGCGAGTGGAGGGGTGTAGTTGAATGTATATAATTTGTTTAAATCTCTGGGGATCCAGATGCCTAAATACTTAACCTTCTCTTTTGCTATTTTAAAGGGAGGAGATGTTTCTCCGGGGGGCTTTTGTCAGGTTCAAGATTTCAGATTTATCTTTATTAATTTTAAAGCCGGACAACTGTTCATACTGTGTTGATAAATCAAGTAAATATGGCAATGAGACCTCTGGTTCCGACATATAGATCAGAGTGTCATTGGCATATAGGGAAATTTTATAATGCCGGGAGCCCACTATGACCCCTTTATCTGTTGGTGGTTCCTTATGGCTGCTGCAAAATTTTCTAAACCGATTGCGAAGAGGAGAGGGGATAATGGGCATCCCTGCCTAGTTCCCCGATGGATTTTGAAACTATCCGAAGTCACCCCATTAACCTTTACTCGAGCTGATGGGGAATGATAACACATCGAGACCCATTGTAGAAATTGCCCGCCCATTCCATAATGTTCCATAACTGTTTTTAAAAAAAGACCAATTTAGGCAATCAAAGGCTTTTTCAGCGTCTAGAAAAATTGCCAGTAGGGGAAGTTTACAACTGTTGCTTTGGGATATGATGTTTAATAATTTTCTGATATTATCTAACATTGACCTTCTTGGGATGAAGCCCGTCTGATCCTCATGGATTATTGATTCAATATGTTTTTGTAGTCCATTTGCTAATATTTTAGTAAAAATCTTTAGGTCTTGGTTTAGAAGTGAAATCGGGCGGTAGGCCTCGCACTGGTCTAGACGTTTGTTCGGTTTTGGCAGGACAGTTATCAGAGCCTGATCCCAAGAGGGAGCAGT
The DNA here is from genome assembly GCA_016271365.2 of Neoceratodus forsteri. NCBI lineage: Eukaryota > Metazoa > Chordata > Ceratodontiformes > Ceratodontidae > Neoceratodus > Neoceratodus forsteri. Next base: position 338,252,719 of record CM028134.1, on the reverse strand, counting down.
ACGTTTTTCTTCCAGGCAAGCATTAAAGACCCCTTCCAGTATAGATGATACAGGGTCGTTAACTTGTTTATAAAATTCAGAGCTAAAACCATCAGGACCCAGAGATTTTCCGGTTGGCAGGTTCTGAATCACCATCTTTACCTCTTGTTCTGAAATATTTGCATTAAGGTCTCGCTGTGCTGCCTCCCCTAATTTGGGTAATTTTAGCTTATCCAAGAACTGTTTGGTATCTGCTATAATTTTTTTCTGGGGAGCTAGGATCTGAATATAATTTTTCATAGTATAGTTTAAATTGGTCCACGATTTCTCTAGGTCCTGTCCAGGGGGTGGTCAAGGAGTTCTTATTTTTAATTTGAGCCACCCAGCGATTTGCCTGTTGTTTTCTTAACCTATATGCCAATAGGCGTGCAGCTTTCCCTCCTATGTCCTGGTATTTATAATTTGAAAAAAAGTAAGTGTTTTTCTGCTTTCTCTTGTTCCACCTTAGTGATTTGGTCCTCAATAGAACATAATTTTTTTAAAAGTTTTCTGGGAGTTGGGGTTTATTTTATGCTGGTTTTCCAAAACCTCTTGTTCTTTTAATGATCTATTAAGGGTCATATATTGTAATTTTTTTCTGGGCTGCCGAAAAACTAATGATTTCCCGCATTTCCTTCGCTACTCTGAGCGTGGGAAGGGTCGGTAATTCCTCTCTTCAATAAGAGTAGGAGAAACCGGATCCCACTTTATTCAGTGGTTGAACGTCACCCCTTGTTTCTTGGATAGGTATTGAGAACCCAAATTAAATAATGAAAATCATAAATTCCATACTGCGGTCTTATTTTCCCGGACTCTTACAGGGGACTTGTAATTTAGACACATTTTCTGTAGCAATAAGATATTCTTAGTCCCTTGCTCGCTGACAGATTGTTACTTTTCCTTTCCCTCTCCCCCTTTCATTGTGGGAATTACTACCAGTGTCCATTATGTAAGTCTGATCACCCTTATGCGTGTTGTCCTTCAGCTTGGTCTGCGTTCACATCCTTGGACTGCACCTTTTTGTTCCAGGAGGCTCGTTTTAGTAATTTAGTGACATCAGGCGCCAATGCTTTCAGTCCTTGTCCCACTGCTGTTTCTTTGGGATCTTTACCTGCTATTGACCAAGCATTCTGCCTCAGTTCTTTTTCCAGTTTGTATGTCTCATGTTCTGGTACTATAATTTGTAAGCTTTTCAGAAAGGGGTCCGCTTCTCCTAATGAGGCAAAAGTTTTAAATCAGTTTTCCATAAAGACTTTTATGCGTGCTGTATAATTAATCTGCGCTTTGATGCCTTTTTTCTCTTTAAGTTCCCTTATAATAGGTCGAAGCCTCCGTCTTTCAATCTGTAGTGCAGGGGAATAGTCTTGATCGAAAAAGATTTGTGCAGATTGATATTTTATCTCCTTTTGCCTCCAGGCTTCCAGCAGGATTATATCTTTAGCCTGGTAATAGACCATTCGTGTAATCACCGATCTCGGCCTCGCATTAGGATTGGTAGGGCTGGGGCCTAGCGATCGGTGTGCTCTGTCCATCTCTAAATGTATGTCCGATGGGAGAGACAGCATGGCTTCTGGAAGATGCTGCATGAGATCCATCATGCTAGGATGACCTTCTTCTGCTCCTTCTGGAATGCCATGGACTCTAAAATTATTCCAGCGATTCCTATTCTCTAAATCCTCCATGCGATTGTTGGTTCTCTGTTCTTACTGTAACAAATGCAGGATGATTCTCTCAGTGGTCTCCTTTGTCTCCGAGACTGAGGTTAGTGCTGTTGTGTGAGATGCTACTTTTTTTTTTATCAAGGGTTTTTACCTCCTGTTTCAGATCTGTCAGATTTGCGTCAATCCTTTCCACTGTTTCTAGTATTTTGTTCAAGGTGCATCTTGTTTTTCTATGCGACCATTCTTCTCCCTCCGACGAGTCTTCAGACGATTGCAACGGAGATCAGGAGCGAGTTGGCTGCAAGGCTGCCATGAGGCCTGCTTTGTTGGCGCCGAGTTGCAACTGCTTCATTCTGTCTAGTTTTAAGGCCCCTTTCAAAGATTTGTTTCGATTGTTTCTGGTGGCCATCTATGTTCCGAAAGCTACGACAGGTATTCCAAGTCAAATGCTCCTGTAATATTTTGATTTTTACTGATTTTGGGTGAAAAGACCGCAGAGCTCTTGTGAAGTGCTCCTTCACATGGTGGTGACGTCACTGGAAGTTGCTTGGTTTCTTTAAACAAAAAAGTTTTCTGCAAAATGTGACAATGTTAGAAAAACTGGGGTCATCCAGGGGAAAACAGGGAAGTGCAGCATCGGGGTCTTTCACAAGGGAGGAAGCCAAGGAGAGACAAGGGAGACATGGGTTCATGACCTAACACATCCCCCTGAAAGTCCATGGACCAGTCAGGGTCCCCGTTGTCCCCCTCAATGTCTTGTAGAACAGGACTTAAGAAGTTGGGGAAGAAATGGTCAGGTCCATCTTGTAAATGAGCCTTGCTCAATGATGTTCACCTGAATAAATAAAGATTTGATGATGATGATGAAATGGCTGTCCTAGATGCTGAAGAATGTCTGGAGGGCATGGAAACAGGAGCAGAAGAGGCAGTCCCCTAGAGAAGAGGGGATGGGCTGAGCGAAACCCAGTATGGTCTGAACCAAAGCCTGCACATCCACCATGGCCAGCTGCGAAGAGGCCTGACAGGAATGAGCATGCGTGGACTGGAATGGCACAACCGAAGATATAGGCTCAGGCTGAGGTAACAGGCGAGTCAACTTGGGATGAACAGAAATCCCCAGAACGTTCGACAGAACTATGGAAACGTCTGAGGAACCCAGCAAGTTCATCCCAAGCCTAGTAGGCAAAGATGTCGACGAACAATGCTGAGAACCTTTAGAAGGGGGTGGCAGGATAGGAACTGCAACTGAGAAAACCCTGGTCATCAAAGGAGTTGTCGACGAGTGGGAAGCCAAAATGCCAGAGGTCATCAACGGTGTAGAAAATGACTTGTCTAGGCTGGGTATCGACAGGGATTAGGCGGAAACCACATGTTTACTCTTGGAAGAGTGTTTTCTTGGGTTGATCCACCATTTCTGTCGACGCAGAATGCTTGCCAGACCTCTGGGATCCGGAAGAAGAGGGCTAAGATTCCATCGATGAGTGCTGTCCCTGCTCTAGGAGGACGGGTTGATCCACCGACACAGAACGCGTACCAGACCTCTGGAATCTGGAAGAAGAGGGCCAGGACTCAGACGACGAGCGCTGTGGCTGCTCTAGGACAATGGGTTTTAGCTCCAACAGATGATTTCGAAGAGTCTGGAGTCGTTGCCATTTGGTGGCCTTGTTGAACCTGTGATAAAGAATACAAGCACAGGTATCACAGAATGGACCCAGGCACCAAACACAGAGTTTGTGCAGGTCCTCTGTTGCAAATTTCTGGCCACAGAACACTTTTGAAAAAGCAGGTCCATAGAAATGGATTGTTGACAAGTTGTCAGGAGAAGAAAACAGCAAGAACTTTCTGTCACTGTCAACTGAAACTGAACTCCAGGAGGAAGAACGTGCAGCATGCAGGTCGTGGTACAACTGAGGAGCTTCTGGGATTGTCCCCCTTTATACCTGTCAGGAAACAGCATGTGGTAGTGTGGGGGCGGTCCCAGGTGGCCTGCTGATGAGTCATCCCAATGGACTCATGCCTGCGGCAGGAGTATTCCTGTATGTACTGACCTGTTGCAAGAGATTTCCTCAATGAAGATCACATAATAGACAGGGATCCAGGCTCCATTATGTGCAACCCTCTTTACCCCAATCTGCACCGCCACCTGAAACCACTGACCTGCTACTAGACAATGATCCAGCTGGAGGGGGGGAAGAAGAGACGGCCCTCCCCTTCCTGGCCCTGCCACGGGGGACAAGCCATGGGGTCCTGGGTCCGATGTGCACTGGGGGAGGTGGTGACTGATCGCAAGGGGCGGGGACAAGACTGAGAATCCCTGTCCAGACCACAAAGGGAAAAAAAGCAAGGTGGGAAAAAAAAAAAAAAACAGAACTAGAACTAGAATGGAACTGGAAGGGGACAGGATCAGTTGTGTTCCAGGACAGTAACTGCTTCTTGTTTTCACAGGGTTCTTGTGGATTTTACTTGGTAGAAGGTTATTTCTTTTCTTTCTTACTTCTAAGGGGCTAGCAGGGTATTGTTTTGGGGGCTGTTGGAAGTTTGAAAACTGGTTTGGTGGCTGTAAGTGGGCTCATCTGTTGGATGTTTCACTGTGTAACAGGCTGCGCTGGTGGAGGCCTATTTCTTCTGATTTAAAACCTAGTTGGTGGATTTGCTTGGGCCTGGGTATTTGGCTGGGCTTGAGGGGAGACACAGGGTTGATACACCTCTCTGAAGTGGGGTGTCTGCCTCAAACCCACCCTCCCCACCCCTCCCTCCCCAGAGTTCTGCTAATTTATAGGGGAACACCTGCCCTGCAATTGGAGGAAAAGGCTGCAGGTGCAGCTCATGTAGTTCTAGCCATTGGGGTTGGATATAAAGGCTGGAGAGAGAGGAGCTTAGGGAGTTGTTCATTTCTTATAAGTTTACTGTGTTGTACTGCAGGACTGTATCTAAGGATTAGTGGGTGACCTGATTAGGCAGTAGGGGTGTATCTTGGACTGGGGAAACCTGGTGGCTCACCCAAGGAAACCTACTTGGAAGGGATGGAACCACATGGCATTAGGGCGGCATCTTTGGGAGGGTGGTGGGTACAGGTGTGGAGCAGCCATGATACTGGACTGGGCTTGGAGTTTGGTGGTTGCCCAGTGTGCTACCAGCTGGCACAGCTTAGGGAGGAGGTTCTTGGGTTAGGAGACAGCTGGGGAAGGGAAGGTATGGTTGGGGAAGGGGCAGGGATCTCCACAGGGTTGCACCAAGCACTGGGCATCATAGGGAAAGGAGTGGGAGAATACTCAGGGTCACATAGGGACCTGGCAGAGGGGGTCCAAAAGGACACTACCAAGGAAGCAGGCAGGTAACTGGGGACCTTCATAAAGGAGGGACAGAGGGACAACATTCTCAGGGAAGTAGGCAGATGGCCAGGGCTGGACAGAAGGAAGCAAGGCGGGGAGGTGGATCAGACCTTACACTCAGTAACTGCTTTAATTCTCTTCTGCTCAAGGATGAGGGGAGTGATGTAGCCATGACGGGTGGTTAGAGACGGAAAGGGAGTGGGGGGCAGGAGGCAGGGGCCAGATAGCAGGAAGAACAGGGGGGAACCTGGAATGCAGGAAAATGGGGGGAGCAGTGAATCAGAGCAGGAGGGGCAGGGAGAAGAGGGAGGATAGCGCAAGGAGAAGGACCAGTTTGGAGGAAAGGTAAAGGAGAAGGACCAGAAGTACAAGGAGGATTCAGTAAAGGGAACTGAGGGTTTAGTCCAGGGGCACAACAAGCAAGGAGGGACTAAATGGAGACAGCAGCAAGGAAGGGGACCAGTGGGCTAGTTTAGAAGATGGGGAGAAGGACCAGTTGCGAGCAGTGAGGGAGTTAGCAAGGTATGAAAGGATACTCAGGAGGAGGAGGGCATAGGATTGGAGGGAGGGGTGGCCAGGGTAAATAAGGAGTGGGTGGCATGTGGCACCCAGATGAGGGGAGGAACAAGGAGCCGGCTGGGTGGAGTGGCTGGTAGAAAGGATGAGGGACATGGAAGGAAATGGAGCGGTCAGAGTGCTCCTGTTGGGGATTATATGATCAGTGGTATCAAATGGGATAGGAGGGAGAAGCCTGGCTAGTTAGAACAAAATGCTTCCTGACTAACGTGCACATGGCTAAACCTGAGTTATATCAGCTGGCAAAAGTTGTAGGGGTTCCCCGACATACTGTCCACCTAGGTACAAATGACATTGAGGAAATAGCGAGCTAGAGATACAGGCAAGATTCAGGAGCTTGCCAGGGTCTGTCATGACATAGGATGCTCAGTTTCCTTCTCAGAAATCCTGCGGTGCCAAGGGCTAGTGGGAGCACAAAGGAAGATTAGGAGATAAACCAGTGGCTCAGGGGAGTGGTGTGAGGCCAGAGGGTATAGGGTTGATGGGCGATTGGGGGAGACCTGGGAGGATGAGGAGCTGTATGCTAGAGATGGACTCCATCTCAATTTGGAGGGAGGGAATCATAGGTTGAAAATAGAGGGTTCATTGGTGAAAAGTGGGGTTTAAACTTGTGAAGGGGGATGGGAGAAAAAGGCTGTCAAGGGATGTCGATAAGGAGGACTCTGTCTCCAACCCCTGGGGAGCTGGAGGATCGGGAAAGGCCGACTGGTAAAGAGGTGCAGACCAGGGAAAACAGAATCCTCATGGGACACGAGCAGGGAAATGGAAGTATAGGGAAAGGGTGGAGGTGGTCCTGCTAAATGCCAGGAGCTTGGCAATAAATGCCTGAGCTCCAGGCAATGCTAACTGAGGAGCAGTGGATGTGGCAGCAGTCACTGAGACTTGGGCCACTGCAGGACACGACTGGGACCTGAACCTGGAGGGTTACACTATGTTCAGGAAGGACAGTGGGGAGGGAAAGGGAGGAGGGGTTGCAATGATAGTCAAAAACTGCATTGGCATAGGGGGAGTAGAGGAGGCAAAGGGAAATGTGGAAGCGATTTGGGTCACCTTGATAACAAGGGGCAAGAGAGTAAAATAGAGTGGTGTATAGACCCTGCCCTGGTGGAGGAGCTGGAGGAGAGTCTGGTGGCAGATGTTGGAGACACTGCAGACTGGGCAGAGGAACGGTGGTGGTGTTGGGGACTTAAACATGCCAGGAACAGACTGGGAGACTATGACATCTTCTGTGACCAGGAACAGAGGTTGTTGGATGTCTTTCAAGGCGCTCTCTAACTCCAGCAGGTGGGGAACCAACTGGGAGGCGTGGGTACTGGATGTGGTCCTGGCAGACAGTGACCAGATTGGGGGCCTGGAGGTGAGGGACCCGTTGGCGGGAGTGACCATGCCACGGTCTGGTTCTGCCTGGACCTAGGAGGCTAGAAGGCTGCACAAAGGCGGAGGTAACTGACTTCAGGGAGCAGTTTTAAGGAAATGGGAAGGATACTTAAGGAGCATTTGGATGTGATTGGGTCAGACATGGGCGCTGATAGTAGGTGGGAAATCATCAGGAGAGGGTGCAAGATGCTACCAGCACCTGTGCAAGAGTAAGACAAAAATGCGGTGGGGCCGAAAAGCCTGCTGGTGGACCAGGGAGGTCCAGGAGGTGGTCTTGAGGAAGAGGCAGCCTAGGCAATTCAAGGTGCTCAAGGGTAGAAAGGGATCGGCGGGATTATGAGCTGATGGCTAGAAGGGCCACTAAGGTAGTGAGGCGGCTAAGGCAAGGAAGGAGCAGAACCTGGCCAGGGAAATTAGGAGAGGGAACAAGGGGTTCTTTACATACACTGGGGAAAAACGAAGGGTGAAGGGGCAGATTAGCAGGATTAAATCAGGTGAGGGATGGGCACAAGACCCGGGGGAGCAGGCTGAGGTACTAAATGAGTACTTCACCTCAGTTTTCACCAAGGAAAATGGGGTGCTGCATCATACATGGGAGGAGACAGAGATACTGAGGAGGGGGACCATCATCAGCGGGTCTGGGGAGAGGGGAGGCATCACTGGCAGGAGGGGAGGCTACAGGAGAAGAGGTACCGAAGTGAAATCACAGCAGTGAGAGTGAGGAAGCCCTCAGCTCCTTAAGACGGAGAAAGCACCGGGCCAGAGATAAATTATCCCAGAGTGCTGAAGGAACTTGCGGATGTCCTGGCGAAACCCTGGTGGAGCTTTCACCATCTCTCTGAGGACAGAGTGGTGCCCCAGGACTGAAGGTGGCGATATAGTGCCTATCCACAAGGGGGGATCAAGGGAGGTGGCAGGGAATTACAGGCCTGTCAGCCTGACATCGGTGGTGGGCAAGGTGATGGAGGGCATTGTCAAGGAGAGGCTAGGGGGGGACCTGGAAAAGTCAGGGTGCCTGGGTGACAGACAGCATGGATTCGTCCCGGGGAAATCGTGTCAGACAAACCTTGTGGAGTTCTAGGACTGGGTGACGAGTGCCTTGGACCTGGGTAGACCAGTGGACGTCCTCTTTCTAGACTTCAGCAAGGCATTTGACTCTGTTCCTCACGTGGGCCTGTTGGATAAGGTGGGAGAAATGGGGGTGGGGAACCAGATGATCAGATGGATAGGCAATTGGCTCCAGGACCGGACCCAGAGGGTCGTAGTTGGAGGGATAGTCTCATCCCAAGGAGGGTCATTAGTGGGTCCCACAGGGATCAGTCACTGGTCCTCCTGTTCAACGCCCTACGTCTCTGACATAAGGACAGGAATCAGGAGTGAGATGAGTCTCTTTATGGATGACTCAAAACTGGGGGCGTGGTGGATGGGGGAGGAGGGGAGGGTGGCTCCTACAGGGGACCTGGAGGCTCTGGAAAGATGGTCTAGAAGTGGAAGCTGAGGTTCAATGCAGGGAAATGCAAGGTACTCCACCTGGGGGCCAGAAACCGGGCCAAGTGTACACCTGGGGGAGGAATGCTACAAGTCTCGGTGGCTGAGAGGGACCTGGGGTGGTGGTGGATGTCAAGATGAACAACTGGGAGACTTGTGGGAGGGCAGCAGCCAAGGCCAACAGGATGCTGGGATGCATCGCTAGGGAATCACCTCCAGAAGGAGGGAGTGATACTCCTCTGTATAACTGCTGGTGAGGCCACACCTTGAGTACTTGCATTACAGTTTTGGAGGCCACACTAAAGAGGGACATTAAACTCCTGGAGAGGGTCCAGAGGAGGGCAACCAAATGATTTGTAGCTTGGGGGACAGGACATATGAGGAGAGACTCGAAGAGCTAAATATGTACACATTGGAAGAGAGAAGGACGGGGGACATGATAGAGGTCTTCAGGTACATGAAGAGGGTAAATAGGGAGGAACAGTCAGGGTGCTTGAAGGAAGGAGGCGGGGCCACTAGAGGCATGGGTGGAAGCTGGAGGGGGAAGATTCAGGGAGAAAGGAGGAGGTGCTACTCACTGAGAGGGGGTGGTGGAGCCATGGAATGCACTGCCTAGGGGCTGGTGGAGGGGTTCAAGAGGGGCTGGGACAGGTACAGGGGAAGGGTTCTGGAAGCAAAATCCAATGCAGCAAGAATACCCGGAACTGGGAAGGGAGAAGCCAGAGAAGGCGAGGGGGGCAGCAAGGTCAGCACCCTGGGTGGGGGCTGACCAATCGAGCAGACTCGAAAGACCGTTAGGCTTATTCTGCTGGCATTTTAATATGTTAGAATGTAATGAAAATAAAGAATATGGTACGTCCTAGTTCCTTTAAAAGATACACTCAGAAATCTGTAGAAAGGAATGTTAATCCATAAAAAAAAGTAGAATTTCTCAGGAGCTCCTGAGACTCAGACGGAACAATTAAAAAATGTTATGCATCAAATTTGACTTTCTGCAACTTCTGCACGATAGCTCAATAGTGTCACGTTTCAACTTTCTGGTGACAGAATTTGGGACTTACAGAACTCCTAAAAAACATGGTGAGACCAAAGGTGACATTGGGAGATGCCAGAAAAAAAGAAAGCCCCGGGAGTCCCAGCTACGGGAGGGGCCATTCTGCAAACCACTATATCAGGGTCAGCGGAACCAACTCTGCAAACCATTTTAAATGCAGTCATCAGAAAAGAAAATGGATTCCTTTAATACATCAACACTGGAGAAATGTATGGTTTTGCAGGACATAGTGACATAGGATGCCACTGTCTCAGTGGGAAAAGTTTCGACAGTCATATCTGGCATGGCCAAAATAAGCTTCTAGGCTACAGCTAGAACATTTACAGAACATTTCATGCATCATGAATGTTAACCTCCTAGGACTCTTGGGAGGAAAGCAAGGTGGCATTCTTCAGGCATCTAGTAAAGAAGTTCACTCATGAGGGAGCAATATTGGACCTTGTACTCAACAACAGGGACAGTGCTGCAGTGGGTGGCCACCTGGGGACCATTGATCACCGTACGGTGTGGTTCAATATAAGAACTGTGGCAGAAGTAAACCACACAAAGTTTGAGGGTCCTGGAATTCAGGAGGCCTGATTTTACAAAGATGGGGGAATGCCTCAGGGATGCCCTGGCAAGGGGAGAGGACTTGGGTGGAATGGAGGAACACTGGGCGAAACTAAAAGCGTGGATAGTGATGACAGCACACCTCTGCATCAGGCTAGTAAGCAAAAGCAAGAGGAAAAAGAGACCACTATGGTTCTCAAATGAGGTGGCTGGGAAGGAAAGGGCAAAAAAGTTAGCATTCAGGAGGTATAAGGAGACACAGCGAGAGGAGAATAGGGAGGTGTATCAGAAGAAGCAGAGTGAGGGAGGCAGAGAAAGCAGTCAGGAGCACAAAGGTGCAAAGGAGAAAACAGCTCAGACAGTAAAGAAAGGGGACAAGATGAGCCAGGGCTGAGGCGCTGGATGCCTTACATCCTCCTATGCCGACAACCCGGGTTCAGGAACAAGCCTGAGTCGCCTGGGGTCAGCTGGGGGGGGGGGGCAGGGCGAAGACCTGGATTGAGCGATCGCAAGGTAGCCCTCCTCTCCTGGTGAGGGATGTGGGCTTTCCTGGCTCTTGGCAGCCACCAGGTGGCGGCTAGGTGGCAGTGTCAAGCTGAAAAGGTAAGGCATTAGGCCGAGTGGGAGGAACAGGCAGTCACCAAAGCCATGGAGCGCATGCATGACTGCAGGCGCATGCATAACCATGTTCTGGGGTCCCGGGATAAAGGGGGAGGAAAAATGGAAAAATGAGGCACTGGGGAAGGCTCAATGAAGCCCTGAAAACAGGGCGGATTGAGATCCTCCGAGGGAGGACCACAGCCTGCCTGCCCTGGAGCCCAGACGGTAAAAAGCTATATTAAAAGAAAGAAAGGGGACAAGACATTTTTTAGGTATGTGAGCATACGGAGAAAGACCAGGAGAGGGATTATAGGGCTAAGGAGGGAAAGGGGGGGGCCTGCAAGTGTGTGGAAGAGGACAAGGAAAAAGCAGACATACTTTTGTTCATTGTTCATGGAGGAAAGGGACTACAGATAAATGTCAGGGGCACTGAAGAAAGGAGGTGACCACTAGTCCAATTATAGAGCAAATCTGAAAGTGGACAAGGCAATGGGGCCAGACAGAATACATCCAGAGATATTGAGAGAGTTCAGAGAGGTGCTGGCTGCACCTCTGACAGTCTTGTTCAACCACCCAGTGGAGACGGGAGTGGTCCTGGAGGAGGACAGATGTAGTCCTGCTTCACAAAGGTGGTAGCAGAGAGAAAGCTGGCAATACCAGGCCAGTCAGCCTGACTTTGGTAGCAGGGAAATTCATGGAATCACTACTGAAGGAAAGGATTGTGGAATATCTTGAATCCAGTGGCTTACAATATCTGATGCAGCATGGATTCACTGGGGGGAGGTCATGTCAAACAAATTTAATAGATTTCTCCAACTGGGTTACCACGGAATTAGATCAGGGTGGGGCAGTGGATGTGGCCTATCTAAATTTCAGTAAGTCCTTCAACACCATTCCACATAGGAGACTCGTAAACAAGCTGGGCTGCCTAGGAATGGGACCAAAGGTGGTACCCTGGGTAAGAAATTGGTTGGGGGATAGGCAACACAGGGTGGTGGTAAACAGAATTCACTCCAAGGAAGGAAGGAAGGAAGGGTAACTAGCGGGGTACCACTAGGATCAGCACTGGGACTGGTCCTCTTTAATGTCTTCATAAGCGACGTTGAAGAGGGGCTAGAAGGGAAGGTATGCCTTTTTGCAGATGACACTAAGATCTGCAATACGGTAGACACTCCCGGGGATGGAAAAAAAAAATAGGGATCTAAGAAAGCTTAAGGCATGGTCAAGAGTGTATAAACAAGTTTCAATGCTAAGAAGTGCAAAATCATGCACTTGGGGTGCAGAAACCCAGGGACAGCATACAAAATTGGGGGGGGGGGGGGAGACAAGAAGAGTGGTACTGGCAACCACCAAACAGGAACAAGACCTGGGGATAATCATATCTGATGACTTAATGGTGGCCAAACAGTGTGAAGAGCCAGTGGGATGCTAGGGTGCACAGGGATGGGCATCACCAACAAAATGAGAGAGGTGGTGATACCGCTGTATAAATCACTGGTGAGACCTCACCTACAGTACTGTGTCCAGTTCTGGAGACAGGTACCCGGAGAATATGTTGCACAGATTAAAGCATAGGTATAATCTGTGTGGCAAAAATAGCATTGGGCAAAACCACTGCAGGGACTGTGTAGCACAAGTATGTTGTCGCTGTCCCTGTGGCTGTTGTCACTCAGGACTAAGATGATAAGATGTCCGCTGAGTGCTGCCTTGCCGAGCAGCTGCCATGGCATAAAGGTTAAAGCCACAAGCAGCAAAAGGCAGTGGAACATATGGATGACAAGGGTTTGATTCCAGGTCCCACAACTTTTTTTTTTTTTTTTTTTTTTTTTTGTTTTCCCTCCCCGTCCCAACTTTTACTTTTAATGTATCCGCCCCCCCCACCCTGTACTTTTGCCCCCACCCCAGTTGTGGTTAGTTCCCTGTGCCCCCAACACACATATGACCCCCAGGTTCCCTCCCTGTCCCCGAGTTGCCCCCAAAGGTGGTTATTTATAGTTTGGGGGTCTGGGGGTGAAGACCCCCTCAGTCAGTCAGTTCCAGTGCATTTTGGCATTGTTTGTAGCGGTTGGTGATTTTGCTGATGCGCTACATTTTCCTTCGTTGATTTGCGTGTGTGGTTTTTGACTGCGTTATTGTTGATTCTGCGTTCCAACCTCATGCCCTGGAGACCACATCTCCAGGAGGACATATACAGAGTAGAGATGGTCCAAAGGAGCGCTACCAAAATGGTGCAGGGTCTGCATCAAAAGTCGTATGAGGACAGACTGAAGGACCTCAATATGTACACCTTGGAAGAAAGGAGTGGGGATAGGACACAGACACTCAAATATCTTACTGGTATAAATAAGGTTCAAGAAAGAAGCCTTTTTCAGAGAAAAAGATGCTCAAGAATGAGGGGTCATACTATAAAGCTGGGGGAGGTAGGCTCGTGGGTGATGTAAGGAAGTACTTCTTCACAGAAAGAATGGTGGATGCCTTGAACAGCCTCCCAGTGGAGGTGGTGGGGGCAAAACTGTACTGGGATTCAAGAAGGCATGGGACAGGCATAAAGGAACCTTAGTGGTAAGGAAAGGGGGGGTAGTTGGAGATCAAGTAGGGTCTGCAGTGTTACAGTAGGTAGAAGTAGAGTCTGCGGTGTTATAGTAGGGAGGGAAATGGGCAGACTAGGTGGGCCTAGCGGTCTTCATCTTCCGTCAAACTCGGTTACTATGAAAACCTGGCTTTTAGACATGCATTTGAGGGAGATTAATAGCTTGGCCCTAGTGCACACCTATTACTTTTTTATTACTATTTTCACACAGTATTTATACAATATATTATGTTGGTATTAATTGTTTAGTTGCACATGTTACTGTTTTTGTGTCACATTGTACTGTGCCCTAGTTTAAGAAAGGTGTATTTAAATAAACAATTTATGAATTCAGTTTGTTCCCATTTCTAACCGTTAAGTTATAATTAAAGAATACAATTTTGCTACATAGAAACATAGACATTGACAGCAGATAAGGACAGCTTCACCCATTTAGTCTGCCCATTCCCTATGTATTGGATAAGCTGCAGATTCTAGTCAAACGGCCTACTTCCTTCTACTATTCGCTACAATTGCCTTATTTCTGTCCCATGCATTCTTGAATTCCCCAACTGTTTTTGACCCCATGACCTCCTCAGGAAGGTGGTTCCACGTGTCACCACCCTCTCCATGAAAAAAATACTTTCTGACGTTGCCCCTGAGCCATCCCCCATCTTCAAACTCTGTCTCCTTGTTCTTGCACATCTCGTTCTCTCAAAGATGCTCCCGTCTTGGACTTTGTTGATTCCCTTGAGGTCCTTGAATGTTTCTATCATGTTCCCCCCTCTCCCTCCTTTCCTCGAGGGTATACATATTAAGAGCTCTTTCAGTCTCTCCTCATATGGCTTCTGTTGCAGACCCTGCACCATTTTAGTTCCCCTCCTCTGGACCGCCTCCATCCTGTCTATGTCCTTACAGAGATGGGGTCTCCAGAACTGCATGCAGTACTCTAAATGGGGTCTCACCAACTGTCTGTACAGAGGGATAACAACTTCCTGTTTTCTCCTGGTGATGCCGTTCCCTATGCATCCCAGTATCTCTCCAGCCCTCCTTACTGCCTTCTCACACTGCTTGCCTACCTTACAGTCATCTGATATGACTACCTAGATCCTTTCCATTTTGTTGTTGTTCATGTCTCTCCCCCACCCACTGTGTACTCTTCCCCTGGTTTTGTTTCCCAGGTGCATTACTTTGCACTGGAATCTAAGCTGCCATATTTTGACCATTCCTCCAACCTTGCCAAGTCCCTTCTCATCCTTTCCATCCCTCTTGACCATTCCTCCAACCTTGCCAAGTCCCTTCTCATCCTTTCCACCCCTTCCCTCTTGTGTATCAACCCTGTTGCAGATTTTTGCATCATCTGCAAAGAGGCATACTTTTCCTTCCAGCCCCTCTACAATGTCTCCTATACAGACATTAAAGAGGACCGGTCCCAGTACTGAACCCTGTGGTACCCCACTAGTAACCACCCTTTCTTCAGAGTGTACTCCATTTACTATTACCCTCTGCGTCCTGTTGGACAGCCAATTTGTTACCCAGGCAATCACCCTGGGACTCTCCCAGGGTGGCTAACTTGTTTATTAATCTTTTGTGTGGAACCGAGTCAAATGCCTTGCTAAAGTCTAGGTATGCCATATCTACAGCCCCTCCCTGGTCTATTACTTTGGTTACCCAGTCAAAGAAATCTATTAGATTCGTCTGACATGATCTTCCCACTGTGAATCCATGCTGCCTCAGGTCCTGTGCCCTGCTAGCTTCTAGGTACTCAACAATTCTCTCTTTCAGAACTGATGCCATCATTTTCCCTACCACTGAGGTTAAACTAACAGGTCTGTAGTTCTCTGCCTCTGCCTTGCTCCAACTTTTGGGAAGAGGGATCACATCTTCCCTCCTCCAATCCTCAGGTACCACACTATCCTCCCATGATTTGTTAAAACGGGTAGTCAGTGATGTCACTAGGTCTCTCCTTAGTTCTTTTAGAATTCTGGGGTGAATCCAGTCAGGACTCATTGCTTTGTCCACCCTAAGTTTTAGGAGTTCTCTCAGGACCCTTTCTTCTATGAATGGACTATCGACCCCCCTGTCCAGAGTGCTTCTATTGCTTGGTTTAGGTACCTCCCCCTCTTCTTCTTTTGTGAATACTGAAGCAAAAGTACTCGTTCAGTATCTCTGCTTTTCCATGGTCATCCTCTGCCCACCTCCCCTTCCCTTTATTAAGTCTCACTATCCGTTCCTTGGTCTTCCTTCGCTCCCTGATGTACTTATGTAACCCCCCGTTACCCCGGGTTACTAGAATCCCAGTAAGACCTAGTGGTAGGCAGGGAAGGCAGCTTGTGAAACTCCAGTTAAATGGATTTCACACTGTCTCATTCTGTTCTCAGTCTCAGCTGAGACTGAGGGATGACATCACCATAGAACTATCGCAGCTGCATGAGCCACACTGGAATATGCCGAAGGGAGTTAGATTAGAATGTTGGGAGTTTTGAACAGTCAGTCAGTAGTCTGTAGTTGGAGATTTTTGAGAGGAGCACAGCAGTCTGTGCACAGACTCTTTGAGGCTCAGCTCTGAAATAGAGCTACATTTAGGGAAAGGTGTGTGTCTCTGCCTAAACAGGGACACAGTAAGCTGTTCTTTAAAGTGGTGAAGACCGCTGATACGGGTCTCTGTGCCCCATCCCTCAGGGGATGGTGCAGGAAGGTTTGCCTGCTATTCCAGGGGCAACCCCCTGACTACTGCTAGAGAAGAAGCTGCCTTATTTTCCCCAACTATGTGGGGTACAAAAAGATTTCGAGATTCGCCTGTGGGGCACCTGCAACCAAAGGGTGAGTTCTGCTCTTTCTAAAGGGCCCATGTTTCATCCTGAACTGTGTTGAAGTGGGGATTGGACTGCTGAAGTAGTGGGAGGCCTAGAGTAATAGGCTTAGCCAAAAGTAAAAGTAAGTTCAAATCCAGCACAAAGGGAAAGTCAAGACATGTAGAGATGTGACATACGTCTACCCTGTAATCTACATTGCCAAGCTTTCAAAAAGAGTTGTTTAGTGTCCAGAGAAATGGACGGGTATGGATTGTGGGAGCTGAAGGTGGGAAACCCCCCCATCTTTAGTAACCAGGTCCACCTCTATGGATTTGCTCTGTGGATTTCTACTTTGCCTCAGGCACTTGGCCAGTGATGAGGGAAGTACCCAGATATGGGATTGGAAGGAAATTTCCCTTTAGGAGTCGAAGGCTCTAAGGTGGTCTGGGAAGCCACCAACAGGAAAACTGGTTCATTCCCATATGGACCGCGATCAAGTGGCTGGCAGGGGAGCCAGGCCATGGGAAAAATCCAAGTAGTGTACAAGTCGGGCTGTGTACTCAAAGCTGCGTGCAAGTCCGGGCTGTGTGCCTGGTGGGTTCAGAGCCTGAGGGCTGGAACAGTGAAGAAGTGTTGTGTATCTCTAATCTGCATTACCAGGAATGTAGCCCCGTGGGGGCCCGTCTATGCTTAGTTTGTTCAGTTTGGATGTGAATAAAAGCCACACTTTAGAATCCCATTCCTGGTTTTGGACATTACAGTTATTGCTTCCTGTGTTCGGATTTACTTGGGTGCCCTTGTGCAGAGTAGCCAAACGTAGGCCCCCTGTGCCAAGTAACCTAGTCCTCCCCGAATCCAGTCCCCACCAGGTACTGCTGTCACTTTCAACAGCATGCCACCTGTAGTTTTGCAGAAAGGCAGGGGTGAGGGCGTTACACTTATAAAAGGTTTCATCTCCCTTCTTAAGAGTTGGCTATCTTTTCCTCAGTTTGGGCCTTCGCTATTCTGACTGCCTCCCCTGCTTCCTTCTGCTTTAACCAATACAGTTCTCTGTCCTGCTCATTCTGTGCTGCAAATGAGCTTTTTCTTTCAACAAAAATGTTAAAGAAGTGGAACATTATTATTTTTCTTTCTTGCTTGTATCTCATATTTCGGTCTTAGATCTTTCCACTTTACTAGTTGGATTTATAGTATCAAACATACAAAAGATTCCAATGTGGAGGGGTGCTGTGTAGGTTGTGGGGTGCTGTGTAGGTTGTGCTTAATGGCTACCTAAGATTTCAGCTCCTGTGCTCAAATCTTTTGTATCTGGCTAAAAGTTCTCCTAAACTTATTTAGCATACACAAAACTGGTGTCAAGCTGAGAAAGTTTGTCTCAAGTGTAATGGTTAAACTACAGAAGGGTCACCCAACAACCAACTCTGCAAAAGCAAAAGTTCAAGTGGAGCATCAGCAGTCGGGCAGAAACCCACAGGATGGTGCATCTGACAAGACACAGAAGAGATGCTGCAAATGACTGGAACATAAGGTGAACAACTGATGAATTAGGTGCTCAGTCTGAGCGACTAACGAAATGACTGTGGTGAAGCGGACTATGGCGGGAGTAAAGTCAGAGATGGCAGACATCAAGAAGCAGGGGGACACTGCAATGGGTGCCACTGCCCTGGTGGTGAAGAGGGAATTTTTATTAAAAAATTTTTCTGTAGCAACTGCAACATTAAAATGTATTTGAATAGCAGTGGGAAAAATGTATATGGCATTTTTCTGCTGACCTTGTGTAAGGCAGCTGTAGAACCTCTGTTGGATGAGCTCAGATGTGCAGCAAGTGACTGCTATACATAAACAATTTTCTGTAGCAGTTTATGAAAATTGTGTAGCTTTTCACATGTTGAGGGCCACCAGAGTCTACGCACAACTTTTGTCTACTCATTTTGGTGGCCTGCACTGCACCCACTTGACTGCATCAATGTCATTTTTGCACTGAGAAGCCCAACAGTACTCCAAGCTGGGGCCTGACCACGGCCTTTAAAAGATGTATGATTACTTCCTCTGCCCTTCTGGTCACCCCTCTTAATGCAAGCCAGCATTCTGCAAGCCTTCCTGACAGCATCTGTATAATGCTTGACTTGCTTCATCCCCTTTTATATTATGACCCCCCGGGACCTTTTCCTCCTTCACTGCAACAAGAGGAGCCCAACACAGTGGGTAACCCCTACTAAAGTTTTTCTTCCCCATGGATGCACCTTACATTTGGCTACACTGATTCAGAGACTCCACATATTGAACCAATTGTCCAGCTTGTTCAGGTCCTCCGAATGTTTGTCCCTCACTCAGGGAGTCCACCACCCTGGCCAGCTTAATGTCAGTGACCTTAAGGATGTTCCCTGGTGTTTCAGCAACCCCATAACAAACTCATAATTTTTTGCCCAATACTTGCCGGTCATCTAAACATTTAAAATGCACAACAAAAAACATGGGTTGCCATGCTTGTTTAAGTTACATGCTGAGATATAATCCCTCTTTACTTGGGGGAAAAAAAAATCTGTAAGGGGTCAAATTGTTTTATGTAATTATAACAGCAGTGTTTTAGTTGTCCACATGTGTGTGAAAGAAAAAGTGAAACAGGGATACATTATTTGTCATGATGTTTGCTTCGTTTTTCCACAAATGAAAAAAAAAAGTAAATTACCAATACTATGACACCCTCTTGAACTAACATTCCCCAAAACTTGGTAAACATCTTGTTTCATTTTTATGCGCCACACCATTTTATTCCCATGTCATTTTCATGGAACCTTTTTGCTGGATGTAGATTATAGTTGTGAATATGGCAACACAAAGAAATATAGGGGTTGCCATATTTCCCATGGTTGTATCCGCTTTCAAATTTGCAGTTTCAGAGGTGGTCAGCACAGGACAAAAATAACTGAAAAATCCCAATAAAAAAATAAAACTTGCCAAAAAAGCTAGTCAAACAA
The DNA here is from genome assembly GCA_016271365.2 of Neoceratodus forsteri. Lineage (NCBI taxonomy): Eukaryota > Metazoa > Chordata > Ceratodontiformes > Ceratodontidae > Neoceratodus > Neoceratodus forsteri. The sequence goes on along the minus strand of CM028134.1, from coordinate 338,233,722 downwards.
TTCAAAAGTACATACAGAATGATAAGGATGTTAATATAAAAGAAACGACTTCCGGTGACGTCATGAGCAAGTGAGCAGCTCAAACGCGAGGCTCCCTTACAGTCCGGTTAAAACAACGTATTTAAAAAGGGGCAAAAGCGCTTAAGACAATTGGAACTCACCAATACCGACGTCTGCAATGCCCAAGAAGTGAGGGGCAGATAAACTGGGACCTTCCACTAACCCGATGGAGATGGATCCAGGCTCGAGGAGTCGGATAGCGAGGATTCGCAGGTTTCGTCGGCCTCCCGCCAAAGTACAGCTCAGGCCGACCGCGTCCCGCACGATATTCTGCAGAGGCAAATGACTCAGATGCTTGCAGAAATTTGTGAATTCCGAAAAGAAATGCGATCCACGGTTTCAGCAGTCAGAACAGACCTAAACAAGCTGGAAAAGAGACAGGATGGAGCCGAGGAACAACTCACTGTCACAGATAAGTGTGTGGATAACACGGAAAGGGCCATAGCCCAACTACACTCACACATTCAGGCCCTTCAGGAACGGGCTGAAGACGCGGAATGCAGAAACCGGCGCAACTATATTCGGCTGTCGGGACTGCCGGAGGGAGATGAGAGTGCCGACTTTATTCAACATATGCAGAACCTGCTGAGAGAGGTTCTTCCCCTGCCCGACAACATCACCCTGGAAATGGAGCGAGTCCATCGCACGCTGGGACCCAAACCCCCAGCAGGCACTCACCCCCGGGCGAGCCTCCTTAAATTCCTCAGACACCAGGAGAAAGAAACAGTCCTCCATACCGCCTGGAAACAGGGCAAAGTGATTTATAAATCGCACCGGCTTTACTTCGAAAATGACTTCGCCCCAGAGGTAATGGCTCGTCGGAGATTATACTTCCCGGTGATGAAGGCTCTCAGGAACGCAGGAATTAGATTTAGGTCCCTGTACCCAACGAAGCTGGTTGTCTACTTTACGGAGGGGCCTGCGATCTTTGATTCAGCGGCGGCAGTGACGAAGGAACTCAGCTCCAGGAAAATCGAGGTGCAGCAACAGCGCCCTACAGACGCGATCCCTATTGCTGCAAAGCTGGCCCAGAGAGCTTGGTCCGCTGGACAACGGGAGAACAGGCGCAGGCAGGGCGCTGAGGCCCTGCAGAACATAATTAGCTCCCTAAAAACTGATTCCTCTAAGCAGCCAAGATCTAGACTATCGGCCCAGGACACTGAAACCTGAAAGCCTGAAAAGCTGTACCGTAAGTAGCCTGAACCGCAAGTATTATCTGAGGAACTATTTGTAGCACCTGGGTTCCCCTTGGGACTTGACTCAATTTATAAAAACTGCCAGAGAATTAATTTAAAAAGTTGTTGTTACACTATATGGGGGAAAAAGAGTTAAGTGACTGGATTAGAGGTATTGCATGGGGGGGGGGTTTAGAAAAACAGACAAATGAGAATCGCCTCCTCGTAGCGGACATGTTCCCATTGAGTAACTCTTCCCGGCACAGACGGTGGGGCTAGGTCCTCCTTTATGGCCCCCGCCTGTCTGATATGCCTCAGACTTGCGGCTGGCCTTTCTTCCACACACACGCCTGTTGTCCGCTGGGCTTCCGGGGTGGAGCGGTGTCAGGGAGTGGACTGTGGCTCGATGAGGGATGTTGTCTCCGTCGCCATCAGAGCAATTCTCAGATGGATGGAGTTTGGGCTTCCTGTCCCGAAAGGGCCCTTCTCTTCTAGGAGGAGGTGTAGGCAGGGGGATGGGGAGGTCGTGGGGCAGCGGTGCCTGTCCGTTGCATGCAGGTGACTGGTGGGCTGTCTGAACTGTTCAAGATGTCTGGGCTGTCTGTGGAGGGGGCCTGGCCAGGGAGTGGGATGTTTGGGAGGGATCTGGGGGGCGCAGTCGTGGTAGCGGCCCGGTGGGTCTCCTGCCCCATTGTGCCTGGGAGAGTTGGCTCGGCCTGTCGCTCATGGCGGATGGTTGCACCTGGCTGAGGGGGAGTGAAGTCCGGGAAGGCCTCCGCGTCTGTCTCGGGGGTTGTATTAGGGAGCGGGCGATGGTTGCTTGAATGATTCACCCGTCCCCTGACCTGCCCTCGATTTGTTATGGAGGTGGAGAGGTCTCTCGAGCAAAGGGGTTTGGTTCTGTACTGTGGACTCTGGTCCCAGGGAATGAATGCCTGTTGCAGGGAAACCGGTCAGTAATATTGGAGAGGTCTGGAGGCAGGGTTGATCGGCATGAGCCCCGCTCTACTGGACTCTGACTAACTTCCTATTGTAGGTTAGACACGAGGCTGAATTAAGGGGTTAGCTGATACAGCTCTGAATCATAAACTGCTGGTAACTGCCATGAGCATGGAGTTGGTGCGGATGTTTGGCTCGCTCCCTTCTTTCCCCCCGCGCGGGAATCTTGAATGGCACAATCTGGCTTCTTCCTCCCCTCCCCCCCAGCTGGAAGGAGGGGCCTCTCACTGGACCGCCAGGGGTGGAGGGGGCTCTGGATGTCAATCGGGGGGTGGCGCGCCTGACCTCATCATCTGAATTACTAGGAACTGAGGCAGGAGGTGGTGGGCGGGGTAGTCCCATGCAACGGTTAAAACTTTAAGCGGGTTAAACGCTCGAGGAACTGCTGGATGGCAACTCAAGATGGACATTTAACGCAAACCTCCGGAGAGTGGAGGCAGCAGGCCTTCCGATGGTCCGTCCCTCATAGGGGGCATTTCTGCAAATTAATGTTTTTGGCTACAGATGTGGATACTGGATGCCTCCGGGAAGTCTTGGGGCTTACTGGATATGGACACTGGGACTGAAGAAATTAATAATGAAGTGGGAGAGCAACTCAGAGTTTTGGGGGCGCAGTAGACCTCAGAGTAACTAGAGGCATACGCTTAGAGAAGACTGCAGGCTTGCATTGAGATGGAGCAGAGGAGAAAATAAGGAGTATAACTGCTGGGAAGGGAGATTGGGGTTATTTATCTCTCTGCATCGAACAGCCTGTGCGGAGAGCAGAGATAAATCAGAGGTGGGTCCTCGAGCCGCCCAGTGTTCAAGCCGGTACCAGGAACTATATTGGGTATACGGTCCTGCCAGCCCTGCTCGATAAACCCATCAAAGCTTGAGACTTCTCGAGCCCCCCTGGGCTGGATACGGGCCAAGCGGAGGTGTTCTGCGCATGGGATAATACCCAGCATAGGTTTCAGACACTGCCCTTTTGACCTTGCTCCTGGTGCGGGGTTGGCCTCAGTTTTTTTGCCTTGCGCTGGGTCGCTTGGGATGGGATTATACCCCAGCGGCATGGAGGCGCCTTCTGGGCAATCCTACCGGACTCCCCCATGTCAGCGGGCATCTTATAGAAGCTGGTTAAAACTCATAATTGTCACTTGTTGGCCTCGACTCGCCACCATAAAAGTATATCTCCCCTACATGAAGGACTTCAGGGGAAGCACTGTCTCGCGGCTTCTAGTCACCAAATTCCATTACCCTTTCCCCGTAGGTACCCTGGTACCTAAGGTCCTTAAGTCAAAAAGGACCGCACTGATAGGGTGCTTGGGCTCTATCATAGATCTGGGCTTGTCCAGATCAATGGAAGTACCAACGTTTTTTTTTTTAATGACCATGTTGGTCAATTGTTCTCTAATTAGTAGTATGTGACATGTAGGTCTGAATGGTTGTGTTATTGTTGTTGAATGTTGTGTGAATAGGTCATCGAACTGCATCTGGTTCTTACAGCAAAAAATACGATCCTCCAGGAGATCCCAAGGGGGGACGGGGGATCCAGTACACCAGAAACCCACCTATTGGCCATGATGCACTCCCCAAAATTAAAACTACTCTCTATAAACATAAACGGCCTGGCCTCACCCATTAAAAGATCGAGGACACTGGCTTACCTTCGGAGAAATAAAGCCGAAATTGTCTATCTTCAGGAAACCCATATGAGCCCAACAGAACATGCAAAATTAGCTAGACTAAGTAAAGGTCAAGCGTCCTATGCATCCTATAAGGGAGGTCGGAGCAGAGGGGTGGCCATAATTGTCACACCACATACACCATATCATCCGGAACTAACTTGGTCTGACCCGGAAGGACTAATGGTATTAACTCGGGGAAAACTTAATAATGAAGAAGTCACCTTGGCTAATATGTACCTCCCACCTGGTACCACAGTTTCGAGCTGAAACCCCTACTGACAAGGTGGTGAGTTTACCAGAGGCACCTGTTATTGGTCGAGACTTTAACTTAACTGCTGACCCAAACCTAGATTCCTCTAGAGCAAAGCCACAGAAACTAACCACAACCCAAAAGTTCTTCTATAACTTCATCTCAGAAATTGGTGGTGTGACATTTCATGAAGTTCCATCCACGGTCTAGAAACTATTCCTACTACTCCGTGCATAACACATACCCCCAGTATAGACTATGCTACACGCAAATTGAAAACTGCATAATGTAAGTGAAGGCAACTGGGAGATATTTCTATCTCGATCATGCCCTGATTACCTATTGGGAACTAGGCCTTCAACCCAGAACCACCCAATGGAGACTAAACCCATGTTATCTGCGGTCTAAAGAATTCCAGGAATTCATATCGGACAAGATCACTGAGGTTATGACTGATAACCCAGTCTCTGATACCTCCCCCTCGGTCCACTGGGACACAATTAAAGCAGTCCTGAGAGGACATATAATTAAGTTTGCAGCACAAAAAAAGAGACAACGGGATGAACAAAGGGCTATTCTTGAAGAAACTCTTCACTTCCTACAGCAGGCGCACCAGCAGGGCGACGAATCTTTCCTGCCCCAGATACAGCAAACCAAACAAATGTTAGATAAACTTGCCCTACAGCAGACTGAAATAGCACTAGCATTTCTGAAACAGAGATTTTATGAGGTAGGACCACGAGCTACACGAATGCTAACATACCAAGCCCGCAGGAAGAAGAAGGGCTCAACAATAATTACCATACGGCACCCAGTTAAAGGCCAGCCACTCTTTAAAACGCATGACATTGCTGATGCTTTTCAGACATACTATAGAAACTTACACACCCCAGAATCTAATCTATCTTCAGATAAACTAACTACGTACCTTGAGAAGCTTACGCTACCAACTCTCACGGAAGAAAACAGGGACTCCCTTATTGGACACATAACAGCTGCGGAAATAGTACAAGCCATAGCTAACTCTAAATCCCAAAAGGCACCGGGACCAGACGGATACGGAGCTGAGTTTTATAAACGGACAAAAACCCAACTCCTTCCCTCCCTTCTCAATGTATTCAACTCGCTATTAGAAGGTAATCCACCCCCAGAATCATGGTCCTATGCTACTATCTCTGTGATTCCCAAATCAGGGAAGAACCCTCAGGAATGCACTTCATACTGACCAATTTCCGTACTAAACCAAGATTACAAACTGTTCATGACTATACTAGCCAAGCGTATTGATCAAATCCTACCCACTTTAATACACAGAGACCAAACAGGCTTTGTTAGGACTCGTACCACCACCGACAATATCAGGCGCACTCTTCACCTTGTAAACCAAATGAGCCAAACGAATACACTAGCAGTAATGATCAGTTTAGATGCTGAAAAGGCCTTTGATAGGGTGTCCTGGCCCTTTTTGTATGCTACCTTGAATAAATTTGGCTTTCCCCCAGGCTTTATTCAAGCCTTACAAAACATATACTCCTCCCCCCGGGCTTGCGTGAGAGTTAATGGACACCACTCGGGATACTTCCAACTGGGAAGGGGTACCCGACAAGGATGCCCACTATCCCCACTGCTATTTGCAACAGTTATAGAACCCCTTGCACAACAAATCCGAGATTCCCCTCAGTTGCAGGGAGTCTATTTTGGAGGCACAGAACACAGGATTGCCTTATATGCAGATGACATACTACTATATCTCCAAAATCCAGAACAATCTATTTCAGAGTTATGCCGAATCCTAGACTCCTATGGGGTAGTGTCAGGTTATAAGCTTAATCTCACTAAGACCGAAATACTCACATTCAGTTGTACCCCCACTCAGAAGATGGTGGAGTCCCTCCCAGGTAGGTGGAACCTGACAAAACTAAAATATTTAGGCATTTACATACCTCGGGGGCAGACTGAATATCACAAATACAACTACCATTTATGACACAACTAAAGCAAGATCTTGAATGTGGTCAGTAATTCCATTGAGCCTCTACAGACAATTGAGCTTATTAGGATGATAACCCTCCCAGAGCATTATACCTCTTCCAAAATGTCCGCTACTAGTCCTTTAAAACCTTTAAAGAAATCAATCAAGCAATACGAATTTTGTATGAGCGGACAGAAAGCCCGAAGAAATTTTAAAGTGCTTTCCAATGGGTAGACGGGGGACTTGCCCTTCCAGACTTAAAGCGATACCAACAGGCGGTAACCATGGCTAGACAAAACAGGACAACACTCCCACACTGGATAGAGATGGAAAGGTCTCTTCTCAATGATGCCAAATACTTTCGGTTGCTGTACCAACAGGGGTCAGGAGACTCGGCCAACCTAACCACTAATCCTTGGCTAGCAGCTCAGTTGCAGAATTGGAACTCTTTGAGAAGATCCTACGGGCTATCACCCTACTTACCCCTAATATCTCCGATCCAGTCACTCCCGGATTTCACCCCCAATGTCCTGGATATTGGATTTGACACATGGAGCGCGCTCGGGTTAAGATTTCTTCCACAAATAATGGCACAGGGGAGGCTGTGGTCCTTTGCAGAAATCCAGACAAAATTTCATTTACCTCACAAAGACTTTTACCGATATTTACAACTCCGACGCTATGTAGATGGCCTGCCGCCCTCCTTGCGAAACCCTGAAACTTACCCAATGTTAATACAATGCCAAATCTTAATTAATGGATCGGGGAGGCAAGATCACCTGATCTCCTTTTACCATCAATCCCTGAACTCACAGGGAGATGTTTTTACCGAGAGAATTCGCACGCAATGGCATAGGGACTCGGGCTACCAACTTAATACTGCTGAATGGAAAAAAGCCTGCAGCCAGGTTTCCAGAGTAAGCAGCTCACATCAATGGAGAGAATATGCCTGGAAGGTATTAATTCGCTATTTTAGAACCCCCTCGATCACTAAACATTATGCACCGAGTAAAACAGCGGCCTGCTGGAGAGGGTGCGGGGAGCAAGAAGCCAACCTGACCCATATTATATGGAACTGTCCAGCTCTCTCCAATTACATACAACAGCTTGAAACTCAACTATGTGAGTTTATTGACTCAGAGATATGGCTGACACTGGAGATGTACATATTCCTCATATTCCCTAAGCCCTATCAGGGACCCAATACTAGATATCTTCTCTCTCTACTCCTCACAGTAGCCAAAAAGGCAATCACTAAACATTGGCTGTCTGCTGTGGTCCCGACCATCCAGGAATGGTGGGATATCACTAGACAAGTTAATAACTTGGAAAAGATGACTCACAATCTGAATGACCGTGGGGAACTTTTCTCTGAAAGATGGACACGATGGCAGCTATATTATATGCTAAAGGACCCTTTGTTTGTATCTTGAGGAGCACAGCCCCAGAGAATTTTTGGCCACCCGAAAAGCAGGGACTGTTCCCTACCTCTGCGGGCCCTGTGGTCTGGTCTCCCCCCTCCCCCCTTCCCCCATGAAGTAACTGGATCTGCTATAATAACTAAATCGGGAATTATGGGTTTGGAATACCTAATTCGGAAAGGGAAAAACCGAAAGGTAAATAGTTCGATGTCCTACTGACAAGTACCTCAATGTAAGTTATTAGGCCTATGAGGATAACAAATCTGTTGAAACAACTGTGATATTTGTTGTTTCAATTGTCTGAAACTGCTTCAGAGTTGTGTGTATTGACTGACCAGATGTAAAAGTATTGTGTAAAATCAAAGCTGATGACCTGTATGTATATAAGTTAAAATATGAATAATAAAAAGAAGATTTAAAAAAATATATATATATATATATATATATATATATATAAAGAAACAAAGTAACCAAACACAGACACGTGAGCGCCTCCAATAAAGTCACCAACTGCAACTGAGGGAGATAATTTCCTTGCTGACATCCCGCACGATGCATAGTGGATATGACACAACAGGACAAATCAGTATTCTAACAATGTTTCTACATATTTAAGAATGCACGTGTGCCAGTAAACAGCCTCGAAAACGTTTTTGGGTGAATCAGAAAAATGTGAATTTGAAACACCAGGAAACAACTTTAAACTGCTGGTGACCCCAGTTTCCCCGATCTTTGATGAAAACGGTGAACAGCAGTGGCCTCAACACTGATCCCAGAGGGATGTTACCGTGTGCCTCTTTTCAATCAGAGTAGTGCCAACCAACAAAGCACTCGGCTTCCTGCCCTCAAGTCAGTTAGCAAAACACACAGGCCCGGACATTCAAAGGGGTTGCGACAGGCACAACAGAATTTTGTATTTATTGAAATGTTTCGCCAGGAGAGCACACTGAACAACAAGTTGCTCGTCTCACGGTGCAACCTGGGGGGGAAGGATTACACAGGGTTGTGAAGGATGATCAGTTACAATAGTATGTGGGTAGTACAAACAATACAACATTGTAAGACTGTGCAACAGTTGGAACACAAAGTATTGTACAACAAACAGTAGTGGAACACTGGGTAAATTATAATACATGTCCAAAATCATACAAAAGAACATATAAACGTACAAAACAGTAATAATGTGATAGAACCATTTATAGTGCATGAGTGTACCAGGAGCAGGCTCGAGGTAGTACGCAAGTGCTGTTGGAGTAAAAAGCTTGGGGTTAGGTTAGCACACTGGTGGGCCCAGAAGGCAGGTGGAGAAGACTGGGGGGAGGCAAGAACTGAATAGGAGGAGAAAGGGTAGCCATATCCTGATTCCCCTTCAAGATGTTGAGAACTCTGCGGGGGTGTCATGGTAGGAAAGCAGAAACTGGGGATAGGTATTAAGGTAGGTTAATGCAGGAACAGCTGAGGGGAAAAAGGTAATTGTGTAGGGCAGAGGTAAGGGAGTAGTTGGATGAGGAGTGTCGTATTTCAGGGGGGAGGGGATTTTAGGGAAACGATGGGCGAAACCAGTCTGACCGAAGAGAGTGGAGCAGCGAGGGACCGTCAAGGTGCGGGTGTCATTTGATCTGAGAGAGTGGGTGGGAGAAGGTGGAGTGGAGAGAGAGAGAGGGAATGAGAGACAGGAGGGGAGCCCCCCCGAACCAGAATTTGGAAGTTATTTTGGCACAGTGAGAGATGCGACTGTGAGATAGTGGAAGGAAGGTTAGAAAGCGATAAGAGTTCACAGTGGTGGGAGCGGGAAGGGTAGTCTATAGCAAAGTGGCAGAAGGAGTTAGAGAGAGTGTCCAACTTGGTCATGGAAGATTTGGGAGCAGCACCATAGACTACATCACAGTAATCAAAGATGGGAGTATCATCTTCTGGACAATTTTGCACCTCACAGTCAGCAGGATGCAACTACGATTCCTGTACAGAGCATCAAGCTTGGGGGGGCAGTTTCTTCAGGAAAGCATCAATATGCACAGAAAAGTTGAGGTGCTGGTTCAGCCAAACTCCCAGATATCTAAATGAGGAGGTGTACTCCAAGATGGTCCCATCAAGGGTGTGAAAGGTGGGTAGGGCTGGGAGCCTAGAGAGTCTCTGCCTGGTGCCAAAGGTCATTGAGACGGTCTTCTTCGCGTTTAGAAAAAGCTTGTGAGAAGCAAACTAGAGCTGAACTTGGTTGACGTCATGCTGTAAGCATCGTCAGCGTACATGAGGATAGAGATGGATGAGCAGGCTGTAGAAAGATCATTAAGAAAAATGGAGAAGAGTGGGGGACCAAGCACTGAGCCCTGAGGGACACCAGTGTTGCTAGGGAGTGGAAGGGAGATGGAATCAAGGATTCTCACCAACTGGGTCCTGCCAATGAGGTTGGATTTAAACCAGTTGGTGGCTGATGGGGCAAGGCCAGCTGAGAAGAGTGAATCAAGAAGCAGGTGGAGGAAGCAGGGGATGGGAAACAAGTGTCAAAAGCTTTGGCTAGGTCAACAAAGATGGCGGAGGTGATCAGGCCATCGTCCATCCCTGAAAGGATGGTAGTCAGTAAGCCTGAGGAGGGAGGTGGTTGTCGAGTGGTTCTTCTGAAAACCAGATTGGAAAGGGGTGAAGAAAGAGGAATCAGAGAGGAAGGGTGATAGTCAAGAGAGAACTAAATGTTCTTGAAGTTTGGCAAGGGTAGGAAGGAGGGAAATGGGGCGATAGCTGCCAGGAGTGCATGTGTCACCACCCTTGGGGAGAGGAAGGATTACAGCGTGTTTCCAGGATGAGGGTACTTGAGCAGAAATAAAGAACATGTATTAAGGATTAGGGAGATAGGATAAACAGTTGCAGGAGCAGAAAGTTAGAGAAGTTTAGGATAGAGCTCATCTGGTGAGAAGCCTATAGAGGGGTTGAGGGATAGGAGAGCATTAAGAGTTTCGTCAGAGAATATAGTAGAAAAGGAAAATGGGGAGGGGTAGGCACTGGCTGAGGCGAAGAGCTGAAGTTAGTAGGTGGCAATGGGGAGAGGAAATTTAGAAGAGACGTGGCGCACAAAGTGTAGTAGGCATTAAATTAATTGGCCACAGAGTCAGGGCCAGAAACTAGGGAGTTCTACAAGACTACCAAATCCTGATGCGCTGGGGCGCAATGTAATGGTATGCAGTGCAAATACAGGGGTTGTGCCCATGCATATGCGGCACATTCCGATATTCAGCCCGGGATGTGCGGCGTATGTGGTGGCGCAGCCCCGCATAGGAAGGCTCAAAGTTGAGCCGTGGAAGAATGGGAACAAGTACCGGTCACTGACAGGTGGGCTACTGTATTGCAGGGCACAACACAGCAGCCACCAGCCATGGGTGGCCACCCGCCCACCCAGAACACCGTCCACAAGCACACATACCCCCCCGATAGTCTAGTGGCACCCCCCCCCAGTCCCTGATACATATAATACACGTCCATCCCTGGTGGTCTAGTGGTCCCCCTCCCACCCAACTCCCCATTCTCTGATATATGTATTCTGACCATCCCTGGTGGTCTAGTGAACCCGCCCGTTGCCTCGATCGTGAAATCCCCAGCAGATCAATTCCCTGGTGATCCAGTGGCACAATAACTTCATTCACATATTTGGGACTGTCTAGTACAGTATGTCCTGCAAGCCAATTGGTCCACACTGGGGACCAATGGGCTTACAGCCTATACTGTACTGGTCACTCGGCGGGCGGCAAGGAAGTATGCAGGTGGGATGCAGCCGCCCACCGGGGTGGGGGCAAGGGTGGGGTGCCACTGGATCACCAGGGAACTGATCTACAGGATCTCCCGTGATTGCAGCAATGGCGGGTTCCATTAGACCACCAGGATGGTCATATACACATAATTGGGGAATCGGGAAGGTGGGGGGGTCACTAGACTACCAGGGCTTTGTGTCATACATATGCCACGAGTGCGGCTACAGGGCGGGGGATGCCCTGGGATCCCCACTGCACACGTCATGCTGTGCAGGGCGCCAGGCACAAGTCACTGGGCTGCCCTGCACAAGGCATGCAAATGGAGCCATAATGACATGCAAATGGCCCAATTTGCACCTTGCATATATTATGGCCTCATTTGCATGCCCCCTGCTGAATATCATGGGTGATGCACCTAGCACACCCGCGCTGGAGCATCCCGTGTTCCCCTCCAGGCTCATGCCATGCCAGTATGTGCGCCGAATCGCGCCATATTCACTGGGCATCCCTTGTTGAATATCTTTTGGTCCTGGCGCATCACAGTTGCGCTGTGTCCAAGCTTGCACCACTGCCCGGCACAGTCTGAATATCTGGCCCCTGTGTATACCCTGTATACACAGCATGGGGGTAATGTGCAGCCTTGACCACCTCACCAGTCACCCCCTCAAAGAAGGCGATCACGTTGTTTTGGCATGATCTGACCCTCATTATTTGTTTATTTGATGGCCAGGAGAGGTACACTTAGCTGGAGCTCATTTTCCTGGCATGACCTGGGGAATGGGTTTACATGAAGGTGTCTATAGCAAAAACAATCACACGTCTACATCAAACAGAATGCACAAAAAGAGTAATAGTGCAAAATACAAATCATAAATAACAAATATAAAAAATGTCATTTACAAAAGTTGCTGTGGTAACCAAGGATAAAATGGAGTGTGTGCAGAAATCAAAAATTACACATGTAAGGTACATGCACCAAAAAAGCTGTGGTGCAAATATAAATTTACAAAATTACAAAATATACAACAAACAAAAGTTGCTATGGTAATTCAGAATAAGACAGTGAAGGGAAATGGTAACAGTGCAGGGTAAGGCAGGATTTGGCTAGCTGCAGGTGCAAACTCTCAAGAAGGGTGCCAGCAGGACTGCTGAGAGAATCTGGCGAGTCAAGTCAAAAGGTTGATCGGGAAGTTGGTGGATCTCAGGGTTGGGGATAAGATGGCCAGATGGGTAGACAACTGGCTGAGGGACAGAATCCAGAGGGTGGTTGTGGGGGAGAGTTATCTGGTGACAGAGACGTCACCAGTGGGGTCCTGCAGGGCTCGGTGCTGAGGCCAGTGTTGTTCAATGTCTTCTTCAATGACAATGGGGATGGCATTAAGGGCAAAATGTGCGTATTCATGGATGATACCAAGCTCTGTGGGAGAGTGGACACAGCTGAAGGGATACAGGATGTACAGGATAATCTGGAAAAGCTGGGGAGGTGGTCTGGGAGCTGGCAGCTTGGCTTCAATGCCAAGAAATGCAAAGTTATGCACATTGGAGCCAAGAACCCCAGGACAGAGTGTTATCTGGGTGGAGTCCATGTATCTGCATCAGAGGAGAAGGACAAGGACCTGGGAGTGATGATCACTAGTGACCTGAAGCACTCTACGCAGTGCAAGAAAGCAGCAGCAAGGGAAAACAAGATGCTGGGATTCATAGCTAGGGGTGATCAGTAGTAGAAGAGAGGAGGTTATACTGGCATTGTACATTTCACTGGTGAGGCCACATCTAGGAGTACAGAGTTCAGTACTTGTGCCCACACCTCAAGAAGGACATTAATTTGCTGGAGAAGGTCCAGAAGAAGGCTACAAAGATGATAGAGGGTAAGGCATATGAGGAGAGGTTGAGGGCGCTGAACATGTACTCCCTGGAGGACAGGCGAGAGAGGGGACATGACTGAGACCTTCAAGTACTTGAAAGGTATGAATAAGGTGGATAAGGAGGGTCTCTTTAAGCCAACTGGCAACCAGAACACAAGAGAGCACAGTCTTAAGCTGCAGGGAGGAGGTTTAGGAGGGAGGTCTAGGAGGGAGGTCAGGAAGCACTTCTTCATGGAGAGGGAGGTGGACACTTGGAACGCGCTACCGGAAGCGGTGGCCTTGTTGAAGACAGCGAGCAGCTTCAAGAGAGACTGGGATAGGCATAGGGAGAAGGTAAGGAACATGGGTAGGGAGGATGGGAGGAGTTGGGGGGCAGGGACAGTAGCTCAAGCTGTGGATCCTGCAACATCAGCCTTCTTCTGCTAGCTTCTTCGTATGTTCGCATACAGAGAGCGGGAAGCGATTCCACAGGGTTGGAAGGCAGAGGGAGAGGAGAAAAAATGACCCGTTGTAGATTAGGGTCATGGAATTTGGAAGGGATGAACATCAGATGAGTGGATCGAGCTGAAGGCAGGATGGAGCGAGTAAGAAGAAAGGAGGGGTGGAGGGAAAACACTGGCAAACCTCTATTTGTCCAGAATGGAAAAACAGTGCGAGAGGTGCCGGGCCTCTAGAAGGAAGGAGAGAGGTTTTCATAAAGAGGTCAGTGATGGTCAAGAGATGGTGCATTAAGGGCACAGTGACAGAAAGAGTGGAAAAGGGGTGCCCAGTCTCAAGTGTAGATTTGAGGACAGCACTGTAAATAACATCCGTATAATGAACCAGCAGGATCATCTTGAGGATGTCCTTGGGACAGATTGGGAGTGGATGGCAGGATTTGTTGTGGTACAGCATGCCAAGCTAAGGGTGGAGTTCCCTATGCATGGCATCTATGTGCATGGAGAAGTTGAGGTATTGGTTCACAGACATAACAACACCTGAAGTGGGATACCTATTCAAGCAGGTCACCCTCCGAAGTTGTGAGGTGGGGCATGCTGAAGCCTCAACAGTCTCCGATGAGTGCTAGTAGTCAAGGAGACGGTCTTTCTTGCATTGAGACCTAGTTTAAGAAGAACCAGCGGACGTTGTCAAAGTCCTGCTGAAATTACAATTCTAGTTCAAGGACCAAGGCCCCAGAAGCAAAAAGTACTGTGTCGTCCGTACACGTGTGGCTGTCTGAGGAGAGAAAAGGTAATTGAAGAAATAATAAAAAAAAAAGAGGATAAGGCCAAAAATGGAGCATTGTTTGGGGGACACTTGATGGGCAGAGGGGTGGGCAAAAGTGGAGCTCTATGGACACATTTACGCTAGTTATGGACCAGCGTAAAAGTAGCATAGCGTAGCATAGAGATATGCTACGCTAGTTAACCTACTCAGGGTTAGTTGGTGTGGCTGTATAGTGTTTCTTATCAATTCATTTGCGTTGAGGGGCTCCACTCCCCGTGTTTTTTTGGGCTGATCACGAGGGTGTGAGGAGCAAAGCCCCGCCCCCAATTCAATTAAACTGATTAAAAAAAAAAAAAACTACAGGGCCATACTAACTAACCTCAAGTAGTGCAAGTAGCATAAGTGGATAAGCAGATCTCCAATAACACTGAGGAGTGGTTAGGGCATTGTCAGCCATGACCATAAAGTCATGCTGAGAGGCAGGGGCAAGAACCTTGGGCTCAGCCAAGTGCTTGATTATTCTGTCCTTGATAATATCTTCCAGGACCTTGTTCAACACTGATGTCCAGCTGACCATCCTGTAGTTTCCACGGTCTGGTCATCACCCCTTTTCGAAAATGGGGAGCACATCAGTCACTCCATTCTTCCAGCATCACATCTGTTCCAATAAACTCCTGAAAGATTACTTTAAATGGCCCATCAAAACATAATCACGGAAAATATCCCATCACGAGGTAAAACATCAATCTGTGTGGGACCAGAAAAGATGTAGTTATATTATATGAAACCATCTGGCACCATGCCCAATTGGTACCACTTGGTATTTTACAATAAAATGATTGTTACCTACCCCTACCCCTACCCCTTATAGCTCCTATACCGTTTCACAAATAAGGGAAAAACGCTTTAACAAAAAATAAACAAAAAATCAGGGACAAATGACCAAGGCAAATTTTGAGGCACAGCAGCTTCCAGAGCTTACAGGGAACCTGGGCATACTGGACAGACCACTGGGGCCTGATATTCAGAAAAGCACAAAGCAGAGCACAAAGGTTTGTGCTGCGCTTTGCAAGTGCCCAGGAGATCAAGGATGCTGCATTCAGTCGGACAGCACATCAGCACTATCCAAACGAATGAAGGGCCATGTCAATGCAGCGCTAAGTCAAGTAGCACTGCACCGACATGGATCCCTGCTGTGCAAAGAATAGCCTCACCAGAGTGGATAGTGCCAGAGTGCTATCCACAATTTTCAGAGGGACTCGTGCAAATGAGCCCACTGTGCAGGCAAGGTGCCAAGGGGCCATTTGCATGGGTATCAGTGGCAGGTTAGTGCGGCACAGTCCCCTCCCAACTGCCCAGTCCTATAGATGTTTGGAAGTCCCTGGTGCCCAGTGCCCCACCCTCCAATCACTGCCCCAATAATGAGTCAGCCAATCCCTGGTGCCTAGTGGTCCCCCCTACCCTCCGAATGCCAGCACATGAATAACTTAACTGATCCCTGTTGTCCAGTGGTCCCTCCAATCACCAGACTGTAAGTGCTGCTGGCAATCCCTGGTGCAGAGTAGTCACTCCCTGCCTGACCGCCGTCCCTAGAAGTGCTGTCATGAAACCTTGGTGCCTAGTGTTCCCCCCTCAGCACTATCTCTGGCCCGGTAATCAGACACTGTGTTCCTGGTGTCCAGTGGCCCCACCCACCAACCACCAGCCCCATAAGCTCCGTAGCCGTAGTGCCTTAGTCATTAGGGTTCTCTCCCCCCCCCACCGATCACCAGCTCCGTTATGACATCCACAGTCCCAAGACCAGAAGTCTCCTCCCTGCATATACAGTACAGCAGACGTGTGTCCCATGAAATACATAGGACGCATAAGCCCAACCTTGTCATGTGGCAGCTGGCCAAGGAGATGTGAGGACAGCTGTGCCGGTCGCCGTATATCTGTCCATGGATGGCACCTGTGCTTTCCGGTAGGGGGTTGACCATGCCGGGGACAGTGCTAGCTGTGCAGGGGGTGGGGCGCCAGACATAAGAGACTATTGCAGTGGTACAGGATCGGTCATCAGGGGTGGGGGGTACCTTGGGATGTCAGGGCATTTTGTACAATCTGTCCACTACAGTACACCCAACTCAGATTTGGACAACAGGGCATGCTACAATAGGCCTTTTGTCTGTGTCCGGCATCAGTGATTGGACAACTGGTTGGGGGGGGCAGTGCCACGGTCCAATGGC
Source organism: Neoceratodus forsteri (assembly GCA_016271365.2). NCBI lineage: Eukaryota > Metazoa > Chordata > Ceratodontiformes > Ceratodontidae > Neoceratodus > Neoceratodus forsteri. Next base: position 338,217,142 of record CM028134.1, on the reverse strand, counting down.
TGCCACCTTGACTGGCTGGGCCAGGGATCGGCACACGAGAGGATCTCCGGCCATGGGACTGTGGATATCATAACAGGGCTGGCAATCAGTGGGTGGGGAGACCCTAGCCACCAGGGCACTATACAGAGCTGACAGGGCCAGAGGACGGTGGGTGGATGGGCCACTGGACACGAGGGACACAGCATAAGATTAATCGGGCCGGGATAGTGTGGGGGAGCACTAGGCACCAGGGTTTTATGACAGCACTTCAGGGGACAGTGGTCAGAGACTGGGGGGTGGGGGACTATTCTGCACCAGGGACTGCCGACAGCATGCACAGGATGGTGACTGGAGGGTGGGAGGGGCCACTGGACAACAACAGGATCAGTTATGTCATTCACAGGCTAGTGACTGGAGGGTGGGGAGGCCCACTAGACACCAGGGACAGGGACCACTTATTGTCGGGCTGGTGATCAGAGAGTGGGGGAGGGGACCAGGGATGCATTGACACTTTTTTTTTTTAATTTTTATAAATATACTCCGTTTATGCCCCCTTCTCACTGGCCCCATAGGACCGCTCTCCAGCGTGGACACTGGGACCAGCTTTTCTGCCGCTCTGCTCGAGATACTCCAACCGGACCTCCATCCCGGGGTGCTCTTGTACCTCACCCTGACTAACCCCCCCCCAGCTCCGAGTCCCCCGAGGTGGGACCGCCAACTTCTCCGGCACTCTAACTATAATCTAGTGGGTGGCTGGAGTGAGGGTGAGAGCCGGAGGTCGGACGAATGAATCCAGCAATGAGCATGGGTGCCACCTGCGAGTCCCACCTTTGCCTTCCCAAGTGCCAGGGTTTTTCATGATTGGTCCCCGAGGTGTGTCTGCGCAATGACAACGGGCACGCTCCTGCACCCGCCCACAGGACATCCTGCTGCACCTCCCCAGTGCTACGTGCCTCTTTGGCTGCGATGCTCCCAGACACCACTGGGAGCCGCTAGACCCACGGAGTCCACAACCCACCCTGCCCAGGAGACGAGAGCAGTCATCCGGATGCTCGATCCTCTCCTTCCCCAATTGACTCCCTGGTGCCCCATGTTCGCTCCCGAACACGGGTCGCCGGCATGGCATGAGGTAAGGAAGATGCCTCAGCGCCACCAGGCCAGGATACATTGCTACTTAGCGGGACGGTCCTCAGAGGGTGAAGCAAGGGCACTAGCCACCAGGAAGCTAGTGTTTTGTACTGGACTAGGGATCGGGTCCGGGGGGGCACTGGCCACCAGGGAGCCAGTTTATGTTACAGGCTGGGGATGGGCTACCAGGTGGGGGCTACTAGGCACCAGGGATCAGTCTATTACTACAGGGGCTGTCGATCGGGGAGGGGGGGGTACTGGGCACCAGGGATTATCACGTTGCTGTAAAGGCTGGCGATCGATGGGTGCGGAGACCACTAGGCACCACAGCACATCTGCATAGGTACCGGGACGGCGGTCGGCAGAGGAGGCCACAGACCACTGTGGGTGGTTGTTGGATGCAGTACCTCCGGCAGCCATAGGGTTGCCTGAAGTAAGTCACGGTTTTGTTCGTCGGTATCTGTGCTGCAGAACAGGACTGCGCTAACCCCTGCTGCACAGTGCAAATGCACCGAATATGGGAAGTTGCATGGATATTCTTGTCCCCACCCTTTGCCCACCCATATACATTAGGTTTTGTGTGGGAGCTAACCCTCTCTACCCATGCAACCGTCCCTTCTGAATACCATGCTCTGGCATAATACCCAGTTCGCGCGGTCAAACACCCATTTGCACCTGTGCAAACTTTTGAATATCGGGTCCATCATGGTCTAGGTTTTCTACATTTCTATGACCAAAATCTAGGAAACAATCATTAATAAGATAAGCTCAGAAAACTGTCAAATATGTGGCTTACTGTATGAAAGATATTTTCTGAAGAATAACTAGACTGTAACTCTAATAACGGAGCCTGATTCTAGCATTATTTTAGTTTGAAGTCCCATACTCTTAAGTGAACAAAATGCCAGATTTAAGAGCCACCAAGACAAATTTTGAGGCACATCCCCCTATATCAGGAACAGTTTCGAGAGGTGGGCTACCAAATTCCTCTGCTGTCACCCCCTAATGTCTGCTACTCTCGCCTCACGTTCCCAAGAAGCGACGAGAAAAAAATACTGGAAATCCCCTCAGTATGAGGAATTACTTTTAAGGCAAAAAAAAATCCAGAATATCTCAAAAAAAAAAAAAATAAATAAAGGACAACTGGAAGGTGGCTTGCCTAGCACCAATTTTCCGCTACTGACCTATAATGACAGGCACTCTCACTCGTATTACCGAGACTGGGGGAAACTGAAAAAAAAACTGAACGTACAAATTCGGTACCTCTTGCAAACGGGACAACTATCTAGCCCCCTCCTCCCTCAGTATAAAGACTGCAGTCCCACGCCGAAAGTACTTACTACAAGCCAGGGTCCAGGGCACTCTAGACACAAACACTTCAAACGCCTTCTTAGTGGAAGCCGCCATCTTGGAAAGCTGGTTAAGGAAAAGTCACCTTTCACCTTTTCTTTTTTTAAGTATGTCTTTTAATATAAAATCCCAAATGCAAAACATTAGAATAATTTAATAACAATGAAGGGTTTACGCTGATGAGATTTCAAACAAAAACAATCGTTTTTGTTCTCCTTCTCAAACCCAGGGTAAAAGGTGAAAGGTGAACTGGCCAAGATGGCGACTTCCATGTTTGAGCAGAGCGAAGATGCTTTTCGAAAATTGTTTAAATTTTATAGAAAGAGACTCCTTCCTCCGGACTTGAAGGACGTCTTGGACTTCTCCAGTCCCGACGGAAAAAAGGTACAAATAGTAAGGCTTCTAATGGTGCAACAGTTGTTTCTCGTTTTTTACAATGTTATTTTTAATCATTTCAATAATGTAAAACATTTACAAAAGATTGTTAAGTTGTGCGATCCCAGCTGATACGTAAAGTAATACTACTGTATGATACTGCAAGCAATATGTGCCGATTTCATGGGTGCTGGCTAATGTTTCGAGTGCAGCCTGCAAAAAAAGAAATACTAGGGTACCTGGCCATTGGGAAAACACTATCTACTAGCAGTGACAGAGTATTAAATAGCTGGTATAACATAGCGAAACAGGAGGTAATGCTGCTAACCACTTCCAGAAATGAATAGCAGTAGACTACTAACCATTTTTTTTTTTTTAGTAATTCTGTGACACAATAGACAAAATGAATGAGAACTATATATATATATATATATTTTTTTAATGTTATTAATTATTTTGTTCTAAGGGCTCGCTTGTAGTTTATACTGCAGGTGTCATGGTGGACACCTTGCAGCAGAAGTGACATGATGGACGAGAGTCTTGTGCTACTTGAGAGTAGTGCTCTGGACTACTCTTGCACCACTCAACGTGGAAAACTTTTAGACGCGGAGGCCTCCATTCTCACCCCGCTTATGCCCACATGCTTGGAAGAAGGCACCACACACCAATTTTTGGGTAAAAAAGGCCGCAGCACAACTTTACTTGACATTCAGTAAAGTCATCAAATTACATTCATCATAACACAATTTGAATTCAGAGTTTACATATCTGTAGACATACACACTTGTACAATCATCAAATTATTATCCAATATTTACACATGAAAGAAACCACAACCCCCAATTCAATACCACAGTTTCTATACCCAATACATACTATGTTACCCGTTTTGGGCCCCGAGCTGGGGGCCTAGGACCCTGGCCCGAACACCATACACCCCCCCCAATGTCCGGGGGGGGTGTCATGGCCTCCCAGAGGGGCCCCTTCCACCTTCGCCACACGGCAAAAGTCTGGGCAGTTCCTCCCAGTCCCTTACCCTGCCGCCGCCTTGGCCCCACACACCTGCTCCTGCCTCTTCGACCTTCAGCCGCACAGCTTAAGGCCAGCAGGGAACGGGGGTACCGCATTCTCAAGGCCTCACCGAGGCACCACCAACCACCACAGGGGGGACATGGCTAAACCTTGCCTGTGTCTCTTTTCCCCCCCACACACACTCAACAGGTCTTATTACACATTACCCCGCATTACTCTTTATAAATTGTGGTTTCTAACACAGTCTGGATGGTTTAATTGAATAAATCTACCCCCACGTCCAATAAATGTACCCCATCGGTGTGGTATAACCCCGGGCAGAAGTTTCAGTTTCCTCGTGGGCGATGGTTATGCCGCCTGTCCAGCAAACGAACCTACCCACCTCATTGTTGAGTTTTACCCTGGCCCGGTCAATGGCCTTGGGCACACGGGTGTGGCGCCAGACCAGTCGTGGCAGTATAGCCGACCATACTAGCCTGCACCAGGGCAGCAGTGTCCTCAGAGTGGCCCAATCACGCTTTATCCACATGATCAGCTCTAGTGTGGCCTGTGACCCCATGTTGTTTCTCCCTGCGTGAACCACCAAGATGTCCGGCACGACAAACAACTTCTTGTTAAGTTGGATGCAGGGCATCGGTTGTTCCCATCTCATGCCCCGCATCCCCATCCATCGGATAGTGGCATCTTCCTTTGGTGTTCTTAAATTCATCCCATGTATTCTCTCCTCCGCCCTCTTCCGGGCCCAAAACACATAAGATGCTCCCACTATCTACACCTGCTTACGCCACCTTTTACCTAAAGGCACAGGAGGAGGCAAGCAAAAAAAAAACAAGTTAGTATTTTGTTTGCAGTGGTCTGATGTAGCCCTTGTATCTTCTGGACCACCATCACCCGATTTCTTTAATCTGGCCCTCGCCCAGGCCCAAACTGGCCGCCATGCTTGCCGCACCTATCCTGAAAGAGTGGGTACCAAACTTACTTGGATCTTGCCTGCAAGCATTCAGGCATGTTTTTAAAACCCGGCTGAAATGGTATCTCAACAGGGGCACCATCCTGGCTCCTAAGGCTGCCGAGCCAGTCAGCCTTGTTAGCCGCCATCAGCTCGCTCACCTGAAAGGCCCCAAAAAATGCCAGACAGAAAGCAGCCTGGAACAGCAGGCACTCATGCCTATCCCTTGCAAGGTCGTCCAGGCTGCGTACCAGTGCCCTTAACCCCTGCAGGGAAATGGTCTGTCTACCATCGCCAAGGGGGGGGGGGGGACTGTCTCGCCCAACCCTCCATGAACTTTGCTATGGCAAACTGCTGCGTTATGTTCCCATACCCCAGCAGCTTGCCAAAAAATGCAACCCCCGCCAGAGCCGACCCTGCCAATGCCCTTGACGCCCCTTTTTCCTTCAGGTCCCATAGAAAACCCAGCAGAGTACCTGCAGTCCCCACCTAGGGGTCCATTATTCCCCTTCCCTTACAGTAATCCAGGAATCTGGACACTCCCTGGCTATATGAGCCTCAAGTCCCAGAGGCAACTGACTTGGATATCACCTGCCAAATCCCACCCACCCATCCTTCAACCAGGTGGGGAGGGCCAGAGGTTCCTCTTTGGCCTCTGGAGCCAGCATCTTGAACCTGTGCCACTGGAAACGAGGGAGTGCGTCAGCAATTTTGTTATCCACTCCTGGCACATGCTTTGACCCGAACGTAATATTTAATCTCACATATTGCAGGACAAACTTCCTCAGTAAAGAGCATACCTCGTCACAGTTTGCCAATTGCTGGTTGATCACCTGTACCACCCCATGTTGTCAGACCAAAAGATCACCAACTTATTTTCCAACGATGGGAAAGAACTCTAGGAAGGTCAGATTCTTAGTCAGCGAGTCGTGCCATGACTGTGGCCACATAGCGGTGCACCATTCGCCTCTGGCAGTATATTCCAAACCCGTCCCCCGCAGCATCAGTAAAAAACTTTAGTTCTTGATTGCTGACAGCCGGTGTCTGCCACAAAGCCATCCTGTTAAAGGAAGACAAAAATTCCACCCAGGTCTCTAAGTCCGCTTTTATGCTTCTGCTCACCTGTATGAAATGGTGTGGGGAGTGGACTCTGACCATGGCCCTGGCCAAACGCCTGGAGAAGGGGCGTCCCATGGGGATAACCTTACAAGTGAAGCTCAGGTGCCCGTGCAGCTCTTGTAGCTTCCGCAAGGTGACCTTCTTCACCCGTTTGACCTCCGTGGCTAAACCTAGCAGCTTCTGCACCTTTTCTATTGGCAGCCTGGAGACTCCGGCTATGGAATCCAACTCAATCCTCAGGAACGTGTGCCTGGTGCATGGACCCTCTGTTTTTTCTTGAGCTAAGGGGACCCCGAACTCCTGAGCTATGCCCTTAAATTGCGATAAAGCCCTACCGCAAGTGTCAGTCGCTCGGCCCGATGAAAAGGAAGTCTTCCAAATAGTGTATAATGGACTCCAGCCCCCCAAGGAGCACGCTACCCAATTCAAGAAGGTGCCGAATTTCTCAAAGATGGAACATGAGACTGAACAGCCCATCGGCATGCATTTGTCAACATAATATTGCTCCTCCGCCTTCATTCCCAAAATGCAGAAGTTATCAGGGTGCACGAGGATCAGGCGAAAAGCCGATTCAGTATCCGCCTTTGCCATGAGGGCTCCCTGACCACAGTCCTGAACCCACGTACCGTTACGTCAAACGGCGTATATGCCACAGAGGTTATCTCTGGGTCTATCTGGTCGTTGGCTGAATCTCCCCGAGGAAATGAGAGATGGTGAATGAGGCGGAACTCCCCCAGGTTTTTCTTTGGTACCAGACCCAGTGGGGAGACTCGCAAGTTATCCAGAGGGGGTAGGGGGAATGGTCCCACTATCCTCCCCAGGCCCACCTCTTTTTGTATCTTTTCTCTCAATATGCCAGATTTTTCCATGGCTGATTTTAGGTTGTTGGCTTCCTGTGCACCCGGATATGGTGTCTTGAAACCTTTACAAAAACCTTCCAACAATTCCCCTGCTACTCCTCTGTTGGGATAGCGTCTTAGCCAGGAGAGCATGGCCTCCACCCTAATTGGCGAAAGTGTCTTTTCCAGTTCCATTTGAGGTAGAGCTACCACCAGAGCAGCTGCCGTAGCTTCTTTTGTTGCATTTCGTCTCCGGATGAGCGCCCCGCAGTTCTGGCAAATGTGCTTGTACTTGCAGTTGCTCTGAAAGGGGCACGCTCCTTATTGTACCACCAGCAGCTGCCGTCATTTTTGCTGCACCCTCCTTATACTCCCGAGGGCCCCAGGACCGGCATCCGCTATCGGTCCATGGCCCCAGAAAGGGCGCCCAGGGCACATCTGTTCCAGATATAGAAAGGTCTGCATTCTGCCCCACTTTACCGTGGGGTCCGACACCATCCTTTTCCTGAATTTCTTGTCATACTCGCACCAGGCGTCACCCCCAAAGGAATAGTAAGACTTTAATATGTGGTCCTGATATTTTATCAACCCCACTGCCTCCCCAGACTCCTTTTCTAACACTACCATGGCTAGAATGTTGAATGATGCTGTCCACATCAGTATATCTTTCTTTACCTTGTTCTCTCTCTTTTTTTTTTCTCTCTCCTTTTCTTTCTTCTTCCCATCCCCTTCTTTCTTCCCTTCCTTAGTCTTCTCTTCTCCATATAACAGAGAAAAAATATCGATGTGCTCTTTGTTCCAGACTTTTTCTTTCTGGGACAGTGGCACATGGGCTGCCAATGACCCTGGGTCGCATGAAGTGGTCCCCGACCTCAACTCTTGCACCTCAGCCATCAGCAACTTCACTGTGGCTGCCAGGTCATCGCCAGGTTCGCTGGCCACAGGGGGTGCTGCTGTCACCACAGTGGGGGCTGCCACAGCCCCAGGTGCCTTATCCCTCCCTGTGGACTGAGCCACCACTGGGCTGCTACTATGTCCCTGCACCACTACCTCCTGTCTGGTCCCCAGCTGCTCCCTCGGGGAGGGGGTCACTGGTCTGGCTGAGGTTTCGCCCAGCCATACCTCTGCCCCCCTGGGAACCCTGATTGGCTCCTTATTACAAAGATTGGCAACCGCTCCCAGCATGTCCGTGAACATGCCCTGCAGCACTGCCATATTCGTTGATACCCTTTCAACCCTGCCCTCTAGCTCCCTACCCCAAACCGGGGGATCTCCTAGGTGTTCTACCTCCTGCCTTAACTCCACACCTGCCCCTATCTCACCCCTTTCCTTCCCAGCTACCCCATCTCCTACCAGTTCGGGCAGGCTTGCTAACGATCTATGACCAACCACTTCCTCCCCAAATGACCACTCCCCCAAAGAATAAATGGAGTACTTACCTAAAGGATTACTGGACTCCAGATCTGCTGCAAACCGCTTGGAAACCAGGTCCACCTCCGCTGCGTTCCTCTTCTGAGCTCCGGCTGGTGGGACAGTCTTCGAGGGGCCCACTGCGGGAATGGGCAGGCCAGCTGGATGGGGCCCGACATGAGGAACAGGGGCTGGGGAGCTGCAGGCCACAGGAGGCTCGGAGGGACCACCAGCCAGGGGAGCCCCCCAGGTGGAGGCCTGAGGGGCTGTGGACAGAGTCGGTGGGGCACCTGCCCGAAGCATAAGCATGCTCGGCACCCACCGGGGAGAAAAAGGTGGGGGGCAGCCAGCTCTGCTTGCCCCTGCCCCGGCCACCCTTGCCTCCAGGCTTCTGGCCCGAGCCCCTGGCCATGCTCCCAGGAGAGGGTCTGCTAGGCCGCCCCAAATTCTGGCTGGGCTGGCCCAACCGGAGCACCTGCTCCAGCCACGCAGTGCCCCATTTGCTTCAGCCAAAGTCTTTGCCTGTTGAAGGATCTCCTCGATGGTTCTCTGCAAGGACGCCATGTTGCTAGGCCCTCGCCACACAAGGGACCGCCTGCGATGTGAACAGAAAAACACCAAAAGCATAGGCGCCAGATGTCGGAGACCAAAGCCTAGATCAGCTAACCAAGCAGCTGCGGAGTAAAAAAACCCTGCAGAGAGGCTAGGCCAGGGAAGTGGGTGAACACAGAGGCGGCCGCTCGGGAGGCCTCTCAAGCGATGATGGGACGCTGTCGCAGAACCGGGAAAATAGCAACCCGCAGGACTCCCAAGCGGATTTGGAAAAAACCTGCCAGAATGGGGCCGAGTTGGTGGACCGGGCTGATGTCTGGAGGCCACAACACGCAAGGCAGGCGCACGAGTAGGCCGCAGGCTGGTGCTGGAACGCCACACGGGCAATGATGAGATGCAGGCGGCCGATGAGACAGGAGGCAAAGAGGACCGGGCCAAGCGAGCAGGGCCTTTTTACCCCACTGCCGCTCACCTCCCAGCCAATCCTGCCTGCAGAACACAGCACCCCCCCCTCTCCTGTCGCGCGTCAGCACTCTGCGCCCGGGGGGGGGCATCCAATTTGTGGGCAGCGTGGTTGGGAGGAGGCCCCGCGCCAAACCTCCCTCCCCCTTTATCGGGGGGAGGTTCCTATAAAGCTGTGAGGTGAAAGTGGCCTGGCAGCCCTGCTCGATTGGCATAGTGGTTAGAGTGAGGCTATGGGATAGTGAATAGGGTAGGGGACAGGGGTTCAGGTCCAAAAGATTGCGAATGTGATGCGCGCTACGGAAAAAGAAATTGATGAAATCAAATCTCCAAGGTCGCACACTAAGTAACGGTGAGAAAGATTTTTTTTTTTTTTTCTTCACTATTGTGCGATCTCTGAGTTGATTATATTTATTTACGAGTGGTGCAGGGGCACAGCCCCCAACTAAATAAATACTTTGACATGTTTGTAAGTGTTACTGATGGACAAACATACAGTTATGGCACTGACGGTATTCCCATCAGCCATACTGTTTCCTATCTGCCATGATGCCTGCAGCATAAACTGCAACGGCTCCATTTTTTGTGTGTGTGTTTGTCAGTGATGTTCTCAAGATGGCATTCATGGGAACGCCACCTTCAGCCGCAGGTAGTGGTAAGGGTGAAAATGTCAGGTTGTTTGGTATAACAGCCGGACACCCAGATGTTGAGTGGAGCCAGCCACTGGCAGAAATGAAGTAGTACCGTAAGCCCGGTAACCACCTCTACCATTATATCTGCACACCCACTCGTAAGTGGAGCTGCCTAAGGGACATAGGTTGGCACCTGGGTTCATGGTTAGAATTGGCTTGGCAAGTGACGCGGTGCCTCCACCTATGGGATTCTTATAGCAACGTACCACCAGGATGTCTCCCCACAGGAAATGAAATACAGCCCCTCTCTTTGTGACAGGTAGAACAGTATACACTCACTTCCCCACTTATTACTGTAAGCATGCAAATATTACACTACACAATAATGCAAATAATTCAGCAATTGCAGTAAAATAAACAAGGGGATTTATTTTGGGTCTGGATAATGAGGTAAAGAACAAGGGAAACAAAGAGTAGTAAAACATTCAACAAAACCTTATAATAAATACTGTAAGCAGGCAGAATAATCAGATACCACAGTACATTACAACCCAGTATTCCCTGTCCCAGTCCGTCTCCCCTCACTGGTGCACCAGTTAACCCCACAATCCCTGTGGGAGCTCCGAAATACCTTGTGTGCACACTGAGGAGTTGCAGGCCTGTGACTAGAAGACACTGGGGGTAGCACCATTGCAATGGTTGGATGCTGCACAATGCAAAGTACAAACTACACCTGGAGTAAACAAATACTGTTTATTCTGGCTGTAACAGTTACTGTGGGCGTAGCTAAGGTAGCGCAGGAAGCCCGGATGGAAAGTTAACTAGCTAACTGAACAGTTAGAAAAGTATTTGGGTAAAACCCAGTACTCACGACCTTTTGGTGAATAGGAGATGCAGGAGTTGGGGGATGTCTCCCCTTGCAGGCAGTTTGGAAGAACAGGTAGAACTGGCGTGGATGCAGGCAATGATCCTCTTCACCCCACAGAGGGACTTGCCATCACCCACCTTGGCAGTAGGCAGGCAGTCATCCTCACCCCGCAAATGGACTTTTCTTCACCTACCGTGCAGGTAGGCCAGCAGTTGAACAGGAAGGCAGGACCTCGGAGCTTAGGTCCCCTGACAGGAATCACAGTCTCTTGTGTCAGGACAGTGAGGCAGCAGATTTTGTTACCTCATCAAAGCTCAGATAAACTACTTCTTTCAGCAGTCAGTGATATCTGGATTACCAAATATCACCAGTTCAGGCAGGCTGAGGTAAATCTCTTTGTCTCTGGGATTTACCAGACCATTGGCAATAAATTCTGAAGTCCTCAGTTTGATTTGGCACAAATTAAATGTCTCTTGGCTATGACAGCAGCAGGAGCTGTAAAAATCAGTTATTTCTTCAAAACTCTCACAGAATAGACTGTTTTTGCACACACTACGCCAGTTATGGCTATGACGGCATCAAGAGCTGTCAAAAATCAGTTGTTTATTCTCAGAAACTCACAACGACTGACCTGAGATCAAACTGTCAACCCCAGAATGTTTAGTTTGAATCGCAACACCTCATTGGTCCACTTTACTCTCTAGCTCCATGTCCTGATTGGATGTACTGCAGCTACCAATAGGATTCCACGTTGCCTTCAAGCAGACATTGGCAAAGATGGCCACCCCAGACAGTACTGTTCATCTCAGTCCATTATAAATAAAAGCACACAGTCTTGGCAGCATCTGGTTGCATGGCTAGAACCCTCCTGGTCCCTTCTGTTGGTCTCTGGGGCCAGGGGGCATTTTGGGGGGACAGGAGCTCCATCGGAAGCTCTGTTCTGTGGGCTCCCCAGGAGGAGCTGTCTCTGAAAATGGCACTTTTGGCCAGGGTGCATCATGAGACTTGTAGTCCCAGCAGCTATTATATCCATATCCCCTTAGTCCCTGACCCACTGTTGTTTGTTTCCCCCAACCCCCTTTGGTGTCTGGTGTGGCTGGAGAAAGGAACGGAAAAACTGCACATTTGCCGCGACTTTGTGGGCGCTTGAGGTGCCAAGAGTGCTTGCAGCCTTTTCTCCTGGCTCCCCGCCCCACTATGTGGCAGTTCTTGGGGGTGGGGAAGTAAACTCTCTGGCAGCTCAGTGGCTGCATCCTCTGCGGGCACTTGAGGTGCCAGAAATAGTCTGGTGCGCTCCCTGGCCCCTGCAGCAGTCCAGGATGGGGCTGGGGGAGCGAAGAGGCAAACGTCTTACTAGCCGCACAGGATTGGGTGCTAGGAGGTGCCGCAAGAAAGCAATCTGCTCCCCGGCATTTTGGCAGTTAGGATCGGGCCGGGAGTGAGGAGGAAAACAGCTGGGGACTCCGGGGGCACCTTAGGTAAGCTCCAGACTTGGAAGGGGGTTACGTTCTCCCCATTGATATCCTTGGCATCTTCATCAAGGCCTGAAACATCAAACATTGCAGTACAATACATTACATGTCATCTAATACACCTGATACCTGACTAACCAACATTAGCATTGTATTTCTTAAAACATAGGGCATGCACTGAAATGCTTACTTTCCCACAATGGTTTACATGTACATCTCCCTATTCTGACTTGTGGGCAGCACAAGGGGGACAGCAGTAGCGGGTTTGGCAGCAGATTAACCCTTTTATGTATCACATTGACAGGGAGATCAGAAGGGACACCAGGGGCATCATAAGGGAGTTTTACTCTGTGTTTGACCTCTCTACCAGTGCAGCAGGGTACTACAGGTTCCTCGGAAATGATTTGATCAGGATCATTAAGGGGTTCTGCACACTCAGCCACAGGGGGTTCAAATCTTTCAATGTCCTAGATTGACTCTATTACTGGAGTCTCAACATTTCCTGTATTTGGAGCATAGTTCATGACAGTGGGCCCAGTGTCAGTCTGAACAAAGGTTACTGTAGCCGGATTCAATGACCTAGAATGACTCGCATTACTCCCTCCAGGCGCTGAAAGTGGTCAGTCCATGGGATATGGTGCAGGCCGATAGTGACATGGTATCTGATAAATGTAAGGTTCTTCATCTTCGGAACTACTGTTGAACACATCAGACTGTGTCGCCAGGGGGACAACCGGTACCGGCGGTTGAACTTGACTCTGTCTTTTATGCCTTGTCTCATTTCTAGTGACCGGTCTCCGTGGAGGTGAGAGATGTACTGAATTAATAACTGCTGGCAACAGTTGACCAATTGGCATGAGGTGGTTTTGATACAGTGTTTTAACCACTATGTTTCCTCTGTCCATTCTTAATCTGTATACTGTCTCAAATTTGGAAGCTGTTCCACGATTACATAAGGATCAGGTTTCCATCGGTCCTCTATCTTGTGTTTGTCTGGGATCCCCAAGTTTCAAATCAATATGTCTCTGGGCTGAAGAACTTGTTCTTGGACTCTCTTGTCATATCGGTTTTTGTTTGCTAGGCCGGACTTTGAAGCTGCTTCTTGGGCCACCCAGTAGGCTTCTGTTAGTTGTGCTTGCAGCCTCCTTGTATATTCAAAGTGTACCTCTGGTAGGGCGCCATCTGCAGACACCCAAAAACATAAGTCCATTGGAAGCCTGGCTTCTCTCCCGAACATTAGGAAATAGGGTGAGAACCCCGTTGAGTCATTTTTAGTACAGTTGTAGGCATGGACTAGGAAAGGTACTTGCTGGCTCCGGTATGGCTTTCTGTTAGGATCCAGTGTTCCCAGCATATTAAGCAGTGTTCTGTTGAATCCCTCAGGCTGCGGGACACCTTGAGGGTGGTATGGAGTAGTACGAGACTTCTTGATGCCCATAATGCTTGTGAGCTCTTTGATAAGGTGACTCTCAAAGTCTCTCCCTTGATCAGAGTGCAGGCATTTGGGGAGTCCGTAGTGCACAAAATACTTTTCACATAATACTTTAGCCAAAGTGGTTACTTTTTGGTCTTTTGTGTGGAAAGCTTGGGCATAGCGGGTGTTGTGGTCAGTTACTACTAGAATGTTACTGATCCCCTTCCGATCAGGTTCAAGGGAAAGGAAATACAGACCAAGTCCATTGGCCCGCTACTGGTGATGTTTACAAGAGGCACTGCTCGTTTGGGTAAAATCTAATGGGTGATGCACCTATTTCAGCTTTTGCAATGTCTTTCCACCTCCATAGCCATATGAGGCCAGTAGAAGTTGTCTTGTACCAGGTCCAAAGTCTTATCAATTCCCAAATGTTCCATGTCTTCATGAAGTGCTTGCAAAACCATTCAGCGATACTTTTTTAGGCAGCACCAGTTGCTCTTTGGGAAACTGAGTTTGTGTTTTGGAGATACGATACAACAGTCCATGCTTTAATGAAAACTTGTCCCACTCTCTCAGGAGAAGTTATATGTCTGGCAAGTTTGCTTTGACTTGAAAGAATGACAAACTCTTTTCTTTGGCTAAGATAATGTCCCTTAAACAAGGATCTGCTCGCTGTGCTTTTCTTAAATCTGTAGGAGATAAATGAGGCAAGGAGGTGTTGTGCAGTGTGGCGAATCATGCGTACAGTTCTGGTATGGCGTCAGGATGCACTCCAAGCGGGTCCACAGCTCCGTCTGGGTTGGTGATGGCGGGTTGGTCATCAGACACCATAATCTGGCAAATGGCTTTCACTCCATCTTCCAAAATATAGGTCCAGGGCCCCTCCGTGGGAAGAGTATGATGAGGGCATCTGGACAGTGCATCTACATCTGTGTTGTTTCTCTAATGAAGATGCTATCTTTATTTATTATGCGCCTTTCAATTATCAAGATGCATTACAAACGCTTAAAACAACAAATAAAAACTGCAAAATATAAATACACAATAAAATTGAAGAATTAACGTTATTAATTACAGTATACCCTGCTCCATAAGTAGGTCTTCAGTGCCTGTTTTAACCCCCCCACAGTTGCGCACTCCCGAAGCCAACAGGGTAAAGAATTCCAAAGGGCTGGGGCCACGTACATAAATGCACGGGCCCCTGAGGATTTTAAAACTACCCTTTGAATCTCTAGCTACCCCTTGGCGGCTGAGCAGAGCAATCGCTCGGGGCAGTAAGGAGACAGGAGCTCTTTCAGGTAGTCCGGGCCAAATCCATGTAGAGCTTTATAAGTCAGTAATCCGACTTTGGAGGTGATCCGCCACTGAACTGGCAGCCAGTGTAGTTCGCGCAGCACCGGTGTGATATAGGAAGTCCGAGGAGTCCCCATCAATAACTGGGCCACAGCGTTCTGTACCAGCTGCAAGCGGCGGATATCAACCCCCGGGAGCCCAAAGTACAGGGAGTTGCATTAATCGAGGTGCGAGGTCACAAAGGGCATGGATCAGTGTAGGAAGATCATCGGACAGAACAAGGTGCTTGATCCTAGCGATGTTCCTTAGATGGTAAAAGGATGACTTGATGACAGCCGACACCTGAGATTGCAGTGTCAGCCCATCATCAAGCATCACCCCTAGGTCCCGCACCAGTTCAGAGGCTAGGAGCTGGAAAAGCTCCGTGGGCAGACCAGCCTCCAACCCCCCCCCCATCCGGCGACCTGGATCCACAACCATCAGCTCAGTTTTCCCTGAGTTCAACTTCAGCCAGCTGTAATTCATCCAGTCCTGGATTTCAGCGAGGCAGTTATTAAATACAGAGTGTGCTCTATCCTGGTCAGGTGCAGAAAATAAGTAGAGCTGGGTATCATCAGCATAGCAGTGAAACCTCAGCCCATACCATCTTACAATGTCTCCGAGGGGCAGCATATATACCACGAACAACATGGGGGACAGCACAGAGCAATGGGGACACATGACCGTGGGGGGAGGAGAGGGGGAGAGAGGAGAGGTCGGAGGAATAATCCTCGACACCACCCTCTGAGTTCTGCCAGTGAGGAAGGACCTAAACCATCTGAGGACTGAACTAGTCAGGCCACAGATGACTCTCGGGCGCTCAAGCAGTACCCCATGGTACACGGTGTCAGAGGCTGATAAGAGATCAAGGAGTACCAAGATGGACTGGCTTTTCCGATCTCTCGCCATCATGAGATCATTGAGCACACGAACCAGTGCAGTCTCTGCACTGTGCCTCTTTCAAAAACCGGATTTGAGAGGTTCATAGATGTTATGGATGGTCAAATGGTTCTCCAGCTGTACAGCCACTACCTTCTTAATTACCTTCCCCACAAAAGGGAGGTTAGCGATAGGTCTGTAGTTTGCCAGGCAGTCTGGGTCCAGAGAAACTTTCTTCAAGAAGGGTGTCGACACCGCCTCCTTCAGGGAGCTAGGAAACTCGCCCGACTCAAGGGAGCACCAGACTATCTGTGCCAAGACCGGGCCAATGATGTCACAACAACCCATAATCAGGGAAGTTGGGCCTGGATCTACAGTAAACTACAGCACATAGGGCGCATACCCTGGACAATCCGCATAACATCCGTGATCTCCGGACGGTCGAAGGTACTCCAGGAGTAGTGAGAGACAGTGGCCAGGCACCGATCACCAACATCTCCCATAGAGCATGTCGATTGGATCTCTGCACTGATGTCAGCCACCTTATCAGAAAAGAACCGGGCGAGCTCCTCACACTCCAATTGTGAAAAAGCTCTTTGAACCTGCAGGCAAGCTGGGTTGCACAGCCTGTCTACAGTTCGAAAGAGCTGAGCCGATAGGTTCTGAGCGGCAGCAATCACCCCGGACAGGAACTCTGCCTTCTTGCGGGAGATTGCTGACTGGTAGAGTTGATAATGCTCTAGCAGTCTAAGATGGTCTGCCTCCAGGGCAAATTTCTGCCAACAACACTCTAGCCTTCGTCCTAGTTGCCGCAACTCCCTCAAAGTCGCATGAAACCACGGGGACTGAGGGCGGAGGGAGAGAGGACGAACACGGACAACAGCGACAAAATCCAGTGCTGTGGTAATGACCTTGTTGTAGGCCAGAACCAAAGCCTCTGGGTTCCCGCTTGCCACAGGAAATTCCGATGGATCAAGCACCACCGCTAGGCCTTCAGGGCTCAGATCCCGTAAAGGGCGGTATCTGACCATCTCCACAGGGGTAGGCCTGCGAAAGGGGGCGCAAAAATTGAATCTCATGGTGTAGTGATCAGACCATATGACAGGTTCCACCCCCACATCCGAGGCTTTGATCCCCAGGAGGAAAACCAAGTCAAGGGAGTGGCCGTGTTTATGAGTAGCACAGGTAATCTGTGTAAGGCCCAGTGATATCATCAACTGGAGGAAGTGTTGTCCAAATTGCCAGAGTTCATCATCGATCCAGGCATTGAAGTTGCCGAGGACCATCAGCCTAGGCGACTCAAATGCCAGATTGATCACAAAGTCCACTACTTCCTGAAGGAATAGCTTCTCATCCCCGGGTGGACGGTAGATGAGGGATATCCTACAACCTACACTTGGTACTATGGTACACTCAAAAGACCCAGCATCCTCCACTGGTACACTCGTGAGGCCAAATTCAGTCTTGAAACAGATCGCCCCCCCCCAATGGTCCAACCTCGCGCGGTGTATCACAAAATGCCAGCGAATCACATCCTACATATATGACGCGTTTTCATCAGACAGAGTTTTCGGTGATGCACGCCGGATCTGTTGTCCTCACAAGATCTGCAATAATTGCAGTCTTGTTCTCAATAGATCTGGCATTGCATAACACCGCTCGAGTTGGATGGGTCTCCTGGGCCGCCCTGCCCACCCGTAATGGTGGTGCCCTTGGGTATGGAGACTAGACATGGTGGATCATGTTCCAGAATCCATTTCGCCCCAGGACGTCTTCTGGGCTTAACTACCTGGATGTGAGTGCCCCGCTAATCCATCCTCCGCTGTGATGATATTGCAAGTGGAAATTTGTAAGCTGATAGTGCAGAGATCCATCTATGCCCAGTGGCATCCATCTAGGCAGTGGTCGGTGCATATGTTAGTGGATTATTGTCAGTTAGCACAATGAATCTGACTCCATACAGATACTCATGGAATTGATCAAGTACTGTCCATTTCAGTGCAAGGAACTCTAACTTATGGACTGGATAGTTCTTTTTCTGAGGAAGTCAAACTGCAACTGGCATAGGCGATGGGTCTCTTACCTTTGTCGTGTTCTTGGCAGAGTACAGCACCCAACCCTTCCATGCTGGCATCAATGTGAAGAGCGAATGGCTTGGTGTAGTCAGCAAAGACTAGAACAGGAGCTTCTGTTAGGAGTCGAATAATTCCTTGAAATTCACTCTTACATTCATCAGTCCATCAGTCCCCAAAAGGTTCATTGGTCTTGAAATATTCACTGGGAGTTGTCTTTGTGGCTCTTAGACATTTGCTCTTCTGAGTCAGAGGATATTCCTGAGTTTGTCTGTGCAAAGGCCTCACCACCGAGGAGTAGATTTGTACAAATTTCCAGTAGTACCTGTAAAATCCTAAACAAGACTGAAGCAGTTTCAAGCTGGTGGGTCTAGCCCGTGCAGTAAGAGCTTTCACTTTTTCTGGATAAGGACTGCATAAGGAGCCAGAAGAACTGTGGGTCACCCTGGAAACAGGAAATGGGACAGCCATAAGAACTGGGGTTGTCTACAGACCCCCAGACCAGGGGGAGGACATAGACACATTACTGTTAGAAGATATACAAAACATGACAGCTAAAGGGGAGGTTCTGATAATGGGAGACTTCAACATGCCAGATACAGATTGGTCAATACCAGCAGGAACATCTGCCAGAACTAGACACATAGTGGATTCCCTGCACGAGGAGGGCCTCAAACAACTGGTACAGCAACCCACAAGAGACAGGGCTATCCTAGATCTAGTACTGACTAACAAGGAAGGGATCACAGATCTCCAGGTAGAAAGGTCACCTGGGGGCCAGTGACCATCACATGGTATGGTTCAATTTGGCTACTACATCTAAATCATCCCATTCCAAGGCAAAATATGGGACTTCAGAGGAGCTGACTTTGATAAGATGGCCAACAGAGTTAAATAGCCTTGGCAAAAAGAAACACAGGTGAGGGGTACAGGCAAAGTGGAAAGCATTAAGGATGCAATACTTGAAGCAACATCCCATTGTGTTAGAAAAGGAAGTGCAAAAAGAAGAGAAACCACTTTGTTCTCAAATACAGTAGCAGAAAAGGTCAGAGCCAAAAGACTGGCCTTCAGGAAATATAAGGGAACACATGGGATGAAGATAGGGAGGCATACCAAACTGCCCTAAGGGAAGCAGGGAAGGCAGTACGGCAGGCAAAGTCCCAAACTGAGAAACACTAGCACGAACAGTAAAAGAAGGTGACAAGACTTTCTATAGATACATTAGTGAAAGGAGAAAGTCCAGAGGGGGTATTGCTAAGCTTAATGGAGAAAGGAGCATGTGAGAGAGGACCTGTAAAGGCATCTATCCTAAATAGATACTTTTGCTCAGTATTTACCGAAGAGAAGGTAGGGCAGGGCCCACAGCTCAGCATCATAGACACAGGGGGGAGGGAGGTGGAGCACTACTCCCTTTACAAAAGAAAGGGTCCCTACAAGAGCTTGCTAAGCTCAGGGTGGATAAGGCAATGGGACCTGGTGGCACATCTCCAGGGTACTTAAGGAGCCAAAGGTGGAACCATGTAGAGCCATTAGCAGAACTGTTTAGTGAGTTTCTGAGCACAGGAGAGGTCCCAGAAGACTGAGAAGGGCCCATGTGATCCCGCCCACAAGAGTGGTAGCAGGGAGGAGGCGGGAACTACAGACCAGTCAGTCTTACCTCAGTAGTGGGTAAGATTATGGAGGCACTCCTTAAGGAAAGGATAGTGCAACACCTGGAATCCATAGGGGCACAGGATCCAAGACAGCATGGGTTTACAAAGGAAGGTCCTGTCAAACTAATCTCATAGATTTCTTTGACTGGGTAACCAAGTGATGGACCAAGGGAGCAGTTGATGTCGCCTACCTTGACTTCAGCAAAGCTTTTGACACTGTTCCATATAGAAGATTGATAAATAAGCTGGGTAGGCTCGGGTGGGTCACAAGGACATTAACCAAATTGAGGCAGTCCAGAGAAGGGCAACCAAAATGGTGCAGGGACTGCATCAGAAGACATATGAGGACAGATTAACAGAGCTCAATATGTATACCCTTGAGCAAAGGAGGGAGAGAGGTGATATGATCGAGGCATTCAAACACCTTAAGGGCATTAACAAAGTGAAAGAGTCTAACATGTTTAAATATAAGAAAAATAGCAGGACAAGAGGACACAGCATGAGATTAGAGGGGGGCCGATTAAGGGGGAATGTGAGGAAATTCTTTTTCACAGAAGGGGTGGTGGATGCATGGAATGGCTTACCACAAGAAGTGGTGGCTATGAATACAGTGCAGGGCTTCAAACAGGCATGGGATAGGCATAAGGGAGCAATACAAATGACTATGAATAGATAGGCCACTGACAGAGCAAAGGCCAATGGCACATTTATAAGGTAGAAAAAGAAATGGGCAGACTGGATGGGCCTTGCGGTCCTTATCTGCCGTCAACTTCTATGTTTCTATGTCTATGGATCAGTGCTGATACTTTGATCTGAAACAATATGCCTGGCATACTTCTCACGGAAGTCTGGCAGAACTGACACTTGTCCAGGGAGAGTTCTAAACCATGTTCCTTCAGTTGGTCTAGTACCTTGAGTAGTCAGGTTTCATGTTCTTCCAGTGTTCTCCCAAACACTATCGGGCCATCCAAGTAAACCAAGACTTCTAAGAGATTTATGTCACCCACCACCTTCTCCATCAGGCACTGGAACGTTGCTGGGGCACCAGATATTCCTTGTCTCATTCGCTCAAACTGATAAAATCCAAGTGGACGAATAAAGGCAGTCTTCTCCTTATCTTCCTCAGCCATCGGTATTTGGTAGTAACCACTGTGCAAATCGGGCACAGAGAACCATCTACTACCTGTAAGACTGTCTGAGGCATCTTTCACTTGAGGCGTGGTGTATTGATCGGCCACTGTCCGTTGATTCAGGGTGCGATAGTCCATGCACATTCTTATGGCACCATTCTTTTTCCAGGCCGTCACTATCTGTGAGGCATAGGGACTGCGAAATTCAGTTATTATCTGTGCCTTCAGGAGCACTTGCCAATATCACCTAATATCTGCAGGTGCCAATCTTCTTGGCCTTTCATAGAATGGGCGATTATCATGTAGGCAGATGTGATGCTCCTCTCCCTTCGCACACCCTACATCCCGTTCATGGCAAGAAAATACATCTAATCAGTCTACCAGTTCCTTCTGTGTCAGTGGCTCAACAGTTGGCACACTCTCCTCTGAGGCTGGGAGATCAGAAGGCTGTGGGTTCTATCCCCACACCAGGCACTTGGGTTAAAATCCCAATACTGACACTGTAGTGCAGCATGAGGGGGGTGCTGCACTCCTGAGGTGCCATCTTTTGGATGAGACATTAAACTAAGGTCCCATCTGCCTGTTCTGGTGGTAGTTCAGGTGGATGTTAAAGATCCCGTGGCACTTCTCGAACGGAGTAAGGGAATTTTTTATTCGGAAAACATCAATAAATGAAACGATACAAACTGTGTTAAATCACACCCAAAAAAAATAAACAGAACATAATCCACATAAAATAAAGAAAATTAAAGTATATTTTGTGCATACATTTTACCCCTGTAACCAATAACATAAATCATCACTCTGTTAATGCACACCGACAACTATAAAGCAAGCCTCCAACTTTTTGGAATAACTTAAATAGTTACTGAACTAAACAGCAATTCCTGTCTTGGTGCTAAAGACTCCTTCCTAGTGAATACCTCCTGAAACCCTGGAGGTCCCATAGTCCAGACCATTATTAATACTTCTTTCCCTGATGCCCTCTTGCACCCTCCAGGTAGGCCCAGCACCTAGGGCCCTGGTGTCTCCCTTTTTCTTAAGGATTCTACTTAAATTTGATAAAACCTTTCAAGCCCTTCCACCATTTAAGTACCGCCTGTTTAGTTGCGGAAGCCAAAGCTCCCTTATATACTTTATTCATTGCCATTTCCACCATAACTTGGAAAGTGGCTGGAAGCATCCTTTTTCGCTGTAACACCCATTGACATCTGGCTTGCCACAAATAGTATTTTAAGCGGCAAAACGGGACCTCTAGGGCACTCTGATCAAATGTCTTCAGGAGCCGGGGGCAATAACTCAATACTTATTCTTCATAAGATAGTGATGACAGCCAAGGCAGTCTCCACTCACTGGCTAAGAAGATCCATAGCTGTTTTGTAAAGGAGCAACTAAACAAAAAATGTTCCCTGGTCTCCTGCCGGTTCTGACAATCGGCATACGGACAATTTCTTTGCTCCAGGATTTTATGTTTAGCATTGCCTCTAATCTGAAGTCGACCATACACCCCTAACCACAAAATCTCCCACATGTGGATCGGAATTCTTTTATTGTTAAGTTGGTTCAAAACTCTTTTATTTAATACTTGTGGACAGTTTTTAAAGACCGGCTCTTTTGGGTGAATAACCCCTATAATATGATGATATAGCTGCTTCCTCATTTTTTCTTTAATGATAGTCTTAGTCAACCCCCAGACCTGAAATTTCCTCACTACTGGTTTTAATGTATTCTAGGATCGACCATCTACTTTAAAGTTCTGCGAGATGATAGTCCAAGAAAGAACGGCACTGGGTCCACCATCCGCAGGCCTCCCTGGGTCTGTGGCAAGTACGTGTAGCATCATTTAATGGGATTCAATCTACTGCCCATATCATTTGAAAGAAAGGGGAATATATTCTTGTTTCCATAGATAAGGGTATTGAGAAAATCATGGCAACATGCAACAAAGCTGGGATCAGAAATCTTTTAATCTGGATTATTTTAATTTTAGAGAGCCTCCAGGCTTTCGGTCGACTCACGTTTAGTTCCACCCGCTTTAAGGCTCTATCCTAATTGTCCACTGGAAGATTTAGGGGCCCAAAAATAATTCCTAAGATCTGCGGGTCTGAAGATAGTTGAATTTGTCCACTCACTTTCACTCCTTGACCCCCCCTGCCCCCAAGAAGAAGCCCTTTACACTTCCCAACATTCAAATTTGCATTAGCCATTTTGACATACTCTTCGAACTGGGTTAAGGATCCCTTGATTTTATTCTGGGTTCGTCATGAACAGACATATGTCGTCTGCAAATGCTTGAACTTTTATTTTTTCAGTAACTGTGGGCCCCTGTAGTCCGCCCCATATTTATTTGTTGTTCAAATTTCTAATGAAGGGGTCCAAGGAATAGCTATAGAGTAAGGGGCTTAGGGGACACCCTTGTCTGACCCCAGTAGATACTGCTATGCCTTCTAACACTTTCCGTTTTATCACTAGCTGAACTGTTGCCCCTTTATAAAGTAGTTTGATTTTTGTCAATAAATTCATTTGGGATGCCATACTGCTGCAAAATCCGAAACGGAAAAAGGAGATGTACTCTATCAAAAGCTTTGGAGAGATCCAATGATAATATAACACCCGGTTTCACAGGCCCACTGTGTCCTTCAGTCACATTTCGCACTACCATTAGGGCCTGCTGAATTTTCCTGTCCGGCACCCCGCTAAACTGAGCCGGACGAATCAAGTCTTGTGCACATTTCTGCAGCCTAGTATTCAACAGCTGTGATAATATTTTAAAATCAGTATTCAGTTGGGTGATTGGGCTCCAATTACCCATTTCCTCCCTTTTCCTCCTTTGTGCAGAAAAATCAGTAAGCCTGAAGTAAAAGGGCCCAAGCGCCTTTCCCGCCCCAAAGAAGGAGGAGAAAAGAGCAAATAAGCAGTTCATTAATATTGCTGGAAAAGTCTTGTAGCATTCGAATGGGAAACCATCCGGCCCAGGTGAAGCCCCAGTTTTCAGGGCTTTTATAATCCCTTCAATTTCTGCTGTTGTTACTGGTTCCCTTAACCCCTTCCTTCTGACATCTGAACTTTTACCCCCTGCAAATAATCATGCATGGCCCACTCAGGTGGAGGACTGTGCATATTATGGGACTCTAAGAAGCTTTTCACTTCTGCATACAATCCTTCTTCAGTGTCCACCCTCCTCCCCCTGTTTGTTATTAAATAGTCCATGGCCACTGTGCCCATTCTTTTCTTACACGCCTCATATGGGTCACCCCAGGGGAATTTTTGTGTACTGTATTGCAGTTCTGCTTCTAATGTCCTAGCTCTGTCATATTGGCACAACTTCATGGCCTCCTTTACTGGCTCAATTTCATGATTGTTGTTTGGTTGTAAACCAGCATCAGTAGAGTATAAGGCTTGTAGCTCTGTCCTTAATTTCAAGTAATGTAAAAATTTGGTCCTCTCTCTGGTTTTTCCAAAAGCCTGATACCGCTTCCTTATGTCCTGCTTTGTGTCTAGCCCCCATTCCCCCAGGTCATCATATAAGTCGCTGACTGAAACCCATGCCCATAATAGGTTCTAAATCTTCTCCTGCACCTCTGAATCCTCCAATGTTGAGGTATACATTCTCCACCGTTTATGTTGTCCCCCACCCAGTACTGGCTGAAAGGTAATTTTTAACTGTAGGTGGTCCGAGATCTCCACCGGGCTAATTTGAAGGTTTGGGGAGCTGAGGTCCTTAGATACAAATGCATGATCAATCCTAGAAGTAAGCCTGCCTTTCCTGAACGTGTGCAGGGGACCAGATGTCTGGAACTGTGCACAGTCCACTAAGTTATCTTTCTCAATACAATTCTTTAGGGCCATTGCATCACAATAGATATTACTCTCCCCTTTTCTACTGGGATTGGGCAAGCCACAGTTAAACTCCCCAAACATTTATCAATCGAAAAGGATAGTGATCCCAATACCCATCAACAATAAGGAGCCTCCCTGGTACCAAACCCATAATTCTAGACATCCGAAAATCAAAGGAACCAAAGGCTATACCTGCCCCATCTGCCCTATCAAGGCCAAAGGACCAGAAGGAGGGACCCTTCCTCCATTCCGCTTTGACTCTCCTAAGCTGGTCCGCTGTGTTCATCCACATTCCTGAAGAAACTCAAAATCAATGCTTAAACTCCCCAAGTGCCCAAAAACTGACTGTCTCTTTAGGGGGTTCATTAAGCCGTAGCAATTACAGGAGCTTATTGTAAGGTTATTCAATCCTGGAGGTGTTCGAGGGCCTTTTTTCCTCTTCTTTTTCCTTTTTCCTTTATACTCTTTTACCTCAACCCTTCCTCCCTGATCCACAGCCATAGAGTGATCTGAGTCCACCACCTCCATGTCCGATTCATTCTATGTGGGGGTTAGGACAGCAAAGGGATTCTGGGCCTCAATCTTTTTTTTTTTTTTTGTCTACTGGAGATTATGGTTTTGAATTTCTTGTTACTTGCCTTTGCAGCAGAGCCTGGCTCTGAATAGCATGGACTCCATTACCTTAGGGGTTGGTGCCGGATCCTCATTATAACATACTGGGGAGAGGTCTGCCCACTGCAGTGCCCCAGTGGTGGCAAGGAGTTCTGGAGCTGACCCGATTCGTCCTTCAGGATCTTCCTTTTCACATACCACAGTATCAGTTACCTTTTGAACCACAGGTTGTTCCCTTGACCGAGGCATTGTGAATATTAGGGTCTGGGGGTAACTGGGCTGGATCTTGGCCTCGTTCTTCCCAGCCCCCTGCTGGCGCATTCATGGCTCCCTCCTGTGCCTTCTGAATTAACAAGTCTGGGCTAATCACAGATGCTTTATTTTTCACTGCCCAAGGACATGCAGGGAAACTATGGCCAGTCTCCTCACAGAGGTCACATTTGGTAAAATTCATACATTGCATAGTGCCATGACCCACCTCCCCACAATTATCACATTTGACTGTATCACAAATGCTAGATAGGTGCGTTCAGGCCCACATCTGTAACATGCTTGAGCCTGACCCGAATAAAAAACATACCCCTCTGTCTCGTCCCAGCGAAAAGGAGTTTGGAATCTGCTCTATGTTCCCCTCCTCCTGCTGGAGTTTTACCTTGAACTTCCACCCCCCCCGGTCCAAAACTGCACAGAGTCCAGCACGGCCTCTGGCTCACTCAAGACCTCACATTTCAAGGCCAAACAGTATGAGATGTCTTCTACATGTACACCCTCTTTATGAAACATTACTGTTACGTATTTAATCAGAGGCTTGGTTAGAAGGATAACTAAGAAAGGGGACCATAAAGGAGAAAATTTGACCGCATTATACTAGACCAAAATATTTCCAACGCATCAGCAGTTCTGAAGCGCATATGGTAGTTATCCTCTCCAGAAATATTGATAAAAGCAAAGACATCTTTGGGTGAAAACTTCAGAGTCTTTGATCAATGTTCCCCTCACATACTGGCGATCTGGTCTTATATCCATCCCTCCTTTATAGCGGATCCGAACCACATTCCTTCTTGGGGCTACTTCCTTCCTGGATTTAGAAAAGAGATCTGAAAGTAGAGGTTTCTGGGAGGGGGGGTTCAAGTCCGAAAGGCTTTCCTTCCACTCAGATGTGACTGGAATACCTTCATTACCAATATCTGTATCAATTCTTTCGACCATAAGCTGGGGGGGGATCTATTTATTTCCCCAACACCATTCTTCTCCACCTCTGTGCTATTTTGCTCTGCACTGGTAGTTTGCTGGACCATTTCCTTTGGTTCCAGAGCTCATTCCACAAGATCTTGTTCCTGTCCCCTTGGGCGCCACTCTGGGGAGGTAGTCACTAACTGGGCTTGCCAGTCCGGGTCTGGCAGCCGTTGTCCAGAGGGCATTTTTTTCCACCCTGCCTCTGATAGGGCAGTTTCAGGCAACCATTGTGCGAATGGGTTGAAAGGCTTAATGGGGTGTTTTTGTAACGTAAAAAGCCTGCTGAATCGTCTCTGATGTAGTGAGGCCTAAGGGAGGTCCTTCTGCCTGGGAGCTGTCCATACAGTTCATATTTGACATTACAGCAGATAGTTTTCTGTTCGCCAGGTTTTCTGCTTCTTGCTTCAATTTACTTCCCAATTTGGGCCCAGATTTTTTCCCCCCTTGCTACAGAGGAAAATACTGTCCCATCATTTTGCATATCTTTATCAGTTTGGAAAATAATGTTCCCTTTCCCCTATTGCTCTTCACTTAGGACTTCGAGCTCTTCCTGAATTATTAAAACATCTGTCTCTTGCCTTTCCGTCTGTATTTGCAGCTTTCCACCCTCCCGGTGACCCTCCTTACTTGGCTCTCCGCAAGCAGGTCTTGCTGCGATTTGACAGCCAGTCTTGTCTGTGGCCTGTTAGCTTCATTAGAAGTCAATCCCAAGTCCTCACCCGAACCTTTTTTCAACTCTAACCCCCGCAGCACTTGGCACACACCCAAGGCGTTACTACTGCCTGCCGCATGTTCTGTTTGATTCAGTAAATAGTGAAAAGGGGTTACAAGTACCTGTTGGTTCCGAGAAAGCAAATCATCGGACATCTCTTTTTTTTTTTTTAAAGTAGGTGTGTCATACCTCTCACTGTCAAGCTGGCCCCGCCCATTGTCAGAAACTGGCTTCGTTGTGAGCGCATTCCATTCCTTACACAATCGCTTTTTGTACTGCTTGAAGGCTTTCTCCGCCTCAAGGAGTTGCTCTTGAATCTTAGCTTTTTGTTCCCATAGCATTTTTTTCCACTGTCTCCATTTTGACCTCTGGAATTGCTCCCATATGATGTTCTTCCACATTACTTAGGTCTTCCAGAGAAACATAAATATCCTCCTTCAATTCTGTATTTTCCTGTGATCCATCCATCCGTGTTATTTCTTTTGCAGTTGTGGCCTCTTGCAAGACGAGGTCAGGGGACGAAGCCTGCTCCCCTGCCTCCACCATGACCATTTCCCCTCTCTCTCTCTCTCTGTCTGTCTCTGTGTGTGTGTCTCTCTCTCCTCTTTCTCTTTTCCCCCATTCACTGATTGGCCACTTCAGCGGCAGCACAGTGCCCTCTCCTGCTGAGTAGGAGAATTTTCCCCAGTGCCCTGGCCAAATTTCCCCCCATTCACTAAAAATACCACCAACAGGTTAATCTGGTTCAAGGGTCAGTTGGCATTCATCTGTATTCCCCCTCCCCCAGGTCGTGCCTGGAAACAAGCAAAATTTGTCTAGTGCACTTACCTGGTCAAAAAAACTAAATAAATAAATTCTTTAATCAGTTCTTCAAGCTGGTGGGAATGGGAGATGAACCGAAATTGAACACCCCTTCATCCAGTCGAGGAGTCGTCTCTGGAAAGGGTGTGGCCACGACCACATCAGCTGTGTACAGACTGGCTATTACTGTACCAGAGTGCACCATCAGATCCTTGTGAGTCTCATTCTTTAGCTTTATGTTGATTCTCCTGACCATCACGTCGGTTCCAGGCAGCACTCCTTGCTGGACCATCAGACCATTTGGCAGGCCTCTTCCTGGTGACTCCACAATAACGATTTGGCCTGACAGTGACTCATTGCAATCCGCAGCTCCTTCCTCCACCCACTCGGCGCCAGGGGCACTATCTGAAGATCTTTCCCTTATTTTTTGATGACTCCGACAATCTCCGGGTGGCTACAGACCTTGGGCTCGCTCCCCAGGTGGGCAGTACTCACAGTGGCATGAATTGGTAAAGTCTGATAGGTTCTTTCCCCTGCATTCTGCAGGCACAGGTGATCCAGGCATCCAAACATATTGGCATTTGTTCCAGTCAACACTGGTGTCTTGTTCAGTATCTGGGCATCAGGACAAATGAGGGCTAAGGTGTCGATCCTTTGAGGGACTCCAGCAAAAGTCTCTGGAAACTCAATTTGCACAGTGATGTAGCCATCATAGGGGTAGCTGGCATTGCTCAACCCCTACACAAAGTCCCTCTAGAGGCTACAAAAGCAAATGCTTCAGGTAGGTCTGGTAAAAAGACTGATAAATGATGGTGACCTCTGACCCACTGTCCAGGAGGGCATCGCATGGGTATCCCTCAATAGAAATCTTTATGGTTAGGAGTAGGACCCATCAGTCCGGACGGTAACTTGTTTCTGACAGATGCAGTAGGGCTGGTCCATCTTACGGAGCTGTTCACCCTTGGAGTCCCAGGCCGCTCCCTCACAGGGCTTCGTTGTTGTTTCCCTGCATCTGTTGCTGTCTTTCCCATTTCTGGTTCACTAGCTGCTGATTCTCGGGCCTAACATAACCTCGTACAAGATGTCCATCTTCTCCACAATGAAAATGGAACAGTTCACCTAAGGGTACAGTTGAGGATCGAGGGTTGACCCTTGGATCAGAGGGCGTCCATTCCCAGGTGGCTAAGAGTTGGCTCGTGGGCGTGGCGTCTGTCATCTGCATGGCTTTGACACACTCGGTGAGTTCTTTTAACTGCATTTTCAGGTCTGAGATATCATTTTGTCTTGGCTACTGTCAACTTGAGGCTGCAAGGGGAAGGCTTTCCCAGTAGGCTCTCACAATGAATTGACAATGGCTTCCTGTGACTCTTCCTCCTTCACCTCATCAAGGAGCTGTCTGAAATTAGGAGGATTGGCTCGGTGTTCTTTTAGTCTCAAAGTTATCAGAGTCCAATGGGAATGCACAGCACCTCGTAAGATTTGGTCGAATCTCATTTGGGCAGCCTGTGCAGGGGTCACTCCTTCAGCCTCAACTATTTTACGAACCATTGTTTCTACTCAGGTCATGTAGTGGGACAGTTTCTCTCACGCTTTCTGGGTGGTGGCTCCCAGCTGAAAAATGAGGTCTTCCTTACTCTCAGATGCTCTGAAGGAACTTCTCAGTATAGCGAGATGGTCGCTAGCAGTGCACTCTGGTTGGCTGGCTCGCAGTGATTGGATGACTTCCAGTGCCATACCTCTCAAACTCTCTACTATGCGTTTGTATTTCTCGTCATACAAACATTTCCATTCTTGCTCCATCTGGGTGGCTTGACTAATCCAGCTCTCATAGTCACCCTCACCAGACGAAGTGTGGGGAGTGCCAGAGAAAGTACACAGTCTTCTGTACTGTTCACAAGGTGAACTCGAGTAAGGGGACCACTCGGGTCCTCCAACCCGGGGTTCACCAGTGGGTTTCGTCTTTGTCGGGTTACTTTCTTGGAACATAGCTCTAACATCGTGAACCATTTTTCCCTCCGTGGCTAACAGCGAGTGTTGCTTCTTTTCAGAGTCACCTGGTTCTTTAGGGTCCTCAGCAGGAGGATCCGTCCTGGCATGGGTAATTAAAGGAAAGCTGTCGTCATTCTAGCCTCACGCCCCCGAAAGGCTTACCTTCCGGTTAAGCCTTTTAAGTAGGTTGCTAGATTTTTCTTGTGCCGCAACATATTTTATCTTAATTACAAAAAGTCCGGAACCCAGAAGTATGGCGGACACTAGTGGGGCTCCATTATCTGTAAAGGTGCAGCGCCGCACTGCGCGCTTTAATACATCGGAAGAGGGGTTATACCCCTTTAGTGCCCTGTGCTGTACAACATACTGCACAGGGCACAAAACCCATAAGGCCAAATGGACATACCTTGTACATCCTGTGGAAATGATGCTGGGGGCACCAGAGCCTTGGTGCAGTTTCCTGCAGTGACCCACAGAATTGCAAGAGGAGCCTTTAGTCTTGTGATTCTGCTGGACCCCAGTGAATCAGACTTCAGGTTGACAAAGACAGATACATGATTGGTACAGAGCCATCAGGTGACTGTTGATTAATCCAGCATATACACACAGCAAGTGGTGAACCATCCCCCCGAGAGATCGGGCAGTGCTTCTGATCTCGTTATTGTGCTAGAAATGCAGTCTGAGGGGCAGCAATTACTGTACTCACTTAGTGAGCAAAAGCCAGTGCCTATCATGTACTGTGGGACAGTGCAGTGACAGTGGCTGCACTGTTCAAACTTTGTGCACTCTTGTCTCTCACCCACCCACCTGCTCTGCAGATCACATAATTTTCCCCGCACCAAAACAGAATTTAGTGGCAGCATGTGTAATATAGCTTGCCCTCCCAGCTCCTCCTGATCTTGCTGTGGTGTGTAGTCGCACTGTGCTAATGCTGCCATTCTCTTACCCTGTGTTGGAACAGTAGAATAATTTTCCCCTCGCTCCTGTGTGCCTTCCTACCCACCTGCCCCATGGAACTCTGTGAACCAAGCAATCTGTGCAGCCCCCACTGTGACACTTTCCAGTTGCCATTGTTTTATTGTCATTCACCGCTGTTGTCTGTGCCCCCCCCCCCCCAAGGCTCCCGCTCCCTTCATAGCAGCCTGTTGCTTCCCTGTGTCAGTGAGCCCCGATCGGTACCTGACATCGGTCATTTAGCTTGTCTCTTTCCGCTTCACTGCGGGTGGGGTGTTGGTCACACAGTAGGAGCCAGTAAGAGTGACAACAGGAGAGAGAGAGAGTGCTATGTTAGGGAGAGAGAGAGATGCACTGCAGTGAGGTAGCGAAAGGCAGGAGAGTGGAAGCACTGTCTCTCTACCTCTGAGTTGCTGCTATCTCCTCTGTCTGTCTCTCTGTCTCATACAGTCCTTCACCCTCCAGCAACTTGTGTGCACGCTGTTGCTGTTGTTGCCAGTCTGTCTCCAGTCCCATCCTGCAGCATTTGTCTCACCCATCCCCATTGTTTGCTCCTGTTTTCCCCACGGGTGGCGAGAGTGACAGAAATGGAGACAGCAGCGGAGGACTTGTTCCCCTGCATGTGAGGGGGAAAAAAAAGAGAGGGAGAGTGTCAGTGACCAGCACGAGTGCTGTCCTGTGCAATGTCTGCAGGCTGCACATTACCGGAGAGAGAAGAGCACAGTGGTAACTTAACAGAGAGAGAGAGAGAGACGCGCTTTTTCTTTGCCCGTTTCCTACCCTCCACCCCCACCATGTCAGCGAGACACTTTAAATCAAAATTGTGTCCCCGACATCTCAGCACAAGACTGGCTCTCCCCAGCTGCACATAGTCTGCGGCAGTGCAGGGATGGGGATGATCTAGGATGCACCCCGCCAAGCTGTGTTTTTCTTCTGACAGTTCCCCCAAGTTGCAATACCAGAGACAGGCTGAATCCTCTCTCATGTAAATATTTACTGAAAAGTCGCAGCCCCTTCCCTGTCTGTGTATAGTGTATCAGCACTGGAGAGCAGTCCCCGTTATCAAGAAAAACAGTAATGACAGCTACTTAGCTGAATTTTTTTTTTTTTTATTGTCTCTATAGCAGGCACTGGAGAGCAAGAGAGAGACACACACACACACACACATGCACACACACACACACACACACACACACACACAGTGTTTAATTCAACATTGCTGCACTGTGTGTGTGTGTGTGTGTGTGTGTGTGTGTGTGTGTGTGTGTGTCTGTCTTCCTCTGTCTCGCTCCTTCATGTCTACTTAATGTTCCCATTCCGAAATGTTTAACAGTCATGTAGCCTGTTGTGGGTTGTCCGAATAGTGTCCCTGTCATCTGTTCACACTTGAAACAGTGGTAGTACTTTGTGTTGGGGAAGGTTACTTCATACATTCTGTACTTTCTGATTATTTTATATGACTTTCTTTTGTTTCTATGACACTATAGTAACCCCATGTTATAAATGCAGGAGTCCTCTCCAGGGTGTGCGGTTGTTGGGGATTAATCAACACCCCAAGTGCTGTGAGGCACTCGGCCTGTGGCCTCATTCCTCACAACACACCCGGGGCATTGATTAATCCCCAATAACCGCACACCCTGTCGTGGATTATTGCTTTCATGTAGACTGTCTGCTTTCACTTTGCCCTGCTACACATACTGTAGTTTTTTTTTGAGACGGTGTAGCAGGGCAGATGGAGGAGTTTAGAACTCTGCATTCTTTAAAATCGAAAGTATTTAAAAGTCACTAAAAGTAGCAGTTTAAAAACTGAAGTGTTCTCCGGGATCTTTCTTGCATTTTGGGGTTTGTTATAAAAGCATAGAAGTCGTCAGGAAAAGGACTGCTTCACCCACGCACTATGCCCCTTGTGTAGTCTGTCTCAGCAAACCCTAACTGATCTCTGTTGACCCTCCCTTCTCCCTGCCTATTTACTATTATGAAATGGGTAGAAAGAATGTTGGCTCCTGCTTGGCCAAGAGGTACTTTCAGCTGGGCCGTTATCCTAGCACAGTGGCCCAGCTGAAAGTCGTTCAACAAAAATATGTTTTAAAAAATACATCCAATTTACCAAAAAGGACCATTTTGTAATCGCATTAAAGTGCTGCAGGAAGTGCGTTATGATGGGCTAACTGCCCTTCTCGGGTGGTGGAAACACTCTGCTTTGCCTCGTACTTCAACCCACCCGAGGTGGGCCGTTATCCCACCATAACGCACCCCCATCATGCCTTATTGCTTAAATATTCCTTTGTCTAACCCATGCATGCTTGAAGCCCCCTGTTTTTGTCTCCACCATTTCTACTGACAGTCTGTTTCAGGTGTCCACCACTCTTTCAGTGAAGTAGTACTTTTCACATCCATCTTAAACTCCCCCCTCCCGGCTTCATCGAATGCCCTCTGGCCATGGTGCTCTTTTTCATTTGAAACAGACTTGCCTCCTGCACTCTGTTCACCCCCATGAGGTACTTGTAGGTGTCTATCATGTCCCCTCTCACTCTCCTCTTCCAGCGTCTACCTGTTGAGATCACTCAGTCTCTCTTCAGAGGGCTTTTGAGGCAACTCCTGCAGGTTTTAATTGCCCTTCTCTAGACTGTGTCCACACTGTCGGTGTCCTTTCTGAGGATAGGCCTCCAGAACTGGACACCTTACTCCAGGTATGGCCTCACAAGTGAGCAATGCAGTGGCAACACCACCTCCCTCCTCCTGTTGCCTACCTTTTCCTATGCAGCCCAGCACCCTACTGGCCCTACCAACTGCTTTTGTCATGCTGCCCTACCACTTTGAGGTCATCAGATATGATGACCCCAAGATCCACTTCCTGCTTATTGACTGTCAGTACCTCCCCCCCATCCTATACTTGTCTCACAGATTCCAATGCCGTAGGTGCATGATTTTGCACTTTTTGGCATTGAACCCCCAACTGCCATGCTTTTGACCACTCCAAGTTTCCCAAGGTCCCTACGCATTCTCTCCACCCCCACTGAGTGTCCAGCTTATTGCAGATTTTGATGTCCTCAGCAAAAAGACATACCTTACCTTCCAGTTCTGCTGCGGTGTCAGTTATGAAGACATTGAAGAGGACTGGTCCCAGTACTGAGCCCTACAGCACCTCATTGATCAATCTCCCCTCTTCAGAGTGAGGGCTGTTAACCACCGCCCTTTGTCTCCTATCCAGTAACCAGTTCCATACCTAATTCAGCACTTAGGATCCCACACCTAGGCTGCTCAATTTCTTCATTAGTTTCCTGAGCGGCATAGTGTCGAAGACCTTCCTAAAGTTCAAATAGGTCATGTCCATTGCACTTCCCTGATCAATTCCTCCGCTCACCCAGCTTGAAGAAACCAAGTCAAAGAAATCAATCAGATTTGTCTAGCATGACCTTTTGCCCCATGAATCCATGCTTCCTTTGGTCTTGTAGCTCACTGTATTCAAGATGCTCTACCAGCCTTTCCTTTAAGAGGGTTTCCATTAATTTCCCCACCATTGATGTGAGACTGGGTCTATAGTTCTAGTCTCCTCCCTGCTGCTGCTTTTATGGAGAAGGACCACATCTGCTCTCGTTTAGTTCTCTGGAACCATGCCTGTTTCCAGTGAACTGTTAAATAAGGCCATCAGTGGGGCAGCTAACAGCTCCCTGACTTCCTTTAGTACCTTTTTATCTCATCAGATCCTATAGCCTTGTCCACTTTCAGAGCTGTAAGTCCCTTCAGGACTCTCTCCTCTGAGAGTGGACTTGGGTCCACACACACTCACACTCACACTCACACACACCTTTGTTGCTGCTGCTCCATGATGGTCTACCCCCCACTCTATTGTGAAGACTGATCAGGATGACTGCGTTTTCTTGATCCTGTTCCATGCAGTCTCCCCCTGCTGCCCTCCTTATCCTCACTATCCCTCCCCTTGCTTTTCCTGTTCTCACTTATGTACTTTAAGAAAGTTTCATCTGCTTTAGTTATCCTTTTCTCTGTCTATGCCTTTGCTCCCCTCACTGCCTTTCCTGAATTCCTGGTTGGTACATCTCCCTGTCTTCCTCCCTCTGCAGCTCCTTATACCTCCGAATGCCACCGTTTTCCCCCTCAGCATGTTGGCCACTTCCCTAGAGAGCCATAATGGTCTCTTCTTTTTTCCTTCTGCTTTTACTCACTTACTTCATGCAAAGGTTGGTTGCTTTAATTATGCTATCCATTATTTTTCCCCACTGTGCCTCTACCCCTCCTGGGCAATTTAAATAAATAAATATTTAGTTTTTGTTAACCAGGTAAACACACTAGACAAAACTGATGCCTATTTTCAGGTGCGACCCGGGAGATTACAAGGAAAATATAGAGAGAGGTTTAAACAGAGTAACACATAGCACCAGGTAAACAAAGCGCACATTTCAGGGTAGTAAGGATTGTATATAAGTTCAGGAGAGACAGACAACATATAAACATTTCGGAGGATTTTGACAAGGTGAACAATTTAAAATACGTACACTACAAAATGTACAGACAAACAGAAAAATGGGCAGGTATGGAAAGCCTGAGGAACCAGCACAGGAACTCTGGAAAGTGCCAAACAGCGATGGCTAGAGACAAGTCTTCTGCATGCAGGAGAAGTCATTAATGCGAATAAGAGCAGTTGCATACCGAGGAGAGCAGCAAGTAATCCCAGAGGGAGTTTCGGAAGCAGGTGTGGGAGGGGGGGTAGAGTGGACCTGAATAGGAAGGGAGTTCCATATTCTGGATGCACATGCGGCAAATGCCCTGTCACCCATTTGTGTGCGGGTAGCAAGAACCATAACAAAGTACAGTTACGTAGGAACTTACCGAAACAGTAGATCTTCGAGAGAGGTTCCTTCAGTAGGTCATCACAAATAGGACTGACATCGCCTGACGTCGGGCCACATGGCAGACTTTTCTAGCAATCCCTGACGGGGAGACCGCCCACCCGATGTCACATGACTGACGTCAGCATGACGGTATATAGTGGGCGGTCCCCACGCCCACCCTACAGTTCTCCCACCGGAGCCAGGAAGAGGCCTAACAGCAGGAGCGAACAGGATTGGAGACCTTGTAAAAATTAAAATGAGGGGAAGGAGGGAGGGAAAAATAATGACTTACTGAAGGAACCTCTCTCGAAGATCTACTGTTACGGTAAGTTCCTATGTAACTGTACTATCTTACTTCGAGAGGGTTCCTTCAGTAGGTCATCACAAATAGGACTGAGTCCCAAGCAGTCCCTCTAAGGAGAGACCGAGAGAAACTAGGGAGGGGGCAAAACAAAATCCACGGAAAAGACTGAGGTCCAAAAAGGACCCAACCTAGGACAACAGACCCTGCAGGACAGCTAGACCAAAGCCAGCCGTCCGCCTAGAAGCAATGTCCAAACTATAATGCTTGGTAAAGGTATGGACAGAACTCCAAGTAGTGGCAGCACAAATATCCGCTGCAGAAACATTACAAAGGAAGGCTGCAGAAGCGGCCATGCCCCTAGTAGAATGATCCCTGATAACACCCGGGAGGGGTTTGTCATACTTTTGGTAACAGTATCTGATGCAGTTGCCCAACCATTAGGAAAGGCCCTGCTTGTAAACCGGTTTGCCTCGAGTTCGAGGTGCGAAGAAGACAAACAATTGGTCGCAAGAGCGAAAGTCCTTGGTTCGTAGTGTGTAATACCGGAGAATCCGGTGCACATCCATCGTATGGAGGAGTGCCTCACCCCTGTTAGCAGGAGCTGGATAATATACTGGAAGCTCTACCGATTTTGGTTCAGAGTAGCTTCCGACACCACCTATGGAAGGAACCTCATATGTATTCTGAGAACCGTCCTGACACGGTGAAAATAAGGTAAGGCTCCTTATAAACCAGCGCGTGAAGCTCCAAAATTCTTGGAGTTGAAGTGATGGCAACCAGAAACAACGCCTTCCAAGATAGAAAGCGTAGGTTACAGCTCATTGCTGGTTCGAAAGGAGGCAAGGTGAGCTTTTCCAGGATGAAATTCGGGTCCCATGGTGGTGTTGGGCTGCAGATGGGGGGTTTCGGATGGAGAATCCCTTTCAAAAAGGTCTTTGAGATATCCAACTGAGCCACAGGTTTACCATCCACCAGCTCGTGGTACGCTGAGATAGCAGAGAGGTGCACTTTCAGAGAGGAATACGCTAGACCTGAGTCCGATAAGTGAAGGAGGTATTCCATGACTTGTGGGGCCGAGCAAGAAAAAGGGTTCCAGCCCTTCGCGGTCGTCCAAATGGAAAACCGCTTCCACTTCAATGCATAAGTGGAACGGGTGGAAGGTTTTCTGGCTTCGACAAGGACCTGTACCACTCAAGAGGATACCCCAAAGCGAGAGATGGCTACGTCTGCAGGAGCCATGCATGCAGATGCAGGGTCCTGAGCCCCGGATGAACCAGATGACCTTGATCATGAGTAAGGAGGTCGTGTGTCCAATGGAAGTGGAACCGGTGGTTCCCTGGGTAACTGCTGAAGCAGCGGGAACCAAATCTGTCTCGGCCAAAGAGGAGCGATGAGAATCATCTTGTCCTTCTCCGTCTGTAGTTTGAGGAGGACCCTCTGCAGAATGGGAAATGTAGGGAAGAAGCATAAAAATTTCCCTGTCCAGGATAGAGACAATGCATCGCTCCAGAAAGCACCTGGCTCTGGAACGAGCGAGCAAAACTTGGGAAATTTTGCGTTGAATTGAGAGGCGAATGGGTCGAGTTCCGGCCACCCCCAATTTTGGAAGATTGATTCCACCACTTTCTGATAAAGTTCCCACTCGTGCTGAGACTGTCTGCCAGGATGTTTAGAACTCCCGGTACATGCACGGCCACTAGGAACAAGTGGTGCAGGACTGCCCAGTTCCACACCCTGGTCGCTTCCCTGCAAAGAGGGTACAACCAGGTTCCTCCTTGTTTTGTTGATGTACCAAACCACCGACATATTGTCCGTTTGGATCAGCAGTGTTCCCTCAGGCAGCAGGGGTTGAAAGGCCTGTAAGGTGTACAGAACCACCCTGAGTTCTAGAACATTGATGTGAAGAGAAAGCTCCAAGCCCGACCCAAAGTCCCTGGGCTTGGTGTTCCCCCAGATGCGCACCCCACCCCATGTTCGAGGCATCCATGGTGAATGTGGCTACGGGTGCTGGTCTTCGAAATGGAAGACCTAAGGAAAGATTGTGTGGATTCATCCACCATAGAAGATCCTTCCGGACTGCTGGGGAGATGAGGACCGGATGGTCCAGATCGTCCAAAAGCTGGTCCCATTGCACCCTCAAGGACCACTGAGTGATCCTCATGTGGAGCCTATCTAGGGGAACGGTACAAATGGAAGCTGCCATGAGGTCTAACAGGCGAAGGACCTCCCTGGCTGGGATGGTCCGGCAAGATGCCACCTTGGTGGCCTGGTGGACCAGAGTCTCCACTCTGTCCGGAGGAAGGAAAGCTCTGCACTGGACTGTGTTGAGGACCGCCCCAATAAACTGTAGTCTCTGGGTGGGGATGAGGTATGATTTGGGCACGTTGACAGTGATCCCAAGTCGATTGAACAGGTCCAGGGTAAATGACAGAGCCCCCAATAACGCATCCCTTGAAGGGGCCGCTAGTAGCCAATCGTCCAGGTAGGAAAACACTGCAATGCTCCTGCGATGTAAAAACGCTGCAACCACTGCTAGGCACTTGGTAAAAATCCGAGGTGCTGAAGATAGGCCAAAGGGGAGTGCTTGGAACTGGAAGTGCTCCCCCCCGGAACAGGAAATGCAGGAACCGACGGTGGTTGGGGAAAATGGGGATATGTAGGTAGGCATCCTGCATATCCAGGGTGCAGAGCCAGTGATTCTCCAACAGGAGCGGCAGAAGGCTCTGTAGTGTCAGCATGCGAAACTTCTTGTACTCGATAAAATGATTCAGCTGACTGAGATCTAGAATGGGTCGGAAGTCCCCGGTCTTTTTTGGAACCAGGAAAAAATGGAAGTAGAAGCCTTTCCCTGTTTGCCCTGGAGGGACTCGCTCGATCGCTTGTTTTAGCAAGAGCGAATTTACTTCCTTTTGAATGAGGAAAGCCTGATCCCGAGAGTATGAGGACTTCACCAGAGGGTTTCCCAGAGAAATTTCCAGTAACTCTATAGTGTGACCTGAGGCCACTATTTGCAGGACCCACTCGTCGGAGGTAATCGCCCTCCACTCCTGCACGTGAGAGCGAACCCTCCCCATCTGCTCTTCCGAGAGGCTGAGGAGGCAGTGGGGCCGAGTCGAGAGGGGGTCGGTCAGGGGAGGTCCCCTGACCGACGACTCCCTGACTGACATAGATTTCTGGAGTGTGGGGGTAACGGCCCGTGGCTTCCGCTCCTTGGCGACGCGCCTAAGCGGATTTCCCTTGCCGCCAGGTCATCTTCTGAAAGGGTTGCTGTTGTCTTCGTTGAGGAGCACCCGATCAGTACATCGACCAAACCGATCTAAGGGCAACATCTTTGTCCTGTAGTTCTGTAATTATGTCTTTGGTGTTGCCTCCAAAAAGGACCGAGCCCCAGAAAGGGGTATCCTGAATCACCGACTGAACCTCGTTAGCGAGGCCAGAGAGGTGAAGCCAGGAGTGTCGTCTCGGGGCCACGGCAGTCGCCGAAGTATGGGCCACGGAATCGACTGAATCGTAGGTGGCCCGTAGAGCATGCCTACAAGAAATCCTGGAGAGGCGAAGATCCTTGGCGAGTTCCTTCTTGAGAGGTGAAGGAAGGCCCCGACAGGGGAACCGAGCCCGTGCGGTTGTCGGGGACGGCCGACTTAGCGGGCGTGGTCGGGCGGTCGAGGAGAGACCCCCCGGCCGACTTAATGACCAAGGCCGGGCGACTGCCCCTAGCCGGAGGAGTCAACTTAATGGCCACCGGGCGGTCTCCGGAGGAGCCAGAGGCCGACGTATCTGCATGAAGTTTCTCCTTACCTGGGTGCTTCGGTGGCTGGGCCTTGCTGGTAGAGGGCCTGACGTCATCCACAGAGCGAGCCCGCTCCCTCTTCTTCTCCTTGTGTTTTTTAAGGGAAGATTTGTCAGACGAGTACCTAAGCTTGTCCATCTTCTTCTCAAGCGAAAGTAGACGGGCCTTGAGAAGATGGGCCTCCAACGCCTGCTGTCTCCGCTTTTTGGTAGCCTGATTGAAGGACTGACAGTCTGGGCAGAAGGAGACTGGATGGTCTGGGCCTAAGCAGATGATGCACTTGGAATGCCTGTCTTTGTGTGGTATCTGAGTGCCACACTTAGTTCATGTCTTCTCTGAAGAAGAAGTGTTCTATGTAAACTAAAAGATGAAATAGCGAGTTTTTTTAAAAAAGTGCAAAAAAACACTTTTCGACGGACGCTGAATGGAGTCTGCGAAGCGACTAGCATGAGGCGACAGTGGGAAAGAACTGGAGGATGAGCGTGGGGACCGCCCACTATATACCGTCACGCTGATGTCAGCCACGTGACGTCTGGTGGGCGGTCCCCCCCATCAGGGATTGCTAGAAAAGTCTGCCGTGTGGTTCGACGTCAGGTGACGTCAGTCCTATTTGTGATGACCTACTGAAGGAACCCTCTCGAAGTAAGATCTGCTAAGCCATGGGACCTAAGGGAATAATGAGGAATAAGCAGGTTTGAGGAGCTCTGCCAGTACCAGAGGGGTGGCAGTTCTAATGGCACTGTCAGTGAAACATCCACAATCCTCTCTGAGGTAGTTTCTGAAGCAGTCTGAGTGTTTTTTTTTTTTTGTTTTTTTTAATCTGCCCTCCTGGCCGGCCCAGTGGTACAGAGGGTTGACTCATCATGCCTTACCTTGCACCGTGCCAGCGACCTGGGTTCAGGAATGACCGTGGGGGAAGGAAGGAGTAGGATTGAGCAGCAGCGACGAGGCAGCTGTCCTCTCAGGGAGGTTGTCCTCCGCCCCGTGGTTCCGTTGCCACTGGGTGGAGTGGGCTAAGCGTGGGTTGGAGGGTGGCAAGTAGGGAGGGCATCTCGGCTAGCGCATACGTGCCTCCACATGCGCATACCCCAATATGGGGGTGGGTATAAACCTAGGGAAAAAATATAAATGGGGATCTGCCTCCAGTCCAAGACCCTTGTCTTCATGTGATTTCCCTCTGTTCCTGTCTTAATGTCAAACCACACACACGGTGGTCACTGATGCCTAGGGGACTGCCCACTGTGATGTCTGCAGTGTCACTGTTTGTAAGGACCAGGTCCAGTACTGCCCTTCCGTAGTGGTTTCCTTGACTAGCTGCCTGAGAAAAATCCCTTGTAAGGAGTCTGGGATGTTCCTGCTCCATGCAGAAGCTGCAGCTGGAAGGCTCCAATCCACATGTGGCACATTGAAGTCCCAAGGCTTGCAGCACCTCCTCTTTACTTGCCTTCCTGATGATGGCTTCCCCAAGTACCTTATCTAACCCCTCTCCCTTTGCTGGAGGTCTCTATATCACTCCTTTACAGATAGCGGCCCCAGTACCTGTCTCCAGGATGACCCACAGCACCTCCAAACCTTCTTTTTCCTCCAGGTGCCCCTGTACCTCCATGGCCTTGATTCTGTCCTTCACATATAGTACAGCCCCTCCTCCCTACCCTGTCTCACTTAAACGGAGAACAACACAGTATGACCATGTCCCAGACATGGCTCTCAGTGCACCACGACTCCGTTGTGGCCACCAAATCTAGGCTAGCCTCTGTCATGATGGCCTTGCCATGATGGCCTCCAGATTCAGAATGTTATTTCCCACGCTCCTTGCATTGGCTTACACGGTTTTCCATACCTTACTCCCTCACTGCCTGCTTCCCCCACTCCTGCTTCTGCTGTTCCCTGAAGCAACCTCCGAGTCCCTCTTTCTTTCCATTATCTACATGCATACGAACATACAAAGAAGCCAGCAGAAGAAGGCTATTTGGTCTATCAAGTCTGCTCGTAGTGCAGGGTCCAGAGCTTGAGCTAATGTCCCAGCCCTCCCTCCCCACTCCTCCCATCCTCCCGACCCATGATCTTTACCTTCCCCATGTCTATCCCAGCCTCTCTTAAAGCTACCCACTGTCTTCAACAAGATGACCTCTTCCAGCAGCGCATTCCAAGTGTCCACCACCCTCTCTGTGAAGAAGTGCTTCCTGACCTCCCTCCTAAACCTCCCACCCTCCAGCTTAAGACTGTGCCCCCTCGTGTTATGGTTGCCACTCAGCTTAGAGTCTCTCCCTATCAACCTTATTTATCCCTTTCAAGTACTTGAAGGTCCCAATCCTGTCACCTTTCTCTCTACTGTCTTCCAGGGAGTTCATGTTCAGTGCCCTCAACCTCTCATCGTATGCCTTGCCCTGCTGACCGGCTATCATCTTTGTACCCCTCCTCTGGACCTTCTCCAGCAGGTTAATGTCGTTTTTTGAGGTGTGGGCACCGGTACTGAATTCCATACTCTAGATGCGCCTTACCAGTGACCTGTACAATGGCACTATAACCTCCTCTTTCCTACTACTGATCCCCCTAGCTATGCATCCCAGCATCTTGTTTGCCTTTGCTGCTGCTTTTTTGCCCTGTGCGGAGTGCTTCAGGTCACTAGTGATCATCACTCCCAGGTCCTTCTCCTCATCTAATGCAGATACTCTGACTCCACCCAGGTAGTACTCTGTCCCGGGATTCTTGGCTCCAATATGCATAACTTTGCATTTCTTGGCATTGAAGCCAAGCTGCCAGATCCTGGACCACCTCCCCAGCTTTTCCAGATCCTCCTGTAGGTCCTGTATCCCTTCAGCTGTGTTCACTCTCCCACAGAGCTTGGTGTCATCTGCGAATTGGCACATTTTGCCTTGTAATGCCATCCTAGTGTCATTGATGAAGACATTGAACAACACCGGCCCAGCATTGAGCCCTGTGGAACCCCACTGGTTACCTTTCTGGTTCAGATAACTCTTCCCCCACAACCACCTCTGGGTTTCTGTCCCTCAGCCAGTTTTCCACCCATCTGGCCATCTTTTCCTCAACTCCAAGATCCACCAACTTCCTGATCAACCTTTTGTGTCCTTTGTCCTTTACTCCTTTCTTCTTGCTTTCTTGATTTATACTCCCTTATCCTCTGCTTTGTCTCCAACCCTATTTTCCGGCACCCCAGCCCTCTGGGAGCTTACTCCTGTCAGGCTTTCCCTTCCTGCTGCTTCATCATCTGGAGCAGTTGCTGCTTCCCTTGATTTTTAAAGCCCCCCCCCCCAGCTAGTTTAAATGCTCATCAAAGTAGCATTTAAACCTCACACTAAGGATTGTGGTCCCCCTACTGGAAAGATGCA
This sequence comes from Neoceratodus forsteri, assembly GCA_016271365.2. NCBI lineage: Eukaryota > Metazoa > Chordata > Ceratodontiformes > Ceratodontidae > Neoceratodus > Neoceratodus forsteri. The sequence goes on along the minus strand of CM028134.1, from coordinate 338,174,058 downwards.
GGCTGTATGTCCCATAGAAGCCTATATTCTCCGAGGTTGTCACCCAGTCCCCAACGTAGCTTAAGTCCTCCTCCATGCACCATGCCTTTAACCAGTGTTAAAACCCTGATGTCTAGTGTCCTATCCTCTCCCTGGCCGGATACAGGTTACCCTTTGACAGACGCTGCTGTGCATGCCACTGCTTGAGGCCCCTCCCCAGCTCCCTGAAATTTTCATGCACTACCCCTACCCTGCCCCTTGCCATGCCATTTCTCCCCAGGTGGATAATGACATCGAGCTGTATGCCATCTCCTGCTACCCTAGTGATCCTCTGGATCCGCTATCCATCCCTCCAAGTCGAAGCTCCTCTCGGGCACTTCTCCTCCCTCTCCCTTTCATCCCCCACTCACAAGTCTATCCTCTAACAGTAGAGTCCAACATCAGTAGCTGCATACTGCTCAGCTGGGGGACTCTTCTCCCTCCTTGAGGCTACCCCTTCTGAAGACCCCCACTTCCTCCCTTCCCACCGCTGCAGGTGCCTCCTCCTGGCTGCTGTGTCCCACCAGGATGGCCGCAGAAGTGTGCAGTGGTACAGGCTAGAAGTGTGTACCCTTCCCACCTCCCCCACCCTCCCAGAGCCCAAGTCCAGCCACTCTGCCTCTGTGTCAGCATCTTCTGGGGAAGCAGTGGCAGACTCGGTGGCCCTTGGGTGGGGCAGAAGTTCTCTGCACCCTTGCCAGTTTGGCCTAGAATTTAGCAATATCTGCCCTCAACCCAGAGAGTTATGAGTGTTTTGGAAACTTTTATTAAGTTTAAAAAGTTGGACCTTTTTCTCTTTTACATATATATAGTGCCATTTATTCTGCTCATTTAAACTTTTTTGTTGTTTTAGGTCCCCCATTACTTTTTTATACATTATTTTAGGGAGTGTTTATGAGTGCTGACTTTATTTATTTAAAAAGTTTTATCCAGAAAAGCAAACTGAACTGGTAGTGACTCGTTTACAGATGCATCCTGTGGAAAGGGGAACAGTACAGTGCAGTAATCACAGCAGTACAACAAGGCATTGAATATCACACATAAAACAGTGTCAGTGAAGTGAACCACAGCAGATACTGGCATTATTATTTATTTATTTCAAAAGTTTTACCAGGAAAGACGTCCTGAGCTGGTGTCAACTCATTTCTAGATATGTCATGGGGAGAGGGGGAAGAGGAGATAACAGTGCAAATAGACAGTTTAAAAAATACATATAGAAAGAAATACAACAGAAAGAGCATTTATAGGCAGTGCTTCTGAGCAGGAATTATGCAATACATTAAATTGCAGAAGAGGGACAATACGAACAATATGCAGTGAGCAACAGTGCAGTAATAAGAGGGGTGGTAGTAGTGGCTAAATACTGGGGCGAGAGGGGGACGTACTAATAACGGTGTAGGATGGAGTGCAGTGGACAAGAGTCCCAAGACCCACTGTCAGGAGCAGCTGCAGGGGTGAGTAACAAAATCATGGAGCAGAGATTTCAGAGTGCGCGGGGAAGGAGCAGAGCAAATAGAAGGGGAGAGACGGACCCAGAGTTTAGGGAAGCAGAAAAAGAAGGCAGCTTGACCAGCAGAGGATTTCATGGGGTGGTGGGGTGGTGGTGGTGGTGGTGGTGGTGGGGTGAGAGCCTTAATTGCGAAGGGAGTAAGTGTTTAGGGGGAGAGAGGACAGAAGCAAGATCAGAGGGATGAGAGCCAAATCAGAATTTGGAGATAAAGGAAGCACGGTGGGCAAGGTGCCTGGCATCAAGAGAGGGGAGGGAGAGGGAGGTGTACAAAAAACAGTGGGGAGTGCATAGTTTTGTCTAGGGCAAATCGACAGAAGGAGTAAAAGAGAGGGGGGGTCCAGTTTAGCTAAGTTGGACTTGGGAGCAGCACTGTAAACCATGTCACCATAGTCGAAAATGGGGAGAATCATCTTCAAGAGAATTTCTCTGTGAGCAGGAAGCAGGGTGCTCCTCTTATTCCTGTAAAGAGCACCAAGTCTTGGATGGAGCTTCTTTTGGATTGCATCCATATGAATCGAGAAATTGAGGTGATGGTCCAGCCACACCCTGAGTTACTTGAAAGAGGAAATCTCTTCAATCACTGCACTGTCAGTGGTATGGAATGGGGGGGAGGGGTGAATCTAGCAATCCTCTGCCTGGTGCAAAAAGGTATAGAGGCAGTTTTCTTAGCATTGAGTGACAGCTGGTTTTCATGGAACCAGTGCTGGATGTTGTTAAAGTTCATTTGGAGCTGGTTCATGAGGTCCAGGGCAGAGAAGCCAGAAGTAAGCGAAAGGGGAAATTGTTTAACCAGGAAAGACTTACTAAGCCAGAGCGTGTTTCCAGGTGCAACCTGGGAGCACAAGGAAGTTGTGACTTGCTCAGGGTCGCTCAGTATGCAAGTGGGGGCTGATGGGATTCAAACCCAGGTCTCCAGGTTTGCAGCTCAAAGCCCTTAACCACTGTGCTATACTGCCTCCTGGTAATGAGTACCATGCCATCTGCATACTGGACACAGAGGAGCAGGCAGTGGGGTGGTCATTTTAGAAAAATGAAGAAAAGAATTGGGCCAAGGATAGACCCTTGGGGGATACCCGAGCAGATTGAGAGGGGGAGGTCTTCAGTATGGACAGCTGGAGACCTGCCCTCAAGTTAGGAGAGCAATCACCTAACTTGAGACAGTCTAGCTGCCTTAAGCTTGTCCAGTAGAATGGAGTGGGCATCAGTATCGAACACTTTGGTCAAGTCAACAAAGATGGTGAAGGTGACTAGGCCATGATCCTTGCCAGAGAGGATAGCATCAGTGAGCCAAAGGAGAGAATTAGAGGTGGAGTGGGACTTCTGAAGCCAATTGGAAAGGAGTGAAGGAGACTGAGTCAAGAAAAGGGGAGAGAACATGGTGTTTCTGGAGTTTAGCCAGAGTGGGGAGAAGAGAGGTTGGACAGTAGTTTCCAGGGGAAGAGGGGCTACTCCCTTTGGGAAGGGGGGGAAGTGAATGTAGCCAGCTTCCATGAGTTGGGGACCGAGGAGAAGGAGAGGTTGAAGAGGTAGGTATGAGCAGAGACATACAGTAGTCTGGGGTCAAGACCATCAGGACTGCCACCGATGTAGGGGTTTAGAACCAAGAGAGCCTTAAGAGAAGCAGATGGGGTGATGGGAGAGAAGGAAATAAAGGGAGGTAGTGGACAAGGGTGAGGGGTACTAGGAGGAAGAGAGGACAGAGGGTACAGGAGGTGAAAAAAGAGTTGAAGGAAGAGGTGACTGCATTGGGGTCAGAGATAATAGCTGCCCAGCTTGATAACAGGGAGAGGGGACTGGGTCGAAGGGAAGAAGAGGGCATGGATTACCTTATAGAACTTAGAGTGGTGATTGTTTGTTCTGGAGTGTGGATGCGAAGTATGAGGAAGTCACAAGCCTAGCAGCTCTAGTACAGGCACTGTGAGGGTTCTAGTAATTGGCAAGGTCGGAAGGTGAGCCAGTGGATTAGTAGGTCCTCGAGGTAAGGTCACACACACAGTGACGAGCCAGCAACTGTGCTGAGATCTATAGGAGGTTAGATCCTCGGACTCTGCTTCTTCTAAGGGGGGGGGGGCATGATGATCCCAGACAGGCATGAATTTGTAGGTGAAGAATTTGAGGTCTTTGTCAACATTGTCAGCTTTCGAGATAGGGGACTGCTTGGCAACTACCTGCTCGGCATGGAGAAGGGGCAAGTCCAGTGACCAGAAGGATCAGATCTGAGTGAGTTTATGGGGGAGCTTTTGGACGATGAATCTTCCTGTGCACAGTAAACTGTATGGTGGTCACAGGGTATCGGGGAGGGTACCAGCATCCACAGTATGATGAGGATGGGAGGAGAGGGCCCTGTCCAAGAGGGGGAGTGTTTTTAGAGACTTGAGATTATGGCCAGAGATGTGTTGGGATAATAAGAGGGCTTAATGGTCAGTTAAAATTTATATAGAGAGAAAGAGAGTCACTAGAGATTGAAATTACCTAAGGTAAGTCTTTAGAGGTAAGGAAAGTAACAAGTGGAGTACTTCAAGGTTCGGTGCTGGGTCCGGTCCTTTTCAGTGTATTCATTTGTGACATAGGGGAAGGCACCAAGGGCAAGAAGGTCTGCCTCTTTGCAGATGACACAAACATCTGTGCAAGGGTGAGGATGGAGGAAAGGATAAGGGAACTCTGGGAGGACCTGGGCACATTGCACAGCTGGTCAGAGATCTGGCAACTGGGCTTCAGTATAAAAAGTGTAAAGTGATGTACATTGAGAAGAGGAACCCAAATGTGCTGTATAAAATGGGGATTGAATGAAAAAGACTTGGGGTCATGATATTGGAGAGCCTAAAAAACCCAGCACATTTTAATAGAGCTGTGCGCAAGGCTAACAGGATGCTGGTTTGCATAGAAAGGGGATAAGCAGTAGAAGTCAGGAGGTGATCCTCCCATTGTACATATCACTGGTGTGAGTGCATCTAGAAAACTGCGCAAGTTACTGGAGTCCTCACCTGAGGAGGGGCTCAACAAGGTGCAGACAGTACAGTGCAGAGCAAATAAGATGGTCCATGGGACTGGGGGGGCAAGACATATGAGGAGAGGCTGCAGGATTTGAAAATGTACACCCTAGAAAAAAGGAGGGAAATGGGTAGCATGACTGAGGCATACAAGTACTTGCATGGGATAAATAGAGTGAATGCTAAGAGACTTTTCTCGTTGAGTTCAACTATAGGGAAGAGAGGGAACATGATTAAACTTGCAAGGGAGAGGTTACAGGAAAAATCAGTAAACCGCTTCAGGAAGGGAATAGACAGGCATATAGGATTAGTTAGAAAAAGGGGGAAGGGAAGAAACAAGGGGAAAGATGGCCACTAGGGCCAGTGAAGAATAGTTATATGGGGGGGGGGTGCAAACTGGATGGGCCAACAGGCTCTTTTCCTGCCATCATTGTACATGTATGTGTGGTTTTATGGGAAGGGGAATGTTGTCCAGGACAATGGGGAAATTCCCCATCTCTTGCAAAAGGTGCCTTGGGTTCTTTTACATCCATCTGGACACCCACCAGTACAGCACCAGAGATGGGCAGAATCAATTAATCAATCAACACTTTATTTACCAGGCATAACTCATTGTCAGTGGCTCAGTAGGTAGCACACTCCCCTCTGAGGCCGGGAGATCAAAGGGCTGTGGGTTCAGTTCCCACATCTGGCACTTGGGTTAATATCCCAGTACTGACACTGTAGTGCAGCATGAGAGGGGTGCTGCACTTCTGAGGTGCCGTCTTTCCGATGAGAAGTTAAACCGAGGTCCCATCTGCCTGGATTGGTGGTAGTTCAGGTGGATGTTAAAGATCCCATGGTACTTATCGAAAAGAGGAGGGGAATTTCCCCGGTGTCCTGGCCAAATTTCCCTCATTCACTAAGAATACCACCAACAGCTTAATCTGGTTCAAGGTCAGTTGGCATTCATCTGTATCCCCTCCCCCCGGGTCGTGCCTGAAAATAGGCAGGATTTGTCTAGTGCACTTACCCGGTCAACAAAAACTAAATAAATAAATAACACCATTGAACAAGCTAATTTCCAAAGTGGTCCTGGACAGAAAAGACAAATACACAATAAGACCGTAGGTAACACACAACATAACAGGCATATCAAAATATTATAAGTCAACTATAGTGTCATGAATAGAAAATATATAAGTCAAAGACTAGTTTAATACATTGGTACGGTAGAATATGTGAGTCTACAGTGTCTCGGGTGTCCTCCCGGGATAACAAACCATATAACAACCCCAGTCCAAAACAACTCAAATGACGACCCCCCCCCCCCCAAAAGAGTAGGCAAGGGAGGAAATAGAACTAGGAAGAGGGATGGGGAGTAGATAAAAGCTGAAAAGCAGGAAGTTGAAAAGAGAAACAGAGGAATTACGATAGGGAAGAAGTGCTCACAAGTTAAAAGGTAAGGACAAGAACATAAAGAGCCAAAAGCAACGAGTATTCAACAAGCGGTCATCTATAACACGTACAGAAATCCCACAAGTAACCTGCAATCAGAACTTTGAAGGAGGAAGGACCCGGATAATGGTGAGCCTTAGTAGTGTTTGCATAGCGTTCCACAGGGAAGGGAGTGGGTAATTGATTGCAGCAGAATCATGCCGCATTTTAATTCTAGGTATGTTAAATGTGTTCAATGTGTAGTATCTCGGACCATATAACCCCCTTGGCATGCTCATATGGACTAGGAGATATAGGCTGGCAGTTGACTAGTTGGTGCCCTGCAGAACCGGATTAGAGCATTTCTTTGCCTCCTCAATGAAAGGGAAGACCATCCCAACACCTCATAGAAGGCAGTGGTGGGTGCGTAAAGGTGAGTTCAAGATAAACGGAGCACGATGATACTGTCAAGCTTACTTAGTGACGAGTTAGGGCAGTGACTATAAAGAAAATCAGCATAGTCAAGCAGTGGCAAAAGGCTCGTTTGTACTAGTCTCTCTTTGGCTTCGGGGGTGAGAAGATGCCTAATGCTGAAGAAGATGCCTAGGCGTTGTCTTAGTTTTTTGACCAGTTCATTCAGATGAGCCATAAAGTTGAGTCTGTCCAGCTAGAACCCCAAGTATTTGAAAGAGTCCACACATTCCAGTGACTCACCAAGTAATGTGTAGATCTAGAAATTATATGACAATCCTTGGGCTGGGAGGGCATGTGGGGAGAGGATCATAGCGTTGGTCTTCTTGGCATTAAGAAGAGGCTTAAGCTTTAAGAGATCGTTCTGAAGAATGACAGAGTCGTGCTGTAGGTCCTTGTGTGCCACTTCCAGAGTAGCATTAACAGTGTAAAGGACTGTATCATCTGCGAATAAGTGTACATTAGCTGTACGTAAGTGTGAATCAGTATTATTAATGTATTCTGCAAAGAGTAAAGGGCCCAAGATGGAGCCTTGTGGAACACCACGAGATAAGACTTTTAACGGTGACAGGTCCCCCTAAGGCTTTGATTTGTTGCATTCTATTTGTGACATAACATTTAAACGACTCTATGGCAGTGCTGTCTAGGCCAAGGATATTCAAAGTGTTAAGAAGAAAGCTATGGTCCACAGTACCAAAACCTTGCTAAGGTCTAAGAAGAGAACATACAAATGTTTTTTTTTTTTTTTTGCATCCAAGGTGCTTTGCCAATTCATAGGCACTTTAGCTAAGGCAGATACCGTGATATGTTTGGGTCTGAAACCCGATTGGACTGGGTTTAAAAGTTCCTCTGATTCAAGGTACTCTCTAAGCTGGGAATTCCCAATTTTTTTTCAGGAGTTTTGAAAGACTAGGAAGTAGTGAAATAGGCCAGTAATTATTCAGGTCACTAGAATCCCCAGACTTGAATAGGGGAATAATGTGCGCAATCTTCCAGAGTGGCGGTATCACGCCTTGCACCAATGATGAGTTGAATAAATGGGTGATGGGGCAGTCAGATGATGATGACCTAATTTCAGGAAGAAGGGACCTCTTATCTGAAGGATGTCCTGCCACAACAGTATAGCATCCCCCTACTACTGCACTTGGGTGCCAGCATTTTTATAGCGTGAGCCCAACATGTGGGACAGAACCCACAACCTTTTGGTCCAGAGGCAGATGTGCTGCTAACTGGGTCACGCTGACACCTGGTGGAAGGAGGAAGAGGAAGCAACATCAGCAGGGTTAGTCATAGTCATACTTCCTAATTTGAGGATTGGTGGTAGTAGACTTGGGGAGAGGGTTGAAAAGTGCATAGGTAACTTTTCAGAACTTAAAGGGGTGGATAATATTGTTCTGGAGGGTGGAAGCAAATACTGTGACTGAGCAAGCCTGGCAGCTTTGGTGCAGGCATTACATAAGGTTCGATATTTAGGAAGGTCAGCTGGTGAGTTGGAGTCCCTTGCTTTGAAATAAGCTGCTGTAGTAGCTGAGCTGTGGCTCAGGAATGGGGGGGGGAGCTTTTAACCCTTGTCCTCCTTAGAGGAGTGAGGGAATCCCAAGCAGCCATAAAATTATTTTGGAATTTTGAAAGGGCAGCATTTTTATCATAGACCATCAAGATGAAAGACCAGTTAGTGCTTACCAAGTCAAATCCTGAAAGATCAGACTTTGGTTAATCCTGCGTGTGTGTATGGGGCTTTTGGACAGTGGAGTTTCCGCACACAGTAAACCATACAGTGATCGCTAAGTGCATCAGGGAGTGTTCTGGCTTCCACAGTATGTTAGGGCTGGGAGTCAAGGACCCATTCAACAAGTGAGTGCATAGAAAACAAGTGGTTGAGTCGAGTAGGTTCTTGCGATCAACTGAGTTTAGTTAACTCATTCAGGCCTAGAGATGTCTGTAGGCTGTGTCTGAAAGCATAGCCACTCAGGACAATAACGCCTGTAGACGTATTCAACTGACTTTCACTCAGGCCTAGAAACGTCTGAGGAAGTCAGCAGTTTTTACCTAACTATTAAACAAACCGAATTGCTTAGAATTGAATGCATAGCACCGTTAGAAAGGTAATTTTGCTCTGAACAATTTTGCTGCAGCTACTTTGTGTCTATCATGTATAATTTAGGAGTTATTCATATTTGTTTAAGGCATGGTGTGCATGGCTAACATTTGTCTGTCAAGCCTCACCTAATGTATAAAACTGAAAAAAAAAACAGTTGTTTGGTATTTCAGCTACTATAAAATAAAAACTAAATGGATTACAATTGATTGCATAGCACCATTAGAAAGGTTATTTTGTGCTGAACAATTTTGCCACTGATACTTTGTGTCTACCACATATACTTTAGGAGTTATTTGCATTTGTTTAAGGTATGGTGTGCATGGCTGACATTTGTCTCATGCGTCACCTAAGCACCTTGAAAAAAATCAGAAAAATATCAGTTGTTTGGTATTTCAGCTAGCATAAAATAAAAACTAAATTGATTTATAACTGATTGCACAGCACCACTGGAAAGGTAACATTGTGCTGAACAACTTTGCCACTCATACTTTGTGTGTAGCACTTACGGTTCATGAGGTAGTCATATTTGTTTGTGGCATGCTGATTATGGCTTGATTTTGCTTAGAAAGGCCCAGGATGCAGTGCTAAGAGTATACAGGGCACAAGTGGTGGAAGTATCAAAGAGCTCTTGTGGTGTGAATGAGTTAAGCTTAGTTTCCTGGAGGATGGGGATAGTCAATTAGAATTAAAGTCACCTAGTACCAGACATTCCCCTGTAGAAGTCAGGAAGGGGATAGAAGAGAGGAGTTCAGTAATACAGTCGGGACAGCAATAGATATCAGAAATGAAAAAAGGATTAGAGAAGGGGAGTGTGATCTTTAGGACACCTACCCCCACCCGTTAGGGGTGCTAGATCTCTTCGGTATAAAGACCTAGTGCAACAGAGAGGAGCGTAACTAAGCAAATTATATAACTACTTTCACATTTGGTGTGATGATTTTACATGGTTTTGTTAGGATTTACAAAAGTAAACAAATTTTTTTTTTTTTTTGAACACGCCACATCAGAGCAACCCTTGGACCCGGGTAGGCCGGTGGACGTCTTCTTTCTTGACTTCAGCAATGCTTGACTCTGTTCATTTACCGGGGCCTGTTGGATAAGCTGGGGGAAATGGGGTTAGGAAACAAGATGCTCAGATGGATAGGGAATTGGCTCCAGGACCGGACCCAGAGGGTCATGTTTGGTGGGATAGTCTCATCCCCAAGGAGGGTCATTAGTGGGGTCCCTCAGGGATCGGTCCTTGGGGCCCCTCCTGTTCAATGCCTATGTCTCTGACATAAGGAAGGGTATCAGGAGTGAGATGAGTCTCTTTGGGGGATGACTCAAAGCTGGGGGCAGTGGTGGATGGGGAGGAGGGGAGGGCAGACCTTCAGGGGGACCTGGAGGCTCTAGAAGGGTGGTCTAGAAAGTGAAAACTGAGGTTCAGTGCAGGGAAATGTAAGGTACTGCACCTGGGAGCCAGAAACCTGGGCCAAGTGTACACCCGGGGGGGGGGTGCTACAAGTCTCGATGGCTGAGAGGGACCTGGGGGTGGTGGTGGATGTCGAGATGAACAACTCGGAGACTTGAAGGAGGGCAGCAGCCAAGGCCAACAGGATGCTGGGATGCATCACTAGGGGGATCACCTCCAGAAGGAAGCAGGTGATACTACCTCTGTACAACTGCTTGGTGAAGCCGCACCTCGAGTACTGCTTGCAGTTCTGGAGGGCACACTTAAAAGAGGGACATTGAACTCCTGGAGAGGGTCCAGAGGAGGGCAACCAAAATGATCTGGGGCTTGGGGGACAAGACCTATGGGGAGAGGCTCGAGGAGCTAAATATGTACACATTGGAAGAGAGAAGAGACCGGGGACATGATAAAGGTCTTCAGGTACATGAGGGGGTGAATAGGGAGGCGAAGTCAGGGCGCTCCAAGGAAGAAGGGGGGCAACTAGAGGGCATGGGTGGAAGCTGAGAGGGGGGAGATTCTGAGGAGAAAGAAGGAGGTGCTACTTCACTGAGAGGGTGGTGGAGCCATGGAATGCACTGCCCGGGGAGCTGGTAGAGGCAGAGACGGTGGAGGGGTTTAAGAGGGGGTTGGACAGGCACAGGGAAGGGTTCTGGAAGCAAAGTCCATTGCAGCGAGAATATCTGGGACTGGGAAGGAGAACTCCAGAGGGCTAGATCAGCAAGGCCCCTGGTGGGGCTGATGAACGAATAGACATGAAAGACCAGGTTGACTATTAGATAATTATATCTTTTGACAAAGCACCTTCCTGCCTTTGAAATTGCTCTGTGAAACAGATCAGTCCTTAATTCACGCCCAGTTCCATCACTGCATAATGTTATATTTGTTTATTTAAGGGAATCAGCTACACCTTTGAGCCAGGGGCTTTTTTACAAAGTTTCCACATCAGGTAACTTGAAACATTAGGACAGGCAGTGGTATTGTGCAAAAGAGAAATAAACATAGCAGCCGGAGGGCTTTGTCATTTACCAAAACATCACAATTGTGCAAATCACTTCTATAACAAATTTAAACAATATAGATTCGTATAGGTAGCCATCCGACAGAGGGAGGGGAGGCGAGGCCAGAGGCTGGTGTAAAGAGAGGGAGTGGGTCAGGGGCAGGGTCGGCGAGGAGGTGTGTGGAGGGAGTAGAGGAGGAGGAAGGGCGGGGGGGATTGGTGCGAATAATGTGTTAATTTTTAGGTTCCTCTCTTTAGGAAGTGAAGGGATTGTATTTTGGCTCAGTTCAATTCCTTCCACTCCCTGCCTTGTCCTGAGCGCTGACCCCCCACGTTAGTACGTTATGTGATGTAAGAATATGGAGAGTGTGGTGGTGTGCTTCATAGACAGTAATGGGGACTTTTGTGGTTTTTTTTTTTTTTAACTTCAAGTTTATAGTGGTATACATAAAGTCCATGTAATGGATAACACCGTATTGGTCACAGAGTATGCAGCAGTTTGTCAGACTGTACAAATCATATCACCGTTATAGAGTTCTGTGTGGACCTGTATACAATGCATCACATTGTCTGTATTCACAAAAATAAGTGCATAACCTTGTAGTACAGATATCATAAACTGGAAAGAATGGGAGCACCAGGAGTGTGTGGTGCTGTTTATTCAAACGATAAATGCAAACAAATAAGCACCCATTACATTAGCTAGCATGAGTTTTATTTATCAATGCAGTAAAATATAGTCTGGCAAAACGACACATACATTTATACTCTGCCAGCTTCACCAGCTGAAGCCTGGCAGAGTCTAGGGGTGAAACGTTAATTTATTCGTTTTAGCCACCGTTTGTATTTGTTTTGCACGTTTGATATATTAAAAGCTATGATGTTTTCACAATAGCGTTCGCTTGTGTTGCTAGTACAGATATCGAAGTTTAAAAAAAAAAAAAAAAAAAAAGTCAACTAATAAACAGAAGTTTGTCTCATCTTGTTTGTCCCTTACTATATCACTGCTACCTTTTTAGTCAAATGGTTGAACCTCTTAGTAGGTAGCCACCTATCAGGCAGCCAGTATAAATGGGCACGGGATGTACCCTGTAGTGGTATTTGGAGTGGGCCTCCCTAGGCTCTGTATTCAGAGGTCTGTGTCTCTGCCTCTGCCTTGTCTTGCTGTGGGGAGTGCGGGTTCAGGTGTAATTCCCACTTGGACCATTTTTCAGTAAATATCTGTTTTTTTTTTTTAAGCCATAGTGAGGCTGTGATCCTTTCCGTGCACATTATGGCATTTACCCTTTCCCGAAACTTGCCCAACGTGGGTAAGATGGGGCAGTTTTTTTAACTTGGTGCGCATTCCAAATAAATCGAGGCTACCTTTCCACTAACAAATGCCTTGTTAAATAGTTTTTAAGTACCAATGTTAAATATCATAACTAGCAGTCCTACTATAAATAAATAGAATTCATATGGTTGGACAACAGCTTAATAAACATTTTTCAAACTTGTTGCCCAGTGTTTCCATTTCAACTGCTTTCTGACATATAGTTCATGTGCACAATAGGACTGTATATGTTGAAGCTGGGCATGAAGGATTTTTGTCTGACATGCTCAGTTAGTGTTAAGAGTTATTGTTTGTGTTGGTAAAAGTCTGATAGCTTGAGGGCTGTTCTAAGATTTGGCTAGTGCTAGGGTGACACATGTATATGTTTTCGAATACAGCATTCTTATATTCACCATCAAAATTTAGTACAGTTTCATCAGCAATAGTACGTGTAACTTCAGGTTCTACAGTGTTTCACAGGAACAGGAAAGCACGTGCACCAGCAGGAAACAGAAGTTGGATGTTGCAGCAAGGGTGCCTACCCCCAGTAACTACAAACACAACCTGGAGCGTTGCTGCACTCCAAGACACAGGAATCTAGTCCTAGGTTGTTGAATAAATCCAGAACAATCCAGGCTCTCAGCAAAGTGCATGTATGTTAGTGCTTAAAAGTGCAAAGCTGCAATATAGTACAGAAAGCCCCTGGCCATCATTTGGAGTCAGTAGCTTTGATGCCAGCAATGCTTTAACAATTTCCTATTTTTCAGGCTTTCTGTACTATATTGCAGCTTTGCACATGCGAACCTGGACTGTTCTGGATTTATTCACCAGCCAGGGGCCAGAATCCTGAGTGCTGGAGTGCAGTAGCATTCTGAATTGTGTCTACAATGTTGCTGTGTTTTTTTTTTTGTTTGTTTTTTTTTTTTTTTTTTTAGCACAGTAGGTGCATTTTCCTTTTCATCAGACAGTATTTGTATTTCATGTCTTTGTATTGCGCAGATTTACTGTGCAGTAGTCACACTCATGGATCATTTTTGTTCGCTGAGTGTAATGTACAAGTTAAATATTGATAAAGCTGATAAGGTACACATATAGCGCTAATCTTAGACACGATAGCTTCTTAGGGATTCAGTGTTCTGGATGAGATGCCTCGCTAAGGTGACATCATCGCATTGTATGTTCTTGGCAGATTTAGGCTCTGATCTGCATGGTGCTGCTCAAATGCTTCCTGATTATGGCGAAATGAAAAAACTCACTGAAACTGTATTACATTTCAGATTTTAACGCTTTTAATGGTTGCACTGTTCCTGAAACCTTCCCATGGAAGTGTAGATTTTAAAGCAGCGGTCCAACGAAAATGGGTTAAAGTTTGACCCAAGCTTTTTTCCTTCCTAATTGATGCCAGATGTCTTCAAGTTTATTCTGGTCGTAATATTTTCAGTGTCAATTAAGAATTTTATGAAAGTTTTAAAATAACTGTTTCTCAAGAAAAAACGATGGCCACCTCATTTTTGCAAAGAAATAATATTGAGGACCCGAGGAGGGTAAGAATCTAGACAAAACGCAGATGTACAGTACACAGTATAGGAAGCATCCAGAAAACTCAACTCAACAGTTCTGCCAATATTTTTCATAACCATTGCAGAAAATTAGCTTTTTGGAATAACATTTTTGTTGCAATGCTGCTTTAAATTACTTTGTTTTATTATTCAGCACATCTCCCCTTGCGCTACACTTCCATGGGAAGGTTTCAGGAACAGTGCAACCATTAAAAGCACTGTTTGGGCCAGCTCGGTGGCGCAGAGGGTTGAGGCACTGGTGCCTTACTTCAGCCCACGCTGGCAACCCGGGTTCGGGAACGGACTTGGGACATCGGGGGCTGGCAGGGGCAGGAGAGGATCGAGCATCCGTAGGGATTGCTCTCCTCTCCTGGGGTGGGTAGTGGCTGGCATCACTCTGCAGCAGCCTGGTAGAGACTAGGGCACTGCAGAAGCGACCATGGGGAACACCATAGAAAGCGGAACGCTTTCATGGTTGACCGGATGACGGTTGTTGTTCTCTCGTTACTGCTAATGCCCTGAAGGAGTCCCTCCACTTCAGCAGCACTCAGCTGGGCAGGCGCGGTTGTCCCCCTGGTGCCTTCCCCTTCGGAGGAGGGTGACCCGCCCGGCGAAGGGTTACGTCCAGGTTACCCCAGGGGTGGCTGTGATGTGAAGTTGGAGGGCTCAGGACAGGACAGGCAGAACGGACTAGGACCTAGGCAGCTTGAAGGAGTGGTGCGGCGCGAAGCACAAGGGGTGAAAAAGAAATAATACAAAAAAGCACTGTTTCGGTGTCCTTTAAATTTTGCTTCTTAGAAACGTGGCATAATTTATTCTTATTAAAATTAAATCTATGGAGACGTGACAAATCTGACTGTTGCCATCTTGCTTCCTTGTTTAACTGTGATTTGTACAGCGGCCTGATGGCATGTTACCTTGTGATGCAGCATCTTATGTAGGGCAGTAGTGTTAATGCTATTGTCCATTTCTACATACTGTTGAGCATTGCTTAGTGGCAAGGCGGTCAATAGTACGTAGCCTGCGCATGTCATGTGGCCGCGTCTAAGCCAATCAGACTGCCAGATTTATGTTCAAGGTTTAATAAAAACAAGAAACTATACATAGCTTCTTATTAGATGCAATAGACAAGAGAAGTGTAGTTTTTCCAGTGGGTCCCCCTTTTGACTCATGTTGTAGTACACCAGTTGGGCCAATTACAGCACTGTCACTGACTGCCACAATAAAATTTGCATCTACTCTGTTAAGAGGTACGCTTCCATGATGACGGGTCCAGGGGAGATCAGTCAACCCCAAGGAGAGCAGTCACCCACCTTGCCTTCAAAACAAAAAAACTGTCACACAGTCACATTGAGCTATCTCTGTAAAGCAGAAGAAATTTTGTGACTAGATTACTGCTCTGTCCCTCACTGACACTTTGGCTGCCCCATGACTGGAGAAGAGTGCTCGCTGCAAAACCCTGATGCTTTAGCTGGAGCATTAACCACTTCAGGAAAAGACCTACCTGCCAGCCTTTATGAGAGAAGTGACTCCACTTCCTGGTTGAGTAAGACTGGAACCCTGTGGCCACAGCCTACAAGGGATGCAAGTTCATGGTATGAGGGGGAAATAGTAAATTAGTTATTTATTTCAATGAGCAAACACAACCAAAGTGTGGAATAGTGCATATGCAACATTGTTGATTATCAGGAGACTAGCTGTATGGTTGAATTGTTTGACTGTTATATGTGGATACTTTGGTCAGTCACACTCTGTCCTCTGAGGGACTACCAGCCCCTGTCAGGGTACAGTGAAGGCAAAGGGACTTTCCTGAGGAGAGTTCCACCCCTAGAGGTGCCATGGCAACGTAATTCCTTCAGGCAAAAGGTAGCTTGGGAAGGAGCCCAAAAGAACTGGAGAGCAGGAGCTGCAAACATAGACTCGAGTGGAGTGATGACATAGACAGCCGATAGCTGGTGAAGACCGATAGGTAAGGCATGACTTTCAGAAGAAGAGGGGAATGGCAGGATTGTAGGATGATAAAAGCGAGCTACCATCCAACCCCAACCCACAGCAGAAATCCTACTAAAATGAACTATAGCATTAAATATATAGAGATTAAAATACTAACAGCCAGCAGAATAGGCTTGATGGTCTGTCGTGTCTGCTCGGTAGCCAGCCCCTAATGGGTACTTGCTGACCCACCCCCTAGCCCTAGAGAGAGTCGTCCTCGGCTTCAGTTTACCCTTGTACCTGTCCCACCCCCTCTTGAAGCCCTCCACTGTGCCTTCCTCCACCAGACTTCTGGGCAGTGCATTCCATGGCCCCACCACCCTCTCAGTGAAGTAATGTCTCCTTCGTTCCCCTCTGTAATTTCCTCCAGCTTCCACCATGCCCCCTGGTTGGGCCCCTTCTTAGTCCGCCCTTTTATCCCTTTTACATATTTGAAGACCCCTATCATGTTCACCCCGTCTCTCCTCTCCTCTCCTCCAGCGAGTACAGCCCAAACTCTTCCAGCCTCTCCTCATAGGTCCTCCCTCCCATGCCCTGAATCATCCTGGTTGCCCTCCTCTGGACTCTCTTCAGCAGTGCCACGTCCTTCTTGAGGTGAGGTCTCCAGAACTGCACGCAGTACTCGAGATGCGGCCTGACCAAGGCATTTTACAGAGTGAGGATCACCTCCCTCCTCCTAGACATAATCCCCCTGGCTATGCAGCCCAGAATCCTATTTGCTTTTGCCGCAGTTTTTCTGCAATTTTCAGTGTTATTCATCTTGGTGTCTACCAGTACCCCCAGATCCCTTTCACTCATTGTGGCTTGCAATGAGCCCCCCCCCCAGTGTATACATGGCCTGGGTTTCTGACCCCCAGATGCAGCACCCTACACTTCCCTGGATTAAACCTCAGTCACCACCTCCTTGACCACCCCTCCAGGGTATCCAGGTCCCTCTGGACTGTCTCTCTCACTTCATCCCCATCTGCCAGCGCTGCCAGTTTTGAGTCGTCCGCAAAGAGGCTCGTCCTACTCCTAACCCGCCTCCCCATATCCGAGACATAGGCATTGAACAGGAGTGGCCCCAATACCGAACCTTGGAGGACCCCACTGATTACCTTCCTAGGGGAGGAGACTATCCCACCAAGCACTACTCTCTGTATTCGCCCTGTTAGCCAGTTTTCCACCCAATTGAGCAACT
Source organism: Neoceratodus forsteri (assembly GCA_016271365.2). Lineage (NCBI taxonomy): Eukaryota > Metazoa > Chordata > Ceratodontiformes > Ceratodontidae > Neoceratodus > Neoceratodus forsteri. Next base: position 338,157,062 of record CM028134.1, on the reverse strand, counting down.
GTCCTCCCACCCCATTCTCCCCCCCCCCCAGCTTTGTTAGCAACCCAATGTGGGGTACCGAATCAAACGCCTTACTGAAATCCAGGTATAGGACGTCCACCGGTCTGTGTCGGTCCAGGGTCCCCGTCACCCAGTCATAAAAATCTATGAGGTTGGTCTGACACTATCTCCCCAGGACAAAACCATACTGTTCGTCATCCAGGTGTCCCAACCCTTCCAGTTATCTACTAAGCCTCTCCTTGATAATGCCCTCCATTACTTTGCCTACCACAGATGTTAGGCTGACAGGCCTGTAATTCCCCATCACCTCTCTAGAATAGGTAGTATTAAATGCACGCTGAAAATAGTTAATCAACATTTCAGATAGGTCTTCTTCAGGAATTATTTATAAAGAGAAAATAGTAAAGTTAGTAATTAAATATATAAGCTATATGATGGCCTTTGGCACTCTGGTGAGAGAGAACCCCCTTTGAGGGAAGTCTCTGGGGATCCATGACCTAGGCTGCCATTTCTCCCAGCATGGGTAAATATTATTATGGCAGCTCAAGTTGCTAATGGAGTTTCAGTTCAGGGGAAACATTTTTGGAGGGATAACTCTTGTTCCTGTTCTGGGATAATGTTATGGGTATGTCTTGAGTTGATCTTGGCAAATAATGGAAGTTCCTTGCAAAGGAAGGCCCCCCTCTAAATGTGGCATGAGGAGAGTAGTGACTGCAAAAAGGCTAACACCAGCCTTAAGACTATGAGGAGGCCTAAACTTGACTGGAAACTAAAGGAAGGGGATACAGAATAATACCAGGTGGACCTTGGGCAGCTGCATTGAGAATAGCTTTCAGAGGTGCTGCCAGCAAGGTCTGCACAGCTAAAGGAACCCATCATGCTTAGGACTGTACCCTCCGGCAATGGAATTCTTAAATACTACATCATGAGATATTGATTCCCCTGAATGTTGGGCCTTATGACCTGGTGGGACTGCTGGGAGGCACTGCAGGAGACAAGTGGCCTATAGAGAAAAACAACGCCCATGATGAGGGACTCGCCTTCAGGATGCGGACTTCATGGGAAGTGAGTAAGCATGTCTACTTACAGGACGACACCTGAGGGCAAGATTCTGGAAATGTAATAATGGCCAGTATGAATGCGTTCCTAGAACCTAATGACACGGATGCAGAAACGGATGGATTAAATGACATCTGCTGAAGGAATGATTGATATGAATAAAATTGACTGAATGATAACTGCTGACAGGAATGACTGATATGACTAAGAGTGAACTGAATAAGAGTCTGAAAATATGAACACCCATCAAAGACCAAATCATATGTAAAACTCCCCCACTAGCAGGAAAAGCAGGAAGCTGTGTTAAAACTGAGACTGCGGTGATGATACTGATAAATAGAACTGATTAAGGCTGACTGAAATGACTGAGTTAGGAGAAGCTGTCTGGCTAGAACCAGGGGATCTCAAGAAGGAATGCATGGTAACTGGTAGAAAAGTTTGCAAATGGCTTAGTAAAGACAGCAGGTGGAACAGACTCAAAAAAAAAAAAAAAAAAAATTAAGCTAAGACCCTGTCCACACTGGCATCAATTAAAAAAACGCTTTTAAAAGCATTTTAATTTCTGTGCTTGAACACAATTGCCGGAGCGTCCACTTTGCACTCCAGCATCGTGCTTGCCTGCTTGAGTTCCCAGGCATGATTGCGCCAGTACTGCAAAGTATTGCAGGTGCCGCAATTCATCCTGAGGTACTCGTGATCAGGCACAGCAACGGATTCGGGGGAAATGACACTTCTGTTTGGGAACTCACTGTGAGCTTGGCAATGTATGCAAGTGTTATTCTCTCTCTAAAGTTCAAGCCGAAAAACGAAGGTTTGTGTGCGGTGGAGGTTGCCTTAAACCATGTTACAGCACAGTTTGCACCCACACTGCTGTTAACATGATTTAAGGCAACATGCTAATTTAGCATTGTTTTTAAACATGGATTATAGCACAGTTTCGCCATGCTATAATCTGGGTGCAGTAATTTTAAACCATTTTAACAGAGTTAAAGCGGTTTAAAACACTGAAACATTGTGAGCTTGGACATGGCCTACATACAGCAAAGTGACATAGGTAGGACATAAAAACCAGTAAGCACACCAAAAACCAAACTGAAGGGAAACACAGGAGTTAAATGAGGACATCTGTGCAGCATGAGTGGCTGCCCAAGGGAAAAGAATGCAGCACGATGTTACAGCCAGGGAAGGCAGAAGGACAAAATATTAACCTAGAGAACCACGGAAGGCACAGACCATACAAAATGCCCAAAAAGCAACAAGGTTAAGCAGCTGAAAACACGGGGGAGAATCCCACCACAGACTCCAGCTAAAGCAAAGAAACGAAGCTACCCAGTGAGGCTAAAAGAAGCTGGTTTAAATAGCCCAGGATGGGGGTATGATTGGTCCCACCCATCAAACCACAGGCAGTCTTTTAATTATTAGAATTGTTTAATATTGGTTTGCGGTTAATTAAGCAGCCTAGATTAAATGTGACATGCAACTTTCAAATTCTCCATGCAAGACCACACCTTCAGGTGGGACAGAGGGGATTCTGGATTCTGAGTAACAAAACGTGGGGCACTTGAATGGGAAGCACTGCTCTGCCATCAACATGTTCTTGCATTGTAACCTTGATGTAATAACATGTCATTTGCTAAATAGTGTAGCTTCCCATAGGAAGGGTACAAAAATTGTAACTATCCAAGGTAAATAATTTTAAAATTATTTTTATATGAATTTCTACCTTTTAGGATTTGTAGGACCTGAGGTCAGGAAGCAAGGGTCACAGCTGAGAATAGACAAAGGAGTCTGTAGTGCAGATACCAGCCCTGTGACAGCTCTGCTTGGTGGCGCTAAGACAAGTCTGCATTAAATTACAAGTAGGCAGGATTGCTGACTATAGGTGGAAAATACACATCCTGATACATTTTCAGCAACTTTGCCTGTATTTATATAAATGCAGACATTTAAGTGTTGCTGTTTTTCTGATTCTCAAATTACAGCTATAGACTAATACAAGATGCTACACTTGGGGTGAGGAAAACCAGAGGTGGGATCTACACACTGGTTAAGGCTTCTCTTGCTGCTTTCAGGAGGAAGAGGACTTGGGCCAAAATACAGTCTCTTTCCTCTGTAATAGACTTCATCTAAAATTGCAAACCTTCCCAGACTGTTACCTGGAAACCGGACTTTGTAGTGGTAAAGAGATAGTAGCGCAAAAAATAGCAAGCAGAATATGTTAATAATTTTTTGTTTACTTTCTGTTTATGCTTGTCTTTTAGCTGGTGTGGGTCCATCACGGGGCTTCCTGATGGTATGAACCCTGTCTCCCCCACCATTGCCAGGGATTACCTGGCTCTGTGAGTGCAACCCTGTGGTATCCCCACCCCATGATGGAGGATCTCTGGCTGGACCAGTTCCCTTAGTAAACATATTTTGGTGCCCATGAAGTGTGCCTTGGTCAGCAGAGTTCAGAGCTTGCAGGCGGCCCGGAGCCATCATAGAGCTTGGTTGCTTTTCATGTTTCCTGTTATGGGGGTGCTTGGCCAACAGACGTGATCACACACAGCATGCACGTCCACCTAGCCAATCAGCAGCTCTCAGCCCAGAAATGCACTCCTGCCTGCATTGCCATGTGGCGATGGTGCGGTGGCAGTAATTCCCCGCATCCTATGGGACACTCAGTCCTCCTGCCACAGCCAGCCTTCCACTGTCCCAGGCCACCAGCGTCGCAAGCAGTAGCACTACCACTGTGCCAATAGGCTGGCTGTTACTTCATAAATAAGACTGCTTTTAAAAATTAGTATGTTTCTCTTTCCATTTGCTCATTAGAAGGCATCTGTTTTAATTAAATGTACTTTATTTGATTTTCATGCATTAATAAACTACATATGGATATGACACAAACCCATACCTCAAGCACCAGCATATTGCTTTACAATTGGATACACCGCATGTTTCTACATATTGATATCAGTGATTGTGACCATTTATCATTCCACATTTTGTTTTATTTTTTAATTTTTTTTAATTATGCTTTTTGCTGCCGGTCACTCCTCCAGTCAGCTCCAGCCCTGGAGCACCTGCCTCGCTCCCCTAATGCCTTACCCCCCTGTGGATACCCCCTGGCTTACCCCCCAGGGTGGGGCTACAGCACCAGGCAGGCCAGGCCCATCTACGACGGGAGAAGGTGTCAGCGGGAACCCTACTGACACTGCCTCCCTGTTTCAGGGTCTGATGGTGCCATAGAGCCGTAATTGGTCAGCAGGGAGCCATAGAGGCCAAGTGCCGGGCAGGTTTCATCTACGGCAGCCAGCAATTTTTTCTGAGTCGCCCCAGGGGCCGGGACGTGCAATGACGTCCAGTGTCCATCCTGCCCCTTTAGCGTGCTGGTACCGGTCACCTGTGGTTCCCCCAGCCTCTGCCAGGGGTCCAGCAGGCACCGGACACTGTACCTCCCCCTCGGAGAAGTAGAGCAGTCCATGGGGACGCTCAGTCCTTCTCCCCCAGCCGGCCCTCCGACACCCGGGTCATTGACGTCGCAAGTGGAAATCCAACCACTGCGCCAGCAGGCCGCCCTGCATTTTTTTTGTTTGTTTTTTTAAACGGACTATAACATAGATAACTATGGGACAATTTTATATAGTAGGTCCGCAAATTCACTTTCCCTGGGTTCAGGTAGTATCTCTTATGACCCTAGACTAACAATCAATTTATGGTCACAAGAACCTGCAGCTTTTCCAGTTGTTTTCATGGCTTTTGAGTCTGTCATTCATAGCGGTTATGGACTTTTCTGCTTTGAGTGCAAACATAAGTTCTACTTGCCACTCTTGGTAGCTGGGTGTCTCCTGGTCCAGCCAGTGACATGGTAGCACCCTTTTAGCGCATGCTCTATTAACAGCCATGTGATATTTTTGTGCTCCTATAAGGTGCCCCTTATAGTCCCCTATGATGCATATTGCTGGACTGAATGCATCTTCAGAAATAAAGAAAAACAAGGCTTTTTACAAAGGCTAGTGCCTGATAGTGGCTCTTACCTGATAAAGAAGGCTCGTACCTGATATTGTTAGGTGTGATGCATAAAACGGCAGTTTACCTGGAGACTGACCTGTCGTAATACCTTCTCAGCACTGTAACATCACTAGTGACTGATCTTGCAGCAGGTTGTTGACTCTTCTTGGTCATTTGTGATGCAACAGATCGTGAGGTCACAGGGCTGACGATATAGGTAGGGGAAGGAATAGAACTAGCTATGTCAGCCTCCAGAGCACAGTTCTACACATCACACCAAGCATTGTCTGGTAAAAAAAATCTTCTAATTAGCAAAATGGAAGAGAACAAAATACCGTACTTCAAATAGAAGAAGTAATGGATCACGACTTTTGAAAGCTAATACAGTACTGATTTCGAGCAGTACACTAGTCCTTTAAGCTCCACAGTTACATATTCTGCTGGATGCAGTCCAGTCTGAAGGCAGAACCTATGTTGTCATTATGGGCCTTTACATATGCAGAAGATGGGAACGAAAGAGATTTTTCTCTGTAAACTAAACTATTTTTTGTTGTTGTTTTGAAGGTGACACTCTTCCTAAAGCTCCTTGTGAGCAAGGCTGCAGAGTTCCATTAACATGGCAGTAAACATGTGTCATCTAAGCCCATGCCATAATTACTTTTCACAGCTGCAGGTAGCATGCTCTTTGTGCAGCCAGAAATCAGCTGATCGAGAATAAGAATGCAGCTTGTTATCACCTCCACATGTAAATGGCTGCAGCTGTGGTAGAAATTGTTCAGCAGAGCAGGAGGAATGTCATTTTCTGAAAAGGCTTCCCAGGACCACACTTGCTAGCTGATTATTTTACCAGCCAAGTGGGTGTCACAATTCTTCCGCTCAACATTTAAATGACATCCATTTATTTACTTGTTTCTGTTTTGTGTTTCTAAATTCCTATCTTTGCTTTCTGTCTCCTGCTGCTGTACTCCTCATATTTCTCTTTTCATGGTTATCCCTTCCCTGGTTTAGGCCTCTGCATCATGGCCCTCTTTCAAGAGGAATGCCAAGAAACCGAGCAGACAGGGTGACCAGACCTTCCTATGGCTGCTTCCCACTGTAGTTGCATAAAATCGTAGACAATGATAGCAGAAGAAATCCAGTTGTCCGTAGTCTTCCTATGGTGCCCTGTTTAGCCCTTGGACCTATTGTCATCCAGGGTCCTTGCCCTCCCCATCCACCCCACCGCATCCTCCTCCCAGTTTCTGTCATCCTGAGCAACCACTATACCTTTTATTCTATCTCCGATGTGCTTGAAACCCTTTTAACACCCACCACCCTTTCTGTAAAATAACTTTCTCATGTCTCTCCTGAACCTCCATCCTGTCAGTTTCCACTCATGCCCTCATAACGCTGAAGTGTTACTAATGCTGAATAATTCCCTACCGTCCACCTTGTTAAGTCCTTTCAGGAACTTGAATGTCTCTATCATATCCCCTGCCCTCCCTTCTGGTCTCCAGTGAGTATATGTTCAGTGCCTTGAGGCAGTCCTCGTGAGATCTTCCCTGTTGGCCCTGAATCATGGTCGTCAGCCTTCGCTGCACTGTCTCCAGCCCATCCTTCTCTTTCCTGAGGTGAGGACTCTAGAAATGGGCACAGTACTCCAGGTGAGGCCTCACCAGTGATCTGTAAAGGGATAGAATTACCTCTTTCTTTCTGCAACTGAAAACCCTCCCGATACATCCCAGCATCTGGTTTGCCTTACTGTAGGCCTTGTTGCACTGGTTAGATTGTTTGAGGGTGTCACTGATGATAACTCCCAGGTCCTGTTCTTTATTTGTAGTGCTGAGTCTTACCCCACCCATGCAGTACTCTGTCCTGGGGTTCTTGTTTCCTAGGTGCATCACCTTGCACTTTCTGGTGTTAAATTTCAACTGCCAAATCACAGACCACGTTTCTAGCCTTTGCAGTAACTCTGCATATCCTTGATTCTCTTGTTGCTGTCCACCATCCCAAAGAATTTCGTGTCATCTGCAAAGAGACACAGCATGCCCCATATCCCGTATTCCCCCTCCAGTGTCACTGATGAACATATTGAAGAAGATTGTGCCCAGGACAGATCCCTGTGATAACCCCCCATGACCTCCCTCTCTGCTGATCCAACCCCATTTTACCACAAACCTCTGCTGCCTCCCCCTTAGCCAGTCACCTACACATCTTACTGTGTCCTAGACATGCCCACATCCTCTGTCGTCTTCAACAAGCTTATGTGAGGCACTAACTCAAAAGCCTTGCTGAAGTCAAAGTAGAGTAAATCCACAGTGTGGCCTCTCTTTATGTGCCTGGTACTGGTTTGGTTTTCTGGTTCCTCGTGTAAGAGGCCTTCTAAGCTCATCTCTGACTGGGAACCGAAGAGCAATGAGGATGCCCATGATTATATAGGTGCTGACATTGCATGTTATCCTGGGTGCCCCCCGCTAGCAAAAGTCTCTGAGAGGTCCTGATGCCAACTGCTTACAGTTCCAGAGGTGTGGCCAAGTGGAGGTGATTCTCTTGACAGTCTGCTGTTATAGTGAGTAACTATTCTTTTCAGTTTTAGTTTTAGTTATTTAACCATTTAGTCATTACAAAATTTAAATACAGTAACATATTAAATATATATACAATGAGCTGGCCCGGTGGCGCTGAGGGTGGAGGCGCTGGACGCCACACCTCTCGGTGCGCCGGTGACCCAAGTTTGGGAACCAAACACGGTCCATCGGGGTCAGTAGGGGCAGGAGGAAAGTTGAATCCGATGGATGCACTCCTGTCCTGGGAGGGGGGTCCTTGCTTGGCACTCACCTGGCCTCTGGTGGAAGCCAGGGGCACAGCAAGTATCGCAGCTACAAACTCTCGAGGGAATGGGGAGTGGCGACATCAGCGGTGATGCCTGGGTGTGTGCCACTCCCCCAGGAACACAGGAAGCTACTGTGCCCAGTCTCCTAGATGAAAGACCTCAAAACAGCAGAGACCCTGATTGCCCATGCCTGCCCGACGTCCCAATAAGTCCGACACCTGCAAAATTCTCTGGGTGTAGCGGCCTCACCCCATACCCACCTGGGGGGTTTAGCCAAGGCTCGATGGGGACTTGCCGGTGTAGAATCGGGCAGGTCGTGGAGCGGGGAGACTGCCAATATGTGTCTCCTGAAGGAGTGGAGACCAGGTGCAGGATGGGAGGTGAAAAAATAAAAATTAAAAATATATACACACAATAACTATGATATACATAAGTATAGCTGCTTCAGAATATACGTACCAAAATGTTCTTCCACACATGTGAACAGATGAGTGAATTAGTGTTACTGCTTGTTGTCTGTAGAAAAACAAAGCCTTTTTCTTTTTCAGCATAAGACGTAATACAGACATATATTTGTACATATGGTTGGCAGGGTCGTAGCTCGCCACAGGTATCCGTCTTACTCGGTTGCAAAAAGTTTACCAAAATTTATATTTCTGGACATTCCATTTTTTATTATGGACACTTTGTATGAAAACAGGCTCCTAGCCCTCTAGACTGTATCTATTCTCGATGCTTCTTCTGCCTTGAAGTCATAGTCCTCTGCTTGTGACATCAGAATAATTTCTCACACAACCCAGAGGATTATGACTTCAAGGCAGGAAAAGAAGCGGGGTCAGATGAAGTCTTAAGGGACAAAGAGCCTAATAGCAGGAACATTTTTTTGTAATGTTATGAGATCTGAATCCTGTTGATGCCAATCAGCATTCCAGATGAAGTGAGTATGGGCCTTTTTTGCTCACTAAATTTTAAGAAATACTCTGAAATTTTTTCTGATGTGTACTGATACTCATCCTAACCCTTAGAAATGCTCAACAGATACTTCAAAAGCCACTGTTTTTCTAAGGTTGAAGTACTTTTACTCATCAAAATTATGTTTTACTCACCTAATGTCAAAAATGGTGAGTACATTACTCTTGAATGCCAATGTTATCAGGAGCACTGATGCTAGCTGCTGGCGTTTTGAAAAAAAAGAAAAAAAAAAGGAAAATCACAATAAAAAATGCACACTTTAGTTCATTTATCATTAAAAACATTTTATACTGAAAATAGAACACTCCAGAGTTAGGTTATTATTAGTGTATGAAACAAACCTCCTGGTTGAAGCCAAACTATCAGTCAATATGTCAACCTTTCGAATTTATCAAGTTGTTGTTGACCGAGAAAGGAGGGCTAGGCAGTTCTGCCTATTTTCTGCCTTGTCCGGGGGGGGCGGGGGTTGGAGGCAGATGAAAACTGACATACTGAAACAGGTTAAGCTGTTGGTGGTATTTTTGATGAATGGGGTGTGGAATTTGGCTAGGACACTGGGGACATTTCCCCTATTCTCCAGTAGGGGAAACCTAGTCCGGTGATTGGTTGGCAAAATGGCCAACCAAGGAGTTGGGTGTGCAGCAGCAGAGGAAAGAATGGTGGAATCTGATTATCAAGTTGCTGTGGGAGAAGTAAGTGAAGGACTAACCAACCCTGAATAATGCAAGTAATTACAGCTCAGTTTGGAAAAGTTGTTAAGTTAAACTGCGCCCTTGGCTTCTGAGTCATCCCTTTCTATTTATTGCCCTCCTTTAGTCCTCAACTCTATCCTGTATTTTCAGTGCTTGCACTCCTGCTGACTCTGTTCTCTGTATCTGCAGTGCCAGGCACTCCTGTAACCCTCCGTGTTTTTTTTTTTTTTTTTTTTTGTCCATTTTCCCATTAGCAGGTTATAGTGTACTGCCACTAGAGGGACATAATCTTTATCTAAGCAATCCCTACCTGTTGTTCATATAGATACCTTCCTAAACTACAGCTCTCCCCTCCATCTGACCAGCCCCCTCCTCCACACTCCCTGCTTACAAATTCTTCCTCTTCCTAAATTAGGCATTCACTAATTTCTCTGCCTTTATGAACAATGCATCCCCTATTCTCCTCGCTCCCCCTTGCTCTGCTCATATCCCTCTCTTTACCACCTCCACTTGCTCTCTACTCACCTATTCCTAATAACCCTCCCAACCCCATCAGTTACTATCTCCAGTCCCCTACCACATCCATGCTATCACTCCCCGCCATTTGAAATATGGTCTCACTCTACCACTATTCCTCATGTGGCTTTGATAACGGTGTCCACTTTCACTGCGGTTCTCCACCTTCGTCTTCCTCATTTATCCACTCCCTTCTCCTCAAAACTCCCAACCTCCTCGCCAGCCCCTTCAAAATCCTCTACACTCCTCTTTCTCATACTCTCCCTCCTTGTGCTGTCCGCCAGGGATATCCACCCCAACCCAGGCCCTATTGCCCCTTGCTCCTCTGGTGCCTCCTCCTCTACTACCTCCCCCCGCTCTCTTCTCTCAGCCCTCCCAAAGGGCTTAAAGATCCTACATCTAAATGTGACCAGGTCCTGGTGTTAAGGGTTTTTTGTTGTTGATATTTAGTGCCCAGTGCCTCCATTTATGTAACTCATTACCTGGTGAGCCTGGGTTTGGGGAGTAAACATTTGCTTGGCATCAGGGCTAGGTTTGTACTTCTGGACAGGCACCCGAGTAATTCCAGACACAAGAAGCAAGAACTGTGAATGTCCAAACCAGGAGTGGGATTCTAAAGTGGGGCTTTTATTCACTTACACATAGGAATACAAAGCAGGATGGACCCCCGTGGGGCTACACTCACTGGTGGTACAGAACTATAGAGGTCAGAACACATGGTCTTCATCATCACAACAACTTTTCCCTTAGGATCTGAACACACTGGGATCTCAGCCCAAACTGGTACTCTCTCTCTCCTGGATTCCCTGGCATGGCCCTTGGCCAGCACTGGTACACATTTTCTATATGGCATGGACATTTCTGATGGTGGCTCCCTCTACCACCAATGAGCACTTCCAAGCTCTAAGGGAAAACACATATCCTAATCCCACGTCTGGGTACTTTCTGCGAACATTGGCCAAGTGCCCAGGAGAATGCTATAGGTGCCCAAAGTGAATCCGTCTAGGTAAATCTGGATTCTCCAGATTGAGGGGGTCTCCCACCTTTTGTCCCCAAATCCATACCCAGCCATTCATTCGGAGTCAACACCTTTCCTTGTGAACCTCTCTATTTGTAGAATGCTGTCTCGAAATGTATATCACATTTAACAATTTACTGTCTCTGGTAACTGGTGTCCTGACTTGTAACGTTCTTTAAGTGGCTATGTCCATCCCTGTAGACCCCCACTGATTTAGATGCATTTCAAGCCATACACAAACTTAAGTACTGTACTTGGCTGTCCTTTCCTGACCCACAGTAGCAGATACTTAACACAACCGGCTCGGTGAAAACATAGACTCTCTGGCAGAGCAGACTCACCCTGGTTCAGAGGGTGCCCACAGGCTTCTCTCTCAGGAAAACAAAACGCATTCTGGTGCCTCAGCACAAATCTTCTCAGGCAGCTTCTCTTCCTCCAGCAGGGCCAGGGGAATTGCCCTTGAAGAGCTGGTCTTGTCCCACCCCCCCATCCCTATCGGGGATGGGGCACTGGAACAACTGGGGGACGGTCTCAACCACTTCAAAAAGTATTCTTCTGTGTCCTTCCCTAGGGCGAGAACACACACCCTCTACAAGTGGTAGCTCTGAACAGAGCTAAGGGCTCTGAGGTACTGCCAACTGCAGTGCACCTCCTCCCTCCACTACAGACTGCACAACACTGACTTTGAAAACCCCAACGGTTTAACCTAACTCACAGCTGCAGCATTCCACTGTGGTTTATACTGCTGCGAGAATTCTATATGATGTCATCCCTCCAGCTCAGCTGAGACTGAGAACAGAGTGAGACAGTGTGAAACCCATTTAACTGGTGTTTCACAAGCTGCCTTCCCTGCCTGCCACTAGACCCAAGTGGGATTCTAGTAACCCCTGGTGACAGGGGGGTTACATAAACATCCGCAGCTTGTTGCAAAAAAATAGACCAGATTTAGAGCATGATGCGCACTCTTAAACCAGACATTCTGATTATCTCAGAAACTTGACTAAAGAGCAGTATCCCTGACCACTCGGTCTCCATTCTTGGCTACTCCCTGCTAAGGCAAGACCGTGGTGGTGTGGCCATTTGTGTTCTAGCCTCCATCCAATATTCCATCATCTCATCCTCCAATCCTGAGACCCATGATGCCCTAGCTATCCATGAGACCCTCTCCTTCACTCTCCCAAACTTCATAGCCGGCATATACCGCCACCCAAATGTCCATCCCTTGGTCACGCTAGACCTCCTAACCTCCATCACTTCCCTTGCTCGCTCTGGGGAATTATTCATCCTAGGCGACTTCAATATAAATTGGTTGTCGCCTAAAACCACCAAAACTAAAATCGGAGCCCTAAACCTCTCCCAACTGATCTCTGAACCCACCCGACCTTTACGGAAGCCATGCCGAGAGGGTGCTAACAGTTCATGTTTAGAGAGATACTCCGTGATCTGGGTGGCCACTATTTTCTCTAGGATTTTATTGAGCACTGACAGAATGGCTATGTGCCTGTAATTTGCAGGGTCCTTTTTGTCTCCCTTCTTGAAAATAGGGGTGACTTTTGCAATTTTCCAGATATCTGGGACATGTCCATGACAGAGAGACATGGTAAAGATTTTGGCTAGTAGTGCAGCAATAAGAGGAGCAGCTAACTTCAGAAGTTTTAGCTCAAGGCAGTCGGAACCAACGCTGGCATTGTCCGAGATTGAGCTGAGCTGTTTTAGTACTATGGCCTTTGATATGCCCTTAAAATAGAAAGGAGGGTATTGTGGAGCAGTTGTTACAGAGAAGGGTGGCGAGCTTGGGTTAGGTGGAAACGAGGCTGTGTATTTCAACAGATTTGTAAAGAGCTTATTAAAGTGGTTTACAATAGTTTGAGGTTCATTGCAGTGGACTCCATCAAGGACCATGTCATTTTTAAGGTGAGGTTGGCTTGTTCCCAGGAAGGATTTTACATGCACCCAGAATTTCTTGGGGTCACCAGCAGCTTCATTTAGTAGGCCTTTACAATATGAACTCTTTGCCTGCCGGATTAGTTTTTTACACACGTTTCACTGTGCTCTGTAGGTATCATAGTCCACTTGATGCCCTGCGTTTTTAAAGAGTCGCCAGCATTTGTCACGCAGTTGTAGGGATGAGAGGAGGTGCTTGTGTAACCACCTGGTCCGTATGGCCCGAACTCGCCTGGTACATTTAGGCATGTGTGTGTGTCCTGGAGTGACAAGAAAGTGGAAATAAAGTAATCCAGGGCAGTCTCAACCTCAGGAGCAAGGAAGACAGGGTCCCAGTTTGTGGCAGACAAGTCTGTTAGAAAGTTTGTATGATCCAGATTTGCAAAATCCCAGAAAGTAATGTAGTGTGGCGAGGGGGTCGTGATGACTGAGGACCCCCAGATGCAGAAGACCAGGGAGTGATCAAGTAATTGAATCAGGTAGAATGCATGAGGCTGTAATCTTACCAGGTCGGTTTATTAGTATCCAATCAATCAGAGTCCCATTAGCCATGTTCTGAGCCCCCCTGGTAGGATCATTTACCATCTGGTGCATATTCTAGCTATGTACTAGGGGTATTACAGAGTTTTTCTTTCCCTAGCCAATTTCGATTGAGGTCGCCAAGAATCATCATTTTATTTTGCCCAGCAGCCAATGCAGCATGTTCAAGCACATCTCTACAGCCTGATAGACCTCCTTTGTGTGGGGGTGTACGCACATATAATGTGCAATTTCTTTGTGCCAAGGAGGATAAGGGCATGAAGGAATTCACAGGTGGCGTGTACTGTGTGGCACAAGAGATATGTTTAGGTTGCTTTTAGTACAGTGCAAGCTCCACCCCTCGCCTCCCTGACGACCTGTCAACTCTAAGAAACATATAGTTGGGAATGTGGCACGATGAGTCAGGGGTTGAGGGTTTGAGCCAGGTTTCTGTCAAACACAGGACATCAGGATTATAAGTACTGATCCACGCCTCTAGCTCCACCAGATTACAGAGAAGGCTTCTGAAATTTAGCTGAGCAATGCGGAGGCCCTTTGCATTTAACCAGTCCGTGTTCTGGTCTATATGAGGGGCATGGGGACCTGGATTTGTCTCACTGTCCCCTGATTAGGAGTATGACAAGTAGGACCAGGTACCATATTTTTCTTGGGAGAAAAGGTGGTACCAGCAGCATAGTTATCCTGTGGCATGTTGTTGCATAGTCAGCAGCTAAGAGGAGAAAAAATGCTTGAAGTAGTAGAGGAGATGCATCACAGTGCTTATACTGTGTGACTAGTAGGTTGGAGAAAGTAAAGTCATCCAGTGCATAATTCATATAGGTATGCTCAGCACAGTGAATTGTAGTGAGAAATGCAGGAAGTGTCCCTCAAGCCATAGATGAGGTATGGGGAAAAAAAATTCAAAAAAAAAATAGTGGCACCTCTGAAAACGGGATTTGAATTGAAGAGTAGATTTAGATGAAACCAGGACAAGTAGAGGTAGGTAGTGTAGCAAGGGGGCTAGCAGTCAGTATGTAACTTAGTTTTAGGACTAGCGGCCACTAGTGGTGGTGGGGGGTGTGACAGGCTCGCAGATGAGAAAAAGAGCTGATTGCTTCTTGCAGCCATATGATCATTCACTATATAAAGTGGATGGCTCACCAAGGGGGGTAGCTGACGCAGTGGCAGCGGGCCAAAGTTCTTCCTCAAGTCGCCCACGCTTACCAGAGACGCCGAGATCTTGCTATGGTCCCATTTTCAGGAGAGCACCATCGGGGTTCACAACCTCGGGGTCCCACAGCTGGGAGCTGGACTAAAGAAACAAAATGGAGATGAAAGTTTTGTAAGCAGACCCTAGAAACCTGATTCTCCGTTTAAGCGAGCCAATGGTAGGAAACTGCGTTTACATTTACTTTGGGCGGGCTAGTTCCAATGAAGCACAAAGGCAGGATTTGTACATCAGATTAAAGATTTCTGCGTAGTTTATAACCTGGGTGCCTAGTTTTAAATTAAACTGACTAAAACCAGAGAGACAGCGTTTCTGCATTAGCAATAACATACAGTAGGTGCCTGGTTTTAGTTTTAAAGAGACAGCATTGCCGCAATAGCTATAACAGTGATGCACTGTAACATTGTTAGCTGCCTATCTGCTTCTCAAGGGGTTTCCCCAGACTTGCCCATACATAGGTAGAAATTAGCTCCTTAAAGCAACCTGACCAATTAGGGAGATATTGTAAAGAAACTTTAAACATAGCAGTATTAATTAAAGTAGCCGCAGCGGCAGTCTAATTTTAAAGGGGATATTGCAAAGAAACTTTAAACATAATACTATCTCCATCTGTATGCCGACACAATTATTTTTCATTATTCGGTGGCAGTCTTAGTTAAAGTAGCAGCAGTCTAATTTTATTAGTCCGTTTTTTTGCCAGAATTCTTTCCCCGAGTCATCCACGCTATCAGAGATGCTGTACCTTGCTTTGGTCCGATTTTCAGGGAGAGCACCATCGGGGGAGGGGGGCCCTCACAACCTCTGGGTCCCACAGCTGGGAGCTTGCTATGGTCTGATTTTTCAGGGTGAGCACTGTTGGGGTGGCCCTCACGACCTCGGGGGTCCCACAGCTGGGAGCTAAATCGCCACACAAAACTGTACAACTACGCTCTTTCAAGTCTCTTGACCTTGAACCTCTCTTGAGTAACCTTGCCACTTCTGACTGGTCCCCCCAACCTCCTTCCCCTCAGTTGATAAGGCCCTTGCCTACTTCAAAGAAATCTTTCTTGTAAACTGGAACGCCTTTGCTGCACTCAAACAAACCAGAGTCAGTGGTAACCACTTACTTTGGATAATCTCTGAACTTCTGGCCTGCCTCAGGGCTAGAGATTGAGCCTGGAAGCGTTAGAAAGCTACCCACCGTCCTAGTAACCTCGCAAACTTCCGCATGCTCAAACGCTTGCACCAGGGCTACAAGGTTAGCCAAGTCCGAAATATTTCAAATCTGCCTTCATCACCAACATAAATTCCCCTTCAAAGTTCTGGAAGGTGGTCCACACCTTATTTACCCGCTCATTTCACCCACCGCCCCCGGTACTTAAAGTAAATAGCTCACTAGTGTCCGACCCACCAGCTGTAGCTGTGGAATTTAACTCCTACTATACCTCCTGCGCCACTGAACTGTTGAAGTCTCTCCCCTCCTAACCTTTCCCCTTCCTCTACCGGTGTGCCCCCTCCACCACCCTGTCACCTTCCATTCTCTTTCTCTACTGTAACCCCAAATGATGCCGTAAGTGCCCTCCTCACCATCGGCCCCTCTAAAGGTGCATCCCCTGATGGCCTTGACCCAAAACTCCTCTCCCTCTCTGCTTCGGACATTGCCTACCCCCCTCTCAATAATCCTAAATCTCTCATTCTCTACTGCCTTGGTCCCCTCTTCATGGAAACATGCTGTGGTCCTCCCTCTACTCAAAGGGGGTGATCTCTCATCCCCTGGCAACTATCGCCCCATTTCTCTCCTCTCTACCCTTGCTAAACTTCAAGAACACATTGTCCTCTCCCAACTGACCTCTTTTCTATCTGACATCTCCTTTTTCACCCCTTTCCAGTCTGGTTTCAGGAAAACCCACAACCACCACCTCTCTCCTGTGGTTCACAGACTCCATCCTAACCGGGATGGACAATGGCCAAATTGCCTCTGCCATTTTTGTCGACCTGGCCAAGGCCTTCAACACAGTCTCTCACTCCCTTCTCCTCGACTCACTCCCAGCAGCTGGTCTATCTCCCTCAGCCACAAACTGGTTCAAGGCCTACCTTATTGGTAGAACCCAATCAGTTAAGATCTTGGATGCTGCTTCCCCTTCCCTCCCAATTAGCACTGGAGTCCCCTAAGGCTCGATATTAGGGCCCCTTCTGTTCTCCATCTTCTTAAACAACCTTCCCTCTGTTTGCTCCCCATCCTCCACTATACATATGTATGCCGATAATACAGTCCTGTATGCATCTGGCTCCTGTTCTGATGAAGTTACAACCAGCTTACAGCAAGACTTCGACAAGGTTCAGCTCTGGTTTGCTAACCATAAACGTTTCCTCAATGCCAAGAAGACTTTCTCCATGGCATTTGGCACAAGGTAGAGACACTCTCTAGGCTTCCCTCCCTACCCACTTTTCACGCCCTTGAGGGGACTTTACTTGAGGACACATCCTCCTTCAGGTACGTAGGTGTTTGGTTGGACCAACGCCTATACTTCTCTAGACATATTGACACCATCCAGAAAAAACTGCGCCCCAAGCTTGGTGCCCTGTTCAGGAACCATAGTTGTATCCCTCCTACGGCTAGGCGTGAACTTGTTCAGAAGATGATACTGCCCATTTTCGACTACTGTGACATAGTCTGTGGTGCTGCCACAAAGTCCTCCCAGGCCAGACTGGACACCCTTTTCAACTGCTTCTGCCACTTTGCCCTGGATGCCCATCTTCGCACCCATCACTGCGATCTTTATCATGCCCTATCCTTCCCCTCTCTTGCAAATAGGCATCTCTCCCACTGTGCTAAATTCACCTCCATGCACTGGTTGGGTGAGCTCCCTTCCTATCTCACCTCCTCCTTTATAACACCCCCCCACCCTCCAATTCCCTTTAGATCAACCAATTCTTGCACTTGGTTGTCTCTCGGCAGATCCACCCAAATCTGCCAATTTGCTACTCCCACCGCCTCCCAAAATGTGGAATTCCCTCCCTCAAATCCGGCACTCATCCTCCACCTACTCCATCAGCTCTGCCCTCAATAATTACCTTGCACCTAGCTGCTCCTGCCATGTCCCTCCCTAATTCCCTCCCCCTACCTGTCTACCCTCACCTTCATTTTACCCTGTGCACACCCCCCCCCAAATCTTTAGCCCTCCTCCCCTTCCCTCCCAAATTGCTCCCCCTTACTGGCCTCCCTTGATCTCTCACTGAATGTAAAGGACCCCAAATGCTCTCCATGGGTCCCTCTCCTACCCCCAAAAAGGGGCTTGTATCTCTCGTCTACTCCCTTCCCCCACCATGTAAAAGGGGTCTGTCTGGGACACTGCCTTATCCCCTTCCTTCTGGTCCTCCAGTCCCCTTGCAGCGTTCCTCGCATCCTGAAGGGATCTTCAGAGACACGACTCTTCCCCCTTTTCATTTATATAAGCATTTGTTTACTAATTAACCAGGCACTTATTATTGTCTACTCTTTCTGTATGTTATGCGTAACACTGTTGTAACACTGTTGTAACATTGTTTGTAACACCTGCCTTACAACTGCATGTTAATGTCGATCTTGTAACTTGAATGTTTAATTTCTCATTCCAATTGTACCCCCAGGTCGCACCGGGAGACGAGCGACGTTTTGCTCAGTGTGCCTTCCTGGTGAAACGTTTTAATAAATAGGAAACGGATATGGATATTTCTGAAAACTTGGACATATCTCAGTTTGACATGATACCTAAAGTTAATATTGCACAAGTTAACCCAGAGATTCAGGCTTTCGAGAAGCAAACGGCTACAACACTAGCTAACAGACATCAGCTGGAAGAAACCTTAAGAGCCAACAGCAGACAACAGGAATTGGTCTTCACATAGAAAATCTTTGAAATAAAACAACGGAGAGACAAACTTCTAAAAATGCTCAAAACTGAAGAAGAAGCTTTATACAACCTGGAAAACACCGAGGGTCATATTCTGCATGCATCGATGGAAGCCCAGTTTAAAAAAATCTACAGTGTGTTTATCTCCAGGACGGAATCTGATATTGACAGAGACTAACCAGCCATAGACTCCGGAGAGCGCCCTGCAAGCCGCAGGCTGGACAAAATCAGCAGATGGCTTCTCATGGTATTGAAACACTGTCCCGACAGCAAAAGAAATTCAAGGAATGGCATCCAAAACGGCGTGGGAAGGTAACTTTTCCCCATTACTCAAGCCAGTATGTCACTCGGACAGCGTTCCTCACAGCACCATGGCAACCACTGGCGGTGGTAAGGCAGAAACCGCACCCAATGCTGGAACAGCTCCAAGTCCACGGAGTTCGACACAACAAGCTGCACCACAACCAGAAAAGACATAAGAAAGAACCTGAGGACCAGCAAGTCTCAAACATAAGTGACAATGTTCAAAATATTCAAACAAATGTTATGAAAGGAACAGAAGTTTTTACATCAGATAAAACGCAAAATGCAATTAAGACTCATGTAACTGAAGCAACTGAGGGAAATAAACAAAACTCTGCACTCTCTTCCCTCAACATCTTGGGCAGAAATTATGGAAAGCCATCCATTACCCAAAATTGTGAAAACCCAGGCACCCCCGGTTGAGCAAGATGCTAAGCAGCATTCACATGGGGTCGCCCCCAGAACTTTCAAACTATCTGACTGATTTATTTTCTACTCTTGGGGAGCCAGCTAAAAGGAAAAATGCCGTCCTCCTAAAATATAGAGGGGGTTTGGAAGAACCTCCGGAGGGCTTATGTGGCCAGGAAACTCCTCAAAGAAACCATGCAGTTCACAGCAGCAGAGGTATTTGCTCTCATCCATACCTCAGGTGACACACAGTTCGATATTAGTTTCAGATCTTCTTTCTTACTGGACAGATTTTGGCTGAAATACCAATCTATAAAACTCTCGCCAGCATGGTCTCCTTTCGTTGTTATTCCTTTAACTAAACCCACTTGGAAAACCATCAATATCCTATTTAAAAATGAAGGGGTCAGCATTTCTGACATTCTGCACTGGGTTAAGCAGAGGGTGGAAGCAATGGAAAGACCACAACCAATCATGGATACTGAGAACATATGGACAGGGGGGTGGAGCATAAAAGTTAAGCTAAAGAATTCTGACGCAGGCGTCCGACATGTCCCAGTAGTTTTTATATCAGCAGAGACAAGGTTTTTTGCTTTTACCCACAGCAGCCCAAAACCTGCCACAAATGCAGCTCCTTCTCCCATCTTAGCAACGCATGTGACATACAAGTTTGTGACTTTTGCCTTGAAATCAGACACTCATCATTTCTGTCCCAATCTAGTACGTTGTAATTTATGCAACAAAAAAGGGCATTCTTACAAAATGTGCCCATGGGCAGCCCACAATAAAGGCTCCTTCTATGACCAGGAAGAGATGGTTTTAGAAGCTCAAAAACGGAGAGAGAAAACTCAATCTCTTATTCCTGCTCATGAGCAGACATCCACCCCTGAACAAAGGCAGCAAGACTCCACTACTGCACAGTCGAATATTCAGCCACCAACTGAAGCTTAAGGCACACTGGACAAACAAACATGGAAAATCTTCAATCAGAAAACTCACACGTTATGCCTCCCCGTAACATTGCCAGATGAATTTACTGTGGTAGGTGGGAAGAGGAAACTGGACAAACAGCAACCAAAACCAAAAATATCTAGAAGGGATTCTATAAAAACAAGAAATAACTACACAGCGTTACAGAATAACACAGAAGATGATGGAGAGGAATCTGACCTGTCATCTGTGGCTTCTTCTTTGAAAGAAACTTCAGAAGGGGAAGGTGAACCTACAAAAAAAACTTACAAAAGGACCAGGAAGAAGAGACCATAGTCTGATAACTGACTCTGACAATCTCTAAGCAAAATTTATTTTTCTTAAATGTTAACAGTACTAGGAATGTAAAGAGAAGGCATATATTATTTTGAACCTTACACTTGGCAGATGCTCGGATTTTCTTTTTACAGGACACCAGATTAAGAATTGGTCACGATATCTTAAATGTTCAAAAAATCATGGCCTTGGGGTCCATCTTTTTGGTCCTTGGGGGAAGAACCCTGCTTAGGGATGGGTATTTTATTTAAATCACTTAATGTTAAAATGACTAGAATCATGGATATAGAACCAGGGAGATTGTTAATTTTTGATATACTCTTGGGTAATATACCCATGAGGCTGGGTACCATCTATGCAGCTCAGACTAAAAGTGAAAGAATTGCATTATTTAAATTATTACAACCTTATTTACACACTGCAAAGTTTACCTTTTTAGGAGGTGATGTTAACTGCGCTTTAGGTCTGAGAGACAAAACTGGAAGTACAAATAAGCTATTTTGTGACACAAATGCTAAAGTATATTCTTCAGACAGCAGATATGGTGGATTATTTTAGACAAATTCACCCCAGTGGTGATAACACATACTTTAGGAACTCCATATCAACAAGAATAGATTTTGTTTCTCTTGCCAGCAGGGGTAAGGTTCAGGATGCCAAGACACAAGCAAATGCAATTTCAGACCATGCAGAATTACATGTGTCTTTGAATTTATCAGGGACAAGGAAACTTGGTAAAGGTTATTGGGAAATTAAATAGTTCTTTATTAGCCAGTGACACCTTGGGTGGGATATTCAAAGGGGTTGCGCATGGTGCAACAGTGATGTGCCATGCGCAACCCACTGATGCGC
Source organism: Neoceratodus forsteri (assembly GCA_016271365.2). NCBI lineage: Eukaryota > Metazoa > Chordata > Ceratodontiformes > Ceratodontidae > Neoceratodus > Neoceratodus forsteri. The sequence continues at coordinate 338,135,611 of CM028134.1, read as the reverse complement.
CCTGGCGTGATATTCAAAAGGGGAATCTGCTGCACAAATCCCGATGCGCCGGGCGCATCAGTAGCGGCGCGGGCGCAGGCGGGGCGTGCCCATGCATATACTCACATCCCGGCTATTCACAGTGGATGTGCGGCATATGCAGCACACATCCGCTTTGCGCTGCACGGGGGCGCAAAGATGCCCCCAAAAAAAAAAAAAAAAACAGGAGCAGACTGGCCACCACAGGCCGGCTGCCATATTGCTGGATGCAACACGGCAGCTACCAGCTGTGGGTGGCCACCCAAGCCCTGGCAGCACCTTCCGTGGCGAGCGCCGCCCAGTGCCCGATCGAGGGCTGTAGTACATAATAGCAGCCGCTGGGTCCAGTGGACCTATCACCGTGTTCCAACGCTGGCTGTAATATTGTTCAACTCCTGGTGGTCCAGTGGACGACTTCGCCCGCTTGCAGGCTGTAATATTTTGTAACTCCTGGAGGTCCAGTGGTAGTCGCATTCCTCCAACTCACTCCACTTCATACCACCCAGCAGTGGGCGGCAGCATCCCACCCGCAAGCCGTCCGCCCGCCGCCGACGTCGGGCGTAGATACATTACGGCTATACATTCATTAGCGGCAATATCGATGCAGACCAGATTGTATTAGTCCCTATATGTGAATGAACCCATCTACATATCGATTGTAGTACAGTGCACGGCCCGCCAGTACGCCCATTGGCTCCACGCTGTGGACAAATGGGCATACAGCCGCATTTCGTACGCTGACAGTCAGTGGGTGGTGCTGCCTCCCACTGCTGACCGGGGAGCGGTATGAGTGGGCGGGTTGGGAGGGGTGCGGATACCACTGGACCACCAGGAGTTAAGAAATATTACAGCCCGCGATCGGGCAAGGAGTTGAGTGAATATTAATATTACAGCCCACGATCGGGCAAGGAGTTGGGTCCACTGACCACCAGGGAGGTATTACAGCTCGCGATCGGGCAATGGGGCACGCTGTCGCGAGGCAGGTGTCATTCTCGACGGCTGCAGCTTCGGCAGGGCACCAGGTGCAAGTCGTAGGGATCGGTGCACTTGCATGCAAATGAATAATGACATGCAAATGGCCCCTATTTGCATCTTGCATACATTATGGCTCCATTTGCATGTCCACCGCTGAATATCGCGGTTGCTGCGCCTAGCGCAACGGCACTTGTGCTAGCGTATCCCCCTGCTCCTCTCTGGCCACTTGCGCTGGCACAGTGCCACTGCACCATGCGCAGTGCGGGTGGCCACGGTGCCATATTAAACGGTGCGGAGCCATGGCGCAGCATTGTTGAATATCGCCCAGACCACGCCCTGCCACATCCCAGTTGCACTGCGCCCAGCTTGCGACCCTGCCTGGCGCAGTTCTGAATATTCCACCCCTTATGTCTAGAATGTTCGGCTTTATTACAAGCCAGACTTTCAGTTGCTGTTTACTGTGACGGTATGCTAGAATGGTGGCATGATACAACACAAGTACTAAAAAAGAATAATAGTAGGGCTGATTATTTAAAATATCTACAGCTCAGAGCTCAGCTTTTTAAAATTATTCCTCTACAGACAACTGTAAAAAAGTCCTTCAAGAGTCAAATTGAATGCATTGTCTGAAATTAAACTATTTCTATATAATAGGGCCAAAACACTGGCAACCGAACAAAGATTTGAAACTTGACTAAAGAAGGGGTCTGTCGACATTTTTAAATACAATCGGGAGAAAAACAAAACAAAAATTATTGAAGGTATAAAAGACAACCAGGGTAATTTATTGCAACATAATGAACAAATTTTGAACTATGTTGAAATGCAATATGAACTTTTTTTTTTTTTTTTTACACCAAATACCTCTACCAGTAAACAAGAACAATTTTTTAAAGATCTATCACCTATAACATTAACGGATTCAGAAGTCACTCTACTGACACAGCCCATAACCTTGCTAGAAGTTGATGAAGCTATTCAAGTCCCTGGGCCGGATGGTATTAGTGCAGAATTCTATAGAACATTCCATACACTGGTTAGAATAATACTTACTAAATTATTCAATTAAATTTTAGAAATCCAAAGTGTTACCAATGATTGGCTTCAAGCCAGTATGATTTTTATTACACAAAAAAGTAGAGATCTCTAATTAATTTAAATAATTGGACACTAATTTCATTATTAAATTCAGACCAGAAATCTTGACCAAACTCCTAACTAAACGTCTTAAAAAGATTACGCCCAGAATTATCTCTAATGCTCAAACCTGTGCCATTCAGAATAGGAATATTGCAGACAACGTTATCCAAATAAGAGAAATTATAGATAAATACAAGTATAATAGAAGTCTAGGCTTTCTGCTCTCTGTAGACCAAGAGAAAGCCTTCGATCATAAGTCACACACATTTTTATACCAAGTTTTAAGGCACCATGGTATACCCGAGAAATTCATCTCCTGGATTCAACTGATATACCAAAATGCCTCGTTCAGAATAATGAAAAACTGTTTCCAAGGTACTATAATAAGACAAACACAAGGAGTCCGGCAAGGGTGCCCTTTAAGCCCCATACTGTACATTTTCGGAATAGATATGCTATTTAAAATTGATACGACCCCTGATATTAAAGGGATCTCTGTTATAGAGAATTAACCCTCTACTAAAGTACTAGCTTATGCGGATGAACTCTACTTGTTCTTCGACAACCCGCAGTCAGGACTTAAAACTCAGCAAATCCTCCAAGATTTCTCAGCTGCATCTAATGCCAAAATTAACATTCAAAAAAGCAGAGCTTTGCAGTTGGGTGCCTACATGCAACAGTTTAACACCATGGCTGGCATCCCCATAGTAGCCGGGGGAATTAAACTTTTAGGAGTCACTTTTGGGGTACCAGAGGTTGAAAAAATTAATTGTGACAATAAAATTAATGAGGGCTTTGCTCTCACAGCAAAATGGAACACCTTGCAAATCTCCAAGAAAAAATGAGTAATCTTGATTTAAGACCTTATTGCTACCTATATTTTTATATATTAGTGCTGTCTACCCAGTACCATGAGAACTAGAAACCAGACTTTACAGCCTTTTTCTTTCAAGCTCTCTGGGGGAACAGGCTTAACCCTATAAAAAGAAATTTCACTTACTTACTCTGAGAGGTGGAATAGGTATGGTAAACCTTGTGTTTTTTTTAATTACAAATTGTATTTTTTATAGTATCAAACCTATACTGGGGTCTTATACCAATAATTGGCACACATGGCTTCATACTGATTTGCACAGGCTAATTATTTTATCGGACACAGGAAAAAAAAACATTCTCAAACAATCTGGAAGAAAGAACATATCCCTTTGTATATGATAATAATTTTCAAAAAGATTAAACAATGGAATATCACCATAAAAGAAGTCGCCTTACTCTCAAAGGAGGAGTTTTATCAGAATCTCTTGAAAGGAAACTTCTGGGAACTTTTTAATATTTCCATTAGGTACGCAGGAGACCTCAGAATTAACTCTTAAACTTCTAGTAGAACCAAGATTACCAGAATGTATGTGGGAAATGACCTGGCTGTCTTGCTATGGTAGAACAGGCGTCATAAACGCACACAAACATAAATAAGTGAAAGGTTCTGTCCAAGAGATACCTGCAGTGGTCTTCCAGAAACCCAATCACATCTATTTTTAGAATGTCCGTTTGTTGCAACCTTATGGAGAATAGCAAATACACAAGGTAGACCTGAATATGCAACAATAGATTATGACACACTATTATTAGGTGTGTATAAAGGACCATGGTTAAGCTATCATCCCAGTACATTAAGAGTCATTACTGGGGTTCTAAAATATTACATCTGGCTGTCAAGATGTAAATGGGTGCTTCAAGTAAGCAATAGGACACAACACGGTGTGCGTTGAACAGATATTATCGCATGCCCAGGGGTGTAGCAAGCGGCCGAGTGCCTTCAGCCCCTGGGCGTGCAGTAATATATGTTCAACGCACACCCTGGAGTGTCTTATTGCGCTTCTAAAATGGGCACCTTTTTTGTCTTATTAAAGTTTAGACAAAAAAGTATGTTTATATGTAGAAAAAAGATTTAATTATGCTAAAATATGCTAAAATAGTCCTTCTGCCTATTTCAAAGTGACGTCATTATGTAGTTGCGAGTGGTACTACTGATTTAATTTTTGTTGCATTACCCCTCTGCTCCTCTGTACTTCTTGCATTTTTTTTTTTTTCTGGTTTTATTTATTTTTTTAATAGGAAGGAGCTCCGACTGCTTCTGTCGGACAGGAGAGAGAGCGGGTACAAACACACAGATATGGAGTAACTGCTGTGTGTGTGTGTGTGTGTGTGTGTGTGTGTGTGTGTGTGTGTGTGTGTATTTTATACATATATACAGTATATATAAAATACACACACACACACACAGATCGGATTATCATGACTGGGCAAACTAGACTAAAAACATTGAGGCAATGTCTCTTTTTTTTCTTATTTGCATTATAAGAGCAGGAGATGTGCACAGTGGGGAACCAAGTCTGAGGGATGCTGAGCGGGGAAAACTGACTGGTGCGTGCTCTACTGTTTCAATCCTGGTCTGGTGACTGTTGCTGTGGGCAATTGAAACTCCCAGCCAGTACAGAGCTCAGGCTACTGACCTGCTCAGAAGTATTCGTGGTCACAAGACAGCGGTAGACAGGGACTCCGAGGAAACAGCAGCAGCAAGAAATAACATTTATTTTACTACTTGCAAGTTTTGCTACGGTCCATTTTGTTTTCTGGTGGAACAAAAACTGAAGAGAGAGTGGCTCCAAAGGTTTGGTGATCTGCCTCGGTGCTACATTAACGAGATTAAAACAATGGCGGCCTTTAAAAAAACAAACGTTCCACTGGCACATCTTAACATTCCATTGCCTAGCTCTGAACATTCCATTTAGGGGCATTGATTTAGTTAAATGTACTTTTTTTTTTTGGTTTGTTTTTCTGTGTGTGAAAAACATATTTGACACTTCGTTTCTGGCCAATCAGAATGCTTATTTTTACATGCCTATTTTATAACTGACATTATGGACTCGAATGGAAGCCATACATTTTGTGAAAATACGAATACAGGACTTGTATAATCAGGAGCAAACCCTATTTACAAAGGAGAAAATTATTTTTAATGGAAAAACTGTGAAAATTGGTGGTATCACCCACCTTGAACTTTAACCTCTTTATGGTTGTCTTTCAGATCATCTTGAAATATCTGTATAAGTATTTCTATGTTTTTCTTTGTCATATCAGTGATTTAATTTGTTGCTTTCATTTAATTTTTTGTACAAGTTATAATGTCCTCAGTAAAAACACCCCTACTCTCTTTGAGAAGTCCCATGAGATCTTTAACATCCATCTGAACAACCACAGAACAGGTTGAAGGGACCATGGTTTAACATCTCATCCAAAACCACTCAGTCATGTCTGATTCCGTAGTACATAATATGCGACACTGGCCATTTTTCTGTTTGTGTCACATTCAAATGCTGATTGAGTAGCTTGGGTTTAGTAGAAACAGAATTGCTGATATTTATTTGGCTTTTGTTAACCAAATGGGTACAGAAGACAAATGCCTATTTTGAGGTACGATCCAGAAGCATACAAAAAAAACATTACAATTAATCATGAATTACAGGTAAAGGACACTGCATAAAATTACAGGTACAGTAGAGTGTGAAAATTAATCCACCGTTTGCTTTTATTCATGTGTACTTATACCATTGTATTAATTATGTGGGTTATGTGATAACGATATACCCAAGTTTGTTGTGAGGCACCGAATGTATTCATCACTTGGAAGTGCAGTTATCACATAGCTGCCCACACCCCGGTATGTCCTGGGTAACCTGAGACCCAATTAAAAACCAAAAACAAAATGCACAACACGAAAACAACAATAATGCAGGCATTATACAGGTCATAGACATATTAGACACAGCCCAAGACATTATAACCGGGATCCCTCCGCAAATGTCTTTTATGAATGTGCTGTGCACTGTCAAGATGCATAACCCGCTATTCAAATGAGAGAAAGCCACCAGTAGTATCTCTAGCTAAAAAGGCAATGTAGTTATATGGATTTTCAGAGTGTCAGGAGGATGTCAAAGAGCAAAGAAACTTCTCTGTAAGAAACGGCAGCAGAATCCATTTAAATAACACTCAAGCAAACCAGGTATAGCAACATAAGATAAATGTAAATATAAGATTCTAAACCTAAAATAAGCATACAATTCTAGAATGTTGGTTCGAAGGATGGGTGCTACATTCCCTTGTTATCAACTTGTCCTCTACTGATTTTATTTTCGGTGGAACTTTTTTTATTTTTGTCTACAAACGTTTTGAACTCATTATTCTTATTGTTGATTAAAATATTATTTTTGATCATTTTAGTACCGAACGTAGCAGTTTACTACGGTCTGTTTTCAGTTACTTCTGACTAGCTGGAGAATGAAATGTTGTAGGCTGTTTGAAATCACTTGATTGCTGATTTTCCTGTGTAGAGTGTGGCAGGAGGCCAGCAGTGGTATTCCTGCAGGGTTAATTTGCTCTTTCAAGGACTTTGTTATTGGACCTCTCCATCAGCAGTTTTTACTGAGTTTCGGTTGGTCTTTTGGACTTTGCTTTACCGATCATGATCTGGTGCTTTCTGAAGCTTAGATTCCTCTCCACTGCTGTCATCTAATTGGAGAGCCTAACTTTTTGAAGTTCATTTTTTTTTTTTTTAATTTCTGCTTTGTATATACTGTGTGTGTGTGTGTGTGTATATATTATATTATATTATATTATATATATATGTGTGTGTGTGTGTGTGTGTGTGTGTGTGTGTGTGTATACACACACACACACACACACACACAGTCTCAGTTTCTCTTTAGTAAGACATTTACTGAAATACAAACATGTCAGCAGATTAGGCCCATTGGTCTATCAAGTCTGCCCATCACAGCATGCTGGTATTGCACAGTAGCTGCCTCACCCCTCCCCCCAAAGCTGATTCCTACTCCCTCCGCTAGTTCCCCCTACCCTCCCCATCACCGTACCCCTGAGCCTGTCCCTGCCCCTCTTGAAACCATCCACAGTTCCCATTTTTAACAGATCATCTGGCAGGGCATTCCAGGGCGCCACCACCCTCTCCGAGAAATAATGCCCCCTCAACTCCCTTCTGTACCATCCCCCCCCCCAACTTCAGGCTTTGGCCCCTCATCCCTCAGTTTGAACAGACCCTCCTTATTCCCCTTGTTGAACCCCTTCAAGTACTTGAGGTCTCAGTCATGTACCCTCTATCCCTCCTGTCCTCCAGAAAGTACATGTTCAGCTCCCTAAGTCTATCCTCATAAGCCAATCCTTCCAGGCCACTAATCCTCTTCGTCACCCTTCTCTGGACTCTCTCCAACAGTGCAATGTCCTTTTTCAAGCGTAGTCACCAGAATTGCCCACAATATTACAGGTACAGCCTCACCAAGGTGGTGTACAAGAGCAGTATAACTTCCCTTCTCCTGGACGATATTCCCTGGCAATACTCCCAAGCATCTTGTTAGCCTTAGCCGCTGCTCTCCTGCACTGCTTTGAGTGGTTCCCTTTAGTATCAATCGTTACTTCTAGGTCCTTTACTACCATCACGAGAGTCTGCTGTATCTCTCCCAAGTGGTAGGCATACCCAGGGTTCCTAACACCTAGGTGCAGAACACTACATTTGTGTGTGTTAAACCCCAACTGCCACATGTGGGCCCAGTTTTCCAGCCTGTCCAGATCATCCTGTAGTGCCCTCCGACCCTCCTCACTATCAACCACTGCCCCCACTTTAGTGTCATCCGTGAATAGACTCATTTTACTACCAGTGCTTTCCCCAGTGTCCAAAATATACACATGAAAAAAGACAGGCACCAATACAGAACCCTGTGGGACCCCGCTGATGACCTCCCTAGGTGTCGAGACTTCACCCCCAACCACCAAACTCTGCTGTCTATTACTAAGCCAATTTGCTACCCACTCTACCAAGTTTACCCCCACCCCCCCAGTTCCCTCAATTTCCAAATTAGCCTACCATGCGGGACGGAATCGAAAGCTTTGCTGAAGTCCAGGTACTAAACATCAACCGGCTTACCCCATCCACAGCCCGTGTCACCCAGTCATAAAATTCAATTAGGTTTGTCTGACAAGATTTCCCCCGGATAAACCCATGTTGGTTAGCATTCTGAGAACCATTGTTCTCCAGAAACTCCACTAACCACTCCTTCAAGATGCCCTCCCTCACCTTCCCCACAATGGATGTCGGGCTGACCAGCCTGTAGTTCCCCAGATCATCCCGTGGTCCGCTCTTGTGGAGGGGCACAACATTGGTCAACCTCCAGTCTAGAGGGACACATCCTGTTCTGAGGGAGGAGTTAAATAACTCCATCAAAGGGGTGCCAAGACCTCTGCCAGCTCCTTCAAAATCCTCGGGTGAATGCCATCTGGCCCTGGGGCTTTATCCATCCTCCCTTCCTGGATTTCTACATCCGTGAGAGTCCACCCCCTCCCTGAGGCAATGGCCCAGCCCTTTCCTTAGTATATACCAAGCTGAAGTAGTTATTCAACACTTCGGCCTGCTCCATCTCCCCCTCCACCCATCCATTCCCCTGCCTCAGCTTACTTATCTCTCCCCCCCCCCCCTTCTCTCCCTCACATACCTAAAGAATTCCTTTTCCCCATCACTGATCCCTCTTTCTAGTCTCAGCTCCTTTTCTGCCTTGACCCTCCTAACCTTCCTGGTAACTTCCCTGAAAACCCTTGGGTACTCCTGCCGATCCTTCACACTCCAGGAGCATTTGAACTTTCTAAATGCCATCCTCTTCTTTTTTTTTTTTTTTTCCTCTCTCACTGCCTCCTGTACCTCCCTAGTCCACCAGCACGGCTTCCTGGATCTGGACATCTTATGTTGCGTCCTGGCACAGATTTGTTTTGCCTCCAGTATGTCCTGCTTCAGGGTCACCTCCAGTATATCCTGCTTCAGGATCTCCCATTTCTTCTCTACGTTCATCCCAGTCTCAGTATGATTGGTATGTCCCCCGAGTATGCCTGCCATCTCCCTGAAGTTGGCCCTCCTGAAATCCAATAGCATTGTCTTCGTCTGTGTCGTCACCCTCTCCATGTCCAAGTTAAACCATACCGTGGAGCGATCGCTACCAGCCAGAGGGCCTTTCACCTTCAGATCCCTAACCTGCTCCCCATTTGCTAGGACAGGGTCTAGGATGTTACCTTCCCTAGTCTGCTTTTCTACCAGCTGAGTTAGGAACTCATCCTGGAAGATGTCGAGCACCCTCTCTTCCTTTGGTGAGGAAGATGCCATGTACCTCTAGTCCACCCCTGGCATGTTAAAATTTCCCACAATCACACACCTCCCTCCCACCCACACCCCTGCAATTTCTCTTCAAGTTTTCAATAGAGATCCTCTTCCTTTTGTTCCAATTGGTTTGGTGGCCTGTATACCACTCCCAGTCTAACTCTCCTCCCCCTACTATCCTGTAACGAGGCCCAAATCTCCTCCACATCATCCTCCCCACCCCCTCCCTGCAGCACACTATCTCATCATTGACAAACAAGGCAACCCCTTCCCGCACCCTTTGTCCTATCTTTGCTAAGTGTGCTACACCCAGGGATCTTAATGTCCCAGTCATGGTGCTGGGTGGCCCAAGTTTCTGTGATTGCAGCCACATCCAACCTCCCTCTTCCGCCAGCATCGCATGCAACTCCGGCATCTTATTTCCCAGACTCTGGGCATTTAACAGGACAGCCTTCCAGCCCCTCCCTGAGCTTGCCCTAAACCCATCTCTCCCCCCCCCTCCCGTACACCTGTCCACATACCCTCCAGAATGTCTAACCAAGAGAAGATCCCGCTCTGTCTTGTCCTGCTCGAGAGCTCTAAGTACCCCCTCCTTCCCCCCCCTTGTCCAGTTTAAAATCCCACCATCTAGCTATATACTCCCCTAGCTTCTCCCTAAGGACCTCCTTCCCTTCCTGACTCAAGTGCAGCCTGTCCCTAGTAAATATTTCCTTCCATTCTTTCCCATGTAGTCCCCAGTCGCCCACCCCCTGCACTCCATAGCCTGATGCCACCCCTTCAACCAGCTGTTGATTTCCTTGGTCTTTCCATTTTCTTTTTCTAAAGACCCCCTCAGTACAGACAAGATTTCTGAAAAAGTGACGTGCAGTTTTCCACTGCACATACTCTTGCCACCTCCCAAAATCTGGCCTGCACTTCCTGTATGCTATTCTCCTCCACATCATTAGTGCCCGTGTGGACTACAGTGTGAGGCACCCCTCCATGTTGTTTTTTTTTTTTTTTTTTTTACCATTGAGTGCTACCATAGCTACCCTAGCCTGAACAGCATCATCCCCGGCATACATTCCACGCTTACAGGGCACCCTTCGTCCTCTTTTGTACTCCCCCATCGGACACTTTTTATGATAGAGTCCCCTAATACTAGGACATTCTTCACCCCTCTCTCCGCACCCGTCCTACTGTTACACAGTGCCTTATGTCTGTATGTCACTTCTTCCTCACCACCTCCAGGTACACTATTCCTGATTCCCCGGGTACTACCAAGGCCCCCCTCAACCTGGTGAGTGAGTCATATCCTCGGGCTGACCTACAACCTTCCTCCCACCAGTAGTTCCCCCGGGTTGGGCATCCCATTCCCACCAACCTCTTCCTTTGCTTTTTCCGGGGTCCTATTTTCCTGCTGACTTATTGCAACCCCCCTCCATTACAACTGCAGCGTCAACCCTCCTCCATTTTCCATATGAGCCCCCCCCCCCATGACACTGCCTCTTTGCATAGGTGCATTGACATCCCCCAACTTCCCTGCTGGGTCACCTATGCCAACTTTGTCCTGAATAGGTTTGCACCTGCCTTCCACATGTAGTGTTTCACTCCTCCTCTGCACAGCAATGTTTCCAGCATCTCTGCTGCCTTGCCCCTCCTTGACCATTCCAAGGTTGACATCACCAGCCCCCTTCGCACTATCTCTAGCATATTTGCTGCTTTGCACATCCTCTACCCTTCCGAGGTTGACATCACCAGCCCACTTCGCACCATCACTTTTATCCACCCCCTGTAAAGGTCTGTATTGTAGCTTTACTGGTGCATTAGTTCCCCTAAGTTCCTCTTCTTCTCCCCTCCTATCACCCTGGCTTCTAGGTCCTACCCCTTGAGTTACCAGACCCCTGACTGCAACCAAACTATCCACTTCCCTCCCTAACTCCCAAATCTCTCTCTCTCCAGATGGGACAACCTCACAAAGATGGGGCAAGCTCCTAAACTCCACAGTATATCCATATGCACAGCTGCCTCACACCTATTACATTTTACTTTCCTGCCACTCTATCTCGCCAACCTACCAGTTCCACCACCCAACCCTCCCCCTTCGTACTACCTACCTGACCGCTCCACCCCGATCACTGCTCTGTCTTGACCCATCCACCCCCTCTTCCACCCATCCTCCCACAGTCTCCGATACCCCTCATCCTCCAGCACCAACCTTGTCTCTACAGAAATATAAACTGAAAATACAAACAGATATAATATATTGTAGGTATATGCAGAGTCCAAAATTGTCGTAGACAACTAGCCAGTAGCCCACGTACCGGTAATGGTACTGAGATTTCAATTAGTTGTAAACCCCAGCAATAAAAATTTGCTTCTCCAAGATATGAGTAAATAAGAATAATAGCAGTAGAGACTTTGTATTCATATTCGTATTTAACATTAGGCAATTTATAGACCTATATCTACATAACATTCCTTTTGTGACATGTGACCTACATAGAACTAGAGTTTCAAAGTTGTTTTCTTATCTCTGGTTGTGTTCCTTAGATTACTTCCATAATCTGTCACATTCATATGTAAAATGTATTTTTCTAGTATTGCTCTGGTTGAAGACAAATGGGCATAGGTTGGAGTGTGCCTAGAGGAGGTCTTGCTCTGAGGGGGACAAGGTGGCACTGAAGCTCCATTACTTGCAGTATCAGCAGGCAATCAATCTAAAGAAGACAGAGTGTCTGTCTCAGTTGACTGCTGCAGCAGGGAATTGCCCAGCTGCACTCTTCTGCACTGTAGATAGTTGCCTGAATCCGTCCTGGCTGCAGTCTGGAACAGCTTTTTCCGCAGAAAAGTGCAGTGAGTTTGAGTGCTTCTTTGCTGACAAGGTGTCCTCTGTCAGGCCATGTATTGCCTCCTCTTGTCAGGCCTTTGCTGGAGGGGATCAGTCTGTTGGTGGAGATCCTCTGCCGTACTGAAGTGAGTTTCTGCCGGTTTTGGCAGCCGAGTTCCTCGTACAATGTACACACTGTCGTTGAGACACAGGTCAGGAAGCAGAGAGAAAACCCAGGAGCAGTTGTAAAATTCCACAAAACTGTTTATTTGTAGTTGCAGTAACATAAAATAAACCTGTTCAGAATAACTGTATACAGAAGCAAAATAAAATCTCTTATAAAAAATCTCCCTTGCAGCTCAGCTTGTTTTTATAACTCTTTACAACCCCCATCCTTTGCAAGCATCCTGTCCTTTGTAAATTTCAGGAGCTGCTAGAACATTGAGAACTTCCTGAGGTCCCCACAGCAACTGCAAAAGGCTCAGGCATTTGCACCCAAGTAAGCTCTAGCTTTTTACAGTTGTCTCAAATTTGAAATGTATACATTTCAACAGTAACACAATTTTCCTAACAGAAGTGATCCCAATATCAACTACATTTCCATACATTGATTCTCATATATTTTATATTAGCAGATATAGATATGCAAGGAAGAAAGACAGTAAGAGAAAACTGAAAGACAGTGAGAGGCAAAGGATTGCGAGACTGGTCGGGTTGATCAAGTCCAAGGTCTGACAGGAAAATTTGGTTGCGCAACCAGACAGAAGAGACAGAAAAGGAAAGGATACAGATCCTTGCATTTAAACACTTTCTCCAAAACAAGTGGGACAGGGTCTTGTTCTACCCTGTCACAAACACCAGCTTGCGTCCCAGTGTTCATTAAGATCGTAAATAGGTCTTTAAGTGAGGTTTTTTTCCCTTCAGCCTTGAAAGAGGCTGTGGTGAGACCCTTCTTAAAGGAGCCATCTTTGGACCCTGATATTCTCTCAAACTACAGCCCTATCTCTAATCTTCCCTTTTCGGGGAAGGTTTTTGAGAAGGTGGTGGTTGACCAGCTGGTTGAGCGTTTTGGAGAGTTTGTTCATCTTTAAACCTCTCTAGTCAGGTTTCCGGCCCCAGCACTGCACTGAGACCACCGTAGTCGGGGTGGCACATGATCTCTTCATGGTGAGGGACAGGGGGCAATGTACCATCTTAGTGCTCTTGGGACCTGTCCTCAGCTTTTGATATGGTAGATCATGCTGTTGAATTGCCTGTGGAACTATGTGGGCGCCACCAATGCAGTTTTGCCTTGGATTAGCTCATATTTAACTGGGAGATCACAGCATGTAGTCCTTGTGAATTTTTCCTCAGGACTTTTCACATTGCCTTATGATGTTCTGCAGTGTTCTATTTTGGCCCCATTGTTGTTCTCCGTGTATATGCTGCCACTAAGGGAGATGATTAGGTGGTATAATGTGGGGTTTCACTGCTGTGCGGATGATACCCACTTGTACCTGTCCTGTGCCCCAGGCGACCTCTCCACCTCAGTTACGCTGAGCCAGTGTTTGGTTGAGATGCACAACTGGATATCTGCAAACTGGCTATGTCTCAGCCCCACAAGACTGAGGTTATGGTGACCGAGCCCGGCCATGGGGGTGTTTCCACTGACGGGAGGTTGCTCGCCCTGTTTGTTGGTGGGCAGCCCCTGACTGTGGTGAGTGCGGTTAGAGAATTTGGTGTTTTTTCTGGACGACCGACTGACCCTCAAATAACAGGTGTCGTCAGTTGTTTGATACGGTTTCTTTCCTCTCCGGAACATCGCCAGGATCTGGACAGTCCTGATGCCAGATGACCTGGCTATGGTTATTCATGCTTTTGTCACCAACAGACTTGATCACTGCAATGCCCTGTACCTAGGGTTGTCTGGAGGATTGATGCATTGACTGCAGCTAGTGCAGAATGCTGCGGACAGTGTGTTGACAGGTGCCTCTTTCAGGGATCATGTCACTCCTGTTCTGTGCACTCTACACTGGCTGCCTGTGAGCTCATGCGTCACCTTCAAGATCTACTTGTTGACATACAAGGTCTTGCGTGGTTTGGGACCCGACTACCTTAAAGAGCTCTTGATTCTCTATCGACCTCTCCGCCCCCTACGCTCCACCGAGGCTGACTTGCCTGTGGTACCTCCTTCTCGTTTAAGAGATTGGGCAACAGAGCCTTTGGAACTGCTGCACCAGTGCTCTGGAACTCTTTGCCACATTATGTAAGTGCAACCAGCTCAGTGGAGGCTTTTAAAGCCTCCTTAAAAACCTTTTTGTTTGAAAAAGCTTTTAGCTTTATTTAATTGCTGACTTTAATTCTTCGGGGTTCTGTTTTTGCTGTAAAGTGCTCTGAACTTATGGATAGAGCACTATATAAATAAAATGTGCCTTGCCTTGCCTACTTAAAAGTGAGCTTTTTTTAAGAAGCCTGCCATTTTTCTTCTGAAGAAGAACTCTGTAGGTTTGAAAGCTTAAGGATTTTCTGTAAACTCTGTTGGTCCAATAAAAGGTCTCAAATCACCTAGTTTGTGCATCTTGTTGTACAAGGACCAGTAAGTCAACAGACAATCTTTTGACATCGTGGAGGATACCGCAATTAGCCATCTGAAATGGCAGCTTCATAACATTAGGAAGAAAGAAACTCAGCTGGATAATGACATCTACTTCCTAACCTAGTGCAAAAAAATGGAATAGTGTCCCTTTCCCTTAGGGCCTTACCATCTGCAGTCCATTAAGAAACACGTACAGTTCAAAATATGCTGAACAGCTCTTCCGGAGGACTTCTGAGAAATCACCTGTTTCACGGGATATACTATGAGAAAGCTCTTTTGAAAAAAAGATGTTGAGAGGATTTCTGCTACACTGGAGGGAAGGACTGTTAGGCCGAAACCAGAACTCCTGAAAGAGATCCACGTGAACTACCTACAAACTTTAAAGAGAGCCATATTCAACAAGAACAAAAACTGAATACCCTCCAACAAACCACACTTCACAACAACAGTAAAGACGACAATAACAGAGAACAGCATGGTAATGCTGCTGGACATCTCTGTTGTTAATTTGTCCAACCACACACTGACTACTTGGGAATTAACTGTACTTTCTAAGGGATGCCCATTCTGTCCAACGAAACAGCTTGACAGAATACAATTTTGTTGAGAACTAGAAGAATAGTGCCATAGACTGAGGCCCTGTCCACACTATGCCTCTGTAACGTTACAGAGGGCTCAAACCGTTACCACAATGGTTTGCGTTTCACACCTGTAACGTTACAGAAGGCGTTTTCGTAACCATTGTTGAAACCACTTATGAGGTGGTTTGAACAACGTTTACGAAAACGGTTGTGTCCCTGTAACATTACCAGCCATAGTGTGGACGCGTGAGCGTGTAGCTCCAGCATTCCCCCAGTGCAGCACGAACTGCAGTGTGGGATAGGGTGCAGCCGTAATGGTTACACGGCACCCAAAATGTGGACGGGCTGGAACTGTTCCAAACCATTATCGAGACTGTTTGTCGGCAGTGTGGACACACTGTAATGGTTCCGGTCTGTAATGGTTTGGAACCATTACAGACTGTAAGTGGTATTGTGTGGACAGGGCCTGAGACTTAAAGGATTTTTTTCACAACAAAGAAGATACCCCAGACATCAGCATTTCACTGGAAAAGAAAATGTCATCTGATTTTACCCCCCCCCCCAAGTGAGTGCAGTACTAAACTCGACACTTATATTCAGTGTTTTCGCCAGAGAGTCAATTAAACAAGCAAAAACAGATCTGCTATAACCTCTCTCTGTTAGAAAGGAGAGCAATACAATCACTAAAATCGAACCATAACATTGTTATGAAAAAGCTGGTAAAGTTTCTGCAATGGTGATCTGAAACTGGGAGGATTATGTCAAGGAAGCTAACAAACAATTAACAGATCATACCTGCTGTAGGGAACTGGCTAGTGACTCAACTGTACAATATACCAGGGAACTATGGGATATAATCAGATCATTTCCTAAGCATGTCCAAGACAGAATAACTGATCTCATCCCTGATGACCTAGACCAGGAACATTCTACTCGCTGCCCAAGATTCATAAACCTGGAAATCCAATGAGACCTATAATATTTGGAAAGGGTTCCCTGGCAGATGAGATCTCTGGCTTTATAGAAACCATTTTAAAACCACTTGTCATGGAAAGGGACAGCAATATTCAGGACACTACACACTTCTCACATAAACTTTCACTCTTTAGGGACTTACCACCTCATACCATATTAGCCTCAATGGATGTAATCTCCCTGTACACTAATATCCTACATACTGATAGCATTTTAGCCTGTTTTAAATGCATACAAGAGAAAAGACAGCACCATGCCATCCACCCAAAATTCATTGTAAGACCTATTGAATTTATTCTGACCCACAACAATTTCAGTTTTAATGGCAAACATTATGTTCAAACTATGGGAACAACAATGGGCACCAGGATGGCTCCACAATATGTCAACCTTTTCATGGTGGATTTGGAGAAGAATTTCCCAAAACAATGTACATACAAACCACTTGCTTATTTCCATTATATTGATGATTTATTTATAATTTGGACAGAGGGTACCTGTACACTGAAAGAACTCCATCAGGAACTTAACAACCTCCACCCATCCATTAAACTTTCCTTGATGTACTCTGACTGCAGTGTGAATTTCCTGGACACCACAGTTACTGTCAAAGATGGAACCTTGCAGATCTGTAGTTGTAGGAAACTGACAGACAAAAGTACTTACATAGAAACAGCAATCACCTAGGCACACAAAAAAAATCTGTATTGTACAGTCAAGTGTTTCGATACCACCATATCTGTTCAGGTGAGGAGGACATGGATAAACACCTGGCCACACTGAAAAAAACATTTATTGGGTAGGGGCATTCCTCTAGGGAAATTGGCGGAGCAGTGGAACGTGCTACAAAGATACCAAGAGAACAACTACTACAGTATAAAGAAAAGACTACCACCAACTGGATACCCTTGGTTATCACATGCAACCCTGATCTGGAGCCCCTACATAAGATTAAGGACCTCTAACCAGCATTCAGTGAGGATGACACCTTGAAATGTATCTTCCAAAAACTACCTCTACTATCTTTCAGACAACCACCTAATTTATCCAACCTGATTGTCAGGACCAAACTTACACCTGACCAAAACAACAGAACACTTGGTGGCATGAGACCCCGCAGTCTTTCTAGATGTAAGATGTGTGAGCACATTTCCACTTCAAATTTTATCAACACCCCACAAAACAAGTCGACATACAGGGGAATTATACACATTGTTTATTACATTCAGTGCAAGAAATGTCCACAAACAGATTATGTGGGGGAGACCGGACAACCTCTTAGAACCTGAATGAACTCACACAGACATAAAAATGAAGACGACTGAAAAAACAGAGACACAACATTTCTCTCAATCACTCCATCCTTGTCTTCTCTGTCCTGGTTGTCAAAGGGCATTTCAAAAATACACCACAGAGATGAGCATTTGAGGTCAAACTTATTTTTTTTGTGAATATGGTGGATGATGGTATGAATGTAGACACTAGTTTCATGTCCCATTACACTATTTAAAGTACTCCTGCTTCTTTCTTGTTTCAGGTACAACGCATGAACAGATATTTGTTTTACATGTTTCTAATATGCTTATATAATTGTTCTACCTAATCTATAACTGTTAATTTATAGGTTTGTCTTTTAACTGGTGGGTGGTGATTCCATGTTTTTTTTTTTTTTTTGTTTTGTTTTTGTTTTTTCCCAAGGGCTTATCACACAGATTCAGACACACACACACACACACACACACACACACACACACGTGTAATTGTGTTAGCTGATACTCCCCCAGATACTTTCAGTGACCATGCATGACATATTGTGTGAGTCAAAGCCCCTTCTAGAGTTATTCAGGCTAGATCGTTCAAATCTTTGAACCTGGATAGCTTCTTGCAAGACATTCATTGAGCTGACTGGCTCCCTGCTCTCTCTTTGCCCAACCCCACTGTAGCTTCAACTCATTTTCTTGACACATTTAATTCAGTCTGTAATAGTCACACACCTTTCAGGTGTTCCAAAGTTTGGTGGTCCCACCTTCCTGGGTCATGTCTGACCTTATAGACCTTTTCCATTTAAGAAATGCTGCTTGGGCTACTCATAAAGCAACAGAGGAGGCATTTAACAAACAGCCTTTTACTAGACTCCATAATTAATGCACTAAGGTCACCCAGCAGGTCAAGGCTGCCTGTTTCCAAAATGAGTTACTATTCATTGACTCTGATCCTTCTAAATTTTGGAAAGCAGTTTACTGCTTCCTAAATGAATCCTCTTCCTCCTCAAACTTCCAGGACAGATCCTGTCACACTGTAGCTGCTAATGCATTTAACCATTTGTTGTTGTTGTTCCCACTGTGCATCTCTTTCATCTGTCCCTAGTCTGCTGTTATCTTCTATGGCTGCAGAGAAATTCGGACTGTTCCTTATCTCTGAGTCGGATGTTCTCCAAGAACCATTCTTTCTAAATGTGTGTTTTTTTTTTTTTTTTAGTGGTGGTTCTGATGGCCTATCACCCAGATTCTTTGTTCTAGGGGGCCTGTGCCTTGACCACCCCCATTACTCCCATTTTTTAATCAGTCCCTGGCTACTGGACCTTCCCTTCCAGTTGGAAACGTGGTTTAGTTGTTCCACTTTATAAAGGTGGCTGCACTGATGCCTCAGCAAACTATCGCCCCATATCTCTGCTTCCATCACTCTCCAGATTACTCGAGAGATTGGTCAGTAGGCAGCTCATCAGCCTTATGACAAATCAGGTTTTATTACTCCCTTCTAATTGGGCTTTCATCCTGTTCACTGTACCACAACCTCCCTAGTCAGAATCGCTGACCATATCCATTCACACTAGTCTGGGCCAGTGCAATATTCATTGACTTGGCTAAAGCATTTGATACAGTTAGTCACTCATTTCTCGTAGCCAAACTAGCATCACCTGGTGTCTCTGCCTACTCCATACACTGATTCAAATCGTACCTATCGGATAGGTCCCAGTCAGTTAAACTAGGATTACCTCCCCTCAGCTCTCTGGTCCCTCAGGGGTAAGTCCTTAGCCCCCTCTTCTTCTCTTTATTCATAAATGTTCTCCCTAGCTCTTTAACTGTTTGTAATTCCCGCATGTATACTGGTGATACAATCATCTTCTCCTCTAGCCCCTCACTCCCTTCCATTGAGCAGTCGCTGCAGTCCAACTTTGATAATGTACAGGGTTTTAAATAATTGATTAGCAGTTTCTTTTCTTGGGACAGTGCTAACTGTACAGAAAGTATTTATATAGGTTTGCTAGAAGTGTTATGTTTGTTAAACACAGTGAAGCAAGTGATATGCATTTTCACAATGTTTTAGCACTTTTATGAGCAAAACGCTAATCAATTTTTGGAGTTAAATAAATCCCTGATGTACAACAATGGTTTCTTGCCAATCGGCTTGCTGTGAATCAAAAGAAAACTGTCTCCATGATTTTTGGTACTGCTCACTGGCTGAGATCAGCCCCTTGTACTTTTTTTCTTCTTCTTCTTCTAGCAGGTGCCCAAGAGCACCAAATTGCTCTCTGTATGCTGATGATGTCCTGTCACTGACCCCGATAGGTCCCTTCCAGCAGTAATCAAAATACTGCACCCTATGGAGCAGTTTCTGGATACAAGCTGAACGCCACTAAAATGGAGGCCCTCACCTTCCACTACCACCCATCCCAGGATACTGCACAAAGATTCCCGTTTTGATGGGACTATGAAAAACTAAAATATCTGGGCATTTTCCTTTTGTGAACCCCGACTGAAACCTTCCAAAACAACTAATCCCCCTTCACAGTGCAGTTAATGGAAGACTTTGTGCATTGGAGTACTATACCTCCTGAATTTTTGAGAAGGGCTGAACTGATACGAATGTTAGTCCTCCCCAGAGCACTGTATTTGTTCTGGAACATCCCTATAAGTATACTGCTTCCTGTGTTTCTTTTCTTTCTTTGTTTTTACCCTCATATCAGATTTATTACAGAGACCTTTATCCTTCATCAGAGTTGATCTTCAGATAGGTCTTTTCTGTACCTTCATCATCATATAACCAGAGGGCGGGGATTCAGGAACTTCCCTATATGCCTTATTTGTTAGTGCTGCCTGTACCAAAGCCACCTGGAAGAGGTTCCACATTTTTTCATATTGTCTTGTCTTTTTTTTTTTTTTTTTACCCATTTTACTGTACCAAACAAGCTGTAGCTTCGATATGTCTATTATCGAGTTCAGCCAAATTTGAAAACTAGGTAGGTCTGGGTCCTTCTACTTCTGCAAAATACATTTTTTAACTGTACTTGTGAATAATGTAAATAATTTATTTTGGTCATCATTTAAAAAATTATCTAGATAAATTACCAGTAAGGTAATGATTGGGTTGAAAATTATTTTTATTTATTTATTTTTGTATATTGTTTTTTCGCCCTCCTCATGCTTGCAGGCCCCCACTCCTTCAGGCTCTGCATGTCTCCTGATAGCCCCTCCTGTCCTAACCTGGCCTTCCTCTTACTCCTCGTATCGCAGCCGATCCCCGGGATATCCCGGCGTATCCCTTCGCCGGGCGGGCCCCCCTCCTCCGAGGGGAAAGGCACCGGGGGAGAGGGATGGCCCCAGCACATTTCTTCTTAGGGCCTGGGATGCTGCCTGGAGAAAGAGGTCCCGGAAGGCACTGGAGGCAACCGGGACAGAGAGCCATCATCCGGCGACCAGCGGCGGTATTTTATTTTCTGGTGTTCCCCTTCATGTGATCCCTCTGTTGTGCCCCTGGTCTCACGGGGCGCTGCAAGCTGACCATGACATCCTAAACCTCCCAGGGGAGGAGAGCAGTCCTATGGATGCTCAATCCTACCCCTTCCCCTGCCGACCCCCTGCGCCCGAGTAAGTTCCTGAACCCAGGTCGCCGGCGTGGTTTGAGGTGTGGCGTCCAGCGCCTCGGCCCTCTGCGCCACCGGGCCGGCTAATTATTTGTTTCTTAAAAAGAACTGAAGAAAACTGTTCTATTTTAAACCAAAAATTAGACAAGCAATGACATGAATCTGCCCCTTTTACTTTGAAGCTACACTCCTTACCAGTAGCTTTTAGCCTTGGGTCTTGTATGAACAAGGGCTTCGGCTCATACATTTACCTGGAAAACAAAAGTTTAAATAAAATAAATAAAAAAATAAAGGTGGCCCAGTTAACTCCATAACCTAATACAGATACCTTAGCGTGATACTAGGCCAACATCTTCACTACTCGCTCCACATATATTGCGTTGTGCTAAAGTGTTTGACTAAAGTTGGGACCCTCTATAGAGTAAAATACTGTCTGTCTCTCTTAGTACCAGGTAAACTGTATTGGACCGCTCAGTCTTCCCCCCTGCTTGACTATGGGGATGAGGTGTTCTCTGGTGCCTCTAATACTGCTTTATCTAAGCTCTCCCTCCTTCTCACTGGCCTTTGTAGATTTATTCTGACCTGCCCTCCTCAAACCGACCACTGCACTGTGTTCAAGGAGATAGACTGGGCCCTGCCTCCTTTGAGGCATTTACTCCATCTTGCCCTGGTAGGTGCCAGATATTGGTCAGATAAACTACCGGAGTGCCGCAATGATTTATTCAACCTTTCCTATTACTTGCAGGTAGAGGATGGTAACAGATTCCAAATCCTTTGGTACAGACATAATACAGGCCGAGCCTCTATAAAGTATAGACTTCCTTACACATGGAATGACTCCCTTCCACACACACTTCCATCTCCAGTTTCCATTCTGAGAAGGCCAAACTCAAGGAGCACTTCAAGGCCCCTCAAACTGTCTCAGTTGCCCTGGAGGTGGCCCTTAAATTTCTTATCGGGTGGCCCCTAGAGTTCTGGTCGTACAAAAGTTCTATTATTTATACATTTATTCTAGTTTGCTCCATTGGCCATGCTCCATTGGCCAGTCTTAGAATTTTTCCAGCCGTGTGCCGTGTATTTTTCCACCTATATCATTCGTGGGCAGTTTATTTTGTCTCAACTGCATATTGTGAAGTCTGTATGTAGTGACTATGTCTGTTGTAGATGTGAAGTGATTAAGTACCAGTCCATGGCAACTATGTTCATACCTCTGTATACTGTGACTCTGAACATCTGTTGTATCTGCATTCATTTATTTACTTTGCCTCAGCTGGAATGTCTGTGTTGTGTCTCCTTGTTTTTCCCAACCCCCAGTTTGTTGCTGGAAACGAGCACATGCAGACTGTGCTTACTTGGTGAAATGTTACAAATAAATAAATATATACTTTTTTTAATTGTTTTCTGTGTTGCAAAGGAATCATATCAACATGTTTGGAGCTGTATGGCATCTGAGGATTCAGAATTTGGAATCTTTTGAGACGCTAAGCTCTAAATTCCTTTTCCTTTTTTTAAGATTATATTTGTCATTATATGTGGCAAGACGGGTGTGCAACTGCTAATTCTGTTAACTTAGCTTCTACCCATATAGAATAAGGTTATAAGATAGGCAGCAAGTCCCCACATTATTGAGTAATTCGGACAGGTTTGTAAGCACTCAGCAGGCTAGAATGAAGCACAGAGCAAGTGGAAAAGCAATCGGCTGTAAGGATTGCGGGGTGCTCCTCTCCAGGGCTACGCATTGGAGGAGGGGATATTGTCCAATATGTAGAATCAGCCACATACAGGAAATATTCCAGATGTGACACCAACTAAGCTGTGCTCACTTCCACTACTCCAGAGGCCCTCCAGCTTTGGAGGATGGATCATGGTGGGGAAAGGGAGGGAGGGGGGAGGAGATCTGGTGGCAGGGGCAGTCACTCAACAGTCAGTCATACCCAGGAGATACCATTGTTAAATAATTGCTTTGTACCCCTGGAAGAGGCACAGGTGACTGACTCTTACAGAATTACCTCGAGTCAGTTGGTATTAAGGGCAGAGTAGACGTGATGACACCTGGGGGCAAGTGCGGGCAAGAGTCGGTAAGGAAGATTCCAGTGATGGGGGACTCTATGGCTAGAGGTGTGAAGAGGATGGTAGGCAGTGTGGGAAGAGAAGGGGTGGTCAGATGCCTGCCTGGAGCATAAGCTCTCTGGGATTGGGAGAAAACAGGGAGGATAGTGGAGGAAGGGGGGGAGCAGGGAGTGCTGTTAAACCTTGGCACCAACGATCTGGTGAACCAGCCAGTGGAGACAGTGAAGCGGGACTTCCAGAGACTGGGGGATAGACTGAAAAAGCACTCGACTTCCTAGGCTTTTTCTGAGGTCCTCCATGTCTAGGGGAGGTTAGAGTTAGGAAGGAGGAGGGGATTGTGGAGTTCAGTAGGTGGTTAGAAGAGTGATGTCAGGAACAGGGGTACCATTTTGTAGGCACTGGGGGGCTTCTAGGACAGGAGATTCTTCAAAAGTGACAGCTCTCACTTAAGAAGAGAGGGAATTAGTGTGTTAGAGTAGAATTTTAATGTCTACATTGACAGACGATTAAACTAGTTGCAGGGGAGACTGGGGCTAGAGATTCCTCAGTTGAGGTAGGTGAAGTGGGGAACCTAGCCAGGACTCTTCCGGAGATGGGGGCTAGGGGTACAGGAAGTAGCGGAGAGGAACAAGGTAAGGGAACCAGAGAGTATAGACCAAATAGACCAGCAAAAAAGGAACCATGGATGTCGGGGAATTGTGGTAGGGGAAGTAGTCCAGAACCAATAGGGATAGAGAGCAAGTTGGAGGGTTGTGTACCTCAATGCTAGGAGTCTGGGTAATAAAATTAGTGAGCTCCAGGCAGTGATGTCAGACTCTGGACTGGATCTTGTGGCTGTCACAGAAACTTGGGCCAATGAGAACAATGACTGGGACCTGGCCGTCCCTGGGTACACCTACATAGGTGAGAGAGAGAGAGAGAGAGATAGGTAGAGGAAGATGGGGTGGTCATTTACATCAGGGAAGGAACAGAGGAGGAAGAAGAGGATGCATCCGTTGGAGGGAAAGGAGAGGTAGAATCGCTGTGGGTACAACTCACAGAGTCACTGGGTAGGAAACATTGTATGGGGGTGGTTTAAAGGCCACCAGGGCAGGGAGAGGCGAGAGAGATGAGCAGTTTGGAGCAGAAGTAGGAAAGGGGTGGCAAAAGTGGGGGTTGTAGTTATAGGGGATCTCAGCTTGCCAGACAGCTACTTGGACATCCCAGCAGCCAGGAGCAGCAGAAGCCTGGTCCTGCTTGATACTTTGCAGAATGTGCTGGTGCATCAGTTCAGGGATCCCATTAGACAATCTCCCATTCTCAGTGCAGTACTCAGCAGCTCAGAACGAGTAGGTGGAATGCAGGTTGAGTCATCACTGGGGTCCTGCAACTACAATACTGTATGGTTCAAGTTGGCCATGGGCATCAGTAAGCCCTTGTCTAAGGCTGAGTTGCTAGAACTCGGAAAGGCGGATTTCAACCAAATGAGGGAATTACTCCTGGGCAGGTTAGCTGGGGTGAACCACATTAGGGGAGTTGAAGAAAGATGGGAGGGGGGGGACTTCCAGTGACGTCACCGAGCGGATGAGAACCTAATTTGATCGGCTCTCCTACCCATCTTACTAATCTTTTGAAATCCTCTCCATTACGCAATTCAAGTAAAGCAATCTACAACCACAAAGATAGGGGATATGTCTGCCAAGAATCATAAGCCGAGAAACTCGAAAAACCTCAACTCACGGACAAAAATGAAGCAATTAACACTCGACGAGGAAATGGAGGCCTTCTCGACGTGCTCTCGCTGGGACCCAGCTCTTTCAGATTCTTCAGTCGACATGGACGAGGAAGACTCGGGCCTATCAAGAAAAGCTGAATGCACTTTACAAAAAATATTATCATCAGTGCAGAAGATCGAGTCTTCCCTAGCAGATTTATGCCAAGATGTTCGGAATATCGATGCAAAGGTAGCGGATCATACAACCAAAATATCTGAGCTCACGGAGGCCCAAGACTCAGAAGACAGGGTCCTACTATATCTATTGCAATGGGACAGGGAAACGTCTACCAGACTAGAGTACATTGAAAATCGCTCACGTCGGAACAACTTTCAAGTTCACGGAGTTCCCGAGGGATCGGAAGAAGGGTATCCCACACCAATAGACTTCATGCAGCACCTGTTACGTTCAGCATTTTCCATCCCTCCAGACCTGAACATGTCGATCGACAGGGCGCACAGATCGCTGATCCCAAAGCCCACCACACCAGCAGCTAGACCCCATTTCTGGGTGGTCAGAATGGTGCACTTTCAGTCAAAGGAGTGGATCTTGAGGGAAGCTTGGAGGCTCAAGGACATAAAATATAATGACACAACTATTTTCTTTGAGCAAGATTTCTCTACAGCTTTACAGACAGAACGGGTAAATGTGCGATCAGTCATATAGGAGATCAGGGAGAAAAGGAAAAATATTAAGGCCCAACTGGTCTTCCCAGCTAAGTTAAGGATACATCTGAAGGAGGGGATCAAGACATACGCAAACCTAGCCGAAGCGGCACCGCTCCTAAAAGAATGGGGAATTGAAGTGCCTGGGATAGAGATGCAACTCTTGGAGCAAAAACTGTTAGAGTACCTGGCAAATCGCAGAGAGAGGAACGAAGCAGCCACATCGAGGAGTGCTTCCGCCCGCGGTGATTCAGGATCTCACGAAGATGACAAGACGTGCAGATGGCAGGAAAGCTGAGGGAAACTCTGCCACAAGATCCAGGCAAAACACCCCCTGTTGATCAGTCTACTGGGTAAAGTAAGATTTTGAAGAGGGAGCCGGACATAATTATCTAACAACTCCAACGAACTATCTCGAGCCCTCAGGGTCTCTCGGAGGAGGTTTTCACTCCCCTCGCCTCATGGTTTTCATCAATGGACTGACTTGCAGTGCTATCGAATGTAGGGTTATGTGTTCAAACGAGGGGACTTGCTCTAAAGCGCCAGCTTGTTGATTACATTTATTACAGGGGGAACTTGAACGAAAAGACGAGTGAGCCCGAAATGCTTCAAAAGACCCCAGCTGAGTGACTTATATCCCTATTAAATGCACAGAAAATATAATTAAAATTTAGTTGTGGGTTCCAAGTTGGTGCACTGTTTTGGATAATGGTGGGGGAACGGGGAGACCTCTCGTGACCTTCTCTCCCGAGGGAATTAATTTGGAGTTCCTTACACTCATTAGTACGGCGGGGAATGAAAGTACATTAGGTGTTGGGAACTTGTTCGGGCCAAATGGCCTAAGGGGACCGATCTCTTTGAAAGGAAATTAACAGACATAATTTGATCTAGGGTTCACAAGTGGGGGATAAGAGAGGATCATTTGTATGTTTAAAGACACAGGGTTGAGAAGGGTGAGACGGTGAGGGGGAGAGAGGGTGGATCTCTGACCTCTGGGTGACGAGATTTTTAGTTTTATTTCACTAGTTTCATTTTTTTTTTTTTTTTTTTGTATTATAGAGCTTAAAAACATCTAAGCTCTTAGTCTCTCAAGTGAGACAGATGGTGCCTATTGAGGCACTTCCCACTTATAGTGGCTCCAGGTTCTCCCTTTTACAGGGGGACCAGGACTTACACCTAGGAAGCTATCAAAGTACGAATCCCTAGTGGATTCTGGTGTAAACTGAGTCTTGGAAATCTCTCTCTCTCTCTCTCTCTCTCTACTCCTAGTTTTGTTTCTTGGGTTGGGGAGGGGGAGAGCTATTTTATTGTTCTACTGTTTTTATGAACATGGTTTATTGTTGTCCTAACAGTGCTTTATAGCTGTTATTAATTAGGAGGTTTCATAGTTACAAGTTTTACCCAATGTTCAGGGTACGGTTTTTACCGAGTGAGTCCTGGTTACAGGTGATGCTGGGATCAAAGTGGGCGAAGTGGAACAAGGGCGCCCCCCCCCCTATTAGGGCGGAAGATAACTTTCTGGAATAAAGTCGCTTATGGGAAACACCCCAACCCTCAGGTTAGCTACATCTATAGCAGACCTCGACTTTCACTAAAATATCAACCATGGCCTCTTTAAAAATATGTTCCTACAATGTGAAGTGTGTTAATTCGTCCATCAAGCGTACTAGGCCATTACAGGAGCTTAAAAGATTATGGGGGGATGCTATCCTATTACAAGAAACGCATTTATCTACAACAGAACATTTAAAATTAAGAAGGGCCTGGGTAGATAATGTGGTGGCAGCTTCGCACCCTTATGCTAAGAAAACAGGGGTGACAATTCTATGGAGAAAAGGATTAAACCTAAATATTGAATCATCAGAAGGGGGACTTCAAGGTAGATATGTTAGATTATCAGTATGTTCACAAGGTAAACATTTATGCCCCATGCACTAATCAGGAGGATTTCTTTAAATTAGTTTTTAAAAAAATAACAGATCTCCCACCAGGAATCCTTATTTTGAGGGGGGGGGATTTTAATACAGCTCCTTGCCCACAGAGAGATAGATCTACAAAGACTATATCCTCATCCCAAACAGCCTCCAAATCCTTAAACGCCTTAACAAAAGAACTATGGCTAAGAGATGTATGGAGAGCGCACCACCCACAGGGGAGAGACGTCACTTTCTATTCAGCTGCCCAACAGTCCTATTCTAGGATAGATCTATTCTTCACTTACACCACCTCTTTGCACTTAGTGAACAAATCCGACATACATAATATAACTTTGTCGGATCACTCACCAATCTCTATCCATCTATCCCTGACACCAAAGGATAAACAGACATTATGGAGACTTAACGTCTCCCTACTGAATAATAAGCCCTTTCTTAATAAACTGAAACAAGCCATATCGGACTTCACCCAGGTCCATCAACTAACAGACCATTCTCCTTCTCTGAAATGGGACGCGCTCAAAGCAGTACTGAGGGGAGAGGTCATAAGTTTTGCAGCTTATCAAAAAAATTATTGCAACTCACACATACTAAATTATTACAGAAACTAGCGGAGCTAGAGGGATCTCACAAACTTGATCCAACCAGCACACGGATACAAACAGAGTTATATAAAGTTAAAGAGGCTGTACAGGTTTTTGAAAATAGAAGAGTGGAAGGCTATTTAAGATTTACAAATCAAAAATATCATGAGGTGGGTGGGAGAGCCTCGAGACTGTTGGCTTTTCGGTTGAAAAAGGCTCAAGCGGAGAGACATGTCCCATATATCCAAGAAGATGGGTCGTTAGGCCACAGGTTTGTCACCCCCACTGAAATAGCCCAACAATTCCAAAGGTATTACCAAAACTTATATTTAGAAAACAAAAATCCCGGGGATACACAGGAAAATACCCGAGCCTTTTTAAATACCCTTAAATTACCCAAACTACCCAAGACAGTGATAACGGAACTTAATCTCCCCATCACTATAGAAGAGACTCTTAAAGTCATCCATCAATTACCATCAGGGAAAACCCCAGGCCCAGATGGGTTCAGTGGGGAAATATATAAAGAGCTGGCTGAATCTTTGGCGCCCTTACTGACAGAGGTATTTAACCACTGTCTGGAAGAGGGTAAAGGCCCTGCAAGTTGGGAGCAATCTATAGTTACAGTTATACCCAAGCCGGGGAAAGGGACTACCAAATGTGAATTTTTTTAGGCCTATATCCTTACTTAACCAGGATCAAAAAATTGTTACTAAAATTCTGGCCACCCGTCTACAAAAATATACTGAACTGTTAATCCATCCTGACCAAACAGGTTTTATTCCCCACCGTCACATGTTTGATAATGTTAGACGACTTCTTAACATTGTAAAATCGGCAGTCTCGAAGGGCAGTTCTGCCCTAGCACTCTTTATCGACGCGTAAAAAGCCTTTGATAGGCTGAACTGGGCCTATCTTTTTGAAGTCCTGCATAAAATGGGGTTTCAGGGTAATTTCCTCCAATGGATAAAAATATCCTATCAAAATCCACAGGCCAGAGTGAGGGTGAATGGAACCATCTCCCCGCCATTTAGCATCACTAGGGGTACTCTGCAGGGCTGCCTTCTCTCTCCCCTGCTTTTTGCGCTGAGTATGGAGCCGCTGGCTCAAGCCGTAAGACAACACCCAGAGATCCAGGGCATTGAAATTCAGAGCACCTCCCACAAGATTTCCCTGTATGCGGACGACACTTTAATATATTTGGGAAACCCACAAGCTGCTATTCAGCATCTTATGAAGCTCCTCACCTCTTTTGGGGACATCTCGGGTTTTAAAGTTAATATGAAGAAATCTGAAGTATTACCGCTAGGAGAGGCTATGGAACCGGAGGTAAGAGCAAAAATTCCATTCAGTTGGGTCAGACACAAGATACGATATCTTGGAATACAGATACCCACAAACCTCAATCTGTTATATAAACATAATTATGAGGCGCTAGCCCAGCAAGTGAGGGCGGACCTCCACAGATGGTCCTTGCTCCCCCTGACATTCACCAATAAATTGGAGGCGATCAAAATGAACATTTTACCCAGATTCCTCTTTTTGTTTTCCAACCTCCCTCTTCGGGTCCCTAATAAGAACTGGAAGGATCTTAGGAAAAAGCTATCGGAATTTATATGGCTTGGTAAACGACCAAGAATTAGGTGGGAAATACTAGTGGAGGAAAAGGGTAAGGGAGGAATGGGCCTCACAGACTTTCCTAAATACTATCTGGCCGCTCAGTTACTCCCAGTTATTAAAATGTTGAAGCCTGGTAGGAAACATGGCTGGTTGGAGATTGAAGAGAGCGAATGTGAACCTATCCCCTTAAACATTCTGCCATGGAGGGTTCTACCAAAAGACTTAAAAAAACATCCATAACGCTTTTACCCAACACACAGTGTCGCAGTGGTTGGAGGCCAGGCAAAACTGGGAAATAGTCCGTCCAGTTTGGGAATACTTACCACTTTCATTTCTTCTGGATTTTCCAGTTTCGGTTGGGGATCTTTGCTTTTTTAAATGGGTCACCTTGGGTCTTAAATACCCTAGACAGTTTGTAGAGGGGTCTCAGTTGAAAACATTTTCTCAAATGCAATCTGAATTTCAATTGAACAACACTGAATTCTTTAGATATTATCAATGTTCTCATTATATTACTAGTATAATTGGCCTCACTGACCTTTCTCAGAAACCCTCAATGCCTAATATATTGACTTACCAGAAAAGTACTACAGGGGACACCAGGTCATTTATTTCACAAGTATATAAAACACTGATGGAAGACAGAGGGGCTCTGGCTATACAAAGAGTCGAAGGGAAGTGGGAGACAGAGGCAAGCCTAAACCTCACAGAACAAAATTGGCATTATATCTGGCTGGGGGTTCACAAAACTACTAACTCACCATCGTGGAGAGAATTTAGATGGAAAATTAATATTAGTTTTTTTCAGAACCCCAACAATTTCTGTCCACTGCAAGAAGCACTTCTCCAACAAATGCTGGAGAGGCTGCGACTCTTTAGGATCACACTATCATATCTTCTGGGATTGCCCAAAAATCACCCCCCTTTTTGGAATAATGTTTCTGGAGAACTGGCCTCAATCTTTTCTCTTTCCACTCCATTAAAATTTGAAAACCTGGTTTTGGGTTTCCCGCCACGAGAAGTTAAGAATTCAGCAGGAAAATACCTTTTTTATATTTTGATTGCGGCAGCCCTCAAGGTTATTACGCAAAACTGGATGTCAGATCTCTCCCCTCCCTTAAAGGCCTGGTTCAGGAACACAGAGTTAATTCAAGGGACGGAAGCTATCACAGCCCAGTTAAGGTTATCCACGGACAAATTTAACACAAGGTGGTTACCTTTTTTTAAATATAAAGAAATGAAGGAGGGGACCCCAATACTGGAAATGTTTCTCCAGAATTAACCTTATTCAAGTGATAATTAAAGACTCAGTGTAAAGGCTGGATATGGTGGGTGTTGGGAGTCGAATGGCAGAATTCATCTATATAGGGTAAAGAAAAGGGGAAGGTGGGGGAAAGGAAGGGGCAGGAACTATAAAGAACTGATTAAGGGGTATCTTTGGTGATTAGCCAGAAGTGGAGGGGGGTTGCTTTCTACTTCTGTCTCTTGTTTTTCTTATTTAGTGTAAAGGAAACAAGGACTCACTCATTTCCTTTTTAAAAAAAAAAAAAAAAGTTATATACGGTTCTAAGAGATATTGACTTGCTGATATATGACATCTTTATGAAAAATCTCTAAGAAAACAGACTTAGAAGCTTCAGGAACTAATCTGGAGGCTGTATTTTAAAGCAAGAAAGGGCCGTGTGCTTAGCAGACTTCTCTCTCTCTCTCTCTCTCTCTCTCTTTGAATGGTACAATTCACATTGACTGGGTTGAACGCTGTGAAGAGCCTGCAGAGTTGAACCTGTAATAGCAAACAAAAATTTCTTTCTTTTTCTCCCTTTATACATAAGTAACCTGATTAACATGGTAAATAGTGCAGGAGGAAGCAAATGATGAAATCTGTATCTGTACTGTCTTGGAGATCAAAACATTAATTCTGTAACAAGGTGGTTTAAGGATCTGTATTATGAACCTTTAATAAAATTATTTTAAAGTTCAAAAAAGGAAGATGGGGGGCGGGGTTTATAAAATAGAGAATAATATGAGGTGGTATGTGTAATGAGATTTTACACACACCCGAGTTGTGGGATGCTACATAAACCCGAGGCGGCCCGAGGGTTTATAAAAAGCATCCCACAACGAGGGTGTGTGTAAAATCGAGTTTTACACACACCACCCTATATTTTATTTTTTATAATTGCTGGTGAGCTCTTTTCCGCCTCAGCAATTATAGAAAATAAAATAAAGTAACAGATTGGTGTTGGCAAAGTCGCGGAACAGTCTGGATTTTATGCGGTCCACGGTACATATAACAGTGCTGTGCTTGTCGGGGGTAAAAAGTTAATATTGTAATTTATATTTCTGTGCTTTTTTTAAAAATATAGACTTACTGGTGAGCAACGGTTGTGACATCCTTCCCAGCTTGGAGAGTCAGTGGCACACACTCAGTTGCGCAGGCAGCATGGAGATGGGAAAACGTGGCACGCGTTTTCGTTTCATTTTCCTTTTGTTTTGCTAATAGGTGATTTTGTTGTGTGTGTTTTTTTTTTTTTTTTTTTTTAAATTAAAAAAAAAATAGAAAATTACTGTTTGAATGCCAGGGACGGTGAAGTGAGGGGAGTTTTGGGGATTATTCATTGGAACGTCATAGACAGCGACTGACTCATGAATGGCTCGAGGGGAACGTGGCGCGTGGCTGGTTATAATGGCAAATTATAACTGGGTTTTCCTATGGGGAAAAAAGGGCTACCCAGTAATTATGAAACAGTAACATACATGAGAGCCGTTCTCAAGAGAAACCAGTATAAGAGACTAGTTTGGTTCTCTAAAAAGATCAGGGAGGCAGTGAGGGCCGAAAAGAAGGCCTTTATAAGGTATAAAGAAAAACAGGATGAAGAATGGTACGATTATATGGAAAAAAAACTAGAGGCCAAGAGGGTAGTCAAGATTGCAAAAATGGATGCAGAACTGCATATTGCAGAGAAGGAAATGGGAGGTGAAAAACAGTTATTTAGATATATAAGGGGAAAAAAAGATGGGTGGGGGAGTAGTTGGGCTAAAGGAGGAAGGCAGTGTAATAGAGAAAGATGGGCAGAAAGCATCCATGCTGAATGACTGCTTCTGCTCAGTATACTTTAGAGAGAACAGGGGGCCCTTGCCAGAGAGCAGGATAAGGGTAGCTGATAGAGGGGTCTTGGAAATGAGGTTGCAGAAATATACTAGCAAGAGAGTCAGAAAAGGGTCAGCGGCTCTCAAGACAAACAAGGCCCTGGGGCCAGATAGGATGCATCTGGGGGTACTAAGGAGCTGGCATATGTGATGTCCGAACCCCTGTCAGGGCTTTTCAGTAGCTCTTTGCAGCAAGTGGTGGTTCTGAAGGACTGGAGAATGGCAGACATAGTTCCATTGCTCAAGGGAGAGACCAGGATCAGCTGAGAAACTATAGACCCATCAGACTTACCTCCATGGTAGAGGAACTGACGGAGACACTAGTCAGAGAACCTAGTGAAATATCTGGAGAAAATGAGCTTCAGGATAGTAAACGGCATGGTTTCATGGCAAGGAGGTCATGTTAGACCAACCTGATGGTATTCATTGACTGGATAACAAGAGAAGTAGATAAGGGACATACAATAGAATTACTCTACCTCGACTTCAGCATGGCATTCAACTTGGCTGCCCAGAAGATTGCTGAAGAACATGGGATATCTGGGGACAGCTAACGAAATAGTAAGGTGGGTAGGGAGTTGGCTGGAAGGGAGGCAGCAGAAAATTGTGGTGAATGGATCAACGGAAGAGAAGTCTCCAGCGGAGTACCACAGGGATCTGACCTGGCAGTCCTCTTCAATATGTTCATCAGTGACATGGGAGAGGGAATCCAGGGCAGGCTGTGTCTGTGGGAGAGGTAATTCAGGGCAGGTGATGTCTATTCGCTGATAACACAAAACTCTGACAGAGTTAACAGTGTGAAAGAGAATTGCATGTAGAGACCTGCAAAGGCTGGAACATTGATCCTAAGTATGGTAACTGAAATTCAGTGACAAGAAGTACAAAGTGATGCACTTAGGGAACAGAAAACCCCAGAACAGGGTACTGGATGGAAGGGGTTCAGTTGGACTCAACATCAGAGGAAAAAGACCTAGGAGTCCTCATTAGTGACTCCCTTAAGCAAACCAGCCAATGTAAAAAAGCCTTCAGCAAGGCTAACAGAATGCTAGGGGAGTTGATAGTAGGAAACGGGAGATACTGTTATCTTTGTATAGGTCACTGGTGAGTCCACACCTGGAGTACTGTGCCCAGTTCTGGTGTCCCCACCTGAAGGACAGGGACAGGCTAGAGATGATACAAATCCAGGTGGGCAATATAATTAGGGGCCAGGAGGGCAGATCCTATGAGTATCAGCTAAAAGGCACTGAACATATATTCACTTGAAACCAGGTGGGGAGGGGGGGCATGATGGAGACCTTCAAGTTCTTAAAAGGAATGATAAGGTGAACTGTAAGCATTTACCAGAACAGAGAAGCTAGGACACGGAGTCACAAGTGGAGGTTAATGGGGGAGATGTTTAAAAGGATGTAAGGAAGTATTGTTTTACACAAAGAGTGGTTGAGCCATGGAATGGTCTGCCGGCAGAAGTAATGGTTGCAACAACCATAAACTGCTTCAAACACTGCTGAGATGGAGTCAAGGGGTATAGTAGCTACTTGGAATGACAAGGGAGGTGGAAACACATAGAACATTAGAGAGACTAGAGTAAGCAGACACCCCACAGGGGCAGCGGATCCCGGGGCAGACTAGATGGACCATCGGTTTCATCTGCTGTCATCACCTATGTTTCTGTATAGCACTGAATCGCTCCAGAATAGCCGAATATAGGCCCTGTTCCTGTTTTGTTTTGTACCAGTTAGTCCTGTTGAGGTACTTCTTCGTGGACCGATACCAGCATCTCTCCCTGCCTTCTCCCCCCTCAAACAGTCCATGAACCTCTGGTGCCATATTGTCCACACAGTATATTGTTAAACCTTTTTTAAAGCAGAATACGTGCCAGAACTAGACCAAGATATCCACCAAAAGTTAATGCAGTGCTCTGGCTCTGAAGGAAGGGGAATAGGTGTCCCACCCCAGCTGTGCAATCCCAAAACACAGTCATTTGCACAGTATCTTAATTGTCTGAGTCAGCAGCTACAGAGCGCCTCAGATTTTCCAGTTACTCCTGCTCTGTTTCCAATTTTTGCACCAACCAGTTAATGCCCTGCACATTGGAAAACCCAATAACTTTTACTTTCCACTTCCAGTCTTAATATGGCAGATAACAGGAGCACAAAGGAGATTTTAAGACCTGCAGTCTGCCCTTAAGAGGCCCAGTGTCCTTTCACTTCAGTAATACTGAATATGGGAGATTCGGGAAAAGAAAGTGAAGGATTGCTTCACCAACAAGTAATTCTTTTTGGCACTGTACTTCTGACAAGGCCTTATAACAAAGGTTGTCTCTAGTCTGAACTATTGAGGTAGTCTGAGGCTGGTAAACATTGTTTGGGGCTCACCAGTGATTAACTCTATATACCAGGCCTAAAAAGCCTGCTGGAGGCTCCCAGTGCAACAGTTATGGTAGCCAGGTTATTCGAGGAACCCAGCTGGGTCCTCACTCACAGAATCCTCTAGCAGTCCCACAAAATGCAGATTTGTCTCCTGCAGGGCCATTTTCTCTGCTTCCAGATGTCACTTTGGCACAGAGGCCTCCATGACCATCATGGAGGTTGCCACCATACCCTTCTCTGCTTGGCCTGCTGAATCCAGAATGTTTGGGGTAAGTCCAGTACCTGCCTGTTCAAGAACTTGTGTACTAGTCGCAGACTTGTTAAATCATTTTTTGATTGCCTGCGTGGACTAACACATGGTCTGTAGTAAGTTTTATTATTCACAATCTCTGATGGCTCATATTTTGGCTTAAAAGAGCTTCTTCTCGTTGCTTTTGGGGTTCAGGGTTTACTGTTATTGTTCTGAACAGAAAACTGCAAAGTTACTGAGTTTGAAGTCGCTTGATTCTAAAGTATGGTTATTATTGTTACTAGAGTTTTATAGTAGTATAAGCATTATTAAAATTTGTACGTTTTGTTGTACAATTTCATTTAAAAGTTTAATGTTATTGATAAAAAAAAAAAAAAAAAGTGCTTATATTTTAAACATTGTAGATCGAGGGAGCACTCCTGACCAATCGGAGTGCTCCTTTCCTCTACCTGTGAGACACTTTTATTCTCTAAGGAGTGTCTCATGGGCAACTGCCTTGGAAATTGGCATGTTCATGGCAGTTTTTATTTTATTTATTTATTTAGCTTTTGTTGCCCAGGTAAGCACGCTAGACAAAACAGATGCCTATTTTCAGTTGCGACCTGGAAACCAGTTTTAGTTTATTATTGATCAATCTTAAGCAATAATATATTAATATCACTGCCAAGATCACTCTTACAGTTGTAAGAGTGGTCTCACTTACATCCCTAAGGTATCAGAGGAACTGCTCACCTTCGGTTTGTGGCTCTCATACCCCAAGACTGTGCTTGAGACCACTCTTACAACCGTAAGAGTTGTCTTGAGTGTGGTAGTAACATATAAAATAAATCTGCCTGAGCCGGGAGTTCTCACAAGTTTATCTCTCCTTATGGATGGCTAGCTTTGCCACTTTGGACAGTTAATTTTTTTTTTTTGCTTGTTTAATTAAAACGAGCATTTTCTTTTGCTAAAAGTAGCCAATAAATAAAAAGTAGTCCCACCTCAACTGTCAATCAGTTTTCTTTCTACACATCCAACAGATGGAATATTTATGTACCTTGGAATACAAGGATTCAGAATTCTGTAGAATCCCACTGGCAGACGTACCTGTGGCAGTGCACCACACACACACAAACACACATACACACACACCAGAAGGCCTCGAATGAAACCAGAGCCTGATCTGTGGCAGGCTGAGCAGTGATGCTTTCCTTTGTAAGCAGGTAGGAATAGAAAGGGGAATTTTAATGATCAGCAAAGAAGCAACAGAAATAATGTTGTTTTTTTTTTAATTTAACAGTTTTATTTTTAGCACCTATTTTGAAGGTTTCTAAACTTTCTAGTGAGTAAAAGTGGTGGCCCTGTTTATGATGGTAGTCCAGGAAGGAGTGAAAAATTGTTCATGGATGCTTAAAGAGATTCCCCAAGTTATGTAAATTGCGTTTTGCACCACATGTTGTGGTGCCTTACCTCTGTGACAAAAGTGGAAAGAATCATAAATTTGTGTCCATCTGATCCCCTCCACTTCTGGGAGCTGCCGAAGTCCCGGCCCCATGCTCAGGCACGTAGTGACATGTGCCCAGGGAGAGCACGGGGACGTGCTCTATTATAGTCTATAGGAGCAACTTTTAAAACCTTTTTATATATCATAATGGTCATTTTGTCATTAACCAAGGGCACCGGTTGACTAACAAGGCCCAAGGCTTTGTAGGGAGTCCATACAAAGCCCTGCCAACTACCCTTGTGTCCATCCACCCCTTTCCCAGGGCACACCTCTGCCACCGCCTGCAGCCTCTGGCCGACGGGCACACAGCAGTATGTGGGTCCTGCCTACCCGATTGCTATGAGGGCCAGCCAGTACTGAGGTAGACTCGCTCACCAACCACCACAGATGGCAGCAAGGAGGGTGCAGACATCAGGGAGCTGTGCCCGGACACTGCCCTATGTGGCACTCCCAACATTCTGGCACTGGCAGCCCGAGATTCACGGCCACAGCGAGGCTCTGAAAATAACAGTTATGGGGATGCTGTAGCCCCATTGTGGCGCAATCCCCCTTCCACCATGGCACCCCTCTCACTTTGGATGTAGGGGTGACACAGGGCCACTGTGGTGGAGGGGCTTCCGTTTTCAATGAAGGCTGCGTTTGAAAATCTTGATTGCAACCGGTTTTGATGTAAGATGCCCTTTGCGTCATTTCTGTTTGATACAGGCACCTTGTCTCAAAACTGGGGCTTTGAAAATCGAGCCAGTGGCTTCAGAATGCTGTCGACCAGTAGGATCTAGTGCATTCTCTACCCATTTTATAATCATGGATATAAACATGATTAAAAAAAAAACAAAAAAACTTTACATTTGTCAGAGGCAAAGAACTTGTGATGCAAAATCTTGTTTTCTAAATCCTGTATATATATATATATATATATAATTTTTTTGCAATTCTGTTTGTCTAGGTATTCAAGGCTGAGTTAAACACCTCCTCAGTCAGTGACCAGGATGCTAGCAGAGCTGGACTCCAGCCAGTCAGTAAATGGAAAGCCTACGGCCTGCATGGATACCCAGGTAACGGATGACTACACAACTCTTAAGGTCAGACTAAAAGCAGTTATCTTTTAGAGTCCATTTTGGACAATCCTTTGGCTATATTTTGTTTGCTTTCAAGTGTAAAAGGTCTTAATCCCTGTTGATCTACAGCTGATTTTGTTTTTCTAAATAGTAAGCAAATTAAACATCACTGTAGGTTTGGACTGGAATCACATTTGTGTAACTAGTGAAATGCATTTGGTGGTCTCGGGCAAGTCCTTGAGCAAGTCACCTAACTTTCCTATACTAAACATTCTCTCTTATTCTCTCCTTGTCTCTGTCTCACTCTCCCCCCCTTCCTCTTCCTCTTTTTACATATCCACATACAAAGAAGCCAGCAGAAGAAGGCCATTTGGTCTATCTAGTCTGCTCGTATTGCAGGGTCCACCGCTTGAGCTGCTGACCGTGCCCCCCCACTCCTCCCAGCTTTTCCATTCATCCTACCCATGATCCTTACCTTCACCCTATGCCTGTCACAGCCTCTCTTGAAGCTGCCCACCATCTTCAACAAGACCACCTCTTCTGGCAGGGCATTCTAAGTGTCCACTACCCTCTCCATGAAGAAGTGCTTCCTGACCTCCCTCCCTCCTAAACCTCCCCCCTCCAGCTTAAGACTGTGCCCCCTCATGTTACGTTTGCCAGTTAGCTTAGAGAGACCCTCCTTATCCACCTTATTTATCCCTTTTAAAGTACCTGAAGGTCTCAATCATTCATTCTCTCTCTCTCTCCCTCCCCCCTATCCTCCAGGGAGTACATGTTCAGTGCTCCCAATCTCTCTTCATATGCCTTACCATGCTGACCTGCTGTCATCTTTTGTAGCCTTCTTCTGGACCTTCTCCAGCAGATTAGTGTCCTTCTTCAGTTGTAGGCACCAGTACTAAACTCTAGATGTGGCCTCACCACTGACCTGTACAAAGGCAGTATAACCTCCTCTGTCCTACCACTGAACCCCATAGCTATGCATCCCAGCATCTTGTTTGCCCTTGCTGCCTGTCGGGACTTTGCTCCTGAGACTTTGGCGCCATGACCCCTGTTGTTCTAAATATGGTGCAGGGTCTATGGTGCACCACGGTGCTACTTGCGCAGATCTCCCAGGATTTTGAAAATTGGGCCCCATATGTTTATAAATCAGCAACTGATAGTTTTGGGCTTCATTTGGAAACCAGGAAGGACATAGTACACCAATGTCATGCATCCCAGCCTCTCTCCCTCTGTCTCTACCTAGACTTCCAGAGCTCTTTTTTTTTTTTTTTTCCTTTCAGTTGGCCCCCAACCCCAGTGTGGCTACCTTCTTTGTCTCCCCCCAACCCGGCTTCCCCCAGAACCTGCCGGTGCAAGCTCCCATGGCTTGCCCCCTGCAGCGGGGTTGTGGGGAGCATCCTCAACCCGCCATACAAGGTTCCAGCTTTCTGTGCCAGAGTAGCTGGATGCAGGGTCGGCGAGGGTCAGTGATCATCCTGCCACCCAGGATTTTGCTCTGTTCCTTAGTCCCCCCCCCTTCTGTGGCTTGGAGGAGGAGCAGCGAGCAGTGGAAAGCTCTCATGCATGGCACACCAGACATCTACCACTCCACTTCCCAAAAGCCATTTCTAGGGGGCGGTCTGACTCCGGGCGTGGTGCCGTTCCCTCCCAGAGGGTGAGAGCAGTCTCTGGATGTTCGATCCTCCTGCCTCTGGCCAACCCTCCCAATGACTAGAGTTCATTCCTGAACTCAGGTTGTCGGCACTGTAAGCTGTAGCACTACCACTGCGCCGGCAGGCCAGCTATCCTTTAACCTTCCTGAATCTCTCGCAACCTCCCCGTTCTGGGCTAATAGCTATTGAAACTGTCCATGGCTTGTAAAGAGTTTTGGAATACAGTATGTATGAAAGGTGCTGTATAAAACAAAATCCCTTGTCTTTCCCGATTGGCAGATATCTAATTTTGCAGCACTAGTTAGCAGAGATTAATGATCTTCGATTTTTTGCTAATCAGCAGTGATGGGCCATGTCACAGACAGAATTATCACATCCAGTTTACTACAGTCTCCTTTTGTGTCAGATGTGAAATGGGTTTGGTGGTCTTGGATCATTGCTAATGGAGTAGTTCACATACCTCTCGACTTTTGGTCACTAAGAGGTGGGACACTGTCCCACACAGTATGGGGGGGGAAGCATCATCAAATCATAGTGATATGAACTCAGAATGCTGGAAACCAGTGGCTAAGTTTTCTCAAGAGTTTGCTGTTACAGAGTGATATCTCTTAAAATGAATTCTAGGGACATGGATATGTTGTTTTTCATCCACACTGTCTGGCAGGTTCCTCCCGCTTTAAATTTTGCCGGAAGGTCTTCAAGCTGGCTTCTCCCACCCACCGGGTGGTAAAACTCTCGGCTCCGCCCATATGGCCAGGATCTTCCTTACCGCTTGGAAGCTCAGGTTCCCGCCTTAACGCTCTGCCTGATAGACCGGATCCTAATTCTTCGGTTCGCCCGTAACTAATTTTAAAATTTTCAAGACCTCTGTCATCTTTCTCCCTCACAGCTGCGATGGACAAATCCGACTCCCGGATTTCGGCGGTGCCCTTGTGGGCAGATGTCGTCCCGGATGGACCCGCAATCCACGTGTGTCTACTGCCTCAGCCTAGAACATGACCCACAGGCCTGCGAGTCATGCCGTTGTTTTGGCCAGTGTCCTGGAGGACAGCGCTGCCTGGTTACAGCTGGGTCGCCCCGAGGAGCGCTACCCGCCGGTTAAGTTGAAGGAGGCCTGTTGGGCGGTTACTGCGGCGGCAGGCTCGGCTGAGCAGCTCGAGCAGATGATCGCCCTCAAGGAGGAGGTGGCCCAGGCCCCATCATCCTCTTCCCCGGTCGCGACATTTATCCCGCTTTCTCTGGGTACCTCGTATTCAGCTTCATTCATGGAGCTTTGCCAATCCCTTTCCACGAAGGGAGAGGGGCCATCGGGACATTCCTCTCGGTCCAAAAAGAAGGACTCTAATGGTAAGTCCCATCGTCGGCGTTCGTGGGAATGGGAGAGGTCTCCTTCCCCAGACACCCGACTGTCTACTTCGGTCGAGGTTGTGGCTAAGGCCGCTGGCTTCACGGCGTCCCTGTCAGGCCAGCCGGCCAAGACACCCGTCGATGCGGTCGAGATTTTTCTCGACCCCGTCGGACGGGCTGTCGACTGGTGAGGCTGACAACCCTTCTTCACCAGTTCCGCGGTGGAGACCGAGGATCTGCCTGTGCCCGGTGCAGCGGTCCCGATTAAAACGTCCGAGCGAAGGAAAGGCGGGTGTCCCGGCTCCTTCCCGAACCGATCTCGGAAATACTGAGGATCTCGGTCTCAGTCTCTGGCTTCTTCGGTCCAGCCGATCCACGCCCGACATCGGCGGTCTCGATCTCAACGCCAGTGGCGGTGGCATCCTCGTCCTCGTCTTCCTCCTTGGAAGAGGAGAGCTTTGCGCAAATTGCGTTGGCCTTCGAGGACCTGATGTGGCAGCAGTTACTTCTGTCCGGGAGTAAGTCGCCGCCGACGCCTCCCCTGGCCATCAAGTGGCTGTCACCCGAGTGGCTGAAACAACCCCTCGCAGTAGTCGAGATGCCCAAGCCTGGGCCGGTTGTTCAGCCAAAACCTGCTGCCCCACCGATTACATAGAAACATAGACTTTGACGGCAGATAAGGACCGCTAGGCCCATCTAGTCTGCCCATTTCCCTACCTACAGGATAGGCCGCAGATCCTAGTTAACCAACAGCCTTTATCTTCCTGCCCCCCACAAGAATTGCCTTATGTCTGTCCCATGCATTCTTGAATTCTCCCACAGTTTTAGACCCCACAACTTCCTCAGGAAGGCTGTTCCATGCATCCACTACCCTCTCTGTGAAATAATACTTCCTCACATTGCCCTGAACCGCCCTCCTTCTATCTTTAAATTGTGTCCCCTTGTTCTTGCAAGTCTGTTTTCTGAAAGATGCTACCCTCTTGGACTTTGCTGATTCCCTTGAGGTACTTGAAAGTTTCTATCATGTCCCTCTCCCTTCTTTCCTCAAGGGTATACATATTAAGCTCCTTTAGTCTCTCCTCACTGCTTCTCTTGCAGACCCTGCACCATTTTAGTTGCCCTCCTCTGGACTGCCTCTGTCCTGTCTATGTCCTTGCGGAGATGGGGTCTCCAGAACTGGACACAGTATTCAGATGGGGTCTCACCAACTGTCTGTACAGAGGGATAACAACTTCCTGTTTTCTGCTGCTGATGCCTCTCCTATACATCCCAGTATACCCCGGCCCTCCCTACTGCCTTCTCACATTGCTTGCTAACCTTAAGGTCATCTGATATGATTACCCCCAGGTCCCTTTCCTGTTTTGTTGTTGTTACTAGCTCCCCACCCATTGTGTATTCTTCCCCTGGGTTCTTGTTTCCCAGGTGCATTATTTTGCACTTTTTTGCATTGAATCCTAGCTGCCATACGTCTGACCATTCCTCCAACCTTGCTAAGTCCCTTTTCATCCTTTCCACGCCTCCTTGTGTATCAACCCTGTTGCAGATCTTTGTGTCATCTGCAAAAAGGCATACTTTTCCTTCCAGTCCCTCTGCAATGTCACTGATGAAGACATTAAAAAGGACTGGACCCAATACTGAACCCTGCGGTACCCCACTAGTAACCACCCTTTCTTCAGAGTGGACTCCATTTACAATTACCTTCTGTGTCCTGTTGTCCAGCCAATGTTTTACTCAGGCTACCACCCTGGGACCCACTCCCAGGCTGGTTAATTTGACTATCAATCTTTTGTGTGGGACTGTGTCAAATGCCTTGCTAAAGTCTAGGTAGGCCATGTCCACAGCCCCTCCCTGGTCTACTACTTTGGTCACCCAGTCAAAGAAATCTATTAGATTCGTCTGACATGACCTTCCCGCTGTGAACCCATGCTGCCTTGGATCCTGTGCTCCACTGACCTCTAGGTACTCAACTATTCTTTCCTTCAGAAGTGACTCCATCACTTTCCCTACCACAGAGGTCAGACTGACAGGTCTGTAGTTTCCTTCCTCTGTCTTGGTCCCACTTTTGTGAAGGGGAATCACATCCGCCTTCCTCCAGTCCTCGTGTACCACACCATCCTCCCATGATTTATTAAAAAGAGTAGCCAGTGGTTTCACTAGTTCCTTCCTTAATT
Organism: Neoceratodus forsteri; assembly: GCA_016271365.2. Classification (NCBI taxonomy): domain Eukaryota; kingdom Metazoa; phylum Chordata; order Ceratodontiformes; family Ceratodontidae; genus Neoceratodus; species Neoceratodus forsteri. The sequence goes on along the minus strand of CM028134.1, from coordinate 338,092,351 downwards.
CTTTTAGAATTCTGGGGTGAATTCCATCAGGAACCATTGCTTTGTCCACCTTCAGTTTTAGGAGTTCTTGCAGAACCCTTTCTTCTGTGAAAGGACTGGGATCGACCCCCCTATCAAGAGTGCTTCTGTTAATTGGATTAGGCACTTCCCCCTCCTCTTTTGTGAATACTGAGCAGAAATATTCGTTCAGTATTCCTGCTTTTTCACTGTCCCCTCAGCCCACCACCGTTCATTCTATTCAGCCTCACTATCCCTGCCTTTGTCTTTCTACTTCGCTGATGTACCTATAAAGGTTTTATCTCCTTCTTAACTGAGTTGGCTATCTTTTCCTCAGTTTGGGCCTTTGCTATTCTGACTTCCCTCCCTGCTTCTTTCTGCCTTAACTGGTACAGCTCTCTGTCCTGCTCCTTCTGTGTTTCCTTATACTTCCGGAATGCTATCTTTTTCTTCCTGACTTTCACAGCCACCTCTCTTGAGAACCATAGTGGCTTTTTCTTTCGTTTTGATTTGTTTATTTGCTTCACACAAAGGCTTGTTGTGTCTGTGATGGCAGTTTTGATAATTCCCCATTGTTGCTCCACACCTCCTTCTAGCCTGTTTGCTAGTGCTTTTCTGAGGCACTCTCCCATCTTGCCAAAGTCAGCCCTCCTAAAGTCCAGTACCTCACTTTTGTATGGCTTGACTCTGTAGCTGAGTTCTAACGTGAACCACACTGTTTGATGGTCACTTGTCCCCAGATGGCAACCTACTTCTAGATCTGAGATCCTCTCACTGCCCCAGTTTGAGAGTACGAGGTCTAAGATTGCTCCCTCACGAGTGGGTTCCGGAACTAGCTGTCTAATGCCTGCCACCTGTAGGGCATCAAGAATGGCCCTGCTCTTGGATGTGGCTGCAGCAAATGTGCTCCAGTTAACATCTGGCATATTCAGGTCTCCCATCAACAGTATCTCCCCTTTCTCTGCCATTCTAAGAATGCCTTCTATCATATCCTTGTCCATTCCTTCCCCTGACATGGGGGTCTGTACACAACCCCTGTGCGGATTGTGGTGCCCTTTCCAGTCTCCAAGGTGACCCACAGTGCCTCCTCTCCTCCCTGTTTACTCTTTTGTTCAGTTGCTTTTATCCCTTCCTTTACATAGAGAGCTACTCCTCCCCCTCTTCTCCCCTGCCTGTCTCTCCTGTAGGTTATGTACCCTGGTATGTTAACATCCCAGTCATGGTTCTCTGTGTACCATGTTTCTGTGACTGCTACGATATGCAGGCATCCCTCTTCCATTAAGGCCACCAGCTCAGGGAGCTTGTTGCCCAGACTACGGGCATTGGTGCTCATTACCCTCCATTTCCTGATGGCCTTACCCCCTTTTGCCCCATCCCTGTCCTTCTTGCCTTTGTCACTTTCTCCATTTACCCCTGCCCTTCTCCTATCGACACCTCCATGTTGGTGTTTGCCACACTTACTACCGTGATTGTTTGGGGGCTAGGATTTCCTGCTCCTTTCCAGTGCCTCCCCCCTTGGCTAGTTTAAAAGCTTGCCAATGAAGCATTTAAACCTATCACCTAGGATCCTGGTTCCCCTCCCGGACAGATGCAGCCCATCATGCCAGTGGACCCCCAGTCCCCAATGAAGCCAAATCCCTGAGCTCCACACCAGTTTTTCAACCACTGATTGAATCCCACGGTACGGAACATCCTAGCCTCTCCTATGCCATAAATGGGTAGCACCTCCGAGAAGGTTACCGTGCGTGCTACTTGACTAAGGCCCCTCCCCAATTCCACAAACTCCACCTCCACAACCGAAATCAGGGGCACTGACCAAGGACTCTCGGTCGGGTCAAGGCCTGCCGCACAGGTTGTCTGTCACCCTCACTCCCGACCGTCCTTGGCAGGTGGAGGGTGGCTCAGGCCCCAGGCAGCTCTTCGCAGACTCCTCAGAGTCCAACGACTCCTCCCTGTTCTCCAGGCCGGTTGACCTGGAGTCCTCCGGGGGCCAGTTGTTGGAAGAAAGCCCATCGTCCTTCATGGGTTTGCTTCAGCTCATCTTGGAGTCCACCAGGATGCAGCTTGAGCCCGTATCCAAACGGGCCAAGTATCCCCTGACGGAGATACTGGACCGAGGGGATTCCGCCACGGAGGCCTTTCCAGTGGCTGAGGCCATTGTTGTGCCAGCCTTGGAGCTTTGGCAGCGCCTGCTTCCTGCGCCTTGGCCAGAATGGCCAGGAAGTATCGGTCTCTACGGCTCTTTGCCTGGGTTTGGAACACCCCTCTGCCGAGGGTTGGTCACCGACAGTGTTTTCGGCGTTCGGGGAATGCTGAGACATGGACAAGCCCCCGACAAGGGTCAAAAATCTGGACTCGCGGGTGCAAGGTGTACGCTGCGTCCTCCCTTGGCCTCCGCCAGGCCAGCTCGGCCGTGCTGATGGCACACTTCTCCCACGCCCTCATGGGCTCCCTGGATGAGGTGATCCCTCATCTCCCGGATGACCTGCAGACCACGGTCCGGCAGGTTCGGGACCAGGGTAGGGCAGTGGCTAAACAGCAGCTCCAAATGGCTCTGGACATAGGAGACTCCTGTGCCAGATCGGTTGCGGCCGCAGTGGCCATGCTCCGCAGAGCATGGCTGAGGATATCCACCTTCACTGCGGATACCCAGCACAAATTGGCGGATGTCCCCTTCTTGGGGACCGACCTCTTCGGCCCTGGAGTGGAAGGTCACCTCCAGCGGATCGAGAAGTCCAATGCCACTCTGGACTCTGTCACCTCCGCCCAGAAGGACAAAGGCCACCAACAACAGCAGCACAAGTCCTTTCGCCCTTCTGTGCCTGCGGCACATCCGGCCCACCAGCACCAGGGCCAGCAGGCTCGAGCTTGGCAACCCAAGCCTGTGGCTTCCTCCAATGGGAAGCAGGGAGGTAAAGGCCCAGGAGGTCCCTCGACCAGTCCCTCCTCCAAGCCTGCCTAGTGCCGGGTTGAGAGGTGTCGCCCCCAGCCTCGTCACTCTGCCCTGGGTTCCCCCGTGGGGGGACGGCTCCGCCACTTCCTTTCCGCCTGGTCTGCTATCACCACGGACCGCTGGGTGTTGGAGGTGGTAGGAAAGGGTCTCCCTCTAGAGTTCAAGCAGGCCCCACCCTTCCGAGCCGTCGCCCCTCGGGGGGCCACGGGGTCCGCAGCCTCTCTGTCGGTCCGCCGAGCCAATATTGCCCTGCTCCTCGAAAAAGAGGTGATCAGAAAGGTGGCAGATCCTCCTTCAGACCTGGGGTTTGTGTCCAGGTACTTCCTGGTCCCAAAACGGACGGGGGGCTGGCGCCCCATTCTCGACCTGCATGACCTGAACAGGTTCCTAAGGTCTCGGACCTTCAGGATGGTCACTCTGGCTCAGATAATCCCATCCTTGGAATGAGGCATGTGGTTCTGTTCCCTGGACCTTTAGGACGCATTCTTTCATGTCCCAATCCGTCCGTCCCACCAGAGATTCCTCCGCTTCAGAGCAGAGGGATCCCTTTACCCGTTCCGGGCCATGCCCTTCGGCCTTTCCCTAGCTCCCAGGGTCTTCACCAAATGCATGGCAGTGGTGACCGCATTCCTGCAGCGCCAAAGGGTCCGGGTGTACCCCTACCTGGACGACTGGCTGATTGCAGCCCCCTCCAGAGCGGAGGTGGAGCAGTCCAGAGATCTGGCCCTCCTGGTTTGCTCTCAGGTTGGCTTCTTCATCAACGAGGCCAAGTTGGAACTCGTGCCAAAGCAGGTGATACAATTCATCAGGGCAGAGCTCGATTCTCTACAACCCAGAGCATGGCTCCCGGTGGACAGGGCCGAGGTTCTTTCCTCCATTGTGCAATCATTTCAGGTTGGGCAATCGTGTCCTGCCTGGGACTTCCTGCACCTCCTGGGCCTCATGGCGGCCTCCACCAGCGTGGTCCGTTGGGCCCGCTGGTACATGCGTCCCCTTCAATGGGGACTGGCCAGCCAATGGTCACAGCACTTCGATCCGCTGGATCAGCTAGTGACAGTGACCCAGGGGATGTGGAACACTCTCCAGTGGTGGACTGTTCTAGCACATCTGCAGGAGGGCATCCCGTTTGTCCGCCCCGAGCCGACGGTCTCTCTATCGACCGATGCCTCTCTGGGTTGGGGTGCCCATCTGGGGGAGCACAGAGCGCACGGCCTCTGGTCCCCTCGGGAGTCCCAATGCCACATCAACCTGCTGGAGCTTTGAGCAGTTCGTCTAGCCCTCTCTGCCTTCGCTCCGTTTCTATTGGGTCAAGTGGTTCAGGTCCAGATGGACAATACCACGCCCATGTACTACCTAAACCGCCAGGGTGGGACACGCTCCATGCCTCTGTGCAGGGAAGCTCTCCGCATTTGGTCACTCGTGTGCAGCCTGGAAGTGGATCTCCTCGCCATTCATGTGGCAGAGCCTCCAACACCCTGGCTGATGCCCTAAACCGGATAGGAGCTGCGTCCCACAAGTGGTCTCTCCTGCCGGAGGTAGTACAAGATCTTTTCTCCCTCTGGGGCACGCCTCAGGTGGAGGATGCAAAGCTGAGACTGTTTCATGCCTGCCCCCCTCAGCAGGGCTCGCTGCAGGGAGATGCCTTCTCAAGGCCGTGGACCCCGGGCCTCTTCTACGCCTTTCCCCCATTTCCCTTGATCCACAAGGTGCTTCTCAAGGTGAGGAGGGACAAGGCGCAGGTGATTCTGGTAGCCCCAGACTGGCCCCGCCAGTTCTGGTATCCAGATCTCCTCAGTCTCAGCTCCAGGCTCCCGAGGCGGCTTCCAGCCCGCCCGGACCTGATCTCAGTCAATCAGGGGGAAGGTATTCCATCCAGACCTTCAATCCCTGCACCTGACGGCCTGGTTTCTGAGCGGCTAGAGTTCCAGGCCTTGGGTCTTTCCGACGAGGTCCTCAACATCGTTGAGGCATCCCGTAAGGAGTTGACCAGAAAATGCTACGCCTTCAAATGGAAGAGATTCTCCATTTGGTGTCGGGGCAAGGGCCTGGACCCTTCCTCCTGTTCCTTGGCAAGCATTCTGGACTACCTGTGATCCCTTTCTCAGCAAGGGCTTCGGTCGACAACCCTTAAGGTGCACCTGGCAGCCATCTCTGCTTACCGGGCGTGGGCCGGGAAGCAGTCAGTGGCGCAGGAGAAGGTGGTCGGGCGCGTTTTCAAAGACCTTGATCACATATCCCCTCCGGTGCAAGAACCTCCACCTCCGTGGGATCTACTGCTGGTATTGGCTCAGCTTATGGGCAGGCCATTCAAACCGATGCACAGGTGTGACATCTCACCTGTCATGGAAGACCACCTTCTTGGTGGCTATCACGTCAGCCAGAAGGATGGGAGAGCTGGTAGCTTTCGACGTGAGTCTCATATCTGGTCTTCCACAGGGACAGGTTGTCTCGCCCCACCGAAATTCCTTCGAGAGGTGGTGTCAGAGTTTCACCTTAACCAGGTGTTGACTCTACGGTGTTCCCACCCAGTCACACCTCAGAGTCTGAATATAGGCTCCATACTTTGGACCCTAGAAGAGCGCTCGCTTTTTATAAGGAGCAGAGGGCTGAAGTTCGGGGAGAGGTTCGCCAGCTGTTTGTCACCTACGCTGAAGCCGCACCTGGCAGACATGCAGCCAAGCGGACGATAGGCAGGTGGGTCACCTCCTGCATAGATCTCTGCTATAGGTTGGTGGGCATGGAGCCTCCCAGAGGGATAAGAGCTCATTTTATCTGCCATACCGCTGCATCGGTGGCTGCTTCCAGGGACGTCCCTATCCAGGAAATCTGCAGGGCTGCTTAGTCAGCACACACCTTCATCACCCATTACCACATCGACCTTGAGCCACGCCGGGATGTTGGTTTTGGGGCCTCAGTTCTCCAGTCTTTATTCCATAAGTAGGGGGTGTGCGCCTTGCCTCCCTCCTCCTGGAGAACTGCTAGGAGTCTGCCACACAGTGTGGATGAACAACATATCCGTGTCCCTAGAAATACAGGTTACTCACCTGTAACAAGAGTTCTAGGAATGGTATGTTGTTCATCCACACGACCCACTCGACCTCCCCGGCTTCGACACACAACCTGGCTTCCAGCGGGCTAGATCTGGCGTCCTGCAGCGGAGCCGAGAGTTTTACCACCCGGGTGGGTGGGAGGAGCCAGCTTGAAGACCTTCCAGCAAGATTTAAAGCAGCAAGGAACCTGCCAGACAGTGTGGATGAACAACATATACCATTCCTAGAACTCCTGTTACAGGTGAATAACCTGTATTTTCTGCTTTAAAGAGTAGCTGACGCCTTCAGAACAACTATAAAAAAACATAATAATTAGACATAGTCCAGCTTATATTTCTCATTAATTCTGTATTTCTCCTTACCATTACTTATTACTATGAGGTTGTTTGCATGAAAATAGGATCTTTGCTCCTGAAGGGTTCATCTGTTCCTGTTGCTTATTCCCTACCCGAGGTCGTAATGCATGGCTTGTGACATCACAGTTACTCCCATAGCAGCAGATTGTGATGTCACAACAGAGGATTATGATTTCAAGTAGGGAGTCTGCTACAGAGGCAGATGAACTCTAAGGGATACAGATCATGTATTCATGCAAATTTCATCAGTAATAAATAATGGGGTGGAGAAATCTATAGAATGTATACTGAATGCAAGTTGAAGTGCACCTAAATATTATTTTTTTAAGTTTTTTTTGAGGTGACAGCAGCTCTTTAAAATCTCAGTGTTTGGTGTAGAACAGTGCCTTCTCCACGTGGGACTGCAGCTCTGAGAGGTAAAAAAGGAGGTCTCTCCACAATGAAGGACAATTGGCATGTATGAGGGGTCCATATCTCAATATGACCTTAACTGATCTACATGGCTTGGTTTGCACTGGCAGTATTTGCTTAGCTGAGGCACTGTTCAAGTGAGCATGATGAAGACTGAGTTGCCCTCTAAACCCATGGTATAAGTGTCCCTGCTAGGTTGGAGCTGAAGTGCTTGGGAGGAAGAGTGTGGGGAAGCCTGCCCCACACCTGCATATGATGTGCTTCACCTGTAAATAAACGGAAGACTTTCATTCCAGTTCGGTCAGTTTCTCATATTTGTAAAACGTTAAATGAACCCCTCATATGCTCACTTAAGAATTTGTCTAGGGAGACACCAAATGAAATGAGGATGTTCAATGGAGGCATTATTTTTTTAAGCTGAAGAAGTTCTAGGATGCTGGAGTTTCCCCCGCAATCCCACTCTGGAAGATGAAGTGCTTGTCTCCCAGGGTGGGAGGGTCCATATCTCAGTACGATATGGGTAAGGAAGGAGTGCAATCCGGCACAAGGGTGCTGGACTTCAGGAGAATGGGGGAAGTGGTAAAAGGGTACCTGGCCAGAATTCAGCCTAGTATGGGCACTAACCAGAGGTGGGAGCTCATAATGCAGGGGATAGTGGAGGCAACCAGAACCTACAGCAAGGCCCAGAGAAAGAAGGCTAGGGCAAAGAAACCTAGCTGGGTGAGCAAGGAGGTCATGGAAAAGGTAAAGAGCTGCCTTTAGGAGGTAAAAAAAAAAAAAAAAACAGGAAGGCAGGAGGACGGGGAGAAGTACCTGAAGGAATCGAAGGAGGTGACAAGGGCAGTAAGGGCAGCCAAGGTGTCTAAGGAGCACAGGCTGGCGCAGGGCTTTAAGAAGGGGGACACGGACTTCTTCAGGTGCATCGGGGAGAAAAGGAGCTGTAAGGACCATATAGTAAGGATTATTTATTTATTTATTTATTTATTTATTTATGTCTTTGGTAACCGGGTAGGTGCACTGATCCAAAGGACCATTTTCAGTCATGACCCGGGCCACACAGTGGCAAAAACAGTACATATACAAACAGTACTGACAATATACAACACAAAATACATACCCCGCTTGAGGTGGCTGGAAAGGTATACAAGAGGTTAACTTGGTAAATAAGGACATTGTAAACATAAGCAATGAGTACACAATAAAAGCAGATGGTACAGGTAACAATAACAGTATATAATTGCAGTGGTTCATTTTCCATGCAGTAGTGCAGCTATACAGGTAACATACAATAATGGCATCTGATTACAAAGGTTCATGATTTGAAAGTAGTAGCAGCAACAATCCATTGTGCAGTAGCAGTGTAACACCTGCAGAGGAGACATTTGGTGTAGAAAAGGAGATCAAAGGGGGGGGTAGGACTAGGCAAGAGGGTGATGAGGGATGGGGCAAGTAGGGCAAGGACGATGCCAAGGTAGTTTCAGGTAGACCAACACGTTCATTGCATGAATTAGAGTAGGGGAAGAGGGTTAGGCTAGGGTGTCTTAACAGGTGAGGGGGGGAAAGAGGGTAGGGGTACTCTTAGGGCTGTGAGAGAAGGACAGGGGGTGAAGAAGGAGGGACTAACATAAGGAGTGGAGGCAAGTGCTATTGATTCAAGGAAGAGCATAGCTGGCAAGTAGGCGTCAGTGGCTTTGCACAGTGCAGAGACAGGTTGCAGCCATGAGGAGCCAGGCTTTCAGGTTTTGTTTAAAAGCATGGTGGGTGGCAGACAAGCAAACGGACAGAGGGAGCTTGTTCCACAGGGATTGAGCCACAATCGAGAAAGCTCGAGTTCCCATGTTAAAAGGTGACGAGGGGTACTTCAAGCGGAGGGATAGAGGAGGCCCTGAGATTCTTTGAGACCACTCAATCTGTCAGTAGGGGGTGAATATGGGGACTGGTTCTGGTTTTGGAGTGAGTTGCCTACCAGACAACCCATGGCATAATTAAAGCAACCTTATAGTGGGAGCCATCCCAAGGTTTGGTAGAGAGAGAGCAATGATGAGAGCCAAAAGGAGCTAGAAGGACAAAACGACATATAGAGTTGTAGGTTGTGTTTAGCCAAGAGAGCAAGGTAGAGGATAGGTGTGAGTAGACTGGGGAGCAGTAGTCGAGGAGGGGCAGTAGGTTTCCCTGAGAGATGGCAAGGTGGGCTTCATCAGATATGTAGTGTTTGTGTCGATACTAGGAAGGGGGTGGGGTGGGTGGAAGCTAGGGGTGATAAGACAGAAGCACTAAATGATTACTTCTGCTTTGTATTTACTCAGGGGGGGTGATACCCAAGGAGGGAGGACAGGAACAGAGGGGGAAGGGGTGACGGACGGAGAAATCACGGAGGGCAGGGTTGTGGAGGGTTTGAGGGCGCATAGTGGACAAGGCACCAGGCACAGATGGGATCCACCCCAGAGTATTGAAGGAGCTGGCAGAGGTCCTGGTGGGACCTTTGGCAGACCTATTCAATGCCTCACTACACTCGGGGTGTGTACCTCAGGATTGGAGGATGGCTCATGTGGTACTCCTCCAAAAGAGCGGCCCCAAGGATGAACTGGGGAACTACAGACCGGCGAGCCTCACATCCATCGTGGGTAAGCTGATGGAGACTATCCTGAAGGAGAGGCCAGTGGCCCTCCTAGAGGCCAAAGGGCTACAGGATAGCAGACAGCATGGCTTCGTAAGTGGCAGATCCTGCCAAACCAACCTAGTGGAGTTCTGTGACTGGGTAACTAGGCAATTGGACGGGGGCCATACCTGGACTTCAGTAAGGCATTCAACTCAGTGCTGCATGGGAGGCTGGGAAGTAAGTTAGAAGGCACAGGGACAGGTGCAAAGCTGGTGAGATGGGTAGGGAACTGGCTTTAGGGAAGGCAGCAGAGGGTGATGGTGGGTGGGGAGCTCTCATCCCCGAGGGTAATGACTAGTGGTGTTGCGCAGGGCTTGGTGTTGGGATCAGTGTTGTTTGGGATATTCATTGCAGACATATCATTGGGCATCAAGAGCAAGATCAGTCTGTTTGCTAATGACACCAAGATGGGAGCGGTGGTGGATGACCTAGGGGGGTGCCTGGGGGTTGCAGGATGATCTGGCAAAGCTGGAAGCCTGGTCGGACACCTGGCAACTGGAGTTCAATGCCAAAAATTGCAAGATGCTGCATTTTGGGGCAAAAACAACAAGGAAGAATTACCAGCTGGGGGAGTGCAGCTAGCTGAGACAGAGGAGGAGAAGGATCTGGGGGTGGTTATTACGGGGTCAAAGAATAACCCTGAACAACGTAGGAAGACCGCTGCAAAGGCCAACAAAATGCTGGGTTGCCACTATATAGATCATTAGTTGGACCACACCTGGAGTACTGTGTGCAGTACTGATGCCCATATCTGAAGAGGGACATGAAGTTACTGGAGGGGGTGCAGCGCAGGGTGACAGATATGATCCAGGGGCTGGGGGACTTGCATACGAGAGGAGGCTGAGGGAGTTGAACATGAACTCGCTGGAGGAGAGGAGGGACGGGTGATATGATTGAAACCTCCAAGTACATGAAAGGAATAAACTAGACAGGTATGATGGGGCTATTCAAAGTAAGTAAGGGAGGGAAGGGACACCCGGGACCATGATATGAGACTGGAGGAAGGAAGGTTCAGGAGGGAGATGAGGAGATGATATTATTTTTATTTTTTTTTTTTAAGAGAGGGTGGTAGCTGGGTGGAATGTGTTACCAGCAGAAGTGGTATCCAGTAGAACAGTGGGATGCTTCAAAAAGGCCTGGGACTGGTCAAGGGGAGGGTCATGGGAGGGAGGGTGGGAAGGAGGGGCAGCTGCAGAATGGGGTGCTAGCCGCACATTCGAGCAGACTTGACAGACCATTAGCCTTTATCTGCTGGCAAATTTGATGTTCGTATTCTTGCAGTAGCACAATTTTCATTGGCTAAGAATGCAGTAATTTGTGTGTCGGCTCATGTAGGCAGTCAGTTGATGTGTCCTTCCCTGCTGGCCGATCATACAGCAACCTTTGCATTGGCTTAAAATGGTGTGTGTGTGTGTGTGTGTGTGTGTGTGTGTGTGTGTGTGTGTGTGTGTGTGTCTGTACTGTGCTGGTCAGAGGAATGATGCAACCCTGGGAGCTGTGATTCTAGGGACGGGATTTGGACATGGTAATGTAGTGTAGGAAGGGACTTGGAGGCATCTTGTCTGCCTTGCCTGCTGCACGTCAATAACTGTACTCGGTTTGATTGCAGAGACGTATACAGATTTACCAACCAGAATGCTACCCCTACCCATGCTGTCAAACCCCCAATGCCATTCTCCCTGGGAAATCTGTCTAATTGTGCTTTTAAAGTTTGGCAAGTCACAGCTGTAACTACTTTACCAGGTAGGCCATTCCACCCTCTTTGTGAAGTACTGCTTTCTGTTTTCCCTTATCTTGCCCCTCCTTCGTTTTTTATTGTTTTTATAAATATTTTTACATTTTATCATGTCTGTCACAAAGACATAGTAAATAATGGCAAGCTTTATACGTTAGAAAACAAAATTACATTTAGCAGCACAGAAACAGACAATTTTTACATCCACTTAGACCACAGTACATTAAAATTGGTTCTGTGTAATAAATTAAGCACTGTTCCTTAGCCTAGGGAAAGGATTAACCCTATCCATCTACCTATGGAACATAAAAAGTAACCCTTTAATAACACACTTCCATCCATTAAATACTCACCTCATCAACTGCTTTTTGAAGTGGGCCCCAAATTCCCCAATATTGGACATCTGTTTATGAATATAATGTTTTTTTTCCCTGTTTGCATACTGTCTAGAAATACATTTTTCCAAACCTCAATACTGGGGGTAGAGAATCCTTCCACATGTGCATAATACAGCATTTTGCTTTCATAAGGGTGAATTGTAACACAGTTACCTTCCAGTTTCCTGGCATAATTTGAAAAGTGGACGTTAAAAATAAACGCATTTCAGGCTTGTATTTGTCAAACATCCAAGATCAAATTTAAGCAGTTCAAAACTTGAACTCCAAAAGTTTTAATATAGGGACATAATACTATTACATATGCATAAAAAGATCGCTTTCTCCGCAGTGTCTGTTACAATATGCTGACATATCTGTACTAGATTTGTTTAACAGATGAGGAGAGTAAGACTCTGTGTGTTAACCGCCCCCCACCCCAAACACACTACTTTACACAGTTAGCTACCCCGGTACCCTTGACTGGGCACAAACTACTTCAGAAATGGTACCATCCCTAGCTTTGGGATTGTATACCAGGCTCATTACTTCTAGAGGTCAAAAATGGGATGGGGGTGTACGAAAGCATAATTTATGACCAAAACCCAGGTCCTGGGGAGAGAACTTTTTTTGCTAGGGCTATGCTAGACCTATACTTCTGGAGGGGTACCCAGTAACTCCACAACAGGAAGCAAAAACGTAAATGTCCAAACCAGAGTTGGGGTTCTAGAGTGTGACTTTATTCCAAAAGATGTTCTCTAAAGCAAGGGTGGACTCCCAAGATTTACTCATCGTGGCACAAGGAAGTACATAACAGAACGACTGTATCCGACAGAAACTCTACGTATTCCCATTTTTCATAGAACATCGAATTCTCTTCAGTGACCTTGGCCTCAACTGAACATTTCTTCTAGTGGCAATAGCCACAACTGAGCACACATTTCCCATATGGCATAGGACTTTAAAAACTTCTTCAAATGGCAACTGGCCACAACAAAGCACACCGGGGCTCATTGCTAGCACAGCCCACTCCACAGGGTAAATTTCTCTTCAGACATTGGTCACCATGTTCAGAATAACCAAGCACCCTTATGGAACCTGTAGTGCTGAACTGGTTACTCCATATGGGGGCTGCCCACCCTTTGCTTCCAAATTCATACCCAGCCATTCTTTCAGAGCTGCACCTTAAAACTTCTTGAACACTCTTTGGTAAATGCATCTTTGAATGAACTTTCACATCCAGCATTTAAGAAACAGTACTCTGGGAGTGTAAGAAATTAAAGTCCTGAACAATTTGAATCAGTCTGCCTCTGGACCCCGCAATTGCCAGCCAACTTTACAACTGAGATAAGTCTCAAACTTCAGAACAGAAACTGGTGTACCTTTCCCTTTTAACCAGAGAAACACCAAAGCACAGGTACTTTTTTCTTCAGGAAGCACAAAGTCAAATCTACTCACAGTTAGAACAATACAGGCAGCTTCATATTGTCCTGGATCAAATAGGGGATTGCCCCTAGGATACATTCTCTAGCAGTCCTTTTCATCCCTCCAGGGATGAAAATCAGGCGATCTTGCTGTAGACAATGGGTTCTACCACTTCTCTTGGCAGTTTGGTGACTTTCAGGACTAGGGTGAGAAGATAGGCTGTCCTCTCAGAGCCCACAATTCAGCCCTGCAGCCTTCACTCCTCACACTTCAACTGCTGACTCTCTCTACCAACTCTCTGTGACAAGTGCTGACTACCAACTGACCCAAGATTTTAAAACTCCCCACTCACAGCCAGCTGCTGTGGCTTATGCTGCTGCGAGAGTTCTGAATGACCTCATCTCTCTCCTCAGCTGAGACCGAGTAAACAAGAGAGTGAGTAGGTGAAAACCCCATTTAACTAGTTATTCACTAGCTGCCTTCCCTACTTAGCACTGACACTGATGGGATTCTAGTAACCCCATGGGACTGGGTGGTTACACGTGTATTATATAAAATTGTATTGATTCATTCTGTTATTTATGCATTTATGCCATGTTGAACATGTGGTCTCCCATTTCTTGTCTGCAATATTAATTTGTAAATCTTTCTCCCATTTTTGTTTTAAAGTCAACAAGTCGTTTTTTATTATTAATTAAAAGGGAATATAGTTTGGATACAAGTTTCACTTTATTAGGTGCCACATCCAACAGGTCTATAATGTTATTATTAAGGCAAATGTTACCTTTTTGTGCTAAATTTGTTAGAGCTGATCTTATTTGTAAATAACTGAAAAATGTATTTCTTGGGAGATTGAATTGATCCTAAAGTTGTTGAAAGGATTTGAGCATGTTCATTGTATATGTAGATCAGAAATGGATAGAATATTAAATGTGGTCTACCTTTTAATACGGAATGAATCAAATATGGGATGGAATTTGTTACCAAATTATTTATTTAGTTATTTGTTTATTTAAAATCTTGGTAGCCAGGATAGGCACGCTGAGCCAAAGCTTGTTTTCCGGTGTGACTCTGGGGACTGTACATGAGGAATACACAGAGGAACAGTATACAATATACAGAGTACAATATACATATAAAGGAGACTTGCAGGGCTTCCCAGTGATTGTGTGGCTGGCTAGGATGGAGCATGAAGGGAGGAGGCAGCAATATAGGAGCAGAGGGGAGGAGTCTGATAAGATGTTTAAAAGAGAAGAGAATAGGAGAGGTGCAGAGATGTAGGGAGAAGAGGTTCCAGAAGGAAGGGAGCCTATAAAAGAAAGCAGCCTGCCCAGTATTGGTGCAGTAATAGGGGGAGTGAGAATGAGCGAGGGTCCCTGGTACACAGTGAAGGAAAGGGCAGCTTGAGACAGCTTGGATGAGAGGTAAGGGGGGAAAGGAGAGTGAACCAATGTTTTGCAACAAGGGTTAGTGAGTGAGTAGATTGCCTGTGAGAGAGAGAGAGAGAGAGAGAGAGAGAGAGGAGAGGGAGAGGGAGAGGAGAGGGAGAGGAGAGGAGAGGGGAGGGAGGAGAGGGAGAGGAGAGAGGGAGAGGGAGAGGAGAGAGGGGGGAGAGGGGAGGAGGAGGGAGGGAGGGAGGAGGAGGGAGAGAGGGAGAGGAGAGAGGAGGGAGAGGAGAGAGGAGGGAGGAGGGAGAACACACTGCAGTGGTGGAGTGTAAGGAGGGCATTAGTAGCAAAATGGCTGAATGAGTTCAGGAATGTGTCTAGTTTGGAGAGTGAGGAAGAGGGAGCAGTCTCATAGACAACATCGGCAAATGTTGGTAGAATCATTTTATGGACTCATTCACGACGAATAGGGAGGGAGAGGCACTCCTTGTTTCGGTAGAGTAGGCCCAGTTTTGGTCATAGTTCAGTGCAGATAGAGTTGATGTGGACAACGTAGTCCAGGTGGTTGTCTATCCAGACCCCAAGGTATTTAAATTCTGATACACAATCTCGAGGGATGCCATTTAAAGTGGTAAGCACTGGTAGGGACAGGGCTCTGGCTAGTTTTTGAGCAGTGCCAAAAATCATAGTGACTGTCTTTTTTTGTGTTGACCTTTAGGTGATTTGCTTAGAACCATGAGAGGACTTTATTAATGTAACCCGGGCGCCACCACCCAACAGGCTACTACCCCTGCCTGCTTTCTTAACTACAGGTTTAGAGGCCTGGGTTCTACTGTAACTAGCCCAAGGGCCTAAGGGCTAGCAATAATGCTAATGATATGGTGCCTCCACCCAGAGTAAATTTCAAGTGGGTTGGATGTTAAGCTAGCACAATCCTCTGGGAAGTTGTACTTACCCATAGCCCCAACTAGTGGACCCACACACTGACTTGTACCAAGCACTTTGCTTAACATTCAAGTTACAATTAATAGTGAGAGCTAATAATATGCTTACAGTTACCCCTCTTACCAGCAGGGTCTGGACTTCTTAGACCCCCCCCAACCCCCGCGCACCTGGAAAGAAAGTTTAAGAAGGCCAGCAATATGCCTTTATACTGTTCCCAGTATTCAACACCCTGCAATAATATGCTCAGGAAGCAGTTTAACATTTAAACAGTAAAGTGATTTATTTGGGGAGGTTAACAGGAGGTGGGCGTGGAGATCAATAGGTGCTGTCAAGAAATGATTAAGTTTTGCTATTAAATTGACAATCAAAGACATTCATACCCCTGAATCTACTCAGTCACTGAGATCTGGGTACCCAGGATCTAAGATGATGTAGGTCTGAGCGTTGCCATGGGGTGGCCAGTGTTGCAGCTGGTTGGGGCCCGTAGACAAACGTATTTTTATTTTTTTATTTTATTGAAATCTAGGATTACAAATACCTTTGAGCAGGAACTGCTCTTTACAAAGGTTCCACGTCGAATGGTTGTTTTTTTTTTTTTCTGTTGGCTGCAGCCATATTCACCAGCACTTTAAATATGAAAGGAAATTGTAACTCCCAGGCCCAATGGCCTGCAATCACAGGTAAACCACAATGAGAACTTTGAGCACAGATCAGATGGCAGTTTCTTTGTATTAGATGTTGCAGGTCCAGGACCCTGTTGTACTCGCTGCACCAGGACCTCGGATGCTGGGCTGATTTCCACGCTGACTCCTCTTGAGGACTGGTTCTTTGACTGATGGCTACAGCTGCAGGTTGCTTCTTTCGGGACCCAGACCATGATATAGGGACCAGGGCTTGCACGACTCATCCCCACGTCCCGGCTTTGCTCCCAAGGGTGGCCACAACACCCGATCTTCTCTGCAGGAGCTGACTCCCCATGCTGGTTCTCTAGCAACTTGTCTCTCAGGATCAGCAACAGTCTTTCAGCAACACTTTCCGGCATCACTGGTTAAAAAAAGAAGAAAAAAAAATTAATTTTGGTACAGTTTCAGATAGGCCACCTAGCTTATCTGCTTGCAAATGGCAGTCCTGGAATTGTAAACTGGTCGAATAAACGCTGTGGTCTCCTCTCAACAACAAAGCTGGAGACAGTTTTATGGCCCCACTTTTAGTTCTAGGCCATGACCTCTGATGCAACCAGGCTTCCCACAACACATGCCTGTAGGGTCTTTTAGGACTCTGACCCCCTCTTAGTCTGCATCTTTTGCTTTGGGGAATTTCTTCTTTTCTCCCACTTGGAGACTTTTAACGCCAGTCTGCTACTCGGCAGTCCCCACAGTTCAGGAAAGTGGGCCAAGAAGAGAAATGGCTGGCCTCTCCTCTCGATTCCCGAGCTGAAGACAGGTTTCCTCACAACACAGAAACTCGTGCCACACAGTCAGTTGTACAGTTTTCTCTCAGCTGAAGGAAAAACAGAATACTGCAATCCGGTTGGCTGCCCAGGCTGTCAGTCACAGTGCTCTGACTGGGCAAAATGGGTGCCAAGCATCAAGTTCACAGCTTTTCCCAGCAGTCACAGTTTGAAGACTCGATAGGACCCTTGAAGTTCCGATAGGCCCATAACGAGGTAAAAGCATCATCATGTCAACTGGCTGCTTGTAATGTAAAAACAGTTCCAACATCAAAGTTCATTTTAAACATAACAGTTTGCATTTAACAATGAACAATCACAGCATTGAGTAAGGCTTCATATACACTGGTAAGCGACTATACAATGAAACACATCAGGTTACTGCCTGGCTGGTTGCAGACTTTGATTTTTCCAGAAACCAGTACAGGCTATTCACTGCAAAGGCAGGGCTGAGCATCTTAAAGTGGCAGTGCAGTGGCATCCATTCACACATTCACGCAGGAACCAGGATTACAGCAATACCTCACTCTGTGCCATATTTACAGCACTGGACTTGCCAGGCTGTCAAAGGTAGAGCACCATCTGGGACCCTCTTCTGGCAGAAGAACATTGTGAGGTCCATGGAGACAAATAAGCCCACCATTTGGGGGGTGGGTTACATTAAGATCTTGCTGGAATGGGGCATGTACATCGGAAGTGGAGGGCCCTGAGGCAAATAAGACTGAATCATCTGCATACATGTGGATAAGGGAGTTGGAGCACACCATAGGGAGATTATTTATAAAAATTGAAAAAAGGATGGGACCCCAGCGCAGATAGGGACGGGAGGGGAGGCGATATGGATATGTTTGTTGTCTATTATTAAGATAAGAGGAGAACCAATCCACTGTGGGAGGGGCCAGCCCTGTGGAGTGCAGCTTGTTGAGAAGGATGGGGTGTGAAATGGAGTCAAACTCTTTTGTCAGGTCCACAAAGATCATGGCTGTAATGTGTCCCTAGTCCATAGCAGTTGAAATATGATCTGTATCCCGCAGAAGGGAAGTTGCAGTTGAGTGGTTTCTTCTAAACTCAGGTTGGAAAGGGGAAAGGCAGCCAGAGCAAGATGGATACTTGGACAGCCTTTCATGTGCATGGGATTCCTGCAGTTTGGCAAGTGCAGGGAGGAGAGAGAGATGGGTCTGAAGTTACCCAGGATGGAGGGATCTCCCCCTTTATGGAGGGGTAGTACTTTTGCCACCTTCCATGCCTGAGGCACCATGCAGGAGGAAAAGGAGAGATTTTAAAATGTTTGCTAAGGGAGTGGCGATTGTTGGTGCTGAGAGGCAGAGGAGCTTAGGGTGCACAGCACTACATTTATTTGGGGTTAGGAAGTCTAGGGCATGAAGGAACTAATGAGGGGAAACTGGTGAAAAGTGGAAGCCGTCGTATGATGGTGTGGGGGGAAAACGGAGGAGGTACAGGTAGTTAAAAAAAAAAAAAAAAAAAAAAATTTCAGCTACAGAGGGCGGGTCTGCGATTATTTAGCCGTTTAGCTTCAGATCTAGGAAGGGGAAGGGGTCTGGGCTGGAGAGTTGATTAAGGAATGGACCATTTTCCAGAAAGAGGCAGGAGATTGGGAATTCTCGATTTAAATGTCGTCTTTTAAAGTATTCAGACTTAGCAAGTCCGATTTCCTCTTGTATAGGCATTTCCTACTTATTTATTAATTTTTTTAATAGCTTTTTTCTGGTTTTTCTTCCCGGCATACGGCCGTAGGTGCGTGTGGAGGCACGCACACACACTGGAAGCCAGCTCAACCCCTTCCACCCACCCGTACTACCGCCCTGCCCGCTTACATTACCCCACTGGACCTCCACCCAGTGGGGAACGGAACTACGGGCGGGGTCCACAACCCACCTCCACCACCCCCGAGAGAGGAGAGCAGCCTAACGGCATGCTCGATCCTGTTCCTCCCACCCCCTTCCCCCATGCCGGCACCCCAACGACCTGAGGTCATTCCCGAATCCGGGTCATCGGCATAGTGCGAGGTGTGGCGTCCAGCATCTCAACCCTCAGCGCCACCAGGCCAGCCCCGTATAGGCATTTCTAAGAGTTTTATAAGCCTGCCGGTCCTGGGGGTAGTGAGAAAATTTCTATCGAGATCAGGCCTGGTCACAGAATTTGCACAGGGCAATAGGTTTTGCAGTAATCCAGAAAAGGGGACGCCTCCTGACTCTGGTGCATACCATAGGGGCATGAATAGCCTAGACCTGAGTGAGGGTGGATACAAAGTGACTGAGGACAAAGTCCACTTCAGCAGATATGAAGACAGGTGTCCAGTCAGTGTGGGCAAGATCATGTAAAGAGGGCGGCTACATTTATGGAGCGCAGAGAGCAGAACTTCATATATTTAGGAGAGGTTTGAGGGAGATGAATCTTTCTAACACAGTTAAGTAATACAGTGGTCACTCAGGGCATTAAGTAGAACTCTGGCCTCAGTTATACGGTGTGGGTGGGAGGAGAGCACCCAAGTCAATGAGAGTGTGGTTGTTCAAACAGAGGGGCCATTTTACTCATGGACTCTTTATATCCCAAAGTTGACAAACATTCTTCCATACCTGAATAGTATTCTTAAAGAATATATTATTTGGTCCCTTATATTGTTTAGCGTTAAAGTTTTGAGCCAAAAGATGTAAAATATTCAAGCGAGAAAGTTCACCAAATTCAAAGTGAGCCCAAAGTGGGGGGAGAGAAGCACCATATTTCCTTCAAGGGTCGTACCACGGCTGCCCAATGGTAAAATTGGAACTTGGGGGGAGTTTCAGCCAGAGTTGGTCATATTTCATAAATGTTTTTTGTATTTTTAATCTAGGATGTGCATTCTTCCATAGAACTCTTAACTGTTAGCTTATGCAACTTCATAAGATATTCTTTCAAAACAGCAAAGGGCAGAGCCTGGAATATGTATAGGAAGAGTGGGAGAATATTCATTTTAATAACCTGTACTCACCCCAATAAGGAAACGGGAAGATCCCACCATTTTTTTTTTTTTTTTTTTCAGATCCTGATCCTCGGCACTAATTAAGGGTTCTATATTAATACCCACTAATTGACTATATTTATTTGTAAGACAAACTCCTAAGTACACCATACTTACTTTTTTAAGTGCAGTTGGGAACTTCTGTAAGTTGATATTACAGTTGTTTAGATGTATAGGGAGAGTTTCCAATTTTTTTCCAATTAACCAGGACTGTCCAGTTATCCTGAGTATTTCCCATACTCATTGACCAGTTGTAGAATATAGTCTAATGCCACCTCAGAGGCTAAATTCACAAAATTCAAAAAGTATAGCGCAAATGTTTGCGCTGCACTTTGCGGTTGCGCAGGTGTTAGTTAAATCTTGCTATTCACAGTTAGTTATATCCAGCTGACAATAGGGCCAGGTGGAGGCAGCTGTAACCCCACTATCGCTAGTGCGAACACGAATAGTGCCACCCCTACGTGCAGCCAGTAATATGGCACTGCAATGAATAGCGCAGGTGCACTATTTCCAGTTTACTATACCAGCCATGTAGATAAGCGCATTGGGCATGCAAAACACTATGTGGCCATTTGCTTTCCCATTTACATGTAGCATGCCCCCACCATCTCCGATCACTGGCCCGAGAAAGACATTCTCCCTGGTGTTAGCAGTCCCTTCCCCAAACCCCCACCGCCAATCGCCAGCCCGAGTGTCAATATATAGGTTTTTCCTGGTGGCTAGTGGTCTGTCTCTCTCCCCCCTTCCCCCAGTGGATCGCCGGCTGAGGGGGGGAAATAACAGGACTAGTCCCTGGTGCCTGTGGTCACCGCCATGATCGCCAGCCAAGAAAAAAATAGTTCCTGGTGCCAGTGGTTCTCTTTCCCCCCCCCAACCCCCGCTCACCAATCACTGGCCCGGTACTAATACTAATATGTCTCCCTGGCATCAAGTGATCCTCCCCACCTAATGTCTCGCCTTGTGAGAAAAAGGTATCCCTGGTGCTCGGTGGTCCTTCCACTCACCGATCCTCAATGATGTGAGAAAAGGTATGCTTGTCCAGTGGTCCCTCCCCTACCCGATCACCCGTGACACACACCACACACACACACACACACACACACACACACACACACACACACACACACACACACACACACACACACACACACAGTGGATCCCTGGTGTTCAGTGTGGTCCCCCCAATCCTGATCCTCCGTATATGTAAGTGAAACCAGTCCCTGGTGGCTACTGGACCCCCCTCCCTGTCACCGATCTCCTGTACAAAAGTAGTAATCATTCCTTGACATCTGGTGGACCCACCGCCCTCCCCACCCCAATAGGTAGTATCCCACCACCCCATCCCAAACCCAGGCCGGCGAACAGCACAGACCTCCTCTTTCCACTACAGCAGGCTGCTGACTGAGTTGTCAGTGAACGTGTACTCTACGCAGTACACGCTGTCTATCAGTTAGTGCATACTGTATATAGTACGTCCTCATTGACACTCAGTCTGCAGCTGGCCGTTGGGGAGAGAGGAGGGCTGTGCCAGTTGCCAGCTTGGATTTGGGATGGGGGAGAGCAGGGTGGTGTGACACTACCTGCCAAAAGGGGCGGGGCATCTGCTAGGTGCTAGGAAATGGTTACCACTTTTTTAAAGTGGATTGATGATAGAGAGCGGGGTCCACTAGCCACCAGGGACTGATTTCACCTACATATATGGGGGATCAGAATGGGGAGGGGGGGACCACACTGAACACTGGGGATCCATTTGGGGTGGGGGTGTGTGTTTGTGGTGGGTGATCGGGTGGGGTGAGGGACCACTGGACACTGAGGATACCTTTTTCTCATATCGAGCGAGGGATCAGGTGGGGAGAGGGACCACTGGACACTGAGGATACCTTTTTCTCATATCGACCGAGGGATCAGGTGGGGGGAGGGACCACTGGACACTGAGGATACCTTTTTCTCATATCGGGTGAGGGATCAGGTGGGGGGAAGGACCACTGGACACTGAGGATACCTTTTTCATATCGGTGAGGGATCAGGTGGGGAGGGACCACTGGACACTGAGGATGCCTTTTTCTCATATCGGGCGAGGGATCAGGTGGGGGGAGGGACCACTGGACACGGGATTCCTTTTTCTCATATCGGGCGAGGAATCAGGTGGAGGAGGAGGGACCACTGGACACTGGGGATTCCTTTTTCTCATATCTGGCAAGGGATCATATGAACATACCAACATACAAAGCAGCCAGCAGAAAGTGGCCTTCTAGTCTATCTAGTCTGTTCCTATTGCAGGGTCCACAGCTTCAGCTACTGTCCCTGCCCCACTCCCTCCCATACTACCTACCCATGATCCTTACCTTCCCCTATGCCTATTCCAGCCTCTCTTAAAACTGCCTACTGTCTTCAATGAGACCATCTCTTCTGGCAGCGCATTCCAAGTGTCCACCACCTTCTCTGTAAAGAGGTGCTTCCTGACCTCCTCCTAAACCTCCCCCCTCCAGCTTAAGACTGTGCCCCTCATGTGATGGTTGCCAATCAGCTTAAAGAGACCCTCCTTATCCACCTTATTTATCCCTTTCAAGTACTTAGAGGTCACAATCGTGTGTGTGTGTGTGTGTGTGTGTGTGTGTGTGTGTCTGTCTCTCTCTCTCTCTCCCTCCCCCTCTCTCTCTCTCCCTTCCCTCCAATAGTACATGTTCAGTGCCCTCAACCTTTCCTCATATGCCTTACCCTGCTGACCTGCTGTCATCTTTGTAGCCCTCCTCTGGACCTTCTTCAGCAGATTAATGTCCTTTGTGAGGTGTGGGTACCAGTATTGAACTCCATACTCTAGATGCGGCCTCACCAGTGACCTGTACAAGGTACTATAACCTCCTCTCTCCTACTATTGATCCCCCTAGCTATGCATCCCTGAATCTTGTTTGCCCTTGCTGCTGCTTTCTTGCACTGTGTGGTGTACTTCAGGTAACTAGTGAGCATAACTCCCCGGTCCTTCTCCTCTGATGCAAATACCTGTACTCCACCAAGGTAGTACTCCGTCCTGGGATACTTGGCTCCACTGTGCATACCTTTGCATTTCTTTTGTCATTGAAACCAAGCTGCCAGATCCCAGATCACCTCCCCAGCTTTTCCAGATCATCCTGTAGGTCCTGTATCCCTTCAGCTGTGTCCGCTCTCCCGAAGAGCTTAGTGTCATCCGCGAAAAGACACATTTTTACCTTAATGCCTTCCCCAATGTAATTGATGAAGACATTGAACAACACCAGCCCCAGCCCCAGCACTAAGCTCTGTGGAACTCCTCTGGTGACCTCTCTGGTGCCAGAAAACTCCCCAACAGCCACCCTCTGGGTTCTGTCCCTCAGCTAGTTTTCCACCCATCTGGACATTTTAGCCTCAACCCCAAGATCCATCAACTTCCTGATCAAACTTTTGTGGGGCACAAAGTCAAAAGCCTTGCTGAAATCCAGATAGAGGATGTCTAACACTTTGGTCCCTGTCTGCTGTCTTAGTGACCCAGTCAAAGAAGTCAATCAGATTCGCTTGACACAATCTCTATTCCCCCCCCCCCCATGAACCCATACTGCCTCGCATCCTGGAGACCATGCACCTCTAGATAGTCCACCAACTGATCAGGTGGGGGGGGACCACTGAGCATTGGGGATACCTTTTTTTCATATCGGGTGGGGGGAGGGACCATTGAACACTGGGGATATCTTTTGCCTCATATCGGGCAAGGGATCGGGTAGGGGAGTGACCACTGGATACCAGGGAAGAAATATTATTGGTATTGGATATAGTATTGTATGGTGTAATGTTACTTGTCGCTTGTGAAAATAGGCTTTTAGCTCATCTTGCTAATAAGTATAAAAAATGAAATATCGGACTGGTGATCGGCGATCATGGTGGAGGGACCACTGCCACCAGGGACTATTCTTGTTTTTTGTTTTTTTTTCTGGTGGTGATCGCAATCATTGGGGGGCGACACTGGCACCAGCGTTATCAGGCTGGCGATTGGCAGGTGAATGGACTACTAGCCACCAGGAAAAACCTACATTTCTTTCACGTGAGGGTGGGGGTGGCAGCTGCAGTACCTCAACGAACCACTAGGGTTGCATGGGATTAAAGCAAGGTCCCAGTCAGCAGTATTTGCTCCACGCAAGGGAATCCTGCAAAAGGCCCTTGCAGGGAGCAAATGTTTTGTGTATCGGACTGCACTGATATGCAGATTCCCTTCCCCTCATTCGCATTGTTGTCCCCTCCACACTCTGCCCCGGCACAAACCCAGTTTGAGCACACAAACTGGGCTTTTGTGAATAGTAGCTCATAATTCAGCAAAACCGCGTTTACGTCAGGGCAAAGTTTTATGACTCTATCCCCTGTCTTTTTAAGATAGAGTAAAATATCATCTGCATATAGAGATAGTTTCAAAGACTTGTGATCCATATAGTTAAACCCTGCAATTGCTGGATTATTCCTTATTTGCCAAAAGCTCAGTTATTAATGCAAAGAGCAAAGGGGAGAGAGAGCATTCCTGTCTTGTGCCCCTGAAGAGTGGACATGTGGATGAAATAGTGCCGTGGGTCAGTACCCTGGCTTTTGGTGTGTTATATAGCCTTAATCCAGTTTAGAAAATGTTCACCTATATTAATAGCCTTCAAGACTGCAAACAGATAATGCCATTCTACCTTGTCAAATGCTTTCTTGGCATCCAGGGACACCACAATCGCATTGGGTTCCTATGTAGAGTATATAGTGTTTAATGCATTCCTAATGTTATTATGTCCCCTTCTTCCCTTAATGAAGTCTGTCTGGTCATCCTCAACCAGCACTGGAAGGACCTTTTCTAGCCTTAATACTAAAATCTTGGAAAACATTTTATAATCGATATTGAGCAATGAAATCGGATGATAAGATGTACATACCTGTAATGTCTTATCTTTGCCCTTTTGGGGGGATGACCAGGCTTCATCCAAAGGAAGATGGAAGGGTGCCTTTGAAAGAATTATATAATACATTTTTTTTTTTCCAAAAATATTTTGAGGTAGAGATGTGCAAAAAAAAAAATCATACAGCTTACATGTTATTACAATCTGTACAACATTACAAATATAGCATCCAGCATATTGACAGAAAGCTCACAATAGTCGTTTTTGACTCATATTACTACTCAAAGATACAGGCCAGGCGGAAGACCAGGCCCAATGATACACAAAAATACAGGTGTCAGGGAGCTAGGCCAGTACAGTAAAATAGGTACATGTTTCTCAAAAAGATAAATAAAGTGGGAAATGCCCAGTTGAGGGTGATAACCTGAGAGCCCCCACTCAGTATCTTAAAGAGAGGAGGGGAAATTAACAAACTGTGAGGATCCCCAACTCCACCACCTGAATAATTAGCTGCTAAACCTCTAGAAACTGTTTGGGATCTGCCCAGGGCATTCATCTGGGCCTGTTCCAGACTCTGGCAGGACATGAGGTTGTTGACCCAACGAGCAATGGAGGGCGGCGAGGGGGACATCCACACCTGGGCCACTGTCCTTCTGGCATTAATTAGGGCCAAAGATCAAAGAGGATTATTGTTCTCTCCATTAGGATGGATAGGATCCGCCCCCAGTAGCTACTCCAGCTGGGATTTCGAAGGGCTGTAACCCAAAACCAAACTCATTATATGGTGTGCAGAATGACAAAATGGGGAGACTTTAGGGCAGGACAGGGCCAGATGAATGAAGTCCCCCTCCACACCCATACATTTAGCACATTCCTTAGGTTTTGATTTATCCAGGGAATGTAACCTCAAGGGGGTAATATACGATCTGTGCATAAAGTTCATCTGAATCTGGCGCAGTTTGTTACTGTGTGAGCAGTGCTGGAAGTGTGCGCCTGCTAGCCTCCACGTTTTATTATCAATATTGATGAGCAAGTCCTTGCTTCAGTTTTCCCTGCTGCTGTCAGATGCCTGGGAATGAAGGCCTTGAATAATGTGGTAAAAAACTGAAAGCGGTCTTTGTCTAGGCTGAGGCAAAAAGAGCTCCTCCTCAAAAAGAGAGGGGGCCGCCCACCCATTTATAGCTGAGAGAGTGCAACCACATCTCTGTCAAACCTTTAGATACACAAAGAAATCACCTGGGTGGATACCCCATTCCTCACTAATGGCTTGGAAGTTTCTTTATCCTGCCACCGTCATATAGCTGGTCAATGGATATTAGAACCTTTCACCTCCAGCTCAGATTGCTTTGTACCAAAGGCACTGAGCACTGTCCCCTATTGTGAAGCACTGCGATCAGGCTAGAATGAGGGGATTCGTTACAGGGGCACCCAGTGTGCTGGTGCACCTCCAACCAGACCCCCAAGGTGGTGGCCATAAAGGGGATTGGGAAGTTTTTTGTGCAGCAGCTAGAGTGTCATTTCTAAGATTACCCATCAATGAGCCCTCCTCTAGACCCAGCCAGGGGCATCCCACAGCCGATGGGCCCACCTGCAGAAAAGCAAGCTGTGCAGCACAGTAATATGCCTTAACGTTTGGCAACTCAATACCCCCCTCACGGGGTTGTAACTGTGAAACAGTTCTCTTTATTCTAGCACTGCCCCCTGCCACAAGAATCTATGTATAATGGCATCTAGGGATTTGAAATGGGCCTTGGGGAGCTTAACAGGTAGTGACTGGTATAAGTAGATGCATCGTAGCAGAATTGTCATCTTCACTACTCCCACCCTACCAAGTAAGGACAGAGGGAACGCTGTCCACCTATCACAGTCCTCAGCTGTCCTAGACGGGAAGGACTTATAACTAATGGCATACAGGATCTGATTGATGCTGACAAGTGGATTTCAGCTGTGACACCATTTGTAACCCACCCAAATTGGGATTAGGTGGCCCTATCCAGGGTGCCCACCGGGAGTATTTCGCTTTTGGTCCAATTGACCTTATGCCCAGAGATTTTCCCATACACCTACATTAACTGATTCACTGCGGGGAGCTCCTGAGCCAGGTTCTGCAGATACAGTAGCAGATCATCTGTATACATGGCAATCTTATGCCCCCCCCCCCATGATCTCCCCATGGGCCCTGAGAGCAGCTGCTAAAGGTTCCAGAGACGGGACATATAACAGTGAGAACAAGGGGCAATGCTGCCTAGTACCCCAGCCAAGAGTGAAGGATTGGGAAAGAGCGTCATTTACAGCTACTGGAGCTTGGGGGTTAGTGTACAAGGTGTGAATCTACTTACAAAAATTCGGTCCCATCCCCAATCTTCCCAGCGCTTCAAAGAGGTACCCCCACTCCACACGGTCGAATGCCTTCTCAGCATCCAGGGCCAAAACTGCTGCACCATATTTATGTCTAGTCTTGCCCTATCTATATATTATATTTAAAGTGTGGCGAATATTGTGTTTCCCCTGCCTCCCCTGGACAAATCCCAACTGGTAAGTATGTATCAAGCTCACAATAAGGTATGTAGCTGGGAAGCCATAGCCTTAGCCAATATTTTGTAGTCAGCCATCAATAATGAAATAGGCCTATAAGAGGCGCACCATGCATGATCCTTCCTAGGCTTGGGCAAAACCGTTATTGTGGCAGACCATGTGGGGGGGGGGGGGCAGCTCCCTGACTCTCAGGCTTTCAACCAACATGTCATACAAGGGGTCTAATAAGAGAGCCTGAAACGTTTAAAAAAAAAAAAAAAAATCAATGGGAAGACCGTCAGGCCTGGGGGCCTTTCCTTCTTTAAGTGACTTAAGTGCAAGCAGGACTTCCTGCCTCGTCAGAGAAGAGTCTAGGCCACCTGCCGCCTCTTCATCTGACTTCTGAAGGGGGATATCAGAGAAGAAGGAATCGTAGTCTGTCTGTCTGTTCTGGATTCACTTCAGATGTATAGAGGGATTCGTAAAAGTCCCAGAAGGCCCTCCCAATCTCCATTGTGTCCCTCACCAATTGGCCTTTACCATTATGTATTTGACCCACTGTTTTCTCATCTCCTCATTTCTTTAACTGCCAGGCCAGTAGCTTCCCTGCTCGGTCCCCATCAAAGTAAGCCCCTGCATTTGTCAAAAGAATAGATCTCTCAAGCTTCAAGCTAATCATGGCATTATATTTCCATTTAAGCTTTTGAATCACTCTGTACAATCCCCTCGTGGGTTTAATTTTATGAGCATTCTCACAGGCTTCAATTTTTGATCTCAAGAATGTCGGCCCACCCCCCTCTTTGGCCTTTTTCCAATGGGCTGAATATGATATTGTTTGCCCCCTAACAAATGCTTTCATTGTCTCCCATCTAGTCCGATGCAAGTTGTCCTCCCTCCTATTAAACATCAAGAATTCTTGAATGCAGTCAGACATGAAGGAGACATATTTCTGGTCCTTCAACAAAAGGGGATCAAGCCGCCATTGTTTCAGCAATATGGGAGAGCCTGAGTCTCGCTGGTTTGTACAGTGGGAGCATGATTGGACAATAGAATGGGTAGATAAATCGCCACCCCCACCCCCATTATCAAAGGTGCAAAGACCAGGATTCTATCTAATCTGGCATACAAGTGGTGGCGTGCGAGAAAAAGCTATAATCCCTGCCCGAGGGGTTGAAGTGCCTCCATGCATCGACCAAACCCAGCTCGGTTTCCAGTTCCCCCATAGCTCTGGCATTCCTGGATAGAGCCACAGGAGTGACACTTGAGCAGTCCAATACCACATCAGCGACGCAGTTAGTCTCCTCCCAGAACTCATGGGCCCTCCCAGGCCGACATGTCTAAGGCCAATTTCTGGAAAAAAAAAATGGGGTCCTCCACATTAGGGGCATAAACTGACCCAATTGAGAACGTGCCCTTCCCTGGAAGAGACACCCTAAACAAGGCATATCTACCCGCAAGATCCACAATCTTCCCCAAGATGTCCGTCTGCAGGCCACGTGGGAAACAGGCTGAGGCGCCCCTTGCTTTTGATGAGAACATGGAGGACACCCAAGTGCCCCCTGTAAACTCAGCAGTTTTCAGAGCTTCTGATGAGGTCATATGCGTTTCCTGCAAGAGGATTGTCTGCCACTTCGATCTCTGCACCTCTGCAAGGACCTTCTTTCTCTCCAAAATGGATTTGAGTCCATTGATCTTCCAAGTTACCACCTTGATATCACTCCCCATTGTCCCAATCAAGAGAAATGCATCATTGCAGCCCACCTTCTTTTACCTATAGGGCATCCGAGAGCTTATTCAGGGCAGCATTGTACCCACCACAACCACCTGTACATATTCTTTTGTAGCTAGTATTACTAAATTTGCACATCTCAAACCTTTTTTTTATCTAAATCTAATAAAAGCCCATACCCCTCCAAACAGGAACAATCCCCCCAGTATCTCCCTTAACTCCCCCCCCCCCAACGGAATGCCAAAGGAACCCGAAGCCCCCCCACCTGGAGCATCCCAGACAGCATTTATTAGCACCCCAGGTCCAAGGACGCCCCGGTCAGAACCCCTGCACAGCACTTGTCTCCCTTTATCAAAGTACTTCCTCTTCAGAGGACCCAGACTCCCAACACAATGGTATCTGAAAGTAGTTCTCTTGCAAACAGGCGGTAAGAACAGTAATAATGTACATAAATTCATAGTCTGTTCAATAGTGGCACTGCGCATTTAAACAGAGTGAACAGTAAAATGGCAACTGTGTCAAGTAAAAGTCCGGGCAGCAGTCCTTCCAAAGCAGGCCACCAAAAGAAAATGCAAACAATAGCACTAGGCAGGAATAGTAAATCAAAAGTCATATAGATCCATTGATGTAGTGGCCTTAAACTGAGTCCCGCCACAAAGAGTAATCAAATTAAATGGTGAATTTCTGGTATAGATCCACTGCCCCATCGAGATGATTGTCTGCTGGTGAAAGAGAAAACTGTAATTAAAAAAAAAATAAGTAAGAAACCACACTGGAAGTCAACAGGATGAACAGCACAAGTAACCCCCTACTGCCCATATCTCTAGACATGATTGGGGTAGTGCGCACTTTCAACCGCATCTGTTGACCCAGGGGCCCTTTGAGGGTCTACAGCGAGAAGGCCAAGCATGGATGTTATAATATTAATGAGCTAGGCCCCATCAGCAAGAGACTGCTCAAAAATTAAAAGTGCAGACCCCTGGGCACCCGCCATCCACCACATAACAAGGAGAAAGAAATAAGAGCCCAGATTGGAGCAACTTACCTGGCTGTGAGACAGTCAAGGCGGTGCCAACCGTGACGCCTTTCTTCTGGACTCCTCTTCCTCCACCCATTGCTCTGCTGCAGTTGGACACATAAAAAACTTAGGAGGCTGGCCAGCCCGGTCAATTTTGAGCTTTGCTGGATACATGAAGGTAAAAGACCAGCCCATCTTGAATAATTTGGCCTTAATGCTATTGAATTTCTGGCGTTGCATCTGCAGGGCCCGACTATAATCTTGGTAGATGTATAATTTAGCGTTGTTGAAGGAAATCTGACCTGAGCTTTTGGCCTTCTTCAGAATGAGTTCTTTATCAGCGTACCTTAAGTATTTCATCAGGCAGTGCCAGGGCCTATCCCCGGTTTAGAAATAGGTCCCAATCGATGTGCGCTCTCCACCTGGAATTCTGCTGCTTCGGCAGGAAGGCCCAAATTATCTACCAGCCAGTTGTGGAGTTCTTTTTAAGGGTTTCAGCCTTCTGTACCTTTGGGGAGGCCAATGATATGTAGATTAGATCTCAGAGTCCTATTTTCTTGGTCATCCACATGAGCGGTCAGCTCCTCCACTGTTTTCTTTAGCCCATTACGCTCCGAAGTGACCACATTCAGAGTGTCCTCCAGCTGCCCTACCCGGGTCTCCAGCTCGGCTATTTGAGTGGAATGGGCTGCGGAAGTCTCAGTAAGGCCCGGGACTACCCCTTGTAGATGTGTAAGCTGCGCCATGATGTTCATGAAGCCAGCTTTCATCTCTTGCTGCATCTGTAAGAGTGTGGCCGGAACCCCGGCCAAGGTTTTCCCAAGATCAGGCATGTAGTCTTCAGAATGATCGGCAGTGCTTGCAGCCGCTAGTTCCGGGGCCTGCAGCCCGCTATTCTGCTCTGCTCTCCTGCTCGCCTTCTTTGACGGTTGTACTGCGTCGAAATTTAGCCTTGCATGTTTATTCTTGTGTTTGGAGGTAGCCATAAGATTCAGACACTTCATGTGCACTGGCAGCTTTCATCAGCCGTAGACCGCCCCTTTCTAAGCAGTTTGTCCTGAGTGCCACGAGGAGAAAGCTAGCAGACGTCCGCCATGTTTCACGGGTAGCCCTGCCACCATATAAAATTTAAAGCCAAGGAATTATAGTCTTACTAAATGCTTTATAATGTCCAAAATTGTTTGTTGCCAAAGTGGTCCTTGTACAACAAGATGCACAAATTTTGGTGATTTTGATACCTTTTATTGGACCAACAGAGATTTACAGAAAATCCTTAAGCTTTCAAACCTACATAGTTCTTCTTCAGAAGGAAAATGGCGGGTCTCTTAAAAAGAGCTCACTTTTAAGTGCCCAGAACAGTATTAAAAAAAATATTTTATATATGAATGTGACAGATCAGGGAAGTATTTCGATAAAAAAAACACAAGAGATGAGGAAAACATCTTTGAAACTCTAGTTCTGGGTAGGTCAGATGTCACAGAAGGAATGTTATGTAGATGTAGGTCTATAAATTATGTAAGCAATAACACATGACAGGGTGTGCAGTAATGCTTAATTGCATGCCCCAGGTAGGTTGTGAGGCATGAGGCGCAGCAGAGTGCCCTCGGCCACCTGGGAAGTATGGTAATTTATGGCATTACTGCACACCCTGGAGTGTGTTATTGTGACTATAAAATGGTTTTAAGAGTTTAAAAAGCAGGGGAAAAGAAAGTAAAATTTGAGCTGTGTGGTAATTGAAATTCCAGCATAGTCATGTGACTAGTTTTAAGCAATCAAATTGCTTGTTTGATTCAAGCCATTTTATAACTAATGTTAAATGTCCTACTAAAGAGAAACTGGAGTGGTGTGTGTGTGTGTGTGCGCATGTGTGTCAGTGACATGAGTCAACCTGTCCACTCGGTGCTTGTACAACAGAGCATAAAATGCACTGCTAATTTCATCTGTACCTTTTTTGCCGTTACCTTTTTGGTTGGTGAGTGAGGGGAGGGCACGTGTGGTGCACATAACTGAAACCCAGGATTCTGTGCAATGCCCATGTTAGCATGTCATCCATGGCACAGTATGTGGGGTTAAGGCTGTGGATGATTATAGGACTACATCTGAGATTTAAAAAAAAAAAAAGCCTTCTAAAAGGGGAAGGACACACCCACTGACTAAGCTCATAGAGCGAATCGCCAGGGTTGGGTTACTGGCAGTAAGGTGAGATGCCTGAGTGGGGGACATAGTCCTGTACACAATTTTATTTATTTATTTATTTATTTAGTTAAACATCAGTTTAGAAACCTTTGAGCCAGAGGCTCATTTACAAAGGTACCTCGTCACAAAGAGGACATCAGAACAGTAGTACAAGGGACACAGTACTTACAAACAAAAAAGTTACAGTTCAATTACAATTTTGTTACAATAGAATACAATCTCCAACGAAGCAAAAGATAACAAAAGGTGCAAAACTTATGGTCGGGGGAGAGCTGGTGGGAGTAGAAGGGAGGGAGATAGGGAGGAGGCATTAGTAGGAAAGGAAGGGAGCAGCCAGTGAGCATTGTCAAACAGAGTATATATATATATATTTTTTTTATTTTACACTAGGCTAGCGAGCAGTTGCATTTGCTAGAGCTAAGCAGGAAGTTTCTGAGCCTGGGCTTAAAGCAAGCTAAGGTTAGTGAGTTTGAGACACTGGCAGGGAGGGAGTTATACCAGTGGGGGCTACGGTGAGGGAAATGCCCTCGGACCTTGAGAGGTCCTGGCCTCGGAATAACTAGGGTAGCTCTTGGACGCAGCTGCGCGTGGATTTGTGGGTCAGTGCAGTACGGGGCGAATGGGAGTTGGATAGGCCAATGGGGATAGGATACGTGAGGGGTTTTGAAGGTGAGCTGGCATGTCTGATACATGAGTCGCTCTTCCAGGTTGAGTAGGGTAGCCAGGGTGTACAGCTCACATGTGAGGTGAGTCTGGGAGCACCAGTGATAAGTCTGCAGGCCTTATTAACTGTGAGGCGTAACCTTGTTGAGGGCAGTCTGATCTGCTGGAGCCATAGACCCGGAAGGCCATAGTCAATGAGAGACATGACAGAGGAGGTGACAGCCAGGCGGAGGGCATCAGGAGGGAGGCATTTCTTGTGCGTGAAAGAATGCCTAGCCGTGAGTTGCGACAGAATTTAGAGCAGATATGTCCATGGAATGAAAGTGCAGGGTCAAAGGTTATACCAAGATATTTATAGGACTGCACCTGGTCAATGACAGATTGGTGTGGAGTGGACAGCTAAGGGAAACTTGCTGTACTTATTTTGGGGTGGGAGAAGAGCATCGTTTTTGTTTTCTTAAGGTTGATAACAAGTCGGTGCTCAGTGAAACAGGCTGCAGAGTCAAAGACTAGTTGGAGGGAGTTTTGTAGCAGCATGGGGTCATTGTGGGAGGCAACGAGAACAGCATCATCAGCATAGAGAAGCATCTTACCCGTACAACTGCTGGGTAGGGAGTTAAGAAAGAGTGAGAATAGTAGGGTCCAAGAATTGAGCCCTCACGGCACCCCAGAGCGAATGGGGCATGTTTCAGAGAGTACCGTTGACTTTCACACATTGGGAGTGGGAGAGAGATAGCTGGTGCACCAGGAAACAGGTCCTGAGGCAAAGCCTATTAGGTCGAGGGTGGAGAGCAAAAGAGGATGCTAAACGGTATTGAATGCTTTAGACAGGTCAATGAATATAGCACCAGCCAGGGCACCAGAGTCCAAGGAGGCATGGAGGAAGTTGGAAAATTCCAGGAGTGCTGTATTGGTACTATGGACCTGCTCTGAACCTGTAGTTGTTCAGGGCAGAGAACATTGTACTTACAGAGGTAGTCAGAGACTTGGGATGCCACAATTTTCTAACGCCTTAGAGAGGGGGAGAGGATTGAGATGGGTCGGTAGTTACCCGGAAGAGTCCTGTCACCACCTTTATGGACAGGGTAACTGTGGCAATCTTCCAGGCAGAGGGAATTGTCCGAGACAGAGTGATTTGTTGAAAATGCCGTAATAGGTGAGAGGACCTGATCCAGGACCTGGCGTAAAGGCAGGGATCAAGTGAGTCATTACGATGGTGTTACCTTTAGGGCTTTGCAAGTGAGGCCTAGCTTCTTGCATGGTGACACGACGCAGGTGGAAAGAGGGGCAGGCAATGGGTGGTGGTACAGATGGAGGAGGTGGACTGAAAAAGTTACCAGGAAGTACTGAGCTAAGGTCGGTAAAGGAGTTATTGAGGTGGGTGGCAATGAGGGCAGGGTCAGAGGAGACGGTACCATTGATGTTGAGAAGAGAAGGAGAGGGGGACTGGGAGTGACCATTCAGTTGCTTGATGTTGTCCCAGAAGCACCTGGGGTTCCCCCAGGAGGAGGTAAGAAGGCTTGGTAGTATTCCGCCTTTGCTGCGGATGGCCCAGGTGCACTGGTCTGGCGGCGGCATAGGACTGCCTGTCAGCTGAACGGCCAGTAGCAACACAGCAAGGTGCCAAAGATTGTCGTGCATTGCTTAAGTTGCCACAGTAGGGCAGGGTGATCCAAGGGCATGTTTCACTTTGGACCTCCTAGCAGTTATGGGAGCAAAGATATCACAGGCAAAGTTGAAAGTGCTTACAAAGAAGGCCAGGGCCAAGTCAAAGTTGGTTGCCCTCGTCAGAGGGGATCAATCAGTGTGGGCAAGGAAGCGCTTAAGGCCTATGAGTTCCCCAGGCCTAAGCCGCCTTCGAGAGGTGGTTTTGACCGGGGATGAGGGCCGAGGGGTTTCCCAGTTGAAAAGCACAGGGGAGTGGTCACTGAGGCAGTCAGGGAGGATTTGGATGTTGTGGATGTGGATTGGCCTGTTGATGAGGACCACATTTGGCATTATTTGCAGGAAATGTTTCTTTGCACTTCTTTTGATTATGAACTGTGAACTACATTGATGCACTGTATGGAAAAAAACATCGTGTGGATACCCATAAGGGACCCCTGTTGTTTCTTGCACTTAACTTACCTGTTTGCCTGGTGAATTTCACCTTGATGAAGTCACATAATTTATTAAGCAAAATAAAAACTTTTAAAATAAGGCCATGGCATAACAGAGTGCTAATTTACTGACATCTTGAAAATCCAGTATGTAGTTGCATGCCTTCAAGTGCATCCCTGTTTTTTTTTTTTGCTTTGGTTGTACAGTTGTATGGAGTTAAGCTGACCCCTGAGGATAGCAACAGCCCTATGTGTTGCACCATGTTCTGTGGAAACTAAAAGGGGAAGAACACCACACAGTGTCGGATGAATTGTAAGGGATACGCACCACAGTGATTGACAGTACATTAGTACCTCAGGAGTCATTTTTTTTTTTTTTTTTTAAACCCCTAAGGTAGTTCATTCACTGTAGGGAGTGCAGTCAGATGTGCGAGAATCTGTGCTTTTACCTTAATACTTCTTTCAGATGACATATAGGTATGTAGTGTCCTACTGAGACAAATCATCTCTTCACAAGGATGTTCTATCATCTTGTCATGCTGTTTCAAGTTCTTTTTTTATCTGATAGGTCCAGAAACGAAACATACTTTTGATTTTTTTTTTTTATTTTAAATGGAAGTAATTGTTGATATGAGGTCAAAAAATGATAGAACAGCAGGAGTCTCTTTTTCTGAGGTGTAGCCAGATTCCTTCTTTTCTTTATAATTAAATTGCCTGAAGCAATTTTGCACACTGCAGGTATACTATTGTGGCATATGTGTGTGTGTGTGTGTGTGTGTGTGTGTGTGTGTGTGTGTGTGTGTGTGTGTGTGTGTGTGTAAATCTTCCTCTATGATATAAATAATGCACCAGTAGGTTTTGAAAGCCACAAAAGGAGGCAAATGTGCCTTTTTTCAAGCTAGCTTTTTATCTCTATACCATGGACTTTACACCTTCAACTGGATCTCAGTGCTTCCCTAGCCCTGACTGCCGCCCCCCACCATCCACCGCTGCCTTAAGGAGAGAGTGCACCTGCAACTGTCCTATAGACAGCTCGTTGTTCATAGGTTTCTCTGGCTTTTTTCTCTGTCATACCAGGTGGTAGCTCAACAGACCTCACACCCATGTAGTGTCCTTGAGGAGAAGGCAAGCTTCCTGGCCCACTCCAGGGGTCACTGTGGTAGAGGAATTTGGAACTGACCATTTTCAGCCTCCCCTCCCGTTACCTACTGGCTTCCCAGTCTGCTTTCAAACTCGGGTTGCCAGCGTGGTACGCAGCAAGATCACCACTGAGCTATCGTGGGTGGCTTTATTAGGGTCTTTTCAACCTAATGCTCTCTCCCCCCCCCTTCCCCAGCCCATAGCCTTGTGATCCAAAACCAGGCTACAGATCCAGTGCCATGTCCTTTGGGTCTGCTGCTTCAAGCTAAAGGTCTGGAGCCCTGCCCCATGTCTGCTGCTTAACCTACGGTCTGCAGGGTCAATCTTAACTTTAAGCACAAGATCAGTTATAAATTTCTTCGCTTAGGGAGGTCCTGTGGGCTCTGCGCAAAGCAGGAGATCAGTCATACTTTTTCCATGGAGGGTCCTAGCGGCCCTGCCCAAAGCAGAAGATGAGTCTTAACTTTCTTTGGACAGGACCTCAAACCTGTAGCTTGGCGTAGCAGACCCATGGGTCATGGTTTTGGTTCTGTAGCTTGGCTTTGGGTCACGAGGCCAGGGGCTGTGGGAAGGGTGTGTGCGTTAGGGTTGGAAAAACCATAATGCCACATTTCCTTTTTTTGTGGCTTTGGACCCTAATGATGTATTAACATAAATTTTTGCTGTTCAAAAACTGCACCAGCTCTGAGCAATTTGCACTATGTCCTGGACCATGAAATTAGTAATAAAACTGATCCTTGCATGCTGGTAGCCTGGGTTTGAAAACAAGCCTGGGCCATCAGGGGACAGCCGGGGGAGAGAGGAGGATTGAGCATCCCATAAAACACTTTCCTTCTTTGGAGACGGCCACAGGTTCTGCTGTACTGCTTCCACCTGGGTGACCACAGGTGGTAGTGCAGTTGCAGCAACTTGCGGGGATGGAGGAGGCTTGCAGACACCACATCTAACCATGCATATGCATGAGCATGCACACATGGTGCCCTTGCTGCTTACATCCGAGAGAGAAAGGTGGGAGCAAATGGGAACACTTCGAAGTGTGCAGGATGATGCCCCTCACCCTCAGGCCCTGCTCGTCCGACTGGTCACTCCACCACCTGCACTAGAGAGCCAGAATGGGCAGCCAAACAACCCCTTGAAGAAACCACCACAGGACAGGAGCTGCACTGTGAGGTGGGAGGTAAGCGACAGAGAAGGAATTGGGCTGATCTGTGAGTCAGGGCAGAAGGGAGCAGCATCGGTAATGGGTTAAAAAGGATACTTTTTTTCTTATTTGTTTCTGCTCCTATGTCTCCTAGTCCCTGCTGCACACCCCATTGCCCCATCACCTACCTTCTCATGGACTTACTGGTTATCCACCACTTGGCCAGATCCACACATGGTTTTGGGTGGCCTGCCACATCAGTTGTGTGGTGCCTGCAGAAGGGGGGGGTGCCAGTTAGGGCCAGGGAATTTTCCTCCAGTTGTCCTTCCAAGGTATTAGTTGGCAGCCCTTCCTTCTTCTGGTAAGTTCGCCTGCACTACCACCTGGCCTCTATCCGGTGGCAGTCTCGCAGTGAGATGACGAATCCCCTCCCACACCAAGGGAAGAGAGCTGTCCCTGGGACGCTCGGTCCTTCCTTCCCCCAGCTGGATCCTAGTGACCCGTACTGGTTCCCAAACCCGGGTTGTCAGCATCTCGAGCAATAGCCCTGCCACTGTGCCAATGAGCCGGAGATAAAAAAGATACTTAATAAAAAAAATAAATTCAAAAATTGACCCTTGCATGTATATTTGGCCAGATTAAGGCCTGTCACCAGGTGTGGGTATACTGGATAATATTAACCAGGCAGACAGTCATTCAAAGTGCATAAGAAATGCCTGATGACGTTTGTCATTTTATTTTCTCACAAACATTCAAAATAAAAAAATGAATTCAAAGACGAATGCTACTTAACATCAGTAGCTTCTTACAGCGCAGTCCTGGATGTTAGAGCTCCTGAAGATCCACCTCATCTGTATTACTGTCCTACTCCAACAGTAGAACCTCTCACCTTCACACTCAAGGCTGATCTGCTGGATTTCCCCCCTAGGAGGGATATTTATAATAGCTAGTAGGGTCACCTATAATAAGGGTTCACAATAAGGACAGGGATGGGGCAGAAAGGGGTAAGGCCATCGAGAAATGGAGGGTAATGAGTACCAATGCCCGTAGTCTGGGCAGCAAGCTCCCTGAACTGGTGGCCTTGATGGAAGAGGGATGCCTGGATATCGTAGCAGTCACAGAAACATGGTACACAGAGAACCATGACTGGGATGTTAACATACCGGGGTACACAACCTACAGGAGAGACAGGGAGGGGAGAAGAGGGGGAGGAGTAACTCTCTATGTAAGGGAAGGGATTAAAGCAACTGAACAAAAGAGTAAACGAGGAGGAGAGGAGGCACTGTGGGTCACCTTAGAGACTGAAAATGGCACCACAATCTGCACAGGGGTTGTATACAGACCCACATGTCAGCGGGAAGGAATGGACAAGGATATGCTAGAAGGCATCCTTAGGCTGGCAGAGAAAGGGGAGATACTGTTGATGGGGGACCTGAATATGTCAGATGTTAACTGGAGCACCTTTGCTGCAGCCAGACTCAAAAGCAGGGCCAATCTCGATGCCCTTCAGGTGGCATACCTCAGACATCTAGTTTTGGAACCCACTCGTTAGGGAACAATCTTGGACCTCATACTCTCAAATGGGGACAGTCAGAGGATTTCGGATCTAGAAGTGGGTGGCCATCTGGGAACAAGTGACCACCAAACAGTGTGGTTCACGATAAACTCAGCTACAGAGTCAAGCCATACAAAAGTGAGGGTTCTGGACTTCAAGAGGGCTTACTTTGGCAAGATGGGAGAGTGCCTTAGAAAAGCACTAGCAAATAGGCTAGAAGGAGGGGTGGAGCAACAATGGGGAATCATCAAAACTGCCATCACAGAGGCAACAAGCCTTTGTGTGAAGCAAATAAATCAAAACAAAAGAAAAAGCCACTATGGTTCTCAAAAGAGGTGGCAGTGAAGGTTAGGGAGAAAAAGATAGCATTTAGGAAGTATAAGGAAACACAGAAGGAGCAGGACAGAAAACTGTACCAGTTAAGGCAGAAGGAAGCAAGGAGGGTAGTCAGAATAGCAAAGGCCCAAACTGAGGAAAAGTTAGCCAACTTGGTTAAGAAGTGGGATAAAACCTTTTATAGGTACATCAGGGAGCGTAGAAAGACAGAGAGAGATAGTGAGGCTGTATAGAATGGACGGTGGGTGGGCAGAGAGGGACAGTGAAAAAGCAGGGATACTGAACGAATACTTCTGCTCAGTATTCACAAGAGGAGGAGGGGGAGGTACCTAATCCAATTAACAGAAGCACTCTGGATAGGGGGGTCGATCCCAGTCCTTTCACAGAAGAAAGGGTTCTGAAAGAACTCCTAGAACTGAAGGTGGACAAAGCAATGGGGCCTGATGGAATTCACCCCAGAATTCTAAAAGAATTAAGGAGAAATCAGTGACACTACTGACTACCCTTTTTAACAAATCATAGGAGGATGGTGTGGTACCGGAGGACTGGAGGAAGGAGGATATGATACCCCTTCACAAAAGTAGGAGCAAGACAGAGGCAGGAAACTACAGACCTGTCAGTTTGACCTCTGTGGTAGGGAAAGTGATGGAATCACTTCTGAAGGAAAGGATTGTTGAGTACCTAGAGGCCAGTGGGGCATAGGACCCAAGGCAGCATGGGTTCACAGCAGGAAGGTCATGTCAGACAAATCTAATTGATTTCTTTGACTGGGTGACCAAAGTAGTAGACCAGGGAGGGGCTGTGGACATGGCCTAGCTAGACTTTAGCAAGGCATTTGACACAGTCCCACACAAAAGATTAATAGTCAAATTAACCAGCCTGGGAGTGGGTCTCAGGGTGGTAGACTGGGTAAAACATTGGCTGGACAACAGGACACAGAAGGTAATTGTAAATGGAGTCCACTCTGAAGAAAGAGGGGTTACTAGTGGAGTACCACAGGGTTCAGTACTGGGTCCAGTCCTTTTTAATGTCTTTATAAGTGACTAGAAGGAAAAGTATGCCTCTTTGCAGATGATACAAAGATCTGCAATAGGGTTGATACACAAGGAGGCATGGAAAGGATGAGAAGTGATTTGGCAAGGTTGGAGGAATGGTCAGAAGTATGGCAGCTTGGATTCAATGCAAAGAAGTACAAAATAATGCACCTGAGAAACAAAAACCCAGGGAAGATTACACAGTGGGGGAGATAACAACAAAAATGGAAAGGGATCTGGGGGTAATCATATCAGATGACCTTAAGGTAAGCAAGCAATGTGAGAAGGCAGCAGGGAGGGCTGGGGGATATTGGGATGTATGGGAGAGGCATCACCAGTAGAAAACAGGAAGTTGTTATCCTCTGTACAGACAGTTGGTGAGACCCCATCTGAGTTCACGTCAGTTCTGAAGACCCCATCTCCACAAGGACATAGACAGGATGGAGGCAGTCCAGAGGAGGGCAACTAAAATGGTGCAGGGTCTGCAAGAAAAGCCATACGAGGAGAGACTAAAGTAGCTTAATATGTATACCCTTGAGGAAAGGAGGGAGAGGGGAGACATGATAGAAACTTTTAAATACCTCAGTGGAATCAGCAAAGTCCAAGAGGGTAGCATCTTTCAGAACAAGAGTTGTGCAAGAACAAGGGGACACAATTTGAAGGTGGGGGGGACGGCTCAGGGGCAATGTGAGGAAGTATTTTTTCACAGAGGGTGGTGAACGCATGGAACAGCCTTTCTGAGGAGGTTCTGGGGTCTAAAACTGTGGGAGAATTCAAGAACGCATGGGACAGACATATGTAACCCCCCACCCAGGTATGCCGTTTCTATCTTGACAGCTCTACCTGGTGGGCTGGGTTCAGGGAGGAATATGTCACTCAGCACATTGGCTAGGTTTGACTACTCTGCAACAGGGGCACCCAAGTAACTCTGGACAAAGGAAGCAATAACTGTAATGTCCAATACCAGAAGTGGGATTCTAAAGTGTGGCTTTTATTCACATCCAACAGAATAAACAAAGCATAGATGGACCCCCACGGGGCTACACTCCTGGTAATGCAGATTTAAGGAGACCAGAACACATCCTCATCACTTTAGCCCTCAGGCTCTGAAACACACTGGGCACACAGCCTGAACTTGTACGCTACTCTGGGTTTTCCCTGGCTCGGCTCCCTTGCCAGCCACTTGGACACTTTCTATATAGCATGGAAACATTTCCTGGTGGCTCCCTAAACCACCTATGAGCACTTCTGCTCCATAAGGGAATCTTCCTCATCGATCCCACGTCTGGGTACTTTCCTCAGGCACTGGCAAAGTACCTGAGAGAAAGCAACAGGTGTCCCAGAGCAAATCTGTAGAGGTGAATTTGGTTACTACTGATGGGGGAGTCTCCCACCTCTCGCTCCCATAATTCATACTTGGCCATTTCTCTGGACTGTAACACCTCATCCTTTAAAACACTTTGCTGTGGAGATTCTTTTTAAATGTATTCCACATTTAATCTACTGTCTTTACATCCCATTTGTGCTGAACTTGAACATACTTAATAAGAGGCTGTGTCCATTACTCTAGACTCCCCACAGAGTTAAGTAGTCCAATCCCCACATTTTCCAAACTGTACTTGGCTGTCTTTTCCTGACCCCACAGTAACATTCCCTTTAGTTTCATCTTGATTCAGGTGAAAACACATGGCCCTTTAGCAGAGTGAACTCACCCCTTGGTTGCAGGTGCCCCACAGGCGTTTTCTCCTCAAAGAACTCTCGTCCAGAGCTTCTGGTGCCTCAGCACGAACTTAAATCAGGCAGCTTCTTTTCCCTAGCCAGACCAGGGGGGTTGCCCCTGGAAGCAGGCTGATTTCCTTCCCGCGCATCCCCGCAGGGATGGGGCCCTGAACCACTGAAAGCAGTCTCCGCCACTTCAGTGTGCTCTTCTTGTGTTCCTCTTCAGGTGAGAACACACACCTATACAACACAAAATAGCTCTTTGACAGAGCTTAGAGCTCTGAGGGCCTGCTTACAGCAGAGCACCTCTTCTACTGACTGCACAGACTCTACTCACTCACAGACTGATTTCAAAATCCCCATTATTCTACTCTAACCTCCAACTGCAGCATTCCAGTGTGGCTTATGCAGCTGTGACCGTTCTAAATGATGTCATCCCTCAGTCTCAACTGAGACTGAGAACAGAGTGAGACAGTGTGAAATCCATTTAACTGGAGTTTCACAAACTGCCTTCCCTGCCTACCACTAGGTCTTACTGGGATTATAGTAACCCCGGGTAACAGGGGGGTTACACATAAGGCCATTTTTTTTGGGGGGGGGGTAGGAAGAAATAGGCTGTTGGTTAAATAGGATTTGCAGCTTATCCTGTAGGTAGGGAAATGGGCAGACTAGGTGGGCCAAGCGGTACTTATCTGCCGTCAAAGTCTATGTTTCTATGTTTCACCTGACCTGGCCCTTAACCTAGACATTCATTTGACTAGTTCTACATTTATAAAATGAGGCAGGATGACCCATCCATATGAACATTCCATTATGCTGCATAGAATGTAACAGTAAAAAAAATATTATACATTCTGTAGTCTAAAAACAGCTTTCCATAGCTAATAGCCCAAAGCCCCTCCTACTTCCCTAAGAGTGTGAGAGGGCGCTGTTTTCCCTATACCTTTGCAGTTTTCTTGGCTCCTGCATGCAGGTGGGTCTGGCTCAGGAGCTCTGGTAGGGCACAGAAAAACAGATACAAAATGTTTGCCTTGCTTTGCTTTCTTTAAAAGAAAGTAAATAAATCAAGGAACCCGTAATTTTGCTTGCTTTATCATGAAGCATACTATAGGCAGGCTAATTTATCAACAGAAAGCTCCTTTTATTTAATTCCAATCTTGTTTTATATTGCTTTCTACTGGGCTTTATTCCTTGTAGCTGTCTTAACCTTAAATAGAACAGTGGGAGCAGTGAATACCACTTCATTTTTCACAGTATGCATTCCCTCTGTAACTTATTTATCAGTTTCACCAACATTATAGTAAAAATACTACAATGCTGTTTTAAGCACTTTAAATGTATAAGTACTTTTGACCTAGGCTGCACATTTCAATGATTATGCAGTACAACCTCCTTAATACAGTTCTGCAGCTTCCTGTATTAATTATAAGTCTAGTTTATTAAAGACCTATCAATTCATTCAC
The DNA here is from genome assembly GCA_016271365.2 of Neoceratodus forsteri. NCBI lineage: Eukaryota > Metazoa > Chordata > Ceratodontiformes > Ceratodontidae > Neoceratodus > Neoceratodus forsteri. The sequence continues at coordinate 338,049,108 of CM028134.1, read as the reverse complement.
ATTGGTGCAAGGAGTACCTCTAAATATATTGTTCTATGGTTTGGGCCCTTTTTGCAATAGGCACCATCTCTTTATTACATGATTACATGAGTGCACTAGAAGTATTTTATTCCCTTCTAGCAATCTTGCACTTTAATCATTCCACTGTACTTAATGCAAAAGATATACTTTGGCACACTGTGCCATAAAAACACCTTAAGCACGTTCTGCCAGCAAACATGCTGGACCTAACGGGGGTGTATATTTTTCTACTGCCCTTTAACGTTAGCTGGAAAACCAGCCTTCAGCTCTAAATGTAAAGGGAAGGTGGGGGTAAGAGAAGACCTCCGTCTCCTTACCAGGGTACTGTTCTAAGACAAGGGTCACTGTCGCAGCCTCCAGTTACAAAAATGTATTTGGAATGAAGTACTCCTGGAGGTGAGGAATAGAACATCATAGTCTTTTCACTTTAAATATATGTATTTTTTTAATTTTTGTAAACTTTATGATAGACAATTGTATTGCCAAAAGGACTGACAACAAATATACAGTACTTATCAGTCATATGGAGCCTTGCAGTAAATTAAAAGGAACCTAGTTGATCTGCCACCATCCTAAAAAAAAAAAAAAAAAAAAAAAGCTTTCCCTACCTCTCCCCAAACACTTTTCACTCCCAACTACCATCCACCTTCCTCTCCTTCTGTCCCATAATTTAAATCTAGTTGCTCAAACCATACCTTTTTGTCGTACACACATGCTCAGTGAACGTCTTGCTATAACTGCCTTTTAAGAGATGTGACGCTGTCTGCCCAGTGCCGAGTGCTCTGCAAGGGACTCGACAGTGCCACACCAGTCATCAGACAGGCTAATTGTGACGCTGGTTTTTTTTTTTTTTTTCATGGGTGGAAATTTCATCTACTTATGAAGAAAAAGCCACACCAATTATATGGTGGCTTTTTCTTTGATGTGCAGGACGAACACCACCCAGCATACAGCTGATAGGTGACGTCCAGATGCTCTCCTTGCTTGCGTTTATGCTGCCCCCATCACCCACCATTATACAGCCCATCGGGTCTCATCTGTAGCCGTGGTGTGGCTCCTCAGTCATTTCTTCCCTCAGGGAGTGCTCTGCCCTTGCCTGTAGATTAAACTAAACGGAGGCCCAATTCCTATTAATAGGTACTAGGGCCCCCCTTCCCAGTACTGTGGGTCACAGGGGAGCCCACTCCCTGTGTCCCGAAATGTTCCAGTAATCCATCTCTGTATAAAAAGTCAACCGATGTCTTTTCTTTTTTCCTGCAAAAAAGAAAACGGTCCCTCATCGTCTCCCCTGCCCCCCTTCCCCACGCCGACCCTCCCACTGACCAACCCACCACCCCACATACACACATTTGCCCTGTACTTACCATCCAAGGTCAGTGGCTGTCATCTTCTGTGGACCAGGACATGTCTGCACTCTTCAAAGTCAAACCGTGACTTGAAGAATCAAGGAAAGCGCCGTATAATGGCTGTCAATGGCGTTTTCAATTTATGTTGATATCTCAGCCATTTTTAAATATTTTTGCACCAAATTTTCAACATGGGGTTTTTGGGACCCCACCTCCTGAACACTCGCACTGTCATTTCGTTACTCCGTCTCAAAAGGTGATTTTGCAGTCGCTCTGCGGAATCACCTTTCAGGACTGAGTAACGAAATGACAGTGCCAGTGTTCATGAGATGGGGTCTAAAAAGGCCCATGTTGAAGATCTGGTGCAAAAACACTAAAAAGCACACAAGTTACGCACAGTTGTTGAAATTTTTCTACACACACTCATAACTTTGGCAATTTTTAATATTTTCACTCCACATTCACAACATTGCCATTTGTTCACACACCCTCATGAACAGTACAGCTGTCATTCTTCACATCCTGCCCGAAATTTGTTTTCACACCTGGGGCACAGAATGGCACGGTCCCTGTGCGAAATCACCTTTCGGGACCAATGAGCAAAATTACAGTGGCACTCTTCATGAGGTGGGGTCCCAAAAAGGCCATGTAGAAAATTTGGTGAAAAAAAACTCCTAAAAATGTCAGAGTTACACACGGGCATTCAAAACGTTCTACGTACGTACGCAACTTTGGTCGTTTTCAATATTTTCACTCCAGATTTTAAATATAGCCATTTTGCCACATTACCTCATGAACAGTACAGCTGTCATTTTTCACATCCTGCCCAAAACATGTTTTTGGCCCTGTGGCGCAGAATGCCATTTTCCCACGAATTTAAACATTTTCACCTACAGGGTTCATGAGGTGGGGTGATAAGAAGACTATGTTCAACTTTTGGGGTCAAAATATGAAAAAATGACGAGTTATGCCAATGCATTGCAATTTTGGTACACACGCTCGTAACTGCAGCAATCTTAAATATTTTCATCCCAGATTTTCAACATAGTTGCCTTATTACCCGAGCTTCTGTATGTCACAGCTTTCATTTTTCAAATGCTATCCAAAATCTGTGTTTGCACCTGTGGCGCAGAATGGCATTCTACTTTGCACGACAAATTTAACAGTCCCAAATAAGTTTCTTTTTTCTCCTGGCTTCAGTGTGCCTGTGTACAGGGCAAGGGCAGCCTGGCAAAATAAATCTTTGACTTGTGCCATCCAGAGGAGAGAGAAAGAGAGAGATTGATTGCATTATCAATCCCAGAAATCCTAAATAAAAGTTGCTTTTTTCCCTGGCTTCACTGTGGCTTTGTCTACTGAGCGAGGGCAGGCTGGCAGAATAAATCTTTGACTTCTGCCATCCGAGAGAAGTCAGAGAGAGAGTCCGAGAGAGAGAGAGTCGAGAGAGAGTCGAGAGAGAGAGAGTCCGAGAGAGAGAGAGAGTCAGAGAGAGAGAGAGAGTCCGAGAGAGAGAGAGTCCGAGAGAGAGAGTCCGAGAGAGAGAGTCGAGAGAGAGAGAAGTCCGAGAGAGAGAGTCCGAGAGAGAGAGAGTCCGAGAGAGAGAGAGAGTCCAGAGAGAGACAGAGAGTCAGAGAGAGAGACAGAGAGAGAGAGAGAGAGAGACAGAGAGAGAGAGAGAGAGACAGAGAGTCCGAGAGAGAGACAGAGAGAGAGAGAGAGAGAGAGAGAGAGAGAGACAGAGAGAGAGAGAGAGAGAGAGAGAGAGAGACAGAGAGAGAGAGAGAGAGAGAGAGAGAGAGACAGAGAGAGAGAGACAGAGAGAGAGAGAGACAGAGAGAGAGAGAATTGGGGGGGTGCTTTATCTGCTAACAATTAGTTCCATTATATTTTTGTGCCCTGTGTGTAGGAGAGAAATGCTGTCTCATCTACCTTTTTAAAATTAACCACTCACTCCTCTTTCTTTAGCTCAATCTGTCAGTTGTGTTGGCATTATTATGTGTGCTAAGGACCGAGCAGTGTTGTGGAGCAGGGATGCGGTCAGGCTGAATAGTGATGTAGTGGAGCGGGGCCTTGCTTGGAGTCCAAACGTGGTTGTGGGGTTCAGAATCCTGATAACAGTAACCAGTGCTGGGAGAACATAAGAAACACTGCATGTACAACAGCAAAACACAGCATGTACAACTGCATTACCAACGGCGAACTTTCGGCATTGACAAATGGTTTTTTTTTTTTAAACAATTCCTCCTTACTTCCTACACCGTAACACTTTACTCTCCCATCCATATGATGGGTGGTAAAACCTCTCCCCTCACTTCTCCCCTTAGCACCATCGAAAAGATTGTACATATTACGTGTTGCCCAGCGCATCTTTTCCCAAGCAGTGTTTTTGCCTTGGGGACCCTTGCAGCTGGATCTTCACCTGGGCAGTTTCTCATGGGGGTGAGTACCTGACAGCAAACCCTCTCATATTGTCTTACCGCCTAATTAATGTAAAAGGCATCTCTTTTAATGGCAACCTTCATGTGTGCCAAAGTACTGATTTCTACAGTATTCTGAGCTTCTGTCACTGTCATTTGGGAATGTGTTTGCAGTTGGATAGTGTTTTTCACATTTTGAAGACTTCCACCCAACATTTAGATAGTGATAAGCTGAGTGGTCTGACAAGAGAGAACTGAAGACGTTCTTGTGAAGAGGAATTGTGTTGATTTAATGTCTACGTTCCTTTACCTATTATTCACTTCAAAATGTCTGACACTCTCTTACTGTTTCTTCTTTGTATTCACCCCATCGCCAGGATTCATCTTCATCTCAAACCCCTTCGTGCCTGGGTCCCAGTGTTACTGGGTGAAGCAGTGCCTGAAAACCTACCCGCAGAAACCTAATGTCTGTAACCTGGACATGCACATGTCGCCCGACGAGACCACAGATATATGGGGGAAGAGTAGAGATCACATGAGGCAAGTGGTCTTTTGCTGATACAGTAAGTGTAGTCTTTGGCACCTTGGGGTTAGGTAAAGTGCAACAAGGCTTGCAGTCTCTATTGGGACTCCTTACCATCATACTTATTAAGCAAAAAGGCAAGACTGGGGTTATGATACAGTTCTGTTAAACACCTTCTATAGGTGTGATGTAGCAGGAGGTGTAGGCACATGCTGCATGCCCCTAGAGGGCGAGTAACTGAACATTGGCATAACCCTTGAGAGTGCCTTATTGCTGTTTATAAAAATGGGTATTTAAAAATTGAGTTATATTATACCCTGTTTATCATTTGCTTAGACTACATGTATGGTTACCTTAGGCCTAGTTACTAGAACGTTTGCAGCCAATTAGGTAGCTCTGTTTCAACAGCCCTTTTCATAATCTTGCTGGGCAGCATGCAGTTCCATCAAGGTCCTGTACACACTGTGCCTCTCAAAACGTTTTAATTCTGTTAAAACATTTTAAGAGGGCTGTGTCCAGATTGCAGCATGGTAAAAACCATGCTACAATCGGTATTCTAAAACGGTTATAAAGCCCTGCTCAGAGCAAGGCTTTAGCACAGTTTTAGACAAACGTGATTGCCTTATCGCTTGTTAGCAGTGTGGATGCAGTCCATTCATTAACACAGGTTAAGGCAACCCGACATTAAACAAACTCATTTTTAACCAAACAGTATTTAAACAAAAAAAATAGAGTACATGACTGACCTCCCGATTCAGTCAATGCAGTTTTGACCGTGATCCGATACTGTGTCTGATCTGTTGCACTCATGCCTGGGAACTCAGTCGTGCAAGCATGGTGTCAGAGTGCAGTGTGGCTGCTCTAACAACTGTGCTAAGAGATGTATTCCAAAACATTTTCTAAAAACATTTTGGGGATCACTACCCAGTGTGTACAGTGCCTTAAAGGACATTGCCAGCTCTTTGGTGGATTTTCTGTACAGGGTCTGCTGATGGTGCCTGTTGCCAGCATTGTTTAAACAGAATGAGTACCAGGCCCCTGATTTTCAGCGCTAATCACAGTCACAGCTTTACTTTTCTAAGCTTGTTTTGACTCCAAAAGACCATTCATTTTTAGACAAAACTAACATTGCAGAACTCTGGGAAACGATATACTAATCAGAAATACCTTTAACTACTATCACTTACAAAAGAAAGAACTCTTGCATGCATGAGTTTACCAGTGCCTGTGCACAATATTGAACTTATGAACACGCTCGACAATGTGCTTCGGCGCTGACCCGAAGATCGAGTCACTCTAAATAGTATTTTTCTTGATTTAACAACAAAGAAAATGATTAAAAGTTAAATGAAAATAGAAGGCCTGGTATATGTTCTGTTTAAGCAAAGCTAACAACAAGCACCATCAGCAGACCCCATACATAGAAAATCTCCCCCAAAGCTGACAGTGTCCCTTTAAGACTTCTAATACAGCGATATTACCTCACCCCCAGTCCCCCCCCAATGAACAGTTGTTTCTATCGTAAGTGCTCTTGACAAGCTTCTAAACATCCTCCCCTCTCTGCAGGACAAGCATGCACCTTGCGTCAGAAAGAGAGTTAGAGGCACTATCACTAAATGGTTGCATGGGGACTTGCTCTCCCTCATGAAAGCCCACGATAAGCACTGGGGTAAATGTAAGGCTTCTAAGGAATTGTCTGACTACCATGAATACCAGCGGCTCTGCAACATCTGCAAAAAAGCCATATGTAACACTAAGAGTGAATACTGTAGGGAAGCCCTGTTATCCTCTGCTAGGGACCCGCGATACTTCTGGTGCACTATTAAAACCGTAGTCGGGGGGGTTATAGCCAGTGTGATACTATGGATGTGATTATCAATGGTAGAAACTGCAATAATGCTACTACCATCACCAGTGCCTTTAACAAGCAATTCTCTGATCTCTCAGCATTCATCTCCCTGTTTACTACTGACAATGATGAGTCCTCTACCTCTAACCATTCCTTCCATCCAGAATCTTTGTCTCTCCCACCTATGTTAAAACAATCTCAGTGAGTGAAACCTACAAGCTTGTCACTGCCCTTTCTCCTCATATGAGTGCTGGTCACAATGACCTTGAACCAAAACTCCTAAAGACTGGGGCCCTGTTGATTGTGGTCCCAATATCCCATATTTTTAATATCCCCTCAGTACCGGAATTGTTCCTGCAATCTGGAAAGTAGCAACGGTTGTTCCTGTTTTTAAGCAGGGCGACCGGAAACATATAAAAAAAAAAAAAAAAAAACCTACCGTCCTATAGCTATCCTGTCTGCTGTTTATCAAGATACTGGAAAAAGTGGTGGAAGTGCAGCTAATGGACTACCTGTCTAAACATACTGTACTGTCACCCAAACAGCACAGATTTTGTAAAGGACATAGCACTGGTACAGCCCTTGCTAAAGTTACATCTGATGTAAGGATTACCATGGACCAGGGTATGCTGATTGGGGCTATCTTCGTGGGCCCCTCAAAGGCCTTCGATCTAGTGACTCATGCCCTACTCCTGTACCAAGCTTCACTCCCTTGGTGTTGCTGGTCCAGCCCTAAACTGGTTTTCCAACTATCTCACTGGCAGGCTACAGCTTAAGTACAATAGAGCTCTATCGGAACCTGTTCCTGTCACAATTGGTGTCCCTCAGGGATCTATTCTGGGCCCTATCCTATTTTCTCTTTTCATCAATGACTTCCCAATGGTCCCTACCCATAGCACCACAAACCTATATGCCGATGACCTGGTCCTCCTAGCTAGCTCAGGTGATGTCCATGCCATAAATCACAACCTACAAGCTGACTTCAGTAAATTGCAATATTGGCTCCTGACAAGTAAGCTTGTGCTGAACTTAAAGAAAGCTCAACTCATGCTCTTCGGCTTCTCTGTCAAACTCAGTGTCCTGTCCCACTCAATGTCTTAAGTCTTGATGGTGTCCCAGTTGGCACTACATGCTCCTTTAGATACCTGGGAGTTAATCTTGACTCCCAGTTAGACCTGTCTCTACACATTCAAAATGTCTGCAGGGCAACAAATATCAAGCTTGGACTTGCATACCGGGCTCATGGGTCCCTTACTGCTGCTGCACAGCTTGCCCTTGCTAAAGGTTTATTCCTTCCTTCTTTTAACTATGGACTGACAGTCTTTACCCTAGCCGCAAAAACTAGCCTTGCCAAATGGGATGTGGCCTATAATAATATTTGCCGCTTTGCCCTTGCCGTCCCACGACTTACCCATCACTGTGTGATTTATACAATCGACTACACTGGTTGTCGCCAGATAATTATCACTCATTTGTCTTGGGCTGCTTCACAGACAAAGTCGTCTGCAATGCCACCCCACCCACCCTGTCCAAACTCCTTCGGCCAGCTGTACCATCATACCGGCTATGGTCAGCTGACTTGCAACCCCTCCTTGTCCCAAAAACTTGTGAACTGTATGGTGATCATGCCTTTGCTGTTTGTGCCCCTAGATTCTGGAATACCCTACCTGCAAACATCAGATGTACCCCCACCCATCCCATCTTTAAGAGCTCCCTCTGGTTGCACCTGAAGTCTGCCTCAGCCTGTAACTGTTCTAAGGCTTCTTGATATCGCTTACCCCTGCTTGGACCCTGTTGTGCGCCATCCAGTTCCTTGGTTCCCCTACCCCCTCCGAGCTCTAGTAAGGGGAATTATCTACCCTGCATGCCCTGCACCTTAGCACTTACCATCCTCAAAATAGGACAGATTGCTCTTGTATTATTTTCATGAAATGTAACTATTGTTTGCTTGTTCTTACCGCTGATGTATATGCTTATCTGTTCATCCTGTACCTGTTTGTTTATATCACCCTGTTCATTGCTTGCATTTCACTTTGTTGTAATCCCCATGCACTGTTCTGTAAACCATGCTCTTGTAATCTCCCGGGTCGTACCTGAAAATAAGCATTCCTTGTCTAGTGTACTTACCCGGTAAACAGAAGCTAATAAATAAATCTTCAGAATCACCTGCTGATCTCTGTAAAGTATTTACAAACATTGGCCCCTATGCATTATTCTGCTGGCTACCTACGTGCCGTGGATCCGTGGTGCGTAGGCAACCCTATGACAAAATGCCATGCAGTAGGATTCCAGCAGATCCCTGGCAGCATTTGGAAAAGAGATGTGTGTCCCTTCTGCACTGGATCTGCTGGTCAGTCATGCAGTAATGTGTGCAGCCAGTCCGGGTGCATGTCTGGAGGTATACCCACACTCCACACCATTCATGTAAGCACCAAGTGCAGGGCAAGGGGGGAGCAGGGTACGGCAGTGGGACCCTGCCATGTCTTTTGCACACACTCCCATGTATACCCGCCAGTTGTGGTGGGACGGGGAACCCCCCCCCCCACACCACCACCACCATCATGCTGCCCTAGCCTTCTGGGCTGTGGGCAGCCATTTGGGTGCTCACCCGTCTTTTTAAAAAAGAGCATCCTGTGCTGTCCCAGAATCCCTTGCTGTGCATGGAGCCGAGGATCCACTAGGGGACCAGGATGTGCATCTCACTGGATGTCTGCCTGTCTCTTCTGACCTGCCCCCATGCAACCTGCTGGGGGGCAGGGCCATGGACAGGCACACGGCAGTGGCTGAAGATCAGGAATGCCTGCACCTCGCACCTGTCCATAAGTGCGGAGCTATGCAGGGTTGGTATGTGCAGATCACATGGGCTGGGTACATGCGGCCCAGCATTGATGCATAGTCCCCAGTGACAACAAGGGGAAAGTACTGTGACTCCAGTATGGTCTGTGTTTGCAGCATTTCTTTGGTTAAGGCTGCCAAGGCTGTTTCATTTGCTGTTGCTCAGGATGTTGCTACACAAATTTATTTACTTGACCTGGTTTCCTAAATGGGTTCAGTAAAGGACTGGGGGGGGACGGTATTGTGAAACATAAGAAACTCTAATCTTTAAACGCTGTGAGTTTATGTGCCATAGAAAGTGAAGGAATTTTATTTGTTTTAGTTCTTTTAACTTAAAGGCACAGCTTTAAAGATGCATTGGCAAGACAGTGTGTTTGAAGCTTGTACAAAATTTGGCATGAAAAAGTTGGTAGCATAGCCACCTTCTACAAGCAATAAAAGTCAAAATAAATAAAAAATTGAAGTGTCTTAACCTTTGTGTCTGTGAACAAAATTTGCTAAGGTCTGGTATTTTCATTTGTTAACTAGAGTTCTGAATCCTATGAAGTTTTTTGCTTGATAGATTTTTGTTTTTTTCTTATTGTTTAGACAGAAAGGTTCCAATAAACACGAACCCAAATGTTTGCTGGAGAAGCTTCACTGGGTAACACTGGGCTACCATTACAACTGGGACACCAAGGTATATACTGAATTTTTACCTCTTTGCCTCCTACCCCAACCCTTTTGTGAGAAGACCTGCCTGGACCTGTCCGAAACATATAAAATGTGGGGCTTCAGGGTATTAAATAGCTGGTATAGCATAGCAAAATGCTTAGCAAAACAGTGGGTAATGCTAACCATTTTCAGAAATGCTTAGCAGTAGACTGCTAACTTTTATTGTGAAATTTACACAGTAGTTTATTTTGTAGCGGATAAAGGCCCAATTGCAATATTTTTATTGATCTGGAAAATCGGTTCTCTGCACTACACAGCTGGTTTGGAGAATAGGGGCGTCACGATTTTTAAATTGTTTTATTGTATGATAACGTTGAACAAAGGATCACAGTTATCGTATTATGGTAAAGTTAAAATGATGTTGTTTGATTTAGTTTTGTGTTAGGGACACTCCATACCCTAAAGTTGGGGGGGAGGGGGGTGGTATTGGGTAGAAGACTGAGGAACTGAATTTTGCATACTTCATCACAATATATCGGGGTATATCATGAAAAATGGTTATCACGATATAGGAAAATAGTCACAGTCACAATATCACTATCGTCAGTTAAACGTATTGTGGTTATGTTGCAACTCTGTTACGATAATCGGAGAAGCATTATTCCTTTATAGTAATAAGTGTAACCCTTATGTATGGAAATCAGTGACTGCTCAGAAGTTGTTGTGCACACTCCATTATTAATAGCACCTCTGTTCCCTTCACACCGACTCCTGATGATTTCCTTCCCTACTGCGCTGGGCAAAACGAACTTAAAAATCTTCTAAGAAAACTAATGTCACTGGCTATTTTATTTGGGAAATGTTATCAGTGAGAAAGCAAACAAACCGATTAGGAGGTAGGAGCACCACTAAGTGATTACAAGTCATCAGTTAAGGAAATAAATGACATTTACTAGATATGAGGATAGTGCTCCTTTAAGTTCTGCGCCTATTGTTATCCAACTGTTATCCCATTCCCCCCATCACACTTGGGAATGAGCTTCAACTCTGAGTGCCTTTCCTGGTAAGCAACTCAATAAATGAAAAACAGTGGAGAGGTCAAGTGATGTGATCTTTCCTGGTGATACTTTTGCAATGGATGGATAGATTGATTGATTGATTGATTGATTGATAACTGTGGCAGGCAAGATGGCAGCCTTAACCCTGATGTCCCATACCAAGGCTAATTGGTCAGACACCATCTAGTGGTTCTGCTCGTTTCAGGAGAACAGCAGTATTTTTATGAGTCATGTAACTGCAGATGGTAGTGAGCCCCAGAAAGACCATTAGTAAAACCTCAGTCTTGCTGCGGCCTTAACTGCTTGCGTCAGTGACCAATCCGCAGTGCCTTCCACCTCCTGGGAATCAAATCAACTGCCCAAGTGCTCTGAATTGTCGTAGTCCCCAGTGAGCGTGGCCCTCACAAGTTTGCAGTGGCAACAGCGCTGGAAGAACCCTCACTGCTGCAAACACTTGGTTGCATAAAGACTTTTATTATCTCTGATACTACTGAGCTTTCCAGGATGAAAGCCTCAGTAGATGAAGTCACAGTGTCTGTCATGGGATTAGCGAGCTGGGTCATAGAAACGAGGGATTGGGTATGCAGACTTGAAGACTGGTCATGGGGTGGGGCTGACGAGAGGGCCCACTGGGCGGAAGCCCATATTAAAGTGCTCTGGGCAACAATAAATGGTCTGGAGGGTCAGGGTCATTGCAAGAACTTGAGCGTGTTTGGTGTCCCAGAAAAGGCTGAGGGCTTGTGTATGCTGGACTTTTATCTAGTGCTCCTATAGACTCTGTTAAATGAAGGAGAATTCCAAGATCCCTGGTATCGGGCACGGTGGAATTCGGGGAGTGGACACTGATCCCAAGGCTATTAATCATTTTCAGGCCTTTTACAGAGACCTATGTACCTCCAAGTTGGAGGCAGGGATTAACAATGGGACTTACTTAATATAATAAATAAATTACTTGACTGGCCGTGATCTTCCCTGCCTCTCCCAGGTGCACAGATGGATGCCTTGAACCAACTCCTGATGGAGGCCCAGCTACAGGGGACACTGAGATCCATGTAGGGGGAGGAAGGCCCCGGAACCAGATAGGAACCTGGTAGAGCTCTGTTGGGCGGTGTTGGACTTAATGTGGAAGCACCTTTTGAATGCACTGCAAGAGGCTTTTGAATGTAGCTCCCATTTATAAACTAAGAAAGAGGCTACAATCACTGTCTTAACCAAAAAAAATTTAGCTAATTGATTGAATGAAGTATTATTGTCTGTCATTCACACAGATCAGGTAGGATTTGCAACAGAAAGAGATGGTGTGGACCACATCAGGCACTTGGTTAACCTCATGTGGGCTGCGCAGTCCTTGTCAGATCCTGTGGGTACTGTGGCATCTGACACTGAGAAGGCATCCAACTCCATCAAATGGCCTCGTTGGCAGTTCTCAGAAAATTTGACCTAGGAGAGGGGTTCATTATCAGGTATAAGCTGCTGTACTCTGAGCCCAATGCATCCGTACTGGCTGACTGGGTGTTCTCCGGTTATTTTACATGGCCAGGGTGTTAAGGCAGCATGCCCCATGTCCCCTGGGCTTGTGTTTTTGACGATAACAGTCATGGAATGGAGGTAGCAGTCGTGGCATATTAGACAAGGTTGTTTGCAAAATGCATCCTTTTGACAGTCTGGGACCTGGCTATGTCTGTCCTGCATCTGGTATCCATGCTCGGGGAATATAATTGGAGCAAAACCGAAGTGCACCTCCTAAAGTCTCGGTGTACCTCGGAATATATTTCTCTGGATACCCTCAAGTGGTCCCCAAGGGCATAAAGTATCTGTGTTTACATATCACCCCCTCACTGGAGGCCTTGGGTGCTGGCGAACTTCGATCCTCTATGTGGAAAACTGCAAACTTACTTTGACCCATGGAGTAAGATTCAGATGTCACTATGGGGAAAGGTGCAAACCACTGATGATGATGCTGCTGCTGCTTCCAAAGTCCTATATTTTTTTCAATACATTCCATTAGACAAGGCAGTTTTATTTCTATAGTGCCCAATTCCTGAAGCTCTGGCACCTTACATGGTACAACTGTGCAGACATTACAGGAAAGTAAAGATAAAAGTAATATGTAAAGCTAGAATTAAAACTAACGAAACCCATAACACAGATTTCACAGATGGGTTTTAGCACAGGTTTAAAAATATCAGCCGAGGGGAACCCTTAAATATTTGGAGGTAATGCATTCCAGAGCACTGGAGCCTTAACTCCAAATGCTTGATCTCTGAAAGATTTTAGACATGAGCAGGGAACACTTAACAGGCCCGCCTCGGAAGAACAAAGAGGATGGATGGGAGTGTACACAGTCAGGAGATGTTTGAGGTGGTCAGGGCCCAAAATCATGCAGGGCTTTGTTGATTAACAAACCTATTTTGAAGTTGATGTGCTACCGAACTGGCAGTCCATGCAGATCACGGAGCATCGACATAATACAAACATATAAAAATGCCAGCAGAAGCAGGCCTTACAGTCTATTGAGTCTGCTCAATTGTGCAGCTAGTCCCTCAACTTGCAGCTGCCCCACCCTCCCCACACCTCTTCATCACAACCCCACCCCCTCACCCTGTTCCAACCCCTTTTAAAGCCACCCACCATTCTACAGGATACCACCTCCTCGGGCAGAGCATTCCACCTGTCCACCACCCGTTCAGTGAAAAAAGGTCTCCTGATTTCCCTCTTGAATCTTCTCCCCTTCAATCTCAGCTGATGCCCTCTCATATCCCTCCTTCTTCTAAGATGGAAAATCCCTTTTGTAGTAGCCTTATTTATCCCCTTAAGGTATTTAAAGGTTTCAATCATATCCCTCCTCTCCTCCAAGGAGTTAATGTTCAGCTCGCCCAATCTGTCCCTGTAGGACTTTCCCTTCAAATCCTGGATGATTTTGGTTGCCCTACATTGCACCCCCCTCCAACAATTTGATGATGTTCTTCAGGAATGGGCACCAGTACTGCAGGTAGTACTCCAGGTGCGGCCTGACCAGAGATCTGTACAAGGGACGGATCACCTCCTTATTTCTTGAGGAGATTCCCCTCGCTATACACCCCAGCATCCTGTTGGCTTTGTTGCCACCTTCCTGCTGTGAGCTGAGTTGTTCATGCTGCCTGTTACAAGCACCCCCAGATCCTTTTCCTCCATGGTGCTTTCCAGCTGCACCCCTCCCAGCTGATAGCTCTTCCCCTGGTTCCTAGCTCCGAAATGCAGTACCTTGCACTTCTTGGCGTTGAACCCCAGCTGCAGTGTTTCCGACCACTTCTGTAGTTTGGTCAGGTCTTCCTGCAGCCCCTTCCACCTTTAAGTGTCATCTACCACAGTACCCATCTTCGTATCCTCAATGAACAGACTGACCCTACTCTGGATCCAGTGTGAGATATCAGCTGTGTATATCCCAAACAGCACTGGTCCCAGTACCGATCCCTGTGGCACCCCGCTCATCACTTCCCTCGGTGATGAGAGTCTTTCCCCCCCCCCCACCAACCCACCACCCTCTGCTGCTTCCATTCAGTCAGTTGACGATCCAGCTGACCATCTTTGTTCCCACCCCTATGTATTCCAGCTCCCCCCCCCAGCCTCCCATGTGGCACGGAATCAAAGGCCTCACTGAAGTCCAAATACAGGACATCCACCACATGGCCCCTGTCCAGCAACTTGGTCACCCAGTTGTAATACTTTGATTAGATTTGTCTGGCAGGATCTGCCCGAGACAAACCCATGTTGGCCATCCTGGAGACCATTGGCCTCCAAAAAGGTCACTAGCCTCTCTTTTAGGATTGTCTCCATGAGCTTCCCCACAATTGATGTGAGGTTTGTCACAAACGCACTCCGCAGGTCAGGCCCTCTGCTCCCACAGTGCCAACCTCAGAGTGCAATAGTGTGAACAGGTAACAGACAGGATAACCTTCCTGTCTGCTTTTGGGTCCAGATCACCTTTAGTCTCAAGTTCTGGGGGGATTCAAACTGTGAACCTTATGTTGGCATACCCAGTGAACAAGCTCAGATACGTACCCACTTCCGGGATTGCGGTACAATCTTTTGTTAGGGGCACCCAGCCAGGCTTCCGAAATGAACCTTTTTAACTCTATAAAAGACCTTAGATGTATTCTTACCTTTTTCTAAGCTTAGTAACACCATCAAGCTGTTGAACAGTTTTATCAGACTTAACCACCTATACGTCACATGCAAAAAGAACCGACAGGCACCCAGGCAGTCTTTCAAAGAAAAGGTACTTTACTAAAAGGTTAAAACAAAAATATGGAAATTGTAAACACAGAACAATATATCAAAGAGTTCACAATCACATAAAAGAACAAGGGAAAATTACAAAGCAAAACTCCTACCACAATACATTTAGATCTTTGCTATCTAAGGTATTACCTCTGGAAGTGCGTTTTAAAGTTAGATCAGAGAGCTGTCTCTCTCTCTGTAGAGTCCCAAGATGATATGACCTACATTTCAGACACAAGTATCAGTTTAAACTCTGTATCTCCACACCTCTTCTGTGAGTCATCTGGCTCCTCCTTTTAGAATAAAAAAAAAATACAAACATGATTTCCCATCAGGAGGTATATTAAATAATGTGACATTAGCAAAAACCAATTTCCCAAATTATGAATCTTTGATCAGCCAGTTCCTTTGAGGTTTACAACCCTGCAGTCCATCACCCAGGTGCGAGATAGCCAACAGGAATCGGCTAAATGACGTCCTTTCCTGATGTAATAAAATGTATATTTAGTTTCCAACTTCAAAAGCATGAGGTCATAAAAAAGCCATAAAATGTAATTTCTCAAGGAAGGTAATTACATTACAGAGATCTCCTGGTCAGTGTAATGCATCCTGTGATTTCAGCTGCTGACACCTTGTAATTTAAAAGGGTCAGATCTCACAGACTGACATTTCATACACTGACCATATATTTATAGTACCAATATCATACAATAATCATAACCAGCTGACCAAGTGTCACAAGGCTCACTGGTCTGTAGTTTCTTGGTTTATTCCTAGGGCCACTTTTGTGAATGGGCACCACATGGGCCATCCTCCAGTCTTGTGGTATGCATCCTGTGTCCAGGTGGGTATTGAACAGGTCAGCCAGTGGTCCTGCCAGGATCTCCACCGGCTCCCTGAGTACCCTAGGGTGAATGTCATCTGGTCCCAGTGCCTTGTCCACCCTCAGTGCCTTTAATCCTTGTAGAACCCTGTCCTCTGTAATCCCTACATCAGTCACCCCCTCTCCCCCACTACCCACTCCATCCCTCCCTTCGGGTATCTGCCACCTTTTCTCCTTTGTGAACACAGAGCAGAAGTATTCATTTAATGCCTCTGCCTGATCACCCCATTTTCCACCCACCCACCCTCCATCCTTCCTAATCCTCACAATCTGGTCCTTGTTCTTCCTTCTTTCGCTAATGTATCTGAAGAAGTCTTTTTCTCCTTCCTTAATACCCTGTGCCAGTCTTGGCTGTCTTGAAGCCTTGGCTGCTCTGACTAGCCTGGTAACCTCCCTGGACTTCTTCGTATACTCATCCTTGTCAACCCCTCTTCCCAGTGTCTTGAGTTTCCCAAATGCCTTCCTCTTGGCTCTCACTCCCTCCATAATCTTTTGAGTCAACTAACTGGGCTTCTTTGCCCTTCCCTTCTTACTCTGTGTCTTTGTACAAGTCCCAGTGGCCTCTATCAGACCTTTTTCAATAATATCCCATTTTTGACTAGCATCCATGTCTGATTGAATTCCCACCAGATACTGTTCTCAAACAGGGAAGTTCCAGCAGTCAGCTAGGCAGCCACATTCTACACTAGCTGCAGGTCACGCACCAGCCCCACAGATAACCCTAGGTAAAAGGCATGAAAGTAATTCATCCTTGACATAGCAAAGTGAACCAGTGATCTTACTTCGAGACACAGCTCTTGAAGCAGGTTACACCATTAGGACTGAAGCCGGCAGGCGTCAGGACCCCACGGAAAAATTCTAGCTAGCTATCTTCAGCGGGGACCGCCCCCGACATCGGTCCCGCCTCTGACGTCCAGGCGTGGTACAAAAGGGCGGTCACGCCCAGATTTCCCAAGTTCTTTCCACCACGACTTAGCTTGTCTCGAACCTTCGTTACAGTCTAGCGCTGCCGACGCTGGATTTAAGTGCTTCTCTCCGAGAAAATTCGAATTTCTTCAAGCAAGACTTTTGCTGATGTCCTCTCTGACCTCTGGTCACTCCTCCAAGTGTGCTTGCAGGAAACAGATCCCTTTTAAGGACCCCCATACAGCCTGCGTTAGGTGCCTGGGCCCAGACCACGATACCCGGGCCTGCCCGTCCTGCCAGGGGTTCAACAGTCGTACTCGGATCCGACGTCAGAAGGCTCTTCAGCCCTTTTTGTTGGAGGAAAAGCTGAAGACCATGT
This sequence comes from Neoceratodus forsteri, assembly GCA_016271365.2. NCBI lineage: Eukaryota > Metazoa > Chordata > Ceratodontiformes > Ceratodontidae > Neoceratodus > Neoceratodus forsteri. Next base: position 338,031,977 of record CM028134.1, on the reverse strand, counting down.
CCTCCAAGGGGAATCTGCCTCTCAAAATCCCACAAGCACGCGGAGAAAAGAGGAGAAGGCCCTTCAGGTCCCTTCCAGGGCTTCGAGTCACGCAGCTCCTGTTCTAGGTCCAATCAGCCTCCCTCCAGGGCTAGCCTCAGCCTCCGCCGCGTGTAAGGAAACCTTCTTCTCAGGCCAAGTCTCGCCAGGCCGTCCCCGTCTTCATCCAAGGCCTTGGCGAAGTCCGGCGAGCGCCACCACCATCACCACAAGTTGGGTTCCCGCTCCTCGGTACCCGACGTCAGGTCTTCTTCTGTGCCTCCTCGCAAGACGCTGGAGCTCACGCCCTTAAAGAGACCTGGGGACCCGACGCCGGCGCGACCGTCGTCGGCTGCGCATCATACCTCCCTGGTGCCGCCATCGGCCAGACGACCGTCGCTGGCCAAACCATCACCTCAGTGGACGCCGCAGGGGGGGACCCACGCCCGCCTCCTGGAGAAGAGGGGTTCTGTCGCCCGACCGACGCCGGTCAGGAGACTTTGACTGAGGAGGACTTACGCAGCCCGAGGACCAGACGGGCGACCCCGATTTCGTCGAAACTCCCAGGGAACCCTCGCCGTTACCTGAGCCCCCTGCGGAGCCGACGCCGGGACCAGACGACCGCCCACCGGCGCCCGGGCCATCGTCGGGCCTTTCTTTAGCAGAAGTGAAGGACCTCTTCACCTCCTGGTGGGACACCATAAAGAAGGACATGGTTCCCACTGTTCCTCCTTCTCCTCCGGTTCCTGCACCCCCTTCACCATCGGGGTCCGCCGGCCTTTACCTTCCCCAGGAGCCTAGATCCTCTCCCAGGGGAGAACAGAAAACGGAGACCTCCGTCGAATCTCTTCTGGGTCACCCCAGCCCCAAGAGATCCAGGAGACACCGACGTCGCCTTTAACGGAGGACACGGGATCAGACTACTCTGCCTCTAGATCCCCATCTCCACTCTCCATCCCTTCTCCGGACCCACGTGAGATGCCCAAATCTCCTCCGGATGACCCTTCGTTCCTTGATATTATGAGACACATACAAGAGAACATGGGATGGGATGCAGAAGACCTAGACCCCGAAAGGGTACGCCTCGCCAGATATCTTCGGCAGAAGGACCCCAAGCCTGTGGTGGTACCACCCTTGGTGGACACTTTTGTGGACGTCACCAAGGCAGCATGGAAGTGTCCACACTCGCTCCCGGCGATGCCGAAAAAAGCTGATCGTCTGTACAAGGCTCCTAAGGACGACCAGTACGTGACGCAGCAGCCTCAGGCCGATTCTCTGGTCATTACAGCCTCACATGACCGGCCACATAGGCCGCAACATTTGAGCACCCTGCCACCCGACCCAGAGTCCAAGCAGTTGGACGCGTTGGGTAGGCGCACGTATGCCTCCGCTACCTGCGCCATCAGATCCTTAAACTATCTAACCCACATGGTTCAGTTCCAGAACGCTTTGTGGGAGCAGGGTCTGGAAACGGCTGAAAAATTGCCTGAAGGTGAGCAGAAGGAGGAGATGCTTCAGCTCCTCTGTACGGGTTCAGACGTGGGGACCCAGAAGTGCTATGAGCCGGCGTGCGACTCAGCGGCCGGACTCATCGGCCCCGAGGCAGCAGCTTCTGGCGTATGCCTCCGGAGACACTCCTGTTCTGGCGTCTCTGGTTTTACCGGACGTCCAGAAGAATATTATGGGCGGCTCCTTTTGAGGAGAAGTATTGTTTGGTAATCCTTCAGAGAAAATCATTACCAGACTTCAAGAGGCCGGCAAGGCGGTAAGGTCGGTTCAGGCCATGTACCGACCCAAGCTTGGTTCCTTTCGTAGGAACCAAAGCCGGTTTCGTGGGCGGACGCAGAGGCAGCAGCCCCGCTCCGCTGCACATCAGAGGGGCTCCGGTTTTGTAGAGCCCAGGGAAAACAGCCCGCCAGCCGAGGTCAGCGTTCTCCTAAGCAGGCCCAGCCAGCGGGCCCATCAGCCGCCACAGCCTGACTCCTTTCCGGCCCCCGCCCCTCAGGATCAACGGGAAATCATGGTCGGGGGTCGCATTGCGAACTTCCTGCCGGGATGGCAGGCTATAACCACCGACAGGTGGGTTCTTCAATTGGTCAGTCTAGGCCACTTTATAGAATTCGCAGAAAAGCCACCCTCGAGGCCTCCTTTGCTCTCCGGTATCGGGTCAGCACAAAGCTTTGATCTGGCAAGAGTACTCGCGCTCCTGCGAAAGGGCGATAAGTATGTCCCGGAGAACCAGAGAGGACAAGGATATTATTCCCACTTCTTCCTGGTTCTAAAGAAAACAGGGGACCTCCGTCCGATTCTGGACCTCAGCGACCTCAACGTGACGGTCACCTACAAGAGATTCCGCATGGTGACTCTTCCGGGTCTTATTCCCATGCTGAAACAAGATGCCTTCTTAGCGTCTCTAGACATGCAGGACGCATACCTGCATATCCCTATGGCTCAGGCGCACATGAGGTTCCTGCGCTTCGAGTTTCTCGACCACCACCTTCAGTTCCGAGCCCTTCCGTTCGGACTGTCCTCTGCACCAAGGGTTTTTACCAAGTGCATGGCAGTCGTGGCAGCGTCTCTGAAGAGACAGGGCCATTATGTGTTCCCGTACCTGGACGACTGGCTTCTCATGGCCGCCTCCAGAGAGGCGTTGCTACATGCGATTCAGAGCACCCAGGATCTGTTCCGGTCTCTGGGCATCCTCATAAATTACGAGAAGTCTCTCCTGGTACCATCGCAGAAACTGCAGTTTATAGGCGCAGTACTGGACACTGTTCAGGGAAGAGCTTTTCTTCTGACCGACAGAGCAGAGCGCATCAGATCCCTCATAAGGGATTTATCGTCGAACAAGATCGTACCTGCCAGGTCGGTCCTTCGCTTGCTCGGACACATGGCTGCGGCCATTCCTACTGTCCCTTTCACAAGGCTCCACATGCGGGTAACTCAGTGGATGCTCAAAGTGCAATGGGACCACTTGCAGCATCCGGTCAGAATCACAGATTCCGTGATTCGAGATTGGCAGTGGTGGCTAGTCCCAGGGTCGCTCTCCTCGGGCGTCCCGTTCGTAGCGCCGTCCCCGGAGGTAACCCTCACCACGGACGCCTCAGGTCTTGGGTGGGGGGCACACCTGGACGGGGTAAAGTCCCAGGGTACGTGGACCCAGATGGAAGCTCATCTTCATATCAATGTCCTAGAGATGAGAGCGGTTCTCTATGCCCTGCAGGCTTTTCAGTCTGTAATCCCTCCGTGTACTCTTCTGCTTCAGACAGACAACATGGCGGTGATGTATTACCTCAACAAACAAGGAGGCGCACACTCTTACTCCCTTTGCAGGGAGGCCATGAAGGTGTGGGATTGGGTAATCGGACACGGCGCAAATCTGATCACTGTGCACGTTCCCGGGGTGGACAACACGATTGCCGATGGCCTGAGTGTTCCCAGGCCAGAGTCCACAGTGGAACTTCTTCAAGAGGTAGCAGAGGATCCGTTTCTTGATGAGGAATTCCAGAATTAGACTTGCATCCCCATCCAACGCAAAACTGCCCAGTTTTGCTCGCTAGATCCAGGGCCTGGTGTTTTCTGGCGAGACGCATTATCCCTCTCCTGGGTGAACAGATTCCTCTACACTTTCCCTCCCTTCCAGTTGATCCAGAGAGTCCTTCTCAAATTGCGCAGGGAGCACGCACTCATGATCCTGGTGGCCCCGTTCTGGCCCAGACAGATCTGGTTCCCTTTGTTGGTGCAACTATCCTGGGAACCCCGCTCCGTTGCCGCTCAGCTGCCACCTACTGTCTCAGGAGAAAGGTTCACTTGTCCATCCGGACCTACGTTCGTTGAACCTGCATGCTTGGCTCCTAGAGACATAGCCATCTTGCGTCACGGGGTCTTGCAAGAGGTTGCAGAGGTCCTTTCTGCAGCCAGAAAGCCGGCAATGCATGCGACGTACGCCATGAAATGGCGCCGTTTTTGTTTATGGTTGCGAGCACGCGATCTTTCCCCTTTAGGTTGTCCTGTGGGAGTAATTTTGGATTATCTGCTCTCCCTCTTTCATTCGGGTCTAGCCTACTCCTCTATTAAGGTGCACCTCTGTGCCATTTCGGCCTATCACCTCCCGGTGGGACATTGTACAGTGGCTCAGTTGGACGCCACTCGGGAATTTCTTAGGGGAGTGTTACACCTTAGGCCTCCTATTAGAGACCCTGTGCCTCCATAGGATCTGCTCTTTGTCCTGGAACAGCTTCGCTCCCCCTTTGAACCTTGCAGATTCAAGCTCGTTTTCTGTCATGGAAAACATTGTTTTTAGTTGCTGTTACTTTGGCGAGAAGAATATCTGAACTTCACGGTCTTATGTGCAAAGAGCCTTATTTAGTTTTCCACCGGGACAGAGTATCCCTGAGGACGAACCCCAAATTTTTGCCTAAGGTGGTCTCTTCACTCACTCACTCTGAACCAGGATATTGACCTTCCTGTCTACTTCGAGTTACTCGAATGAGGAGAGGCTCTGCTTCACACCCTGGATGTTCACCGCAGCCTGAGGTTTTACCTCAACAGAACTAAGTCTTTCGTAGTTCTGAGCAGCTTTTGTTTCCTTCTCTGAGAGAATGATGGGCCAACCCATATCTAAACAGTCCCTTTCTCGCTGGCTTGTCCAGTGTATTTCTTACTGTTATGATATAAAACAAAGCCCCCCGGGCACAGTCAGGGTCATTCTACTAGGTGTGGCCACCTCTTTGCAGCTCTCAGAAATGTCTCCACCTCTGCTATTTGTGCTGCAGCCACTTGGAGTTCTGTGCATACCTTTGTCAGGCATTATAGCCTGGACATACGCCTCTCGGCGAAGGCTGGTTCGGCCTGGCGGTGCTGGGGTCTCCTGTCCTAGGTTTGGGACCTGGAATTAATTTCCTTTTTCCTCCTCCCGAATTTCTGGCAGCATTACTGCTTGGGGAATCAGTCCTAATGGTGTAACCTGCTGCAAGAGCTGTGTCTCGAAGTAAGATAGTACAGTTACGTAAGAACTTACCATAACAGTAGATCTTCGAGAACAGCTCTTGCAGCAGGTACCTTCCCGTCCACCTTCCCCCTTGGAGGAGGCATGGCTCAGTCTTTCTGAGCAGGGATTTATACCTTTCTGTCTTCTGACGGCGAATCCTCGGTCTCCCATTTCGATGTCAGCCTGCGGCTGGAAGTCTCCGGCGGGAGAACTGGGGAATCTGGCGGGACCGCCCCCTTTTGTACCACGCCTGACGTCGGAGGCGGGACCGACGTCGGGGACGGTCCCCACTGAAGATAGCTAACTAGCTAGAATTTTTCCGTGGGGTCCTGACGCCTGCCGGCTTCAGTCCTAATGGTGTAACCTGCTGCAAGAGCCGTTCTCGAAGATCTACTGTTATGGTAAGTTCTTACGTAACTGTACTTTACCAGATCAGCTGGCACCAGATAGGACGAACATTAGTCTTTCAAAAGGGTGTACTTCAAGGGCTGGAAGCCATGGTTCAGAGTTTCATGTGGGGGGGTATGATTTCCATGGTTAAAATGAATGCACCCTTGAGCCACAGAGGGTTCAAATCCCTTTAGTTCTAACCCCAGGAATCCCCCACTGATGCTTTACACAAGCATCATCTTCCTGGCAGAGAGTAATGCCCCAGAGACAGAACATTATGCTAATTGTGGAACTTAGAATCAAGATTCAAACTATGCACTGAGGTCAGTCTCTACTCTGGCCTCTGACATCAGATTTCTTTCTCCACCTGAAGAGAGCAGTTGCCCTGAAGAACAGCTCCAGTTTCTGTCAGAAGTTTTACCAGGAAAGACATACTGAGCTGCTAACGGCTCGTTTCCAGATGTGTCCTGGGGAAGGGAGAAGTGGAGGTAGATCAAGAAGTTGAAAAAAGAAAACAACTATACAGTAATAACAATATTATATTACAAAAATAGAAGTCATGTACAGCAATGCAATATATAAGATGACCATAATCATTAATACTGAAGACAAATCAGTACAGGAGATACATGCAGTAGATAAAATTGAGTTGTGATAGGGTAAAACTGTTCATACAGGTGTAGCCTAAGGGATGAGGGGAACAAAATGACTAGGGCAAAACTAGTCGGGAGGAAGGAAGGAAGGAAGACGAGAGGCAGAGTGTCATAGACAGTTGCAGGTGGGAGAAGAAAAGTCGTAAAGAGACTTAAGGGAGAAAGCAGAAGAAGCAAAGTGGATTGACAGAGAAAGGGAGGACCAGAGTTTAGGAAAGCAATATGAGATGGCAGATTGACCAAGAGTAGATTTCCTAGGAAGAATGGTGAGGGAATGTGAAATGTTACTGCAGCGAGTGTAGGAGGAGGAGGAAGGGAGAAGGGATAGTAAGGCTGTAAGAGTATAGGGATTCTGATCTCCAAAAGCACTTGTTTAATTTTAGCATTTTTTCTAAAGTTTCATTAGTTTCCAGTAACTCTGCGTTAGTTTAAGGTTTCAAGACTTTAATTATTTTAACCCAATTCTCTAGTTCCCAGGAACCGAAGGCCGTAATATTGCACGGTTCCCACCTTCAGGGAACTATATCTAAAGTTGACTTATTTTTCTAATCTCTGCATATTTTGGACAGAAACCTCATTTATTTAACTTTTCAAGGGTTTCCTGCACCTGGTTAATAGTGGCTTTCCTCTCTGAGGGAACCAAACCATTCTTCTCTATTCAGCCATAAAAGTAAATCCGCTGGTAGATCTACAACATTTTTAGCAGTTTTTGGTTCTTTTTTAGCAATTCTTATTTAGAGGAACCAGAAGGTATAAATTTTGTCTCTCAGAACGGCATTTGGTTATACAGGTTCTGTTTAACTGTTCTGGCATCTTGGGAACCAGGTGAGAAGTGTCATATAGGTCTTTAGAAATTGGCATGTCTGATAGAGCTAAGAAAAAGAAAACGGGACCAACAGACTTTAAAAACTGCAAGAATTGTTTCCAGCTCCTGGCAAAGGCAGACTGCCATGAGCTGTTTAAGGTTCCTGGGTCCAGATCACGATTTGAACAGCTGTGAGCTCTATATAAAGTTTTGCCCTAAAACCCAAAAGAAGAGGGCTAAAAAAAGAGAAGAGTTTATGAATTCTGAGTCTTCCACCACGTCACCAAAAATACTGAATGAGGGAGTTCCTACTGATGGTAGAAAGCACACATCAGGGGGTTCGCCTTCTCAAATACAGCAGCAGTCCCTGCCAAAAGGGGATGGAGAAGCAAGATAAAGCTGCTCAGCCATCAGATACACATGGTAAGGGTGGTAAAGATACCAGGGTGCCCAAAAGGGGAGGGCCATGAGTTCAGTGATGGCTAAAATAAAAATGAGAGACTCAGAGCAGGCACTTGAAATAGCGTCTGCCAAGAAAAAACCAAAAGAAAAGAATATCCCTACAACTCCTCCTGAAAAAGGAGCAGGCTTTGGATCCAAGACAAATGCCCTTAACAGAGGACATGGCAAAAAATTAGTCTTTTTTTTTTTTTTTCCAGGTCTTCCAGTTCATGAGAAATTTTATGAATATCCATCCCCCCACCCCCACCCCCCAGCTCAGGCTCCCTCCCTCCTACCTGCCTGCCTGCCTGTGGAGGAAGAAGTGCACGTTGAAGCAAATGGCTCACCTGAGCAAGGAATTTGGCTCCCTTCCAAGGTCTATAGACTGGGGATTACTGTTCTTCTTTCATTAGGCAAATGGTGAACACCCTCAGCATCCCCCCTCCCCCGAAACAAAAGAGGATGAAGAAGAATTTGTGGATATGATAGGGTTAGCTCCTACAAGGAGTCTGCTGGTCCCCACACACAAATCCATTACCAAAAAACACTTCAAAAATCATGTCTGCACCTACTTCAGCTGCAGCTATAGATAAAAACATTGAAAGAAGTGTCAGGTGGACAGACTGGGGGGGGGGGGCACCCTGATCATCAAGGTGTAGTCCAAGCAGTTGCCTGTGAGAGAGCTAAGATCCCCTTCTCTGCACAGCCCCCTGAGAAGGGCTGCAGAAAATTGGATGTTATGGCCAAAATATATCCGCTTCCCTGCTCATCAGGCAGGCAGCTAACTCCGCTCATATAGCCCAGTACCAGAAGGCCCTGTGGAATACAGTGCTTGCACTAGCTGATGAGGCTGATGGTGAGTTAGCACAGGACCTGACTGCCACAGCAAAGTCAGCCCTGGAAGCCACCGAATACCTCTTACAAATGGTTGTGGACACTGATTACACCATTTCCAAGGGTCATAGCTCATGCAGTGTCTTTAAGGCGATTCTGCTAACTCAGGGCAGCCATACTTTCCCAAGACACTTGGACCAAGGTGAATTTCCAATTTGAAAGAAATTCACTTTTTGGTGACAGAACAGACATACATAAAAAGTGGATGAGTACAAAACTACATACAAAAGTAACATTTACTGTATAAAGAAAAGGCCTCCACTCCCACTTCCTGCAGATCTTATGTTGGTGGAGGAAGGGGTAGGGGCTACTTTCCAAGAGCCTATACCCCCTACACCCCTTGTGAGTTTCAACCCCAAAGAAATTACTACAGGGGCAGAGGCAGGAGGGGCTCCAGGTGTACTGTGGCACACCAGCCCCCAAGCCTTAGCTAAAACAAAACCCCTGACAGTTCTGCCCAGGTGGCCCAACCATTGCCAATTGAGGGAAGGCTGGCCTATTACTTCCAGTAATGGATAAACATTACCACAGACAAGTGGGTCCTGGAAGTAGTGGGCCAGGGTTTGTTCCTGCAGTTCAAAACATTCCCTAAACTGCAGAAACACAAAGGTTTTCTTGATCACTCTCCCACAGAAAGAATTCTGCTGGAACTGGAAGTAGACTAACTGCTACAAACTAAAGCAGTGAAAAACGTCCCTGCCTCATGGGTTTGGGGGGTACAAGGGCCTGTTTATAAGCTACTTCTTGATCCACAAGAAAAATGGGGAGTGGTGACCCATATTACACCTCGGATATAAAAAAAGACAGAGGTTCAAGATGGTCACAGTGGGCATCCTCACATTTCGGGCACTGATTTGGGGGGGAGGGTCAATGGATCTGAAAGATGACTGTTTTCACATTCCAGTCAGACCTACCCACAGAAATACTGCCAGTTCAGTAACTGTTTGTAGCTCTTCCCTTCAGTTTCACATCAGCACCAAGGTTTTTCACAAAGTGCTTAGTTGTGGTGGCAGCACACCTGAGAAGGCAAGATGTGGTGGTTTTTCCCTACCTGAATTACTGGCTAATCTCAACAGAACAAGAGACCAGGTGCTCTATGCAGAAGGTAAAAAGTACCCTGGAAAAACAAGGCTTTCTGATAAATCTGCAGAAGTCCCAGACAGAACCTGTTCAGGTGCTGGACTTCATAGGCACAGAACTGGACTCCGTGCTGGGAAAAGTCTTCCTCCCTCAGGGAAGGGTAGCAACTCTGATTGCCACAGCAGAATCCTTCACAGTGGGCCAGCCAAGGCCTGCAAGGGATGTTACAGCTACTGGGCCACATGACTGCATCCATAGCTGTGGTCCCATGGGCTAGCTTTCAAACAAGGGACATCCAGTACCACTTAAGAGACCACTGATTTCAAAGATGGAACTCCATCTCCAAACTAGTGCCAGTCACAAAAGCATTGGTATAGTCACTGGAGTGGTGGAAGAATGAAACCAACCACAGAAAGAGCATTTCCTTCCTCCAGCAATACCAAACAAGTATCCTCACAATAGATGCTTCACTCCTAGCGTGGGGGTGCCCACTTGGAGGACCTCACAGTAAGTAGCATCCTGAGCCTGCAGGAGACCCAGGAACACATCATTGTTGTGGAACTCAGGGCAGTCTTTCTGGCAATGCTGTCCTTCTCCCAACTTCAAAGTCAATCTGTCCATATCAGAAAAGAGAACATGGCCCGCCAGCGCAGCGGTTGGATTTCCGCTTGCGACGCCAGCGACTCGGGTTCAGGAACGAGCCTGAGAAGCTGGAGGGCCGGCCGCGGGGAGAGGACTTGAGCGTCCTAGGGACTGCTCATCCTCTCCGGGGGGAGGGGGGAACCAAAAGCTCGGCTCTTGTCTGGCCCTGGGTGGAGACCCGAGGTACAGCAAGCCCAATGCTCAGCAGAGGGGCGACTTGCCAGACATCGGCGCTTCAGCGCCTTGACGTCCGGGGACATGGCACGCCGAGAGAACATGGGAAAAGAACCGCGCAGCCTCCCAGTAGACAGAGCACCAGGCCCCGACCTTCAATGCCCCTACTGGCCCGGGGACAGCATCCTGACAAAATATAGACGACTCGGGTGTAAGGGCCCCACCCGTGACTCCGCCTGAACTAACCACGGCTCCATGGGGAGTTGATCAACCGGGTCACCAGGTAGGTGAGCGAGGGCTGAAAAGGCTGTAGGTGTCTCCCGAAGAGGGGAGAGCTGCGAGGAGAGGGGAGTAAAAAAAAAAAAAAAAAAGAACAGAGAACACCACAACAGTGTACTACATAAACAAGCAGGGAAGTACAAGATCTTCAAGACTGCGCACAGAGGCAGTGAGGATCTGGGACCTGGCTTACTCCCTAAATGCAAAGATCTCTGCAATCCACTTGCCAGGTAAAGACAGTGTCACAGCAAACTCCCTAAGCAAAATCAGCCAGGGAAACTACAAATGGACCAGGAACCAGCAAGGTTCTGGCTACAGTTTTCAGAAGATGGGGCACTCCAGAAATATAACCTGTTCACATTTTGGTAGAACAATCGGCTCCCAAAATTTTGTTGCAGGCCACCAGTCAAGGGCACAGTTCCATAGGACACCCTAGCCTTAAAGTTGACAGGGAGGTTTCTGTATTCCTTTCCACCATTCCCATTCATACAGAGAATGCTCTTAAAGCTCAGGAGAGAGCCAGCAGCATAGAAACATAGAAATTGTTGGCAGATAAGGACCGTCTGGCTCATCTAGTCTGCCCATAAGCCCTTGTACTAGATTACTGCTTCCAACCCACCTGCTGCTGTACCTCTATGGTTCCCCTATGCCTGTCCCAAGCATGCTTGAATCCATCCACAATGCTCACTCCCACCACCTCCTGAGGCAGACCCTTCCATGCGTCCATCACCCTCTCTGTGAAGAACTCCCTTACATTCCCTCTTAAACTCCCATTTCCAATTTCATGTCATGCCCCTGCATTCTTGTGTTCCTCCTGTATTGAAAAATGTCCCCCCCTCCCCGCACCTTGTTTATACCCTTGAGGTACTTGAATGTTTCTATCATGTCCCCTCTTTCCCTCCTCTCTTCCAGGGAGTACATATTGAGGTCCTTTAATCTCTCCTCATAAGTCTTGTGTCGCAAACCCTGTTTCATCTTAGTCACCCTTCTCTGGACCGTCTCCAGCCTGTTAATGTACTTACGAAGGTATGGCCTCCAGAACTGCCCACAGTACTCCATGTGAGGCCTGAACATAATTTTATATAATAGCATTACTACCTCCCTCCTTCTGCTGATGATACCCCTGCCTGTGCACCCCAGCATGCCACTGACCCTCCCAGCTACCTTAGCACTCTGCTTTGACATTTTCAGGTCGTCTAAAATAATAACCCCCAGGTCCCTTTCCTCCTTTGTGACTGTCAGCAACTCCCTCCCCCACCCCCATCCTGTAGCTTTCCCCAAGGGTTTCTGTGTCCCAGGTGCATAATTTTGCACTTTTTTTTTGAATTAAACTTCAGTTGCCAGTCCTCAAACCACTTTTCAAGCTTCCCCAGGTCCCTCCTTATTTTCTCCACCCCTTCTGGGGTATCTATTCTGTTGCAGATTTTGGTGTCATCTGCAAACAGGCAGACTTTTCCCTCCAACCCTTCTACAATGTTGCTAATGAAGGCATTGAACAGGACTGGCCCCAGGACCGATCCCTGAGGCACACCACTGGTCACCCCCCTCTCCCCAGACTGCACCCCATTTACCACCACCCTCTGCCTCCTGTCTGTTAGCCAGTTTCTAACCCAGTTTACCACTCAGTCCCCCATGCCCAGCCTACCCAGCTTATCAGCCTCCTATGTGGGACGGTGTCAAAGGCTTTGCTGAAATCAAGGTAAGTGACGTCCACTGCCCCAACCTGATTTAATTCCTTTGTCACCCAGTCGAAGAAATCAACAAGATTTGTCTGACATGACCTCCCCACTGTGAATCAGTGTTGCCTATGGTCCTGGGCTCCAGTGGCTTCTAGATGCCCCACTGCAGTGATCCTAATAGCCCCAAATTGGGCCTGGCAGGACTGGTACTCAGTGCTCCTGGCCCTGTCAAGCAAGAATTCAGTCATTCTGCCACTGAGTTACAACCTGTTGACTCTTGGGGCAGGATAACGCTCCAAGAGGGGAAAGAGGAAATTGTTTAACCAGGAAATGCACACTAAGCCGAAGCTTGTTTCCAGGTGCGACCTGGGAGCACAAGGAAGTTAAGTGACTTGCTCAGGGTCACACAGTATACAAGTGGGGACTGTGGAATTCAAACCCAGGTTTGCAGCTCAGTGTCCACTGCACTGTACTGCCTCCTACTGACTCCAGACTGCAGGTCATTATGCCTGAGGGCATGCTGCTTGAAGAGCTAGAGTATTCTGGGTTGAATCTATTAGAGGAGGTCCTGAGGGTGCTTAAAGTTTCCAGGAAACCAGCGACCAGGAAGCATACTCCTTTAAATGGAAGAGATTCGTATATTGGTGCACCTCCAGAAAGATGATCCCAATGTAGGCAGGATTGCCCACATTTCTGGACAATGGTTATGTCTAATTACAGGCCAATCATCCTTACTGCCCTTATAGGGAAACTTCTGGAAACAATAATCAAAGATAAACTGGAACTGAATTTACTGGACTTGCACCACATAGATAAAATGCAGCATGGGTTCAGAAAACATCGCTCATGTGCAACAAATACCCTGGTGTTTTATGAGGAAGTAAGCAAACTCCTCGAAGATTAAAAAAAAAAAAAAATAGGTAGATGTAATAGTTCTAGACTACAAAAATACATTCAGTAAAGTTCCTCATGAAATTCTCACTCAGAAACTTAAGACTATAGGCATAAATGACCATCTAATAAGGTGGGTGGAATCCTGGCTTAACAACAGAACTCAGAAAGTGAGGATAAGGGGTTTACATCAGGAAGCTGGGATGTGTTGAGTGGGGTACCGCAGGGGTCGGTCCTGGGCCCAGCATTGTTTTCCACATTTATAGCAGATATGCATGGTGAACTAACTAACATGTGTCTTAAGTTTGCTGTTGATGCTAAACTACTAGCAGAAGTGAGATCTTGTGAAAAATCAGTCACTCTACAACAAGATCTTTAAGTTGGAGAAGTAGGCAAAATGTAATGGCATGCAATTTAATTTGGAGAAATGTACAGTCAAGCACTTCGGAAGGGACAACACCAGGCATCAATATAGTCTGAATGGATGCAGCCTTAGGAACACTACTAGGGAAGAAGACTTGGGTGTATATATCAGTAACGATCTGACCTTCAGCTTCCACTGTAAGGAAATTGTAAATAAATCTAATAGAATAATTGGGTGCATAAGGAAAGCATTTGCTACAAGAAACAGAGCCTGTATTATGCAGTTATATCGCACATTTGTTAGGCCACACTTGGACTACTGCACTACTCTTTGGAGCCCACACCTGAGAACAGACGTTGATGGGGTTGAAAGAGTGCAGCGCAGAATGACCAAGATGGTGGAAGGGTTGGCAGGCGTAACATATGAGAATAGAGTTGAGATCTTGGGTCTGTACTCGATTGAGGTTAGACATACAGGAGGAGATCGTCTGTGTATGTTTATGATCTCAAGGGATATGGAACTATCACAAAGTCTAGCTCTGACAACAGGGTGTAAAGTCGCTGGGCTAAGAAACCACAAAAGGCAAATTAATTTTACATACCCAAGAACTAATTTGAGAAGGGCATTCTTTACTCAAAGGATTATCCCTGTCTGGAATAGCCTTCCTAGTAATGCAGTGGAAGCTGAGAACTTTCAGACCTTCAAGAGAAGGTTAGATAAACACCTATGAGATATAAAAGGGTATTAATGCCCGCTTGTGTGGGGGACTTGCCACATGGGCCCTGCGCCTTCTGCTGGTCCTACCAACCTAGTATTGTACCTAGTAAACGTGCAGTTCTTAGGCCTGAGACCATCAACACTTAATGTATATCTAGCAGCAGTGTCAGCCTACACATCAGCAGGCATGGACAAGTCACTGGCCTCTCAACCTATTTTCAAAAGTTTTGTGTTTTGTTTTAAGGCCTCGGTCACCTGTACCCAACTGTGGGGGACCCAGTCCCCCATGGGACCTGAATATGTGTTTTGCCCTGCTAATGCAGGCCCCCTTTGAGCCCATGGCTGCTGTTGATTTAAAGCATGTCACATGGACAATGATTTTCCCGATTGCCATGACATTTTTAGGAGGGTAAGCAAGCTGCATGTCATCTGCACAGAACCAAACTATATAATCTTTCGGATGGACAAGGTAGTCCTTAGAACCAGTAAGAAGCTCCTACCTAAGGTGGTAGCAGAACTCCACCTGAACCAGTTAGTTGCCCTTCCTTTACACCACCCGGAGTACTTCATTCAGCCCAGGTGAGCAGAAAGTGCAGTCTAGATCTGAAGCGAGTACTGGGAATCTACCAGGATCGGACGAAGGGTGTTAGGTCTCAGGGCACTTAGGTTTTTGTTACCTGTGTTGAGATGGCAAAGGAAAACTAGCAACCAAGATGATTGTCTCTCGCTGGATAGTCTCTTCCATACAGTTTTATTATGAAAAAGCTGAAAAAATACCTCCAGAGGCCTAAAGGCACATTCCACAAGGGGTACGTCTGCCTCTGTGGCATCCACAAGGAGCATCCCACTGTTGGACATTTGCAAAGCAGCTACCTGGAAAACGGTGCATACTTTCACAAAGCGCTGTTGTCTGGACATACAGTCCAGAAGGGATGCCAGCTCTGTAACTGCTGACTTACAGAACATTTTTCCTAAGTAGGTTCTGAACCTAGCCTCCAAAAGCCAAAGTACTGCTGTAGCTTCTGCTTGTGTAATGCATAAATGAGGGATTCTTGAGGTTGGAAGAAAAAAATTACTCACCATAATAATATTGTTTCTTCCTGGGGATCCCTGACTATGATTTATAATCCATAACCCTGCCTCCCCTTCCAGAACCTGAAAACAGGTTCACACAAGAATCCATTCTTTTCGTTAAGGTTGCTCAAGCATTACTATTGCAGTTCCTTGATGATTGTAAAATGTGGTCAGTTAAATATTTTTCACTACTTGGAATATTTTTCATCTGATGTCTGTCTTAACTTTTGGTGTTTTTCAAAAATCCTTTGTGCATTTTTTTTTTTCAGAAAATGTTTGGTAGCCATTTAGCTAGTTTCAGTAGTCAACAGCTCCCTCTTGTTATGGAAACAAATCTGAAGTTAGGGGCTAGAGTGGAGCATGACCACAGTGCAGAGTTTGAACCTTGATTCTGTGTTCCATAATTAGCATAAGGTTCTATCTCCATTTCATCACTCTCTGCCTTGAAGATGGTGCTTGTGTAAATCATAGTGAGGGATGTTTGAGAAGAACTGTTACTACAGTGAGTAATTGTCTCTTCTGGTGCTACTATCTGGCTGCAGGGCTCAGGCAAATTTGGCTTACTTTCCATTTTTGGCAGTTTGAACACCAGGTCTGATGGCATTCCCTTGGAAGCATGCCAGTGGGGAAGGGGGGACCAACTACCCACCCTGTATTTCAGTACACGGTCCACTTGGAAAAAAAGTCCAAGCAACAATAGGGGCACGATTGAGCGTTCCGGTGGGGGACTCGTCACTGTGGTGTAGCAATCTCCTTTGGATGGGGTGTCAGCCCATAAACTGGCAGAATTGGAAGGTGACCATCCAGGTGGATGGTCTTCATTCCTTACAGCAAATTCAGACATCTATGGGGAAATTCCTCAGACTCACTTTTGGAAGTACCTTCAGATATGCCACCTCCTGGCAAAAAATATTAGTGCCAGACCTTGCCCTTCTGGAAAGGGGTTGTTGGGAAGACCTTGTGGAGGAGGCTAGAAGGGGCAACAAATTTATTACCCCCTTCCCTGCCTAGGAAAGATAAATGCAGGCATGTCTCTTGATGTGGCCCCTAGTATGAATACGGCCAAGAACGGGGAAGCTCTCCTGTGTCACCACATTCCTGAGGATAACTGGGTTTGTGCTTGTGCCATGTATATCAGAGCTGCGGGATATGAGGAGGTTACCCTTCAACTAAAGGTTGTAACCTTTTGCATAGAACCCTGACAGCCTTGGTCAAAATGCAGCTAGTAGGATCCGATATTCGCTGGAGATGTGGGCAGTAGGGTGGCAGTTTGCTACATATATTATGGTTTTGCCGTAAACTGACACAGTGGTGGTGTCTGATCTTAGATACTTGTGAGCAGGTAATGCAGCAGCACATGCCGCAGGTGTGTGGTCTCAGTACTGGGAAACACTGATGCACTGCAGGCCCAAAAATGATGAAACTGGGCAAGCTGGCAGGAAGTGGGGTCTGATTGGAGAGCAGGGAGCATAAATAGAGTGACAAAATAAATAATAAAGGGAGCAGAAAATGCTCGCCTTGGCAGGATTTGAGGGTCTGGCGTACATTGCTAGGGGCTCAGAACCTGTCTTATCTGAAGACCTGGGGGAGCTTTTTGGCTTGCCAAGCTCAACCATGAGCTCCAGGTGGCCAGTGGTGGGTTAGTGCGACCTTGGCGGATGCTTGACCAGCAAAGGAGGGGTATAGCAGGGGACCCCTGACAGTCCAGAATGATAGATACAATACTCCCGTGACACTGAGGCCCCTTTGGGAACTTAGATTGGATCCCACTAGTCTCTATCTTGTACATATTGGGCTGTTAGACCAACTGCCAAATATTATACTGTAGGAGCACTATTGCTAGGTTTGTTGTATTCCCATCTATCTTTCTCTCTCTCTCTCTCTCTCACTACTTGTCAGGGTGTTTCCTATATTCAGAGCACAATAAAAACACTGTTCTGTTTCAGCTTGGCTGCGGGCCTGGAATGGTTTGTGTAGACAGGGCCAGTAGCTTGTGTTGACAGGGCTGATGGCTCATGTAGACAGGGCTAATAGCCCTGTGGACATTGAAAAGGGCCCACACCCATGAATTGAACTAAGGTGCTTGTGGGACATTTTGCATTTCAGTAGGAGGGCTGAAAGGCTTTCTAATGTCCCTGTATGCAATGCTTTCAACATACTGTATTTTTATATTGCCTAAAAATCAAGTGAAGTATGGTTTAAAAAAAAAAAAAAAATCAACATTGCCCAATTGTACCTTGGGAGGGGCATGGCAGGGTCCTACCAGTGTGATTACCTATCCTCTTGGGCCATCATGGGATAGTAACACTGTGGCGGATGCTGTTGAACTACCCCAGAGGCATCATAAGATGCAGAATTTACACGGAAAAAGGAAGGGGAGAGGTAAATTAAACACCTCTACATACCAGTGCACCCACTGAACCATCAGGGTAAGTGAAAGATCACAGAAAACCTGACTGACTTCTTCATATCTGTTTAGTAAATCCCTGACATTAATGTGACATCATTTTCTGCAGTCACACCTCTGTGCCAGAAAGATTGGATGGTTGGAGGTTCAAGTCTCACACCAGGCACTTGGGAGACTGACACTACAGTGCTGCATGGGGTGGGGAGAGGGGGCGTGCTGCACTGCTGGAGTGTGCTGTCCACCATTTAAGATGTTTAACCAAAGTCCTTACTGCCTATCTCTATTGGCCACCTGGGTGGAAGTCGGAGATCATGCGGACACAGAAATCAGTTCCACACTCTAGCAGGTGCAGAGTTCAGGTGTTACTAAGAGGCTGCTAACCCCAAGGATACAGACAAAACCAAAAGTTCAGTGCACTCAGGAGTGGTTACAAGTCACTTTATAGTAAGATATTCAGTCCCACACTTAAGGTAAGTGCAGAATGGTGCAAAATGTATTTACTTCACTGCACAGGAGAATATTTACAGAGCACAGTGTCAGTTGCCAGTTTTTCTGTCTACCAATCTTCATCAGAAGTCAGATCATCTGATGACCACCTTGTTGGTGCAGTAGTAGAGCTACCATTCGCAATGCCATATGCAATGACCCAGGTTCAGGAATGAGTCTGGTCATTGGTGGCTGGCTGGGAAGAGAAAGATTAAGCATCCCATGGGACACTCTCCTCCATAGAGGGAGACAGAGCAACGATGCCATAACAGCCAAGCGCCACTTGGGTGACCGTAGGTGAAGCTGCAGGTCAGTGTGCCTTGAGCGTGGGAAGATTCTGGTTGATGCCATGCTGTAGCATGTTTTTGTTTTTTTTTTGTTTTTTTTGGTTTTACATGCATGGGAGGAACAGGAAAAACAGAGAAAATGACCCCAAAGCTTGCGGCGATGCACCCCAGTACATCTGCCCCCCACACCTCCACCTGTCACATAACCGCTGCCAGGGGTACACCTCCTACCCTGACCCTGGTTGGGGGGTAAATCAAGGCTACATGGAGGACGGATGAGTGCTGGAGTGTAGGTGCCATGGTTGAATTGGGCCTTGGAAGCTCCTGAAGGAGTCGAGGCTCCAGAGACAGGATTTTTGGGGGAGAGGACAAAACATGTGGCTATAAAAAGATACATAGACAGTGTCGCAGATAAGAGCCAACGGCCCGCCCAGCCTGCCCATTTGAGCTTGTAAGTTCACTTTATGTTTTCCTAGAAGTCTGTTGCCCCTCACCCCTGACCTCCAGAATTCCATTATGTCTATCCCATGCATTCTTAAATCCCATGATTGTTTCAGCCCCCACCACTTCCTCTGGCAGAGTGTTCCACTTGTCCGCTACCCGTTCTGTGAAGAAATTCTTCCTCATGTTTCCTCTGAATCATCCTTTCCTCCAACTTCATCCCATGCCCTCTAGTCCTGTAACACAATGGCATTTTTTGCTTGAAAATAGTGTATTCCTGCACCCTGTTCCTCCTTGTAAGATACTTGTATGTCTCTATCATATCCCCTCTCTCCCTCCCTTCCTCCAGGGAGTACATATTCAAGTCCTTCAACCTGTCCTCATAGGACTTGTGATGCAATCCATGTACCATCTTTGTTGCCCTCCTCTGAACCTTCTCTACCCTGTCTATGTCCTTACGTAAGGTAAGGTCTCCAGAACTGTACACTGCACTCCAGGTGGGGCCTAACTAATGTCTTGTATAGAGGAATTATGACCTCCCTTTTCCTGCTGGTGATGCCCCTGCCTATGCATCCCAGCATCCTATTTGCTTTACCTGCTGCCTTGTTGCACTGTTTCCCTACCTTGAGGTAATCAGAGATGATAACCCCAGTATCCCTTTCCTACTTGGTGCATGCTGTTTCCTCACCCCTCCAACTGATATATTGTGCCAGGGTTTTTGTGCCCTGTATGCATTATCTTGCACTTCTTTGCATTGAATTTCAACTGCCAAACCCCTGACCATTCTTCAAGTTTCTGCAGGTCCCTTCTCATTCTGTCTACACCCCCTGGTGTGTCCACTCTGTTACAGAGCTTTGTGTCATCAGCAAACAGGGAAATTCTGCCTTCTAGGTCCTGCACAATGTCATTGATGAAGATGTTGAAAAGGAGCAGTCCCAGCACTGATCCCTGTGGTACCCCACTGGTCACTCTTCCCTCTGTGGAGTGACAGCCATTTACCACCACCCTCTGTGTCCTGCCGCCCAGCCAGTTGCCTACCCACCACACTACTGTCCTGCCCACACCCATATTCCCCAGTTTGTATAATAGCCTTCCATGTGGCACAGTGTCAAAGGCCTTGCTGAAGTCAAGATAGGCCACATCCACTGCCCTCCCCTGATCCACCTCCCTAGTCACTCAGTTGAAAAATTCAATGAGGCTGGTCTGACATGACCACCCCCTGGTGAAACCATGCTGCCTTGTGTCCTGTTGTCCATTGACAACCAGATGTTCCACCAATCTCTCCTTCAGTAGCGCTTCCATGATCTTCCCCACTACCAATGTGAGGCTGACTGGTCTGTAGTTCCCCGCTTCCTCTTTGTTCCCACTTTTGTATAAGAGGACTACATCTGCTGTCCTCCATTCTTTGGGTACCTCCCCTGTTTCCAGTGATCAGCTAAACAGGATTGCCAGAGGGTCAGCCACCACCCCTCTTAGTTCTTTAAGGACCCTGGGGTGCACCCCATCTGGCCCCATTGCTATATCAAATCTTATTCCTTCCAGTTTCTTCAGGACCCTTTCTCGTGTAAAGGGACTTGTGTCCATTGTGTCCATGCCCACCCCTTGTACTCCCTTCAGGCCCATTACCCTCCTCTTCCTCAGTAAAGACTGAGCAGAAATACCTGTTCAATATGTCAGCTTTACTGTTGTCATCCTCTACACGGCCCCCATCCTCCCCCTTCAGTCTCACTATCCCTCCCTTTGCCTTTCTTTTTTCACTTATGTACCTGTAAAAGGTTTTGTTCCCTCTACCCACTGATTTGCAGTGTGCTCTTCTGTCTGAGATTTGGCTTCCCTTACCGACTTCCCTTTCTCCCGTTGCTTCTCCTGATACTTCTCCCTATCCCCTTCCTCCTGTGTCTTTTTTTGTATTGCCTGAATGCAATCTTTTTGGCTTTCACTTTCTCCATGACCTCTTTGGAAAAGCATAATGGCCTCCTCTTCCCCTTGCTATCCTGCTTAATGCATAATTCTGTTGCTCTTGTAATCCCCGTTTTAAATACTGCCCACTGTTCCTCAACCCCTGATTCCTGCCCCATTCTCCTTAATGCCTCTTTCAAGCATCTCCCCATTTTCCCAAAGTCTGCCTCCCTAAAATCCAGGATATGTGTTTTTGTGTGGTTTGGTTCTGCTCCTTCTGTGATTACAAACCACAATGACTGGTGGTCACTGTTCCCCCGGTGCTCACCCACTGTTACCCCCATCACACTGTCCCTGTTTGTGAGCACAAGGTCCAGTATTGCCTTCTGCCGAGTTGGTTCCATGACCAGTTGCATGACAAAGGCACCTTGAAGGGAGTCCAGGATAAATCTGCTCCTAGTTGATGCTGCTGCCGGGATGCTCCAGTCCATGTCTGGAATATTGAGGTCTCCAACCAGCACTTACCTCACCCTTGTCCGCCATCCTTTGGATGGCTAGCATCAGCTCCTTATCTGTTTCTTCCTCCTGGGCTGGTGGTCTGTAGACCACACCTGTGCAGATGGCTGGCCACATTTTCCTTTCCAGCTTAACCCACAGTATCTCTTCCCCCATTTTGTTCCTCCTGGATCTCTGTGGCCTTTGTCATCTTTCACATAAAGTGCCACTCCTCCTCCCTTCATACCTGCCCTGTCTCTTCTGAATATGTTGTAGCCTGGTATGGCAGTAGCCAGGTATGGCAATCTCTCAGTCGTGGTTATCATTACACCAGGTTTCTGTGATGGCCACAATGTCCAGGTCTGACTGCACCATGACAGCCTCCAGATCCTCCATCTTGTTGCTAAGGCTCCTGGCATTGGCATACATGGCTTTCCATGATTTGAACTCCCTAGACTGTTAAGCTGTTCTACTCCAGCCCCTTTACTGGTTGTCCTTTATCCCCGGTTCTCTGTGCTATCTGTGCTGTCTGCCCTTCTGTTGAATTTTGCCCTTTTTCTGCCTGTCCACCTCTTGGACACTTATCTCCATCTTTTGCACACTGCTTTGTAGAGATATCCACTCCTCCTGTTCACTGGTTCCACTGCTAGCTGTGGGCAATTGGGTACCCTCGTTGCTGGCCTGCCACCCCTTGGCTAGTTTAAATGATTGTCCATGTAACATTTAAACTTCTCATTGAGTGCTTGTATTCCCCTCCAGGATGGATGCAGTCTGTCAGGCTTGAACAAGCCTCCATCCCTCCAGGTGGGTTCCCAGTCACCAATGAATCCAAACCCTTCCTCACAGCACCAGTTCTTCAACCATGAGTTAAAGTTTCTGGTGCATGCACCCCTATGCTCTCCCATGCCTCTCGCGGGTAGTACTTCCGAGAAGGTGACAGAAGTAGGTACTTGCTTGAGACCCCTCCCCAATTTCCTAAACTCTTCCTGAAATTCCTTTGGCTCCCTATTTGCCAGGTTATTAGTACCTAGGTGGATAATGACATCCAGCTCACCCTCACGTCTTGCCTTCCCGGCGATCCGCAGGATCTTCCTCCCATCCCTCGATGCCATGGCCCCTGGTAGGCACCTCACCTCCCTGTCCTCCCCCTCCTGTGTTCCTAGCTGGATCCCTCCTATGATGGAGCCCCCCACCAGGATTCACTTCCTCCTCCTCTGGGGTCCACTGCTGTCCCCACTGAAGCCATCTCCTTGGCTAACCTCCACATCCTTCCCTTCCACTTCTCTGGGTACCTCTATTTGGTTGTCCCTGTTTGCCAGTGTGGCATATGAGTTCTGGAGTGGAATAGGATCTGGGATGTACCTCTGCCTGACCGCCCTAACCCTCCCCGAGCCCACTGTCATCCAAGTGCTCCTCATTCTCGGCATCCTTTGAGGCAGCGGCGTTGGACTGGGTGGTCTCTGGATAGGGGTGATGGTACTCCTGACCCAGTTTACTTCCGCTCTGAGTCTGGCTACCTCATCCCGCAGTCCAGACAGATGCATGGAGACGCGGGGCAGCACCTCAGCCTGAATATGTCTGCCCCAAAGCCACTGCATTGCACCACTCCACACATTATACTGCACTTACACTGCTATTCCAGTACTTGTCTGTTGCTGAAGCTCTCCTAGTTCCCTTTTTATTAATATACTGTCCTAAAAATCCTGCCACTGATCCTCATATACTTTTCTTTAAAGAATGAAAAAATAAATAAATAAATGAGTCAAAACACTTGTGCTGAGGGTGGGCTTCTTCCCCCTTATGCCCCTCCTACTCCACAGCCCCTACTATTCCCTGTGCTTAGCACCTGTCAGTCAGATTTAACAGGGCATATAATTAAAAGTGGGGGGCAGGGGAGGCAAAAATTTGCAACAATTAAAGACGGCAAAAGAATACACCACCACTACAAGCACACCAAACTAGGTTCTAAATGTTCAGCAGCTCAAAAACAATTCTATGTAAAGACAGCAAAGAAATAAGTGTCACTAAAAGCTCACAATCTAAGTTTAAAACAAAAATAGCAGTGAGCAGTTACTGCAAGGCACTGAAATGAATCTGGATCCTTCTCCTTCTGGCTTCTTCTGAGAAAACAAAAATCACTTGCTACCTCAACTCTTAAGATCCTCTGGCACTTTTCAGAAGCGTAGAAGAGCTGTCCCCCAGTGTCATGGCCATCATTCCCTCCCTCTCTTAATAGCTCAGGCTCCAATTAAATAACACTGTGTGCATAATGACTGCTACATGTATACCTTATTTATTCTCTTCACTACCAATATCTAATTCACT
Source organism: Neoceratodus forsteri (assembly GCA_016271365.2). NCBI lineage: Eukaryota > Metazoa > Chordata > Ceratodontiformes > Ceratodontidae > Neoceratodus > Neoceratodus forsteri. Next base: position 338,008,546 of record CM028134.1, on the reverse strand, counting down.
GTTTTGTAAAACACTTTAGGATACAGTATGCATGAAAGCACTATATAAAAATAACAAATTCTACTCTGTTGGAGCTTTCACGTTAATAAACTGAGACACAGACAGCTTATTAATTCCAGACTGTAATCTTTTCAGCAGTAACCCCAGAATTCCTTTTCTGCAAAACTACAAAGCCTTTCTACTGATAAGGCTACAGTTACTGTTGACATTGATCCTGAAAAGCAAAAGACTGCACTGGTGATCTGATACCTCTTCTCTCCAGTCATCAATCTTTCTCTCTGCTTCATTATATCCAGCAGCCTAAGAAATAACCAGGTTCACTCCACTTTAAAGAAGGTGGGCCATAATTTCAAGCTGATTATTTGCCACAAGTTCCTGAAGCTTCAGGTATGTGATGCATGGGACTTGCAGCAAATAATTGGAAATTTTGATCCCTGCACCTAAAAGACGCTTGCTAGACCACATTTCTGTGGTTTAACATGTCGAATTTAGTGCCACTTGTGTGTAGTTTTCTAGTGCTTGCCTCTGAACCAAGTGGCCGGAAAGCAGGTAAAAAAGTTATAAACTCAGCTGACATTGGAAAATATGGTGCACGTCAGTCCTTTGGGGATTGGCGCACCTGGTGTGCCAGTCTCCACAGTTGCAGCCAAGATCGCACATCTTGCATCGGGTTTAGAAAATCCAGCCCCATGACCCTGGCCAGCCCAAAGAGGCATTGCGCTGCCACCTCCAGTATTAGAGACCAGGTGATATGCAGCCACTTTACCTTTTCACGCGGTGCTCAGCGGACCCTTCTTCCCCGTCCTGTTGGCATACACCGCTGTGGCAACTGCAGCATTTCTTAATGTGTTACACCCACATGGGTTGTAAGCACTTGGGATCTGTGCTGTCACTTTTTCTTGCCACGGTAAACCACATACTGCATTAATTTTGCTGGTCTGTTCATTTTTTGAGCACCATACCGCCTTTGGTTTGCTTGTTAACCTTTTTTGCCCGATGCTGCACCTTACTTTTCCTGTGTGCCCAATCTGCATGGATTCATCGGTAGTCCCACACACCATGGTGGCTGACCTCTGATTGGCATTGGTGTCTGCTTTGAAAACAGCTGCTTGTCTGCCCTTCCAACCACAAGAAGGGTGTAGCCATGGCAACCCCAGTGATAGGATGGAAGGCGGGGGAGGGACAGAGTCATAAAATGAATAAATGTAACCAAAAAACAGAAGTGATTCTGCAAACCCTGAAATCACCAACCAACATCACTTCTACCTTTAAACCTTAAGAACTTTGAAAACCAAGTGCTCTATTGTCAGTACCTTCCTCAACACATGATTGTGTAAACAGTAATTTATTTACTCAGCATTGCCCAGCTGAGAGGCAGCATCTTGTTTCCAGTGGGGTCCTTCTTTCTATTTCCACAGCTAGGTGGACTGGAGCGCTGAGAGTTTAAGTGACTTCCCCAAGGTCACAGAATGAGTATTCTAACCCCAGTAATGCTCAGACCATTCATAACTTTGTGCAGTCATCCTGATGGGTTGGACTGCATGGAGAGATGGAACACATGCAAATGATGGAATTCTTTGCGTGTGAGCATCTTTCAAATACTGCCTCTACCACCTGTAGTGTTCTAAGCCCTTCAGATTTTTCTCTCCGCCTGAAAGTCTGGTCGCTCGGAGTCTCTGTCACCCTCTTTCGCGTGAAGAAGAAAGAAAAACAATTAAAAACCATAAGTATTTTTAGTTTCTTTTACTGCCTCTACTAATTTGTTAGTTATATAGTTTATTATTGTTTAAATTGTCGTTTTCTCGGTTCCTCGCGGTTCAGTATAACCGTGAGGGATCCAAGCTCATTGTAACTTTGTTTCAGTTCTCTAACTAAAGAACCTATTCATTTCATTTAAATTTGGTCCTTAAAGTTTTTATTTGTAACCGCTTTTCATCGGTTACAGAACCGCTGAACCGGTTCATATTTCATCTCCTTTCTCGGTTCCATCGGTTCCCTATCGGTTCCTGAACCGACCGCAAAAAAAAAAAAGGTAAAAGCCTTTTAAGCTGTTTTAATAACCACATTAGCTCTTGGTATTAGCGGTTGAGGTTTTTCATTTTATATTTCACCATGACTGAGAAACCTAAAAAGAGAACCGGTGAACCTGGTTTTAAAAACTGTTTGAAGTGTGGATATGTGTTTGCCAAGGCAGACAAGCACACCTTATGTGTAGCTTGTCTGGATTTTGAACATTTGGACCAGGAATGAAATATGCAAAACATTCCCAGAAAAACTGTTGAAAACGCTGAAAGGCTTCACAAAGTTTCAAAGGGTACCTCAGGCTCTGACCAGCTGACACCCCAGTCTGTTGTGGTTGAATTGACAAGTGCTTCTACCCCTGCCCTGATACGGACGAAAAAGGGGCAAAGAGGAAAGAACTGCTGACTCCGGTTCCCTCAAAGAAATTAAAGAAGCTCAAACATGCAGAACCCTCTCCTGCTAAACCAGGGACTTCTGCGCAGCAGCCTGTCATGCCTTCGGCTCAAGACATAGCCCAGGCATTCAAAATTATCCAGGCTCTGCAAAGCATCATCTCTCAGCCTCCTGCCCCTCCCCAGGGTCCCCAGGTTACTGCTTCTGTGTTGCCTCCTGCTCCAGAGCAACAATATTTCGATGGGGATGATGACATTTATGAGGAGGATGAACCTATTCCCCCAGAGGTTTCCCCTGAGCAGGAATTTGGCTCTCCTCCCAGAGTGTCTGAGGATTTTTCCTCCCATTTTTCTTTTGTAAGAAGAATGGCAGATGCTCTAGACATCAACACAGCAGAGCAAGTGGAAGATGAGGAGGAGATTGAGTACCTCAGTATGATGGGTTTAACACCCACAAAAGCTCTCCTCCTTCCAGTATATAAATTCCTTAAGAAGGATGCTCTTGGGCTGGCCCATCGGCGCAGCGGTGGGATTTCCACTTGCGACGCCGGCAAACCGGGTTCGGGAACGGATCCGGGTCGTCGGAGGGCCGGCCGGGGGGAGTAGGATCGAGCATCCGATGGACAGCTCTCCTTCTCCGGGGGGAGGGTGTGGGTAGCGCTCGGAGCGCTGTGGACTCCTGGCGGTGGCGGGAAGTTCTCACGCAGCCGACGCTTGACGTGGGGGGGGAGGCGGGGCAGACGCTGGCGTCATTGCACATCCCCGCCTCCTCTGGGGAGAAAACGGAAAAAGGCGGGCAGGACCACCGAAGGATGAAGCCCTCCCTGGAGATCCTCGCCTCGCCACCGCCGCTGTGGGACCCCAACCAGTCACAGTTCCAGGGTCACGAAGGTGGCCTGTGGCCTCACCCTCCGGGGGGTAAGCGCGGGGGTGACAGAGGGTCCTCTGCAGCTATAGGTGGTGGTGGTGGAGGTCTCCGGGGGCCGTGACCAGGGCGGAGAAAGCAGACGGTGGTCCAGCCAGGATAAAGGGCAAATTAAAAAAAAAAAAAAAAAAAAAAAAAAAAAAAAGGATGCTGTGAAGCTCCTCCAGACCCCAAACTCTATTCCTCCTATTGACAAGAGAATAGATAAAAAATATCAGCTGAACAGGGAGGGAGCTGAATTCCTTTTCTCCCACCCTGATCATCAGGGGGTTATACAGCAAGCTGCCTATGATAAGGCTAAGGTCCCTCTGTCCTCACACCCTCCGGACAAGGACTCCAGAAAACTGGACAGTATGGCCAAAAAGGGCTATCTGTCGCCTCATTGGCCATGAGACAAACCTTTTCAATCTTATGCTGCCCAGTATCAGAAATCCCTGTGGCAGTCAGTACTGGCAATGTCCATGAAGGCCACCCCACCCTTGTCAGATGACCTGGCAGAAACTGCCAGGTTTGGGCTAGAGGCGGCCAAGTACCAGTTCCAAATGGCTGCTGATTTGAATGACACTGCAGCCAGATGGATGACTAATACAGTGGCCCAGAGGAGGTTTGCTTGGCTTAGGGCCACAAAGCTCACTCAGGATACCCAGTCAAAGGCCCTGGATTTCCCACTGGAAGGAAATCTACTGTTTGGGGAGTCCACAGTGGCCTATATGAAAAAAGTGGATGAATATAAAGCTACTTATAGAAGTAACTCTGCTAGAGACAGAACTTCCTCATCCACTAGGCCCTATGGAAGGGGGGCTAGGGGTCGTCCCTCTTTATCACGACCTTTTTCCAGCCAGTAGCCATGCCCCAATACCAGCAGTACCCCTCAGGGCTACTAAAGGGGTAGGGTTAGAAGGGGCTCTAGGCGGGGGACTCGGCCACAACCTCAGCCCCAGCCTAAGCAGAACCCCTGAGATGCAAGCCGCCTCCTCCCTACCTGTTGGAGGCAGACTGTCCCATTTCCTCCCCCGCTGGTCAACCATCACCACAGACAAGTGGGTGCTGGGGGTAGTGGGCAAAGGTCTGTCTCTGCAGTTCAAATTTCTTCCTCTAAAAACCCCAGGTTTCTGCCTCCCACCTCTAGCACAAATCTCATTGCTAGAGGCAGAGGTCCAGAAACTGCTTCAGCTCAAAGCAGTGGAATTAGTCCCTGCAACCCTGAGAGGAAGACGTTTACTCCAGATACTTCCTAACAACAAAGAAAAATGGGGAGGAGCGCTAATTTTGGATTTCAGAGCTTTAAACAAGCACTTGAAAAGCCAAAGTTCAAAATGGTCACTTTGGCTCGGATTCTACCAATAATCCAGAAAGGGGACTGGCTGGCATCTCTGGATTTACAGGATGCTTATTTCCACATCCCCATAAAGGAATCTTACAGAAAATATCTCAGATTCCGACTCCCTCAGGTCATTATCAGTTTGCAACCCTACCCTTCGGCCTTTCCTCGGCACCAAGGGTGTTTACAAATGCCTAGCAGTTGTTGTGGCATTTCTTCGAAGACAGGGAGTGACTGTCTTTCCATACCTGGACGACTGGCTGATAGTGGGCAAATCACCAGAGCAGGTCACAACCTCTCTAAGGCTTACACAGGATCTTCTGGAATCTCTAGGTTTCTTAGTAAACCAGAAAAAATCTGTCTTCGCCCCTACACAGACTTTACAGTTCATAGGGGCAGAGATCAGCACCCTGCAGGCCAGGGCCTTTTTACCACTAGACAGGGTGCAAAGTCTTCAGGCCATAGCAAACTCCTTCAAATTGCATGGTCGAAAAACAGCCAGGCAATTTCTGCAGCTCTTGGGTCATATGGCTGCATCCACAGGTACAGTGCAGGGTTCCAGGTTTCACATGAGACACATCCAGTTTCACCTCAGGACTCATTGGAGTCAGAAAAAAGACCCTTTCTCAAAGCTCATTCCAGTGACAAGGCCCCTGTTACAAGCCCTCTTGTGGTGGAAAAAGGAATCCAATCTAAGACAAGGAGTCTCCCCCTCCAAAAGGAGGATCCTTCACTAATCCTCATAACAGATGCATCCCTGCTGGTCTGGGGTGCCCATCTAGGGGAGCACACAACTCAGGGTACCTGGTCAGAAGCAGAGTCCCTCCAGCATATAAATCTGCTGGAACTCTGAGCAGTGCAGCTGGCACTAAGGGTTTTCTCTACACTGGTAATGGGCAAGGTGGTACAGGTCAGAACAGACATTACCACCACTATGTATTACATAAACAAACAGGGTGGCACCAGATCAGGTCCCCTATGCACAGAAGCCATGAGAATTTGGGCTCTGGCATATTCGTTAAAGGTGTCCCTGCAAGCCATCCATCTGCCAGGAAAGGACAATATCTTGGCAGACACACTGAGTCGAATCAATCAGTCCCATCACGAATGGGCATTGAACAAGCAGGTGGTACAGGTAATTTTCAACAGGTGGGGTGTTCCAGAGATAGACTTGTTCGCATCCCACCAGAACCACCAGTTGCCTCAGTACTGTTGCAGGCCACTCAGCCCAGGGCACAATCCTCTGGATGCCTTGGTGCTGGATTGGTCGGGCAAGTTTCTCATGCATTCCCCTTTCCCTCTGGTTTTCAGGGTGCTGCTGAAACTCAGATCCCTCTTAGCTTCTCTGATATTGATAGCTCCAGATTGGCCCAGGCAGCCATGGTACTCTCTTCTGCTCTCCATGGCAGTGGGCAGGCCAATAAGCTTGCCTCTCAGGCACAATCTTCTAACCTCCAATCAGGGAACATTGCTATTCCCAAATCTCAAGTCTCTTCACCTCAAAGCATGGCTCTTGAGGAGTTAGAGTATGCAGGCTTGAACCTTTCTGATGCTGTATTAAACATTTTGAAAGGTTACAGGAAGCCTTCAACTAAGAAAACTTATTCTGCTAAGTGGAAAAGATTCTCTTTCTGGTGCTCTACTAGAAACTTCACCCCAAATGATGCAGGGTCTCAGTGGTGTTGGATTATCTAACTCACTTGCATTCACAAGGTCTGCAACCCAGTTCCTTGAGGGTCCACCTTGCAGCAGTATCTGCATACCTGTCTGCTAGGACAAAGGTATCTGTAGCATCAAATCCCATTTTCAAAAGATTTTCTAAAGGCCTAATGCATTTGCACCCTCACAGGGCACCAGTGCCCGCTTTGGGATCTTAAATGTATGTATAGCAAGGTTGATGCGGGCCCTTTGAGCCCATGGCTACAGCCCATTTAAAGTATGTTACCTGGAAACAGTTTTCCTGGTAGCAATTACTTCAGCAAGAAGAATCAGTGAGCTCCGCCTCTGTGCCGACCAGGACTATATTTCCTTCCACAGGGATAAAGTAGTCCTCAGAACAAACAGACAATTCTTTTCCCAAGGTGGTTTCAGATTTCCATCTGAACCAATCAATCACTCTGCCTGTCTTCTTCACAGACAATGCAAGCTCTGGTGAAAGAAGGCTTCACAGTCTGGATGTGAAAAGAGCTCTCAGCTACTACATGACAGCTACTAAAGGCCATAGGCAAGACAAAAAAACACTTTTCCTTACATATAGGGATGTTGGAATGGGCAAACCAGCCTCAAAAAGATCCATTTCTCGGTGGATTGTCCAGTGCATTCAATTCTGCTACAATAAAGCAGGTAAAGAGTCCCCAGCTGGGCTGAGGGCTCATTCAACAAGAGGAACAGCCGTCACTATTGCAGCTGCTAGGGAGGTGCCATTGTTGGACATTTGTAAAGCAGCTACTTGGAAATCAGTACACACCTTTACAAAGCATTATAATTTGGATATTTTGTCCAGAAGTGACGCCAAGTTTGGCACAGCAGTCCTGCAAAGTCTGTTTCCAAAATAAGTTCTGTGCCCACCACCTGGGGGTACTGCTTGGTAGTCTGCACAAAGTTATGAATGGTCTGAGCATTACTGGGGTTAGAAGAAAAAAATACTTGCCATAGTAATCTTCTTTCTTCCCAGTGATGCTCAGACATTCATAACTCCCTCCCATCCTCCCTTTCCAGAACTTAAGCCTCTGCATTCCGCATGCTAGTGCCACATAGCCATATCCTTCTGGGTACATTTCTCTATGCTAGACAGATTTTACCAGAGTTCTTCTGTCTCTCAAAATAGTTTTTCTCAATCTATGGTGAACACCATTATTATATTTAGATATAGCTCCTCCCTTGGAGGTTTTTTCAAGTAAGTTGTTTATTAGGCTAATCCTAAAAATGTTTTATTAATTAGTAATGATTTATGGTAAAATTTTCCATGTTGCCTGACTTCCAGGCTTCTTACAAATCTGAAGGGTTTAGAACACTACAGTTGGTAGAGGCAGTATTTGAAAGATGCTCATGTGCAAAGAATTCCATCATTTGCATGTGTTCCATCTCTCCGGGCAGTCCAACCCATCAGGATGACTGCACAAAGTTATGAATGTCTGAGCATCACTGGGAAGAAATAAGATTACCATGGTAAGTAATTTTTCTGATTGCTAAGCTGGTGCTCTAATCACTAGACCACACTGCCTGTAATACAAGCAGAAGAGTCACACTGGTTACATTATTCAGTCAGTTGGGAAGTGCAGTTATCTCTGCAGAACTGGGCACCCCTGCAAATGTTATTGTTTGTTTGTAGTGTTATGTTATTGCTTCGCAGTCATGGCTTATTGGCAATACCAGAAACCCTTGGTGTGCTAATAGACTTGTTTGCCCAGGTACCTATTCATTATTCTGTAAACTGTATCTTAGAAGGACTTCTGATAAGTGGGCATTATTGTACTGTGTTTGATGCTAACTAGTGTAAGGTCAGCTTGAATCAGAGGGAAAAAACTGTAGGTCACTGCAAAACCGGGGATAGTTTTCAGAAACAGTCTGGCCAATGCCACACTCAGCATACTTGCAATACAGGGTGGACTTTCAGGTGGCTTGTTGCTTTTTATTTTTTACCCAGTATGCTGACTTTAAATTTCTCAATTTCTAGTGCTTAAAGATCAGAAAGTCTGCTCTGTTAATGGTTACCTTTAGAAGTAAGTTTATTTATTTATTTGAATTTTGGTAACCGGGTAGAATCACTGAGACAATTGCAGTCCCTTTTTTATGGGCAACCCGGGACAACACAGTGAAAAAGGAAAAATACAGAGTATCACAGCAGTTTAATGTAGACAGAAGGCAATGGCATGAATTCAGGACATGAGAAACAATAGAACCAATAACAAAAAGCAGGGGTCACTAACATTATGCGATGACATGTTGCAACGCAATGTTACAATTCCTGTTTAACTACAGAACATCATATGACAAATAATAAGAATAAAAATATACACTATTAGGTTAGTGAGAAAGCAAGGTAAGGTTGAGCGGTCCCATTAGAATCTGGGCATTTGGGCAGTATAGATGGGGGGGAATACAGCAGGGCAGGGAGAGAGGAGGAGGGAGGCAGGGATAGGGAGAGGGAAGAGTGTAGGAGGTTCAACGGAAGCAGGTGCAAATTGCTGAGGAGGAGAGGGAGGTAAATAGAGCATCTTGGAACAAGGGAAGAGTGGAGCAGGACAGTATGGAGGGGGATAGGTAAAGGTAACCATTTTCTAAGTTATGCTAGGTTGAAAGTATTACGTTTATGTTCATTTGGTTACATATTGTACATGAATTTAGCTGCATCATTAGTATCTTAAGACATGTAAGACTGCATCTACGTGAGGTAAGTTGTTGCTTGTCCCCTTCTACTGCCTGCATTTTTAGCGCAGGTTCTGCAGTGGTGGACTGATTATAAATTGTGGCTCGTGAACGTGATGCCACATTGTCTGCACCATCAAAGCACACTACTGAGCAGCGGTGCTCTGTGGCCTGAATAGGTTTAGGCTGGTGTATCCAGTGGTAGGGGTACAGGAACTTGTGGGAAACTGAGATGGGGATGCGGCTGTGGGGTAGCTCAGATGGCCTGACATTCTGTGGCATCGGACTGGTCGTCTGGTCCCAGGTTCCCCCTCGTCAGGTAGGTACATCCTGCTAGTACAATATGCTCAAATGCTATTGACTAATAATCGAGCCCAGAGAAATCAGTTGTATTATTACACATAACAAAAATGATTTATACATCAGATACGTAGTCCAGTTTGGCAGCTCTTACAGTCCTAGAGGAGCTCAAGAAATCATTTACCAATGTGTTATTAACTCATTCACACCACAAGAGCTCTTTGATACTTCCACCACTTGTGCCCTGTATACTCTTAGTACTGCATCCTGGGCCTTTCTGAGCAAAATCAAACCATAATCAGCATGCCACAAACAAATGTGAATACCTCTTGAACGTAAGTGCTACACACAAAGTAAGGGTGGCAGAGTTGTTCAGCATAACATTACCTTTCCAATGGTGCTATGCAATCAATTTAATTTTTATTTTATACTAGCTGAAATACCAAACAATGAGGTTTTTTTTTTTTTTCCAGATTTTTTCAAGGTGCTTGGGTGAGGCTTGAGAGACAAATGTCAGCCATGCACACATACCTTAAACAAATACGAATAACTCCTAAAGTATACGTGGTAGACACAACGTATCAGTGGCACAATTGTTCAGCACAAAATTACCTTTCTAATGGTGCTATGCAATTAATTGTAATCCATTTAGTTTTTATTTTATACTAGCTGAAATAGCAAACAACGTTTTTTTTTTGGTTTTTTTTCAGATTTATTCAAGGTGCTTAGGTGAGGCTTACGAGATAAATGTCAGCCATGCACACCATGCCTTAAACAAATGCAAATAACTCTGAAATTATACATGATGGACACAAAGTATCAGCAGCAGAATTTTTCAGCACAAAATTACCTTTCTAACTGTGCTATGCAATCAATTCTAAGCAATTCGGGTTGTTTAATATTTAGGTAAAAACTGATGACTTCCTCAGGCGTTTCCAGGCCTGAGTGAAAGTCAGCTGAGTATGTCTACAGGCGTTATTTACCTGAGTGGCTATGCTTTCAGATGCCACCTACAGGCATATCTAGGCCTGAATGAGTTAATTGACATTATAAAAAGGGCCTGAGAAATAGGGCTTTCTGTTTGGTTATAAGCATTCTATCAGCCTTATGTTAATCTTCTATTAACATACACGTAGAGCCTAAAAATATGCTGAACAAGGTTTAACACTGTTTTAAAAAAAAAAATGTATTATAATGGCAATAAGGAAGGCGCTCCCAGTGGTTATGTTAATGGTCAGGTAATCACCCTCTAGTGGCACTCTGCTACACCTTGTGCAACATTACACCCATAGAGGATGATTAATAGACTATTAACATAACTCCTAGTCGTTCTTCACTGTTTAGTTAAAAAAGACCTAGGTCTCAGTTGGTCAGTTGCATGTATAAAAACTTTTATCTTTATAGTGTAATAGAACATTAAGACATTGACAGCATTATCTCCATTTGGATATTACAAATATTTCAGGGTTTATATTGGATTGCCTCAATATGATGTAACATAAGAGGTAATTCTTTGCTTTCCTCAGTAATGTCTTAGTGTGCACCATAACCTGTTGTAATGTGTTTCCTCTGTGCTTTAGGTGACCATCATTTATATGATAAATTCCAGTAAACACAAAGTTAAACAAAAAAAAAAACAATCAGGACACCCAGGATTCAAGATAGAGACTGGGAGCAGCCACACATAATGTTTGCTCTGTCCCCTCCAGCAAACTTTAAAAAATTATGGTTTAAAATGAGGAAAGGCTCTTCTAGAAAAGAAAGAAAACGTGAAATGCAGTCTTCTTCCTCCGAAGGCGGTGAAACACTACACAAGAAGAGACCTAGAGAAACATATCTGCAAAGCTTATCGTCCATTAACCCATAGGCACAAGCCTTAGCTCAGCAAGCAGCAACTGAATCTTGGTGCTCAAAGCCCCAGTGATATCTGACTGTGTTCCTAAAACAGAGAGTAAAAATTTGAGAGGTAGCATTACATTTCAAAAAGAGCTGGCCCAGTAGTGCCGAGGTTTGAGGCACTGGATGCTACACCTTGCGTATGCCAGCGACCCGGGTTTGGGAACGACCTCAGGTCATAGGGGTTCCGGCGTGGGGGAGAGGGCGGAGCGGGATCGAGCATGCCGATGGGCAGCTCTCCTCTCCCGAGGGTGGTGAGGGTGGGTTGGCACCCCCATAGTTCCACTCCCACCAGGTGGCAGTCCGGTGGGTAGCGTAGGCGGAGAGGGGGTGGCAAACAGATATGGGAGGTGGAAGGGGCTGAACTGGCACCACGAGGTGTGTTGCGTGCCTCCACATGCTCGCACAGCCATGCCGGGTTCTCGGGGTTGTCAGGGGAGAAAACCTGTGAAAAAAAAAATACCTGTGTATCCCCATTGCCAGTTGGCAGGAGGAGGTGAAAGGGGACCAAATAGCTTTATTGAAAAAAAAAAAAACTCTTTAAAGCTTTTAATAATATGGATAACATACTCTCGTTTGGACCATACAGCTTTAATGGAAACTTCATTGAAAATGGCAGATATTGAAACTGAGTCTATTAAAGCTGAACAAAAAGAGATCAATGGGAAAATAATGGAAAAATAAAAGGGACTTAAAATAAAATTCTTACTTTGGATGCAGTTGCAGTGAAAAAAAATAAGAGACTTCGTTCAGACTCCTCAAAAAATTTAGAATATTGAGAATTCATAGAAGTATAAAAATCTGAGATTGGTTGGTTTACCAGTTCAGTTAGAACCAAACCTGTGGGTCACTCCAAGAAATGCTAATAATTCTGTTTGTGGAATCCTTGAGTTTACTGCCAGAGAATCTCTCATGTAAAGAATAAGATATGACAAGGTGTGGTTTGAGGGCTAAGAGCATGCCCCAGGAGTGCCTTTAGCACCTGGAAAGTGCTCTTATCAGCCCAAAACCACACCTCGAAGTGTCTTATTCTGCTTGTAGAATGCCCCCCCCATAAACACCCCTAGTAAAAAAAAAAATATATATATATATTTTTTTAAATGCTAAAAAATGTTAGACACAAAAGAGAGAAAAATAGTTCATCTGTACTACAGAGTTGCAGACCCTCTATATCACATTCAGCCACTAGAGGGCGATTGTGTCTGTCTTGCTTCCTAAATCTGACTGTTTCCCCCAACACACAAACTCTTCATTATCTTTTTATAATTTTTTTTATTTAGTTTATTTCAGTTTTAGTTAGGATGTTTGTAGTTGCAGACTGGGTTTGCGAACTTGTCCGGACGCGTCTGCTGAGTAAGCACAGTTTTTGAAAGCACGAGAGTGGCAGTTTTCAAGCTGCAGATTGTGAGCGTACAGCGGATCAGCTCTCGCGGTTGCTGGGGGGGGGCAAGGAACGCAGGGAGGACATGACAGTTCAAGGAATGTAATACCCAGCGCAGCAGCGGCTCACCATTACGGTGGCTGCGCGGGGACAGGAGGGTGACGAACATGGGGAGGAACGCAATGTAATGGCCAGTGCTGCAGTATCAATGGGGCATGCTGTGGAGAGCAACTAACAGCATTCTGCAGGAGAGCCGTGGATGAGCGGCCTGCAAGAAACGTTTCAAGCCGGGAACAAAAATACAAGTCAAAATGGGTCAGAAGTATCTGTGAATGGAAACTGTGGGCTTTGCTCACATATTGTACTACTTGGGAGTGTTTAGTTCATGGAAAAATTTTATTTTTCAGTTAGGGCAAGTACTGTTTTTATAGTACTAACATGGCTGCTTAAAGTTTTGAAAACTTTCTGCTAGGCATGAATCTCTGACTACATGCATTGAGTCCTAGAAGTACCAGTTGGCACAATATGCCCTGATGAGGACATGGCAAAAAGGAACCTCTTAGCCAATCAGGATGCAGAAAATTCCCGATCCATTTTATAATTGTCACTAAAGCATTTGGAATACTCACAGATTAAAAACTAAAGGCTTGTCCACAGACTCAAAAGTGGGACATGTTGATCAAAGCGCACCTGAAAGTAACTTACAACAGAACAATCCCACTGTTATTTTCACACTTCCATTTGACAGATAGAGAAATGATTATTTAGGTGGCAGGGAGAAAAGGCTCTCAACTTTAAAAATCATAAATTCTGAATTTACCCCAACATCTCAAGAACAACATAGGAGAGGAGAAAGACTGTATGCCTATCGTGATGACTCAATAAGAACTGCTGTGATGGTTCAAGCCCCCTTCCCTGCAAAATGCATTAGTCTATGAAGGGAAAAATATTTCCTTAGGCCTAAACCAGAACAAGGAATTCACTGTGTGACAGGGTTGAATAGAAGCTATTGGAAACTCAAGAGGTTACCCGAGTGCAATTTTTAAGGCTTTTGCAGAAGAGCTGTGAAAAAGGGACCTCTGCTTAGGCACACTGAGTTCCTGTCAGCACCTGCCTGAAACGTACAAGAACACATTGGAAGATGCTTGTTAAGAATGGGGAGTTGGAAGGACTTATAAGACAGAGTTGCAGTTGCTTGCAAGTTGGACTCGTACTGGAGGAAAACTGATGAATCTCTATTTTATTTTGCCTTTGTAAATGGTTATACTGAACAATTTTATTTTTTATGTTACTGCTAGTACAAATATATATATTTGGTGAGTTCTACAACTGTTCCTGGTTTTCCTATGCTTTCTGACTTGTGCCTCAACGACACACTGTTGTAAAACCTCAACACTGGCAAGAGAAGAAATATTAACAAGATGATTAGGCAGAGATGGAGGATGACGAGGAGAGAGGTTCAGATGTGAATTCCTAAAATGGATCCAGTTCTGTTGTCAGTATTGTGACTGACTGGCAAACTGCATGAGCTTTGATAACTAAAGGACAATATTTTTAAGAGTCTGCTTAAACATGACCACAAAGCAAATGTTCAGTGATTTATTATGAACTTTAGAATATAACTTACACTCTTAAGAGAAAAAAAAAACCCTGAAACAAATGACAAGTAGAATTCAATACTAGATAGTAATTTTGGAATACTGTAATATAACAGAAATTGCATAATTCTACTTGGTTTCATCCTTTGCTTGTCTTACTTGGAGATTCAGGACAGTTCATTGATTTAAATAAGCTACATAATTGTAGTTGCTTGTGGCAACTTGTTTATCTGTAACTAAATAACTTATTTTGGTCTTGGATCTTCTCTACTCTTGGGACTTTAACTTTGAAAATTTTTTGTTTCCTCTGATGCATTCACAACACTCAGAAATAAAAGTTCATGTAATGCAGTGCGTCTCTCACACTGTATCCTCCTTCATGGCCAAATAATGGCTTGCCACTGTTCTCATTTACTGTCCTCTCTCCTTAACCCTCCCCTCCTCCTGCCCCTTTCGATCATTTGCTACTCATTCCTTTCCTGTCCCTCGCAGTACATCTGTAGCAGGCCAGTCTGCTTTCTCTGTCCATCTTCCAAATCTGCTGTACAGCCTCCCTCTCCCTCTCCCTCCCTGCACTCTCACAAACCACTCTTGCTGACAGTTCTCAAAGGCATACACCTGTAGTTAGGCTTCTTCCTCTTCCCTCCGTATCACGACAACCCATGCCCAAGTGAGCTGTTCTACCTTTTTATTGTTCTCCTGATGGGCAGTGTTCTCTAAACTGGGCATTTACACCTGCAGAGAATAGGCAGAGGTTCGTCCTTTGTTTGTCAAGCATTACAATCACATGGTACAAAATATCCACTACTACCAGCTACTACACAATTTTGTTTCCAAAGTTAACCTGTTATTGTGTTCCTGCCCTGTGATCTTTCTGCTTCTGTGTGACTGATGGCAAAATGGATGCAGCGTTTCAAGGGATTCGGTGCTATAATTTACTCTTGATCATCCCGTTACAGTCAGTTTAAACATTCTCACCCAGAAGATGGGAACAGACCTGCAGCACTTATCATCTTTCTTTGTACTAAGGAAATGAAAATTTCCCCACACCTTCATTATATAAAGAGCTGCATGAAATTGAAGTTTGGCTGCTGTCACCAAAGTGTCATTGCCTCCTTTAGCTTTGATCTTCGACAATTCGGATGTAATTCCTCCAGGCACAAGAGCTGCTTGATGGGGATACTGTGGGTTCCCTCTTATCTGTTGGACTGGAAAAGCTCTAAAGCAATTGCAGAGAGATCAAGGGAGTGGGGGGATGTCTTGAGAGGGCTCCAGGGTTAAAATGTCAGCCCTAGACAAACTGGCTGTTTAGAAATGAACCTTAAAGCAATTTACCAAGTTTTGATATATGAACGCATATACTGCAAGGTGACTGCATATAGAACTGACTCGCAATGTATTTTGATAGATGCATAGCCTATTTTAGCAAATTAAATCAGGTTTTCACCCTCACAAACCAGGAAGTGACATTTTGTGTATTGGAGCCTGTATTTGGTGACCTTTGACACTCATTACCTTTGCAATGTCACCACAGGGAGATCTGTGCTCTGCAATTAAAATTAGTTCTTGGTCACAGCAATTCTGTCTTGACAACAGAGCTCTTGGTCTCAGCATGCAGCACGACAATGGCAATGTCACACTGTTCATTTTCAGGGTCCGATGATGAAAGCATTATGTTGTCCTGCACTAACAGTGATCTTTCAGACACTGACATAGTGCCACAATTTGACAGCCACTGCATAATAGATCCCCATAGGGATGACCCTATGACAGCAGCGAGAATGATGTGGGCAGTAGCTGAGGCAGTCACAGCAGCACCCGATCCATTCCAGTACAGCAGCTAGAGCAGACTTAGCAACAGGACTGTTAATATTATATTTTGCTACTTAGTGCTACGTTTGGGTCCCGTCACTGCTGTCATTTTACTGTGCAAAATCGAGGTATGGTGTGTGTTCTGTTACTCCCAGCATTGATCTGCCCACACAAATGCTAGTGATAGTACTCTGGGTTTTTATATTTCTTTTTTTTTCGGGGGGGGGGTGCTTTCCCTATGCGAACGAGTTGTTGGCCACTCCATCTTGACACTGAGAGCATGGCTCTATCTGGTGACATTGCTTGAGCAGGATAAATGGCTCACAATTTGTCCAAAATCCAATTTGTCCAAATTTCTCACCTGGTACTAGTTAGTAACATAGAAACATAGAATTTGATGGCAGATAAGGACTGCTTGGCCCACCCAGTCTGCCCATTTCCCTACCTAATGGATAAGCTGCAGATCCTAGTTAACCAGCAGCCTACTTCTTCCTACTCCCACCCCCTAGAATTGCCTTATGACTGTCCCATGCATGCTTGAATTCCACCACTGTTTTTGACTCCACAACCTCCTCCGGAAGGCTGCTCCATGCATCCACAACCCTGTCTGTGAAAAATACTTCCTTAAATTACCTCTGAGCCGTGCCCCTTGTTCTTGCACACCTCTTTTTTTTTTTTTGAAAGATGCTACCCTCTTGGACTTTGTTGATTCCCTTGAGGTACTTGAAAGTTTCTATCATGTCCCCCCTCTCCCTCCTTTCCTCGAGGCTATACATATTAAGCTCCTTAAGTCTCTCTTCATATGTCTCCCGGTGCAGACCCTGCACCATTTTAGTTGCCCTCCTCTGGACAGCTTCCATCCTGTCTTTGTCTTTGCGGAGATTGGGTCTCCAGAACTGCACACAGTACTCCAGATGGGGTCTCACCAGCTGTCTGTACAGAGGGATAATAACTTCCTGTTTTCTACTGGTGATGCCTCTCCCTGTGCATCCCAGTATCCAACCAGCTCTCCTTGCTGCCCTCTCACATTGCTTGCCCACCTTTAGGTCATCTGATATGACTACCCCCAGGTCCCTTTCCATTTTTGTTGTTGTTAGTATCTCACCCCCATTGTGTACTCTTCCCTGGGGTTTTGTTTCCCAGGTGCATTACCTTGCACTTCTTAGCATTGAATCTAAGCTGCCATACATTTGACCATTCCTCTAACCTTGCCAAGTCCTTCTCATCCTTTCCACCCCACCTTGTGCATCAACTCTGTTGCAGATCTTTGTGTCATCTGCAAAGAGACATACTTTTCCTTCAGTCCTCTGCAATGTCACTTTATAAAGACATTGAAGAGGACCTGTCCTAATACTGAACCCTGCGGTACCCCACTAGTAACCCCCCCTTGGCCCTTTCTTCAGAGTGGACTCCATTTACTATTACTCTTTGTGTCTTATTCTCCAGCCAATTCTTTACCCAGGCTGTCATCTTGGGACCGACTCCCAGGCTGGCTAACTTGTATATTAATCTTTTGTGTGGGACTGTGTCAAATGCCTTGCTAAAGTCTAGGTAGGCCATGTCCACAGCCCCTCCCTGATCTACTACTTTGGTCACCCAGTCAAAGAAATCTATCAGATTTGTCTGGCATGACCTTCCCGCTGTGAATCCATGCTGCCTTGGGTCCTGTGCCCCTCTGGCCTCTAGATACTCGACAGTTCTTTCCTTCAGAAGTGATTCCATCATTTTCCCCACCACTGAGGTTTAACTAATAGGTCTGTAGTTTTCTGCTTCTGCCTTGCTCCCACTTTTGTGAAGGGGAATCGCATCTGCCCTCCTCCAGTCCTCTGGTACCACCCCATCCTCCCATGATTTGTTAAAGAGGGTAGTCAGTGGTGTCACTAGTCCTACCCTTAGTTCTTTTAGAATTCTGGGATGAGATCCCATCAGGCCCATTGCTTTGTCCACCTTCAGTTTTAAGAGTTCTTTCAGAACCCTTTCTTGTGTAAATGGGCTGGTATCAACTTCTGTATCCAGAGTGTTTCTACTGTTTGTTTTAGGTACTCCCCCTCTTCCTTTGTAAGTACTGAGCAAAATTTTTGTTTAGTATCTCTGCCTTTTCACAGTCACCTCTGCCCACCCTCCCTCCCCTTTATTAAGCCTCACTATCCCTCCTTGGTCTTCCTTTGCTCCTGATGTACCTATAAAGGTTTTATCCCTTCTTAACTGAGTTGGCTATCTTTTCCTCGGTTTGGGCCTTTGCTGTTCTGACTGCCTTCCCAGTTTCCTTTGCTTTAACTGATACAGTTCTCTGTCCTGCTCCTTCTGTGATTCCTTGCACTTCCTGAATGCTTTCTTTCTCTTGAACCTTCACTGCCACTTCCTTTGAGAACCATAGTGGTTTCTTGCATCGTTCGTTTTGTTTATTTGCTTCACACAAAGGCTTGTTACCTCTGTGATGGCAGTTATTCCATTGTTCTTCACCCTCCTTCCTGCCCATTTGCTGAGTACATTCCTTAGGCATCACTTATTTGGCAAAGTCAGCCCTCCTAAAGTCCAGTACTTTTGCCTTTGTATGGCTTGACCTCTATTGCTGTGTTTTATTGTGAACCATACTGTTCGATGGTAGCTAGTTCCCAGATGGCTACCCACTTCTACATCTGTGATCCTCTCTTCATCTCCATTTGAGAGAACCAGGTCTAAGATTGCTCCCTCTCGAGTGGGCTCCAATACTTAGTTGTCTAAGGCATGCCCCTGTAGGGCATCTAGAATAACCCCACCCTTCAAGTGGCTGCTGCAAGTGCACTCCAGTTAACATCTGGCATATTCAGATCACCCATCAGCAATATCTCCCTTTTTCTGCCATTCTAAGTATACTTTCTATCATTTCCTTTTCCATTTCCTCCCCGAGAAGGGGGTCTGTATGCAACCCCTGTGCAGATTGTGGTGCCATTGCCGGTCTCCAAATTTACCCACAGTGCTTCTTCTCCTCCCTGTTTTCCATTTTGTTCTGTTGATTTGATTCCTTCCCTTATGTAAAGAGCTACTCCTCCTCTTTTACCCTCCCTGTCCCTCCTGTAGATAGTGTATCCTGGTATGTTTACGTCCCAGTCATGGTTTTGTGTGTACCATGTTTCTGTGACTGCCACGATATCCAGATGTTCCTCCTCCATCAAGGCCACTAATTCAGGAAGCTTGTTACTCAGACTACGGGCATTGGTACTCATTGCTCTCCATTTTTTGATGGCTTTACCTTCTGTTATGTAGTAGTGACCTCCCGCCAATTGATTTATCAGTCACTCACTCTGATGGAGCCCAGGGTGGAAATTACAAGCAGGCACCTTGTACCCCAATCACTCCAACCCCCCCCCCCAGCTGCACACATACACTTAGAAAAATGCTGCAGCATAGAACTTTTTTTATCTGTAATTTATTTATACTCTTTGGGTCTGTCTTTGCCCTAGTGCCAACTGATCTACGCTATAGCTTTCTTCTCTGTGTATGTGTGTGTTTGGGGGTTGGGGACCTGCTTGTACTTTCCCCTTTAGAGGTATCAGTGATTGAGTAACGTGCTGAAGTCACCAGTTCTCCTGTTTACGGCATGTTATAAATTTAAAACTACAAATTATTGCACCAACTTTTTGTTACCTCTAAGCGCTCAGAAACTATACAGACTACAGCTTTAATTAGTGTCTGCATAAGCATATGTAATACCATCCTGGCATTGGCTTATTGCCGCTACATGTGTGCCTCCTGGTGCATTATGAATTGAGCAAAAAATACACAGTACAGTTGGTGATCGTCCCCCACCCCCCCAAGGTTAAAAATGACACTGCCAATACCCTTCTCATGGAGAAAGAGACTGCATTTATGTTTAGATAGCCTAAGTACCGTTTGATTGGTCCACTACAAAAAGGGCCATATCCTTGCTATAGGTACTCAAGTATTAGACTGTATTTGAACCACCCTTCCTCACTTATGTCACCATACTTCATTACCACTTCGGTCTGTGTCAAGCCGTTTGTGTTTTCCCATTTTTTCCATAACCGAGGATCTCTGATGCACATGCGTAAAGTGTACGCAAATACAACAGATGCTGCACTATACTGTCTCCTTGCCTTACCGATGTCATGGTGCATTGTGTAGACTCCCTGCATTCATTGCTGTGTAGTCCATATTTTGGTTCAGACATTATTCCCTAAGTATGCCGAACTGACTAGCACACTTTGCTATACAACACCATAGAAGCTGTACATTGGTACCACAGTGTTGGGAGAGGATGGCAACTGCAGTCTTTTCTTTTGCTGATGCTCCGGAGCACATACAATGATGCTATAATCCTAATTATAAATAAAGACTGTATGTTAAAATGTTACAAAACTACGTGTTTAATTTTGAGATACACTGCAAACTATGTACAGTATATAACTAATTTTATTGCATTCATTTATAAACTTAGTGAGGAGCTGGCAAGCTGGAGAAACAGTTCAGTGCACCATGTCCCTTTATTCATGCACATCTAAGCATACTTTGGTGATCAATGTTATGGTGCTTGCATGAGAACACCAAATGAGCCCAAGAAAACACATGAGCACAGGAAAAAATATAAACTGTCTATAATGATGGTGACAATCAGAAATGCAATAGCAAAGGCAGTTTACTAAAGCAATCACAATGGAAGCAGCACTTGCCAAAAATACACAGTTTATTGCACTGAGTTCTCCTGGGATTGGACTGTGCAGCTCTGTGCTTATACTCTTACTGCACATTACAATTCTGAACTGTTGAAAAAGTCATCCATTTAACACAGACCTCTATATACCAGTACTGAAAAGCTTACTGCAATTTATAGATCTGCGCAGTTCAAAAGTTGTCCTTTTGTGTCCCAATACACTACAGATTACAGCTCCAGTCAGTTAAAAAAAATTATTTTTATATAGACTTGTTGTTATAATTATGTACTTGCATCACTTACTAAAAATGTAACACTGTACTCAAGCAATGTAGATTGCGATGTTCCTAGAACCGATGGACCTAGTACACACAGCTTAGTCAGATGAGTAAAATTGAAAATCAGGAGAATTACCACTTCTGCAATCCCAAAAGCAAGTATCCGCCTCAGCTGCCAATATAACAAACCGCTTCAGTCATCAGTGCTGTAATTTTTGCCAGTTCAGTTTTGAATCTGCACTCACTGAGGCTGGGTCCAGGAAAGATGAATGAACGAGCAGTGAGAAAGGTGCAGTGGGAACACCTTCCCTGTGCTGATGTCACTCATGCATGTGGATGCACTGCTCATGTGCAAACTTCAAACAAAGAAAAAAACATGCAGAGAAAACTGTGGCACAAAAATGTTAAAAAACTAAGCATCTGAATATATTTAATACTTAACTTCAGGGCAGCTGAGCTTTGCATCACTCAATGAAGGGAAGGTGATCTGCAAACATGGCATTAGGGGAAGTTGGTAAATCACTTTAAATATTGGTCGGGGGACTAAAATCAAAGCAGAGGAGGTCAAAGAATGGAAGTGGTCCTGAAATGCTAGGCATACAATAGGCGTTCAATCTTTTAGGCAGGTACAGAGTAATAAGCAGCTGCCTTTGTGAATGTGAGAGTGTATGCACATACGCACACACACACACACACACACACACACACACACACACACACACACACACTACCTGAGACCTTATGCCCATAAAAGACAGACTGACTAGCTTGCATCTTTTTTTTTTTTTGTAACTTACATTTTTTGTTACTTTTTTTTTTTTTTTATCTTCTTTCTATTTTTTACACCCTACTGCGGTGTAACCAGCGGGGGCATCCAGCCACCAGCTCTGCCTGCCTGGAGAGCAGCAGGCTCACTTGCATGATGGGGGATCCGGTGTGGCCGCACACCGACCTGCCAGAGGGCCTCCCCATGCCACTCCGAGCCAGGCCGGGCCCGGATCCTCCCCCCCCCCGGCGCGATTCCGCAACAGTCCAGGCAGGGCATTAAGCTGCATGGTCGCACACAGCCATTTTCCTCCTTAGACCTCTGGAGTGCAGACGTGCAATGATGTCTGAGGCACAACGTGCTGCCATCCACCGCACTCCATCCCCCATGGCACCAGCTCTGGTACTGTCCCTGATCGTCACCGGGGGCCACTGCAGAGTGGTGGGAACCCTCAACCCTCCCGGGATAGGAGAGCAGTCCTCCGGATGCTTGATCCTATCCTTCCCCTGCTGACCCCTTACAACCCGGGCACGTTTCCAAACCCGGGTCACCAGCATGGCGTGAGGTGTGGAGTCCAGCGCCTCAACCCTCGACACCACTGGGCCGACCAACTTTTTGTTACTTATATTCTCTGGATAGCCTCCTCCTTGTGTCCCTCCCCACTTCTGGGTGCCATCAGAAATAGCTCCAGATTACCTAGTGAGCTGTCTTCCCTATCCTCTCCCCTACATCACTAGCACCGAGCTCCACATCTTGACTTCCCTCCCCACCCGACAGCAGTCTTCTTAAGATGTTCAAGCTTGAACAAGATAAAGATCCACTGATGCTCAGAGCGGGGCAGTGCCTTCCCTAGAAGAGACACTTTGGGCATCAGTGCATATATCATCAAGTGTAGGAGGAGTTTTCCACTGAGCACCTTTCCATCCTCTTGGACCACTAGGGGGCAGGCATACAACATAACATGACACTATCCCTCCCCATGAGAGACAGGGGGACGGCCTGACTTGGAATCCTGAGAATGAGGTCCAAATCTGAACCCACATGGAAAGTGGTTGCTCTCCTGTTAGGCCATCCGGCTGGTCCCTTGCAGACTTACTTACTGCTGAAGCAGTCTGATGTCCTGCAGTTCCTGAAAATGTCACTTACATAGAGCTACTGAGGGAAATTGAAAAATATTTTTTATAGAGGATTTTTTTTTTTGGTCTTTGAAATGATTTTTCTAGGGGCAGGGATATGGTTCACTATCATACTCTGGCATTTCCACTGAAACAGTCTGATTTGCCAGACGTCTTTAAACTAAGCTCCTCCCACCACCCTGGCAGTATATCCCCCGACACCACCCCATGACAGCAGATCTTTCCTTCCACTAGAAGAAAAGGTCACCTCTTTCGCAGCTGACACTTAAGATTTTGTGTGCCATAGGCGAACTTTGTCTTCTGAAGTTTTTCGAGTTATTTACATTCTTTCCTTGGCTCCTTTTACTCCTCTTTTAGATCTTAGATGGAGCAACAGAAGCTGGGGTTCAAATTTTGCGTTCAGTGTCAGCAGAAGATGTCAGTCACTGACCTGCACGACACGTGCATGTAATGTCTGAGCAGGCAGTACAATGTGATTGGGTGTGGCCTTTGTGTCAATATGCTGCCAGAGTCCCACGAGGACAGGAGACTCCAGTTTTTACTGGGTCTGCCTTCAGAATGGAATCCGAAGGAGCATCTTAAGGGCCACAAGAAGGCCATGGCTGCGTCCAGGTCTGCCTAGCAGCTTGCGGCCTTTGAGGTGAAGCGACTGCCGCTGCTGCGACAGGCACTTCGGTCTTGGCACTGCTCCTGTCTGGAGCCAGCATCTGAGGGTCATTCACTAGAGGCTTACAGGACATGTGTTTTGGCCCTCCAGATATGGTAGGAGAGCCCTGTCCATTGTGTTTCCGAGCACAAGCGCCACCGGCGCCAGTGATGGGACTGAGAGAGAGCACGATCCTTCTGGTCTTTCGACTCGCCTGCCCGCTCGACAGTGGTCAAGGACTCCTCAATCGAGGAACAGGTTGGGCAGGTTGAAGGCTCATTGAGCCAGTCATCTTCAACTCCATTGGAGCAGGCCATGGAAATTTTGCTTAAGCCCATTGACCAGTTGTTGGACGAGGCTGAGAAAACTATCTTGCAGACCCCGTTGCTCCCAGTCCTCACTCAAGAGAATGTAGTTCAGTCGATGTCCCCATCCGATCCTCAGCAAGTGCAGCATCCACCAGCAGTCAAACCTTCCATGTCCATGCTGCTTAACATGGGCAGTCATGTGGTATACCACAACCAGTGGAGGTTGTGGTCGAGATCTCGGTTAAGGCATTCCCACTCTCAATCCCACTCAACTGGAGGTCTTGCCAGTGACACCTCTTGACCTCAGGTGAGGAAAGGCACCAATCCTATGAGGATCTTTGGCAACAGTGGGCCATCATGGGGCAGAGTAGGGCCCTACCCCCTGGATCTCTGGTCACCTGGCAGTCAGCAGTGGTGCCCTTACCCGGCCATGCTGCTCAGGTGCTTCCTACAACTGCTTCTCCACCTCTCCAGGTGGAGCTGCTTCCGCCACAGCCGAAAGTGGGCACTGTGACCAAGGAGGCTCATTTGGCCACTGGGTTGCCAGGCCATTTGTTTGTACATATCACCTCAGGGGAGGTTACCTGGGTGATTCATGGTGAGAAACAGTTGAGGGCTATTTTCGAGGAGTCCTCAGAGGACTCTGACTGTGAGTCCATGGCCTCCTCTGGGACACCTCCTTGACCAGGATCTGTCGAGGACCTGCCCACCAAGCATGGCTTGATGTCCTTTGATGTGCTTCTCTGCCTAATATCTGAGTCCATGTCAGTCTTGCTAAAGCCAGTCCAAAAAAGGGCTAAATACCCTTTTACAGACATTTTGGATAGAGGCGAATCTGTGGGGATTGCCTTTCCTGTGGCTAAAGTCATTTTACGACCGGCCCTGGAGCTTTGGCAGCATTCAGCATCCTGCCTGGCACACTCTACCCGTATGATCCACAAGTATGCGGTCCCTACTGGGTTCCTTTCTGGGTTCTCGGACCACCCTTTGTGGAGGGATTGGTAACTAATTCAGTGTTTCGCAAGTCCAGACACCAGGGGGACATAGACAAGCCTCCAGACAAGGAGTCCCGTAAGAGTGACCACGCTGCTAAAAAGATGAATGCTACGGTGTCCTTGGGTCTCCATCAGGCTAGCTACGACACGATGATGGGCAATTTCAGTCACTCCCTGATGGGAGCTTTTGATTCCATCCTGCCTCACCCCGGCTGATCAGTTTTTGGCAGCGAGGGTCATCAGAGACCAAGGTCAATCGCTGGTTAAATGGCTCCAGACAGCCTTGGACATGGGCGATCCATGTGCCCATGCCGTGGCAGCAGCCACCTCTATGGGTTGCAGGGTATGGCTGTGTCTGTTCACCTTAATTGCAGAAACCAGCACAAGCTGGCTGATGTCCCCATCTTGGACACCGACCTATTTGGCCCTGGGGTGAAAGGACATCTCACCCATCTTAAGAAGTCCAGTACCACCCTGGATTTTGTGGCTTCATCCCAGAAGGACATGAAAAAGAAGCCTAAGAAACAGGCTTTCCAGTGTCGGTCCTCTCAGCCATGGCCTCTTCTGCAACAGCCCTAGCAGGGGCAGTACCAGGCCTGGTGCCCCAAACCCATTCACAGGAGTTTGGGTCCTAAAAGGGAAGGAGGGGCAGGGGTGGTGGTGCCCCGCCAGCTGCAGATGCTGGTGCCCCTGCCAAAGCTGCCCAGTGACGGGATAGGGGGTGTCGTGTCTCTACCTATCTTGTCCCTGTCTGCACTTCCCGTTAAGGGTCGGCTATGTCACTTCTTGCCACATTGGTCTGCTATAACAATGGACACGTGAGTGTTGGGCATAGTGGGCAGAGGGTTACCTCTGGACTTCAAGGCTCTTCCGCCTTATTGCTTTGACGCATTTCGGGAGTCCAGGGTGTCGACGCACACTCTGTCCACCCTTCTGAAGGACATTGCTCAACTCCTTGCAAAAGGGGAAATAGCCCTTGTCCTGGACACCCTTGCCAGTCAGGGTTACGTGGCCATGTACTTCCCAGTACCGAAACTGCCAGGGGACTGATGTCCTCTATTGTATCTGGATGATCTGAACCAGTTTATGCGAAAACGAAAGTTCTGGATGGTCAGTCTGAAACAAATCATTCTGTTGTTTGAGCAGAACATGTGGTTTTGCTTGTTAGACCTCCAGGATGCATTTTTCCATATCCCAGTCCGTCAGCCCCACCACTGGTACCATTGGTTCTTAGTGGAAGAGGGTCCTGTACCAATTCCAGGTCATGCCTGTTGGCTCCCCTCAGCGCCCAGGGTCTTCATCAAGTGCATGACAGCGGTAGCAGCATACCTGTGGTGCCCAGATGTCAGGGTGTACCCCTGCCTGGATTACTGGCTGTTAACTTGTACGTCCAGAGAGGCCGTGGAGAGGTCCAGAGATCTGGCTCTCCAGACTCGCCGAGAGAGGGGCATGTTGGTCATTCTGGATATGTTCGAACTGTTACCCATGCAGGTGATCAAGTTCACTGGGGCAGACTAGACTCTCTGCAGGCCAAGACCCACCTTCCTGAGGACTGGGCACTGGATCATACCACCTTTGCCTGATCATTTGAGGTTGGACTCTCGTGCCCTGCTCGGGATTTTTTGAGGCTGCTGGGGTACATGGTGTTCTGCACCAGCATGGCCAATTGAGCCTGCTGGTGGATGCGCTTCCTCCAGCAGGAGTTGGGCTGTCGGTGGTCCCAGTGTCCAGGCCACTTAGACCAATCGCTCACAGTGACCCAGCCGATGTGGGATGCCATCCAGTGGTGGCTGATCCCAGAACACCTGCAGGAAGGACTCTTATTTGTCTGCATAGAACTGACCCTCTCACTCATGACTGACTCATCTCTCGTGGGGTGGGGAGTGCATCAGGGAGACCACAGAGCCACAGGATCTAGTCACCCCGGGAGTCCTGTCACCACATAAACCTGTTGGAACTCCATGCAGTGTGACTTGCACTGATGGAATTTATTCCTGTAGTCAAGGGTCAGGTAGTGAAGGTCCAGGTGGACAACACCATGACCATGTTCTACCTGAAGAAGCAGGGTGGAACTTGCTCCCTTCCCTTGTGTCTGGAAGCCCTTTGCACTTGGACTTTCATGCACAGCCTGCGTGCAGATCTACTGGCAATTCATGTCGCAGGACAGAACAGTTAGTTGACAGTTGCTGTTGGCTGGGTAGAAGAGACATTGCACAAGTGATCTGTGAACCATCTGTTCTCCAGGTGGGACTCTCCTTTGGTAGACCTGTTTGCCTTCTGGGAGAACACCAAACTGAGGCTCTTTTGTGCCCCCACACACACACACACACACACACAGCCTGGGGCACTGCTGGGGAAATACCTTTGTGAGGACCTGGACCTCAGGCCTCATTGTACATAGATACAGTACATAGACAGTGTCGGTGATATAGCCTTGGCCCAACGGTCTGCCCCTTGAGTGAAGTTCAATTTATGTTTTCCTAGAAGTCTGTTGCCCCTTACCCCTGACCTCCAGAATTCCTTTATGTCTATCCCATGCATTCTTAAATCCCATGATTGTTTCAGCCCCCACCACTTCCTCTGGCAGGGTGTTCCACTTGTCCGCTACCCGTTCTGTGAAGAAATTCTTCCTCATGTTTCCTGTGAATCGTCCTCCCTCCAACTTCATCCCATGCCCTCTAGTCCTGGAACATCTTTTTCACTTAAAAATAGTGTATTCCTGCACCCTGTTCCTCCCTGTAAGATACTTGTATGTCTCTATCATATCCCCTCTCTCCCTCCTCTCCTCCGGGGAGTACATGTTCAGTTTCTTCAACCTGTCTTCATAGGACTTGTGATGCAATCCATGCACCATCTTTGTTGCCCTCCTCTGAACCTTCTCTACCCTGTCTATGTCCTTAAGTTGGTATGGTCTCCAGAACTGTACACTGTACTACAGGTGGGGCCTCACTAGAGTCTTGTATAGCGGAATTATGACCTCCCTTTTCCTGCTGGTGATGCCCCTGCCTATACTTCCCAGCATCCTATTTGCTTTACCTGCTGCCTTGTCACACTGTTTCCCTACTTTGAGGTCATCAGAGATGATAACCCCAAGATCCCTTTCCTGCTTGGTGCATGCTATATCCTCACCCCCCCAACTGATATATTGTGCCAGGGTTTTTGTGCCCCATATGCATTATCTTGCACTTCCTTGCATTGAATTTCAATTGCCAAGCCCCAGACCATTCTTCAGGTTTCTGCAGGTCCCTTCTCATTCTGTCTACACCCTCTGGTGTGTCTACTCTGTTACAGAGCTTTGTGTCATCAGCGAACAGTGAAATTCTGCCTTCTAGGTCCTCCGCAATGTCACTGATGAAGATGTTGAATAGGACTGGTCCCAGCACTGGTCCCTGTGGTACCCCACTGGTCACTCTTCCCTCTGTGGAGTGACAGCCATTTACCACCACCCTCTGTGTCCTGCCACCCAGCCAGTTACCTACCCACCACACTACTGTCCTGCCCACACCCATATTCCCCAATTTGTGTAATAGTCTTCTATGTGGCACAGTGTCAAAGGCCTTGCTGAAGTCCAGATAGGCCATGTCCACTGCCCTCCCTTCCCTCCCTTCCTTTGATCCACAAGGTAGTTGTCCCAACAGGATCAGGTGCGGACGATCCTGCTAGCTCCAGACTTGCCACGGCAGTTCTGGTACTCTAATCTCCTCAGCCTAAGCAACAGATCTCCATGGCAGCTGCCTCTCCATCCAGATATGCTAACCAGACCTCATGGGATGGTCCTGCACCTCACAGCCTGGTTCCTGAGCAGCTAGAGTTCCAGGTCTTGGGTCTTTCGGATGAAGTGCTCCATGTTGTGGAGGCCTCCCAGAAAGAGTCAACTCATCAGTGTTATGCCTTTAAATGGAAGAGGTTCTCCATTTGTTGTCTGGGCAAGGAGCTTGATTGCCTTCTTGCCCTGTGGCGGGCATGTTGGACTACCTCTGGTCCCTCACTCAGCAGGGACTGTAAGTGACAACCCTTAAGCTGCACCTGGCAGCCATCTCTACTAACTGGGCGCAGGCTGGTAAGCCAACTGTGGCCAAGGAGAAGGTGATCAGGTGCTTTTTTTTCAAGGGTTGGGACCACCTGCCCCCTCTGGTGCATGTACCACCTCCACCCTGGAACTTACTGCTGGTGCTGGTTGTGCTCATGGGTAAGCCTTTTGAGCCTATGCATAGGCGTGGGATGTCACACCTGTCCTAAAGGACGATCTTCCTAGTGGCCATCATGTCAGTCAGAAGGATCGGGGAGCTCCAGGCGCTGTCAGTGGAGTCTCCCTTCCTGGTCTTTCACAGGTACAGAGTCGTCCTTTGCCCCAACCTAAAGTTCCTCCTGAAGGTTATATCAGAGTTTCACCTTAACCAGGTGATTAAGTTGCCAGTATACTTTCGTAACCCATCTTCGGAGGCTAACCTTGGGCTCCATACCCTGGACCTGCGTAGGGCACTCTTACTATGTGGAGTGCATGTCTGCAGGTTTGGGAAAGACTTGCCATCTATTTGTCACTTATGCTGCAGCCACACCTGGCAGACAGGCAGCAAGGTGCACAAATAGCAGGCAGATCACATCCTGCTGGTAGGGAGCCTCTTGTATGGCTTAGAGCTCATTCCACCAGACATACTACTGCCATGGTGGCTGCTTCCAGGGTCATCCCTATCCAGGAAATTTCCAGGGCTGCTACCTGGAAGTCAGCATACAACTTCATTTTCCACTACTGCATCGACCTTGAATCATGCTGAGATGCCAATTTTGGGACCTCGATTCTCTAGTCTCAGTTCACCAAGTAGGGGTGCACACCTTGCCCCCTCCTCCCAGAGAATTGTTAAGAGCCTGCCAGAGTGTGGATAGTGAACCATATCCAAGCCCCTAGAAAAAGAGGTTTGTCCCCTGTAACCATAGATCTTGCTTTGAGAGGGTTCCTGCAGTAGGTCTTCACAGAGTAGTACTCCCCCGGCATCAGGACATGACGGCAAACTTCAGCTTGCAATCTATAGTGGGGACTGCCCCAGCATCACGTGACAGACGCCAGTGTGACTGTATAAAGGGGTGGTCCCCATGCCCGCCCTCCAGTCCTTTCCCTCTGTTGACCTGAATCGTCTGACCTTGCGATAGAACAGCTTCATTCGGCTGCCATCTTTAACCTTAAGTATTAGTTCTTTTTCCATTTACTTATCCATCAACCATGTTGTATGTCTTCGCATAGACTGAAGAGAAAGTGTTCTAAGTGCGGTGCGCAGATCCCGCATGGGAACGACCACTCCTGCTTCGTTCTATGCCTGGGCCCTAAACACAAGGTAGCGGATTGCCCAATCTGCCAATCCTTCAACCAGGCCATATGCTTCCATCGCCAGAAGGCCCTAGATGTTCACCTTTTAAAACAACGCCTTGCATCTATGGAAAAAGAGCTCCAGAAATTGAAGGAATGCTCTTCTTCGCCCACTCCAGAGAAAAAGAAGGAGAAACGCCGGGAGCGGGACCATTCTCCCTCTCAACGTTGCCAGACAGCCGACACCACATCGAGTGGAGCCCCCACATCTGTGAGTACTCCACCTCCTAGGTCTCCATCCGCCCCAGTGGATCGGACGCCTCCTGGTCAGTGGGCAGTCAGGGGCCTCCTCTCTGGGGGATCTTCCTTCGGAGCCTGTTGCAAGCTCAGCCAATAAGTCATTCACCGGCTCCGCCACCGGGTGCCCAGCCTCGGTCGTCCTGCCTGATTCCAGCATCCCGGCTGTTGTCGGCCCGACCTCTCCCTGTAAGTCGGACGTCTGCTCCTCCAACGCCTGCCATGTTGATGCCAATAAGTAAGTCGCTGGCTCACCCGATGTCCGCTCAGCAGTTGCTGTCCCATCGAAAACCCATGTGGCCTCCGACGTCGCGCAGACTGAGCTTCCAGGCTCCCGCAAGAGTGCTCCCGCCTGGATCTCTTTTCCCTGGCTTCCGAGGGGATCGTGTGTTGCTGTCCAGGAGACTTTTCCTATGTCAGGTTTTCCTTCTGAGACTCCTGCCTCCTTGGCAGACCCGTCGCCAGGGGTTTCTATCACCTTACCCCCTTCACCTGTCTCGGATCTGATGTCAGGCGCCTTCAGACCCCCAACGCCAGGCCACTCCCCAGTCCGCCCTCCCTCTGATATGGATTTGGGCCAGGGACTTTTCGCTCCAACGCCGGAGCTTCCTGCTGGCCCTTCTGGGGTTTCTTCCTAGACACCCGGCCTGCCGACAGACGCACTGCCATTCCCTGAGCCCTCTGCCCCATCTCTGTCGGGCCCCACGGGCAACTATCCTGGCTGCCCGCCTCCACAGTTCCCCTACTACCCGACGTTGGAAGGGCCATCGTCAGGCTGTCTGCTGCAAGAGCAGATGCCAGGGTTACATGTACCATGGATACAGTCCGTACCACTACTGATACCAGATGCCTGGCATACCCCACATGCCATGGGGTACCCGGGCTGCCAGCCACTGCTGCCTCCACCCCCCCCCACCCCAGCTGGAATTTCAAGAAACTATCCCGGCTTGGTGGAAGAATGCTAAGTCCCAACCTTTGCAAGAGTTGGGCCAGCCCCAACCAGTCATGGTGTCTACCCCTACCCGCAGGCCAAGAAGCCCATCCCCTACAGACCGAACATCCGATAGGGATTTGGACAGGTATCCAATGGGGGTTCCTTTAGGTGTCAGGGTCACGGAGGCAGCCCAGCAGACCGGAGTCCTCTGACTCGGCGTGCCAATCAGTGCCTCATTCCCTGATAGAGCCTCAACCCAAGTCTCCATCAGAGGATCCACCCTTCGCGGAACTCCTCTGGTCCATTCAACAGGCCTGTGGTGAGGCATCCCAGGAGATGGACCTCAAGAGAAAGAGGCTGGCACAACATCTAAACCTCACCAATGCGGATCCCCTTCCCATTCTTCCATGGACAGGACCGCACGAGGACTTAACCTGTACCATATGGCAACAGCCGTCCTCTATTTCTGCTGTTTCTGAAAAAGCTGACAGGCCTTACCACCCCCCCGGAAGGGGCTTGCCATTTGACCACTCGACCAAAGACTGATTTTGTTGTCATTACAGTAGCTCAGGATAGATCCGCCCAGCCTAAACACCTGAGTGCCTCCCCACCGGACAAGGAGTCCAAACAAATGGACTAATATGGCCGCAAGATCTATGCCTCCTCTACCTGCTCCATTCGATCTTTAAATTACATGGCCCACATGGTGTCCTTTTAGAAGTCTGGTCTGTCCGACTTAGAAAAAGAACTCCAGGCCATTCTGGATGAGGACCTCAGGAATCGGCTGCTAGACAAAGTAAGACTTAACAAGTCTTCCTGCCACCATGCCTTATGGGCCACTTATGACCCCATCAATTCTGTGGCTCATTGCACTGCTTCTGGAGTTTGTTTGAGCACCTGACCTGGCTCCGTCTTGCGGAACTGGCGCAGGATGTCCAGAACACCCTTTTGGACGCCCCCTTCAGAGGTTCTGATCCTTTTAGGGGTGACACCAAAGACATAATAGCAGAGCTGCAAGAGAGCAGGAGGTCTCTTAAAGATGTCTGCGCCATGTACCGCTCAGGCCAGAAACCCAAGCAAAATTTTCGTTGTCCCCAAAGAGGTGGAATAGGCAGAACCAGGGCAGATGACAGGGCAAGCGTCGTGTCACCGGTTCCGGTACCCAGACTCCTCAGGCGAAGTCCCAAAAGGGCAGCATCAAAGTGGCTCTCCCTTCTGCATCCTGACTCCGGGGGGGGGTCCTCCACCACCACCACCTCCTCACGCATCTCTGGAGGAAACAGTGGGGGGAAGGTTCACCCTTCACTTGGAAGGATGGAAGGCAGCAACCTCAGATGCTTGGGTGCTCCAGCTCGTAGCAAGAGGACACTCCATCGAGTTCCTGGAGAAGCCCCCAGGCAATCCACTGGGAAGATCCCATTACCCGTCAGAGCATCTTAGTCTGGTCCATCAGGAGATCCAAGCTCTATTGCTAAAGTCCACCATAGAGCCGGTTCTGCCAGGGCAGACAGGAAGGGGATATTACTCCCACTTCTTTCTAGTGCCCAAAAAGATGGGAGATCTAAGACCTATTCTAGATCTCTGCCTGCTCAGCCTCTTCAAGTACAAGAGGTTCTGCATGCTGACCCTCCAGGGACTCCTTCCCCTGCTCCAACAAAATCATTGGCTGTGCTTACTGGACATGCAGGATGCTTACCTGCACATCCCCATCCTCCCGACCCACTGCCGGTTCCTGAGATTCTCCTTTCAGGAGAACCATTATCAGTTCAAGGCCTTTCCTTTTGGCCCCTCCTGTACACTTCAGGTTTTTACCAAATTCCTTGTGGTGGTGGCTGCGGCCCTGCACCGCAAGGGAATTTATGTGTTCCCTTACCTGGATGACTGACTACTGTCAGCCCGTCTCAGTACAGTCTGATGGATTCTCTTTCCATCACCCTAGATCTTTTCTCCAGACTTGGCATCACTGTGAATTATCCCAAGTCTTAGCTCTCACTCTCCCAGCGCCTCCAGTTCATTGGAGCTGTGCTGAATATGGTCCAGGGCAGGACTTTTCTTCCTGCAGACAGGGTGGAAACCCTGATTCAGTAAGCGGCACTGGTCTCCTCCTCTCACCGGACCTCGGCGTGCTCTATTCTCCGCCTATTGTGTCTCGTACCACCTGCCATACCCACAGTCCCTTTGGCTAGACTGCACTCGAGGGTGACCTAATGGTCCCTCCGGGTCCAGTGGGATCAACGCTTGGATGACATGGATCATAAGATTCTAGTCTCCAACAGTTTGAAGAGGGATCTCCTCTGGTGGCAGGATCTACCCAACCTTTCTCGGGGGTTCCCCCTCCACCACCAGCCCCCCTCCATGACCCTCACGAAGGATGTCTCTGGCCATGGTTGGGGAGCCTACCTGGGAGCCCACCAGACTCAGGAACATGGTCTCCCCTAGAAGAGCAGCTGCATATCAACAACCTGGAGATGCTCTATGCTCTCCAGGCCTTCCAATCCTCTTACTTCTGGGAACACTTCTGATCCAGACAGACAACACGGCCACGGTCTGGTACATCAACAAACAGGAAGGCACCCGATCATACCCGCTTTGCAGGGAGGTGATGCGGGTGTGGTACTGGACAGTCTAGCATGGCCTGACATTGATAGTAGTCCATGTCCCAGGAATTCAGTGTCCTGGCGGACAGTCTCAGCCACAGTGTCACTCGGGTTCACGAGTGGGAGCTAAAGCAGGAAGTAGTGGAAGATCTCTTCCTTCAATGGAGTCTGCCAGAAATAGATCTGTTTGCCTCCCCATCCAATACAAAACTACCCAGCTTTTGCTCGCTCGTTCCCGGGCATGGTGTTTTCTGGCAAGACATGCTGTCTCTATCTTGGATAGGGAGAGTTTTGTACGCTTTCCCTCCCTTTCCTATTCTACAGAAGATTCTGCTGAAGCTCCAGGCAGAGGGGGCCCACGTGATTCTCATTGCCCCTCTGTGGCATCGGCAGATTTGGTTTCCTCTGCTGCAGCAACTAACGATGGAACCTCCAGTACTTCTTCCTCTCTCCCACGACCTTCTGCTTCTGGAGCAGGGCAACCTGGTGCGTCCGAGCTTCAAGTCTCTCCACCTGCATGCATGGCACTTTTGGACATAGCTGTCTCATCTTCCAGAGTTGCTCAGGTCCTATTGGAGGCCAGAAAGCCCTCCACAAGATCCACATATTCTATGAAAGGGAAGAGATTTTCTATTTGGGCTGCAGCCAAAGGTCTGGACCCTTTTTCTTGCATGGCACCCCAGATTCTTGACTACCTCTTGCACCTGTCTGATTCAGGCCTCAGCTATTCCTCGCTGAAGGTACACCTGTCTGCGGTTTCAGTCTACCACCTTCTGGTGGAGGGTAAACCATCGCTCAGTTGGTGGTCTCCAAAACTTTTCTTAAGGGGATCCTCCATCTTAAACCTCCGATCCAGAATCTGGTTCCCCCCAGGATCTGAATTTTATTTTAGAAAAACTTACTTTGCCCCCTTTTGAGCCAGCAGCAAGTTGCAATACTTATCCTGGAAAATGCTCTTTTTAGTCGCCATTACCTCTGCTCAAAGAGTTTCAAAGCTTCAGGCCCTAGTTTGTAATGAGCCTTATTTGATTTTCCACAGAGACCGGGTGGCTCTGCGGACTAACCCTTCTTTTCTTCCGAAGGTAGTTTCAGAATTTACTTTGAATCAGAATGTTGAACTGTCGGTATACTACCAAGAGTATTCCAGCAGGGGGGAGTACCTCTTGCACATCTTGGATGTGCATAGAATTCTGAGATGCTGCATCTCTAGGACCAGAGAGGACCAAAAGTCTAACCAGTTGTTTGTCGCCTTTGCTCCCAAATGTCAAGGCAAGGCCATTTCCAAACAGGATTTGTCAAAATGGTTGGCTAACTGCATCTCGTACATCTACAGCAAGTACGAGAAGCTCCTTCCAAGGGGCGTGAAAGGCCACTCAACTCGGGGCATGGCCGCTTCGGCGGTCTTCCTGAGGAAAGTGTCCACTGCGTATATTTCTGCAGCGGCCACTTGGTCTTCTATCCATACCTTCACCAAGCACTGCAGTCTGGACAATGCCTCTAGGCACAGCCAGTTTCATCCTCACTGTCCTACAAAGCCTCCTATCCCCTCTAGTTGGCAGACTCTTCCTCCTCCCGGAACCTAGTCTCCGGCTCCCTTTTTCTTTGACTGCTTGGTATTCAGTCCTACTCTGTGAAGACCTCCTGCAGGAACCCTCTTGAAGTAAGATATAGCAGTTACGTGAGAACTTACCGTAACAGTAGATCTTTGAGAGAGGTTCCTGCAGTAGGTCTTAGTTTTCCTTCCACCTTCCCCCAGCTCCTGTATCTTTCCTCTTTTCTTTTCCCAGGGCTTTGTTTTTTTTAGCAGCTCAGGGCCTTAGAAGTTGTTGCGCCTTTCTCCCGTTTCCTCTTCCGAGGTCTCCGGCGGGAGAACTGGATGGCGGGTGTGGGGACCACTCCCTTTATACAGTCATGCTGACGTCCGTCATGTGACACCAGGGGGCATCCACCACTATAGATGGCCAGCTAGAAGTTTGCCGTGCAGTCCTGATGCCAGGGAGCGCAGTCCTACTGTGTGAAGACCTACTGCAGAAACCGCTCTTGAAGATCTGCTTCTGGTAAGTTCTTACGTAACTGCTATTTCTAGCAGTGATGCATGGTTCGCATTTACACAACCCACCCAGCCTCCCTGGCAGTGGTACACAGGCCCCTGCTTCCAGCGTGCAGGATCTGACATCACGGGGATATACCACCTGGGTGGTGGGAGGAGCTTAGCTTAAAGACATCCGGCAAATCAGACTGTTTCAGTGGAACTACCAGAGTGTGGATGTGAATCATGTATCATTCCTAGAACTAAGATTGCAGGTGAGTAACCTATTTGTTTGCTTCCTGTACTAGGCTTACTTTTGATTCCTGCCTTCTCGCAGCAGGGCATTGGACAGGGGAAGGAAGGTGTGGAGATCCATGTGTGCCAATGCAAGGGTTCTTAGAGACAGACCTGGAAGCCATCCTGACAGAAACTGACCTGGATTTAGTGGCCATTACGGAGTTATGGTGTACTGAGCACTACGACTGGGACACATGATTATACAAGGCTACTGTATGTTCAGAAAAGACAGGGCAGGGATGGAGGGGGTTGTTTTATATCTCTCGGGCCTGGCAGTATAGCCTAGAGGTTAGAGTAACAAGCTGTGAATGAGCTTGGTACATCCAGCCAACCTGGGTTTGATTCCCCCAACCACCACTTGCATACTGTGTGACCGAGTAAATATTTTAACCTCCCCACTGCTCCCAGTTCACCCCTGAAAACAGGCACCTGTGCCTAGTGGGCCTTACGCGGTTAGCAAAGACTAAAATAAATAAAATGTGAGGGAGGGAATCAAGGCCATGGAGGTACAGGGACACCAGGAGGAAAAAGGAGGGGCTGGAGGTTCTGTGGGTCACCCTGAAGACAGGCTCCAAAACCGCTTTCTGCACCAGGGTCATGTACAGGCCTGCAGTACAGGGAGTGGAGTTGAATACAGCACTTGGAGAAGCCATCATCATGAGTAAATGGGAGGTGCTGCTAGTTGGTGACTTCAGACTGCTGGTTGTGGATTGGAGCCTTCTGACTGCAGTTTTCACAAAAGGTATGGCTGTCTTTGACTCCCTACAGGGGTTTTTCTCAAGCAGCTAGTCAAAGAACCCACTAGGGATGGGGCCGTGCTGGACTGGGTGCTTACAAACAGTGACAACATCATGAACATCACAGTGGGCAGTCCCCTGGGTACCAGTGATCACTGTATATTGTTATTTAACATTAAGATACGAACAGAGGCTAAACGGATTAGGACGAGGGTCCTGAACTTTAGGAGGGTAATTTTAAAGAAATTGGTGACTATCTCAAAAATTCCCTTGAAGGAGGGGATTTCTAGGGAGGGGAGGAGGCACAGTAGGCAAAAATAAGGGAGGATATAATGAAAGCAGCTAAGCTCTGCATGAGGGAAGTGAGTAAAAGCAGAAGGGAAAAGGGACTCTGCTTAATTATCACCACCAGGGTATTCTAAGACTAAGGTAGGACGAAACCAACCTGTACTGTTGGGAGGTGATTATACTAACATCATACTAAAATGCCAGCAGAATAGGCCTAACGGTCTTTCGTGTCTGCTCGTTTGGTCAGCCCCCACCCTGGGTGCTGACCTTGCTGTCCCCCTCGCCTTCTCTGGCTTCTCCCTTCCCAGTTCCGGATATTCTTGCTGCATTGGATTTTGCTTCCAGAACCCTTCCCCTGTACCTGTCCCACCCCCTCTTGAACCCCTCCACTGTGTCTGCCTCCACCAGCCCCCTAGGCAGTGCATTCCATGGCTCCACCACCCTCTCAGTGAAGTAGCACCTTCTCCTTTCTCCCTGAATCTTCCCCTCCAGCTTCCACCCATGCCCTCTAGTGGCCCTTCCTCCTTCCTTAGCATCCGACTGTTCCTCCCTATTTACCCTCTTCATGCCTGAAGACCTCTATCATGTCCCCCAGTCCCTTCTCTCTTCCAATGTGTACATATTTGGCTCTTGAGCCTCTCCTCATAGGTCCTGTCCCCAAGCCCCAAATCATTTTGGTTGCCCTCCTCTGGACCCTCTCCAGGAGGTTAATGTCCCTCTTTAGTGTGGCCTCAGGCACCCATGATGCTCAAGGTGCGGCCTCACCAACAGCAGTTATACAGAGGGAGTATCACTTCCCTCCTTCTGGAGGTGATCCCCCAGCGATGCATCCCAGCATCCTGTTGGCCTTAGCTGCTGCCCTCCTACAAGTCTCAGAGTTGTTCATCTTGACATCCACCACCACCCCAGGTCCCTCTCAGCCATCGAGACTTGTAGCATTTCCCCCAAGTGTGCACTTGGCCTGGGTTTCTAGCCCCAGGTGGAGTACCTTGCATTTCCCTGCATTGAACCTCGGCTTCCACTTTCTAGACCATCTTTCCAGAGCCTCCAGGTCCCCTGTGGGCCACCTCCCCTCCTCCCCATCCACCACCCCCAGTTTGAGTCATCTGCAAAGACTCATCTCCTCCTGATTCCTGTCCTTATGTCGAATCGTGAGCGTTGAACAGAAGGGCCCAGGACTGATCCTGTGGGACCCCACTAATGACCCTCCTTGGGGATGAGACTATCCCACCAACTCGACCCTCTGGGTCCGGTCCTGGAGCCAATTGCCTATCAATCTGATCATCTGGTTCCCCACCCCATTTCTCCCAGCTTATCCAACAGGCCCACGTGAGGAACAGGAGTCAAATGCCTTGCTGAAGTCCAGAAAGAGGACATCCACTGGTCCAGGTCCAAGGCACTTGTCACCCAGTCATAGAACTCCACCAGGTTTGTCTGACCACGATTTCCCAGGATGAATCCATGCTGTCTATCGTCCAGGCACCCTGACTTAACCAGGTCCCCAGCCTCTCCTTGACAATGCCTCCATCACCTTGCCCACCACCGATGTCAGGCTGACAGGCCTGTGTTCCCTGCCACCTCCCTTGATCCCCCTTGTGGATAGGCACTATGTCGCCACCTTCCAGTCTTGGGGCACCCACCCTGTCCTCAGAGAGATGGTGAAAAGCTCTGCCAGGAGTTTCACCAGGACATCTGCAAGTTCCTTCAGCACTCTGGGATGTAATTTATCCGGCCCCGGTGCTTTCTCCGTCTTAAGGGAGCTGAGGGCTTCCCTCACTCTCTCTGCTGTGATTTACTTCCGGTGCCTCTTCTCCCTGTAGCCTCCCCCACCTGCCAGTGATGCCTCCCCTCTCCCCAGACCTGCCAGTCGGTAGGGTCCCCCCCTCCTCAGTATCTCTGTCTCCTCCATGTGATGCAGCACCCCATTTTCCTGGTGAAAACTGAGGTGAAGTACTCATTTAGTACCTCAGCCTGCTCCCCCGGGTCTTGTGCCCATCTCTCCCTGATTTAATCCTGCTAATCTGCCCCTTCACCCTTCATTTTTCCCCAATGTATCTAAAGAACCCCTTGTTCCCTCTCCTAATTTCCCTGGCCAGGTTCTGCTCCTTCCTTGCCTTAGCCGCCCTCACCACTCTAGTGGCCCTTCTAGCCATCAGCTCGTACTCCCTCGATCCCTTTCACTCCTGCACTTGAATTGCTTATAGGCTGCTTTCTTTCCCGCACCACCTCCTGGACCTCCCTGGTCCACCAACAGGTTTTTGGGCCCTACCGCATTTTCGTCTTACTCTTGCACAGGTGCTGGTAGCATCCTGCACCCCTCTCTGATGATTTCCACTTACTATCAGCGTCCATGTCTGACCTAATCCCATCCAAATGCTCATAAGGATCCTTCCCATTTCCTTAAATCCGCTCCCCTGAAGTCAGTTACTTCCGTCTTTGTGCAGCCTTCTACCCCTCCTAGGTCCAGGCAGAACCAGACCATGGCATGGTCACTCCCGCCAATGGGTCCTTACCTCCAAGCCCCCAATCTGGTCACTGTCTGCCAGGACCACATCCAGTACCTGTGCCTCCCTGGTGGGTTCCCTCACCTGCTGAGTTAGGGCGTGTCTTGAAAGACATCCAACAACCTCTGTTCCCTGGTCATAGAGGTTGTCATAGTCTCAGTCTGTTCCTGGCATGTTTAAGTCCCCAACACCACCACTGCCTTCTCTGCCCAGTCTGCAGTGTCTCCTAACATCTGCCACCAGACTGTCCTCCAGCTCCTCCGCCAGGGACGGGGGTCTATACACCACTCCTATTTTTACTCTCTTGCCCCCCCTTGTTATCAAGGTGACCCAAATCGCCTCCACGGTTCCCTCCGCCTCCT
The DNA here is from genome assembly GCA_016271365.2 of Neoceratodus forsteri. Classification (NCBI taxonomy): domain Eukaryota; kingdom Metazoa; phylum Chordata; order Ceratodontiformes; family Ceratodontidae; genus Neoceratodus; species Neoceratodus forsteri. The sequence continues at coordinate 337,968,404 of CM028134.1, read as the reverse complement.
CTACTCCCCCTATGCCAATGAAGTTTTTGACTATCATTGCTACCCCTCCTCCCCTTCCCTCCCCCCTGTCCTTCCTGAACATAGTGTAACCCTCCAGGTTCAGGTCCCAGTCATGTCTTGCAGTGGCCCAAGTCTCAGTGACCGCTGCCACATCCACTGCTCCCTCAGTTAGCATCACCTGGAGCTCAGGCATTTTATTGCCCAAGCTCCTGGCATTTAGCAGGACTACCTTCCACCCTTTCCCTATAGTTCCATTTCCCCTGCTCGTGTTCCCATGGGGATTCTGTTTTCCCCTGGTCTGCACTTTGCCAGTTGGCCTTTTTCTGCAATCCTCCTGGTCTCCAGGGGGGTGGAGACAGAGTCCCTCCTTTATCGGCACCCCCTTGACAGCCTTTTCTCCCATCCCACCCCCTTCACAAGTTTAAACCCCACTTTTCACCAATGAACCCCTCTATTTTCAACCAAGTTCCCTCCTCACAATTGAGATGTAGTCTATCTTTGATACAGCTCCTTATCCTTCAGGTCTCCCCCAATCCCCATCAACCCATACCCTCTGGCCTCACACCTCCCTGAGCCACTGGTTTATCTCCTAATTTTCCTTTGTGTTTCCCCACTAGCCCTTGGCACTGGCAGGATTTCTGAGAAGGAAGCTGCCATCCTATGTCATGACAGACCCTGTGAGCTCCTGAATCTTGCCTGTATCTCTGGCTAGCTATTTCCCTCAATGTCATTTGTACCCAGGTGTACCAGTATGTCTGGGGAACCCCACAATCCTTGCCAGCTAATATACCTCGTGCTTAGCCCTGTGCACCGTTAGTCCAGGGAAGCATCTTGTTCTAACTGGCCAGGCTTCTCCCTCCCTATCCCATTTGATACCCCTGATCATAGAATCCCCCAGCAGGAGCACTCTGACCACTCCTTTTCCTCCATTCCCCCCTTCCATGTCCCTCATCCTTTCTACAGGCCCCTCCACCCAGCTGGCTCCTTGTTCCTCCCCCTATCTGGGTGCCACATGCCACCCCCTCCTTATTTACCATGGCCACCCCCTCCCCTTCAATCCTATGCCTCTCCTCCTCCTGAGTATCCTTCTGTACTTTGCTAATTCCCCCCTCACTGCTCGCAACTGGTCCTTCTCCCCCATCTGCTAAACTAGCCTGGCTCATCCTCCCTTCCTTCCTGTCACCATTTAGTTCCTCCTTGCTCGTCGTGCTCCCCTGGCCTAAACCCTCAGCTCCCTTTGCTGAATCCTCCTTGTACTTCTGGTCCTTCTCCTTTCCTCCCAACTGGTCCTTCTCCTTGCGCTTTCTTCCCTCTTCCCCCTGCCCCTCCTGCTCTGATTCACTGCTCCCCCCATTCTTCTGCATTCCAGGTCCCCCCTGTTCTTCCTGCTATCTGCCCTGCCTCCCACTCCCTCCTTTCCGTCTCTAACCACCCCTGTCATAGCTACATCACCCCCCTCATCCTTGAGCAGAAGAAGAGAATTGAAGCGGTTACTGAGTGTAAGATCTGATCTACCTCCCTGCCTTGCTTCCTTCTGTCCAGCCCTGGCCATCTGCCTACTTCCCTGAGAATGTTGTCCCTCCGTCCCCCCTTTGTGAGGGTCCCCAGTTACCTGCCTGCTTCCTTGGTAGTGTCCTTTTGGACCCCCTCTGCCAGGGTCCCTATGTGACCCCTGAGTATTCTCCTGCACTCCTTTCCCTATGCCCCACCCCAGTGCTTGGTGCAACCCTGTGGGAGATTCCCAGCCCCCTTCCCCAACCATACACCCCTTCCCCCAGCTTTCTCCTAATCGCAACCTCCTCCCTAAGCTGTGCTGGCTGGTAGCACACTGGGCAACCACCGAACTTCAAGCCCAGTCCAGTATCATGGCTGCTCCATACCCTGTACCCCACCACCCTCCCAAAGATGCCCGCCCTAATGATGTGTGGTTCCATCCCCTTCCAAATAGGTTTCCTTGGGTGAGCCACCAGGTTCCCCCTAGTCCAAGATACCCCTACTGCCTAATCAGGTCATCCACTAATCTTAGAGACAGTCCCACTGTACACCAGTAACCCTGTTACTAGGTGCAGTACAACACATTAAACTTATGAGGGAAATGAACCACTCCCTAAGTTCCTCTCTCCCAGCCTTTAAATCCAACCCCCAGTGGCTAGAACTACATCAGCTGCACCTGCAGCCTTTTCCTCCAATTGCAGGGCAGGTGTTCCCCTATAAATTCGCAGACTTCTGGGGACTTCTGGCATTATTTGATATCCAGCCTGAATTCATTCAGGGGTAAGGCCACACAGTAATTAACAAAAGGCTATCTAGTAACAAGCTAATTGTTGGGAAAGGAGCCTAAACCCATTCTAGAGTAAGGCCACAAAGATACTCACGTATGCTGTCACTGCACATATACATGCAGGGAGACACTGCGGGGGGTTATATGTGGAATGCAGGGGCTGTGGGACAGTGGTGACCCAGAGGATGCTCTGAGGACATGGTCACTGTCTCAGTTGTAGGAGGTTCTATGCTCTGAGGACTGAGCTTGAGACTGCAGGGGCTGAGATATGCTACTTGATAGCTAAAGCTAGTGGGCCAGTAGAGCTACTACGGGTTCCACTACCGCAAAGGGCCCCTCAAACCAGCAGAGTTGGATGGATGGATGATAGTGGGGGGAGTGGGAAGGATACCAGTGGAACCTGATGTGTGCACATCAAGCAAGTATCTACTTCTATTAGAGGAACATCCCCAGGAGTCCCATACAGAAGTAGAGGGGGCTAGAATGCCAGAAGAGGAGGCATTGTTCACTGGTGATGAGCCAAGGAAGGGAGGGTGCCCCAAAAAAGGGGGAAGAGGAAGGCACTAGTTACTGGGGATTCCATAGTCAGAATAACGAGGAGGATGGTGCCCCCCACCCCCGATGATCAGGAATGAGTCCACTGTTACCCTGGGGACACCGCAGATGGACTTGGGTCCATGTGGTTGGAACTCTTCAGGAAGGAGCAGGTGAAACCAGGAATGGTGGTGCATGTAGGCATGAACGATCTGAACAGGAACATAGAAGAAGTGAAGGAGACCTTATACATCCTAGGTAGAACACTGAGGAAAAGAGCAGGAGCAGTAACCTTCTCTGAAGCCCTACTAAGGCTACACTTTAATGCAGGGAGCCGTTTAAGGTATTCAAGTTCACTGTGTGGCTGAAGGGTTGGTGCAAGGAGGAGGAGAAGGGTTTTCAGTTCCTAGGCGACTGGGGCCTCACCTTGTGGGTCTGGAGGCTGTTGAAGTGGGATGGTCTTCCCCCAAATGAGAAGGGCACCATGGTGTTGGGGCAAAGGTTTGCAGACCACATCAAAGCATGTTTAAACTAAAAGGGGGGGGGCAGTACAGTAGGAGACTCCCTCCTGCAACTGCCCATAACCCTCTTCCCAACAGCTGCCATCCACCCTGTGCCCATGTTTGACCCTAGCTTCCTCTGGGAGTCCATCTCAGATGAGGTTATTCTGTACCCACTTCTAAGGCCAGCTTTTCAACCCTTAGGCTCTGACCTTGGCACCTTGTTGTTAAGGGCCCTCCCTATTCAGTATATTGCTTGCACATCTGTCATGTTTTATACTTCTGCACATTAATTTGTTTGCCCTAATTTTATTGCTGCTACTGTTACGTATTTTTTTTTTTTTAACTTTCTTTTCACCCTCCTCCCCTCTCCAAACTCTGCTTCTTTCTTGCCCCCGGTTCTGCCACCTACCTGTGCCATCCGTGAACCCCCATGTAGCCTCGGTTTACGTCCCGGGCGGGGACCAGGTAGGGCCCTTACACCCCAAGCTTTACCTGTTTCATCGGGCTCTGGGATCGGCAAGGCAGACTGGAGCCATGAGGGGTCTGCTCCAGGGCTCTGTCTACCAGGAGCCTGTTTTCCTCGTCTGTGTTTCTCTGTGGACATTGCGTGAACCCTGACGTCAAGGCGCATAGCGCCGATGACCGCGATGTCCTCCCCTTGATGCATCTCGGCTCATGCTATGCCCCGGACCTCTGCCTGGGGCCAGTTTTGCACTGGGATGTTGCCCCCCCAGAGAAGGCAAGCTGTCCTGAGGATGCTCAAGCCTTCTCCCCGGCCGGCCCTCTGTTACGTATTTCTATTATGCATCTTATCATATTTGTTCCTTCACCCCACCACCCCTGGTGGAAATAAGCTGCTACCTGCTCAGTATGTGTGGTAAAACTTTTGAAATAAATAAATAGGTACACACAACTGAGGGAGGCAAACTCCCCCCACCCCTGCTTCCTCTGCTAGCACAGGTGAAGGGAATAATAAGGCAAAAAATAATGGGGGCAAACAAAAACACAGGTGGGAATAGGAATACAGAAGAGGAGGGGCAGGGTATGACAAGGTCTGGGACAAGGAAAAGGGAAGTGGGAAGGTGGGTATAAAAAATTCTGAGAGAAGTTGGAAGCAGGGGACCTGGAAGACTGTGTGTGGAAGCGTCAAGAGCCTCTGGAATAAGAGCTATGACTTGCCAGCAGTGGTGCCAGTAGCCCAGTTGGAGTTTGTGGTGGTCACAGAGATGTGAACTACACAGCACCATGACATGGACATGACTAATCCAGGTTCTGCAGTGTTGAGGAGGAATAGGGGAGACGGGGAGGGGTGGCTTAATATGTTGTGGAAGGCATCAAAGCCACAGAAGTGAAAGCACTCCATGGAGGGGCACCAGGGCACTGGGTAGGAAGCTGGAGGAGTATGTAAGAAGACATTTAAAGTAGGGCTGGGGGAGAGTTTCACCAAGGGACATGACTCTTAAGATTTCACATGGAGGGAGCCATAGACCCCCCAGGACAACACACTCTGGGTAGAAAAGGAAAGGGAATCATGGGGGACACTGGGGAGGAATAGCATGGGAGGGGCACAAAATCTGAAAGTGTAGTACCAGGATATTCGGAGAAACGAAGCACAAATGTACAGTGCGCACTGGAGCAGTGGAAGCTCACAAGCTCTAACAAACATACTACGTGAAACAATTTATCCTGGATAACCATAACCATCAACACCTGGAGCCTGGGCAAGAAACAGGGGAATTTTATTTATTTATTTATTTATTTATTTATTTATTTTATTAAATTCTCAGATTACAAATATCTTTGAGCAGAAACTGTTAGTTTACAAAGGTTCCACATCTAAGGATGAGGGTCAACATACATACAGAGGTAGTAAAAGATGCATAATAAACGACCAAAACAACTAAAAGAAAAAATAAAGATATTCAATTATAACATACTTTGAGATAATATTCATATAACGAGCAGCTTGAGTGGGCAGCTGGCTGCGGTAACAGTAAGAGATAGAGGGCACAATAGGCAGTTAGTATTGCAGGTGTGCGACCGGGAGAGGAAGTTGGCAGGCTAATGGGCCATTGTCAGATGCTGGTGGAAAATGTCTTGTTCCAGTGGAGATGCGAAGCAGGAGAGGAGTCGCAAGGAAGGCCCGGTGCCAGAGGGAATGAGACTGGGAAAGGGCGGGCTGTGAGACATGAGTGAGCTGGGAGGTGTTTAGAGAGAGAGCTCTGTTCAGAGAAGCAGTCACATTGAGTGGTAGAGGTGAGGTAAAGTTTAAGATTCCTTTTGAAGGGTCCAAGTGTAGTAGTGGAAAATGCTTCTTTATTGAGGTAATTGAACCATTGAGCGGCTCTATAGATAAAGGACCGCTGACCCATGGAGGTACAACATCTAGGAACCTGAAAGGTTAGAGATTGGGCACCACGTGTTTGTTGAGTGCCACTGTAGGTAGTAAGGAGTGAGCTAACACCAGGTGGCATGATACCGAGGAGAATCTTTTTGGTAAGTAAGCAGGTCTGGTATTGAATTCTGCTGAGTAGGGGCAGCCAGCTGGCCTGTGCATAGAGGTCACAGGTGTGAGTTTGTTGGGGCGCACCCGTTAGTAGTCTACAGGCTTTGTTGAGAGAAACTGAGATCCTGCGGAGGGCACTTGTTGAGGCAGAGCCATAGATGGCAAGGCCGTAGTCAATGATAGAGGTGACAGAGCTGTAGATGGCTAGTTTAAGGGCATCCGCAGGCATACAGTGCTTCTGTTTGTATAGTAGTCCAATCGGTATATTGGCGGTTTTGGCAACAGTGTCAATATGCCGAGTGTAGGAGAGGGTACTATCCAGGGTAATACCAAAGTACTTGAACTCCTTGACATGATTGAGTGGGTTCCCAGCGTGGTTCTTGATGGTGAGGGACAGAGTTGTGTCTACTCCATCGGTTACAGAAGGACATGGCTTTGGTCTTGCTGCTTCAGGACAAGTTTATGAAAATTGAACCAGTCTTCGATGCGCTTGAAGTCGAGCTGCAGCTGGGTTTCAAGGACTGTAATGTCATGGTGGCTTGAAAACAGGACTGCATCATCTGTGTAAAGTAATATTTTTTGGTGGCAGGCACTGGGGAGATTGTTGATGAAGAGGGAGAAGAGTAGAGGGCCCAGAATAGACCCCTTGGGGACTCCGGAGTGGACCGGTTTCTCATCCGAAGAGATCCCTGCAATCCTTACACGTTGGATCTGATTATCAAGGTAGCTGGTGAACCATGGAAGGGCATCGCTGGAGATCCCAATGGAGGACAGTTGCTTGAGCAGTAGGGGGTGGTTAACTGTGTCGAATGTGACTTATATGCAGCTGTTGGTTGGACATCCCTTACTACTAGACGCCTGCTCCATGCTGGCCTATGGACTCTCAAACTGCTCCTGCAGAAATTGCCAAGCTATCTCTCATCCCTCATTAGTATCTCATATAGTGCATATTCGTTAAGAAAATCTGACTTTATTATGCTTGATATACCAAGGATGCGGACCTCCTTTGGTAAACGTGCTATTGCATATGCCCTTCCCTCCATTTGGAACCAATTACAAGCCGTACTGAAACTAACTAGCACAGTTTCAATAAACTTTTACAAAATGCTAAGTTCAGCCAAAATAAGACACCTGTAACTGTCATTAAGTCTCTCCCTTCCCCACGTGTTCCATATTTATCCATGGGTAAGGTATAATTGCCTTGTCATATTAACTGCTTTCCCTTCCCATCTACTCCTGGCTTTACCTATGTTTAAGCTCCAATGCTACACTATCAAATCACTCCTACCCCCCTTATCAGTTGTATTCTGTTTGTTCTAGCTGCCAAAATTATATGTATTGTATACACCAGTCTTCATGTTTCATTTATCAGTATGCAACCTGTAAGTCTCTACTCTGTATTAGACTAGTGTTTACCACCTGCGGTCTTCCCTTGTGGAGCCCTTGTATGCATATTCAGTCTCTATCATGTAATGCGCATTTCATGTATTTACTGTTATTACCTATCTATGTTTTACATTGTTTATTCTATATGTCACAGGACCTCCTTGTGAATGAGCTTGCTCAATGGAGTTTTCCTGCAATAAACTTGAACTTGAACGCCTTGGTAAGGTCTATAAATACTGCCCCTCCACAATTCCCTTTGTCAAGCGTGGCATGGATGAAGGTTGTAAATTCCAGTAGTGCAGTGGTGGTGCTGTGCCCTTTTCTGAAGCCATGCTGCTCTGGGCACTGTACATTGTACTTTTCCAGGAATTCAACTAGTTGGTCCGACACTATTCGCTCCAGTGCTTTAGATCTACAGATGCTGGCTGTGGAAGCCCACCTGCACTTAATAGCAGTTACAGAAACATGGGTGACCCCTCACCATGACTTGGGACCTCACTGTTGCAGGGTATTCAAGTTTTAGGAAGGATTGAGATGGGGGAAGGGGAGCAGGGGTGGCTCTATACATGCAACAGGGCATCTGGCCACAAGGGACATACTAGCCAGAGAAGGGGCAAAAACAGAGACACTAAGCTGGGAGAGATAGGAAAATAAGATTGGGGGTGGTTTACAGACCTACTAGTCAAAAGAGGGGGTTAAAGAGGAAATCTGAATGGCAGCGGCACTTGAAGATGTGATGTCTCGGGTGATTTCAGTCTATCTGACATGAACTGGAGCATCCCAAGAGATGTAGTAGCAGAAGCCAGGAACTCTTGCATGCATTTCAGGATGTCTTCCTGGTCCAGTGGGTCAGGTAGCCAACAAGGGAAATAGCAAACCTGGACCTAGTAGTGACAAATAACAAGTCTGTCTGAGATATCCAAATAGGGGAGCCACTAGGTGGTAGCAGCTACAGTCAGTGTTGTTTTGCTGCAAAGCTTGGCAAGTGGGTGACCTGTTATCAAAGAGTGCTGCTGGTAACAGCATCCCTAATCGGGTGTGATGGTGCCATGCTGCTGCTACATGATCTACCCCTGCAATAAGGTCCTGGAAGGTTTGGCTTCCAGCAGCAGGGGAATCTGTATGTTGGCAAGACCCCCAGCTGCTGTAGTGTGCGCCTCTGAAGAACAGCCTGACACCATCTGAAGTTAAGTTGGTAAGTGGCTGAGACATTGACAACGCTATATGGAGGAGTCCCACTAGGATGAAACCTGTGTCTGTAGTTTGTCACTCAGCCTATATTGGATCACATATACAAGCCTTGTTTATAAGGCCATGTCTGTTCTGTCAAAGCCTTACCATCCTGTCTTGCACAAGAATTTGCAAAACCATAATGTCTTGCATTGGAACTGAGGCTTTAGAGTATGTGTGTGATTTGGAGAGATGGCTCAAAAACCAATCAATTTGGATATTTCTTCTCTCTCCTTTTATGGATCCTGTACACTGCTAACTTAATTGTTGGTATGCTAACTCAGAGTTTCTGCACACACATTTCATTAACTGCTTGCAGATCAGCGGTGCTATTAACCATTGTAGTGATGTATATTGTTTTGTTAAACACTGCAAATAAACATTTTTAAAAAGTACAGAGAATCTGATATGATCAGCACACTCGAAATGTGGTAACACATAGGAGCTGGCCATATTATTCTGAAGGCCTTCATAATGAGCTGAAGCATAATGATTAGTATCTGGCCACAGTGGGGTTTTTCATTAGTTATTTCACTTGAGTGTTTGCAACTCCTTTTGAGACCCTGTGGGAGCTCCAGGGTGGCTGTTTGACCTGCCTGATAAGCTTGTTCGAAGTGTCTCTCTGGTGCTGTAATTATTTTTTATTAGTTAATCGATGGAGCATGATAGCAGCTGGAATGGTTGAAGGCAGGGAGGGTAAGTGGTTGATGCAACGATACAAATACAGCTCATTTGTTTTGGACTTGGGACGTCAAGATCCACAGGATTTCCGTGTTTTACTGGAAACTGATGATGTCTGCAGGAAAATTGTTCCCATAGTTTTTAATTGCTTCCACAGGAAAACACTGCAATTAAGGTTCCTTGTTAAATGGTGCGTGGTCACTTCTGACTCCCCATTGGTCAGGACCCCATCACATGGTATTGCCCTAACCTAGCATATACTCCGGTTCAGAAGACATGGCAGGGGTGCATTAATCGAAGCATAACCATTCGGGGTCAAAAAGGTCAATATTTTAAATACATATCCTCATGGTCAAAAAGGTCACAGTGCAGATCAAATAACACGGCAAAATCTCCCCCACCCCACCCAAAGAAATATCAAGCACATGAACCCCCAAAACAGCAATATTGCTCAAGAAAACTGTAAATGAACAACAATCCAACAGCTCTGAAAATATGTACAGTACTTCCTACTCACAAATCCAAACCCAAAAATCCTCAATGCTGCTCACACAAGAAAAATGTTTTAAACATCTAAAAAAAATGCTAAATATGTTTCAAAACTGATTCTGCACAACAAAAGAAACATGCATGCATACATCACTAAATCATTTTTACAGATGCTTAATACCAGTTTAAGATTGTTCCCCCTGGTGGTTGTGCTCTTTCTTAAATTTGTAGGAGGCCCACCCTGCGATTACAGGGAATACGGCAAACTGATCTGGGAGCCCTGTCACCAGCATGCTGTCTTTTTATGTTGGGGGCTTAATCATTGAAGTTTGGGGGCACATATTTATAGGAGCTATGAAGTGATTTGACTCAAAATATGCAATTTATTTTCAGTTGTGAGATGGCACAGCTATTACAAGTAGAGCTACGAATGAGTTATAAAAGATCTGCCCCCTCACAAGTTATGATAAACTGCATATTCTGAGCCAGGCTATTGCATATTCGATTCATGCTACATCCATTTACTAGTTTCACTTTTAAATTTGCTGAGGTTTATTTTGTTTGTTTTTAAGACTTTACTGTTTCTCTTTTATTTCAGCTGCTGGCTTCAGTGCTTCACTAAGCAATTATGATGTCATCAATATTGTGAAAGTTGCTTTCTTATTGGTTCAGCATTCGATTTTGATGATACTAACCTTCAAGATATCAATTGTAACAACATTTACAACAATATATTTTAATACTTTGCTGTTACTGTTGTCATGAGTCAAGATATCACTTTCCATTTTCCCTCACTCCTTTCTCATGTATTTGTATTATAGTGACATGGTAGCGCCTCTATGGTTAGGGTTAAGCAGGGATTTCTATGTTAAACCTCAGACTTTGCACTTCAATAGTTTCTCAACCATTTAATGGATTTGCATGAAATTTTGCATGAGTGGTCTCGGAGGCAGGATCTCTTGATGTGCCGAGTTGTGTTCCTGTCGGATTTTTGGATTCCAGCATCTGGATAGGAAAAAAAAAAAGTGAAATGATTCGGGGGGGCAGCTGAAAATTTTTTTTTTTTTTTTTGGAAGAGGGTGGTCATTGCCTAGCACCCAGATGGTTTGGAATTTTACTCGGAACTTTTCAAGGTAGAAAGGGCTTGGCCCACAGTGGTGCCTTTCACTGGATTGTTGAAAACATCAATCCGTTCCAAAGTTATAAAAATTTGAAATTTCAGTTCTGAGCATGCTCAGTAGGGTTTTTTTGATAGCTGCTTGAAATGAAAAAAAGAATTTGGTGCATACAAGAAAAGATCCTTTTTCGTATAGGAGTAATCTTTTTTGTGAGAAAAAAATTCCTTTTTCGCGTGGCTGCCATCTTTTTTTTTTTGTTTGTTTTGTTTATTTTTTTAACACATAAAAATGAGATCCTGCAGAGACACTAACACGTGCATCCTGCTAATTGGGACCCCCTTAGGTGGGTGCTGCTGTTACTTTTTGCAAAAATGACCTAGAGGTGTGTTTTTATACATTTTTAAATCTTTTTTCATGATTCAATTTTCTTTTTTCGTATAACCATATGAAAAAGGAATTGGGCCATATGAAACAGGATGTCTTCATACGAAAAAAGAATTTGGACTAAGGTTTTTTTTTTTTTTAATTATTTTTTCATATGAAGACATCCTGTTTTGTATGAATGAAACAACCTCACGAAAAAGGATCCCTTCATACAAATAAAAAAAAAATCTAAGCCCAAATTCTTTTTTTTGTATGAAGGGGTCTTTTGTGAGCTTTTTCCATTCATATAAAAAAGGATGTCTTCATATGAAAAAAGAATTTGGACTTCATTTTTTTATTGGATCCTTTTTTGTGAGGGTGTCTTGTGTTATATGAAAAAGGATCTGTTCAAACGAAAAAAAGAATTTGGACTTTTTCCACATTTCAACTTCAACAAGCAATAACTACCTCAATATTTGGATTTAAGGCACAATCTGTATATCAAAACAAAGGTCTTAATGGGTACTACAAGAATAGCACTCAATATCCCCCCCCCCAATAAATTTAGGTGCCATATAAAAAAACATAAAAATAAAAAATCTATATTCCCATAGGATAACAAGGGAACTTTAACAAGTCATACAACCAAGCAAATAAATTGCTTTTTCAGAGACATGGACCAGGGATGGAAGTGCAGGGCCCTCCTGACCCAGCACTTCGATATGCAAATGGATATATTCACGCAGGTCCTAATGAGGATATGATTATATTATCTCAGAAAGTAAGGACATTCTTTGCAGAAGAGTACCTTAATGCACCAGATAGGGTTTGGATTAAAGAAACAAAAGCAGGGAAATGTAGTGTTGGGGTTCCCAACCCTAACACCCCATCCCCACCCTGAAGGCAGCCAAAGGAAAAAACATTACGGTTTTACCTCTCCTGAGACTTTGCCAATCATGCCTGGGGTGCTCCTTGGGGTTGTCAACCCTAATGCTCACCCCATTCTCATATACTGTACACATCTCAGTATCTTTACTGATGGAATTTGGTGAGCGTTTGGGTTAACAACTCCAAGCCTGATTTGTGAAGACTCAGGAGAGGTGAAACTGTAAGGGTGGAGGTGGGGTGTTAGGTTTCAGATTAAAGTGAAAAAAGTAGGGAAATGTGATGTTAGGGCTCCCAACCTAACTGGTGCATTAAGTTTTTTTGCAAAGAATATATGCATGTATGTGTGTGTGTGTGAGTGTATGTGTGTATATGTATATACTGTGTGTGTGTGTGTATAATATATATAATGTGTGTGTGTGTGTGTGTGTGTGTGTGTATGTGTATATATATATATATATATATATATATATATATATATATATGTATATATGTATATATGTATATATGTATATATGTATATATGTATATATGTATATATGTATATAAGTGTATGTGTATATACAGTATATACCGTATATATGTATATTGTAATATTATGTGGTCTGTGTCCCTATGACATAACATGTGGTGAAGCCATGGGTTCTCAGATCACAAGTAATAATAATATAGATTATTAATAATCAATGTGCAAAAAAGTTGCAGAAAGCATTCCTGCTACTTATTTTGTTTTTATATGTTCAAATTTTGAGCAAAAGAGCAGCTTGCTGAGCAATAGCTAATTTCCAGGCCAGTGGAGAGGGAGGTGTTAAACAGGGATGGGGGGGGGGCAGGAAAGGATTGTAGAACCTCAAAAATAGTATAATTAAAATATTTACAGGCACAGGTGCAGATAACCAGCTTGCAGAGTAATAATTACTATAAAAATATTAAAATAATTAATTGCGTGAGCTCGTGAACAGGATGTAATCCCATATGGACAGTAGGCCACATGGCAGATGGAGAACTCTGGGCAGACTAGATGGATCTTTGGTCTTTTTTTCTGCCATCATTGTCTGTGTCTCTATGTACTGACTGTCCAGATGGGATACATCACAACATTCTGAGGTCAAAAGCTGTAGGAGTCAACCCTGGATGTTCAGAGGGGGGGGGGAATATGAAACACTCATGGGAGGGTACTAGTGAGAGTCCAGAAGAAAGGATAGGAAGAAAATAGCTGTAGGTGATAGAGGGTAGGGAAAGCTCTGAGAGGGTAGGGGCTGTGTACAGAAGCAGGTGTGGGAAGTTACTTAATAGAGCTGGGCATTTAGGGAGAAAACAAGATGAGAGAGGTTGAAGGGGGAGATTATTCCAGGGGGATGGGAGCCAGTAGGAAAAGGTAGCCTGATCAGCTGAAGTCTAGAACTGTTATTGTCTTCCACTGTTCCTTCTTCACTACCTCCTGAACCCCCCTCTCTCTCCCCCCCTGCCTGCTGGTTCTTTTTTATTTTGTAATTTCTCTTTCCTCTCTGCCCCTACCCTAGGCACCCCCCACCCCGGCTGCATTTCCATCTGCTGCCAACCCCTCCCCTCTCCCCTTAACAACTCTTTATTCTAGCGACCCTCCCACTGATTAAGCCCCTGGCCAATCCTCTGCTATCCAATTTAAAAATGTAACTACTTTCCTCTCTCCTTCCTTTCAGATTCCAGCGCTCCTAACTGGGCACTCATCTCCTGCCTTAGCGGCCATGGCTCTCCTGCTACCAGTCAATGGCCGTGCTCTCAAGACTGCCTGACCGGAACCTCTTCAAGGTACGCTTCCAGGCACAGACAGCCCCGCTCTGCACTGGCAGCCAAAACCACCGATCTCATTGGAGGTGCTGAATCCAGCTCTACCTCTGATTGGCTGCTTTTGGCCTGGCTTCTCCATCATTGGCTAGCGGCTCCTCTGCCTCTGTAAGCTTTTCCTGTGCTCTTTTTCTCCTCCTTGCTCTCACTCCTGTACTTGAATTTTTCTCCCACCCATGTCCACGGCATTCTTTAAATAGGCTTTTCCCACCAAGCCACCTACCTAAAACTCACGTCTAATAAGGTGCCTCACCCTCCCCCCTGTACACTGCTTGTCTCTCTCTAACTTCCAGTCACTCCAACCCAAGACTACCTCACAACTGCATCCCCCTAAGACTTCCCTTCATTCAACAGCTCCAGTATTTGTACTCTTCATCTCACTGTGCCTCACCCACGTGACCCTCACTCTTTCACCTCGCTGGTCATAACACTTACCGCTGTTCCATCAATCCCACAGCTCTTTGGCCCCACTAAGGCAGCCTCGCTATCTCTCTGGTGCTACCTCAGATCGCTCCTATCCTGACTCCCACACTTTGTGATCACAAACTATACTTGGAAAAGCCTCACTTTGCACTCTGCCCCACCTCCTGCTCCTACCTGGGCCCTTCTATCCACTCCCCATAACCCTTCTCACCCCACGTGCGCGCGTGCTCGCTTTTTTGACACTCTTGCCCAGTTTCCTCCAAATGGCAATGGTAGCCCTCTTCATTCTCTTGCTCATTCTGACCTGCTACATACTTCCAACTCCCTCATGGAAACCTCCCCCTACCTGTGGGTTACCCAAGCTCCGTGGCACAGCCCCTTCTTTAAACCCCGGTTCCGACCAAGGTATGCCTAACCTACACTCTGTCACTGCAGCCTGGTACCCCCCACCATCCACATACCCCCTACTTCAAATGCTGTTGGCCACTGACCGCCATCACAATCCTGCATGCCGTGTTAGACGTAAGCGCCACCTCTCACACAAACTACTCTGCCAATATTTAGCCAGAATTGTCCTACTTCTCCTCCTTCTCTTGGGCAATGTCCACCCTAAACCTGGCCCAATGAATAATCTCTCTCAACACTACCTCAAGAACAAGCCCCTAACATTTGGTTCCATTAACATCCAGAGTTTGCTACCCAAGCTAACTGAACTACAAGTCTGGATGACTTGGCATTCTTCTGATGTTCTCTCCATCAGCGAAACTTGGCGCACCCCTAGGGTCCCCGACAATGTAATTACCTTACCTGGCTATTACATCTATAGGCAAGACAAAGTGAGTAAACGAGGTGGGGTCTGTATATTATACATTAAGGACCACCTAAAAAGTGTCGCCCGCCCTTACGTTACCCAGTGCAACAACTCCCAGTTACTTGCTGTCCATATTTTACTGGGGCAACATGGGAAATCCCTGAACGTACTCTCGGTGTATATATCCCTCCTTGTGCACAGTTTTCTGGTTTCAAAATGGTCACCGACTACCTGGAAACCCTTCCTGCCCAATCTGAGACTGTGATACTGGGCAACTTTAACATAAATTGGCGCGCCCCCGAGGCGGCAACATTTAAGGACGACATCACATCCCTCAGCATCTCTCAGATGGTCACTGCCCCCCACAAGGTTTAACCCTAGGACCAAATCTGTCACCCTCCTGGACCTAATTCTCACCACACATCCAGATAGGATCATAAGAACTTGGGTCTTCCCTGATTCCTTGAGTGGTCACTCCCCTGTTATGTTTCTGGTCCAATAAGGCCAACAATCCCGCAGCTAAAACTGCTCACCGTAGGGTCCTCAAAAAGTTAAACTCTCAAACTTTAAAGCTTATCTAGCTCATTGTAACTGGTCCCCCCTCAACAACTTCGATAATGTAGATGATGCCCTCTCCTACTTTATCTCCGAATTCAACAAAGTGGGTGATCTTTTCGCCCCTTACCGCAAAGTTAAAATCAAGGGTCCATCCAACCCCTGGATCACATCATCCTTACTTAACCTAATGAAATATAGTGATAACCTTTGGCATTTGGCTAAGGCCTCTGGGAAATCCAGTGGTATGCAGCTCTACAGAGCTGCTAGAACTCACTGCACTTATGAAATCTGAGAGGCAAAAAAAGATTACTTCGAAGGCGAGCTCACCAACTCACGGGCAACAGTTGCAAATTCTGGGGAAAACTTAAGGACTTCGGGGGCAAACCCTCTGAAGCTTCCCCCTCTCTGCTCCAAGTAAACAATGTTAATGCTCAAGACCACAAAATAATAGCGGATGCTTTTAATAACGCATTCACTGACCTAAGCAGCACAGTCCCGCCTGACTTCCATGACTCATCTAGCTCTGACCAAATACCTGTCTCTTCCACTCCTGCTCCAGGTGTCCCGCCCTTCTACTTCAGGTGTGTAACACAGTCTGAAGCCAAAAAATACATACTGAGAGTCTTTTGGAAAATTCAGGCTCAGTGGCGACTCTTTGGACCTTAAACTTCTCTGCCTCTCCCTTGACGTTGTCATTGCCACCCTCATTAAGATCCTTAAGTTATCCATCTCTCTTAAACAGTTCCCCAGCCTCTGGAAAATTGCCATAGGCACCCCG
This sequence comes from Neoceratodus forsteri, assembly GCA_016271365.2. NCBI lineage: Eukaryota > Metazoa > Chordata > Ceratodontiformes > Ceratodontidae > Neoceratodus > Neoceratodus forsteri. The sequence continues at coordinate 337,952,031 of CM028134.1, read as the reverse complement.
GTCCAGAAAGGTGGGGACAAGACTGTTAAGTAATAACTACCATCGTATATCCATCCTCCTGCCTCTTTTTCCAAGGCCCTCAAACGTATAATTGCCGACCAATTTACGGAGTATCTAACCAAATATAATCTACAGTGCCCACAGCAGCACGGATTTTGGAAGTCGCACAGTACCACCACTGCCCTTCTGGCACATACCAATTACATCCACCAGGCAACGGACAATGGGCACTTAGTTGGATCAATCTACATTGATTTAACTAAGGCATTTGATACTGTGAATCACTCACTGCTGCTCTGCTCCCTTCCCTCACTCGGGCTCTCCCCTGAAGTCACCTGCTGGTTTAGAAGTTACCTCTTTGGCTGCACCCAGCAGGTCAAGATCTGTGAAACCCTTTCAAACAGTCTTCCTGTTCGTTCTGGAATACTGCAGGGCTCCATCCTCTGCCCACTTCTCTTTAGACTGTTTATCAATAATCTCCCGAGCCAGCAACACCAACATGGTGTTATATGCGGATGATGCCATCCTTTTCTCACATAGCCCCAAACCTATCTCGCTTACGGCTGACCTACAGTCCAACTTTAATTTGGTGGAGACCTGATTTGAGCAACACAAACTGCTCATGAATTACAAGAAGACCAAGGTCATGCTCTTTGCCAACCCCCACAACACCTACAAGGCAGCCAGCATAATCATCCGTAACAACCATAACTCCAACCCCTTGAGCAAGTTCAATCGTTTAAATACCTCAGTATAATGTTGGGTACTGCTCTCACATATAGTCTTATTAACCATCTTGCCCAAGATGTTAACTCCAGGATTGGGATTCTTTATCGACATCGTCATTACATGACCCTGGAAGCTCTGAGACTTGCCGGTCACCAGTTCGGTACTTTCATGTGTTGACTGTGGCCTAGTTATATACGGGGCAGGTTCAAACAACATGAAGTCTTGCTATATTATAGACATTAGTAGTTTGATCCAGCTCTAGAACTGCCCCGGAGTGCAATGGTTAAAACCATTCCAAAATAGAATTTTGGCACGAGAGCAGCTCTATCTGTGTCATTTCAAACTTGAACTGTCAGATTCTTTACTCCGCCTCAGTGAACAGTCGCTCCGGAGATTTCTCCTTCTGCTCGGTTCATTTCTGTTTAAAAGTGTTTTCTCGGTTGGATTTAACGAGAATAGTTTTATTTTAACATAAAACCGTTCAGGTTCAAGCTCTATCTGTGGTAACCGTAAGTAAATGAAGGTTTTGTCTGTGTGGAACTTGTAAGTTATTGGTTCGGTTTTGAACCGATCAGTGGGTTTAAAACTCATTTAAAACTAAAAGTTACTATTTTAGAGTGCGGTTCCCGGTTCTTATCGGTTCTAAAAAAAACGGATTTATTACATTTTTCCAATACCCGTGACAAGGTTAGGAACCGATAAGGGTGTCTTGCCTGGCACTGCCGTTAAAAGGGCAAGTTTTTGGTTAGGCTGGCATTATGTCTGAGAAACCCAAAAGAAAAACCCGGCCCACTGGGTTTCAACACTGTGATGTTTGTGGGGAAGTCTTTGCCAAAGCTGACCCACACACCACATGTGTTTATTGTCTGGGTTTGACCACCTCCAGTCAGACTGCCAGGTATGTAGAATTTCCTGCAGCCACCCTGGAAAAAGATTGGGCAGGCTCAGGGAACGAGAGGCTAAAAGTCCGCTGACCCGATGGACAGCCCGGTTCGGTGCCAACCGAACCAGAGGGAGTGCCCTGACTAGGGCCAGACTTCTCGGCAAAGAAAAGCTGGTTCTGAGGCACCAATTCCAGTAAAGAAAACAAGAAAATCAGCAGGTCTGGAGTCCAAAATTCCTTCTCCAACTGCTGCAGAGATAGCAAAAGCCATACAAATTGTCCAGTCACTGTCTCAGTCCGAACCACCACTATCTGGTAAAAGGTCGGTTCGTCCGTCCCAGTGGTTCAGGATTATGATATTGAGGAATTTTATGAACCAGAGGAGGGGAGGAGGATTATGAACAGTATGAATGTGGCTGGGAAGGTCTGGTGTGCCCATTGAACGGACATCTCCCAGACAGACCTTTAGAATCTCCCCTATGCTGTCTGAGTCCCCATCTCATTTTATGTTTTATAAAAAGTTGCTGAAACCCTCCAGCTTCCTTTAGAAGAGGCTGTGGATGAGCAAGAGGAGCCTGATTTTGTAGAAATGATGGATATTCCAGAGTCTAGGAGATTGTCTATTCCTTTACATAAGTCTTTTAGGAAACAAACAATTAAAATTTTAAAAGCTCCTAATTCTGTGCCTCCTGTAGATAAAAGATGGACAGAAGGTATACATTGTCAGGCCCTGATACAGAATTCCTTTCTCAGCAATGCAGTCATGTTGGAGTAGTTCAGGCTGCTGCCTGTGATAAAGCTAATATTCCCTTGGCTCACATCCTCCTGACAAGGATTCAGGAAGATTGATGCCATGGCAAAAAACAGTATATGGCAGCCTCTCTGGGACTCAGGCAAGCAAATTATAGGGCTTATGTAGCTAGGTATCAGAAATCTAGATGGGATACTGTTATGCAATTGGCCAAGCAGGCCCATGGCCAGCTGGCTAGTGAACTAGAACAGGTGGCTGCTGATGGCATTGAAGCCTCTAAGGTTCAGTTTCATGCTGCTGTGGATGTTAATGATGTTTCCTCTAGGGTCATGGGCACATCTGTAGCTTTTCGTAGGTTGGCCTGGCTCAGGTGTACTAGTTTGTCACAGGATACCCAGACTAAGGCTATGGATTTTCCTGTGGTGGGAAATTCTCTGTTTGGAGAGCAGACAGAGAATTACATGAAGAAGATGGATGAATATAGGACTACTTACAAGAGTGCTCAGGCTAAGGAGCGGCAAGCCACTCCTCAAAGGCATGCCCCCAGGGGTAGGGGTAGGCCTTTTCACAGGCCTTTCTACCAGACTCAGGCCTCCTCTGCCTATGCTCAGAGGGGCTTCTTCAGAGGCAGGGGCAGACGAGGGGTGGGCAGACCTGCTCCCACCCCGCAGCCTAAAGCTCCTGCGAAACAGGCACCCTGATGCGGTGCCCAGGGCCGATTCTCCTGTACCAGTGGGGGGGCAGGCTGGCTAACTTCAGTCAGAATTGGGCTTCTTTAACCTCAGACAAGTGGGTTCTGGAAGTAGTAAGCCAGGGTCTGGTTCTCAGCTTCAAAAGTTTCCCAAGTTGAGAAGCAGACTTTTCTACCTGCAAGTGCTTCAGAGACCTCGCCTCTGGAAACAGAGGTCTCATCCCTGTTAGCTCTCAGGGCAGTAGAAAGGTTCCTCCTGCATCAGGGCAGGGTCTGTATTCCAGATACTTCCTTACCCCAAAAGACAGGAGAATGGCGGCCCATTTTAGATCTCAGATATCTGAACAAGCATCTTTTGAAACCAAAGTTCAAAATGGTAACTCTGGCAATGATTTTACCTTCCCTAAGGCCAGGGGACTGGCTAGCCTCCCTGGACCTCAAGGATGCCTATTTCCATGTCCTAATCAGAAGATCCCATCGAAAGTACCTCAGATTCGATCTGCCCTCAGGTCATTACCAGTTCAGAGCAATGCCCTTCGGCCTTACCTCTGCTCCAAGGGTATTCACAAAGTGTCTAGCAGTGGCAGTGGCCCACTTAAGGAGGCAGAGGATTGCTGTTTTTCCCTATCTAGACGACTGGCTCATTGTAGGCCAGTCCCAGAACAGGTAGAATCTCACCTGCAGGTCACCCAGCAGCTTCTCACCTCCCGGTTTTCTGCTAAACCTACCAAAGTCGATTCTGGAACCAGTCCAGGTACTCACCTTTATAGGGGCAGAATTGGACACAAAGCTAGCCAGAGCCTTTCTTCCCCCAGAAAGGGTAAGGAATTTAGTGGCTCTGGCCTCTTCCTTCACTCTGCAGGTCTCTCGACCAGCAAGACACTTTCTGCAGCTCCTGGGGCACATGGCTGCATCCACAGCTGTTGTGCAGGGAGCCAGATTTCAGATGAGAGACATTCAGTTTCACTTGCGAACCTTGATCCTAGCTCTCCAGTGGTGGAAGGATCAGAACAATTTAAGAGCAGGGGTCCCCTTCATTTCCCCTTCTCATGACTTGACTCTCACTACAGATGCTTCCCTTCTGGGTTGGGGAGTCCACATGGGCGACCTTTCCACTCAGGGAGTTTGGTCCCCCCAGGAATCTCTGCTCCACATCAATTTGCTGGAACTCAGAGCTGTCTTTTTAGCTCTTCAAGCTTTTTCTGCATCTGTCCACGACAAGGTGATACAAGTCAGAACAGACAACACCACAACAATGTGGTACATCAACAAACAGGGGGGCACTCGGTCTTCGACCTTGTGCACCGAGGCAATGAAGTTGTGGTCTCTGGCCTATTCCCTGAACACTTCCCTCATAGCAGTTCATCTTCCAGGGAAGGACAATGTCCTAGCGGATGCCCTCAGCAGGATTTCCCAGGGCCATCACGAATGGTCCCTGGATCCTCAAGTGCTGGGGATAGTTTTTGCCAGGTGGGGCATCCCTCAGATAGATCTTTTACAGCCCCAGACAATCACAAACTTCCTCTGTTCTGTTGCAGGCCTCCAGTGCTGGGCTCAGTTCCCTGGATGCCCTTCTTCTGGATTGGGAGGAAGTTCCTCTGCTTCCCCCTTTCCTCTCCTATTCAAAGTACTAGTCAAAATCAGATCTCAGCCTTGCAGGGTGATTCTGATTGCCCGGATTGGGTCAGGCAGCCCTGGTACCCACTCCTTCTGTCTCTGACAGTCCATCTTCCCCTGCCTCCCCAGGAATCACAATCTGTTGACTTGTGCCCAGGAACGGTTTGGTATCCGGACCTCAATCCTCAACCTCAAGGCCTGGCTCTTGAGGAGTTAGTTCGCTGATTTACACCTCCCTCAGGGTGTTCTTGAGATCCTCAGGATTCCAGAAACCTTCCACTAGGGCTACTTATAGTTCTAAATGGAAAGGTTTTCCATTTGGTGTGCTGGGAAAAATATTTCCCCAGAATCTGCTGAATTGCCCATTTTGTTAGATTACATGGTACATCTTAATTCCTTGGGTCTCAGACCAGCTACCCTGAGAGTTCATTTGGCAGCTGTGTCTGCTTTTGTGTCAGCAGGAAAGTCATCCCCTCTTTCCTCTCATCCTGTGTTTTCCAAGTTTTTTAAGGGATTACTCCATACTAATCCTCCCTTTCGGGAACCGGCCCCTGCTTGGGACCTTAATGTTTGCATTGCCCAGTTAATGCAACCCCCTTTTGAACCTCTGTCTTCTGCAGAGCTTAAGTACCTAACTTGGAAAACTGTTTTTCTAGTGGCGGTCACTTCTGCCAGACGCATAAGTGAATTGCAAGCCTTGTCAGTGGAGACTGACTTTATTTCTTTCCACAGGGATAAGATAGTCCTTAGGACTAATAGGAAGTTTTTGCCTAAGGTGGTTTCAGATTTCCATCTTAATCAATCTATCTCCTTCCAGTATTTTTCACTGATCACTCCTCTTGGTGTGAGAGGAGGTTGCACAGCCTGGATGTTAAGAGAGCTCTTAGTTATTATATAGAGCGCATCAAATGTCACAGGTTCGAATCCTCCAACTTTTCCTTACCTATGGTGAAGTTGGGAAAGGCAAACCTGCCACTAAGAGATCAATAGCCAGGTGGATTGTCTCTTGATCCAATTTTGTTATCAGAAAGTGGGCAGAGCCCCGGTTTGAGGGCTCATTCTACCAGGGCAGCTGCATCTCTAGCTGCTGCCAGATATCACTTTATTAGAGATTTGCCAGGCTGCTACTTGGAAAACGGTACACACTTTTACCAAGCATTATTCCCTGGATGTCCAGGCCAGGAGAGATGCTCGGTTTGGCACAACTATTCTTCAGAGCCTATTCCCTAAGTAGGTTTTGCCCCTCCTCCATGGAGGTACTGCTGTGTATTCTGCTAATGTCTATAATATAGCAAGACTTCATGTTGTTTGAAGAAAAAATTACTCACCTTAGTAATGTTGTTTCTTCTAATGGAGTCTTGCTATATTATAGACCTCCAATCTGCCCTCTCAGAACCTCTACTTGGTGGGGTGCGGGCAACTTCTGTGGGCACTACTTATGTCCTGTTAGCATTTTGTCCCTTTGGGACTTTGGGGTGTGTATGTGTACGCTGTGTATGTTTTATTATACTTATGTTCCATTTCTATTATTAGAATGGTGTTAGTATTTCTGGTCCCCTGACTTGAGTCTTGGGTGTTGGGACCATCAATGGTTGTTATTATTTAGGTAGCCATTTGGCTAGTGTAGGTTACAGCTTCCACACAGACCTTAGTGAGTTTGGCTCGTAAAGATCTGACAGTTCAAGTTTGAAATGACACAGATAGAGCTGCTCTCGTGCCAAAATTCTATTTTGGAATGGTTTTAACCATTGCACTCCGGGGCAGTTCTAGAGCTGGATCAAACTGCTAAGGTCTATACTATAGCAAGACTCCATTAGAAGAAACAACATTACTAAGGTGAGTAATTTTTTCTTCTGACACGTCCCTTAAGAGAACTTTAATTGCGCTTAACAAATCTTGCAGACTGGTCTCTGGATTTGACAAATAGACCCATGCCTGTGAACTCTATGAGAGAACAAGCTGGCTCCATCTCAAGGCAAGGGTCACCTACCATACTTGCCTGCTCGCTAAAAAATCTGTCTTGGCCTCACCCCCTCTACCCCCCCCTTCCCATGGATACCTTCATTCAGCTGGCACAAAAAACAAAGTGTACTCAGAGTTCCACCAAGCAAGCCTACCTCGTCCCCTTTGCTAGGACCACTCAGGCCCAACGGACCTCTGTCTTTAGAGCTCCCACCTTTCTTAACTGTCTTCCCCAGGACACACTCTTTCTGAACCAAAACTGGGGCCTTTAAACAAAAGCTTCAACAACACCTAATTGCTCAAAGCTGCTATGATTGCTGCTCCTAGGCCATACCTCGCCTAGGCCTGCTTCCTGCCCACCATACCCCCCCCACTCCCTCCCTCTCTACCCCTTCACCTTTCCCGACCTACACATCCTTCTTAACTCTCTTCCCTCCCATCCTTGTTCCTCTTCCCCTGCCTCTCCCCACCCTCTATACTCGGGCCTACTTCTTGCCCAGCCTGCCTCCCATACTCCCCTCCCCCACTACCTCCTGCCCCACCCCCCAACCTACAGCTCTCATCACTCTGTTTCATCCCCTCCACCTCTCTCTTAATCCTCTTTGCGTCACCTCCCTATCCTTTTGATCCCACCCCCATCTCTGTCACCCTCTTTAGCACCCTCCTGACCCTCCTTTCTACAAGCATCCCACTCTACCTCTCCAGTTCTGTTCCAGCCCTCCCCGTTCCACCCCCTCACACAGCACTTCAACCCTCCTTATTGCTCTTATCTTGATTAATTCTAACATCTGACTGCTTATTGTGCCTATCTGTTATTGTAATTCCGTGTTTTGTTACTGTAACCTATGACATTGTAACTGTACCATCATGTTTGTACCCCTATTTGTTGCATCTCTCCTTATCAACGTGGGACCTTTGTAAAAGAGCCTGTGGTTCAAAGGTTACTGTAATGCTAGTTCTCAATAAAAATGATAAATAAATAGAAATGGGGACTGAAAGAGTGACTGAACTTCTGAAGGAGTAGGTGGAAGGTTGATGGTAGAAGGATAGATGTGAGGTAGCAGGGGATGGAATCAAACCAGAATTGAGAAGAAGAGAAAGAAGAATCTGCATTTATATAGCGCCTTTCATACACATTGTATCCCAAAGCACTTTACAAGCAATGCTAAGCTGGTAGTGAAGTGACTGAATGTGTATTGACAGCCATTTCACACATCAACACACAAACACAGCCTTTGACAACTGCATGAGCTGGTTTTATGGGAAGAGGAATGTTGACCAGGACACTGGGTAAACTCCCAGTTCTTTTGTTTCCACCTGGACACCCACTAGCACAGCACCAGAGATGGGTAGAAGGGACCTCAGTTTTACATCTCATCCAAGGGATGGAACACCCTGACAGTACAGCACCCGCAGTACTGCATTCTGGTGCCAGCATTGATGAAATGAGCCCAGTCCCAGTGTGGGACCAGAACCCACAACCTTCTGGCTCAGAAGTGGATGTACTATGAACTGAGCAATGCTGACACCTTTAGAGATAAAGGAGGTACAGTCTGAGAGGTGCTTACCTTCCACTTAATGGAAAGACAGGCTCAAGTATACGAAACAGTGATGGGTATGGGGAGGCTGATAGAATGAGTGTTAGAGAGGATTCAGTGTGGCCATGGTGGACTTGGAGGCAGCACTGCTAACCACGTCCCTATAGTCAAATGATGAGAGGATCGTTTTAGGCACCTCCCTTTTCAGATCCACATGTTTAGGGCTGATCTTCTAGCAGACCAATATTATCAGCTGAACTGTGAACAGTGCAGGACTGTGCTTGTGAGCAAGCAGTGAAATTCTCCAGAATATGCGCTGCTAAGGTGTGAGTAGAGAGGTAAAGTTTGGGGGGGGGGTGTACACATCCATGAAGAGCTGAGACTGAGGTGTACAGATACAATACTGCCCTCCCTGGTAGTGTACTGGTCCTCCCCAACTTGTTTCCCATATTAATATATAAAACCCTGACTACAGCCAGCCAGGTAGCGCAACAGGACAACTTCCATTTGCTACGCCGGCAACCTCGGTTCATGATTGGACTTGGATTGCAGGAAGCTGCCTGAGGAAGGAGCGATGAGCATCCCAGAGACAGCTCTCTTTTGGGGAGGCGGGGCTTCTGTCTTACACTTTTTGACTGCTACCAGGCAGAGGCTGAGTGGTAGCAAAAGTGAAGGCTGACACAGGCTACTTGGTCCACTGCCGGATGCCGATACATGCTTAAATGCCACTGCATGCACGTTGGTGAATCCCAGGGGAGAAAATGGTGGAAAAACCCACGACCAGGTGGCAGGATGACAACTGACCCTTCGTAAGTCCCGCACAGCCAACCAGGCACCCACCTCCCACACCAGATCCAGTCCCGGCTGGGGACGTTGCGCTCCCTGGGGCATACTGTGGAGGAACAAAGGACACTGGGGTCAGTATCTGGAGATGGCAGGTGATGGTGCAGGGGGGTCAGTCAGATGGGGGCCCCCGAAAGTATAAGGCATAAAACGCAGGGTTGAAAAAACTCTCCATGGTTGTCTAGTGCCCCCCCCCCCTTAACCTCATACCTTATTTTAACCTGTAGTGTTAATATGTAGTGGCGTCCCTTATAGTCTAGTAATCCCCTTCCCTAACCTGGTCCCTGTTTTCATTTATAAAACCCTCCCTGGTAGTCTAGTGACCCTCCACCCCAACCTGGTTCCTGCTTTCATTTATAAAGCTCTCCCTGGTTGTTTAGGGACTCCCCTACCAGTGCTGTTATCTTTAACAAAACCCAGCCCTGAGACTGCAGCCATCACTTACCCTCTGCTGTTGGCCGTCATCCACTTTCCACAAGTGCAGTTGTCAGCTATGCCTCTTTATCAATATTGTACTTGCCTGAGTACAATTTCAGTTGTCATTTGGAAACCTGACAACATTTTTTTGCAGGTTTTGATAGCCAGTAGCGGAGTTGAGAGAAGTGTGGATGCCAACCACAGTCTTGGGGCTGAGGAGGGATGATGGTAAGGATAACAGTACTAGGAGGGGGGCATTAGACTACCTGTGTGGTTTATATACTAAAACTGGGACTCTGCTAAGAAGGAAGGGTCATTGGACTACCAGGGAGGGGTTTATACATTACAACTGGGACCAGATTAGGGAGGAGGAGGAGGAGGAGGGCCACTAGACTATCAGGGAGGTGTTATATATTAAAGTGGACTGGTTTGGGTAGGCACTAAATGGGACTGGGTTGGGGCACTAGACTACCAGGGAAAGTTTTATATTTTGAAACAGGGAAAGAGTTGAGGTGGGCACTAGGCTACCAGGAGGTATTATATATTGAAAGAGAGCACGTGGGGGATCAGTACACCACCAGGAAGGTATTCTGTATTGAGCGAGGACTTGAGGGGGCCTGTAGACTACCACTTGGGTTTTATATATTGAAAAGGGGAACAGCTTATGGAAGGGGGCACTAGATTACCAGGGAGTTATAGTATATTGAAAGGGACTGGGTTATGGGGGACACAGAACTGCTAGGGAGGCATTATGTTTTGAAGCAGGGAATGGTTTGAGGGGGCACCACACTAAAAGGGAAGTTTTTGTGTATTTATATATGAAAAGGTTTAGGGAGGAGGGCCACAAGACTACCAGGGAGAGATTATGCATTGAAGCAGGGAAATGGGTTTGAGGGTGTCACTAGATTACTAGGGATGGTTTTATATATCAAAACAGGACAGGTCTAGGTGGGGGGGCTACTAGATTATAAGGGAGGGGTTGATGTATTGAGGGTGGACTGAGTTAGAGAGTGGAAGGGCCATTAGACTACCAGGGAGGGTTTCATACATTGAAAGGGAGACTGGGTTGGGGAGCACTAGACTACCAGAAAGGTATTGTATGTTGAAACAGATGGAGTTGTGGGGACATTAGACTACTGTGTGGGGGTATTATGTTTTGAAGTGGGGTAAGGGTTTGGGGAGGGCACTAGACTACCAGGAATGGTTTTATATATTAAAATGGGACTGGGTTAGGGAGAGGGGCCACTAGACTACCAGAAAAGGGTTGCTATATTTAAACCGGTACGGGGTTAGGGAAGGGAACCACTAGACTTCCAGGGAGGGTGGTATATATTAAAACAGAAAAAGGGTTAGGGATCAGGTCCACTAAACTACCTGGGAGGGCTTTAAATATTTAAACAGGGACTGGGTCAGGAAGGGGGCCCCTCTGCTACCAGGGAGGGTTTTACATATGGGAGGGGGGCCACTAGACCTCTATGAGAGGGAAATGGAAAATGGGTTAGGAAGGGAGACCAGTAGACTACTTGGAAAAGTGTCATATATCAAAACTGTGAACAGGTTAGGGATGGGGGGTACTACTCAACCCCCAGAGTGGTCATTTAAGAACAACAGGACTGAGGGTGGGGCAAGGTACCACTGGACTATCATAGAATCGAGGGGGGGGGGTAAAGCTTACAAGGACCGGGGAAAGGGATTTTGTAACACCTTTTTGCCCTGTTTTAACAATGTGCTGTCACTTGAACGTCGTGAAAACGTGGCTCCTGGAAGCTTTAACTAGCACTGCACTGGTGGCCTGTTAGTATTTCTTGGAACCATTACAAATGCCAGTGCACCCCTGTATTAGTGTGTTACAAATACATAAAAAAGTCAATAGTATCCATGTTGGCACCAGTCAAATCTTGTTAAACTTTGCACATTTGTGTGGTGTAAAAAGGTCCTCAGGTTCACGTAAATCTCAACAATGATTTTTTGAGTCTGCATCAGTGTTTTATAATACAGGCAAACAGTGTGTACATTAGAAAATCTGGTAAGGAAGGTTTAGTAAGCTATTGAAAAAGCACATTTTTTTTCTATATAGTACACTTCTTTGTGGCACTGTACTGTGCTACAGGCACAGCAGAGGTAGCACAGCCTGTACTGCCCACCTCTGGCTCGTCTAACTTGCCCACAGATTATATTCACAATGTACCCCATAGCCGAGCATGGCTGTGTCAGACACCTCTCGCTGATGAACGGTTACAGACTTTCTGTGTTTTGTTTCTAGACATACTCGGCAGACCGCTACACTCCCTTCCCCTCTGATTTGGCCTTCCTGTCAGAGCAGGTGGCAGCTGCATGTGGGTTTCAGCGCTACACAGCGGAGGCAGGGATCCTGAATTACTATCATTTCGATTCATCCCTTGGAATCCACGTTGATGAGTCTGAGTTGGACCACTCTAAACCTCTGCTGTCATTTAGGTAAAAATGTTTGATTTGTGTTCACCCAGTTTTAAGAGACAGGACTTGGGATTTTGCTTAAAAAGTTTATTTTATTTTTACGTTTCTTTTCAAGAATTCAATTTTAATTGCATGTTAAATGTTAAGAATGTGCTAAGCAATTAACACACTTTAATGGATCACATAATTTTAAATGCTGCTGATTTGTATGTATGCATCTATCTCATGATCTTACTGCGAGGGAGGCTCTCGAAGCAGGCCAACACTGGTTGGACTAAGCCTCCAGGCGCCAGGACCACATGGAAAACTTTCTAGGTGGCAGTCTACCATGGGGGACTGCTCACTGCTGACATCACCCTTTGACATCGGCATATCCTATAAAGGCAGGCGGTCCCCCACACCCTCCTCAGATCTTTTCCCACCGTTGACCCGCACATATCAGACCTTAGCGGACGCTGCAGCTGCAATTGACCGCCATTACTCGCACTTGCCATGCTTTTTTATTTTCCTTTCTTTCTACAGTATTCACATTGACTTTTTTCAGTGTTACAGCCGTCAAGCTTATGTCTTCTACACCTGCTTCATCATTCAACCACTTCACAAAGTGTGGCTACAGCAAACAGATTCCTAAAAAAGATGGTCACTTTGCTTGTATCCTGTGTCTAGGCCCCAGTCACGACATCGAAGCCTGCCAGACTTGCCAGAAATTCAACCAGGACAGTCAGACATGTCATCTCCAAATTCTGGAGAGCCATCTTATCAAGCAGAAGCTTGTCACAGTGGAACGGGTGCTGCAGGCCAAGAGCTCTTCGGCTTCACCAGCCTGGCCTTCCAGAGCTGCTGCTTCTTCCCAGTTCCAGGAAAAATCTGGCAGGAAGCACAAACGCAAACACCGGGACCAGTCTGTTTCCACTGGCAGTTTCCACACAGGCCTTCAACCATATTTGGGTCAGCCTCTCGCAGGGGGTTGGCCCCTACAGCCCTGCCTGCCATTAATTCTGCAGGGCTGCCACTGGCCCCATTGCCCACCCTTTTCTCTGTCACTAGCAGCGGCTCTACAAGGTAGGGGACTCTGTCTCCTGCTCCGAAGTCCCTGACACTCAGGCCTATTGCATCCATGGGGGTTCTCAGCCAGGAGACTTGGCCAGCGTGAGTAGGTCCGACGTTGGCTCCTCTGCTGTTGCGCGCCCCCCCCCCAGCAAAGGTGCTGCCAGTGTCGGTCCCCTCTGTTAGGTCCAGTGCCAGTCACTCTAGGCAGCGCCCGCAGCAGGCCACCGCCATTTCTTCTAGCCTGGTATCACAGCTGCCTTCTCCAGGGAGGTCTCCTTCCCCTCAGGTGCCTGTTTTTCCTCTACAGGTGCCAGCGGATTCTCCTCCCAGGCACCCGGCGCCCACTGGGCCACCACCCACATTGCCGCTTCCCCAGTCTGCGGGTCCGGTGTCTGTGCTTCCACCTCCACAGCTGGCAGGCCCAGCGCCAGTGCTGCCTTTTCCACAGCCTGCAGGCCCAATGCTGGTCCCACATCCGGCACCTGCTGGCCCCACACCGGCTTACCCAATGCCAGCCCCAGCGCTGCCCTTCCCCTACCCGGCACCGGCCCACCCGTACCCACTGGTTTATAACTATGTTTCCCCAGTAGACTATATTGCCCTGTTTTCCATATGGTGGTCTTTCATGCCCAAGCAAACCCCCGCTCCTCCGGACCCTCCTCTGGCATCTCCTAGATGGCCTCCTGGGGACTTTCCACCCTCAGATTGGTGGTGTTCAGGTGCAGGTGCCCCTATACCCCAGGGTCTATTTGCTCCAAACCTAACACCTGCTCTGGCACTCACCAGGACACCGCCCTCTGGCTGAAAGTGAGCCAGAGGAGCCAGATGAGGAGGATTCTGACTATACAGAGTCTTCCTCCACATTGGAGTATTCTTCAGATGGTGAAGAACCCACCAAGCTGGTTCCAAAGTCCCCTCCTGATTATCCCTGTTTCATGGGTGTCAAAAGGCACATCAGGCCACTATGGCTGGGAAACGAAAGAACAGGACCTAGAGCGCCATCATCTGACTATGTACTTGCAGAAGCCAGACACCCTCCCTGTGGTAGTCCCCCTCCCTATCAACTCTTACGAAGATGTCACCAGGGTGGCTTGGAACCATCCTTCTACTACTCCAGCGGTGCCCAAGAAGGCTGACTGCCTCTACCATGCTCTGGCAGGTAAGCCCTTTTTAGGGGGGCCAACACAAGGCTGATTCTGTGGTCATCAACAATGTGCGTGACCACACTAAGAAGCCCAAGCACCTCAGTGCTCTTCCTTCTGACAGGGAATCCAGGCAGCTGGACCACCTGAGCAAGCATGTTTTTGCTTCCACTACCCTGGCCATTAGGGCCATCAGCTACTTGGCCCACATGGATCAATACCAGAATATCCTCTGGAGCCAGGCTTCAGACCTTGTCCAGGCCTTGCCCGATTACCCCTTCAAAGCTCAGCTAGTCCAGCTTCTTAAGGCAGGCTCTGATGTGGGCAGTCATGTCCTTTGGGCCGCATATGATGCAGTGGACACTTTGGGCAGAGGAGCAGCCACCAGCATCTGCTTCCAGCGCCACTTCTGGCTTCGGGTGTTGGGCTTTGCCTCCATTGAGCAGTCCAGCATTTGGATGCCTCCTTTCAGGGCACTGTCTTGTTTGGAGGCGATGTCCGGGACCTCATTTCCTCTCTCCAGGAGTTGGGCCATACCCTTCGGTTCATCTATTCGATGTGCCAGACCCAGCCGGGTCATCAGCCTCCTTTTTGATGCTCCTCCCGCAGGTAGCCCTGCCTACCAACCAAAGGTCAGAGCAAACACAAGGCAGCGTCAGCCCCCTCCTCCGCTACCGCCAGAGCCCCACAGGCCCTGCAGTTGCACTCCCAGCGCCTGCCTTTCCCTCCTGACTCCTTGGCGGTCCCCCCAAAGAAAGGGTTCTGGGGGAGACCGTCGGGGGTCGAATCTCCCTTCTCCTCAACGGGTGGCGGAGCATTACCTCGAACAACTGGGTCCTGCAGTTTGTAGAACGTGGCCAGACCCTAGAACTTCTCGAGTGGACCCCAGAAAATCCTTCGGGAACCTCTGTCTACCCCCCAGCTCACAGGTCTCTCGTCTGGGAGGAAATTCTGGCACCTCTGCAAAAAAGAGCTATAGATCCCATCCCTCCGGCTCAGTGGGGCAGGGGATTTGACTCCCATTACTTTCTAGTCCCCAGAAAGACCAAGGGTCTCTAGCCTATCCTGGACTTGAGTCCATTAAGCTTCTACATAGAGTACAATAATTTCCAGATGGTTACTCTTCAGGAGTTGTTGCCCCTCCTACAGCAGGGGAACTGGCTCTGTTCTCTGGACATGCAGGATGCGTATCTGCATATCAAAATCTTTCCTTCTCATCAGCACTTCCTCCGTTTCCATTTCCAGGGAGCCCATTTCCAGTTCAGGGCCCTCCCTTTTTGCCTCTCTTCAGCCCCCAGGGTCTTTACCAAGTGCTTTACCAAATGCCTGGTAGCAGTAGCGGCTGCCCTGTGGTGACAGGGTTTCTGCGTTTTCCCTTACCTAGACAATTCGCTGTTGGTAGCCCCCTCGAGGCTCCCATTTTGTCCAGACTCTGGGGTCCACCTTCTGCCTCATCCAGATCTTGGATATCACCATCAACCAGCCAAAGTCCTGTCTGTCTCCTTGCTAATGCCTCCAGTATACAGTGGTGGTGCTGGATACTGCACACGGCATGGCTTTTTGCCCATGGACAGAGCAGAGCGCCTGATGTCCCAGGCCCTGGTCTCCTCCAGTCGCCAGGTCCCCGCCCAGGTCTTTCTGTGACTCTTGGGTCACATGGCAGCAGCCATTGCCATGGTTCCCCTAGCCTGTCTTCACATATCGGTTCCTCAGTGGACATTGAGAGTTCAGTGGGATCAACGCATGGACGACCTAGACCAGATGGTCATGGTCTCTGACCCCGTCAAGAGAGTCTTGTTGTGGTGGCTAGAGACAGCCAACCTGCTTCGGGGGGGGGGTCTCCTTTCAAATCCCAACCCCTCGTCAGAGTCTCATGATGGATGCCTCAGGTCTGGGCTGGGGAGTTCATTTGGACGTTCACCAGACTCTAGGCACAGAAACAGAAGTGGAACAGGGTCTCCACATAAGTGTCCTGGAGATGTGATTGGTGCTGTACACTCTGCAGGCCTTTCAGACTCATCTCCTTCCTGGTCTGCTGCTGGTGCAGACAGACATGTGCGTGGTGTATTACATCAACAAATGGGGGGGGGGCACTCACTCTTTCTCCCTGTGTCAGGAGGCGATGAGGGTTTGGTATTGAGCCATTGAGCACGGTCTGGAGCTCTCTGCCATACATATTCCAGGCATCCTGGCGGACAGTTTCAGCTGTTCCCGGTCACGGGCCCATGAGTGGGAGCTTCTGATCCTGGTGGTCAAAGATCTATTCGACAGATGGGATTGGCCTGTTTGGGCCTTTTTGTGTCCCCACTCAACGCAAAACTGCTGCTTTTTTGCTCGTTCAATCCTGGGCCTGGAGTTTTCTGGCAAAATGCATTTTCCTTCTCCTGGCTGGAAGGGGAGGTTTCCATACGCCTTTCCTCCCTTCCTGCTCCTTCAGAGGGTACTGCTCAAGCTCCAGTTGGAGGGGGCAGAGATGATTCTCATAGGCCCCTTCTGACCTCATCACATTTGGTTCCCCTTGCTGCAGCAACTGACAGTGGAACCTCCAGTGCCCTTGCCCCTGTGCACCGGCTTGCTTTCCCAGGACCAGGGCACCCTGGTCCAACCGGATCTGAAGTCTTTGCATCTCCATGTGTGGTTCCTGCGGACTTCGCTATTGCCCATTTTGGAGTTTCCCCTAGTAGTAGTAGTAGTAAAAACTTTATTTTTATACAGGAAAAGTATATGTCGTTTGGATAATACAATCCAGTTTTCAAGACAGTCCTGTGCAAAATTTCCAAGTTTCACATAATCACACCAATTATAAAAAGAAAAACAATCAAATACAACTTAAAATAAAAACACATACACAACACAAAATAACAAAATTATAAAACATCAACAATATCAAACACATGTACATGAAAAAACCTGATACGTCTTTAACCCCTTAAGAAATTTTTTAACAGTTTTCACAGAACGCAGTGTAGGAGGAAGTGTATTCCAACATACTGATGCTTGTGATACTAATGTTCTGTCCCCAAATTGATTTTTTCGCTTATCTGGGTCAATTCTGTTTTGGTACAAAGTTCTAACTGAATGTCTTCTGAGGGCAGGATTTTTATCTGCTAATATTTTAGCTATATTGTGTTTTTAAATGAATTGTCCTATATTTATAAATAAATATTGACCAACTATTCCTATATTCCAAATCAAGAGACAACCAATTTAACCTAATTAACAGATCACAGTGATGGGTCCTATAGTTACAACGTAGGACATATCTAGCTACCCTATACTGTAACTTATCTAATTTGTTCAAAAATTGTTTAGCTGCAACTCTATAAATAGCCTCTCCATATTTAATCACAGGGAGTATAAACTGCTCTGCAATCAGTTTCCTATCCTGTAATCTTAAACTGTTTGTTGTTCTCTTTAAAGCACCTAACTTTTTATGTGTTTTGATAATAACAGACTCAATATGACTTTTGAAAGTTAAAAAGGAATCTATATTAACTCCCAAATAACAATAATTTGCAACTTGTTCTATTTTGGTTTGGTTTAAAGATGTGATCTGTACATCACAATATCTTTGTTGTCTATCTGTACCAAAGAACATCAGTTTAGTCTTATTTACATTCATTATTAATTGGGACTTGGCAAACCACTCCTGTACCCTGGTAAAATCAGTCTGTAGGTTTCTCTGGAGATCCACCAAATTATTTCCAGAGGCCACCAACACAGTATCATCCGCATACATCCTTCTGTCTGTATGCTGAATCACTGATGGTAAATCATTGTTGAATATCAGAAATAACAGTGGACCCAAAATGGACCCCTGAGGAACTCCCCTTTTAACAATCCGAGGGTTTGAAAGATGACTCTGCAACTGAACTCTCTGGGAACGGTCAGTCAGATATGACATAAACCATGTTAGTGGATCCCCAGAGAAACCCAGACCGACCAACCTCTCAAAAAGAACAGGGTGGCTCACCAAGTCAAATGCTTTTGATAGATCAATGTATATTGCTGCTGTATCCTTACCATTATTCAAGGATGTACAGATCAGATCATTAAACTCAACCAAAGCCGACGTTGTTGAAAAACCCTTTCTAAAACCTGACTGATATTTCGTTAGTAAATCGTATTTTTACAAGTATTCTCCCATTTGCTGATTTACCTGTCTGTCCAAACATTTGGGCAGAACTGGCAAAACAGCAATGGGACGATAATTGTTGGGAGATGTTTTATCTCCAGTCTTATAAATAAGTATTATCTTCCCTGTTTTCCATAATGTAGGAAAATGTCCTTCCTGTAAGCTCAAATTAAATAATGCTGAGATTGTTTGTGCTATATATGGGGCGGCTATTTTTAAAGAACGACCTTCCAATTTGTCTAATCCTGGTGATTTATATGGATTAATTCTTAGTAGTTCCTTAGTAACTTCAGATATTGTTAATTTTTTAAATCTTAGAGGAGGATATGAATTAGAATGGTATTCTTCACTTTTAGCAATATTTATTGTTGGTCTATCTCCTATCAGTCCTAATGTAGGAAGATCAACAAAGTAAAATGTTCGACACCTCCTCTGGATCTTCTATTATAGTTTCATTTATTCTCAGATTTAATTTTTCTTGTCCTCCATGCCCTCCAGGGTTTGACAGATTTTTTTATAGTAGTCCAAAATTTTTTAGGATTAGTGTTATGATTTAATTTACTACGATAGTAGGATGTTTTTGCCCTTCTTGTTAATTTTCGACACTCATTTCTTTTAGTTTTAGGGTCACCGATGTTCTGGTGGCTGCTAGAAAGCCCTTCACCAGGGCCACTTACACCATTAAATAGAAGCATTTCACCCTTTGGGCTGCTTTTTGCCGGCTGGACCCCTTCACCTGTCCGGTGAATCAGGTACTGGAGTACCTTCTTTCTCTCTCAGATTCAGGTTTGGGGTACTGTTCACTCAAGGTGCATCTTTCAGCCATCTCTGCATAGGGAGCTCACTACTAGGCAAGGTGGTGGCCACGCTGTGCTGCTGTCTGCATGAGCTCTGATTCGAGCTTATGTTTGCTTTTGCTTTAGATATTTATTATTACTCCTGTGATTATTTTAGGGAGAGCATTTGATTGACAACAGGAGAGCAAATTTTAGTATATTTTATTTTGTTTTTTAGTTGGTTGTAGCACAAGGATTGAGTGCTAGGCAGGGTTGAATCAGTAAGGCAGAACAGGAGAAGCAGTTTTTATTTTTAGTAAGGGCAGTCTTTTTGTGCACCGTGCTGAAATTTCCATTAAGTTATATTTGAATAAGTGAAGGATTCAATTTTAAATAGTGACTGTAACTCTCAACCTTCGCGGACCAAGGAGAAGGTGTCGGAGATGCTGTGGAGGACTGGAACGTGGCAGGCACTATTCTGCAGGTGTGGTCGTCTACCAAGGATTTTTATCGAACTTTGATATGCTGGAGGATACAGTCGTCCGTTGGTGATCTGAGACGTAAGAGGCTGGCTGAAGTGTTTGGAGTGGCAGAGTAGCAGGAAGCGGCCGGGGTAACCAGCGTGGCGTGAAGGTGAGAGCTTCACTGCCTCCTGGGATAACCCTGTCTGTTTGCCGCTATTTTCTCCGGGACTAGTTGCTGTCTGCAGGGTCGGAGAGGAGCGGCTCTCTTTTGACTTGGTTCTTCCTGCTGGCTCTGTGTGAGCTGAAAACTTGTGGCTGCATTATATGGGACTGCCATAGCATCAGATTTGAACTTGGCGATTAAAGGATCTGTTCCTGTCTTTTGGATTTTGCAACTGGTGGCCTTGTAAGTGCTGGCCCCAGTATTACTCGTCTGTGTGCCCTCCTTTGACTTTGGAGCTGTTGATCCTAGCAAGGGTACTGGTGAGAACAGAACTTTTCCTTTGATTTAAAAGCTGCTATTGGTCCTGTGAGGGTGAGTGTCACTTTGAAAGAATTTGCTGAAGTTAATATTTTCACTTGTGAGAGAAGTGTTATATCCTGCTTTGCTGAAATTGGTCCCTCATGATGGTTTTGTGTTCGTTCCAGCAGTGAGAGACTCTGTCTGGGTTACGGTGTTGTGAGTGCCATTCTCCTTCTCCAGAGCTTCAGAACTGGTATCAAATAATCAGGACTGAATTGACTGTTGGTGCCCTTTGGTTTGATATTACTTTAATCTACAATCTGTTTACCTAACCACTTAGTGGTTGGGAGTTATTGCTACAGCACATCGCACATTATTGATTTATTATTTTATTGTTGTGTACTGGTCTTGGGGGGTGGATTATTTTTCGGGTGGGGAAGCTTGTGGTCTATGGGAGGGGGAAGAGTTTGGAATTAGGCTACTAAGGGTGTGTGGGTTCATATGTGGTGTGTTTGGTTAGGTAGTTTGCTTTGTTTTAGTTAGGTTGTATGTGGTCGTGTCTGTGATTTATTTTTGATTTTAATTAAAAGTGAGTAAAGTTAGTTGTGTGTGGTGTATGTGATTGTTAATTTGAGTGTTTCTTGTCATTGCATTTTTGTATTATCTTTTAGTGCTCTCTCAGGACTGGTCTTGCCAGGTTGGAGATGTGTTGGTGCTGTGGCCTCCCCCATATCACCTATGCTGCCCCGAAGCTCCACGACCTTCACCCCTTTACCGACCTCCCAGTTTCTGGTATTGCAGTGAGGCACTGCAGGGAGATTCGTATTACTAGGAGACATTTGGTTCGGCAAGTGCCGAGGGCAGCTGAGGTGGGGGTGGTGAGCAGCATTGAGGTTGTCCGGTGCAGGAGACACCCTGGGTGTAAACGGAGCCTAGGGAGAGGCCTGACGTGTTTGGTCTCTGTACCCAGGGTTCCCACCTGACCAAGTGGGCTGGTAGCTAGAGGACCAGCTGCATCCTCTAATCCTCTTCGGGCAGTGCTTTGCAATGCCAGGTCGATGAGGAACAAGACCGCTATTTTTGTGGACTTGATTTCTTCTGTCGACCTGGCTTGCATCACAGAGACCTGGCTGGGTGACGATGCAGGCCCTGTTTTTGAGGCCACCGTCCCTACTGGGTATACTGTGGTGCACTGTCCGAGGGAGGATCACAGGGGTGGGGGAGTGGCCATCGTTTTTCGATCCAGTCCTGGCTTCTCAGTGCACCCATTTGGTAGCACCTGATCTTTGGAGTGCATCACCGTGCGTAGGAGTGCAGTTTGCAGGATTCTCCTTGTTTACCGGGGGCAGGAGGTAGCTGACTTCGTCAACCAGGTGTTGGAGTCCCCCAGGTGTTTAATCCTGGGGGACTTCAGTGCCTGGGTCAGTGATGAATCCTCGCGTTTCGGTTATGACCTCCTCCAGTTGATGCAATCAGTGGGACTGTCACAAGCAGTTGCTGCTGCTACCCATCAACACGGCCACACACTCAATGTGGTGTTCCAGCTGGGTCTTGAGATTGACAACCTCAGGATTGATCAGGTCGTTTGGTCTTACCACTGCACCGTAGAGTTCAGCTTTGTGCCCCCCAAAAGTCCTTCCCCTGTGGAGATGACCAGCTATCACCCCTTAAAGGGTGTTGGCCCAGAGGGACTATTGGCGTTAGCTGACCTATCTAGAGTTGACGCAGCATGTGCGACTGACACTGGAGAGGCGGTGGTCACCTATAATAGAGTGGTCATTGAAGCTCTAGATACCATTGCACCAGTCTGTATACAACCCAGATCCTCTCACTTGAGATCCCCTTGTTTTGATGGGGATCTCAAGGTGATGAAGATCAGGGGTCATAAGTTGGAGCATTGCTGGTGGAAGACCCGGCTGGAGGCCGACAGACTGACCCTGTGTTCTCACTATGTTGAATACCGGGGGCAATTTCCCGCAAGAAGGCAGCATTTCTGTCCAGGGAAATTGTTGCAGGGAGTAACAGACCTTCTCAGCTGTTTCGAACCGTGCCTGTCTCCAGCTGAAAAAAGCTTTTTCAACCACTTCATGTGAAGAGTTTGCTCTGCTTTTTTCCAGCAGAGTGTCGGCCATCCAGTCAGGGATTCCACCAGGGAGGCTTGTGCAACACAGTGATCGAGTTGGGAGTTTCAGAGGCACCCAGTCTGCCTGGGAGCAGTTTAGGCCAGTGGAGGTGTCTGAAGTGACTAAGGAGATCTTGGAGCTGAAGCACACCTTTTGTGAACTGGACCCGGCACCAACGCGTTTCTTACTGGGATGTGCCAATGCCGTTGGCCTGGTGTTCGCCAGGATTGCCAGGTGCTTGATGGCGGAGCGGGTCTTCCCAGTTGCCTTGAAAGAAGCACTGGTGAAGCCCCTCCTAAAGAAATCTTCCCTCGACCCAGACACCCTGGCGAATTACCATCTGATCTCCAACCTTCCGTTATTGAGCAAGGTTGATGAGATATTGGTGGCACATCAACTTGAGGATTACCTGGTGTCCTCGGATATCTGTGAGCCATTCCAGTCAGATTTTCAGGCCAGACACAGCACTGAAACTGCTCTAGTGAGAGTGCATAGTGATCTGCTTTGGGCTAGAGATACAGGAGACAGGTCAGTTCTTGTGCTCCTTGATCTCCCCTCAGCTTTTGATACTGTGGAACACATCGTGCTTCTCGATCGACTCTGTGAGTTTTGTGGACTCGCCGGCACGGTCATCAAATGGTTTGAGTCCTATCTCTCGGACAGAGTGCAGTGGGTGGCGATGGGGAATTTCTCCTCCTCTCCAATGCCTCTGTCTTGTGGAGTACCTCAGGGTTCGATCTTGTCGCCGGTGTTGTTTGCAGTGTATATGCTGCCCCGGGCAAGATCATTTGACGATACAGTGTGGAGTTTCACTGCTATGCAGATGATACCCAACTGTATTTGTCTTTTGCACCCATAACATCGGGAGTGTTTGATGTGCTTAACAGCTGTCTGGCTGAAATCAATGACTAGATGGCTTCCAGCTGGCTGAGACGCAACCTGGCTAAGACTGAGGTGCTGGTGAGCGAATCTGGTCATGGGCATGATGGGTTGCCACTGGGGGCTGACTCTGGACTGGTTCTGGGGTCTACTGCATTGGTAGTTTCTCCAAGGGTGCAAAATCTGGGCGTGATCCTCGATGGCAGACTGACCTTTGAAGATCAGGTGTCAGCTGTAGTCATCAGTGGCTTCTACCACTTGTGGAACATTGCCCGGATTAAACCCCTCATTCCGCCTAAGGACCTGTCGGCACTAGTACATGCCTTTGTGACCGCTAGGCTCAACTACTGTAATGCTCTGTACTTCGGTGTCATGGGAGGGACCCTCCACAGGCTGCAGCTAGTGCAGAATGCAGTGGCCCGGTTACTGACCGCCCTTTCGAGGTCCAGTCATTTGACCCCGGTTTTGCATGCTCTGCACTGGTTGCCAGTCAGGTGGAGGATCCTTTTCAAGGTGTGCCTTCTCACCTTTAAGGCCCTATGTGGGCTGGGTCCTGGTTACCTGTCTGAGCTCCTGACACCAGTGTCCTCTGCTTGCTCCCTCTGCTCCTCCTCAAGGGGCCTCCTGGACATTCCCAGGGTTCGGCTCAAGATCTTGGGAGATCGTGCTTTTAGTGTCTCCGGGCCAACCCCATGGAACTCACTTCCACCTGCAGTCCGGGAGGCTCCCCAATTTGAGGTGTTTAAGGGGAGGCTAAAGGCCCACCTCTTCAGCCTGGCTTTTGACTGCTGACACCATCTTTAAGTTTTGGCCAATCCCTTGAAGATTGACTTTTGGAAACCTCTATATCGCTGAATTTTAATCTTGTTGCATTTTAATGAGGTTTTAGTACATTTTTATTTACTGCTGCATGTCCTTGTTTATCTTCGGTGCCCAGAGCCTCCAGGATTGGGCACCTTATAAATAAAATTGGCTTGTCTTGCATTGCCATGCACTTATTAAGGGCAGGGCCGTGGCTCAACTTGAGGTGTCTCACACCTTTCAGCAGGGCATTTTGCATCTGCAGCCTCCCATTATGGACCCAGTCCTTCCATGGGACCTTAATTTTATCTTGGAGAAACTCACGTTACCTCCTTTGAACCGGCTACAAGTTGCGAGCTGCGCTTTCTGTCATGGAAAGTGCACTTTTTAGTTGCTGTTACTTCTGCTCAAAGGATTTCCGAGCTTCAGACTCTTATGTGTAAGGAGCCTTATTTGGTTTTTCATAAAGACAGGGTGTCTTTGCGTACTAATCATATGTTTCTTCCCAAGGTGGTGTCGGAGTTTACTTTGAACCAGTCCCTCCATCTACCCATTCATTATCCTGAGAATTCCAAGAAGGGGTGGGCTTTGCTCCATACTTTGGATGTACATAGAATCTTACAGTACTATACGCACTGGACTAAGACTTCCAGGAAGTCTGACCAGTTGTTCATTTCATTCGCCCCCAAGAGAGGGGGCGCTCCAGTTTTTAAACAGTGTTTGTCTAACTGGTTAGCAAATTGCATTGTTTTTTTTGCTACTATAAGTACAACAAGGACCTTACGGGAGTGGTTAAGGATCATTCCACCAGGGGTATTGCTGCCTCCATAGCTTGTTTCTGGAATGTTTCTGCTGCAGACATTTGTGCAGCCACCACCTGGAATTCTGGCCACACCTTCATCAAGCATTACAGTCTGGATATTGCTTCCAGGCGCAGGGCCAATTTCAGCCTTGCTGTTCTGCAGGGCCTTCTCTCTTAGGCCATTGGCTGCTGTCTAACCTCTTCCCAGTGCTGCTTCCTTTACACTACCGGAACTGCTTGGGACTCAGTCTTACTGGTGTTGGCCTGCTGCAAGAGCCTTCCTCGAAGTAAGATAGTACAGTTACGAAAGAACTTACTGTAACAGTAGATCTTCAAGAGGAGCTCTTGCAGCAGGCCCTAATTTTCCCTCCCTCCTTCCTTCCCCCCTTTTTTTTTCTCTGCTGTATCCTTTTCCATTGGCATGGGTTTTCTGCTTCCCTTATTCTTCTTGGCTCTCGGGAACCTCCTAAGTTCTTCTTTCGCTGCCTGCTCTGGGTCTCCAGCGGGAGAACTGAGGAGAGTGTGGGGGACTGCCTGCCTTTATAGAATGGGCCGACATCAGAGGGTGACATCGATGGTGGGCGGTCCCCCGTGGTAGACTGTTGGCTAGAAAGTTTTCCATGTGGTCCTGGTGCCTGGTGGCTTAGTCCTACTGGTGCTGGCCAGCTGCAAGAGCTCCTCTCGAAGATCTACTGTTGCAGGAAGGTCTTGCATAACTACTTTTCTTGTCACTTGTGTACTTTTTATTACCCTTGTTTGTGCCATCTTTATGGCCCGGGTCATGTCTGAAAATGGACCCCGGGATCAGTGTACCCACCCAGTTAACAAATAAATATAGTGCTTTTACACTGTGAGGCCCCTTGCATCTTGCAAAGGCACCATACACATTTTAAAGGAGAACTGCATTCAGCCTGGACCACAGTGGGCTCAGGGAGGGTGAGGATGGTGAAACAGAGGCACACCCAGTCAGTTGTTCCACTCCACAACCCATACACCATTCTGGGGGAGAATAGTTCCCCTATAAATGCACCCGCAGAGGAGACTAAGGAGGCTGAGGACAACTGTCACAAGAGAGGCCCACAGGAAGGAGGCAGAGGACACCACAGGGAAAGGAAGCAGCTCCTGGTGGGGGACTCAATTATTAGGGGGATAGAACTGGAGGGAGCAGGGAAAACTGAAGTAAGGTGCCTGCCTGGTGCCATGGCTTGGAGGGACAGGAAGTGGATCCTCAGGATCACGAGAACAGCTGCATGGGAGTTTGAGCTGGACGTCATTGTCCACCTAGGGACAAATGACTTGGCTCATCATGAGATTAGAGCAGTGCAGGAGAACTTTGTAGAGTTGGGGAGAGGCCTAAGACAAGTAGCACACACAGTATCCTTCTCAGAGGTGCTGCCTGTCAGTGGCATGGGTGAGGCGAGGTAACTTTGCACCATGCAGTTTAATGAATGGTTGAAACAATGGTGTGGAGCACAGGGGTTTGGCTTCATTGGGGACTGGGGTTCCACCTGGAGGGACACCAGCCTATACTGGCAGGATGGTCTGCATCTGTCCAGGAAGGGAACAAGTCTTTTGAGCAATCGGTTTAAATGCTTCATTGGCAAGCTTTTAAACTAGTCAAGGGGGGAGGCACTGATAAGCAGCAGGAAAATCCCAGCCTCTCCCTACAAAACAGGGTACTAAATGAGAAAAAGACCGAGGTAGAAAGGTCAGTGGGGGATGCTGCAACAGAAGGTAAAGCCATCAAAAAATGGAGAGCAATGAGTACCAATGCCCGTAGTCTGGGTAACAAGCTTCCTGAATTAGTGGCCTTGATGGAGGAGGAACATTTGGATATCGTGGCAATCACAGAAACATGGTACACACACAACTATGACTGGGATGTAAACATACTGGGATACACTATCTACAGGAGGGACAGGGAGGGTAAAAGAGGAGGAGGAGTAGCTCTTTACATAAGGGAAGGAATCAAAGCAACAGAAGAAAGGGGTAAACAGGGAGGAGAAGAAGCAGTGTGGGTCAATTTGGAGACAGGCAATGGCACCAAAATCCGTACAGGGGTTGTATACAGACACCCCCTCTCAGGGGGAGGAAATGGACAAGGAAATGATAGAAAGTATACTTAGAATGGTAGAAAAAGGGGAGATATTGCTGATGGGTGATCTGAATATGCCAGATGTTAACTGAAGTGCAGTTGCAAGCCACTTCAAGAGTGGGGTTATTCTAGATGCCCTACAGGGGCATGCCTTAGACAACTAGTATTGGAACCCCTCGAGAGGAGCAGTCTTAGACCTGGTTCTCTCAAATGGAGATGGAGAGAGGATCACAGATGTAGAAGTGGGTATCCATCTGGGAACTAGCTGCACCATTGAACAGTATGGTCTACAATAAACACAGCAATAGAGTCAAGTCATACAAAGGCAAAAGTACTGGACTTTAGGAGGGCTGACTTTGCCAAAGTGGGTGAGTGCCTAAGGAATGCACCAGCAAATGGGCAGGAAGGAGGGTGGAAGAACAATGGGAATAATAAAACTGCCATCACAGAGGTAACAAGCCTTTGTGTGAAGCAAATAAACAAAACAAAACGATGTAAGAAACCATTATGGTTCTCAAAGGAAGTGGCAGTGAAGGTTCAAGAGAAAAAGAAAGCATTCAGGAAGTACAGTGAATCACAGAAGGAGCAGGACAGAGAACTGTATCAGTTAAAGCAAAAGGAAGCTGGGAAGGCAGTCAGAACAGCAAAGGCCCAAACCGAGGAAAAGATAGCCAACTCAGTTAAGAAGGGGATAAAACCTTTTATAGGTACAGCAGAGAGCCAAGGAAGACCAAGGGAGGGATAGTGAGGCTTAATAAAGGGGGGGGGGGGTGCAGAGGGTGACTTTGAAAAGACAGAGATACTAAACAAATATTTTTGCTCAGTATTTACAAATGAAGAGGGGGAGGTACCTAAAACAAACAGTAGAAACACTGTGGATACAGAAGTTTATACCAGCCCATTTACAGAGAAAGGGTTCTGAAAGAACTCTTAAAACTGAAGGTGGACAAAGCAATGGGGCCTGATGGGATTCATCCCAGAATTCTAAAAGAACTAAGGGTAGAACTAGTGACACCACTGACTACCCTCTTTAACAAATCATGGGAGGATGGGGTGGCACCTGAGGACTGGAGGAGGGCAGATGTGATTCCCCTGCACAAAAGTGGGAGCAAGGCAGAAGCAGGAAACTACAGACCTGTTAGTTTAACCTCAGTGGTAGGGAAAATGATGGAATCACTTCTGAAGGAAAGAATTGTCGAGTATGTAGAGGCCAGAGGGACACAGGACCCAAGGCAGCATGCATTCATAGCGGGAAGGTCATGCCAGACGAATCTGATAGATTTCTTTGACTGGGTGACCAAGGTAGTAGATCAGGGAGGGGCTGTGGACATGGCCTACCTAGACTTTAACAAGGCATTTGACACAGTCCCACACAACAGATTAATATACAAGTTAGCCAGCCTGGGAGTGGGTCCCAAGATGACAGCCTGAGTAAAGAATTGGCTGGAGAATAGGACACAGAGAGTAATAGTAAATGGAGTCCACTCTGAAGAATGGGGGGTTACTAGTGGGGTACCGCAGGGTTCAGTATTAGGACCGGTCCTCTTCAATGTCTTTATAAGCGACATTGCAGAGGGACTGGAAGGAAAAGTATGTCTCTTTGCAGATGACACAAAGATCTGCAACAGAGTTGATGCACAAGGTGGGGTGGAAAGGATGAGAAGGGACTTGGCAAGGTTAGAGGAATGGTCAAATGTATGGCAGCTTGATTCAATGCCAAGAAGTGCAAGGTAATGCACCTGGGAAACAAAACCCAGGGAAGAATACACAGCGAGGTGAGATACTAACAACAACAAAAATGGAAAGGGACCTGGGGTAGTCATATCAGATGACCTAAAGGTGGGCAAGCAATGTGAGAGGGCAGCAAGGAGGCTGGGGGATACTGGGATGCATTAGGAGAGGCATCACCAGTAGAAAACAGGAAGTTATTATCCCTCTGTACAGACAGCTGGTGAAACCCCATCTGAGTACTGCATGCAGTTCTGGAGACCCAATCTCCACAGAGACATAGACAGGATGGAAGCTGTCCAGGAGGAGCACTAAAATGGTGCAGGGTCTGCACGGAAGGCGATATGAAGAGAGACTTAAGGAGCTTAATATGTATAGCCTCGAGGAAAGGAGGAGAGGGTGCATGATAGAAACTTTAAAGTACCTCAAGAGAATCAACAAAGTCCAAGAGGGTAGCATCTTTCAAAAAAGGTGTGCAAGAACAAGGGGCACAATTTGAAGATGGAGGGGTGGCTCAGAGGTAATTTAAGGAAGTATTTTTCACAGAGAGGTTGTGGGTGCATGGAACAGCCTTCCAGAGGAGGTTGTGGAGTCAAAAACAGTGGTGGAATTCAAGCATGCATGGGACAGTCATAAGGCAATTCTAGGGGGTGGGGGTAGGAAGAAGTAGGCTGCTGGTTAACTAGGATCTGCAGCTTATCCATTAGATAGGGAAATGGGCAGACTGGGTGGGCCAAGCGGTCTTTATCTGCCGTCAAATTCTATGTTTCTATAACCTGGACTCCTCTGTTTTGTGTAGAAGCTGTTATTTAAACACAGTACATGTTCACATTCTTGTATTGTTCTAGATTTACTAGCCATTGAGTAAACACAGTGGGTGATTCTGATTTACACAGTGCTGGTCATTACCCGTTTAGAACTCTGTGATGTAGTTTATTTCCTTACTCAACTCTACCGTCAGTGGTACAATGTCTCTATGTTCTGCTGTAGAATTCTGTGGCTGAAGGGGACATAAACTACATCATTTAGTTTTAAAATAGCACTTATTACCAACAGTGTGTAGATCAGAAGCACCCGTTCTGTCTACTAAGAGACTGTACAGGTGGAACAATAGCAGAACTTGAACTAGCATTTGAAAAACCACTTCTGTAGGAAAGAATTACTCACAGGATCAGTGCAGTTCTCCTTTATCTGTATCTTAAAAACATTTGGGGGCCGCTTGAAGCTCAGCTCATTGCCCTGCAAGTGACTTGGGTTCAGGTGTAGACCTGGACATTAACAATCTGGTGGCTGTCTGCAGAGAACGCTGCCCGAAGCAGCATGTCTCAGCTCATGTAGGGTAGGCACTGCATTCTGCCATTGTAGTGTGTAGTGACCCACTGCGGAGGGCATGAGAGCTTGCCTCCTCAGAGGGGTGGGGGTCTACGTGCTCATAATCTGCTGCAGAATGTATACATGGCTCCAAGAGTAGCAGCTGGCACAAGATCTTAAGGGATGGAGGGAGACTTTCCTGCCAGCCTCTCCTTAGAGGAGAAACCATGTAGGACCACAGAGTCAGGTAAGGGGTCATCTTGGCTGGGTGGTGACCCTTGCCTCAAAATGGGGATGTCTGGCTAGGAGGTTAAACTGAGAATGGGGGGGGCCGGACATTTTGTTCCCTTTCCCTGTTTTAGAATAAAATATGATTGATTTTTTACTGCCTTTCAGACATGCGGTATCTCAGAGTGCTTTACAAAGCAGTAAGCCAGGTACCCCATATTGCAGGGACAGCATAGAGGCAGATGCATCAGTCATTTAGTGCACAAGGGCATACAATCGGCCATAGACATTGGCATGAGAACCTTTTACATTGAGAGAATATTAGCCAAAATGCATGTGCTGTGTCTGTCTACTCTTCTGAAAAGTGTCTTGTAATTAACTACCAAATAGACAGCCATAAGAGGAGGACAGAAGGGTTCTGATCTTTTAACGCTTCATCTGAGGATCTATACCTCCAGCAGTCCAGAGGCCCCCACCCTTCACCAAAACAAAACACATATGGTACTGCATTTAAATGTTACCTTTGAGTATAAGCCCAAAATCCTGGTGTGGGACTTAATTAGGTGACTGTGTGGCAAAGAGATAAGAGCACTACCAGTTCAGCCATGCTAACATTATTTAGGTTGCCCTACAGATGACTTCAGCTGCCAGAAATCACGTTTTAACAGCAAGATAAAAAGCATCTTGTTTTCCCCTCCCTGTGATGTTGTTTTAGGTGTTCTCCGGGTTCCATAATTTAGCCTATTTTATTTAGTTTGCATCTCAGTAGCTTACCAAGGGTTGTTTGTAATGCTGAACATTTGCTGTATGCAGATGATAGTGTCCTGTTTTGTTAGTGGGGATCATTGGGGCTTCTTGAATGAACTTTAGCAGAATAAGTTTGCAAGGGTCTATTCATGGCTAAAAGAAAATGCTTTGGTTCGTAATGAAAGCAAAACCAAAAGTGTGACTTTTGTTAACATCAGGAAAATTTATTTCTTGGTCTCCACTTTAGCGAATAGGACTCTAATCGAAAGTGTTAATTCATTTTTTTGGACGAGATGTTGGACAACCAGTTATCCTTTGTTCCACATATTGATTTAAAAATAAAAAGCCTATATGCATTTAGGCTTTATGTACTGAATAAATAACTGTCCTACTTTTGAATCAAAGAAGCTGACTGCCCATGGGTTGGTTTTATCTTTAACTGAATGTGGTCTGCAGAATTACTCGGCAGCAACCGTTCTAGGGATATGGATATGTTGTTCATCCACACTTTCTGGCAGGTTCCTTGCCGCTTTAAATCTTGCCGGAAGGTCTTCAAGCTGACTCCTCCCACCCACCCGGGTGGTAAAACTCTCGGCTCCGCCCCATGACGCCAGATCTTCCTTACCACTTGGAAGCTGAGGTTCCCTCCTTAGCGCTCTGCGTTTTCGACTGGTTCCTGATTTTTCAGTTTCTCTGAATTTAGTTGGAAGTTTTCTAAAGCTTCGGTCTTCTTCCCTCGCTGCTGCGATGGATATTTTGATTCCTGGCTCCCGGAGGTGCCTGGGTAATACCTCCAGGAAGGACCCGCACTCCACGTGCGTTTACTGCCTCGACTTAGACCATGATCCGCAGGTTTGCGATTTTTGCTGTGCCCCTTCGTCCAGCATCCTGGAGGATCGTGCAGCCCGTTTGGGGCTCGGGCGACCTGAAACTTTTCCGCAGCCAGAAGAACGCGGAGGCTCGTCGGGCGGTGTCAGCGTCGGCTGTCTCGGCTGAGCAGCTCGATCTTTTCCTCCATGGAGGCGGCTACCAAGACTGTTTCCGGCTCGCTGGCGCTATCCCGGTCTCCTCATTCAGCTTCGCTTAAGGAGTCAGCCAGTCCCTTTCCTCGAAGGGAGAGGGACCTTCGGGACCTGCCTCTCTGCCCAGGTCAAAGGAGTCGCAGGCTAGGTCCCATCGTCGGCGCTGGCGGGAGAGTTCCCCTTCCCCTGTCTGCCGATTTTCGACTTCGGTCGAGGGTGCGGCTCAGGCCGCTGGCTTCACGGTGTCCCCGTCAGGTCAGCCGGCCATGACTCCCATTGACGTTGTCGAGTCTCTCGACCCGTCACCCAGGCTATCTACTGCAGGAGTCGTCAACCCTTCGCCGGTTTCCCCGGCGGAGGCCGAGGTTCTGCCTGTACCTTCGGGGCAACAGGCCTCGGTGTTTTCGTCCGAGCCGAGGGAAGAGCGGCGTCCCCCGCTCCTTCCCAGGCCCACCCTCGATTTCCCTGAGGATTTGGCTCTCAGTCTCGGTCCTCTTCTCGGTCAAGCCGCTCCCGCCGACTTAGGCGATCTCGGTCGGGGCACCGAGTTAAGTGGCAGTATCGTTCCTCCTCATCTCCCTCCTCGGATGAGGAGTGGCTTCGATGCAGATGGCGTCGACGTTACGAGGAGTTCATGTGGCAGCAGTTGCTATTGTCCGGGAATCAATCGACTCCGATTCATTCCCCATCCAGCAAGCAGCTACCGCCCGAACGGCCGACTCAACCGCTCGCTGCAGTCGAGGTGCCCACTCCAGGGCCGGTTGTTCGTCTGAACCTTGCTGCCCCACTGTCTTCGGTGGAACCTCGGTCGGGTCATGACCTGTCCCGCAGGTTGTTTGTTCCCCTCACTCCCGCCCGCCCTCGGTGGGCTAAGAGTGACTCAGGCCTGAGGCAGCTCTTTGCAGACCCTTTGGAGTTCGATGTCGACTACTCCATGTTCCCGTCGGGAGGACCCGGGGTCCTCTCCAGAACGTTCTGTGGGCGACAGCCTATCGTCCTTTATGGGTCTGCTTCAGCTCATCTCGGAGTTCACAGGGATGCAGCTTGAACCCATGTCCAAACTGGTCTCTTATCCCCTGACGGAGATTCTAGACCAAGGGGGTTCACCCTCTGAGGCCTTCCCGGTGGCTGAGGCCGTTGTCGGCCCAGCCTTGGAGCTCTGGCGGCGGCCTACTTCCTGTCCTGCGCCTTTGGCCAGGAAGTACTCTGTCCCTGTCAGTTCTTTGCCCGGTTTCTTGGAGCACCCCTCTGCTAAGGGGTTAGTTACCGATAATGTCTTCCAGTGTTCTGTGAATGCTCGGGATGTGGGTAGGCTCCCTGACAAAGAGTCCAAAAGGATGGACTATGTCGGGCGCAAGGTTTACGCTGCGTCCTCCCTAGGCCTCCGACAGGCCAGCTCGGCCACACTGATGGCACATTTTTCCCACGCCCTTTTGGGCTTCCCTGGATGAGGTGCTCCCTCATCTCCCGGCTCACCTGCGGACCACGGTCCGGCGGGTGCGGGACCAGGGTAGGGCAGTGGCGAAGCAGCAGCTTCAGACTGCTCTGGACTTAGGTGATTCCTGTGCCAGGTCAGTGGCGGTCGCAGTGGCCATGCGCCGCAGGGCGTGGCTGAGGTTATCCTCTTTCTCAACGGATACCCAGCACAAGTTGGCGGACATCCCCTTCTTGGGGACTGACCTCTTCGGCCCTGGAGTGGAGGGACACCTCCAGGGGACCGAGAAGTCCGATGCCACTCCGGACTCGGTCACCCCTGCCCGGAGGGACAAGGGCCGCCGGCAGGCTTTGCGTAAGCCCCTTTGTCCCTCGGCCCCTGCGGCTCGACCGGCCCATCAACTCCAGCATGAGGACCAGCAGGCTTGCGCTGGGCATCCTGACCCCAAGCCAGCGGCTTCCTCTAAAGGGAAACAGGGAGGTAAAGGCCCAGGAGCTCCCTCTGCCAGTCCCTCCTCCAAGCCTGCTCAGTGACGGGCTAAGGGGCGATGTCCCCGGCCCCGTCATCCCTGCCCGGGTTCCCCCGTGGGGAGAGGGCTCTGCCCCTCCCCCACCTGGTCCACTTTCCCGGACCTCTGGGTGTCGGAGGTGCTAGGGGAAGGTCCTGCCTCGGGATTGCGAGCATGCCCCACCCTTTCAAGCCATTGCCCCTTGGGGGCCATGGGGTCCGCAGCCTCGTTGTCGGCCCGACGAGCCGACTTGCCTGGCCCCTCGAGATAGAGGTAATCAGGAAGGTGGCGGATCCTCCTCCAGACCCTGGGTTCGTGTCCAGGTATTCCTGGTCCCTAACAGATGGGGGGCTTGCGCCCCATTCTTGACCCGCACAACGGGATGGTCTCTTTGTCTTAGATATCCCATCCTCAGAACGAGGCGTGTGGCTCTATTTCCTGGACCTCCAGGACGTACTTACACTTCGATCCGTCCATTTCTTGGGAGACTCCTCCATTTCTTAAGCGGGGGATCTCTTTACGAGTTCCAGGTCAGGCCCTTCGGTCTCTGCTCAGCAGCATTCCTGCGGCACTGAGGGATCCGGGCGTAACCCCACCCGGATGGCGGCCTGACTGCAACCCCTCCAGGCGGAGGGGGACGGTCCAGAGTTCTGGCCCTCTGGGTTGCTTTCAGACTGGTCTCCTTTTTATTGGAGCCATGTTGGAACTCGTGTCTAAGCGGGTGATCCTTTCTTTGGGACGAAGCTTGACTCTTGAGTCTGAGCTCGGCTCCCGGCGGACAGGGCCAAGGTTCTTCCTCCCTTACCTAGTCAGGTCTGACTGGACAATTGCGCCCTGCCAGGGACTTCCTGCACCTCCTGGGCCTTGCAGCGGCCTGCACCAGCGTGGTCTGTTTGGATCCGCCAGTTCACGCGTCCCCTTAATGGGGGCTGGCCAGCCAGCGGTCATAACACTGCGTTCCTTTGGACCAGTCCGTGACAACAGCCCAGGGGTTGGGGAACGCTCTCCTTCGGACAGTTCCAGCTGATTTGCAGGAGAACATCCCATTCGTCCGCCCCGGGTCGACGGTCTTCTCCGACCGATGCGTCTCGGATGGGTGGGGGTGCCCATCAAGGGGAATACAGAATGCACAGCCTCTGGTCTTCTCGGGAGTCCCGATGTCTTTCCTACCTGCTGGAGCTCCAGGCGGTCCGCTTAGCTTGCACCGCTCGCTCCGTCTGTGTGGGGTCTAGTGGTTTAGGTCCAGGCGGACAATACCACGACCATGTGCTACCTAACCCGCCAGGGTCAGATGAGCCCCTTGCCTCTGCGTAAGGAGGTTCTCTGCATTGGGTCTTTGCACAGCCGGGAGGCGGTTTCCTAGCCATTTCGATGGCAGGAGTCTCCATCACCCTGGCCGATGCCCTAAGCCGGATAAGGGCTGCGCCTCACGAGTGGTCTCCCTGCCAGAGGTAGCACAAGATTTTTCTCCCTCTAGGTCACACCTCGGGTGGACCTTTGTTTTTCCCTCCAGGGAGAATTTGAGGCCGAGACTGTCTCATGCCCGGCCCCTCAGCACGGTTCGCTGTAGGGGATGCCTTTGAGGCCGTGGACCCCGGGCCTCTTCTGCGCCTCTCCCCAATTTCCCTTGACCCACAGGCAAGGCAGGAATAGGCGCAGGTGATCCTGGTAGCACCAGACTGGTTTTGCCAGCTCTGGTATCCAGCTCTCCTCAGTCTCAGCCCCAGGCTCCCGAGGTGGCTTCCAGCCCGCCCGGTCCTGATCTCTGTTGTTAGGGAAAGGTACTCCATCCGGGCCTTCAATCCCTGCACCTGACGGCCTGGTCCCTGTGCGTCTAGTGGCCAGGCCTTGGGTCTTCCGGCAAGGTCCTCGACGTTTTTGAGCGTCCTGCCAGAGTCGACCAGATATGCTTCGCCTTCAAATGGAAGAGTTCTCCATTTGGTGTTAGGATAGGGCCTGGTCCCTCTCCTGTTCCTCGGCGAGCATTCGGACTACCTGTGGTCCATTCTTTCTTGAACAAGGGCTTGATCTCGACAACCTCAAAGGTGCTCCTGTTAGCCACTCCTGTCTTCTGGGCGGGCGGAGGAAGGTAGTCGGTGGCACAGGAAAGGTGGTCTGGCGCTTTCCAAGGCCTTGATCACACCTCCCCTCCGGGAAGAGTATCCCCATTTCTGTGGGATTTACGCTGGTTTGGGCTTAGCTCACGGGCAAGCCGTTCGAACCTTTGCACAGGTGTGAGTTTCCCCACCTGTTGTGGAAGATCACCTTCTTGGGGGCTACCAGGCCAACCAGAAGGACGGGAGAGTTCCAGGCGCTCCTTTGAATCTCCCTATCTGGTCTTCCACAGGGACATGGTTGTCCTGCGCCCCACCCGAAGTTCCTTCCGTAGGCGGTGGTGGAGTTTTTTCCCTAACCGGGTATTGTCTCTGCTGGGGTTCAACCCCATTCACACCTCGGAGGCCGTATATAGGATCCATTGGGACCCTATTTAGCGCTCGCCTTCCCAGGGAGCGTAGAGCTGAAGTTCGGGAGAGGTTTGCCAGCTGTTTGTCATCTACGCTGAAGCCGCACCTGGCAGACCTGCAGCCAAGCGGACGACGAGTAGGTGGGTCACCTCCTGCATAGATCTCCGCTATAGGTGGGTGGGCATGGAGCCTCCCAGAGGGATAAGTGCTCATTTTACCCGCCCTTCCGCTGCACCGGTGGCTGCTTCCGAGGGTACCCCTGTCCAGGATATCCATAGGGCTCCTACCTGGAAGCAGGCATACCGGCTTCTCCCTTCCACATCGACCTTGGGTCACGCCGGGATGTTGGTCGGGGTCTCGGTTCTCCAGTCTTTATCCCTAAGTAGGGGGTGTGCGCCTTGCCTCCCTCCTCCCGGAGAACTGCTAAGAGTCTGCCAGAAAGTGTGATGAACAACATATCCATGTCCTAGAAATACAGGTATTCACCTGTAGCGGGAGTTTAGGAATGGTATGTTGTTCATCCCACACACCTACTTCTCGACAGACAACCTGGCTTCAGCGGCTAGATCTGGCATCATGGGGCGGAGCCGAGAGTTTTACCACCCGGGTGGGTGGGAGGAGCCAGCTTGAAGACCTTCCGGCAAGATTTAAAGCGGCAAGGAACCTGCCAGAAAGTGTGGATGAACAACATATACCATTCCTAGAACTCCTGTTGCAGGTGAGTAACCTGTATTTACTGTACATCCTTTTCTAGCATTTCTGTCTTATTTAATACAGTTTGTAGGCAGTACTTCAATGTTGTCTTAAAGGGGAACTGTCATCAGTAGGGTTTCTTAATGTCTGAAAGACCATAAAAAGCTAATTTGAGTGAGCCGTTGTGTTTATCTACCAGTCTTTGCAGTCCAGAGTTATTCGTATGTAAATTGGTCTGTAATTAAGGGCTGGTGGAAGCCATATGTTTTAGGTTCCTGACAAGAAATTGTCACCGAGGACCTTGGCCCTCCATTGACTGTAGGTTAAATAGGAAATCGTCTGTTTTAATAAGTGTGTTTTAAGGTGTTATTACAACACTTTCTACATTTATAATAATTTTGTGTGTGCATTGAAACTAGTGAGTTATCACCCTTACATTTCAAACTGTTAGTAAAAAAAAAAAAAATCCATCTTTAGGATTGATTCAACCTCTAGGTTATGCTGCCATTTGATCATTTAAAATTACACATCTCAAGACTGGCTCTGTGGTGCCAACAGGTATTGGGACACCTTTCTGAATCAGGATTCTAAACCCTGTCTGTGTTCATGTCCGTGCAGATTTCTGGGGCTGCCACAGCACCGACTTCTGTCTCATTCCATTCTCTCTCACACAGCCTTTTCTCTTACAATTTCGGGAGTGAACTCAGGTTTACAGGATGCAAATGTAGCTATGTACCTACTGGCCTGGCATCATGGGGCCAGCCTTGAAATGTGTAGTTTTTGATTAACAGCTGGCAGTACAACCTAGAGGTTAAAGCAAAGCGCTGTGAACAAGCGTCATTCATCTAACAGAATGGTGGTTGATTCCAACGTGCTCTACTTGTATATTGTGTGATCAAAGTAAGTCACTTAATCTCCCTGTGCTCCCAAAACACACCCAGAAACAAGTTGTAGCTGTGTGCCTTTCCTGGACAAAGACAGTAAAAACAATCTGAGCATGTGTTATGATTCTGAAAATATTATGTTCTTTCTATCCAGATTTGAAAAGGAAAAAAATTAGGCACCATTGTTTATTAATTGCAAAAACGCATGGATGGACAACATTGTTTATATATATATATATATATATATATATGCATAATTTGAACTGCATTATTAAAATATATATGGGTTTGTGTGTGTAACCAAAATATTACACACACCCAAGGTATGGGATGCTACATTAACCCCAGTGGCAAAGTCCAAGTGGTTTATAAAAGCATCCCACGCCGAGGGTGTGTGCAAAATTCTGATTTTTACACCCACCCACCCATATATTAATTTATTTAATTAATGGTGATAATGTTTTTCCCTTTCAGCACAGTTCAGTTAGTGCAGCACTTCTGTAAGAGATATACATACACACACACACACACACACACACACACGCGCGCACACACAGCCTGTCTCTCCCTTTGTTTTGTTACATTACAGTGGGAATGGCATTCTGGAAAGTTGCGGTCCGTCGACATAGCTGTGGCGTGTAAGACATGCTGGAAGGGTATGGGCAGCAGGATCAACCAGATTGATTTTTTTCCTTTACGGTAGAAAATCCCATTTCATCCAAAGTATTTCAGTAAGAAACTGTTGTATTTTAAACTTCATCAAAAGAAGTAAAACACTATTTTAATAATGCATTTTAAGTTATGCATGTTTTAACTGTGTTGCCCATCAATGTGTTTTTGCAATTAATAAACAAGTAATGGTGTCCTATTTTTTTCTTTTCAAGTCAAATCTGGATAGAAAAAGCATAATCTTTTCAAAATCATAACACATGCACAGATTGTTTTTACTGTCTTTGTCCAGGAAAGGCACACAACTACAGCTTGTTCCAGGGTGTGTTTTGGGAGCACAGGGAGGTTAAGTGACTTACTCTAGTCACACAATATACAAGTAGAGCATGGTGGAATCAAACCCCATTCTGCTGGATGAACGAAGCTTGTTCATAGCTCTTTGCTTTACCCTCTAGGCTGTACTGCCAGCTGATAATCCAAAACTACATTTCAAGGTTGGCTCCATGATGCCAGGCCAGTAGGTACGTAGCCACATTTGCATCTTGTAGACCTGAGTTCTCACTCGAAATTGTAAGAAAAAAGGCTGTAAGAGGGGGAATGGAAAAAGACAGAAGTTGGTGCTGTGGCAGCCCCAGAAATCTGTACTGACGTGAACACAGACAGGGTTTAGAAATCCTGATAAGGGGCCCCAATACCTGTTGGCACCACAGAGCCAGCCTTGAGATGTGTAGTCTTTGATGATCAGCTGGCAGTATTGCCTAGAGGTTAAAGCAATTCTAAAGATGGATTATTTTTACTGACGGTTTGAAATGTAAAGGTGATAACTTAGCAGTTTCAATGCACATACAAAACAAGTAATATAAATGTAGAAAGTGGTGTAATAACACCTTAAAACACACTTAATAAAACAGACAATGCCCTATTTAGCCTACAGTCAATGGAGGGCCAAGATCCTCAGTGACATAATTTCCTGTCAGGAGCCTAAAACATATGGCTGCCCCCAGCCCTTAATTACAGGCTGATTTTACATCTGTATAACTCTGGACTGCAAAGACTCCCAGATAAACACAATGGCTCACTCAGATTAGCTGTTTAGTCTTTCATACATTAAAAAAACCCTGTTGATGACAGTTCCCCTTTAACACCCAGCATTGCAAGATGTATACTAGACTATGCTGACATAGTCTACAGAACCGTCCAACCTCCTCACTTTCTAAGCTTGACACACTTCTGAACTCATTTTGCTGCTTCACCACAAATGCACCTTCCACCCCCGTACCCATCACTGTATTCTCTACTCCTCCTTTTCCTTCCTCCCACTCCCCCCTTAGGCAGTCCTCCCATTCTGTAGCCTTCACGGCTAAATTCTGGTTCAGTATACTTCCTCTCTACCTCTCCTCCAAGTTGGCACCAGCTGCCCATTCCTCCTATAACCTCCACACCAGGGACCCTTGCTCTTTCTCCCTCCCTCTCGCACCTCTACAGGTCAATCTGCTTTTTGAGTTTGTCATGCACACAGGCGCAGATGAACTCATTGACATGATAGGTGCTATGCAGAGGAGTGAGGGGGGTGCACCCAATGGAGAGCTGCTTAGCAAGTGGCAGGCCAATGGGTCAACAGGCTGGGGATGATTCAGTTTCTTTTGTTGGGGCAGAGTTGGCCAACTCTTCAAAGGATGGAGCCACACCAATAGTGGCACGGCTCGGCCCTTTGATGTGTAAAGCCCTGCATTACTTTGACTTCCTGGTTGTGTGTTCACACTGCCATAGTGCTTACAGTGTGAATGCGCTGAGCCTGCCCACTGCTCCTGTATTCCTTGTGTTCCTGTTCAAGCCCCCCCCCGCCAGCAAATCACTATCTCCCAGTGCTCCCACTGCTGCTATCCTCCCACACCTGCATTCTGTTGGGGGCCCCCAACAAATCCTCCTCCGTTTCCTCCACTACTGCTATCCTCCCCACACCGCATTCTGTTGAAGGCCCCCACCACAGCAAATCCTCCTCCCTCCTCCCCCCACTGCTGCTGTCCTCCCCACACCCGCGTTCTGTTCGAGCCCACACACACACAGCAAATCCTCCCTCCTCCCACTGCTGCTGTCCTCCCACACCCGCGTTCTGTTCGACCCACACACACAGCAAATCCTCCCTCCCTCCACTGCTGCTGTCCTCCCCACACCCGCGTTCTGTTCGAGCCCACACGCACACAGCAGATCGCTCCCTCTCCCTCCCACTGCTGCTGTCCTCCCCACACCCGCGTTCTGTTCGAGCCCACACGCACACAGCAGATCGCTCCCTCTCCCTCCCACTGCTGCTATCCTCCCCACACCCGCGTTCTGTTCGAGCCCACACACACACAGCAAATCCTCCTCCCTCCCACTGCTGCTGTCCTCCCCACACCCGCGTTCTGTTCGAGCCCACACGCACACAGCAGATCGCTCCCTCTCCCTCCACTGCTGCTATCCTCCCACACCGCGTTCTGTTCGAGCCACCGCACACAGCAGATCGCTCCCTCCCCTCCACTGCTGCTATCCTCCCACACCCGCGTTCTGTTCGAGCCCACACGCACAGCAGATCGCTCCCTCCCCTCCACTGCTGCTATCCTCCCACACCAGCGTTCTGTTCGAGCCCACACGCACACAGCAGATCGCTCCTCTCCCTCCACTGCTGCTATCCTCCCCACCCAGCGTTCTGTTCGAGCCCACAGCACACAGCAGATCGCTCCCTCTCCCTCCACTGCTGCTATCCTCCCCACACCCGCGTTCTGTTCGAGCCCACACGCAGCAGATCGCTCCCTCTCCCTCCACTGCTGCTATCCTCCCACACCCGCGTTCTGTTCGAGCCCACGCACACAGCAGATCGCTCCTCTCCCTCCACTGCTGCTATCCTCCCACACCCGCGTTCTGTTCGAGCCCACACACACAGCAGATCGCTCCCTCTCCCTCCACTGCTGCTATCCTCCCCACCCACGTTCTGTTCGAGCCCACGCACACAGCAGATCGCTCCCTCTCCCTCACTGCTGCTATCCTCCCCACACCCGCGTTCTGTTCGAGCCCACACGCACACAGCAGATCGCTCCCTCTCCCTCCCACTGCTGCTATCCTCCCCACACCCGCGTTCTGTTCGAGCCCACACGCACACAGCAGATCGCTCCCTCTCCCTCCCACTGCTGCTATCCTCCCCACACCCGCGTTCTGTTCGAGCCCACACGCACACAGCAGATCGCTCCCTCTCCCTCCCACTGCTGCTATCCTCCCACACCCGCGTTCTGTTCGAGCCCCACACGCACAGCAGATCGCTCCTCTCCTCCCTGCTGCTATCCTCCACACCCGCGTTCTGTTCGAGCCCACACACACACAGCAAATCCTCCCTCCCTCACTGCTCTGTCCTCCCCACACCCGCGTTCTGTTCGAGCCCCACACACACAGCAGATCGCTCCCTCTCCCTCCACTGCTGCTATCCTCCCCACACCCGTTCTGTTCGAGCCCCCACACACAGCAGTTTGCTCCCTCTCCCTTCCACTGCTGCTATCCTCCCCACACCCGCGTTCTGTTCGAGCCCACACGCACACAGCAGATCGCTCCCTCTCCCTCCCACTGCTGCTATCCTCCCCACACCCGCGTTCTGTTCGAGCCCCACACACACAGCAAATCCTCCCTCCCTCCACTGCTGCTGTCCTCCCACACCAGCGTTCTGTTCGAGCCCACACGCACAGCAAATCCCTCCCTCCCTCCACCTGCTGCTGTCCTCCCCACACCCGCGTTCTGTTCGAGCCCACACGCACACAGCAGATCGCTCCCTCTCCCTCCCACTGCTGCTGTCCTCCCCACACCCGCGTTCTGTTCGAGCCCACACGCACACAGCAGATCGCTCCCTCCCTCCCACTGCTGCTGTCCTCCCCACACCCGCGTTCTGTTCGAGCCCACACCACACAGCAGATCGCTCCTCTCCCTCCCTGCTGCTGTCCTCCCACACCCGCGTTCTGTTCGAGCCCACACACACACAGCAAATCCCTCCTCCTCCCACTGCTGCTATCCTCCCACACCCGCGTTCTGTTCGAGCCCACACGCACACAGCAGATCGCTGCCTCTCCTCCTCCCACTGCTGCTGTCCTCCCCACACCCGCGTTCTGTTCGAGCCCACACGCACACAGCAGATCGCTCCCTCTTCCTCCCACTGCTGCTGTCCTCCCCACACCCGCGTTCTGTTCGAGCCCACACGCACACAGCAGATCGCTCCCTCTTCCTCCCACTGCTGCTGTCCTCCCACACCCTGCTTCTGTTCGAGACCCCACGCACACAGCAGATCGGCTCCTCTTCCTCCCACTGCTGCTGTCCTCCCACACCAGCGTTCTGTTCGAGCCCACACGCACACAGCAGGTCGCTCCCTCTCCTCCACTGCTGCTATCCTCTCCCACACCCGCGTCTGTTCGAGGCCCCACACAGCAAATCCCTCCCTCCCTCCAC
The DNA here is from genome assembly GCA_016271365.2 of Neoceratodus forsteri. NCBI lineage: Eukaryota > Metazoa > Chordata > Ceratodontiformes > Ceratodontidae > Neoceratodus > Neoceratodus forsteri. The sequence continues at coordinate 337,909,283 of CM028134.1, read as the reverse complement.
TGCTGCTGTCCTCCTTGCACTCTCCATTCCCCATCCCCCAGACACTGGGAGCACACTCGCAGTGTCCAGAAATGTTCACATCCTTTCCTATATAAAAAAACTATCTGGTGTCTTTATTTCTTTAAACCTGAAATCAAAAAATGGTCCATCGTTGTCTCCTGTCCCCTCCCTGTGCACCCCAACCTATACTTTCCTCTGGAGGTGAGGGCAGTGATCTTCTGTGGACAGGATTCGTCTGCACTCTTCAAAGCCGACCGGCAAAGTAAAGATTTCAAGGTAAGCCATATAATGGGAATCAATGGATTGGGGGTTCAACAGTTGATCTCTCAGCCATTTTAGTAATTTGTCTCTAAATTGTCAACATGGAGTTCTTGGGACCCACCTCCTGAACACTGTCACTGTCATTTCATTACCTGTCCTGAAAGGTGATTTTGCGGTCACTGTGTGGAATCACCTTTTGGGACTGATTAATGAAAGGACAGTGCCACTGGTCATGAGGAGGGGTCCCAAAAAGCCCATGTTACAAATTTGGTGGAAAAATTCAAAGAAATGACTGCGTTGCGAGCGTGCATTGTGCAGTTTCTACGCACACTCCTAACTTCACCAGTTTTTAATATTTTCACTCCAGATTTTCAACATTGCTGCCATTTCACTCCTTATGAACAGTGTAGCTGTCAATTTTCATATCCTGCCTGAAACATGTTTTTGCACCTGTGGCACAGAATGGCTTGATGGCTCTGTGAAGTCGCCTTTCGGGATGAGTGAACGAAATGACACTGGCACTTTTCATGAGGTGGGGTCGTAAGAATGCTACTCTGAAAATTTGGTGTGAAAATATTAACAACAACGTTATGAGCATGCACTTAAATTAACAAACGTAGGCTCGTACCTTTGGTACCTTTCAGTATTTTGACCCCAAATTTTCATCATAGCCATCTCTTCACTGCACCTCATGAACATGACAGCTGTCATTTTCCAGATCCTGGGCAAAATGTTTTTTTTTTTTTTTTTTTGCATCCTGAAAGGTGATTTCGCAGCCACTGTGTGAAAGTACCTTTCAGACAGGAGTTGAAATTCTACCTCTTTTCTTCATGAGGTGGCGTAATAAGACGGTATGTTGTAAATGAGGTGTAAAAATATTGAAAACAATGATGTTATAAACCCGTATGAAATTTCGCCAACAACGGCTCATAACCCCCAAATGGCACCAGTGCACACAAAAACTTTCGGCATTGACAGATGCTTGTTTGTACAGGCTCCCCTCCCTCTGGAATTGTCTCCCTCTGCAACTTTGTAACTCCTCATCCTTCCTTCCTTTCTTTCAAGCAAAACATCCATCACGTACAGGTTCCCCTCTGCTCCTGCCCTGTTTCCTGCACACCCCAGTATCCTCTCTTCCTTTACCCTCCACCACCCCTATTCCCGGCAGCCTCCTCTTAATTCATACAATTATTAATATTAGTATTATGTTATGTGTACTACCATTTGTTTACACCTGTACCCCTGGGTCATAACTGGAAACATGCCTTGGCTCAGTGTGCCTATCCTGGTTACTAAGATTTTAAATAAATAAATAAAATAAACTGAATTGGATGTCTTTGGCCAATCGTTGTGATTATATCAGGTTAATCTAAAATTTTAAAGATAGATTGCCCTGTTTCCTTATCTAAAATGTTTTCTGTTTCATCAAGTCATGGTACAAGTTGTAGTGATAAGGAAATAATGTGACCTACTGGGAATTAAACCCAGGACCCCAGAATACTATTCCAAAGCTCTAACCACAGAGCTACAGGCTCATATGATTGGACTTGGGGTCCAATAGGATAAAACCTGATCCCTGGGTTCCTTCTTAGTTTTTCAGATAAATATTTTTTATAAGAAAAAAGAGGCAGGGAGAGAGAGACCTCACTCAGACCGAGTTCATCGGATTTGTTTCAAAGTTGCAAGGTACTCAACCCAATTAAATATCAGGCAAATCTTTCTTGTGAATATTCCTTGTAAGGAAACTCTTCTTCTTGTCCACTTTTTTTCATTTGTATCAAATACTCTCTACTGCTCCCAGTTCAATCTAAGTTAGGCTAAGGTTTCAAAACCCTTCATGGTTTCTTCTTCAGAGCTCATGGGCTTAACTAAAAATAAATATATAAACATATCAAAAAATTAACCTCACTTTCTCTGTGATTTATCTTGAAATTGTATTATAATTTTTATTTTTTGTAATTCTCAAAATGCATTAATACTAATGAGAAATTAGCTTGTTTGCATTATTTCTGTTTTAATTCTGCTCAGTGTTAATATGCAGGAGGAACTGACCTGCTTATTTTAAATATAGTAAACTCATTCAGTTCTTATTCCCTCTCACTGGCAAAATGTCTGTTTAAAAAAAAAAATATATATATATATATAATGCTTTTTCAGTCTATTTATATGCTTTTATATTTTTGTTTTTAATATACATTTCCAAAGGAGAACTTTCCTCTTTCGGATCAACACTGCATGCAGTTTCTCATTTTATGTTGTGGTGCCAAAATGTAAAATGACATGGGCATGCATCTTCAATGCGGGTTCTAGTAGCCCGACCCCCTCTCACCAGGCACAGAGAAGCCTTCAGTTTACATTTTGGCATCCTGCATAATGGCAATGTGATACAGCAGTAAACTTCAAACAGTTTGTCTCTGCACTGAAGGATTAGCAGAGCACATTTGCACGTGAGATACACTAGAAACTCCTTTTGGAGGTGAGTTCATAATAAAAAAATTGAGTCTCTAGACAATTAAAAAAAACAGAGAGATGAACATTGAAGTTGAAGTTGTGTTTTGGATGTTTTACAGAGAGCCTGCCACAAGATAAAATGAGAAACTGCACACTCTGTTGATTTGAAACAGTCACGTTTTCCTTTGGATTATTTGATAAACTTACATCAAAAACAAAAATACTAAAGCATATAAATAGACTGAAACGATATATATATATATATATATATATATATATATATATATATATATATTTATATTTATACACAGTATATGTATTTATGCAATAGGTGTTGGCACAAAGAACTGTTAAATAAATGTTTGTTTTCATGGGTGTTAAATCATAGAACCACCATTTATTTAACACCCTAATGTCAATCAATTATCATTTATTTAACACCCGGCCATCAATCATCCCTCTCCCTCTCCCTCTCCTGCCGGCACTACTTACAGATACTTTTTTATTTATTTGATATTCAGAAAGACCTTTGCGTCAGAGACTTATTTACAAAGGTTCCACATCATACATGAATTGTACAGGGAATGGGACATTAGCATACAGAAAAAAAAAGCACATTACATAGTAACATAAAATAACATGAAATATAAGATAAACAGGTTACATGGTTGTTACATAGTAGGCTAACAGAGAATTTCAGGTAATTTAGCACAGCCAGGTGTGAGGAGAAGGAAAGCGTCAGAGAGATTCAGAAAGAGGATACCCTTAGTTTCTGTTCCCTTCCCACTCCTGTCTAACATAAACTAAATTTGACTCTCCATTTCAAAGTTATGTAAGCAAAAGACACACAAAGCAAAAAGCAATTTCTTTTATTATTATTATTTTGCATGTAGGAGCCTGGTGTTCTCGTCCCCCACCCGCCTTCATCTCTCACTCTTTCACTGCTTGCTTCAACCACTTACTGATTTGCAGCTGCAGCAGTAAACGAACTAAAACACAAACCTATTTAACACATCGGTAATGTGATTTTTTTTTTTCCACTGTCAGAATTCCAACTGCAACATTGTCATCCTTCCACGTACCTCGTAAATTCCGTTGGAATCCTGTAGAACCAGCTTGTTCTCACTCCCAAGTCCTGCCACCTGTATCTCCATTCCACAATTTAATTTCCCATCCAATTTTCCCAATACAAAAAAAGTATCTTTATTTCAAAGTACTAAAACTTTGCCTGGTCTCTGACAGTCGAGCAGTCTGGTCGACCCATAGAGCTCACTCCGTGTAATCACTTTCTTACTTTGGAGATCTCCTCTCTTACTTGCAGCAACTACTCATACAGCAACTTTCTGGACCAGGAGTGGATAAAACAAAAACAAAACAAAAAACAGGAAGGTAGGATCAAGTACATATCAGCGTCTCCTCAAACCATTAAAAATAAAAAAAAAAAAAAAAAAGGCAAAGCAAGCAACAAAACACTGAAAAGAAACAGCAACCCAGCGCCTCTCTGTAACTCTCGATAAGCGAGAGATGTAACGCCATGTTTTCAGAAGTCTCCGGCCCTCCCACAAACTAAACCCAACCAATAAAAATGTGAGCTCCTCACCTCAACACATCGGCTCACTGTACAGGAATAGCGCTAACAGCCATAGCAACCAGCCCCAACCATGAAGACACAATAATCCTACCAGTTTTATACAAAATAAAACACAACACACAGTAAGAATACAAAAATCATCCCAAAAATTATTTTCCTATTGCATAAGTGAGATATGCAGTGAGAAACTTGTTAAATAAATGAGTTATGTGCACTCGAGCAGTTTGACCTCTGACGCTTCACTCATGGCTTACACCACTTGTGAGGTTACCTGAGGTCAAATTGCTCTTGTACACATAAATCATTTAAGTCACCCCCATTGCATATCCCAAAGATTATATATAAAAAATATAGGGGATACATGATGGGCAGGAGTGGAATATGGAAAATATTCTCACTCCTGCAGAGTGAGCTTTGTATTCTCACACTGCAGGAGTGACAATATTTTCCATATTCCACGATCTGCACATCATGTGTGCTATTTATACAATAGGGTAGGAGCTTCAGAAGTGTTATGTTTTTTTGCATCCTTTTCTGGTTTACTCTGTCTTTATTTTAGTGTGTGGTAACTGGGTAAGTTTTTAGAGATGACTTGGGATCATCAGGCACTTAAAGGAAAACTACACCCAAAACTTGAAAACATATATGTTGTGCAGAGTGTTTTAATTTGTATGTGAAGTTCTAGTGTTTCCTTCCCTCTGACTGGTATTAGGAGTTTTTCCCCAAATTAGTCTGCTAGCTTTATGCTAGTTTTACGACCCCTGGGGATCTTCATACCTGATAGCTTAATTGTATTTCTGGTTCCCACAGTGCATCTTGTCTCATGTGACTGTGATGTAAGAGAGACCCAACATTCAGCACACACATGCCAAACAAACTAAATATCTTGGAAGCTTTACTAGCTGCACAAAAATTACCAGCAACAAAGTTTTTCAGAACAGTAAAACCTTTAGGATGAGGGTGGTCACCAAGCTGAATTCTACAGATTTTAAAGTATAGCCATCTGTATTGTTGTGAACTGATTGTAATGCAATGCTTTCTGCTGGATTTATGGGCTCTGCTACATCACCATCTCATGAAACAAGGTGCATTGTAGGACAAAGAAATACAGCAAAGCTATTTGATATGGAGATCTCCAGAGGTCGTAAAACTACTCTAAAGCTAGCAGGCTAATTTAGGAAAAACTCCTAATACCAGTCAGAGGGAAGGAAACACTAGAACTTCACATAGAAATTAAAACACTCTGCACAACATATATTTTTTCAAGTTTTGGGTGTAGTTTTCCTTTAAGTGACTTGTTCTGAGTCGCACTGTGGAAGTAGAGAATCAAACCCAGGTTTGGTGTGCTGGCTATACTGAGAGCACTGTGTGTGTGTGTGTGTGTGTGTGTGTGTGTGTGTGTGTGTGTGTGTGTGTGTGTGTGTGTAAGTGTTTCTGAATGGGCTAGGAGTGTTACAAACACTAGGAGAAACAGGTGAATGTGTTTGGCAGTGCTAATTGAGTTAGTGTCGGCAAGCAGTGAGAAACAGTGTGAGGCACTACGATTTAGAATACAGGTTTTCTTCAAAATGACTGTAGCATAGTCATGGGCTGGGAGTTTTACACACACTATGGGAAAGAGCTGAATGTCCTTTGCAGTGTTAATTGAGTCACTTGCAAGTACTGTAGCAGTGATAAACAGAAACTGTGAGGCACTGTTATTTAGAATGCAAACTTTCTTGAAAATGACAGTAACATAGTAATGGGTTGGGAGTTTTTCACACACTATTGGAAACAGCTGAATGTCCTTTGTAGTGTTAATTGAGTTACTTGCAAGTAGCAGTGAGAAACATATTTGTGGAGAAGTTCAGTTTAGTATGCAGGCTGGAGTGAGTGAGTGATATCAGCAGAGTAGGTATATTTGTAAGTTATTTTATTTTAACTGGTGATGTCATCGTAAGTTCACTGCAGTGGAAATAACTGGTTATCCCACTCATATTGCTCACACCCATTGTATATGTGTGTGTGTATATGTATGTATGTATATGTGTGTGTGTTTGTGTGTGTATGTGTGTGTGTGTGTGTGTGTGTGTATGTATGTGTTGTATGTGTATGTATGTGTGTGTGTGTGTGTGTGTATATATATATATATATATATATATATATATATATATATATATATATATATATATATATATATATATATAGATATATATATATATTCTCTTTCAAAACAGAATTTTCCTGGCCTTGTAGCATAACAAGAACTCGTAGCTTCTATAACTGGAGAGGCAAGGGAGCAATTCTCTTTCCTCTCAAGGGGTTAAGCTGAACCCATTTACAGTACTAAGAGACAGCCTTCTCTCAGATTTCTGTGTAAAATCCTGTTGGGGAAGTGAAGGCCTATAGGTGAATTTTCAGGGAACAGTGAACTGTGAGGTAAGGATTTAGACTAGTATGGATTAGCCATTCTTTCTTACAGTTTTTTCCGTATAAAATCCTTTGATTTCTTTTGTGTGTCATGTATTTCCTCATTTAGTATATGTGTATCTTGTAAATTCTGTAAGTATCAAATATGAGCTGTGTTTTAGAAAAGAACAGAGAATTTATTTTATTGGCAAACTCTGTGGTTGTGTCTTTAAGAGCATGTACCAGGTGACAGTAAAATGAGACTGATTCTACTACTGAAGCATGCTGTGCAGTGCTGTCTTCTGTCTGGAGGTTTTACACTGTGTGAGGAAAGCCCTAAAGACAGTTGCTGGAGGAAAAGCCCAGAGGTATATATTTGCAGCAGGCTGGTAGTAGCAGCATTGACTTGTCAGCCAGATGCACAGTGGCAGTGTAATACAGAGAACTGCACTCTCCTTGGAAGCTGACATAGCTAGTGATAGGTAGGCAATTTATCCCTCCAGGGTGTGAGTATACTGGAGGATTTACCACACCAGTCATGTTAAGCCCTCCAGTATACCCACACCCTGCAGAAATAAATTGCTGTTATACAATGTCAAATGTTGTTTATTTAATGTGTTTTTTTTTTTTTTTTTTTACATCACTGAGGTCGTACAGTTCGAAAAAGAGGATCTCATTTTTTTTAAATTTACCGCGGTGTCTTAGCGAAGCGGCGACAGGAAAAATGGCGGCAGTTTCGTTTGAAGTGAAAGTATCATATTGATACATTGATTGGCATGAGATAAAGTTGTCTGGTAGCTTTTCCAGTGGGTACACTGGAGGATTTACAACACTGGGAAAGGTACCAGCCAACCAATCAGGTTGCAGGATTTGACATTCAATTTACCACATTATATAATCCCCTTTATACCGCATGACCATTATTTATGTGACAGCACTAGTGACCAGTCTGACAAAAGATGATAGGTTGTTATTAGTTATTTGTGATGTCACAGTCACTAAGGTCACAGTGCTGATGAGGTATGACGAGGACTAGTTCTAGATATGTCTGCTTCCCAGTAGTGTAATGTTCCACACATCACACCTCGTACTTTTGGTAGAAAATCTTTTAATTAGCGGGGGGGGGGGTATTCCAAATGGGAAAAAAAAAAAAGGTCAACCTCTCTGTTAATATTCATTTCAAGTAGTGAGCCATCTCTTTAAGATGCACTTTTGCACCTCTGTTGCATAGCATATGTGGAGCCTGCCGTTCAGCATGATGGCAGCAACATAAAAAAACAGAACTTTTAAATGGAGTGTTTTGAAAAGTATCAGACTTAAAAATAAAATGTATTTGTCTTGAAATTTTGCAGACTGGGGCAGGTGAAAGGGACACCTCATGCACAATTGTTTAAAGTTATCCACAATTTTAATGTTGTCTTTTTTTTTTTTTGCTCTAGTTTTGGACAGTCCTCAATATTTTTGCTAGGTGGGCTGAAGAGGGAAGACACACCCACTGCCATGTTCATGCACAGTGGTGACATCATGGTGATGTCTGGGTTCAGCCGGCTTCTCTACCATGCTGTGCCCCGGATTATCCCCAATCCTGAAGGACGTTCCCTGCCTCACTGTTTTGATCCAGCAGCTCCCTCAGATGATGTTACTCCAGACTCTATTGCTCCATGGTGTGATGAAAATGACTGGGAAATCTGTGCCAGTTATTTAAAGAGCTCTCGAATAAATATGACTGTGAGGCAGGTTCTAGCAGCCGGGCAGGCATTCCCCAATGACAGTGCTGACCATAGAACTGATGTAGCACAGCAAGGCTCTTACCATATAGAGGATGTGAACAAGGAAGATTGTGATGCTAAACGGAAGAAAACCAGCAAAAGCACAGAAGGTCGCACACAGTGAAATCACTACTGGCATTAGTTGTTTTGACATTCTGCCAGCCAGATGTTTTAAACCACTAACCCTAGGACTCCTGCACAGACCTACTTTAGGGGTCTAAGGCACTGTTCAGTAATCATAGACTTTAAAACTCTGATGTTATTGATTATGTAAGCAAAAAGCATGACAGGGTGTTTAATTCTAGGCAGACTTCTCACACCTAGGATGTGGTATTAGGCATGAAGCACAGCGGAGTGCCTTTTGTTACTACTAAGGTGCATACTAAGGTTATAGGAGCAGAGAAAACCGGTAAGCCCATAAGTGCTCCTCTCGTTTCACCTGTAATAAGAGGGCATTACCTTATAAAATTAATGAATCCAATGTATTTTTGAAGTCCTGTTTGTTCTTACTGATTACAATTTCCAAAGGGAGCTACTGTCCTCTGAGTATAAAGTGCCTTCCTTCGGTTGGTATTAACTTTTGTGGGTCTAATTTGTAGCGGATGGACTCTAGTACCCTGTATGCCATTCTTAAATTCAAATCCTAACTTGCTGAATAGTCTTCTTGCATAATATTGTGACAGCAGCAGATCACCTCATAGTCTCCTAGTCTCTAAGAATATCAGATTCAGTTTTGTTAGCCAATCGCTGTAGCTCAGATGTTTAATATTATAGATCATCTTTGTGGCCAGTCTTTGAATCCTCTTGATTACAGATATCATCCTTATTTACTGTGCCCCACACAGGGCTCCCATAATCTAGAATGGGCCTGACATAGGTTCTGTATAGTGGCATGATAACCTTCTCATTTCTACTCCTGAAGTGCCTTTTGATGGTCCATAATAATTTTTTAGCTTTTGCAACCTGAGTTGCACAGTGGGATTTAGAAGTGAATTTACTTTTTATTGTTACTCCCAGGTCCCTCTCCTCAACTGATTCCTAATTATTGACCCCCAACAAATATTGTGCTTTTGGTGCTGGTTCCTAAAATGTATGACATGTTTGTCTCTTTTGAATTGCATGCCCTCTCATTGGCCCAGCTAAGAATTTGGTCCAGGTCAGCTTGTATTGAGACCCTGTCTTCAGCTGAATTTTTCACTCCTGCAGATTTCGTGTCATCTGCCTTCTTGCTAGTCCAGTTAGCTACGTACACTACCAGTCAAAAGTTTTAGAACACCCCCATTTTTCCAGTTTTTATTGAAATTTACGCAGGTTAATGTCTCAATGTACTCTGAAATTAAAGCATAGAACAAATAAACAATTGGAGATGATAAAGAAATCAAAGAATCATTTTGTTTAACAAAATTTAATCTAAATTTTTGACTCATCAACGTAGCCACCTTTTGCAGATATACTGTAACCGCCGAACACACTCTTGGCATTCTTCCTACAATGGACATCAAATATTGTTCGGGAAGTTCTTCCCAACACTGTTGCAGAAGTTTCCACAAATGTGTTGCACTTGTAGGTTGCTTTGCTTTCACCCTTCTGTCCAGTTCATCCCAAACCAGCTAGATGGGGTTTAAGTCTGGAGACTGTGCTGGCCATTCCATGATTTGAAGCCTACCGTCTTGTTCTTTTCCTCAAAGGTAGTTCTGACATAGCCTGGAGGTATGTTTTGGGTCATTATCTTGCTGTGGGATGAACCCTGACCAACTAGGCGTGACCAGAGGGTATTGCATGGGCGCTGCAAATGCTGTGGTAGCCCTTTTGGTTCAGGGTGCCAGTCACTCTGTGCTGTTGTCCTGTGACGCCTATTACGCAAGCTGTTGACTCTCAGAAACTTGTCTTCTGATTCTGTTGTGGCTTTGGGTCTGCCAGACCTCTTCCTGTCAGAGTTTCCTCCAGTTTCCAAGTGCCTTTTGATGGTGTAGGAAACTGTACTCACTGACACCTTGGCTTTCTTTGCAATTTCTCTACAGCAGTTTTTGCTAACCTAAACTTTTTTTCTAGGGACATGGATATGTTGTTCAGCTACACTGTCTGGCAGGTTCCTTGCCGCTTTAAATCTTGCCGGAAGGTCTTCAAGCTGGCTCCTCTCACCCACCTGGGTGGTAAAACTCTCGGCTCCGCACCATGACACCAGATCTTCCTTACCGCTTGGAAGCTCAGGTTCCCTCCTTTACGCTCTGCGTATAAGACTGGTTCCTAATTCTTCGGAAGTTCAAAATCAAAAAGGTTTTGCTAAAAAGACTTCGGTCTTCTTTCCCTCGCGGCTGCGATGGACAAATCGACTCCCGGGTTCCGGAGGTGCCCTTGCGGGCAGAAAGACCATCTGGGGCGGATCCGCACTCCGCGTCGTCTACTGTGGGCGCTTGAGCACGACCGCGAGCCTCGACTTGTGCTCTTCCTTTCGACCTCGTCTTTGAGAGAACCGTGCTGCCCGATTACAACTAGGGCGCCAGAGAAAGAATTCCTCCAGTTAAATCTAAAGAGGCCGGTTGGCGGTGTCAGCGGCGGCTAGAGCTCCGCTCGAGCAGATGATCGCTACTGAAGAGGAAGCGTGGGCGCTTCTACCTCGACATGACATTTGTCCCGCCTCTCTTGGTGCCTCGTACTCTGCTTCCTTTAAGGAGCTCTGTCTGACCCTCTCTACTAAAGGTGAGGGTCCAACTTTTTCTGGGCCTTTTTCCAGGTCCAAAGAGCAAAAGTAAGTCTCTCCGTCAACGCTCTTGGGGCCGGAAAGATCCCCTCCCTTTTGTCGACGAGTCGATTCGGTCGCTCCTCAGCTCGGCCACTGGCTTCACGGTGTCCCAGCCAGGCCAGTTGACCGAGACTCGCCGGCGCTGTCGAGATTTTTCTCGATCCGTTAGACGGGTTGTCGGCTGGAGAAGCTGAGAATCCCCTCTTCCCGGTTCCCCCAGTGGGAGTTGAGGATCCCGTCGGCTTGTCCGTGCCTCCGGTTCCGGAGCCTTCGGTGGAATCACCCGAGCCGAGGGGAGTGCCGATTCCCGACACTTCCCCTCGCCGTCCTCGGCCTAGCCGAGACTCTCTGTCTCGGTCTCGGACATCCTCGCGGTCCAGCCGTTCCCGCCGTCATAGGCGGTCTTGGTCTCGGCACCGCGGCAAGCGGCGCCGCCGCTCTTCCTCCTCCTCCTCGGACGAGGGGAGGCTTCGGCGCAAGTTGCGTCGGAGTATGAGGAACTCATGTAGCAGCAACTCTTTGACCGGGAATAAGCCGACCCAGTCGTCTTCCCGGCCATTAAGTGGCTGTCACGGAGCCAGCGAAACAACCTTTGTTGTAGCCGAGGCCTGTTCGGGCAGTTGTTCAGCCAATTCCAGCTGCCCACCGATTCTGGTGGAACCTCCGCCTCCACAGCCGTTAGTTGGGGCTCCGACCAAAAATTCTCGGTCGGCTAAGGGTTTTGCCCATAGGCTGTCTGTCACCTTCACTCCGATAAACCTCGGCAGGTGGAGGGTGGCTCAGGCCCGAGGCAGCTCTTTGAGGACTCTTCCAAGTCCGAGGATGATTCCTCCCTTTTCTCCAAGCGCATGGACTTGGAGTCCTCGGGAGGACAGTCAGTGGACGATAGCCCTACGTCCTTCTTAGGTTGCTTGGCTCATCTCGGAGTACACGGGATGAAGCTCGACTCGTTCTAAGCAGGCCAGGTATCCTCACGGAGATTCTGGACCAAGGGATTCTCCTCGGGAGGCCTTTCCGGTGGCGAGGCCATAGTGGGTCCGGCCTTGGAGCTTTGGCAGCGCCCTGCTTCCTGCCCTCGCCTTGGCCAGATTGGCCAGGAAGTATGCGGTCCCCTACTGGTTCCCTGTCGGTTTTGGAACACCCCTCTGCCGAGGGTTGGTTACCGACAGCGTTTCGATGTGCCGGAGCACCAGGGATTGACAAACCTCCGACAAGGAATCCAAGAAATTGGATTATGCCAGGCGAAAAGTCTATGCTGTGTCTCTCTCGGCCGTCCAGGCCAGTTCGGCCGTCCTCAGGGCACATTTTCTCATGCCCTGTTGGGCTCCTGGATGAGGTTATCCCTCATCTTCCCGCGGATCTGCAGACTGCGGTCAGGCAGGTGCCGGACCAGGGCAGGGCAGTGGCCAAACAACAGCTCCAGACTGCTTTAGACATCGGGGACTCATGTGCCAGGTCGGTGGCGGCCGCAGTGGCCATGCGTCGTCGGGCCTGGCTGAGGATATCCACCTTTACCTCTGATACCCAGCACAAGTTGGCGGATGTTCCCTTTTTGGGGACTGACCTGTTCGGCCCTGGGGTGGAAGGTCACCTGCAGAGGATCGAGAAGTCCAATGCTACCTTGGACTCGGTCTCTTCCGCTCAGAAGGACAAGGCTGAAGCCACAGCCTAAGCCCTTCAGTCCTTCTGCGCCCGTGTGCCAGCCCAGCAGCGTCAGGGCCAGCAGGCTCAAGCTTGGCATCCCAAATCCAAGCCGTCGGCTTCCTCCAACAGGAAGCAGGGAGGAAAAGGCCCAGGAGGTCCCTCGGCCGGTCCCTCCTCCAAGCCTGCCCAGTGACGGGCTGAGGGGTGTCACCCCCATCCCCGTCACCTTACCCCTGGTTCCCCCCATGGGGGGACGGCTCCGACACTTCCTTTCCGCCTGGTCCGCTGTTACCACGGACAGGTGGGTTCTGGCGGTGGTGGGAAAAGGCCTGCCTCTAGAATTCGAGCAGGCCCCGCCCTTCAGAGCCGGGGGGCCTCGGGGTCCGCAGCCTCACTGGCGGCTCGTCAAGCCGACATCGCTCTCTTCCTCCAAAAGGAGGTGATCAGGGAGGTAGAGGACCCCCCCTCAGACCTGGGGTTCATGTCCAGGTATTTCCTGGTTCTGAAACGGACGGGGGGGCTGGCACCCCATTCTCGACCTGCACGACCTGAACAAGTTCCTAAGGTCTCGAACCTTCAGGATGGTCACTCTGGCGCAGATAATACCATCTCTGGAACACGGTGTGTGGTTCTGCTCTCTGGACCTACAGGACGCGTTCTTTCACGTCCCTATCCGTCCGTTTCATCGGAGATTCCTTCGCTTTCGAGCGGAGGGATCCCTCTTCGAGTTCCAAGCCATGCCCTTCGGCTTATCTCCAGCTCCCAGGGTCTTCACCAAATGCATGGCAGTGGTGACAGCATTCCTGCGGCGCCGAGGGGTCCGGGTGTACCCTTACCTGGACGATTGGCTGATAGCAGCCCCCTCCAGACAGGAGGTGGAATGGTCCAGAGATCTGGCCCTCCAGGTCTGCTCTCAAGTCGGCCTTCTCATCAACGAGTCCAAGTCGGAACTCGAGCCAAAGCAGGTGATCCTGTTCATCAGGGCAGAGCTCGACTCTCTTCGAGCCAGAGCACGACTCCCAGCGGACAGGGCCGAGGTTCTTGCCTCCTTTGCCCAGTCATTTCTGGTTGGGCAATCGCGCCCTGCCCGGGACTTCCTGCGCCTCCTGGGTCTCATGGCGGCCTGTACCAGCGTGGTCCGTTGGGCACGCTGGCACATGCGCCCCCTTCAGTGGGGACTGGCCAGCCAGTGGTCACGCGCTGCGATCCATTGGACCAGCTAGTGATAGTGACCCAGGATGTGGAGCGCTCTCCAGTGGTGGACCGTTCCATTTCATCTGCAGGAGGGCATCCGTTTGTCCGCTTCAAGCGGCCCGGTCTCTCTATCGACCGATGCCTCTCTGATGGGTTGGGTGCCCATCTGGGGAACACAGTGCCGGCCTCTGGTCCCCAGGAGTCGATGCCACATCAACCTGCTGGAGCTCGGCGGTCCGCCTAGCTCTCCGCCTTTGCTCCATTTCTCCAGGGTCAAGTGGTCCGAGGTCCAGACGGACAATACCCGACCATGTACTACCTGAACCCGCCAGAGGCGGACGCGCTCCATGCTTCTGTGCAGGAAGCTCTCCGCATTTGGTCACTCGTGCGCAGCCTGGAGCGGATCTCCTAGCCATTCATGTGGCAGGGCCTCCAACACCCTGGCCCGATGCCCTGAGCGGGATGGGGGCTGCATCTCACAGTGGTCTCTCCTGCCGGAGGTAGTACAAGATCTGTTCTCCCACTGGGGCACACCTCAGGTGGATCTGTTTGCCTCCAGGGAGAACGCGAAGCTGAGGCTGTTTCATGCCTGCCTCCCTCAGCAGGGCTCACTGCAGGGGGATGCCTTCTCGAGGCTCTGGACCATGGGCCTCTTTTACGCCTTTCCCCCATTTCCCTTGATTCACAAGGTGCTTCTCAAGGCAAGGAGGGACAAGGCGCAGGTGATTCTGATAGCCCCAGACTGGCCCCGCCAGTTCTGGTACCCAGATCTCCTCAGCCTCAGCTCCAAGCTCCCGAGGCAGCTTCCAGCTCGCCCGGACCTGCTCTCAGTTAGTCAGGGGAAGGTGTTCCATCCGGACCTTCAATCCCTGCACCTGATGGCCTGGTTCCTGAGCGGCTAGAGTTCCAGGCCTTGGGTCTTTCCGACGAGGTCCTCAATGTTGTTGAGGCATCCCGTAAGGAGTCGACCAGAAAATGCTATGCCTTCAAATGGAAGATTTTCCATTTGGTGTCAGGGTAAGGGCTTGGACCCTTCCTCCTGTTCTGTGGCAAGCATTTTGTACTATTTATGGTCCCTTTCTAGTCAAGGGCTTAGGTCGACGACCCTAAAGGTGCACCTGGCAGCCATCTCTGCTTACCGGGCGCGGGCCCGGGAGCAGTCGGTGGCGCAGGAGAAGGTGGTCTGGCACTTTTTCAAAGGCCTTGATCACATTTCCCCTCCGGTGCGAGATCCTCCACCTCCGTGGGATTTACTGCTGGTACTGGCAAAGCTCATGGGCAAGCCATTCCAACCAATGCACAGGTGTGAACTCTCTCACCTGTCGTGGAAGACCGCCTTCTTGGTGGCTATCACGTCAGCCAGAAGGATGGGAGAACTCCAGGCGCTCTGCATTGAGTCTCCTTACCTGGTCTTCCACAGGGACAAGGTTGTCCTGCCCCACCGAAATTCCTTCCGAAGGTGGTGTCGAGTTTCACCTTAACCAGGTGTTGACTCTGCCGGTGTTCTACCCCAGTCACACCTCGGAGGCCGAATACAGGCTCCATACTTGGACCCTAGAAGGGCGCTCGCTTATTATAAGGAGCGCACGGCTGAAATTCGGGGAGAGGTTCGCCAGCTGTTTGTCACCTACGCTGAAGCCGCACCTGGCAGACCTGCAGCCAAGCGGACGATAGGCAGGTGGGTCACCTCCTGCATAGATCTCTGCTATAAGTTGGCGGGCATGGAGCCTCCCAGAGGGATAAGAGCTCATTCTGCCCGCCATACTGCTGCATCGGTGGCTGCTTCCAGGGACGTCCCTATCCAGGAAATCTGCAGGGCTGCTACCTGGAAGTCAGCACACACCTTTATTACCCATTACCATATCGACTTTGAGTCACGCCGGGATGCTGGTTTTGGGGCCTCGGTTCTCCAGTCTCTATTTCCTAAGTAGGGGGTGTGCATCTTGCTTCCCTCCTCCCGGAGAACTGCTAGGAGTCTGCCAGACAGTGTGGATGAACAACATATCCATGTCCCTAGAAATACAGGTTACTCACCTGTAACAGGAGTTCTAGGAATGGTATATGTTGTTCATCCACACGACCCACCCGACCTCCCCGGCTTCGACGCACAACCTGAGCTTCCAGCGGGCCAGATCTGGCATCATGGGGCGGAGCCGAGTTTTACCACCCGGGTGGGTGGGAGGAGCCAGCTTGAAGACCTTCCGGCAAGATTTAAAGCGGCAAGGAACCTGCCAGACAGTGTGGATGAACAACATATACCATTCCTAGAACTCCTGTTACAGGTGAGTGAGTAACCTGTATTTTTAACCTCTAGCAGTTTACTGCTTACCTTTGTACCATTTCAGGTTATTCACTGGACTTGAATTGCTTAAATTTCAATAAAAACTGGAAAAATGGGGGTGTTCTAAAACTTTTGACCGGTAGTGTACGTGCCCATATCAGATATAAAGACCTGGAAGAGTACTGGCCCAAAATGGAACCCTGTGGCACCCCACTAGTCACTGCTTTGGATGTGGAATAAAAACCATTTATGCAGTCATTTAATATAGAAACAGAATTTGACAGCAGATAGACTGCTTGGCCTACCCAGTCTGCCCATTTGTTCACTGCCTGTCACCACAGACCCTACTTGATCTACGGCTCCCTCCCACCCCCCTTTGCTTTACACCAAGGTTTCCCTATGCCTGTCCTGTGCATTCTTGAATTCCACCACTGTTTGCACCCCACCACCGCTGCTGAAAGACTGTTCTAGTTATCCACCTAGGTTCTAGGTATCCACCACTCTTTCAGTGAAGAAGTACTTCCTCACATCTCTTTTCCATTTACCCCTTTCCACTTCATTGCATGTCTCCTCCTTCTCGTGCATCTTTTCTTCTGAAAAATACTCCCCTCCTGTACCTTATTTACTCCCATGAGGTATTTGTAAGTCTCTATCATATCCTCCCCCCTCCCTTCTGTCTTCCAGGGTGTACATATTGAGGTCCTTCAGTCTCTCCCCATAGGGCTTCTGATGCAGACCCTGCACCATTTTAGTTGCCCTCCTCTGGACCACCTCTACTTTGTCCTTATGGAGATGTGGTCTTCAGAACTGGACACAGTACTATTGGTGGGGTCTTGCCAGCGATCTGTACAGAGGCACAGCACCACCTTCCCTTTCCTGCTGGTGATACCTCTCCCTATGCACCCCAGCATCCCACTGGCCCTACTAACTGCCTTGTTGCACTGCCTCCCCACTTTAAGGTTATCAGATATGATTACTCCCAGGTTCTTTCCTGTTTGGTGACCATCAGTACCTCTTCTCTCATTTTGTACCCCACTTCTGGGTTTCTGTGCCCTAATGATTCTGCAGTTTTTTTGCATTGTAACCCAGCTGCCGTGCCCTTGACCACTCCTCGAGTTTTCTCAGGAGTCTGCACATTTTTTCCCCCTCATCTGCAGTGTCCACCATATTGCATATTTTGGTGTCATCCACAAAGAGGCAGACCTTCCCTTCCAGCTCCTCTGCAATGTCACTTACAAAGACATTAAAGAAGACTAGTCCCAGTACTGAGCCATTGGGCACTCACTGGTCACTCTGCCTTCCCCAGAGTGAACTACGTTTACCACCTTAGGACCCACCCCTAAGCTGCCAAGTTTTCTTATGCGTCTCCCATGTGGAACAGTGTCGAAAGCCTTACTGAAATCTAAGCAGGCCATGTCCACTGTCCCACCCTTATTTATTTCCGTGGTCACCCAGTCAAAGAACTCTATCAGATTAGTCTGACACGACCTCCCTCCGTGAATCCATGCTGCCTCTGTTCTTGTAACCCGCTGGATTCAAGATGCTTCACAATCCTTTCCTTTAGCAGTCACTCCATGAACTTCCCAACCACTGATGTTAGGCTGCCAGCCTTCTCCCTGTTACCACCATTATGAAACAGGGCTACATCTGCACCTTACTACACCTTAGAAGTGCAATTATTGGTAATAATTTCATATTCCAGAAGCGTCTTAGTTTGCTTATAAAAAAAAGTGCACATGTGCATATATTGTTAACATATTTTTTTAACTCTATTTTTGCACCAGCCAGTGGGCAGGGGGATGTACCTGCCTATCAGCCCCTGGACACGCCATCCTGGCATCCCCCGCGAGGCAGCCTGGACTGGGTGGCCTGTAGCTTTGACCCTATGGCAGGGCTTATCCGGGAGGATGGGGGTAGGACTGAAATCTACCAGAGGCCTCAACCGAGGCTTGCGCCTGGGGCATTATTCGGGAGGTGGTCCATGGGCATCATAGAGTTCTGCAACCAGGGGTTTTCTGCATGGTTGCCCCAGGAGTCACAGACGTGCAGAGACATCAGCGTGGAGCGGGCGTGCGCCCACACTGGCTCCACAGATGTCCACCGTTGTCTCCACTGTTGTTCCTGGCTACTAGACACCCGGTCTCTGCTGGGTGTGACTAGTATGTCGGGAAACCCTATAAATAGCTAAATGACAGTGATAGCGCTGGGCCAGGTGTTCAGAGCATTTGCCCGCACAGTTAGGTTGTCCCTTGAAATAGGTATTGCCAACAAATAGCAGCCCAGAGTCTCCAGGGACATCACCAGGCTGGATCACTAGTGTATGTTCTGATGCTGTCCCTCCCTAGAATTCTCAACAGGCCATTTTCTGTCAAAGAGAGTGTATAAAATTTGCAGGAACAACCGAATTCCACATGCAAATATTTTGCATATTTAGCCCTGTGTAGCTACATGGTTAAAATTATGTTTACGATTGTATTTTAATTGTTTAGTGTATTTTTTTTTACACTTCCATATCATTGTCCATTTTAATAGTTTACGTAAACTAGAATTTATTCTTTGTGTTTTTCAAAAAACATATTACTGTCCATAGTTTTCCTAGTTGCTCTCTTTTTGACATCCCAATCACAGTTGCCATGGAAAGGAATGTGAAGTCATATATAAGTATGCTATTGGGTCAGAAACTCAAACAAATTTTTCTTTTTCTCTTTTTTTTTTTTTTTTTTTATTCAAGTTTATTTAAAAGCTTGGGTACAGCTTGTATAGCAATATCGACCATACAGGTAAAGAATATATAGCAACCTATTAGACCTCATTGTATACATTGTGCAGCAGTAGAGTGATAAGCAGGCTCTTGCATGCCATTTATTTTATTTTTATTTTTTATACTTGTAAGTTGATGAGCAATTTTGCCCGTTTTCACAAGCGACTGTTTTTTTTTTTTTTAAAAAGCCGTATAACATGAATACGATACAGTACAGACCCCCAAAAACACTGTATAAAAATTATGTCAATACTAATGAAACAAACAACAAACACTAAGTGCATGTACATTCATTCCTTAATAACAACCAGTGTTTAAGTTTAATATTGAATGGTCTAATATTTGTGCAATTGGCAATTTCATTGGGTATAGAGTTATAAAATCTAGATGCCCTATATAACACTGACTTTTGCCCAATCACTTTAAAAAAAAAAAAAAAAAAAAAAATAATTTGTACACACACTTACTCTGGGATCTAATCCCTTGTGAATTCATAGCTCTGAGAAACAATGATAGGACTGTCTGAGGTAAATGACCTAATGTTCCTTTATGTAACATGGTACCCATCTTTAAATTGACTTTATATTTAAGTGCTAAACAACCAGCATCCTTTAACAATTTACAGTGATGGGTCCTATTTGGCAAATTAGTCATAAATCTTAGAGCACTGTTATATGCAACTTTTAACTTATCAAACATTTTGTTGCTAGTGGCTGAATACACACTCAACACTAAATAAAAAACTGTGTGCTAATAGCCTGTGAAACTCAGGGACAAGATAGATTTGTACACTAAACAAAAGCTCTAATCTTTGATGAACCAATTTGATAACATTTTTGACATGAAGTTCAAAGGATAGGTTATTGTCCAAAATAATCCCCAAATATTTAAAACTGTCAACTACTTTAGTAGGTTCTCCTTTTAATTCTACTATCGAGGGATTCAGTTCTCTTTTCTTACGTGGTCCAGAAAAGACCATGGCCTTTGTTTTTTTTTAGTGTTTAACACCATCCGCCTTGACAGAAGCCATTCCTGAAAATAATTGAAATCACTTTGCACCGTCCTCGGAGCATCCTTGGACTGTGTCGCAACATTAAAAATGACGGCATCATCTGCATATAGGATTGTCTCCGATCCTTTACAAGTAAGGGGGACAGAATTCATAAATAATGAAAAAAAGACAAGGGCCCAAAATTGAGCCCTGTGGCATCCCACATTTAATCTGCAGAGAATCTGAGATGCTTTTTACGATTTTTTGTTCTGTGCCTTCTGTTACCTAAATAGTTATCAAACCACTCTATAACATCATTCGAAAAATTTTATTCCAAAGAGTCTCACGAAAGCCGCAGATCTACAAAGTGAAGGAAGCTTGGTGAGATCCTAAATACTGCTGCGACAGAGTGCCCTTATCAGAGGCACTCCGCACGCAACTTGTGAACCTCACCAAGGCTGTCTTTGTGTTATGCTTTGATCTAAAACCATGTTGCGAACTTGTCATTAAATCATATTTTTCCAAATAATCAATTATGTGATCGAAAATAATCCTCTCCAGAATTTTTGATAAAGGAGCCAGTAATGAAACTGGGCAGTAGTTGGAAACACATTCCCTATTGCCAGATTTAAATATGGGCCTTATAGTTGCAAATTTCTAATCTTTGGGGAAAAACCCAATTGCACAAAGAGTAATTAAATAATAAATCAGGACCAATATAAGGACGAGGGTCATATTTTAAAACATAGTCTCTAACTAAATCAGGTGTGACAATCCGAAAATAGAATTTAGCGTGATTAATATTACTGTTTCTAAGGGGGTAAACAACTGGACTTGTTATGTTGAAATTGGTCCCAAAACTTTCTAAATCACCAAAATAATTATTAAACATCCCAGCCACAGTAGAGGGATCACTAATCGGATTGTTTCTATCAAGCAATGAAATACTACCTTCATTTGATTTCCTCCCTAATAGGCAGCTTAACATTTCCCAGGTTTTTTGGGGGATCCCCAAGGGAATTAAACTGTTCAGAGATATAAAAAAAAAAAAAAAAAAAAATTTTTTAGCCTTTCTAACTTCAGTTTTACACTTATTTTGTAGGGATTTGTAATTCTGTAATGTAACTGAATCCCTGTCCACCTTGTATTTTTTTCACATTCTATCTCTGTCTCATCAGTTCCAAGTGATCAGAAGTAACCCATATGTTTTTATTTGCCCTAATACTCATTTTCTTTTTTGGGGCAATTTTAACTATTACTTGAGTGAACAGCCTACCAAATTTGTCAGATATACCATCAATATCATTGAGTCTCCAAACCGGTCCAGTTAATTTTCTCTACAGGCCTCATTCATTATCTGAGTATTAACTCTTTTTATGTTTGCTTGCGCGCATGCGCAAGAAACATATTGCGGCAGCTTGCTTCAGTAGCGAGTTATGGAGGCGCAGCAGTGTTTATTGCCAATGCCAGGAGCCCATTTGGGGGCTGGTCTGTGTGGTACCAATAGAAAATCACGCTGTCCATGACAGCAGCACTGTAGCTTGCCACAACCTTGAAAGAAACTGGCCGCTGCAATCAGGGAGCACCCCATCATTAAACAATCAGCTGTGTTTGCGGGGCGGTCCCTGACTGCAGCAGCCAATTACAGCTGCGTTGTCTGGTGTCCCATTTGAGAGAATCATGGCAGCGGCTTCTATATCGGCCTTTCACAGTCCCCACGAAAAGCCGACAGACAGCTGCCGCCTCTCCCAGTCCATGTGAAAGCTGACAAGAGTGCCTAATCCCCCTGTTGGCATGCCCCCTCTCAAGTTCATTTGCTGATGGGGTAGCCCAATCCCCATTGGCATGATGTGGCCCTCCCCATTTGTTGTGTGCCGAGGGGGTGCCCAATCCTCCTCGGCTCATGCACACTAACCCCCCCCAACACACTGTATGGCCAATGGGGGTGCCCAGTCCCATTAGCTCCAGTCCCACCCCCAACAAACACCCAGGTAGCACACTGGGAGCCCACCCCAGTGTGCTCATGCGCTCCCCACCCACAGCACACTCTATGGCCAACAGGGGTGCCTAATTCCCATCGGCTCCACTCCCCCCTCCAACAGACATCAAGGTGGCATGATGGGAGCCCACCCCAGCGAGCCAAAAGCATCCCACAACGTATTTTTAAAAAAATTCCTGTTAAAAAAAAAAAAAAAGAAAATTGTCCCTCGTTGAGTCCCTTGTCCCCTCCCCCGACCTGCACACACCCTCTGCACACATCACCTCACCATACCCTCCCCTCACCCCATACTTACCTCCAGAGCCCGGCGCAACAATCTTCGGTGGACCGGGAGCACGTCTGCACTCTTCAAAGTCGACCGCGAACTGAAGAAATGGCGGTAAGTTGTATAATGGCATAATGGATTTTTTCAACTTATGTGGATATCTCTGCCATTTTTTTGACTTTTAGCACCAGATTTTCAACATGGGGTTCTTGGGACCCCTCCTCATGAATTCAGTCACTGTCATGGCATTATTCAGTCCCAAAAGGTGATTTTCATAATCACTGCGCAGAATCACCTTTCGGGACTGATTAATGAAACGACAGTGTCACTGTTCATGAGGTGGGCTCTCAAAAAGTCTGTGTTGCAAATTTAGTGAAAAAATTCCAAAAAAATGACTGAGTTATGAGAGTGCATTGCGCGGTTTCCACGCACACTTGTAACTTCGCAAATTTGTAATATTTTCACTCCAGATTTTCAACATTGCCATTTTTTCACACCTCCTTATGAACAGTACAGCTGTCATTTTTCACATCCTGTCCAAAAATGTGTTTTCGCACTTCCGGTGCAGAATAGCGCGGTCGCTGTGGGAAATCAGTGTTTAGGACAGATTAAGACAATCACAGTGATACTGTTCATGAGCAGAGGTCTTAAAATGCCTATGTTGAAAATTTGGTGACAAAAGTCCATAAAATGACTGTGTTATGAGCGTGCATTGTGCGGTTTCCATGCGCACTCGTAACTTTACAAATTTGTAATAGTCCCACTCACAATTTTCAACATTGCCCATTTTGCACAACTCCTTATGAACAGTACAGCTGTCATTTTTTTTTGCATCAGTAAAGCTTCATTTATTAGCAGCACCAGCCCATGCTGCATGCAGCTCCTGTTAGGTCCTTCACTATTGTTGATTTTGCTATTTAGCCAAGTTTCAGACTGTGTTATTATATAAAATTTGTGTTGTTCCGTCCAAGCCTCGAATTGCTCCCATTTTGCTAAAAGACTTTGTATATTTAAATGGACAGTCTTTAGAGTGGAATTTCTTGGTGTCAAATTACGCGGGTCATATGACCGGGGAAGGATCTCTTCATTAAATAAGTGTTGAGGATCTAGGTGGGGATGGACTGACCCTGAAATCAGAAGCATAAGAACGATCATTTTGCTGAGTAAAACCCTATTGTAAAAATATCTTTCTTTTTTTGTACTCCACTTAACTAAACAACTGATCTTACTTTGAGAGGGTTCCTGCAGTAGGTCTTCACAAGTAGGACTGCGCCCCCTGGCATGAGGACTGCACAGCAGATTTGTAGATAGCAATCTTCAGCGGGTAACCGCCCCCGGCATCAGGTGATGGGACATCAGAGTGACTATAAATAGGGGCAGTACCCTGCCCGCCCTCCAGTTCTTTCCCTCCATCGACCTGAATCGTCTGACCTCGTGGTGAAACAGCTTCAGTCACCTGCCATTTTTTCGATAGTTAACGGTTATTTTTTTTTTTTCATCTCTCCAGCGTTGCATGTCTTCACGTCGGCCCAAGAAAAAGTGCTCCAAGTGCGGTGCGCAGATCCCATACGTGGATGACCACTCCCACTGTGTCCTGTGCTTGGGTCCTAAACACAAGACTGCAGATTGTTCAGTCTGCCAGGCCTTCAAGCAGGCCATGCACACCCGTTGCCAGGGGACCCTCGATGCCGTCTTATTAAAACAACTGGCATCGATGGAAAAAGAGCTCCAGGAGCTGAGGGAATGATCATCGTCACCTGCCCCGGAGAAGGACAAATGCCGGGAGCAGAGTCGTTCTCCTCAGAGGAAAAGCTGCCAGATGGCCGACGCCGCATCGGGTGGGGCCTCCACCCCGGTGAATACCCCGCCTCCTGGGCCTTCTTTCGCTCCGGCGGATCAGACGCCCCCTGCCGAGGTCAGTGGGCAGTCGGGAGGTTTCCTCTTCAGAGGAAGTGATTTTGTAGCCTGTCATTAGCTCGGCCATTAAGTCTCCCTCCGGTTACTTCTCCGGGCACCCAGCCCAGGTCGATCAGCCTGACTCGAGCCTCCCAGCTTCTGTCAGCCCGACCATGGTCTGTAAGTCTGCCGTCGGCGCCTACAATGCCAGCCAGACCATCACCTGTGGTCCCCAGCGTCCGGCAGAGTGAGCTTGCAGATTCCCCTGAGTCCCGCGAGGGTTCTCCCTCTAGGGAATCACTGTCACTACCCTACGATCCTGAGGCTGATCTAGAGGAACCCCTGCCTCACTGGCAGACCAGTCAATGAGGGCCCTTCTGGATTTTCCCCCTCTCCAGTCTCAGTCCCGTTGTCTGACACCCTCGGGCACCCAACGCTGGGTCTTTCGCCAGATCCGCTTCTGGAAGAGATGGACCAAATTCTTCCTGGACCTTCCAGGGTACCACCTCCGACCCCAGACCCGTCGACAGACCCAAATCCCAGTGGTCCCTCAGCACCACCACCCTCCAAGCCTTTTACAACTCCGTCGGGCCCAACGGGTTACTACCCTGGCTACACGCCACAGTTTCCTCACTGCCCAACACCGGGGGGTCAGACGCCAGGTTACCTGCCTCCGACACCAGGTTACCCACCGCCAGGTCAGGCAAACCAGTATAAAGGTTACCACCAGCACCTCTTCTGGTACCAACCACCTAGCTACCCCTTGTATTCTACGGGGTTCCCAGGATACCCTCCACCACCGCCTCCTCCTCCTCAGCCAAAACCTCAAGAATGTATTCCGGCTTGGTGGAAAGACACCAAATCCCAGGTCCTACAAGAGTTGGGTCAGCCCCAGTTGGTAGTCGGGGATACCCCGGCCCATAGGGTGCCGCCAGGAAACCCTGCCCCTTCCAGCACAGTATCCGACAGAGACACAGGTGGTCTGCCGTCGGGATCAATCTGGGGGCCAAAGTCACAGAGGCAGTTCTAGATGCCACTTCTTTGCCAAGCAGGCCGGAATCCTCTGATTCAGATGAAGATTCTGACTTGGGCAACCAGTCAGAACCCCACTCTCCCATAGAACCTCAGCCAAAAGAGTTGCCAAAATCGCCACTGGAGGATCCGTCTTTCACGGAACTCCTCTGGTCCATTCAACGGTCCTGCGGTTGGGCATCCCAGGAACTGGACCCTAACCGCAGAAGACTTGCTGAGCATCCAAACTTGTTTAATGCGGACCCCCTCCCTGTTCCACCCTGGACGGAGCAGCATGAAGACCTGACATCCACCATTTGGCAGCAACCGTCCTCTATTCCTGCGGTTTCTAAGAAAGCCAACAGGACTTACCACCCCCAGAAGGGGTTTCCCACCTAACGGCACAACCTAAGGCGGATTCTATCATAATCACTGCAGCCCACGATAGATCGGCCCAGCCCAAACATCTCAGTGCCTCTCTTCCTGACAAGAAGTCAAAACAAATGCACCAATATGGACACAAGGTCTATACCTCCTCTGCCTGCGCCATACGTTCGTTCAACTACATAGCCCAAATGGTGGCTTTCCAAAAGTCAGCTCTGTCCGACCTGGAAAATGACATCCAAGAAGTCCCTGATGAACAGCTCAGGAATAAACTTCTGGACAAAATCAGAATGAACAAATCATCCTGCCGCCATGCTCTATGAGCCACCTAAGACTTGGTCGATTTGGTGGCACGTTGCATGACTACAGGCATCTGCTTAAGACACCTGGCCTGGCTCTGTGTTGTAGCTTTGGCACAGGATGTACAGAGCATCCTTCTGGACGCTCCATTCAGGGGTCCAGTTCTATTCGTGGTTGATGCCAAAGATGTAATCACCAAACTACAAGATAGCGGCAAATCCCTGAAGGATGTCCACGCTATGTATTGCTCGGGTCAAAAACCCAAGCAGAATTTTCGTCACCCCCCCCAACTGAAATGGAACAAACAGAACCAGGACAGATGCCAAAACAAGTGGTGGGCCACTGGTTCTGGCGTCCAAACCCCCCAGGCTAAGTTTCCAAAGGCAGCTAGTGGGGGCAAGGCTCCCCTTCCCTCTGCATCCTGACTTATGGGACCCCCGTTACCTCCCTCCCGTGAAGGAACCAGTGGAGGAAAGACTTGGCCTCCACCTGAAAGGGTGGAAGGCTGTAACCACAGACGCGTGGGTCCTAGAGCTGGTCGCAAGAGGTAATTCGATAGAGTTTCTGGACAGACCCCTGAGCAGCCTGCCGGGCAGGTCTCATTACCCATCAGGACAACAAAGTTGTGTCCTACAGGAAATTCAAGCTCTACTGTGAAAATTAGCCATAGAGCGGGTTCCAACAGAACAAATAGGAAGGGGATTTTGCTCCCACTTCTTCCTAGTCCCCAAATAGATGGGAGATCTCAGGCCCATCCTAGATCTCAGCATGCTCAACCTCTTCGTAGAATACAAGGGGTTCCGCATGTTTACCCTCCAGGGACTCTTGCCCCTTCTCCAACCAAACAATTGGCTGTGTTCTCTGGATATGCAGGATGCCTACCTACATATCCCAGTCTTGCCGGCCCACTGTCGCTTTCTGAGATTCTCCTTCCAGGAGGGGCATTTTCAGTTTAGGGCCCTCCCCTTCGGCCTTTCTTCAGCACCTCAGGTTTTCACCAAGTGCTTGGTGGTGGTAACAGCAACCTTGCATCACAAGGGTATTTATGTGTTCCCTTACCTGGATGACTGGCTGATTTCAGCCCCATCCCAGGACTGCCTGAAGGATTCCCTTTCCTTCACCCTGGACCTTTTCTCCAGACTTGGCATTACAGTCAGTTACCCCAAGTCTCAACTGTCACCCTCCCAGTGCCTCCAATTTATAGGGACAGTGCTGGACACAGTCCAGGGCAGGGCCTTCCTTCCCATGGACAGGGCGGAGACCCTTATCATACAGGCTGCACTGGTGGCCTCCTCTCAGACCCCAGTGCACTCCGTCTTATGACTGCTGGGCCTGATGGCTGCCGCCATACCCACAGTCCCTCTGGCCAGACTGCACAAGAGGGTGACCCAATGGTCTCTTCGAGTCCAATGGGATCAGCGCCTGGATGACATGAACCAGAAGGTGCTTGTCTCCAGCAGTCTGCAGAAGGACCTCCTTTGGTGGCAGACCCTTCCAACCTCTTGTTGGGGGTTCCATTCCTCCCGTCCCCTCCATGACTCTTATGACAGATGCTCGAACCTCGGATGGTGGGGGTGGGGGTGGGAGGCCCATCTGGGAGATCATCGAACACAAGGGACATTGTCTCCCATGGAGGAGAATCTTCACATCAGTATTCTGGAGACAAGAGCAGTGGTCTGTGCTCTCCAAGCATTTCAGTCCCTCTTAGTTCCGAGAACACTTCTCATCCAGACCGACAACATGGCAACAGTCTGGCACATCAGCAAACAGGGAGGCACCCATTCATACCACCTTTGAAGGGAGGTGATGCGGGTGTGGTACTGGGCTGTTCAACATGGCCTATCCTTGACAGCAGTCCAAGTTCCAGGTATTCACAACATTCTGGCAGACCGTTTCAGCCACTTGGTCGCCCAGACTCACAAGTGGGAACTAAAGCAGGAAGTACTGGAAGATCTCATCTTTTAGTGGGTTCGGCCAGAAATAGACCTCTTCGCCTCCCCATCCAACGAAAACTACCCAGCTTTTGCTTGCACGTTCCCAGGCATGGTGTTTTTGGCGAGACGCTCTGTCTCTATCTTGGACAGGGAGATTTCTGTACACTTTCCCTCCCTTTCCTATTCTTCAGAAGGTCCTGCTGAAGCTACAGGCAGAGGGGGCACACATGATCCTCATTGCCCCCCATGGCCTCGGCAAATATTATTCCCCCTGCTGCAACAGCTAGTGATGGAACCCCCAGTACCTCTGCCTCTCTCTCACGACCTTCTGTCCCAGGAGCGGGGCACCCTGATACATCCGAGCCTCCAAACGCTCCACCTTCATGCGTGGCACCTTTGAACATAGTGGTTTCTTGCTATGGTGTCTCTTCCAGAGTCGCTCAGGTCATAGTGGAGGCCAGGAAACCCTCCACTAGATTCACGTATGCCATGAAGTGGAAAAGATTTTGGATCTGGGCCACAGCCAAAGGCCTAGGCCCATTTTCCTGCTCGTCTTCCCAGGTCCTAGAGTACCTCTTGCACCTATCAGAGTTGGGCCTCAGTTATTCCTCTCTGAAGGTCCATCTCTCTGCGGTTTCAGCCTACCACCTTACAATGGAGGGCAAAACCCTAGCTCAGCTGGAGGTTTCCAGAACCTTTCTGAAGGGGATCCTTCACTTCAAACCTCCGGTCCGGAATTCTGTTCCCCCCAGGATCTTAATTTTATTTTAGAAAAACTTACTTTGCCACCTTTTGAGCTGGCAGCAAGTAGTGATATGCATTTTCTTTCATGGAAAACGCTCTCTTTAGTTGCGATCACTTCAACTCAGAGTTTCGGAGCTTCAGGCTCTAGTTTGTAAAGAGCCTTATTTAATTTTCCACAGAGACTGGGTGGCTCTTTGGACTAATCCTTCTTTTCTTCCAAAGGTAGTTTCAGAATTCACACTAAATCAGAATGTTGAACTGCCAGTGTTTTACCCAGAGCACTCCAATAGGGGGGGAATATCTCCTGCACACCCTCGATGTGCACAGGAATTTGAGATATTACGTCTCCAGGACTAAGGAGGTTCGCAAGTCGGATCAACTCTTCATAGCCTTTGCTCCCAAGTGCCAGGGCAAGGCTATTTCTAAACAGACTTTGTCTAGGTGGCTGGCGAATTGTATCCATTACATTTACCAGAAGTACAAGAAGCGCCTTCTGGGGACTGTCAAGGGCCACTCAACTAGGGGAGTGGCCACTTCCACTGCTTTCTTTAGAAACGTGTCCACTGCGGACATCTGCACAGCGGGCACTTGGTCCTTGGTCCAAAGGCTGGCTTTGGTCTAGCAGCCCTGCAAGGACTTCTGTCATGAGCAGACTGTCGTTGGGAGACATTTTCCTCCTCCAGGAACCAAAGTCTCTGACTCTTTTTATTTAGTTGACTGCTTGATATTTAGTCCTACTTGTGAAGACCTACTGCAGGAACACTCTCAAAGTAAGATATAACAAGTAAGAACTTCCCATAACAGTAGATCTTCAAGAGAGGTTTCTGCAGTAGGTCTAGATTTTCCACCCTCCTTCCCCCAGCTCCTGTGTTTTTTCCTCTTTATTCCCTTCCCAGGAGTTTGTTTTTCCCAGGGCTCAGGGTACCAGGAGTTTTCACTCCTCTCTTCTGCTTCCTCTTTCGAGGTCTCCGGCGGGAGAACTGGAGGACAGGTGGGGGACCACCCCTATTTATAGGCATGCTGACGTCCCTTCACTGACACGGGGGGCAGTACCATGCTGAAGATTGCTAGCTACAAGTTTGCCATGCAGTCCTGACACCAGGGGGAGCAGTCCTACTTGTGAAGACCTACTGCAAGAACCTCTCTTGAAGTTTTACTGTTACGGTAAGTTCTTACGTACAGTAACTGTTATTTTTTGCAAGACAGAAAGTTTCCTAAACTTATATAGAGTATAGAGCTTTTAGTTGTCCAAGCGTGCCCCAAAAAGTTCCATATTAATCATTTACCATCTAGCAATCCATAACCACAATGTACTTCATCCTTCGGTGAGGGTTGTTCCCTATCCTGTTGACTAACATTATGAGATATAGTTAACAAACTGATAAAGACAAAGTGTAAAAAACATTCTAGTATAAAAAATTACAGCCAACATTTAAAATTAACAAAATTTAAATATTGGTTAAGTCTATCCTACCACAGAACAGAATAAATTGCCCACTACCCCTTATTATAAAAATTGGCAGCAAAATAATAAAATTAAATCTTCTCTTATCCAATGAGAAGGCCCTTAATGAAGCAAACTGATAACCCACAAGCTGCCACCATTGAAGTGTCAAATTTATTCTCCTTGTCTCTTAACCAAGGAGAAAGCACTAAATGGAAAAAAAAAACAAGCATTTATCAATGCCGAATGTTTGCTTGCTGGCATTGGTAGTATATGAGTTACAGAGCTGCATAATAGGAATGGCAGTGAAGTATTAAACTGAAGCCAACCCCACCACCACCACCCTGCAGAGACTGACAGGCATTGGGGTGTGCCTTTGGGTCGTTGGGCATAACGGCCACGCCATTTCACCACATCCTACCCTGCGGGCACCGACAAGTGTCATGGTGTGCCTTGGGGTCTTTGGCCCTTATGCGCACCCCATTCCATCAGGAAATATGGTGAGATGGGTGCGGTATAGGAGAATGGGGTGAACTTTGGGGCCGAAGAGTCCAAGGCATACCTCGATGCCTCTCACTGGCTGCAGGGTGTGGAATGGTATGAGCATTACAGACGAGAATCCCAAGTCACACCCCTGATGCCTGTCATTCTCTACAGGGTGGAGCATTATGGTCGGAAACCCTAACGCCTCAGGCATTCGTTGGTATTTTCACTCCAAATTTTCAACATGGGTTTTTTGTGACCCCCACCTCATGAACAGTGGCAATATCAGTTTGTTAGCCAAAAGGTGCTTTTGCACAGCGACTGTGGCATTTAGCACCACAGGTGCAAAAACACATTCCGAACAGGATGTGAAAAATGACAGCTGTACTGTTCATGGGGAGGTGTAAAAAAAAAAAATGGCAATGTTGAAAATCTGCAATTAAAATATAAAAAAAAACTGGTGGTCACAAGTGTGCATAGAAACTGTGCAACAGACACCCACAATGTAATTAGTTTGGGGATTTTTTACAGCAGATTGTCAACACAGGCATTTTGGGACCTCCAATCATGAACAGTGTCACTGTGATTTTCTTTATCTGTCCCGAGCAATGATTTCCCACAGCGACCACGCATTTCTGTGCTGAAAGTGTGAAAACACATTTCGGCCATGTTGTAAAATGACAGCTTGTGCCATGCTGGGGTGGGCTCCCAGCGTGGCAGCTGTCAAGGCTTGTTTTGGGGGTGCCTGGCACCGGCGGATTAGGCACCCCGTGGACGTATGGACTTGTGCCACGGTGGGGTGGAGCTCCCAGCGTGTGGCTAGGCTTTTGGGGGAGGGCGTGGAGCCAGCAGGGATTGGGCACCCCTTGACCATACGGTATGTGTGCATGGGGGGGTGCATGAGCCACGTAATGTGCATGCGTGCGTGTGGAGGTGGGGCGCTGCTCACTGAGCGGAGCTCTTCCTTTCAACTGTACGGCACTGCATTTTCAACTGCTGTCATAGACAGCTGCAGCGTTCATTGGAGAACTGCGGCCGCGCCTGCAAACACACTGACTGAATTGGAAGACAGCTGCCACACCTCCGAAAACTCTGATGATGGCACTATGTTTCTTGCACATGCATGCAAGCAAACATAAAAAGTCAAATCCAGAGGAGATGGTGAACTGCTAAGGTCCAGAGTCACAGAGTGTGTTAAATGTCTGAGGTGATGAACTGTGGCCTGGGCATATGCAGGATGTGAAAACCTTGTCTGTATGTTTCCTTTGTTCTTCAAAATGGTTGTTGGATAGCCCTTAGAGACAAGTACATTCAAAGTTTATTTCAAATGAAAATGCTGATTTCTGGTGGTAAGTCAAAGTCAGAAGAAATGGTGAACTGCTGAGGTGCAGAGTCGCAGAATGTGTTTGTTATTCTAACTGTTTATAGGAATACTGTTCATGACAGAAGGCAACATCTAAAACCTATATAACATCTATGGAGTGAACTCAACAAATATTTCTATAGCAGCTAGTGTGACTGCAGTGGCAGCACTGCCGTTCGTGATACTGGTGAACCAGGTTCATGCCCAGAACCTAGACTGTTGGAGGGCTGGCAGGAGCTAGAGGGTTAAGACTCCCAGGGGTTGCCTTCCTCCTCATGGGAGGGGGGTGGTGGGAGGGTCTGGGCCTTTTTGCTGTGCTGCAGTCTCTATTACCACAGGTGGTGGTGCAGTCAAGAGTATGAAGCACCCATTGCAGGTTGTCTGGCTACGTCTCTGCAGTGTCATGTTTTATGTGTGCATGTTCGTTAATGCCAGTACCCACAGCGAGTAAAACATTAAGAAGATGGTGCCTCCCAACACAAGAATGTGGACCCAGAACTCCTTTTGGCCCTGCCCTCAGGGTGACCATGTTGGTAACATGTAAACCAGGAGACCATTCTTTCACCTCCTTTCCAGCCCTGCCAAGGTGGCAAGCTGTGTGTGTGTGTGTGTGTGTGTGTGTGTGTGTGTGTGTGTGTGTGTGTGTGTGTGTGTGTGTGTGTGTGTGTGTGTGTCATCAGAGAACAGTGCAGGAGGAAGTTGGACCTGGGTAAGGTAGCTGCGATCTTGGTTGGATGACAGGCATTGGGAAATCTGGGGGAATAAACACAAGATTTAAAAAATTAATTAGTTTTACAAAATGGGTCAGAAAATCCTGTACCGTTTCAATCTGCCATAAACTGAGCATGCTCAGTCACTGGAACAGTCTTGGAGCTTAACTTTTTCCTGCCACCCAACCATGTGATCCTCTGGCTCTACATCCACTGTACTCAGATCTTTTCTGACACTGTTCTCTCACTGTATATCGCCATGAAACAGAAGCAGAAGCTGCGTTTCAAGAGGTACATGGTGTGCAGGTGCGTGATGTCCGTGACCAGTTGACACAATGCCAGTGTATACTGCCTGGGCATTGCGCACAGTGTGGAGCATTACTCCTGGTGCCAGGCCATACGTCTGCAGGCACTTAACGAGCATTAGCTGCAGGTGCTCCAGGGCAAGCCAACTAGGATGTGCGTACCATCTGCGTATGCTGGGTCAGCAGCGCAGAGGCAGAGAAAAAACTGTTGATGTCGGTCGAATACATAATCGACACCATCAAGGATAAGTTAATTGAGGAAGACAATTCCTTACTCTTTTGGATAATGGTGCTGACCATGGCCCATTCTAAGATGGGTGGGTCAGTGCCAATAGAACTTCCAGTCAGCCCTCCACTGGTACAGCTGGCACCGATCAGCCATACCCCACTGCAGCCTCCTGTTTTGCCGATGCCTATGGTCTGTCTGACAGGGCATCCAGACCCAGAGGCTCTTCTGTCACATTGATTCTATTTTTTCTATATAAAGATTTTTGTCTCCTTAGCCGCTCAATGGCCCCATTCCCACCGATTGTCCAGCCCCATCACCCACCTTCCCTGAGACTTATCTGCTCCTACATACCCCTCAGATTTCCCCCATGGCAGGGCCAGGAGGGGAAGACCATCCTCTCCCCACCCCTGTATATCCAGATGGCAGCGGGACCTGTCAGTGGTGCAGAGCGTACCACATGTAGGTGGATCGTCCTGCCGTCGGTGGGGGGGGGGTCCACCTTCATTTCTTCCCTGAGTTGCCAAGCTTATAATGACACCAGCATGTGTGTTTGTAGAGGCATGCACTTGCTTTGAGCCTGCTGGAGCCCTCTCTTTATGCCACTCCACTCCGTTGCCCTGCAATACATCTTCTGCTAGGTGGCAGTTGTAGAGCAGAGTGGACAAAACACCCTCCACGTGAGAGGAGAGTAGTCCCTGGGGTGCTCAGTCTTTTCCCCTCACCTGGCCGACCCTCATGTGATCCAGGCCCACTCTTGAAGCCTGGTTGTCAGCATGACAAGTGTTACAGCTACTGCTGAGCTACTGGGCTGGCCCATCACATTAATTCTTGAGTCGGCATCCAATACCAAATTTTTCCTCATCGTCATCTGGCTTCTGCCTGACATCCAGCTCATCATAGATGGAAGAGAGCAGTCTTGCAGCAGTGGGCGTATGGAGCAGTTGCCCAGGATCAAGGTAAACCGGCAATGCTGATGGACCTATCCAGGCCTTGGATGCCTCTCCCAATGCCAGCTCCAGTGGTGCATCCCGTGGCCCCACCTCTAGTTTTGCTGGCTGTGCTGCAACAACCAGTACAGGTGGAGCTCCCACCTCCTAGTTAGCGGAGGGCACTCTGTCCAAGGACTCTAGATCAGAGTGCAGACTTCATCATCTCCTTTTGGTGCTGGTCACCCTGATGGAGATGGTCGTCCATGACCCTTAGCTGTGGTTGACACATCTCTATCCAAACTCAGATTTGGATGCATTGTTCATTCCGTCGACTTCACATCATGTAGGTGGTAGCCTGGTAGACAGCCCACTGATAGACTCTCTCTTCTGGGGGTGAAGTCCTCATTTGCTGCCCTTATGGAATATATACTGTATGTGGCTCTGGACACTCCATTAGAGGAGTTCCAGAAGAAGGAGACCTACCTGCTGTTGGACATTCTTAAATAAGACTCCTCACTGAGGAAGCCTTCTTCATCGCCTGTGCTGTGCTGCATCCTGTGCTCAGCATCTGACAGCACATGGCCTCCTGCCAGGCCCCATCGCACCACATGGACTGCAAGAATACAGTCCCCCTTTGTGGATTGTCCAGCTTTTTGAAACATCTTTCACCAGAGGCGCTAGTAGTAGTAGTATTTATTTCCTATGGTGCACTTCCCTGGAGGCTCAGGGCACCTTACAACATATACAGCAGAGAATAAAGCTATAATAGTAGAATACATGGTATTTAACAAGACAAATGTGCAGGGTGAGTCAGACAAGCTGCTGGTTGTTTAGGTGTCTGTTAAGGATCCCGTGACACTTCTAGAAAAGAGCAGGGGGATTTCCTTGGTGTTTTGGTTAGATTCCCCCATTCAGTAAACAATACCACCAACAGTTTAATTTGGTTTCATTTTAGTTGGTTTGCATCTGTATTCCCTCCCCAAACACCCAGAAGGCTAAAAATAGGCAGTATTGTGTAGCCCTCTTTCCTGTCAACAAGAACTATAATTAAAAACATAAATAGTTGCTACAGCTATGTGACATTTAATGGCTTGTTGTTGCCATTAGTGTTTGAGAGGCTCTCCAACCTCAGCAACCTGCTCTCTGAAGAGAGTCAGCAGGACCTATGCGAGAGCCATGTTCTTGGGCTGACAGTGATCAAGCACCAATTGCAGGTTGGACTCTGCCAGCATGTCAGCCTGGGAGGTGGCCATGGTGGTGTCCATATGTGACACGCCTGGCTGTGGTTTTCACCTTTCACCCAGAGAGACCAGCAGTGGGTGACAGATCTGCCCTTCACAGGGACAGATCGTTTTGGGTTGAGGGTCTAGAACCATGTCACACATATCAAGAAATCCAGTGTGATCCTGGACTCTGTGATGTTGGTCACTGATCTCAAGTAACAGCCCACGCCTCTAGCATAGTTCATTTTGTGGCCCCAATTGGGGCTTGCATGATCATCAGCAACAGCCCCAGCAGTAAGAGGTAGCAGTTCCGGCAGAACCACCCAGCCAAGCCCTTCAGTAAATCAGAAAATCAAAGCCAGCAGAAGGACATAGTTGGTAGTACCTCTGGAGTCCAGTCCTCTGAGGCCACCTCCAAGGACAAAAAGTGATGGGTTGAGAGGCCCCATCCCCTCTCCGTCCTGATCCCTGCTGTAGTGTCTGGTTGAGGCCCCGTCTGTCCTGTTCCATGTAAGTAAGAAGCCATGACAGGGTATACATTATATAGAGGATAATGGATGGGAACTAGTTAAATAGCTGCCATTGTTTGGAAGTTCCGAAGTGTGGTTAACAACTTTTAACATTCTAAACAATGCATAACAAAGCTGTGTGACTGCTGATTATGGTGGTTAATAGGCACTTACCATACATTATAGGATTTTAATGCATGCCCCAGGGGTGTAATAAGACACGAATCTGAAGACCAAGTGTCCTTACACCCCTGGGAAGTGCATTAAAATCCTATGATGCACACTCTGGTGGGGCTTATTACACTGATAAAATGTCTCTAAGTAAGATTCTTTTTTTTTTTTTTTTTTTTTTTAAGGAAAATGAGATTTAGCACCTGAACGTGCATTTCTAGGGATTTCATTTATGGTCCGGTGACGTCTCTTGGCCAGTGAAATTTCTAGATTTTTTTCTAGCCATTTTATTATAATACTTCAGACAGGTGGGTCCTGGAAGTTGTGGGATTGGTTTGTCTCCAGAATTCGAGACCTTACCCTTATTGGTGCCAAGCAGTTTTGGAGAACGCACTTTCGCTGCAGTCTCTCCCCCTGCACTATGGAGTGAGGTTCAACAGCTCCATGAGTAGCATGCAATAGAGACTGTTCCAAAATACCAATCTCAGCAGGGGTTCATCTCACAGTACTTTGTGGTACCCAAACAGACAGAGGGCTGGAGCTCTATTCTCATCCTGCAACTCCTGAACAAGTTCATTTGCAGGTGGAAGTTTTACATGGTAACGTTGCTCCAGATCATTCTGTCCCTTGAGCCAGGAGCTCAGATTTGCTCCCCGGATGTCCTAGATGAGTACTTCCACATCACCATCCTTCCATCACATAAACAGTTCCTCCACTTTTGACCGGACCTACATTTGTATCAGTTTAGAGTTATGCTGTTTGGTTTGTCATTGGCAAAAAGGGTGTCCACCAAGTGCCTGTCAGTTGTAGCTGCTATTCTAAGGAACACTGACGTCCAGGTCTTTCTGTGCCTCAGTGATTGATTCATCATGGGGAGCTCATCACAGGATGTAGAGCAGTTCAGGGATCTAGATATTCAAACATTCAAATACCATAGTCTGATGGAATGTCTAGCCTAATCTGAGTTTACCCCAAAGCAGGTGATCCTGTTCATTGGAGCAGAGCTGGACTTCCTCCAGGCCAGAGCTCCTTGTCCCTGAACATGGTGAAGGACCTGTCCTTTTTCTCAGTGATTTTCAGGTTGGATAGTTATGCTAGCCCTGAATTTTACTACGGATCCTGGGATGCATGGCTTCTACTTTGGGCATGGTACATTGAGCCTTCAGGCACATGCAATCCTCTCAGAGGGAACGGGAACACTAGTGGTCCCAATCACATGCAGCCCTGAAACGACCAGTCCAGGTGACCCAGCTGATGATGAACATCATCAGTTGGTGTCTGTCCCCCATAAATCTCTCCCTTTTGTCCAGGTGGAACCCTTTGTCACTCTGAAGGATGCATTACAGGTTGGCTGAGGTGCACATCAATGCAACTTCAGAACGCATTGGTTCTTTTCTCCGAGTGAGTCTCTGCTTCACATCAACCTGCTGGAACACTGCATGGTATGCCTAGCGCTGGCCAAGTTTGCCATGCTTCTTCAAGGTTGAGTGGTCTGGATGACCACCATGTTCAACCTGAACAAACAGAGCAGCGTGCACTCCTTTCCTCTGTGTCAGGAGGCACTGCAGACATGTTCTCTGGCTTGCTTCCTGCACACAGACCTGGTCATAGTCCATGTTGCGGGAACATACAACAAGCTTGGGAGCACTCCCTGTTGTGTGGGAGAGCGTCCAACGAGTGGACACTACATCTGTGGGTGGTGTTTCAGGTGTTCTTAGAATGGGGAACACCATCAGTGGATCTGTTCAATTCCTCGTAAAACAAGATGTGCCCCTTCCCCTCTGTAGGGCACTGTACCGAGGATGTGTACTCTTGGTCTTGAGCACAGGACCTCTTGTATACTTTCTCTCCGTTTCCTCTGGTCCACAAGGTAGTCCTCATGGTGCAAAGGGAAGGGTATCCCTGATACTGATTGCACTGGATTGGCCATGCCAGTTCTGATAATACAATCTCCTGCATCTCAGTAGCAGTCTAGTGTGGCTGTTTCCACTCCTGGACCTGCCGATAAGGTTTGAGTGGACAGTCAGAAGTCCTTGCACCTGATCAAGTGATTCTTGAATGGCTAGAGTTCCAGGACCTTGGTCTATCCAAGGATGTTTTTCAGGTGGTGGAGGCATCTTGGGAGATGTCGACTCGTAAGATGTAAACTTGTAAGTGGATGAGGTTCTCATGGTGGTGGTGTGAGGAGCATGGATTGTTGCCCTTATACTGGTCCATGTCACACATTCTTGACTACCTCTGTACCTGTCTTAGGCAGGATTGCGAGGTACATCCTTCAAGGTGCACCTGGCTTTAATTTTGGCATATTGTGCCAAGGCGGGTATGCCAACAGTAGCACAGGACAAAGTGATTGTCCATTTCTTTAAAGGGCTAGGCCACCCATTTCCTCTGGGGTGTTAAACCACCTCCACCTGTTGGACTTAATGCTGATGCTGTCGCAGCTAATGAGTAAACCACTTAAATCTATGGGCAAGTGTCATCTCTTGCATTTGCCATGGAAAACTGCATTTTGGGTCACTGTCACCTTGATCAGACAGGTGAGTGAGCTACAGGCACTGTCTGTGGAGTCACCATATCTGGTTTTCCAGAAAGACAAAGTTGTCCTGTGCTCTCT
Organism: Neoceratodus forsteri; assembly: GCA_016271365.2. NCBI lineage: Eukaryota > Metazoa > Chordata > Ceratodontiformes > Ceratodontidae > Neoceratodus > Neoceratodus forsteri. The sequence goes on along the minus strand of CM028134.1, from coordinate 337,870,696 downwards.
TGTGAAATTCCTGTCTAGGGTAGTCTCTGAGTTTCATCAAAATCAAGTGCTCATCCTAGCAACTTTCTTTCCAAAGCTTCACACTTCAGAGGCCAAGCAAACATTTCCACACTTTTAATGTTCATAGCGCTGTGCTCTTCTTTTAAGAGCATAAGGTGGAATTTAATAATGAGGCTCACCAGCTGTTTCTCACATACTTTGATGCTGCCCTAGGTAGACCAGTAGACAAGCAGGCGTTCGGTCTGTGGATCACCTCCTGCATTGCTCTGTGTTACAGGTTGTCTGGGAAGGAGCCACCCATGGCGTTGAAGGCTCACTCCACCAGACATGCTGCTGCCTGTATTGTTGCTGCCAGGTACATTCCAATTTCTGAAATATGAAGAGCTTCTGCCTGGTTGAATGCTCATACATTCATATCTCATAACCGCATCAACTTGCTCAGTCGTGATGATGCTGCGATAGGATCATTAGTCCTGCAATCACTCTTTGCTTAATTTGGGAATCACTTCTTGGCCACTCTTCCTGAGGACTGCTAGGAGTCTGCCTGTGTGGATAGTGAACTGAATCTTGTAGTTAGAGGGTACAGGGGTTACTCACTCATAACCATAGATCTCAGTTCGAGATAGAGCTCCTGCAGCAGGTAACACCATTAGGACTATACCACCAGGCACTAGGACCCCATGGAAAATTTCTAGCTAGCTAGCAGTCTAAGGCGGGGACCACCCCACCTGATGTCACCCTTGGTATAAAGGGGATGGTTCCCTGGCACCACCTCATTTCTTTTCCCACCGTCGACCCATGCATATCGGCTACACAAATGCCTCCTGCTTCCAGTTGACTGCCATTTTTTGCACTTTGCGCAGTTAACATTTTTTTCTTCCAATTTACGGCTTTGTCATGTATGTCTTCCTAGCCATCTTCCTCTTCAGAGCGGCAGAAATTGAAGTATGCCATGTGGCATGCAGATCCCAGCAAAAGATGGCCGTTCGGCCTGCCTGCTTAGCCTAGGCCCTGACCACAGGCCAGACGACTGCCTGCACTGCAAAGTCTTCAACTGGAGGTCCATAATCCACTGCCTCAACTCTCTAAAAGCATACCTCCTTGAACAACAAGTGGCCGCCATGCAGAAGATCCAGTCTGGGCACAGCTCGTCTCTTTCCTCGACGAAGGACTCCTCCCCCAAAGAAAATAAATTGAGCGAGAAACACCATCATCGGGACGAGGAACGGTCCTGGTCAGAGTCCGTCCTAGGTCCCCCCACAAGACTTCTAAGTGTTCGACGTCCGGCATGGGTCAAACTCAGCCCCCCCCAGTCTCGTTGGCTCTTCTGGGGTCACAATTGAGGGAGCCCCCAACCTCTTCCCAGGCGCTCAGTGGGGAGTCTTCTGGGCTTGGACTTTCCGGCCCCACAAGCAGATGCTAGGGTCTCAGCCAGCAGGACAGGCACACACAGTTTCCGGTGGCAGATCGGAACCTGCTGTCCACAAGAACTCAATTACTGGGTCATATAACAGGGTGACAGGGTTGGATGACTCAAAGGAGATGCCAGGATAGTGAGCACCAGAAAAAGCATCACTCGCTTTCCAGGCGGTCGTCGGCCGAGGCTTTGGACCGACATCAGGCCTCCTTGCCCTCTGACTCCACTGTGGAGCCAGACCAGATGCTGACACCTAAGCCGCCATCTGCTCTGCAGGGCCCAATTGAGAACCTGACTCCAGACTAGACCAGGGATCTGATGCTCAACTTGGGGGACAACCGAGACTGGGAGCCACCCCATCCGCCTTCACCTCCTCGGGAGCCTGACGACCTGACGTCCAAGCACCCGACACCAGAGGACACAGTTCCACAAGGGCCGACACCAGAGAAGAAACGTCCATCAGACCTGACGCCAGGGGACAAGGTGCCATAGGGGCCAACACTAGGGGCCCCTAGCACCCCAAACCCGATGCCAGCACCTCAATCAGGTCCAGTTGTCCCTTTGGCAGAGGTTGGGGCCTTGTTTAACAGCTGGTGGAACACCATAAAAAGGAATTTGTTGCCTAGGCCACCAGAGCCAAACCCCAGCCCTGCAGGGACCCTGGCCCTGGTTCCACCTAGACAGCCTTCCCCCAGCATCTGCCACCTCCGTCAGACCATCCGACGTCTGGGGAGGAACGAGGATCCCAGGTTACCTGTACGTCAGAGGCACAATGGCCACCCATCGTCCAGATCCTTCTCCAGGATCGTTGGGAGGGAGGCTCCTCCTAAGACTCCTCAGAAGATGACCTGTCCCTGCCATTGCCAGACAATGAGAGGGACTCTCTGAGGTTCCCCTCCAGAAGACCCTTCATTCCTGGATATAATGAGGCATATCCAGTTCCTAAACCAGTGGGAGATGGAGGAGTAGGACCCTGAGAGGTGCCATTTATCAAAGTTCCTAGAGGCCACTGACCCAAAACCTTTGGTTATACCACCCTTAGTGGAACCGTTCCAGGATGTTACAAAAATTGCCTGGAAACACCCCTCCACGATCTCAACTGTCCCTAAAAAGGCTGATCGACTCTATAGGACACCTAGGGGAGAACCACATTTGAGTGAGCAGCCATAGGCGGACTCCATGATCCTCACGACTGCCCACGGGAGGGCTCAGCAACAGAGGCATATGAGCGTCCAGTCACCGGATAAGGAGTCCAAGAAATTGGATCATTTGGGCCGCAAGACATATTCTTCAGCCACCTGTACAGTCAGGTCCCTCAGTTTTTTGGCACACATGGTGATGTATCAAAAATCACTGTGGAACAAGGCCATGGACCTAGCCAAGAATCAACCAGACCCTGCCAATAAGTCAGAATTGATGGCAGTTCTCCAATCTGGTGCTGACGTCAGTAAGCACATCCTAAGGTGCTTGTACGACTCAGCTGACACTTCCGCCAGGGCTGTGCCACCGGCATATGGCTCGGGCGTCATGTCTGTTTTGGGGTTTCAGGCTTCCGCCAGGATCTTCACGGTGCCATACTGGATACCCCTTTCCAGGACCCGGTACTTTTCAGACAGGAGGCTGAAAAGCTAATTACCGGCCTGCAGGACTTTGGGGGGAGGGGAGCAGTCTCAGAGGTACATAAAATGTACAAATCCGAACCAGCCACATCCAAATGCCGCTCCTTTCATAAGCAGCAAGGAAGGAGACAGCAACACAGAGGGGGTTTCAAGAGAAAGGGTACCTCCCTGTCTGTAGGAGCTCAGGGGTTCAAGAGCACTGAGAATGCCAGAGCTCCCTTACCCACTCCAACAACCTCAGCATGACTTACTGCCGCACCCCCCCCCACATCCGGCGGAGTAGCAGGGGGAGGCAGTAGGCAGAAGATTCTCCCTCTACCTCAATGGCTGGTCCAATATCACCATGGATCCGTGGGTGCTCCAGATAGTAGAGGGGAGTTATTCCCCGGAGTTCACCCAAATCCCTCCAGACAATGCATCTGTGCCCTCCCATTGCTCCCCATCCCACGCAGGTATTATCAGGGCAGAAATCCAAGCCCTCCTAGACAAGAGCACAATCCAGGCAGTGTCACCGTCTCAAAGAGGAAAGGGTTATTACTCCCTCTTCTTCCTCGTAGCGAAAAAGACGGGACCTTCGAAGGTCCCATCCTGGACCTCAGTCAACTGAACACTTTCATTGAATATAAAAGGATCAGGATGGTGACACTACTGAGTTTGCTACCCATGCTTCACCAAAGGGATTGGCTCTGCTCCCTGGACATGCTGGATGCCTACATGCATATTAAGATCCTGCTGTCCCACAGAAAGTACCTCCGCTTTACCTTCCAGGGAGAGCACTACCAGTTCAGAGCGCAGCCATTTGGCCTTTCTTTGGCACCCAGGGTGTTCACCAAATGCCTGGCAGTAGTGGCAGCAGCTCTCAGGAGGCAGGGGCATTATGTCTACCCCTACCTCGAATAACTGGCTGTGAACAGCTCCCACAAGAGATCAGCTGTGTCACTGTCTGGCAGACATCTTTTGCCTGTTCCAGGATCTGGGGGTCAACTTAAACCTTCCCAAGTCATCCCCCCAGCCTACTTAGTGGTTGCAATACATAGGGGCCATCTTGGACACTGTCCAAGCGAGGGCCTTCCTACCCTCAGACAGGGCAGACCGACTAGGGGCACTGTCTCAAAATGTTAGCTCCACAAATCAAGTTCCAACAAGGATGGTGCAACAACTGCTAGGCCATATGGCAGCAGCCATAGTAACTGTTCCCTTAGCTTGCCTGCACATGAGGGTTCTCCAGTGGAACCTTAAGGTCCAGTGGGACCAGTGCTTGGACGACCTTGACTAGCCAGTCTGAGTCTCCAAGGCGGTACATCAGACTCTGGAGTGGTGGCTCACCCCCTTTCCGGTTAGAATCTGGGACTCCCTTTCAAAGTCCCAATCCTCAGCAGAGGATGCCTGGGGAATAGGGTGGGGTGCACATTTTGGAGACTACCAGACAAGAGGGTCTTGGACCTCTCTGGCACGAGATCTCCACATAAACGTGTTGGAGATGAGGACCGCTCTTTATGCCTGACAGGCATTTCAGATGATTCTCCTGCCAGTGCCTCTATTGATCCAGTCAGACAACATGCCAGTGGTCTTCTACATCAACAAGCAAGCAAGGGAGCACACTCTCTTATCCCTTCTGCAGGGAGGCCATGAGGATCTGGTACTGGACAGTGGAGCACAACCAGGAACTCACAGCGGTTCATGTTCCAAGGGTTCAAAACACCCTAGCCAACGGCCTCAGCCACTCTCGGTCTCTCTCACAAATTGGAGCTACTACAGGACGTAGTAGATGACCTTTTTGAAAGGTGGGGCCTTCCAGAACTGGACCTCTTTGCGTCCCCACACAATGCCAAACTGCCCAGTTTCTGCTCTCTAAATCCAGGGCCTGGTGTTTTCTGGCGAGATACGTTGTCCCTCTCTTGGGCAGGGAGGTTTCTGTTTACCTTCCCTCCCTCCCTTCCTTCCCATTGATTCAGAGAGTGTTGCTCAAAATACAAGCAGAACAGGTGACCATGATCCTCATTGCACCATTCTGGCCTCGGCAGATCTGGTTCCCACTGCATCGGAACCTCCAGTTCCCTTGCTCCTGTTTTCTCGCTTACTCTGTCAGGAACAGGGAACCTTAATGCACTCGAATCTTCAGTCACTGCATCTGCATGCATGACTCCTGCAGACTTAGTCAGAGACAGATATGGGGTACCTTCAAGGGTAGCGGATGTCCTAGTGGCTGCAAGGAAACCCTTGACTAAGGCCACATATGCCATGAAATGGAATGACTTCTGCCTGTGGGTGTCCTCCCATTTCCTAGATCCTTTTCCTGCCTGGTAAATTCGATACTGGAGTACCTTCTTTCCCTATCTGACAAGGGTCTCAGCTACTCGTCCATAAAGGTACACCTTTCTGCACTGTCAGCCTATCGTGCCCATGGAGGGCAGGACCCTGGTGCAGTTGGACTTGTCCAAGACCTTTCTGAGTGGTACTATGCATATAAAGCCTCCCAGGTGGGAACCCATTCCCCCGGGACCTTTTGTTTATGTTAGAAAAACTTGCGTCACCTCTCTTTGAGCCAGCCACAAATTATGAGCTATGCTTCTTGTCATGGAAAGCATTGTTTCTGGTTGCAGTTACTTCTGCTCAGAGGATTTCCAAGCTTCAGGATCTGATGTGTAAAGAGCCTTATTTGATTTTTCACAGGGACAGGGTATCCCTGTGCACCAGTCCTAAGTTTCTTCCAAAGGTAGTGTCCGGGTTCACTCTTAACCAGGACATTCAACTTACGGTTTACTACCCAGAGTACTCCAACAAAGGAGAGGCCCTGTTGCGCATTCTGGATGTTCATAGAATTATTTGTTACTGTGTAGATTGTACTTGATCTTTCAGAAAGACGGACCAGTTGTTTGTCTCATTTGCCCAATGAATGTTGGGGCACCAGTGACTAAACAGACTTCGGCCAAATGGTTGGTCAATTGTATGGTGTTCTGTTACCAGAAGTATGACAAACCTTTACCAGAACCGGTTAAAGGTCATTCTACTAGGTGTGGTGCCACTTCGTTTGCATTCCTAAGAAATGTCTCAGCAGCAGATCTCTGTGCAGCTGTTACTTAGATTTCAGTCTGTATCTTCATAAAACACTACAGTCTGGACACTGCTTCACGGAGGAGAGCATACTTTGGCCTAGCCGTCCTCCTGGGACTACTCTCTTAGTATTACCAGTGGTTTACTATTTTGCATAACCACCTCCCTTCTGACCTGGATTCTATCCTTGTACTGCTTGGGACTCAGTCCTAATGGTGTTACCTGTGGCAAGAGCTCTATCTCGAAGTGAGATAGTACAGTTACGTAAGAACTTACCATAACAGTAGATCAGTAGAACAGTAGAGGGTTCCTACAGTAGGTCATCACATATAGGACTGCGCCCCCTGGCATTAGGACCGCATGGCAAACTTTTCCAGCAATGCGTGGTTGTGGATCGCCCACCTGACATCACGTGACTGACGTCAGCGTGACCGTATATAAAGGGCAGTCCCCGCGCCTGCCTTCCAGTTCTTTCCCGCCATCAACTTGCGCTTAGTATCTCGCGGTAAACGTTGCTCAGTCGATTGTCATTTTCGCCTTATTTCTCAAAGTTTCTTCTCGATTTACATTTTATTTATGCCTTCTCCACCACCAACAGCGAAGACAAAGAAGTGCGGTGCACAGATCCCTCATAAGGATGGTCATTGTCGATGTCTCTCTTAGCTCAGCCCAAATCACGACACCGTGGCCTGCCTTGACTGCCAACCTTTCAATCAGGCCACCCGCAAACAGAGACAGCAGGCTTTGGAGGCCCATCTTTTGAAGACCAGAATGGTCTCTCTAGAGAAAGAGATGCAAAAATTGAGGGACACCGCTTTTTTACCTTCTTCTGAGTCTAAGAAGAAAAAGAAAGACAAAGAAAAGCACTGGGAGTGTCTGGAGGATCTGGATCAAGTGGGTTTCAGTAAGCCCTCGACCATTCCCCCACCTCCTGCCCTTGTGGTAGTCCAGGCCGTGCCCGGGACTTCGGCAGACCCCACTGCCACTTTTCTACCGACTTCCACTGGTAAGTGGGTTGCAGTTCCTCTGCTGAACGCCCAGTCTCTGCCAATAAATCGGCCCCCGGCTCGTCTGGGGTTCACTCTGCTGTCGCTAAGTCAAGTCCCCAGGACCAGATGGGGAGTCGCACGACTCTAACTGATAAGCTGGATGAGGGTCCTACCATCCTCCACCCAGTCCCTCTACCGTCCGTTAAGCCGGTTATCTCCGTCTCCGACGACTGCCCAGATGTTGCTCACCCGTCGAGGGCTGATGCCACCTCACCCGACGTCCAGTCGAGCACGCCAATGGCTATCGACCAACCCTTCCCTCAGGATCCTCCTGAGTAGGAGCCTTCCTCTCCACCTCCCCCGGTGGAACCTCCAACCCCAGTGGTCACGTCGGGTCCGGAGGAGGAAGCGGGAACCCTGAAGGTGGTACTTTCTTCTCCCACTCCAGTTAAGGTATCCCAGGTCCCCCCCAAGGAACACCAGGCCTGGGGCTCTGGTACCAGACCCCAATATTCAGAGGGTCCCTGATGCTATCCATCCTTCGCTGGACCAGCCGACTGTGCTGCTGTTAGGCCCTCCTCTGTTGGTTCTGCCTCTTCTGACGCCAGGGGCACCGACTGGTGTATGGTCCAACCCCTTTCCATCAGGGCCATCATGTCCGACCCCGATGCAAGTTGTAGTGACGCCAGATTCGGCACCACCTACTCAGACGACCGCAGGTCTGACGTCTGCCCCTCAAATGCCTGTACCTCTGATGTCGGGTATTCTGATGCAGGATATTCTCCCTGGCCCATCTCGGCCACACATTATCCATCAGGGTTATCTTCTGCACCCGGGGCAGACATTGGCCTATCCTCCATTTAGCCCGATGTTGGATTTTATACCTGTCAGTTTTTTCGGGGTATCACCCTTCAGGTTATCCCTATTACCAGGGCTACCCCCATCATCATCACTACCAAGGGTCAGGTGAACCCATTTATCATTAGCCGCCCACCCGCACACCTCTACCCCCTCCTCCAGCCCCGCAACAGTATTTCCAGTCTCTGATTCAATCCTGGTGGAAGGAGGCTAGGTCGGAGATGGTCTCAGATTTGGAGAGGCATCTGCCGGCCCCAGTAGTCACCCCTTCCCCTCGTTCCCTGTCTCCTGTCAGCTCTGTCTGCTCAACAGTGCATATTTCAGGGACCACACCTCAGGAGGTTACTCTTCCAGACTTTGGAACCCCTGAGGATCATGACACTCCGGACTCCGAGGAGGATTCCTCGGATGAATCTTTTGATGAGCATTCCTCCGTGGCTAAGGGCAAGGAATCGGCCAAATCTCCCCCAGAGGACCTCTCCTTCATGGAGTTGTTGCGTATTATCCAGCAGACCAATGGATGGAATACAGAGAAACAAGATCCAAAGAGGAAATGTCTTGCAGAACACTTGGATTTAGAGACTGATTCTCCTGTCCCTGTCTCCCCGCCCCCCCCCGGACAGTTCCTCATGAAGACCTCACCAGTACTATCTGGCAGCTGCCCGCCCTGCTCTGTCCTGGCCGTCCCTAAGAAGGCAGACTGGAAATATCACGCTCTTGAGGGTGTTTTGTGTTTGGATGCTCACCCTAAAGCTGATTGCATTGTTGTAGCAGCAGCTCATGATCATCAGCTTCTCCGAAGCACATGAGCACCTCTCCCCCGACAAGGGAGATCTTGGCAACTCGGCCTATTCGGTAAAAAGATCTATTCCTCCACTGCGTGTGCCCTCCGCTCCCTCAACTACGTAGCGCACATGGTCTCCTTCAAAAAGGCAACCATGGCCAAGCTTGAGGCCCGTATCCAGACCATGGAATCTTCAGACCTCAAGGAGGAGCTTACCGAAGAGCTACACCTGTCAAAGATCTCCTGCAGACACACGCTCAGGGCTATGTATAATTTGGTAGATGTGGTAGCCCACTCCTCCGCCATGGCTGTCTCTCTCAGATGGCTTGCTTAGCTACGCATCTCTGGCCTCTCCAATGACATTCAGGTTGCTATTCAAGATGCCCCCTTTAGGGGTTCGTTCCTCTTTGGAGGGGACACTAAATATATTATCATGAGTCTCCAGGACAGCAGCCAGGCTGTGAGATTCGTGAAGTCTATGTACCGATCAGGCTTTCAGAAGAAGCAGCCCTTTCGGCGACAGACCAAGAGGCAAGGGAAATGGCCCTTTACCAGGCATCGGGGCAAAAGAAAGGCCATGGGTTCCTTCTTCACCTCTTCTCCTACCTCTAAATCACAGAGAGCAGCCGGGGGGCCTCCTCCCTCTTGCCCCTCCGCTTCCTGACTGGCAACTACCTCCCCCTTCTCTGCCCCTGTGCGAGGAGCTGGTGGGAGGCAGGTTCGCCCTTCATGTACAGGAGTGGAGGGACATAACCTTAGATGTATGGGTCCTTCAGCTCATTTCGGAAGGGCACACTTTGGAGTTTCTGGAGTTCCCCTCAGAATCTCCTCCAGGTTGCTCAATTTACTCCCTGCTCCAAGTTCTTCTAGTCAAGGAGGAAATTCGGGCTCTCAGACTGAAGGCGGCCATAGAGCCAGTCCCTCTGCCTCAACGAGGGTTTTACTCCCAGTTTTTCCTGGTCCTGAAAAAGACTGGTGACTTCGGACCCATACTGGACCTCAGCAGACTGAACTTGTTTGTCGAGTACAAAAGGTTCCGCATGCTGACATTGCAGGGCCTACTGCCTCTTCTGCACAAACACCATTAGCTTTGCACACAGGATATGAAGGATGCTTACCTACATATTCCGGTGTTCCTGGGCCACCATCGTTACCTGCTTTTCTGCTTCCAGGGGGAGCACTTCCAGTTTACAGCCCTCCCCTTTGGTCTTTCCTTGGCACCCCGGGTCTTCACCAAGTGCCTAGCTGTGGTGGCAGCAGCCTTGCACTGTCAGGGTATAGCAGTGTTCCCTTACCTGGATGATTGGCTCTTGACAGCCCTATCCAGGGACAGTCTTCTGGATTCACTCTCGTGCACTCTGGACCTCTCTTCGTGACTGGGGATCACTGGCAGTCTTCAAAAGTCGATTCTTGCCCCCTCCCAGAACATTCAGTTCATCAGAGCGATCTTAGACATGGTCTAATACAGAGTCTTCCTCCTCCTGGATAGGGCGGAGGCTCTTCAAGAGCAGGTCAACCTAGTGGCCTCTTCCGGCCAGGGCATTGTTACGTCTTTTAGACCTAATGGCGGCCTCCATCTCCATGGTCCCCTTCACTAGGTTGCATATGAGGATCACCCAGTGGATGCTGCGCATGCAATGGGATCAACGCTTGGATGACTGGGACCACACGGTTCTAGTCTCCAGTGAGCTCAAGAGGGATCTCCTCTAGTGGTTAGATCCCCTGAATCTGTCTCAGGGGCTTCCTTTCAGAAGTCCCCCATCTCTCTGGACCCTCACTACAGATGCCTCCTGTCAAGGTTGGGGGGCTCACCTGGGGGACCACCAGACTCAAGGTTCATGGTCCCAGTTAGAGATCTCTCTCCACATCAACATCCTGGAGATGAGTGCAGTTCTTTACGCCCTTCAGGCTTTTCAGTCCATCCTATCAAAGGGAACACACTTGGTCCAGACGGACAGTATGTCGGTGGTCTGGTACATCAACAAGCAGGAAGGCACCCGATCGTACCCCCTTGCAGGGAGGGGATGTGGATGTGAAACTGAGCAGTCCAGCATGACCTGTTTCTTACAGCCATTCACGTTCCAGGCATTTGCAGCATCCTGGTGGACATCGTCCCTTGCTCACGAATGGGAACTAAGTCAAGAAGTAGTAGAATCTCTCTTTCTGAGGTGGGGTTGCCCAGACATAGATCTATTCGCCTCCCCATTCAACACAAAGCTTCTCAGCTTCTGCTCGCTCATTCCAGAGCCTGGTGCTTTCTGGCATGACGCATTGTCACTATGTTGGACAGGGAAGTTCTTGTATGCCTTCCTTCCCTTTCCCATTCTGCAGAGAGTACTTCTCAAACTCCAGGTGGAGGGAGCATGGATGATCCTGGTAGCTCCGCTCTGGCTGAGGCAAATCTGGTTTCCGCTAATGCAGCTGCTCATAGTGGAACCCCCAGTTCCTTTACCTCTCCGGCACAATCTGTTGACACAGGATCAAGGCAGGCTGGTACATCCAGGACTCAGAACCCTGCATCTTCATGCGCTGCTCCTTCAGACATAATCGGGACTCATTTCAGGGTCTTCCAGAAGGTCACTTAGGTCTGGTGGAGGTGAGGAAACCCTCCACCAGATTCACATATGCAATGAAATGGAAGCATTTTTACATCTGGGCGGTGGCATCTAAAGGATGGGATCCCTTTACTTGCTCAGCTCCCCAGATTATGGAGTATCTGTTGCACCTGTCTGATTCTGGTCTGTCTTGTTCATCCCTTCAGGTCCACCTGTCGGTCATTTCAGGCTACTATGTGTTGTTGGAGGGGAAACCCGTGGCACAGTTGGAGATCTCTTAAGACCTTTTTGAAAGGGATCCTCCATCTTAAACCCCCACATCCGTAACCCCACCCCACCTTGGGATTTGAATTTTGTTTTGGAGAAGCTTACACTTCCTCCCTTTGAACCAGCGATGAGCTGTGACATGCACTACCTTAACTGGAAAGTGCAATTTTTGGTTGCCATTACTTCTGCTTGTACAATTTCCGAGCTTCAGGCCCTGATGCATAAGGAACCTTATTTGATTTTTCACAAGGACCAGGCACTCCTGTATACAAATCCTGAGTTTCTTCCCAAGGTGGTTTCTGAGTTCACCTTAAACCAGATGGTTGAACTCCCATTTTATTATCCTGTTTACTCAAATAGGGGGGAGGCTGTCCTTCACACTTTGGACATACATAAGATCCTGAGGTGTTATGTCCACTGAACCAAAGAATCCAGAAAGTCTGATCAGCTTTTTGTCGTCTTTGCCCCCAAATCCTGGTGATCGGCAGTATCTAAGCAGTGTCTATCCAAGTGGCTCGTTAACTGCATGTGCTTCTGTTATCAGAAGCATGACAAATTTCTTCTGGGGGAAGTCAGAGGTCACTCTACCAGAGGTATGGCTGCCTCTACAGTGTTTCTAAGGAATGTTTCTGCAGCAGAAATCTGCAGCAGCAACCTGGAATTTGGTCTATACCTTCACGAAGCATTGCAGTGTGAACATTGCCTCTAGGCATAGGGCCGGATTTGGCCTCGCCGTTCTGCAGGGCCTTCTGTCTTAGGCCGGTCCTGATCTGTTTTTTCAGTTGCTCCTCCTCCCTTGACTCTCTGTCTCTCTGAGTGACTGCTTCTGATTCAGTCCTATGTGTGACGACCTACTGCAGGAACCCTCTCGTAAGATAGTACAGTTACGTAAAAACTTACCATAACAGTGGATTCGAGAGAGGTTCCTGCAGTAGTTCACCTTTTCCCTTCCTCCTTCACCCAGTATTTGCATTTCTTTCTGCCTTTTCTGAACTGGGCTCCAGGATTTCATCCCTTCTCCTGTCTCATCCTCCTTGAATCTCTGGCGAGAGAACTGGAAGGCGGGCATGGGGACTACCCACTATATAGCTCTTGCAGCAGGGATGCTTTCCCTTCCTCCTACCCCTGGGGTTATGTAACTGTATTTTTTTCTCTGGGGGATGCGAGAACCTCCTTGGTTCCACATCCTTTATGCTAGCCAGGTCTCTGGCGGGCGAACTGAGGTGGTGCCCACCTTAGACTGCTAGCTAGCTAGAAATTTTCCGTGGGGTCCTAGTGCCTGGCGGCATATTCCTAATGGTGTTACCTGCTGCAAGAGCTCTTCTCAAAGATCTACTGTTACGGTAAGTTCTTATGTAACTGTACTTTCTACCACTAGTGTTCAGTACACATCCACCTGGCCTCCCCTGGCATGCAGCTCTGAATACAGTGGAAGTAGAGTCAGGAAGAACACTTGGTTGGGTGGTAGGAGGAGTTGAGCTTTAAGACTGTTCTGTCAACAGGTCACTTGGCATGCTCAGGGGAAGACTACCTAAGTGTGGATATGCACTGAATAGCAGTATTACTAAGGTTGCAAGTAAGTAACCTCTACTTTTCAGGTGGTTGAAGGCACTTGACTTTGCCTTATGTCTCACAGCCTACCCCAGGGTGTATTATTACAGCATAACTGCGCAGTGTCTTAAGTTATTTTGTACTTATACAGGCTTCGTGGATAAGCTGATTTATTTATTAAGAATATTTAGACTAACTACTTAAGCAAATATTTTGGCAAAACCCATTGTAAACTCTGGGGGAAAACAGCTGAATTGTTAAATAATGTAATCTTTACGTTTAATAGCTTAATTAATTATATTTTTATGAAAGTACGTAGTGGAAGGGATACTTGCTCTTTAAAAATAACCTTTTTTGGGATTTTTCATTTCTAAAAAGCAGCAACAGGGTGCTTCCTTACCCCACTGGGGGCTTCTCCACAATGTTTGCCAAATTTTTTAAACAGGCCCTCAAAGAAAGGGAAGGGATCATAATTTGCCCCAAGTGGCTGGCTGCACAATCTCTTTCCACTTCCTGACTCTGATCTGTCCCCGTGTTCTGACATTTTGTGACGTCTTTATAGATCGTGTGCGGGGCTGCACTCCATTCACTTGAATGCAGCGTCTTTTTCCAAGGTGATTTTCCAATTTTTAAATCAGAATTTGATACAGACTGATGCCAGGGTTCATCTAACAAGAGCCTTGGGTAAGCTCCTGAGGAGCTGAGTAATGGAGTTGGAGGGTTGGACCAGAGCCACAAGCCTGCACTGTGAGAAAGAACAGCATTAGCGTAAAAAATGTATGTATATATATATATATATAATTTCCTGCTGGAATGCCAATAGCATGAAACATTTATCTTCCATCATTTTCAGGAGGACTTGCTACTGCTAGAGGACAGACTGAAATGTTTGCAACTTGCTCAAGGTCATAAGATGAATGAAAACAAGCATTTGTCAATACCAAGTGTTGCTTGCTCTCATTAGAGTGGAAATGCAGGAGTTAGACAGATGCAGTACAGGAATGGCAGTGAAGTATTGAACTGACACCAATTCCACCCCACCCTGCAGAGATGGACAGGCATTGGGGTGTGCCTTTGGGTCGCCGCCCATAACGGTCACAACATTTCACCTCACCCTACCCTGCAGACACTGACAAGTGTCGAGGTGTGCTTTGGAGTGTTCGGGCTCTACACTCACCTCATTCCATAAGGAAATACACTGAAATAGGTGCAGTATAGGAGAATGGGATGAACTCTGGGGCCAAAGGGTCCAAGGTGCACCTCGATGTCTGCCACTGGCTGCAGGATGGGGGTGGAATGGCATGAGCATTACTGTCGATAATCCCAAGTAACACCCCTGACGCCTGTCAGTCCCTACAGGGTAAAGTGTTATGGTTGAAAACCCTAACACCCTGGGCATTTCTTGGTATTTTAACTCCAAGTTTTCAACATGGGCTTTTTGAGACCCCATCGCATGAACAGTGACTATCAGTTTGTTAGCCGGAAGGTGATTTTGCATAGCGACTGCACCACTTGGCACCACAGGTGCGAAAACTCATTTCTAACAGGATGTGAAAAATGACACCTGTACTGTTCATGAAGAAGATGTCGAAAATCTGGAGTGAAAATATAAAAAAACTGGTGAAGACACGAGTGTGCGTAGAAATTGCACAACACGCACCCGTAATGTAATTAGTTTGGGGATATTTTACAGCAGATTTTCAACATAGGCATTTTGTGACCTCCACTCATGAACAGTGTCACTGTGATTTTCTTACTCTGTCCTGAACACTGATTTCCCACAGCGACTGCGCTATTCTGTGCCGGAAGTGCGAAACACATTTTGGCCAGGTTGTGAAAAATGACAGCTGTACTGTTCATAAGGAGGTGTGGAAAAATGCCAGTACGGATTCGTGAACTTATGAGGGTGCGTGGAAATTGCACAATGCACATTCGTAACAGTCATTTTATGGACGTTTGTCACCAAATGTTCAATATAAGACCTCTGCTCATGAACAGTGTCACTGTGATTTTCTTAATCTGTCCCGAACATTGATTTCACACACCGACCGCGCCACTGTGCGCTACATGGGCAAAAACACATTTCAGGCAAGATGTGAAAAATGACAGCTGTACTGGTCATAAGGAGGTGTGGTAAAATGGCAACAGTGAAAATATTAAAAATGCTCGAAGTTACAAGTGTGCATAGGAACTGCGCAACGCATGCTCGTAAAAGTCATTTTTGGGAATTTGTTCAAATTTTCAACATAGGGTTTTTGAGGGAGTACCTCATGAACTGTGACACTGTCATTCCGTTACTCGGTCCCGGAAGGTGGTTCCGCGCAGTGAACATGAAATCACCTTTCGGGACCAAATAACAAAATGACAGTGACTGAGTTCATGAGGTGGGGTCCCAAGAACCCCATGTTGAAAATTTGGTGAAAAAATTCCCACAAATGGCCGAGATATGCACCAAAGTTGAAAAAAAACTATTTATGCCATTATACAGCTTACCGGCATTTCTTCAGTTCGCGGTCGGCTTTGAAGAGTGCAGACATGTTCCCAGTCCACAGGAAGATTATCCCGCCAGACTCAGAGGTAATTATGGGGTGAGGCGAGGGTGAAGAGGTAGAGGTTGGGCGCGAGTTGGGGGAGGGGCAAGAGAATCAATGCGGACCGTTTTCTTAGGTTTTTTTTTTTTTTAAAGACTACAGTGAATTTACACACTGGGGCTCCCAGTGTGGCACCAGGAAGTTTGTTTGGAGGGGGCAGTGGAGCTGATGAGGATTGGGCACCCCGTGGGCAAAACTTTGCCACGCTGGGGTGGGCTCCAGTGTGGCACATGGAGAATTTGGGGGAGGGGCAGTGGAGCCGACGGGGGATTGGGCACCCTGTCAGCCATATAGTGTGCTAGGGGAGGAACACATGAGCCGAGGGGGGATTGGGCACCTCCCTCGGTAAACAACAAGTGGGAGGTGCATTATGCCGACAGGTATTGGGCTACCCCATAGGCAAATGAACTGGGGAGGGGGTCATGCCAACAGGGGGATTGGGCACCCTGTCGGCTTTTTTATTATTATTTATTGAAATGTTTAACCAGGAAGGCACACTGAACGGTGGGCGGTGGCTTTCCATCGGCTTCGTGGGGACTGTGAGAGGCCGACAGAGAAGCCGTTGCCATGGGGACACCAGGCAATCAACTGTTTTGGTAGCTTGTAATGCACCATAACAGCTGATTGTGTGGTGATGTGGCTGAATTTCTTTATGCATTGTGGCATGCTCATTAACTGCTGTGATCAACAGCATGCTCGTCTGTTGGCTGTGGCACAGACCAGCCCTAGAACGTACTGCTGCCATTTGGCACAACACTGACACGCCTCCATAACTCGCTTTTGCAGGAAGCTGACTCAATGTGTTTCTTGCACATGCATGCAAGCAATACAATTAGGTTGAAAACCACATGGTTATTAATGTGTAGGAATACCAAAATTCAGAAAAAGTTGAAAAATGTTTGTTATTCAAATTTTTTAAACAGTCATATAATTTTATATATCAATACACAAAATAGTATCAATACAGTCTATTGACAGAAAAAAATTGACACCATGTAGTTGCCATTTTGTTAAGGTGTCACAACTAAAGTCAAGTATCAACAGCATACTGAAAAAGCACATTTAAATAGTTTCAGTACATACTGTACAAAATAGTATTGACACATACCGTATCAACAGAGCTAATTCTTAAGGGCTAGATTCCAAACTTTCATTTAAAAAAAAAAAAGAATACATAGGCCCGGCCCACTGGTGTAGCAGCAAAGCTACCTCTCATGATGCTGCCATCTCAGGTTTGGGAACCAGCCTGGGCCATCAGAGGGCTAGCCGGGGGGGGGTGTTGAGCATACCATGGGATGCTTTCTTCCTCCTCCAGGGCGGGAGGGCACTGTATTCTGCTGCATAACTGCCACCTGGGTGACCACAGGTGGTGGTGCAAGGGATCTGTGGCTTCAGGAAGGGGCCATGGGAGCATAGTCTAGGATTGGCTGCATCAAGCTTGCCAGCAGCCTATCCCACTGCATGCTCCTGGTAGTGGGCAGGCAGCTAAGAACAAGGGAAACTGGAGGTGCAGGATCGGACAGATAAAACCTCTGCCAACCAGCCGCATCCACCACCAGATCTGCACCACCATCCAGCAGGGACACCACAAGTCTTCACCTCCTCTCTGGGTGGCCAGATGTCTGAGAGGTAGAAATGCCAAAGGAACTGAAGGTGTATACAGCCCTGGGGGGTAAGCCAGGGGGGGCAACACAGCAGTGTGTCCTGATGGTCCCATTTGATGGATGACAGTATGATCTCAGAGCATTGGCAGCTGGCAGAAGGAGGTCCTGACCTGGCCCAGAGCAAGAAGGAGAAAAATATGTGGGGGGGATTACATTTCTAGTACCAACAGTTTCTAAGTTAGATCTTTTAAAAGGTAATAGCCTGTATTTTCAAAGAATTGTGATGGACACAACAGTAAGTTGCACATTTGTGCCTCAAATAGGATGCAAGCATATGTGACAGCTTTGACGCAGTTATGAAAAAATGGCTCAGTTATAGTCACATCTGTGTGATGAAAGTGTAACCCCTTTGTTACCCGGGGTTACTAGAATCCCAGTAAGACCTAGTGGTAGGCAGGGAAGGCAGCTTGTGAAACTCCAGTTAAATGGGTTTCACACTGTCTCACTCTGTCCTCAGTCACAGCTGAGACTGGAGAGATGACATCAGTATAGAATTGTTACAGCTGCATGAGCCACATTTGGAATCTTCAGCTCAGAGTAGTTCTAGAACCTTGGGAATTTGAAATCCAGTCTTCCGTTTGTCCTTAAGTAAGAAGGAAGCATCAGACTGTAGTTTGAGTTTTGCCTCCACACAGAAGGAAGTTTTTCTGTGTTTCACCATTCTTCAAGTGGTGGAGACCGTCCCCTCGGTCTCAGTGCCCCCTCCCTCCGGGGGGGGGTAGGAAAAGGTCTCTGTGGGTTCCAGGGGCAATCCCCTTTTCCCACCAAGGAAAGAAGCTGCCTGAAATTACTTTGTCTGTTTGGGTATGACAGAAAAGGTTAAAGGACTTCACCTGTGGGGCACCTGCAACAATTGGGTGAGTGTTTGGCTCCAGTTTAAGAGGCAAACAATTGTTTTTTCAGTCAGGAAATGTTATTGGGGACTGCTGTTTGGGAGCACTATATACACTAGGATGAACAAATGGAGCAGTCAGTTTAAAGTTTAAATGGATTTAGAGTTCACAGTAGAGGGGGTGCATCAGTTCATCCACCATGCAATCTACAGTTTTACAGTCCTGAAGTTTCTGTGTGTTCAGAGAAATGGCCGGGTATGGGCTGTGGGAGCCGGAGGTGGATAGATCCCCATATTTAGTAACCAGGTCCACCTCTATGGATTTCTTCTGTTTTTGCTACTCGCCTCATGCGCTTGGCCAGTGATGGGGTGGGTACCCAGACGTGGGTCGCAACTTGAAAATCTCTCTAGGAGTCGCAGACTTCAAGTGGTGTGGGGAGCCACAGGATGGGAGTCTCCCTGTTTGATGGGAGTTTCGAATTGGAAGTCCGAAAACAAAATCTCTCTAGGAGTCGCAGACTTCAAGTGGTGTGGGGAGCCACAGTTTGGGAGCTTCCTTGTTTGATGGAATGTCTTTCCAAGTAGAGTTTGGGTTCATTCGCCAAGTGGACCGTCAGTAGAGTGGCCGGCAGGGGAGCCGGGCCAGTCGGGCTGTGTATCCAATGCGCATGCGATGTCCGGGCTGAGTGCCTGGTGGATCCAAAGCCAGACAACTGTTGTAGTGTTCATTCCTCAAATGGACCGCTGTGTTTAACCTCTAATCTGCATTACAGTTACGTAGCCCGGTGGGGGACCATACAGAGCTTTGTTTATGTTCAGTGAGTTAATAAATAAAGCCACACTGAAAAATCTCAATTCTGGTTCTGGACATTAGTTATTGCTTCCTGTAGTTGGATTTACTTGGGTGCCCCTGTGCAGAGTAGCCAAACCTAGGCTTCTTGTGCCAAGTAGCCTCATCCTTCCCTGAACCCGTAGATATACAGCTCCCCACCAGGTATTGCTGCCAAATGCCAACAGCATGCCACCTGTCGTTGTTTTGGTAAAAGGACAGGGGTGGGGAGGGTTACAAAAATGTGCATGTCTTGATGCAGCTGCATCATTTTTGAGCACTTTTGAACATTTTTATTTACTTATTTGAAAACTGGTAACCGGCAGAGGCGCATTCAGCCAAGAATCATTTCCAGGTGCAACTGTGGGGGGAAGGGAACAGGAGATACAGTACTAGTACAAAACACAGTAACATTTCATTTTTTTTTTTTTTAACTTTCTATTTTTCTCCCCCTTTCTCCACAGTGCCTACCTTCCCTCAGGGATTCCCAAGGCATCGTGCCCACCAGGTCACCGGGATGTGAGCCCTTCACGTGTACATCCTGTCATCACCCTCGGATTACCCCCCCCCCCCCGAGTGGGGTGGGAGGCCAACCTAAGCCTCCCATCCTTCATCCAAGTGTGGCTGGACTCGTGCGACTCCTCTCCGATCCTGGTCTCGTGATGCTGGGGCCCGTCTTCAGGCATCGCTGTGGGTGATTTTTTGCTTTTCTGGGGAGTGGTGTGTGTTCAACGTCAAGGTGTTCCTGTCGATGTCCTCCAGTCCCAACCCCTTGTCTGCTCTGCATGCTTGCTGTACCTCTGGCCTCCACCAGAGGTCAGCCAAGTGCCGAGACTGTACCCCCCTCCCTCCCGGCAGAGGAGAACTATCCTCCGGACACTCAATCCTCTCCCTTCCCTGCCGACCTCCGATGGCCCGGGCTTGTTCCCAAACCTGGGTTGCCGGCGTGGGGTGAGGTGTGACGTCCAGCACCTCAACCCTCAGCACCACCGGGCCAGTGTATACACAGTAACATTTCTTGGTACAAAAATAGTGTGGACACAGTACAATATGGAACACGTATACAAGTTCAAATAAAACAGCAGCAAGGGACGTCAGCATGAAAGCCTGATTTTGCTGCGCTCAATCCCCGGCGATCTATTCGGTGATAATCAGCCTCATCTGCTCCTATAACCTCTTTTCTCGGTGTGCCTATATATTTAATAAGTACTCAAGCAATTGCAACTGTTAAAATGTTGGGCAAAAATGCTTCCTCCAAAAAGAACAAAAGTAATATGCCCCAGAGGCCTAGAAACCACAGTCCAGCCAGCTCGACTGCATCAGTACAGACGGCGAGCTCTGGGGACGAAGAGGAGGAATATGGTTCAGAGAAGAGGCAGCAACAACTGGGCAGGGCTGATTCAAGAGCAATAATGCACATGCTGCATAGGATAGACACCAAAGTAACTGGCACCAAACAAGACCTCCAGAGATTGGAACAACATACCACGGACAATGAAGGACACTTGGAGAATTTGCAAATGGAGCAAATGGCAGTCGGGCGCTCCTTGATTTATTTGTACTGGAGGGAGAGAGACCTCACTAATAAAGCAGAAGATGCAGAGGCAAGATCCAGAAGAAACAATAGCCGAGTGTTCGGGGTCCCGGAGGGCTCCGAACAAGCCAATACTGCAGCCTTTTATGTCAGTTTTGCTGCAAAAAGAGCTAGACCTGTCTGCAGACTCTGAACTTGGGATAGAGAGGGCACATCGGGCCCTGGTCCCGAAACCTCCACCTGAAGTGCCTTTGAGGTCAATAATTAGTAAATTCTTGAGCTATGCAGTGAAGGATAGAATGCTCAGAATGGCTTGGGCAAAAAAAAAATCTGAATCTAGATGGCCACCAAATTTGTGGACTAGGACTACCCACCGATGCTTTTAGCCAGGAGGAAAAAAGTGTTACAGATAGTGAAATTATTGAAAGATAAAGGTCTCAAGGCACAGATTAGATATCCAGCACGTCTCTGGATCCAGACAAAAGACGATATTAAAACTTTCCGACAATTTTCTTGCTGCAGTTCCATTTCTGAAATCAATGGACTTACCAGTGCCGGACATGAGAGAAGAAGAGGCAGAAGCACAAATTGAGGGTCTCCTGTGGAGGGTGGTTCCTTCTCCTGCAACGGGGGGAAAACGTAAGCCTAGAAACCTGATTTCCTTCCATGCAGAGCTTTCTAAATGGCTGAAGACAGCGGAACCAAATACCTGACTTTTGCTGGGAGATGGGGCTGAATTTGATGGAGCCGAGCTGCCTTCGGAGAGACTATGAAATCAGCTATGTAGACATTAAAGTTTTTTGAACGTTAAGAAGCAAAAGGTGCCTGGTACATAATGGCTGTTCAAAATAATTTTTGGAAATTGCCTGCAAATAGTAGGGGGAGGAACCTAGAGATTGGAGATCGGATTTCAGGGGAAGGAAAGGAAGTAACACCGGTCCGGCGATAATTTGGTTCCTATTTATGGCTCATTTGAATGCATGAGGAACTAGCTGAGCTGCATTGAAATTTAAACAAAGAAAGGGTTTTTCTTTCTCAATCCTTTGGAAGGCAGGCACCCTCCTTCCAACTTATCAAAGTGTGTGAACAAAACGTGTAAGGAGATGATGGATGCACGATGAATCCACACCTTTGAAACTACTCTTGTGGCTGGTTTAGATAGATATTACTGGAGATTTATAATTATATGTGATAAAATACTGGACATGGTATGATTGCTATGTAGTGGACAGGAGGGGGTAGTTATGGGGTAATTAAGGGGTATAACAGCCATGAAAATAGAAAGTAAAACATGAAAATAGAAGAGTGAACTTTTTGAACTACTGGATGGGACAAGGTTTAAATTCTGCAGACCGATGTTTTGGGGGGGGAGTGTGCAAGTGTGCAGGATAAGGTGATAGGGAGAGAAAAATGAATTTAGAATCGGAAAAAGGGAGGCTCTACGAGGGAGGTTGTTTTTTTTTTTTTTTTCTAAAGACCAGTTGTTACACCTTCAACAGGTAGGTATTTTATTATATCTCTCTTAAATTGGATGGGGGGGGGACAGCTAAAATCCCGGTGGCCCACAACTAATTGAGGGAGGAGACGCAAGTCCACTGGATGAGCACTCCTTATCCTGGTATGGGTGTACCCTCAATTTCACTCGCGGAGTTACAGACTCTTCATAATCAGAAGACCTTTGTCTTCGACCTTGTTCAGTTCCTTTTAGCTATTGTTACAAAGGTTGTTGAATATGCTCCACCCTTAGGTTGGCTGAGAGGGGCGGAGTGCTCGAATGCTATAAGGAAAATTTGTATTTTGACATTTAATGTTATGAATAGTTTGTTAATGTACTTGTTTCTGTTAAATGGTGCAAATATACAAAAGAAGGGGCAACACTATGAATAAAGGGTATAAGAAGAAGGTTGAGGAACTGCAGCTGAAAGAAAATGGATAGTCTGAAAGTAGGGACGTGGAATGTGAAAGGCATAAATAATGTAATCAAAAGGGCCAGGATGTTACAAGAAATTCATAAAGCTAGATGTGATATAGTATGCCTCCAGGAAACCAGGTTGTCTCACACAGAACATATGAAGTTTAAACGTTCTTGGGTGGGTCAGGTAGTTGGAGATTCCAATCCGAAAGCCAAAAAAGCTGTGGTTGCAATACTGATAAGAAAGGGAATCCCTTTTTCAATCATTAATACTCTTTCTGAGGCTTCTGGGAGCTTGGTATTGATTACGGGCCAATTCCAAGGTAGGACGTTACATATTTTATCGATTTATGCTCTGACACCTCCTACAGCGGAATTTATAAGGAGGGTATTTCAAATAATAGCTACTTTATCGGAGGGACAGATAATATATGCAGGGGACTGGAATTGCATGGAGGATTGGCTTTTAGATTGTGTGCCACTATGTAGGGGAGGGCATGGAACATGTTCTAAATTATTATCTACATTACCGAAAGAAGCTGGGTTGATAGATCCATGGAGACTGCTTAACCCCTCTGGTAAAGAATACACTTTTTTCTCACCTGCCAATAATTCATATTCTAGGCTAGATAGACTTTATATACAGAAGATTTGGGCACACATAGTTAAAGATATAAGCTGTTACCCTATGGCCCTTTTGGACCATTCACTGGTGGTATATCATCTGTAGTGGAGTAAGCCTAACACACAAGGGATATGGAGGTTTAATGTCAGCCTATTAAACAAGAAAGACTTTGTCAATAAAACTAGAGAGTCCATTAAGAATTTTCTACAAGACAATGGACAAGCCAGAAACGCAGATAAAATATATATGGGACTGTCTTAAAGCGGTTATTAGGGGCCATTCAATATCTTATGCATCTTACAAAAAAAAGCAACACAGGGAGGCCTGTCTTGAAGCGAGGAAACTCTAAAACAATTGCAGATGGAGCATAAAGCTACCAGAGTGGTGGATTTACAACCCAAAATCAAACAAGCTAGGGAACAGGTAAATACCTTGTCATTACGCCAGGTAGAAAACACTTTACGCAAAAATACTATGAGGGGGGGGACAAGGTGGGTCATCTCTTAGCTATGCGCCTTAAGAAACAGGAAGCAGAAAGGCATATTACTAAAATAAATAAAGGCTCCAACCCGATGAATCCCACGGTACTTCCAGAAGAAATTCTGCAAGAATTTACGAAATATTATGCTGAGTTATATAGGGAGGAAAATACTAAAGACCAAGCAGAATCAATGGAGAATTTCTTCAAGATGCTGAAACTTCCATCCATTTCAGCAAATATTAGTAATCAGCTTGAAGCCCCTTTCTTAACTATGCAAATTAATACAACTTTAAAATCATTCAAAAGTGATAAGACACCAGGACCAGACAGCCTCCCGGCTGAGTTCTATAGAACTTTTGCCAAAGAACTTACCCCAATCCTGACTAAGGTATGTAATGTAGCCCATGAGAAGGGACATATGCCTGAGTCATGGCACAGGGCCCTGATAACAGTTCTTCCCAAACGAGGCAGAGACCTAGCCATGTGTTCGAACTATCGCCTGATATCACTGCTTAATGTAGATGCAAAGATTTTTTACTAAGGCAATCAGTGCAAGGTTACAGTCCCTAATCTGTGATTTGATACATCCGGATCAAATGGGGTTTATGCCAGGGTGACATATACAAGACAATATACACCTACTTTTAAATACAATGGTTGACGCTAACAAACTTCCAAAAAAGACACTACAAGCAGTGATGTCCATCGATGCTGAAAAGGCATTTGATAGATTAGACTGGGAATACCTGCAAAGAGTGCTGGTAGGTTTTGGTTTTGGACCCCGTTTTAGATCTTTGGTAACTAATCTATATGAGAATTCTATGGCACAGATTAAGGTGAATGGCATGATTTCGGGCCCTTTTGGGATAGTTAGGGGCACGGGACAAGGGTGCTCCTTATCACCCCTACTATTTGTTTTAAGTATAGAACCCCTTGCGGCATACTTTAGGCAAGCCCCAGATTTTCCTGGGATTAGACTGGGTAGGAAAGAAATTCACATATCATTATATGCGGATGATACCCTAATATACATAAATGATCCAGTAAAGGAAGTCCAAGGGATAATAAATAAACTCAGCATGTTTGGATCTTTCTCTGGCTACAAGATAAACAAATTAAAGACAGAATTATTGCTCATTGGTAAGACTGGAGATCCCCTTCCATCACTTCCAAATGGCTTGAAATGAGCCACAAATGGATTGCGTTATTTGGGTGCATGGATGCCCAGAAATTTAGATCTGTTATATAAAAAAAAAAAGCTATTATAGATTATTTTTAGAAGCTCAAAAATATTGCAAGAGATGGAAGGAATTGTCTTTGACTCTGGTGGGCAAAATTGAAACAATTCACATGAATCTATTACCGAGATTCTTATTTTTATTTACCGTCCTCCCAACGAGGCCTCCAAAAAATTTTTGGAAATTACTTCGTAGTATGTTATCTAAATTCATTTGGAATGGTAGACGACCAAGGATCAAATGGTCAACCTTGGTGGCTTCTAAAGAGAAAGGTGGTTTAGCATTACCTGATTTTAGAAGGTATTTTTGGGCAGCCCAACTACAAAACTTCATTTCCTATATGAACAAAGTAGAAACCCTGCTTGGATAGACGTTGGGGGACTTATCTTCCATGGAAGATATACTGATTATGGATTACCAAAATATTCAAACATTTCACTATAGCAATGTGTGGGCCCATAATCCTATTCAAACTTAAGAGGTCTGCAAAAGGTATAAACTCCCTATGAAACAATCTTTCGACACCCCTTTAAGAGCATGTATAGACTTTCTGCCATTCAAATTGGAAGGGGTGCTAAGATTATGGGACAGGTTAGGTTTAACTAAAGTAGGACAGTTTTTTTCTGGAGGTATTATTAAAATCCTTCCAGCACCTATCCCTGGAATTCAACTTGCCCCAAAAGGCATATTTTAGATTCCTACAATTTAGACATTATCTCACTAGTGAAGTTGGTAAAATTCAACTGCAATCAAATAATAATCAGCTTACACAATTATTGATTACTTTGGCAAGCTCCTCACAGTCTACAGGGAGAGTGTCCCAGATTGTACATTTAATCTCAAACTTGCAAACAGATACTCTGAACGCAGTCAAAACAAAATGGTATGGAGAAACCGGAATAGAAGTAACTGAAGATGAATGGGGCCAGATTTGGAGAGGGATCTTTATGACCACAGCATCCCCATGTTGGAGGGATTTTAGGTGGAGAGTGGTGCAACGTCATATTAGAACCCCAGTTATAACCCAACACTTTAGGGCACATCTCTCGAATCTGTGTTGGCGAGGATGTGAGGGGGTTGATGATCATGCCCATAGTTTCTGGTCATGCCCTAAGCTACAGCCATACTGGGCGAAGATTGCTAAAGAGAGTGGTCAGATCTTAGAATCGGTGCTACCATTTACACCTTCCACTTTTGTACTGGGGCTGCCACCAGTAGGCCTGAAAACCAAAGCATTTATATATCTGTTTAATATCCTAGTGGTAGCCGCACTGAAAGCGATAACTCAAAAGTGGTTGACCTCACAGATTCCAGATAAAAAGGCCTGGTGGGACTGGATTGAGCTGCCGACAGGCAGATTCTCCTCTCAGGGGAAGGGATGCGGCACCCCTCGGCCAATTGTGACCCCTAGTGGAAGCTAGGAGTGGCATGGGCTTAGAGGGAGCTGGGTGTTAGGCCATGGGGTGGGGGAAAGAAGCTGTCACTGGGGCCATAGGGCACATGCACGCCTCCACACACATGCGCTCTTACTCCTGGGGCTCCTGGGAGATAACCAGAGGCAGAAAACGTTGGCGGCAGCAGGATGATGACTGACTCCCCACAGGGTCTGCTCCCAGACCGGGTACAAGGTAAGCGCCGGCTATTCCAGAGGACAGGGCTGGGGTGGTTGGTCGGAATTGGGTGGCCGACTGGAGGAGGAAAAGCAGAGTTGCGATTAAAAAAAATAAATAAAATAAAATAAAAAAATGAAACCTTGAAGTCTACTATGTTGATCTATCAATAAGATATTGCTACAGTTACCATATATTAAAAAAAACATGAACTGGTTCACTAAATGTTTAAAATCCTGTTGTTTTTAAACTGGCTTACGAAATGTTTAAGATCCTGTTATTTTTAACAGCATATTACGTATTGCATGCACTGTACAAACATGTAGCAACGCAGGAGAAATACTGTTACGATCTATACTTGTTGATTGAACTCAAGCTTTCATTAGAAAAACCTAAGAGTCCATCTTCAACAGTTCAAATATTACTGCATTCAAATTATAATTTAAAGCATTATAAAATAACATTATTTTTGGAAATGACCAGAAGATACTAGTGGGTTTCTGTCTAAAAATGAACACATTTTTTTCTAGTTTTTTTTTTTTTGTTTTGCTTCGTTATTTTATGTTTATATCCTCTACCACCTGTGCTTCAGCCAGTCCTGCTAGTTTAATCGAGCCACTCAGGTCCCCACACGTGCCAGTCCTCCCATAAGTTATTCTACATTATTCCTACCCTGACCTTTTGGTAGCTGATGAAGGGAACTCGATGTAATGACAACCAGGGGCTGGGCCCAGGTTGCATCAAATGGCTTGGGACGTGTGCCCACAGACAGCACCGGAGGTACTGGCACATGTTTAGAAATATAAAAAGCTGCCAGCAGAAAAAAGACTTGTAGCTCATCGTGTCTGCCGATTTTCCCACCTGAACCATTTCAACCCATTGTTTGACATGCCTTGACCAACGTCGGCTCTACTTAAGCAATAATGCACGACAGGGTGTGTGTTGTGCTGGGATAATGTCACGCCTGGGGTGATTAGGCACGAGGCCAGAGGCCGAGTGCACTAATCACCTCAGAAGTGATGTTATCCCAGCACAACACACACCCTGGAGTGCATTATTGCTATTATACAATGGCTCCATTGTAAAAGTAAATTAAAAAAAAAAAAAAAAAATAGATTGGAAATTTGTTTAAAATGTGTTTTATTCCTGATTTTTTCATTGAGTAGGAATACATAATGAAAAAATAGTGCAATTCTATTGTTTGCTCAGTAGGTGGTGGTGCTGTATTTGCTTTTTCAGTTTAACACCCTCCCCCCCCCCACACACATGCTCGTTTCTTTTTCTGTCTTTTTTTTTTTTTTTTTTTGCTATCAGGTTTAACTGAGCCGGTTCTGCAGTCCTGCATGTACTGGCTAAGGATTTTTTTTTTTTGTTAATATAGTGCTGCATGTGTGTGATAGGGGCTCAGGAGAAGGACGTAGATGTGCACTTCCGGTTTTTCTAGTTAAAATTGTGTGTCTCTCTGGAAGGAAAGGAGAGGTTTACCTTGCTGTTTTTTTTAAGGTAAAAGTTATTTTAGCCCTTGGGGACAGCTGCTGTACCGTGAGGAATTGAGAGGCGTCAGTGAATCGCGCGACCAACAGTTACGGTCTCCGCGGGCACTGAAGCCGACTGTTTGGGGAAGAAATGGTGCAGAAGTACAATTTTTCTCTGAGTTCTGTGTTGGGGGACTAAATGGTGATGTGTTGGGCAGGAGGTTGGAACTTTCAGGTGTTAGGTGCAGGGAATGGCTTCAGAGCTGGAATGAGAGAAGCAGACTCACCGGCAGTGATGACAACTGAACGGGGCAGCAATGCAATGATTCTAGTAGTGTTTTTCTCTTTCAGGGAATACTGGTGAGGGCATCAGAATACTTGGTGGACAATTTACACTTTGGTCGGTGGTTGTAGTTGGTCACTGGTGAGTCGGAAGCACTGACAGTGGGTTAAAGGCGGGTTGAGAGCATGAATTACAAATGGGCAGGTTGCGCTGCTGAGGAGGTCCGTGGATTGATTTCTTTTTTCTTAAGAACTGATGCGGTCATCTAGGTGCTGGGACTAGACCGGTGATGTTGTACTGGGATAACATCACGGGGTCCAATCCCAGACTGACCAATCAGAGACCAAGATTTTTTCTTGCCATTGTATAATGGCAGTTCAACCCCTTCCCCTGTCCCAACTCCTTCCCTCCCTTTGCTTTCACCAACCCCTTACAGCTATCCCATACCATCTTGAAACCTGTCACTGTCTCATCATTTACCACCTGTCTGGGCAGGCTGTTCTGTCTATCTATCCACCACTCTTTCCATGAAGAAATATTTCCTCTTGTCCTTCCTGAATCTACCCCACACAAGCTTATGATTGTGTCTCCTTGAATTGCAGGAACAGGTCATGGCAATTTCCCCTTTACAGGGCATATGCCCAGCCACATCTAGACTTTGCCAGTCAATTCTGGTGCCCATTCAAAAAGAATGTCATAAAAACCTCATCGAGAGGAAATTAAAATGAAAATAAAACTTACAACAAAAGATTATTGGACCTTAACCAGGATGGAGGCAGTCCAGAGGAGGGCAACTAAAATGGTGCAGGGTCTACAACAGAAGCCATACTAAGAGAGACTAAAGGAGATTAATATGTATACCCTTGAGGAAAGGAGGGAGAGGGGGGACATGATAGAAACTGTCAAGTACCTCAAGGGAATCAACAAAGTCCAAGAGGTCAGCATCTTTCAGAAAAAGAGATGTGTAAGAACAAGGGGACACAATTTGAAGATAGAAGGGGGATGGCTCAGGGGCAATGTGAGGAAGTATTTTTTCACAGCGGGTGGTGGACACATGGAACGGCCTTCCTGAGGAGGTCATGGGGTCAAAAACAGTGGGGGAATTCAAGAATACATGGGACAGACACAAGGCAATTCTGGTAGGGGGTAGGAAGAAGTAGGCTGTTGGTTAACTAGGATCTGCAGCTTATCCAATAGGTAGGGACATTTATTTATTTATTTAAAAGTTTTACCAGGAAGGCATACTGAGTGGTGGAACCGTTCGATTCCAGATGTGTCCTGGGGGAAGGGGAGCAAATACAGATAGAACAATATGAAATTATACATGAATTACAAATAGACATAGATCCAGTATATATAGAATACAATACGCCCATACTGAGCAAAATTGGGTACACTAGACATGAGCAACTGCAGGAGGACAAGCATGGAGGATTAACATAATATGGTGTACAAACAGAATAAATACGTGTTAAGCACATTAGATTACAAAATCGATTCACATAATTGTTACAGAACTTACTGGAGACAGCAGTAGGACCTCATAATTACTAGACTAACTTGGGCAGACTAGGCGGGCCGAGCGGTCCTTATCTGCCGTCAAAGTCTATGTTTTATGTAACCTCACCCCCCACCCTTGATGTAAGATGTATCAGAGGAGAACTTTTTCTAAGGTTTATATTATTAGTGATCCACAACTAATTGTCAAACTCATTATTGAATTTAAATCAGACAGGGTTTGGATACTTAAAATAACAAATGTAGTCTTCTCTGCTGTCCTTTTGATGTTTGGTTAAGAATGTGCCTACTCCAAGGAGTGTGTTTCTTTAATTCTTAATATTGATTAAAGAGTTGCTTTTAAGTACACTACGGGCCGGATATTCAAAAGGGTTAAGCCAAGCGCAATAGGATTCTTGTCATAAGTCCGAAATCGCGCCATTCTGCGATATTCAGCAGGAGACAGTTGTACCAATCAAAAACATGCTGGAGCAACAGTGCAATGCAAATGAAGGCATGCACAACCGAAGGGGGTGGATCCATGCATAAAGAGTGCAATGCGATATTCAAAGACTTGCGCAATGCGCAACAGCGGAACAGCCAGAAGTTGCGCCCCAGCGGAAATGAGCCAAAATAAAAAGGCTCAAGGAAGAGGTGCAAGAACGCTACAGGGATGCCAAGTGGGGAAGAGGAGAGAAAGACAGACAGTGACAGGCCAGGGCAGGCAAGGAAAGCAGTGTGGGCCATAGGCTGCAGAGGCCAGCGGGGGGTGCCCGGTGCAGTGGAAGTAGCAGTCAGGACAGCGGGGTAACAGAGCAACATCAGCCAGGGGTCACAAGCCAGGGAGATGGACAGTGGCAGCTTCCACATGGAAGCTGTAATGAGGGGGGTGAGAATGCAAGGTGCAGGGGGACGTGGCCGTGGATGGGCCCGTCAGCGGTACGCCCCCAACAGGCAGTACCGTGCCCGCATCAGCTTTGAGCTGTACACAGATGTAGAGATCGTGGGCCGGTACCGCCTGAACAGTGCAATACTGAGGTGGCTCTGTGAGCTGTGCAGTGATGTGATGCAGGCACCCTCATGACGGAGTCACGCTCTGTCAGTGGAGACCAAGGTGACAGCCTGCATGTGCCTGCTCGCCACGGGCACCTTCCAGAGGCCAACAGGGGACACCACAGGCATCACACAGTCGGCCACGTCACGCATCCTCACCCAATTCCTCAGCGCACTGCTGCCACATGCTGCGGAGCACATCCATTTCTCCAGCACCGCGGCAGAGCGTACAGTAAACATGCAGGAGTTCCACAGGGTAGCACGTATGCCTGGCGTGCTAGGGGCCATAGACTGCACCCATGTGGCCATTCGCACGCCACCTGGCCCCGATGGGGCCGCATATAGGAACAGAAAGGGCTTCTCCAGTGTCAACTATCAGGTGGTGTGTGATGCCACTGGGCGTATAATCAATGTCTGTGCCACACACCCTGGCGGAGCACATGATGCCTTCATATGGCATCAGTCCGCACTGTGCCATCGATTCGAGAATGGGGACATCCCCACAGGCCATCTAGTGGGTGAGTACGCATGTAGGAAATGCAAACTCGGGGCAAGGGTGGGAATGCCACAGGTGCCATGGTAGTGGTACACAGGGATATGGGCAATATGGACCTGAACATGATACTGATCTCCACTATCTCCACACAGGTGACAGCGGATACCCACTCCGTCCCTGGCTGCTCACACCGTACCAGCGCCCCATGACCCCATCGCAGCAATGCTATAATGAGGCACATGCCGCCACACGCAACATCATTGAGCGGGTGTTTGGGATGCTCAAGGCACGCTTCCAATGCCTAGACACCTCCGGCGGTGCCCTACAGTACAGCCCCTCAAAGGCCTGTGGGATATTCCTGGCCTGTTGTATCCTGCACAACATGGCCAAAGACTGTGGGATAGCCCTACAGGTTGAAGAGGGGGACAGAGATGGGGACACCAGCGCGCCGGTGTTGATGGTGATGAGCAGCCCCCTTGGACGGCGGGACCCCGACTGATCCGCAGGCCCAACTGCACCGGACACCATCACGGAGGAGCATTATGCAGACACAGGTAAGTCAAGGGGCCATGTGCAAACAACACTGTCCTGGCACAACCCACAGGCACACAGAGTGACACCCAGGGGTGCATGATGCAAGGGAGTGGAAGGGACCAGGCACACAAACACACCATCAGGGAGGGCGAACAGTCATATGGACACACACACACACACACACACACACCAGGCACAAAGCGCACATGGGCAGGTGCACAGCAGAGCAGGAACAGACATGGCAAACACACAGATCCACAGACCACACCCACCACCTGTACTGTCCAAGTACGTGTGTCAGATGCTGGGCACCCTTGCACCTTGGTGTACAGTACAATGCAGGCATCATCATGCACACGCACCTGTGGACAGCAGTCGGGATGGTGTGCAGGTGGTCCGTATGTCGGCGTGATGTGCAGGGCACCCACCAGTGCACTGCCCACCATGACGCACAGTGCACACAGGGCAGCACCAGACAGGGCCCGCACTGGGAGACAGGTCAGTCATGTTGCACTGTTCCACAGCCACCGCGGATGCGTGGCGGCCCCGCCGTGACCCAACAGCACTGGCAGGCTGAGCAGGGGCCACATGGGGTGGCACTGATGGACCACCAGGGGTCCCACTGTGCGATCGCGACCTTGTCCGCAGTGGGGTCTGTAGTATGCAAACATACCTGCACCAGGGGTGCTTGGGATGCCCACAGCAGAACCAGCGTCCGACAGGCTTGGTGTCCATCCGACACCAGGAATGGGGAGTGGAGGAATTACTGTGGGGTGCGCGGTACAGGAGCACCTGCTTGTGTGCCCAATGCAGCCACGACAGCGAGCAATGCCTGGTCTGCCTGTCCTGTCAATGGCGGCGGTCACATCCATCCGCATATGGACCATCTCTGCACGGTCCAGAGCACAGTCCCTGCTGTGCCGCTCCACAGCCACACACAGTGCCTCCACGGACGTTGCAACCCGCCTTTGCCGCTGTACTGATTCCCACAGCAGGCGGGTGTGCTCTTCAAATGGGTACTCTGCCACAACGGCAACCTGTCCCCCAGGGTATGGAAGGTCCTGATGCTCAACACCCCTTGAGGGTGGGCGCTGTTCACCAAGACCAGGAATGGGCATATCAAAGGGCGGTGGGCATGTGCCACCGCTGGACACTGTACCCCCAGACCTGGTGGGTGACTGCTGCTGCTGCCCCTCCAACCGCTGTGCCCCAGGGACCACTCGTTCCACTGCTGTGGCCGCAACAGTGCCAGACACCTGCACAGCCACTGGTGCTGCCCCAACGGTGCTGACAGGCACAGCCTGGGACTGTGCTGACATGCTGGCACACACGTTGGAACCAGCTAGGCCCAGGGGCATGTGCTGGCCTGCTGTGTGTCCGTCATGGGACACACACATGTCACTGCCCATTGCAGTCCTTGCATCATCAATGGTGCAGGTCGGCTACAGCCACAGTACTGGCGTGCTGGCATGCTTGCATGCCAGACTGCTGAGACACAGGCTGTGCACCCCCCACACCCGACTCACCGACACCAGAGTTGGCAGCCCGGTGTGCATGCTCGTGCAGTACATGCTGGCTGGTGACAGAGGTGGATGGACCCTCCTCCATGTCCAGCAGGTCTTCCTTACTGCCTGGACCTACCACCACCGTCCCCTGAAGATGAACAGGATCTGTAACAGAAAGAGAGGACATGTGAATGCATGTGAACAACCTCCCCCCCCCAACACCACCACCATGTCATACCGTGCAGTGATGGGCTTCCACCTGTCTGGAATCCACCTCCTGGTACGCCCTCAATAGCACTCCACTAGATTGATGCAGCCAGTCGGTCCTCAGCCGGGGTCAGCTCCACCACCGCTGGCTGGCCCCCGCCAGTGCCAGCACGTGCCACCCTGAGGGCTGCCACCTTCTCCTTCATCCTCTTGCGGTCTGTCCCCATCTTCTTTTTGCATTCCTGCACGGAGCGCTGGTGGCTTCCGTGCAGGTTCACTGCCTGAGCTACCCCCTCCCATGCAGCCGCATGGGCCTGAGGGGTGCCCCGCCGTCCATTCAGTAGTGACTCCTCCTCCAGGTAGGCCTGGAAGAGGGCCTCTGTCTCCGCCGTGGTGAAGTTGGGCCTCCTCCTCCGCCCCATCCTCACCCTCACCTTGGCTCTGCTCGGTCATGGCGATCTGTATGGGTGGAAGTGGACACCTGTCACTGTGCAGTCTACAGTGTTATCCCATGACCATTGTCCAGAACATCCCACAGCATGCAACCCACCTCTCACCTGCAGTAACCGAATCTGGCCAGCGCAGCCCAATGTCGCACATTTATAGCGCAATGCATGCAAATTAGGAGTGGAGCAACTGTAATGAGATGCAAATCGTGCCACTGCGCCTTTGAATGGCTGATCAGATGATTTGCATGTGTTGGCTGAATATCGCGCCGTTGCGATTTGCGCAATATGGTTGAGCCAGCTGAGCCAATGGCGCAGATCTGTGACTGTGTGGCACACTGCATTGCGCATGCCCAGGTAGCTTACGCAGGCGTCTGCCGCACTGATGATGTGCTGTGCGCGATCGGCAGTTCAGGCCATGGCCACCATTGTGCCAGTGGCGCTGCAGCACTGGGCACCATATGGCGCTGTGGCACTACTGCGCAATAGTCCAGTGTGGCACTGGCACGCTGGTGATTGGTCGCGCAGGATGCGTAGATGTCAGATGGCGCTGTGCGTGGCCTTGCGTCATAGACCCTGACCTGGTGTCCGACCTTTGCTCCCTGGCGCTGTTCGGCTGCCATGTATGCAGCTCTATGCGCTGTTTGGTGACAGGCGCTATGTGGCATCAGCGGCACTGTACGAACAGCGATTGGACTTCTATGGTGGTCTGTGCGCAACATTTCCATTAAGGGTTGCTGCGCTTGCGGATAGCGCATATTGCCTGCTGTATGACCCGAAATATAGCGCAAGAAGAGCTCCCCAATGGAGCCAGGTGGAGGTGGCCAACCTGGTGGCCCTGGTTGAGCCCCACTATGAGGCACTGTATGGGGATGAGCCCCTCACCATGGCCCACACCCAGGTGTGGCTGCAGGTGGCCACTGACCTGGTGAGGGTCACAGGGTGGTGCCAGTCTGCGGAGCAGTGTAGGCACAGGTTTAGTGACCTCCGCAAGAGGGAGCCGGACGTGCTTCAACGCCTGAGGTCACCTGCCATGAGGGGCGTTGTGCCTAGGCCAGGTGAGTGTACCATCTCTGCACCTGTATTCTCCATAGGGGTGTGACTGTGTTTTGGTGGCGGTGCATGGGGATGGCTCTGCCATGGTTGGCTGTGTCAGTGTGTGCAGGTGTGAGATGCATGGGTCTGGCTGTGTGGGCAGGCACACTCACTGGGGCAGGGGGCAGTCTGCTTTGGGGTCACACTGATGTTTTTCTCAACATTTGTCACCCACAGGCCTGGCGGAGAGGATGCAGGCACAGGCTGAGGAGGGCCATGGCAGGGACCAGGTGGCGGACGGAGGTGACGTGAGGGGTGGGCCACAGCGGCAACAGCAGCAGCAGCCACAGCTGCTTGATGAGTGTGAGTATCATTACATCATGGATGCTATTGCATGCTGGAGGGGGTGGGCATGACCACCAGCCATGGACAACACAACCATGCATGACACAGGTGACAGTCATCACTGTCCAGTGTCACTGCACGTCTGTGTGTGCATCACTGGTGGTCCATGCATGCACTGGGCACATGGCTGTGGAACTGGCGTCCCACCACATTGCCACTTCACTTGAGAGCCTTGTTTGTGCTGTGATGGACATGGGCAGTGTGTGTGTGCAGTGGTGCACATAGCTAGTGCTGTCTGGTTGGGCGTGTCATGTATGGTCACTGTGGGTGGGTGCATACCATCACAGGTGCGGGGCACTGGGCTATATGCCTTGCAGGATGGGTGGTGTTCAGGGTTGTGGACAGTCACAGCCATTGACTGTGTTCCCTTTTCCTAGGCCTCAGCATCCTACGCAGGATGGACCGTGCCCTCCAGCGGCTGACCAGGGTCTCCATGGTGACACATGACATCCTCCAGGACATTCAGCGCCATGGGGTGAGGTGATGGCGGAGGCGACAGGGACAGCACCAGGCAGCAGCAGACCAGCCTGCAAGGCAATAGATGTGCTTCCCCTTCCCACTTCACCCATCCCTCCCACCCTGCCTTCCCTCTCCCAGTTGTTCACCCCTACCCTTGCCCACCCCTACCTGTACCCCTACCCCCTTGTCTTGTACATATCTGTATATAGTTTTGTTCTTGATCTTGTTGTAATTTCTGTTTTCCAATATATATATAATTTGTTATGAATACTGTGGTGGTCTCTGATTTGCAGCTGGATATGGTTGCTCAGCTGCAGTGGTGTGCATGCCATCTGGGGTGGTATGGTCCTGGGTATATGTGTGTGTGTGTGTGTGTGTGTGTGTGTGTGTGTGTGTGTGTGTGTGTGTGCATGGGGAGGTGTCTCCGGTGTGGCAGTGACTTTCAGTCGGTCTTGCCATCTGCTGCCACCCACTGCTGGGTGCCCTGGGTGGGTCTGGCTTGTATGGTTCTATGCTACACGGGGTTGACGTGTGCCGGGGAGGATGCATGGTGTTTACTGCAGTGACAGTCACTGCACATGGGTGGTGTCTTGGGGTCACGGTGCAGGGTGTGCTATGTGGATGGGGGGCTGCTGTGCACTGTGGTTGTCAACCCCCTGTGTGTGGCAGTCTCAGACTGACAGTGGTTGTGCTGGGGCGGCATGGCCCTGCTGTGCTTTGTTGGCTTGTCCCCGTGGGCCAGTGGATCATCCATCCCTCCCCAGTGATGCTGTGCTTGGGGTGTGCGGGTGTCTTGTTGGTTCTGCAGTGTGTTCCTGTGCCCATGTGTGGCATGGCTGACGGTGGGCCCCAGCCTGCCTCCCTGGTTGTGCAGTTCCATTGCTCTGCTGGGGGTGGGGGGCTCTGCTTGTGCTATGGCACCTCTGGACTGCTCAGCTGGGCTAGCCTTGTTGTGCTATGGCACAACCTTTCTGCTCAGCTTCCCCTTCCTGGTTGCGCTATGGCGCAGTTTGTGCGATATTCAGACGTTGGCTGCTTGTGCAATTTGTTTTGCTCCATGTTTGAATATCGCGTCTGTTGCACCTATGCGCAATTGACTTGTGCTTGCTCCTGCTGTTGCGCACTTTTTCGACGCAGTTTGAATATCCGGCCCTATATGTTTCAGCACTGCACCTTTAAATGCTGTAATTGAACTCAGATGTGAGCACAGTTGTTTGAACACTTAAAAATAGACTGTTTCCCCACTTCCTGCATCCTTTGATACAGCCAGAAGGGCGAAAATGGTCAGGAGTTTTGTTTGTCCACCACCATTGTATGTATTTTACTATTTGTAATAGTGAATTTTGAATCAAGTAAAAATTTTTTGCTATTGCTGGCCCGATGATGCTGAGGGTTGAGGCACTGGATGCCACACCTCGCGCCACGCCAGCGACCAGGGTTTGGGAATGAGCCCGGGTTGTTGGAGGTTGGTAGGGGGGGGGATTGAGCTTCCATGAGGTGGCTCTCCTCTCCTGAGAAGGGATGAGGGGTTTCCCTGACCCTTGGCTGCCACTTGGTGGATGACAGAAGGCACTTCAGGCAACAGGGACCCCAGCAATAGCTAGGGGTGGGGCAGAAGGGGCTGAGCCAGGACCCAGAGTGCATGTGCACCTCCATGCGCATGCACTGCCATGTCTGCTGGGGTCCTGGGATCTCGGGGAGAAAAATGCAAAAATTGCTAATTAAAAAAAAAAAAAATAATTCTTAGCTATAATCCCCTTACCAGGTGTCGGTTGTCTTTTGTTGCTCTACAGTTTATTTTTTTACCAGACACGGGCACTTGAGTGTGGCGTGGCATTCCTTTGCTGTCTCGGCACCCTACTAACACAAACAGGAGGTCGTACAGGGATGGGGAGCTTAAAGGTAAATCATAGTATATAGATACAGGAAAATCTAGCACTCACCACCTCTATATCAAATAAGATGCTGCTCTCATTTTCAGATGCAAGAAAAAAGTTCCAGTTTTATTAAGGTGACAGAGATAAAAAAAAAAAAAAAACATGCCTTGACACATGTCGGACAGACTCTTTTATCAGAAGACATATCAGTCAACTAGTCAAATCACCTTATATATGTAAAGCATGACGTCATAATCACTTGTCACAACCAATAAACAAAATCATGTAGGCAATTCAGCTATGTTGCTATGAAAGTGAAAAATATGCAAAAAATAATAAATACATATATAATAAACTACAAATATAATATAATGTCCACTTGATTTGAAAAAATGGCAAACTCCATACATTTCATAATCAATTCTATACTGTTATTTAAGAGCACTGAGAACAAAAATGCAATCTAAAAATTAAATTATCATACTAAATGCTATTAGAAAAAGAGAAATATGTAAGGAACTGCTGCAGGTGAAAGTTAAGATGTGGTCACCATTGACAGGAGTAATTCTTATTCCTGGTGCAAACCCAATCTGTAAATACAGAAAAAATAAAAACTTTCAGATTACAGCAAATTAAAAATGAATGAAGAGAATGCAATGCCCCAAGAGTGTAGATCCAAAACCCCTCTTGTTTTAGCAGGAGCTTATCAACCCCCCCCCCCGCCTCTGCTAAAACGAGAGGGGTTTTGGATCTGTAGCTTTGGGGCATGCAGATACCCTGGGATCAATGGGAATTTTTCTGTAATGCTGTGTATTTAGGTAACAGTCCCCACACTAAGTTCATGTATTGGATCTGTTGATTGTAACTATGTTTCTTAATCTTGATGTTGAAAGTGCTAATTGTCTCAACAACATAGAAACAGAAAGGCAATTGTAGGTAGAATTCAAGACTAGTTTAGTTGCTTTCTCTTCACTTTACTACTGTCAGTGGCATCCACACCTTAACTTTCCCCTGCAGCAGTTCCTTATATTTTTCCTGCTTTTTTTAAAAGGTTTTTCATATGGCATTTAGTATAATAATTTAGTTTCTAGATATCATTTTTGTACTCAGTACCTCATTTTCTCCTCAGTGGAAAAAACCTTTTGAAAAAACATTGATCGAAACTTGGGGCTGCAACTTTCCAAAATAATGAGCAACTTAAGTGCCACTCCCAATCTACATTTTGAGGACAGCCCAGATGTCATTAACAGCTCAGAGGAGGAGGACGAAGGTGCTAACTGCCTGGAGAATTCTGAGGACCTAGATAAACAAGAACATAACAGAAGGAATATTTTCCCATTGGAGAACACAGAAGAAAATGCCACACTGAAAGACTTGTTCCAGGAACTTAAAAAACTGAAGGTGAGATATCTAAGCATTTATTATAACAAAATTACACTTGAAAAATACCTTGAACTTAATATAACACTGCATTTTATTTATTAAGGTCTTGGATTACACCAGTGAGCAGATGCTCATTTATAGGTTCCACGTCAGTTACATAGACAATACAATACAGATGACAGGGTTATATATGGTACAGGTAAGTTACAGGGTACAGCAGCATTAAACAGCTTAGTCAGTATAACAGCTAGCCGGCGGCAGAGGTTAACACCCTACTTGGAAGCTCTCTGAGGTGAGAAGAATGAGGGATTGCAAACATGGGTGGAAGGAGTAAGGTAGTTGGGAGCATCTGAGGGGGTAGGGAAGTGGGAATGATGTCATGATTGGGGGGTAGGTGTAACCTAAAGTGCTGGGATTGGGGTCCCTCAACCCAGTGAGTTGTCAGGAGGTAAGTGCAGGTAGTTGGTTGATGCTCCAGGAGGGTGCTAATGGTAGCAGTCACATTTACTAGATTTTAATAGGTGCTGCTGGAGTGTGCATTTGAACAATCCAATAGATGTGACATTGATAACATCAAGAGGTAAGGCATTGGTCCATAGTGGAGCATGATAGTAAAATGCACGTGCCAGGGCTGTGTGGCATCTGGGAAATTTGTAGGTCTGAGTGGAGGAGTTCCTTGTGGGTCAAGTGCTTGAGTGTGGAGTTAGGAGGTTCTAGACCCTGTGGGTAGTTGGTTGAGGGAGCATTTCTTGGCGATGAGACAGGCTTGGTAGTTTATTCTGTCCTTCAGTTGTAGCCAACCTGCCCAGGTGTAGAGCTTACAGGTGTGTGTTAGTCTTTCCGCACCTGTGAGCAGTCAGCCCACCTTGTTTAGTGCAGTGGTGATGTGGTTTAGGGCTGTGTCTGTCACCGACACATAGATTGCCAGGCCATAGTTGATGAGGGAGACTATTGAGCTGTTGATGGCCAGGTTCAATGAGTCGTGTGTTAGGCAGTGTCTATGCCTGCATAGGATCCCTATTCTTGTATTAATTGCCATTGCTGTGTTGTCGATGTGTTGAGCGTACGAAAGTGTAGAGTAGAGTGTGATACCCAGGTACCTGAACTGCTGGACATGGACGTGGTTTAAGAATTGATAAATTACCCCATTCTGGGTTTGAAGACAAGGAATTAAAAAGGGATTGGGAGGAGACTGCTAATAAATGTACTATTAGATGGCTTAAAGCTCTGATTAGAAGAGACAAACAACAGTAAACAGAAATCAATGCAAAGATTGTAATATTGCAAAAAAAAGCTGTCAGATCTTAAAAGCAAAAAGGACGTTGAAAATCTAAACAAGTTCTACTACAAAAAGATTAATAAGCATGAGAAAAGCTTATAGCACGTAAGAGAATAAAAGTAAACAGAGACTTTGGACATTATAGCTGAAAGGAGGTCTTTATTTGGGAAGGAAGGGAGTGCTCAACCAGTAGAGAGTGCTCTAGGTCACAAAAAAGGAACTGGAACTATAACCGTGGACAAGGGATAGTAGCAACAGGAAAACCTTCAGCTTCCAAGAAAACAGAAGGGAGGCAACACAAAACAGATGGGAGAAAGAAAACCACCCCAACAACAGGCCCTTTAAGAGGAGCAGATAACCAGGAGGTTTTTTTAGCCCAAGATGAACAGTGCCTATGGGAGGAAGAGAAAAGGTTACAGGGAGCCATACCAAAAAATCCAAAAAGAACTACAACAAGAAAACGAGGGGATGGAGGGGGAGATGGAGACCAGCCCCAAACACAGAGATCTTTGAGGAACAAGGAAGCAAAATCATTAACTTAACCTCTAAAGTGTTGACAGATGCACAGATAAAAGTTCTTAAAATAGGCTTCTTCATTCCCCCCCAACCGGACACTTCTGATTGCAGATTGACAATTCAAATTAATAAAAATAAAAGTTAAAGTACTTTTTTGGCAAACTCCACCTAATGAATATAAAATAGGACCACAGAGGATCTAGGAACCACAGAGGGACACGGGAGATAGTTATCACCCTGCTTACTTTGGATTTACTTGATTTTTTGGAATATACTGAAG
The DNA here is from genome assembly GCA_016271365.2 of Neoceratodus forsteri. Taxonomy (NCBI): domain Eukaryota; kingdom Metazoa; phylum Chordata; order Ceratodontiformes; family Ceratodontidae; genus Neoceratodus; species Neoceratodus forsteri. Next base: position 337,829,556 of record CM028134.1, on the reverse strand, counting down.
AAGTCTGGATGGACTCTGGGACTGCAATGTAATAGATGAAATTGATGTTTCAGCCCTTTTAGAAAATGCCGATAATGTTGTAAGTACACCACCAGAATTACTGGTGGAAAGAACCAAGTTTAAACTGAATCTATTTTTTGCCCACAGGTGTTTTGCCCTGCAATTGCGGTATTTGAAAAATGCCTATTAAATGAAACAGTCTGAGTTCTTTCCAGGAGCCAGTCTAGACTTCCTAGTAATTTGTCACATGATGAATTTGAAGCTTTACATGAGCGAGATAATTTAAAAGGGATTGTCCTGAAGAAATCAGACAAGGGGAGGATATTGTTTTAATGGAGGCACAAATGTTCATTGACAAATGTTTAGAATTACTAAATGATTCAAATAAGTATTGAGATCCTACAGTCAAATTTCAGTCAGAGTTACGTGAATTTCTGGGTTGGGGACTAAAATGTGGGTGGCTATTAAAACAGGAAGTGGAGTATATTAAAATAGACTTTCCAGTAATACCCACATTTTATATACTACCAAAGATCCACAAAAATGCCAAGAACCCCCTCTGTAGGCTGATTATATCAGGAATTGGATCACTAACCCACAACCTAAGTAATTTCATTGACGGTTTCTTACAGCCAATAGTGTCAACACTGGATTCTTACCTTTGAGACAGACAGTATGGACTTAATAAGTTGGATGGAAAAATCTGGGATGTAAATTTCCATTGGCTAACTATTGATGTAAGTAGCTTATATACTTCCATAAGGCAAGACCTAGGGTTGGAAGCCATAGATCACCACTTTTAATACCAAACCCTTATTTCCACTCATTCTGGAGGATGATAAGAAGGATAAAGACAAGAGGGAGGTTGATGAACTAAGTATAGAAGAACATGATGGTTCTCAGGGAGAGCAGGTAATTGAGGTTGTAGATTTGGATTTAATTGAGAAGGACCAATCACTGATTATGGTTGGAGGTTGAAATTGGATATAAATGAAAGTAGCATAGTATTGAGAATATTAGGATATCTAATGTGTAGTGACATCTTAAACTTGGATGTGCAGCTGGAGGATATACATGATGGTAGAGGGTTTTTGCACGATGAACACAATTCTGTATTGCAATTATTTTTTAAACAACCAAGAGTGGCTCGGTATGTAGGGAGAAACCAGGTCTCACTACAGGAACTTAATTTGAGTATGGAACCACCTATAATAACTAATGATTTGATTACTTGGGGGATACAAAGGAAGAATTGGAATTGTATTTTGATAAACAAGGGAAATTCTCATGGTTTAGAGAGACAGCGACTATGAGAGGGAAGTTTCTCCATACATAACACTTTCTATTTTTGGTATCACATATGTAGGTATGAATAATAAAGCCAAATTAAGAACTATGATTACACATTTTTTATGTACTATATTAGGGGTACAATTCTATGAGGATGATATTATACATGTTCAGAGAGCACATAGGTACTGGAATGAGGGAGATCAGATTGATTTGACATTAGAAGATGGGAATTTAGCTAAAAATATCTTAGAAGTGAATTCGAAGTTAGATAATTTAGGGATTTTAATAGTGGATTTTCAATATTTGAATGTTGATAAAGTGACAAATGGAGCAGAGAAGGCCCAACAGCATGTGGACTTAAGTCAACAAGGAGAAAGGATGGAGTATAATATAGCAACATATAATATATTTCAAATGCTTGAGGAAGGACAGCTGTGATCAGGGAATGGTCTAGAAACAGATGAGGGACTCTCAAAGTACAATGAAAAGAATATAAGCACTATGCGATTTACTGAGAGAAATAAGGATCAGAACTGGGGAATTCTGTCTTGGAATATTGCTGGGCTACAAAATAAATTAGCAGACCCAGAACTAAGGGACTTTTTAGCAGGTATGGATATAGTATTGATTCAGGAATCCTAGCATGATAAGGAACAGATAGAGAGAATAATGATTACTGGCTATAGTTTGATTCATTTCCTGGCCATAAAACAAATGAAAATGGGAAGGTATATGGGGGATTTAATTGTGTATATCAGAATAGATGAAAATATAAGAATTCTGAAGCAAGTGGTGGAACAAAACTATATTCTAGTTAAATCCACATAGAGGGCAGGCTGTTAATTATAGTAAATGTCTATAATCCACCAATAAAATCACCCCTGTATGATAAGGCACTATTTAATAATATTGTGCAAGAAATTAAAAAAAAGTCTGGGGAAAGAATCTCTACTGATACTTATAATGGGAGATCTAAATATCCGATAAGGGAATAAAACAGTCTCCGAGCACAAGGACCAAATATGTACAGCCCTGGATATCCCAAGTAGAAGTTTGAGGGATAGTAAAAATACGGATAAATATAAACAGTTGGAATATATATTAGAGACACTACAATTAGTTATTCTAAATGGAAGATTACCATCTGATAGTTTGGGAAACTGGACTTGCATAATTGCAAAAGGGGCAACTGTAATTGCTTATGCATTGGTCTCAGTATATGATTACTATAATTATGAGGACTTAAAAATAGTTAATAGAACAGAAAGTGATCATTGCCCATTAGTATTATATAAAAAAAGGCAAGTCAGGTTCTACCAAATCAAGAACACATGGAGATAGTGAACAGAAGAATTAGATGGGATCCAAATAAAAAATAATCAGGAGAAGAAATTGAGTGATCATATTGTGAGAACTATAGCTAATAGTATTCAGGATTTGTGGGAGTCGGAGGAAATGTATAAAGAAATTGAGACATTCAACAATTGGTTAATGAGGTAGAGAAGGATAAAAAGAAGGAGACTCCGATGCAATATCAGGGGTGGTTTTATGAGAATTGTAGAGCTGAAAAAAGAAATTAGCAAGACTGGTAAGAAAAACAAAAAAGTATCCTAATGAGAGAAATATAATAGAGCTGAATGCAGCAAGGAAAAGTTATAAGAAGTTTGTCAGTTTATGTAGAATGGAACATCAAAGTGAACTTTGGGATGTGATGATTAAAGCAATAGAGGATAGAGATGACAGGAAATTTTGGTCATTGGTAGCAAAAGGAATTTGTAATTATAAAACTTGGATGTCCATATTGAGCCTGCCATATAGGAAAAATATTTCTTAGATATCTTTAGTGTTGTTAATTGTGTTCAAGATGAAGAAGTATGGGAACTAGATGAGGGTTTTAGATGGTTTACAGCAGCTGAGGTTAAAGAAAGTTTAGAATCTTTCAAAAGTAATAAAGCACTGGGCCCAGATAGGATCTCTATAGATTTTTATAAACTTAATATAGAATGGTGGTCAATTCTTCTTGCTGACCTTTATAATAAAGCAGCAATACATGCATTTGTTCCTGATTCATGGTTGGGAAGTTTTATAGTACCTATTTTTAAAAAGGGTTCTAGATCAGATCCAGTAAATTATAGGCCAATTAACCTTTTAGATGTGATGGCGAAAACGTATGCAAAGATACTGCTGAATAGATTAATGAAAATATTAGATCAGTCTCATAAAATCTCAGAGTTCCAGGCAGGGTTTAAAAAGGAGTGGGTAAAAGAAATCAGGTTTTTATCCTCTCACATATAATTGAAAAATATTGTAAAATCAAAAAACAATGGCTATTTGTTGCATTTGTGGATTATTCATCAGCGTTTGACACATAGATTTATTTATTTAGCTTTTGTTAACCAGTTAAGTACACTAGACAAGACAATTGCCTATTTTCAGGTACAATCCGGGAGAGTACAGGAATAACAGATTTAAATACATAAGACGACATGGTGCAGATTAGAACAGGTTACAAGTCATGTGAGGACAACATGATTACAGATTAAAAACAGCATACAAATCGTAGTAAGGCATAGTTTTATACAGTATGTACACAACAAAATAACACATGTAGCAACTAAGAGCAGTACCGGAGGTACAGTTAGAGATGAAGCAGATACAACACTATTTACAGCTTAGAGATCTCAGGGGGTTAAGTCTTTTGTCCAGGAAAACCTCCAGGGCAGAGGAGTGCTATGATAGATTCGTTCACGGGGGTTTGAGACAGCCACAGGCCAAAGAAAGTTTAAGGTGGTTCCATAGGGTGGAGCGAAGGCACACCTGAGAGTAGAAGAAGAAGAATCAGTATTTATATAGCGCTTTTCATACATCCAAAGTGCTTTACAAGCAATGCTAGACTGGTAGTGAAGTGACTGAATGTGTGGTGGCAGCCATATCGCACATCATCACTCACACACAGCCTGGATAATTGCATGAACCGGTTTTATGGGAAGGGGAATGTTGGCCAGGACACTGGGAATGTTCCCTACTTTCGAAGAGTGCCCTGGGTTCTTTTACTTCCACCTGGACACCACAGGACAACACCAGGATGGGCAGAAGGGACCTCGGTTTAATGTCTCATCCGAAGGACGGCACACCCCAGCAGTACAGCACCCCCCAATACTGCACTCGGATGCCAGCGATTTTTAGGTGCAAGTCCAATCCCGGTGTGGGACGAGAACCCACTACCTTCTGGTCCAGAGGCGGATGTGCTACCAACTGAACCACGCTGACACCAGAGAGTGTGAGGAACGGACCTGGGCAGGGAAAGTGTTCCACAGTCTGGGAGCACACGCAGCAAAATCCTTACCTCCCATTTGAGTCTGTGTAGCCAGTATCTTAAGGAAGGTGTGCCCCTGGGACCTGAGGGAGTAGGATGAGAAGGCAGCCGGAACAAGGAATTTCACCAGTCCTGGAGGGGTGCCAGTGCCAAGGACCTTTCCGGTGAAGCACCCTAGGACAAAGTCTATGCGATTTGAGGGTGAGAGCCAGTTTAGCCTGCTATAGAGGTCACAATGGTGGGTGAGACGGGGGGCAGCCAGAGCGAAGTGGCAGACATTGTTATAGGCAGTAGACCACCTAGAGAGGTGGACTTTGGAGGAGCGGTCAAACAAGAGGAGCCCATAGCAGAGCAAAGGGAGGAGAACCCCTCTGGCAAGAGCAATACGAGCTGCAGGAGTAAGATTGCTTTTGGCTCTGTAGGCCAGACCCAGTTTGCAGTTGACAGTCTTGCAAGTATTCTGAATATGGCAGCCAAGGTCAAGCTGCGGTTCCAGCGTCACCCCAAGGTATTTAAAGTTGTCAGTAACAGGGATCGGGAACCCGTCGACACCAGAAACACATAACGGAGCAGGGGCGGCCTTAATCTTGGCCTGAGACCCAAAGAGCATGGCCTGGGTTTTTTTAAGATTGAGGACCAACTTGTGGGACAATATCCAGGATTGGATGTTCCTCAAGTCCTCACTCAGGTGGCAATTTATGACCCTATCTCTGGGGAATGGGTCAGGATGGCCAGGTCATCTGCATAGAGGATTGGCTTGCAGTGGACAGCGGCAGCCTGGAAATTGTTCACAAAGATAGAGAAAAGCAGGGGCCCCAAAACAGAGCCTTGGGGGACACCCATGGTAACAGGGATAGTGCCCGAGAGCTCCTTCCCATACTTAACAAGTTGCTTTCTGCCGTGTAGATAGTTGAACCACCTGAGAACCTCAGGTGATAGACCATAGGATCTGAGCTGAGTGGAGAGCATGGCGTGATCAACAAGATTGAAGGCCTTGGAAAGATCTATAAAGATAGCTCCAGAGAGTTTGCCTTGGTCCATAGTCGCCCTGATCCAGGATGAGACCGTGACAAGGGCAGAGGATGTGCTGTGCCCTTTCCAAAAGCCATGCTGCACAGGTGACAACAGGTCATGTGACTGCAAATACTCCAAGAGTTGCCCTGCCACAACCTTCTCGAGAAGTTTGCTGACCACTGAGAAGATGGATATCGGACGGTAGTTTTCTATGAGTTTGGGGTTCCCCTGTTTAAGTATCGGGACCACCCTGGCGACTTTCCATATTTCCGGAATGACACCCAAAGACAGGGACAGATTGAAGATATGAGTCACCATGGGGGCAATCTTACTAGCACTAAGACTCAGGAGCTTTGACTCCAATCCACCATGGCCAGCACTCGAGAAGGGGGAGAGACCTGAGAGCAATCTCTGCACCTCTTGCACCATCACTGCCTTAAAAAGAAAGGGCGGGTAAGGTGGAGATGGTGCGGGAACGCATTCACCATTATCTCCTCCCCCATGGGGGAATGACGAGGTGAAAGCAGATGGGTCCGAAAAGTATTGGTTAAATGCATTTGTGATGGTTAGGGAATTGTTGCAGCTGGCACCATCAATAATCATATCAGAGGTCTCGCTGCTCTGAGACCCACTGACTATATTCTTAATGTTTCTCCAGAACCTCCTGGGGTCCCTGGCTGTGAGCAGCAGCACAGTTTTGCAAAACTCACCTTTAGCAGCCCTTATAGCCTTCTTGCACTGATTTCTGAGATTCCTGTACTGCAGAAATGCAGTCTGTTCCACTGTGGCCTTGAATTTTGCCAAGCACTTATCTCTGTACTTCATGAGGGCTAACAGGCTACCATGTAGCCACTTTGTAGCCGATCCCCTGACCCTCCATCTGATGAGGGGGGCGTGTTTATCCTGCAGAGCCCTAAACATGCTGAGGAAGTGACTGACTGCAGATGGGGAGTCCTGGGCATTCCATAGTGCTGACCAGTCGGTGTGCTGGAGATCATTGTGGTAGGAGCCAAGATCAAACCTGAAGTAGTCCCTGACCTGGATGATTTTATGTGGGATTCTCAGAGAAGGGATCTTCCACACACAGTACCCAGGGGAGTGGTCAGAGATGGAGTCGGGGAGGATGCCTGATGAGCTGATCCTCTCTGGTCGGTTTGTCAGGACCCAGTCCAGAAGAGAGCTCCCTCCACCATTTGGTGAGTACCTGGTAGGATCTTTGATCAGTTGCGACAAGGAGAGACCAGCAAGCAGTGGTTCATATGCTTTGGTGTTGCTACCAAGCCAGTTTAGGTTAAAATCACCTAGGATGATTAGCTCGTTATGTCGGGTCACGGCACCTACTGCGTCAAGGAAGACGGACAGCCCCTCTAGGCCACCCTTTGGAGGATTGTAGGTGAATATGACATGTATCTTTTTGGTCATCCCGAGCAACAGCACTGTGTACAGTAACTTGCAGGGGGACTGTAAGTTACTGCACATTGTACAGTAGAACATTGTTATGGGCAAAGATGGTACGAATGGGAATAAATAAGATTCTGATAATTTTTATTAGAAGATCATGTACAAAGACATGGACAAAAGTTAAATATTCACAATTGGGTGCTTTGACCCAGAAAACTGAAACTAAGATAGGGGTAAGGCAGTGATGTGTCCTTCACCGACCCTCTTTAATTTATATATTAATGACATTTTGCAAGATTTAGATAACCCAATTTATCATTGTCCATATGTGGCCCAAAAATGGATACCTATCCTAGCATATGCTGATGATTTGGCAATTTTATCAACATCTAGATTGGGATTACAAAGAGCATTAGATAGATTAGATATTCTATCAAAAAAACATAATCTACAACCTAATACTAATGAAACAAAAGTGATGGTGCTGGGTTGTAATAAGGGATATAGGAAATTAACACTAGCACAAAATAAATTATATTTTGTATTAGAATACCCATATCTAGGAATATTAATATCTAATAACTGTAGATGGGGTAAACGTGTGGGATGGACTGCGAAAAAAATGGAACAAGCAATAAAAGCCCTTAAGAGATTTACCAACATATATGGAGGTCTGACAGTAACACCTATGGTGAAGGCCATCAATGGGAAAGTAATAAGCCAGGCCACCTACTTGGCTGAGATATGGGGTTTGGAAAACTTGAGTAAATTGGAAGCAAAAGTAGATAAAACTTATAAACAAATTTTGAGACTTCCTGTAGGGACACCAAATACATTAGTGAGAGCTGAGATTGGGCAAATTAAATTGGAGCATATAATACATGTGAGGATGATACATTTTTGGGTTAAATTATCAAGGGAAAAATATAATACTATGATTGGTAAGATTATGAGGGAAAAGGAAAAACAGCTATCTATATATAATAAAGGATGGTTATTCTTTGCATACAATCTGTTAGAGATATATGGGTTAAATCATTTAAGGAGATATACAAGTCAGGATATACAATTGAGCCCAAGTTATTGTAAAGAAATAAAAAAAAACAAATATATAAATGTTCAGAAAAGAAAGATATGGATGGGATTAAAGACCTGGGGGTTGCAAGTTGGTTAGTTAAGAATACAAAGGAGCATAGGCAAAAATGTTACCTTAATGCTATCCATCAGCCAGAGTATAGAACAATTCTGATGAAATATAGATTTGAGGCATTTCCGAGTAATATACTTGAGAAAAGATATAATAAAGAAAGTGCAATAGGATCAGAGTGCTACTGTTATTTGAGAGAGAGAAAGAGGATCTGAGACATGTCACCCTTAGGTGTCCATGGTATAAGGATGTTAGGCATAAATACCTTGGGCAATACCTAAAAGGGCTGAATTTCCCAGATAGGTACGTATTGGATCTGATTTTTAACTCAGAAAATATTGATGTTCTAACTAATCTAGCAATATTCTTGACAAAAATTACCAGTATTAGAAAGAAATATATCCAGCAATATCGTCCTCTAGAATAAAAGGATTCTATAATGGAGAAAATACAGGGTTAATGTAATATGAATGTATTTTTCTCTAATAAGTTAGTTTTGTTGGGACTTGTGCCACTCTTGGAAATGTGTAAAATGTGTAATATGAAAATATTCTAGTTTTATTATGTGGATTATTAAGTAATATGGAAGCATGAATTTGGGTAAATTCTTATTGTATTGTGATGTTTAAAATGTCTATAAGGATATTTAACTATGGTATTTGTTGTATCATGTATAATGGTAAATGAATGTATGTAAATTTTTAAGGTATTGTCATGTCCATGTGCACACTTATTTATTGAATGTGATTATTATGTTGTTTCTCTTGTAATGGTTGTAAAGACAATTGGTTTTGTCGAACAATAAGAATAAATCACAAAAAAAAAGAATAAAATACAATAGTTTGGAACAGTGATGGGGGCAGCATTTGGCCCATCGTATGTGAACATTTTTATGGGCTATTTCGAAGGAAAAAATGATCAAAAATTAAAAAATAACATTCCAGATTCCCTTTGAATTTATTTCAGGTTTATTGATGATATTATCATCCTGTGGAAAGAGGAGGAAAACTTAATGCCAGAACTTGGTACCTACCTTAAAAATGATCCAGGACTAACATTTACCCATGTACATGATAGTAAAGTGGTTACATTTCTAGACCTAGAATTAATAGATACTGTGGGTGAACCTATCACCACTAGAGGGTACAGAAATGACACTGGGGCTAATACCATATTACATGCTAAGAGTTCTCACCCCAAGAAATTGGTTAACTCAATACCATATGGGGAACTCATTAGACTAAAAAACTGTACTAATGAAAGAGAATACCTCAAACAAGCAGAAGAGTTAAAAACCAGGCTCAGGGAAAGGGGATACACATAGAGGCCTGGATATTCAAACTGTGCCAGGCAGGGGTGCAAGCCCAGGCACAGCGCAACTGGGCTGCGCCAGGGCATGGACTTGGCGATATTCAACGGTGCTGTGCCATGGCTCAGCACCATTGAATATGGCACTGTGGGTGCACGCACGGCACAGTGGCAGAACGGGAGCAGGGGTATGCGCAAGCACAAGTGCAGTTGCGCTAGGCACATCACCCGTGATATTCAGCACTGGGCATACAAATGAGGCCATTATGCATGCAAGGCACAAATGGGACCATTTGCATGTCATTATGGCCACATTTGCATGCGGTGTGCCAATCCCCGGTGACTTGCACCTGGCGTCCTGCCAGGCTGCAGCCGTCCGGGACCGACGCCCTGCAGTCCCATGGTGGTCCCCACTCCCGTTTGCGGGCATCTGTATAATAAATCCCTGGTGGTCCAGTGGACTGCTCCCGATCACCCAATCATGGGCATCTGTAAATTAAATCACTGGTGGTCCAATGGACCTCTCCCTAGCACCTGATCATGGGCATCTGTAAATTAAATCCTTGGCGGTCCAGTGGAACCCCCCAGTGCTCGATCATGGGCATCTGTAAAATGAATCTCTGGTGGTACAGTGGAACACTCCTCCCAGCGCCCGATCATGGGCATCTGTAAAATGAATCCCTGGTGGTCCAGTGGAACCCCCCCAGTGCCTGATCGAGGGCATCAGTAAAGAAATGTCCATGGTGGTCAGTGGAAACCCCCACCCACCCACTGCGGTCCCCACCACCCATCCCTCCAGTCAGCGGCGGGCAGCAGCACCCCACCCGCATGCCACCCTGCCACCCGCCAACTGACTGCGTACAGGCCCCAGCGTGTATGCCTGTTGGTTCACTGGGTGGACCAGTAGACATGCGAACCATACTAGTACTACAGGCCAGTTATGTGAATGAACGCATTCATTCACATATCGAGCCTAATGTGATACAATATGGTCTGCACACCGCTAATCGCGCGGTGGACCAATAGGCATACATGCTGTACTGTATGCAGTCGTTGGCGGGTGGCAGAGTGCATGCGGGGGTGCTACTGCCCGCTGACTGGGGGTGGCGGGGACCACAGTGGTGGTGGGGACGGGGTTTCACTGACCACCATGGACGCTTCTTTACTGATGCCTATGATCGGGCACTGGGGGGTTCCACTGGATCACCAGGGATTCATTTTACAGATGCCCACAATCTGGCACTGGGGGGGTTCCACTGGACCACCAGGGATTTATTGTACAGATGGCCGTGATGAGGAGGGGGGGCACTGCGCTCCCAGGGCAGGGAGCTTGTGGACAGTGTTCTGGGTGGGTGGGTGGCCACCCATGGCTGGTGGCTGCTGTGTTGTGCCCTGCAATCCGGCAGCTCACCTGTGGGTGGCCAGGACTTGCTCCTAGTTTTACCAGGCACATCTTTGCACCCCTCTGAGTGGCATGAGGCAGGTTTGTGCCAGCACATGCGCCGCACATCCCGGGCTGAATATCAGGATGTGCTGCATATGCATGGGCACACCCCCCACACTTGCACCGCATACATTACCGATGCGCCCTGGTGCATCAGAAGTTGCGCAGTGCAACTTGCCCCTTTGAATATCACGCCGGGGCACATTGGTGGGTTGCGCGTGGTGCAACCCTTTTGAATATCCAGGCCAGAGTGTCTTGAAAGAAGCATCAGAAAAAGTTGATAAAATGAAAAGGACCAACCTATTAATATCTAGAAATGCAAGAGAGAGAAATAATGAAGGAGTAAATACCCAAGGGAAAGAGAAAAAGGAAGTAGTCACATTTGTGATGGAGTTTAACCCTGTTGCTGGCAGACTGGGTAGTTTGGTCCACAAATTCTGACCTCTGTTACTGACTGACCCAATCTTAGCAAAACAGATATCACCAAAACCAAGGGTAACTTTTTCCAAAGGAAGAAACTTAAGGGACAGGATTACATGCAGTCACTTTGGTAAAACATTGGAACCTACAAAAAGTACTAACTGGTTACAAAACAAACCAAAAGGCCTGTATAAATGCAGTAGATGTAACCTCTGCCAATATGCAAATACAGGCAAAACCTTTACAAAAGATGGTAAAGTTTTTGAAAATGAAAAATTTGTCACATGTACTACTCCATTTGTTGTGTACATGTGTCGGTGTAACTGTCCAACATGTTACATAGGGAAAACCACAAGTCAGGCCAAGCAAAGAATCCAGGAGCATGTGAGAGCCATCATAAATGTCAATATACATAACGCACTGAGAGTTCACTTTCTGGACTGTCATAATGGCAAACCAGATTGTTTCAAGTTTAAAATTCTTGAACATGTGGAAAGACACCCAAGGCGAGGCAACAGGGTTAATACCTTGTCACAGGAAGAAACCAAATGGATCTTAACTCTAGAAACAGCAATTCCTCTAGGACTAAATGAAGAGGTGGACTTTACTCCATATTTATAAAAATTCAATATGGAAATGTAATGTAAGAAGTAGTAAAATGAAGTGACACATTAAGGTCTATTTTTTTTTTTTTTTAACTTCATCTTTATTGTTTTATCAAAACAAACATACAGCTACTATGCAAGCACTGATCTATATTAGATCTTAGAAATATAAACCATGAGGGCACCTCTCCTCTTAATAACCTTGTGGATTCAGTCAGTAACTTTAAGATACGTACTTGGAGGGTAATAAAGAGGAAAAAAAAATTCTTATAAGAAAGTACTTGCAATGCTGTTATACGAGTCCATGAACTGCATGGGAAATAATTAAGAGTGTCACTTAGGATAGTTCAAAATACAGTCACCCTCCTCCACCAGTGGTAGAAGGTCTCAGCCGCCCCCTGAGGAAGACCCACTATAGGGTTGAAGCGCTGGGGCTGAAATGTTGACCGGCATCTTGCCAGAATAAATGTAGCACTTTTTTTTGTACTTTCTACTCCCGCTTCCATGGTCCTCACATTCAGGGGGAGTCCCAGCCCCGTCACCCCAACGTCCACCATCTAGCACCAGCTGTTACCTCCAGGGCTTGCCCCCCTGGTGCGGTCAGTGGGGGTGCGGTCAGTGGGGGGGCCCACCCCCACCAAGAACGGATCCAGTGTGCCAGTTCAGTGGCTGGTCAGGAGCGGAGCCTGCAAATTCCCCCTTCATTCTCCATGAGCTACTTTCCACTTTTTCTCCCCTTCTGGGAGCAGAGGGTGCAATAGCATCAGCAACACGTCAAGCACCTGCCCCGCTACCCGACCCACATACAGCACTGGTGCACCAACCCCCAGCCACCGCTAGGGGCCAGGCAAGCATCGACTGCTGGTCACTCCCCTCCCTGGAGAAAGAGAGCAGTCCAAAGACATTCAGTCCTTCTCCTCCCCTGGCAGCCAATGCTTATATCCAAACATGTGTCGCCAGCGTGGTGCGAAGTGTGGAGCCCAGCGTGTCAACCCTCAGCGCCACCAGGCTGACTTAAATTTTGCAGTTTGCACCTGAACTTTGAACTGAGTGCTGAGCTTTTCTTTTGGGCTTATTAAGTAAGCTGGCTGCTTTATTGTTCAGTGCACCACTGCACTCTCGTGTGCACCACTTTCTGCTTTTACAGAATGTAAGCAATCATAAAACATGTTTTTTAAACTAGGGACACTCTGAGGTTTAGGGGGTTAACAGTGCCCCTTTAAGAAATCCTTGAGGTCATTCCCTTTTTTTTTTGATATTATTCATACCTTTGCTTTCCCAGATTTCATTCATGAAGAGATTACCAATTGTAACTATATTCAGGTTCCTCTAAACGGGCTGGACAGAAGATTTATTACATTTGAGGTTTAGAGTGGAAGATATTTGGGCCATTTGTAATTATGTTGTTAATCTTATCTTTGGGTTTCACAGAGAACAAAGCAGTTAGGTTTGGTTTTCTTTCATCTGACAATATCCTGTTCTATTTCTATCCATTCTGGGGTTGGTACCTTAGTATCAATATTTTTAGTTTTTGTTGACCAGGTAAGTGCACTAGACAATTCTGCCTATTTTCAGGCATGACCAGGGGAAGGGGGATACAGATGTATGCCAACTTACCTTGAACCAGATTAAGTTGTTGGTGGTATTTTTAGTGAATGAGGGGAAATTTGGCCAGAGCACCAGGGAAATTCCCCTACTTTGCCTGCAGGGGTGCTGTCACTTCTTGTGGACAGGATGGAGGGACCCAGTTTGCAGCCAGACACAGGAGGAGGAGGAAGTGCAGATGTGGCAGGGGAGCAGGTTGTGCTGCAAGGAGAGGCTCAATTTCAAGGCCTACATTCTCTTCGCAAGAGATATTAGACGCGGAAATAGCCATGGATCCCCAGCATTTTGTTGAAGTTGAATCTAGTCAAGTGGAATCGGAACAAGAAATTCTGACCAAAACCATGGATTGTATACAGACTATAAAGGAAAGCAACTCACATTATGAGCTCCAGCAAGCCTCACAAGCTTGGACTCCCAGACCCTCATTCTGGTCCACAGGACTCGACACATGTGACGGCATAGGCATTCTCTTTTCAAATCCCTTCCTGAAAAGTTTCCAGGTTAATCGATATATACCCAGGTAGAGCTTTATTATTAGATATTTCCTTTTTTTCAGAAAGATTTCCATTGATAGTCACTTATGCCCCTCAAACAAAAGCTCAAAGGGTTGCCTTATTCAAAGAAATACAACCATATCTGAATACATCTAGATTATTGTTGTGGGTTGGGGATTTCAATTGTGGGCATTCCACCCAGGATAGAGGTTTAAGGACAAACAAATTATTCTGTGACTCGCAAACCGTTAGATAGTTTAAACAGCAAACTTGGTGGATGTATATAAAACATGTAATACAGAGGGTAGATGTACATATTTTAAAGGAACCTTGAAAACTAGAATTTATTTTATTTTTGCATCTAAATCTCTGGAAATCACACAGGCAAGAACATATCCAAATGAATTGTCTGACCATGAGATAGTAGTAGCTCAGGTTCAATGGGAAAATACCTCTAGATGCAGAAAAAAAATCAATAGAGGTTAAATGAAAATATTTTAGAGGATCCATACACACAGAATAAATGGAAAAGAGAATGGACAGCTCATCTATCTGTTATTGATTTATTTGACAACCCCATAGAATGGTGGGAGGATACAAAAAAGGGTGGCAGGATTTTTTTCAGAACAGGGCCCATTACATAGCCCAGAAAAAATATTTGAAATATTTACAGCTAAGATATCAGCTGCAACACTTAATTTCACGAGCTTCACAAACAAACCAAGACTATAGTGGGCAGATAAAAAATGGTAGATATTCAATACAATAGATCTCAAACATTAAATCAAGACTTGAAATTTGGAATGAAGGTAACAAAAGGTTCATTAGATCCATACAAAGAAAGCCAGAAATGAGTGGATGATAGTCACCACAGAACTATTCTCCCCTGAAGGGATCTTGGTACGTTCTCCTCAAGAACTATTACAAACAGTTGAGGTATATACTACTGAACAATTTGGATGCTTACAGGAGGTAGAGGATTCAAGTAGAATATTACATTCTCTAGACTTACCACAGGGACAACAAGTAGATGTAGACCAGTTAGTCATGAAAGTAACTTCAGAAAAGGTATCAATGGCTGTTTCTATTTTATTTATTTATTTGTATTTCAGATGACACCTTTGAGCCAAGAGCTCTTTTACGAAGGTTCCATGTCAAGGCAATAAGGTACAAAACATAACATTATCATTACAATGGAACTTACAAAAAAAAAGACAAATAAGGTTACAATAATAGCAGCCAAAGGCATTGTCAAGGAATTGTGTTGCAAGTTAATTATACAGTACAAGTCATAGGCGGCTCAGTGAAGCTTTGTTAGGAGTGGGTTAGTGGGAAAAGAAAAAGAAAAGTTTTCTAGTTTAGCTTCAAATACTGCTCCTGGGATGGATTGTCTCGGAACAGGATTTTATAAAACATTTAGGGAAGAATTAGTTCCTATATTGGTAAACCTCTATAATACTGTATTAGACATTTCATCTTATAGTAAATCCATGCAGGAAGCGAATTTAATCTTGTTACCTAAGAAGGGCAAGAAAAATAACTGGAAAAATTGGCATCCACTAAGTTTACTAAATACAGATCTGGAAATTCTAAGTAAAATCCTTTTAAATAGACTTCTGAAAATAGCAAATTATTTGATTAGTCCACTACAGACATGCACTGTTCCTGGAAGGAAACAACAGGGCAATCTCATAATTATAAGAGAATTATTATCCAAAGGAAAAGCAGGGACTTTAAAAGGGTTCTTGTTAACATTGGCCCCGGAGAAAGCTTTTGACAGGTTGTCACATAGCTTTTTATTTACAGTCCTTAAAGCATATGGGATACCTGATACATCTGTGAATTGGAGTCAGCAAATGTACAAAAAGGCATATGTTATCCCGGATATGAATGGGTAGCTAGGGAAAAGACTTTTAATACAGAAAGGAGTAAGGCAAGGGTGTCCCCTAAGCCCTATATTATATGTATTTGCCAAAGATGTTCTGATTCAGCAAATAGAGACTAATGCAAGTATTAATGGTTTAGAGGTAATACGCCAGGCCCCAGTCATTAATATACAGTATTAATCCTATGCAGATGATATGGTCTTTGTAGTCCTCCCCACGTATCCGAAATGGAGGTAGTTAATACTCTAGACAAATACTCAAGAATCTCAGGATCCTGGATCAACTTGGGGAAAAGCAAATGGGCAACCATAGTTAAAACACCAGTGCCCCCTTCAGGACAGGTAATAGGCGTTACAATTTCAGACCAACCAATCTTGGTCTTGGGGATAGACTTCGCACCAGGAGATATGTGTATACATAACTGGGACAAAAACCTAACAAGAGCTACACATCTAGTTAACACCTGGAAAGGTCAACAGTTATCAAAGAAAAGAAGGATAGTATTAATAAAGACCTTGTTGCTCCCGGTATTTGTATATTTAAGTTACATTTATTCATCTCCGCATAGTAGATTGACGGACTTGTTAAGTATATTTTTTCAAGCGTTAAGGGGTTCACAATTAAACCTGATTAAGAGGGAAATCACATATTGCCCAGTTAAGAGAGGAGGACTAGGGATGATAAATCCAGTTGCTTTTTATATAAGCTTATTTATCTCTTGTAACTTCAGGCAGGCTATGAAACCTAGGGTCATTTCATGGAAATGTTTAGTAGAATACTGGCTAAGGCCTTGCCTTCCTGGATAGGAAAATAGACAGGGTAGACTATTAAATAAAATAGAAGTCCCTCAATATGGACTGGAAATGATAAAAAGCTTAATAAATTGGGGGATTTCTCCTCAGCATGTCCTATTAAATGATGGGAAATCAGTATATAAACTGATATTAGATTCTGAATGTACATCCAAGATTAATTTCCCTGATTGTCCACCAAACCATTTAAGTTTTGTGTTGCAACAACTGTCAAACAACAGAATCCCACAATATGCATGGGACTGCACTTGGCTATGTAATGATGACAGATTAAACGTAAAAGGCAACAGCAAACAAACAGATAAACAAAAGAATTTGCCCAAGGGAAACATGTCTTCAGATAACAGAAACTCAGGAACACCTATTTTAACATGTGCATATATAAGGCATTTTTGGAGTATCTTAGCTGAACACTTTAAGGAATCAAAGTTTTCAATGGTAGAATACCCCAGTGTAATATATGGCCCAGTTAATAGTTCCTTTAGTAAATATCATGCCGATACAATTTATATTGTTTTTGTTCTTATTAAGTACTTTTAATGGCAATCACGTTGTTTATGTATTTTACAACAAAAGAAGGTACGTTATACAGAACTGTTTCAGAATCTTAAAATAGCCTTGGCCAAAACAATGCAGTATCACATAGCTAGATTTTCACCAGAGAAAGTGAAGCATTTATGGGCAAACTGTATAGAATGGTGTAATTAAGTCTTAAAAATGACAAGGGGGGAAAAAACTCCAAGAAATGTTGATTTATGTGACAGTCAGTTTAATTTTTTATTTGTTTATTTTTGTGTGTGTTCATTTGTTTTCATATGTTCTTACTTTATATTTTCTGATGATTTATTATTGATGTATGTACTGTAATGAAAGCCAACATTTTCAATAAAATTCCCCTACTTGCTGGTAGGGGGAGCTGCTGCTCTGTTTTTGCAGAATGGCAGACTGTGAGAGGAGTGCAGAGGAGATAGTTGTGCAGCCTGCGGTTCAATCCCCAACTGAGGCTGCTGTTTTCCTTGAGGATGAAGCAGGACACCGGAGCAACAAGAGACAGGAGTTTTCGTTTCATGATATGTATGGCTCAGAACATGCCACGGGGGAACATTTAAATCACGATCCAAGTTGTAAAATCCTGACCACAGAAGAAGGTATGCACAGTGATATACAAAGTGCTAATGGTTTCTCAACTCTTCGAAATGGTTGCATCTTACCGGTGAATCCGACAGGAGCATCTGTAACAGGAGACACAGAGAGCATCAGAACTACAGCTGACTTCAGGAATGAGGAAGTAGGGTTGCTTGCACAGGGCCCGAACGCTGACTCAGATGCCACAAGAATGTGGAACACTCAGACAGAAAATGATGCTATCAGTGAGTCAAGCTGGTCAAAAGAACGAGCACTAAATCAGGCAGGATGGATGCAGCTTCTCGAAGGAAAATGGGTTCCTGACCCGAGTTGGATTTCTTTCTCACCTTCACAGAGTACAAGTCAGGGGGCCCCCTTGGATTCATGACATCAAAAGGATAAAACAAGTCAGAAAACCTTTTCTCCAGACTTTCAGACTGATGAGCATCAAGTTGAAATGGAAGAAATAGGGGACATAAATGACAGAAATAATGCTACCCCCTCGGAGGAGATGCCTAATGCCTCCCCATCACCACGAAGAGAAAATACAGGGAATGGCCCTTGGTTTTTTGACCTATTTAAAAATAATAAACTTGAACAGGCACCGTGATGAAATGCTCTGCACCTCAGGTATAGGAGCAGAATACAAGAACATCCTGACAGGACTTTTGTAGCTCAAAAATTGCTACAGGACTCCATGAACTTTCAAGCTTCAGATATTTATGCCCTCATAAACATTTGAGGGGAAGATACTTTTGATATTAGTTTTAAGAACTTTTCTGGTTTAGATATATTTTGGAATAAATATGAGTCTTGTAAATCCTTGCTTTTATGGCTCCCATTTTGGGCAATCCCTGTCACTAAACCTTTATTTAAAATTGTGAATGTCATGTTTCAAAATGAAGGGGTAAATGTGGGGGACATTTTCTGGTTAGAACAAAAATGCAATGTGTTAGGACCACCTGAAGCAATTATTGATTCAGAAGGGATTTGGACAGGTGGATGGAGGTTCAAGGTTAAATTGCACATGATAGGAAACGAAGTAATGCATATTCCAAACAGCTTTTTTTAGGCAAGGAGAGAGAGGGGTGTGTTTCTGTCCTGGTCAACCCAAGGCATGCTACAAATGTGGTAGCAGAAGGCATTTAAGTAGCACATGTGAGAAAATAAAATGTGCATTATGCAGGGTCTTTGGCCATGGGAGTGAAGTTTGCAGGAATAGATTTAAGTGTAATCTGTGAGATGAATTAGGGCATGCGTATCACCAATAACCTTGGGTGGGGAAAAACAGGTAAGGAGGCCCCAACCAAGAACATCTGATTAACCAGGCCCAAGAGAAACATAGGCCTTATGAATCTAACAATACAGAAAGGGAGTGTACCAATACTGAAAGGGAGGCCACACACACAGAACCTACACCAGCTGCACAAAGAACAGATGCAAAACGAAGGAGATAATAGAGGTAGTAAGGGACAAGAAACCTCAGACACAGCAAAAGGTGCACACAAAGACAGGACCAAGACAATGTCCCAAGCACTTCTAAGGATGGCCCAGACACCACAACTATGTCCCCACCCATTCAAACCTCAAATTCTAGAAGGGTGACTAGAGCAGTAAGTAAACATATGGGGTGCATCAATCCTTTCCCAACACAAAACACTTTTCAGGCCCTCATTGACCTTGAGGGAGACTCAGAATCAGACATGTCCACTAGATCAGAAATGGTGTCTGAAATGGAGTATGAAGAAGAATCAGAAAGAGAAGTTACAGAAAAAAAAAGAAAGACGAAGCAACACACTTAACACGTAGTTAGAATGGCTTCCCTTAAGATGGTGACCCTAAACTGCTGTAGTATAAACACTATAAAAAGCAGATGACTTGTTTAATGTACTGCAGGAGTTTAAAGACAGACATCATCTTTTTACAAGAAACTAGATTCACAACCATGCAGGATATTACGCAGGTAAAAAAAGGGATGGTGGGAGGGTCCCTCTTTTTGGTCATTTGGACCAGATGCAGCAGATGGGATGGGGATATTATTTAATCAAGCTACCTTACAAGTAAATAGACTAGTTGACTTAGTACCTGGAAGCAGTTTAGTACTTGATTGTTTCTGTAAAGGTTTTTCCTTACGTTTGATAAATACTTATGCCCCTCAAGTCAAAACTGCAAGGGTTGATTTATTTAATCGAATAAAACCATACTTATTCACGACTAAGCATTTAATTTGGGGAAGGGATATGAACTGCGGCATAGATTTAAAATTTAAGGATAATATTCAAAAGAAAACATATTGTGATTTCCATGCTCTAGCAAATATGGTGTCTGTTGCCAACTTAAAGGATGCGTACAGGGAGCTGTATAAAGATGCTGGTCACACATATCAGAGAAGTACATATTTCACTAGAATAGATTTTTTTTATCAGAATATCTAGCTCCTCAGACCTTTCACCTCTTCCCTTGTGAATTTTCTGACCATAAAGTACTAATATGCGCCATTGGATTATGACATATACCACCTAGATTTCCTTCAGTTACAAGGTGATGGAAATTAAATTCTGAATTACTAGAGCAACAAACAAAACAACAGATACAGGAATTACTACAGTACAGACAATCGGTAGCAGATTTTTATGATGATTGGATTTCATGGTGGTCAGATACTAAATTGGAAGTAAGAGTTTTTTCTCAAGCAAGGAAGAAATAAAAGTAATACAGATTATTTACACTATTTGGAATACAGAAATCAATATTATAAATTAATGTCTTGCCCTAATGTTGCAGATTCCAGGATCAAAGATCAAACAGATAATATAAGGAATAAAATGAAAACGTATCCATATAATAGAGCTGTGTCTTTGCATGCTGAAATGAATTTTGGTACACAGCAACAACCTTATAAGGACACTTACTCTGCTTGCAAACAAAAATTAGAAAAAAAGTCTATGGATGGCCTAAAAGATGTGGAGGGGAAACTAAGAATTATGGATATAGAAATGCTAGACATAATTCAACAAAACTTGAAAAACACTTTTGGCACTATATTCACTCCAAAGGCAAAATGGGAGGACATTGTAGATTTTTCCATTGTTAATATCCCACATGATTTACTGAGTAACCTAGAAATATCCGTAACCAAAGAAGAAGTACTTGGTATGATTCAAAATCTGAAATTAGGAATATCCCCAGGTGAGGACGGTATTAATAATAAATTTTATAAAGTTTTTCAAGAAGATTTAAGTGAGATTTTAACAAACTTATATAATGATATGTTGTTGCATGGGACAGTGATGAAGGATTTCACAGCAGCAATAATCACCTTTTTACATAAAAAAGGAGACAAATCTGATTTGGGCAACTGGAGACCAATCAGTCTCCTAAATATGGACTATAAAATACTTTCAGCCATTCTATGTCAGAGACTACAAACAGTGGCTGCATTTGCAATACTTCCAGCACAGACATGCTCAATTCCTCACAGGAATATTCAACAAAATTTATGATTACTTAACGATATCTGCGAGTATGGGAAGCTTAATAAAGTGTCTGGCTTTTTATTGGCTTTAGACCAATCAAAAGCTTTCGATAAAGTACCTCATGCCTTTTTGTTTCAGGTATTAGAGAAATATGGGATTCCTGTAAATGTTATGAATAAGATGAATTTGCTATACGTAAATGCAATATTGTATCCAACAGTAAATGATTTGATGGGAAAAGGGATTACCTTGTGACGTGGGGGTACGGCAGTGGTGTCCAATCAGCCCCCTGCTCTATACTTTTGTGTTGGACCCTATAGTAAGGGCAATTGAATATGATAGAAATGTATGTGGAATAACACCATCAATATCCATTCCTCCACAAAAAATTTCAGTTTATGCGAATGATATCTGCCTAATGGTAAGAGATGCTGAATCTGGTAGGGCAGCAATTCAGAAATTGGATTTGTTTCCATACTTAATGGGACAGAAATTAACTATAACAAATGTATGGGATTTTCAGTAGGAAGGGATGTGCAGGAACAAAGTATAGGACGTATCAAATTGTTTCCATCAGTCAAACTTTTAAGGGTACTGTTTGGTAACAATGATATAATAATAATAAACTTTATTTATCTACGCCTTTCTTAAAACCAAGGTGCATTACAATAAAATACAGAATAAAAACATACTAAAACATCATATAACTGAATTAACAGCAGGGCAATTAATAGGCATCAAAATTATCTAAAAATGCCTTATTCCATAAAAAAAGACTTTAGGCCCTTTTTAAAACCTTCCACCGTCATGCACTCTCAAATCCAGCATGGTAGAGAATTCCAGAGGGTCGGCGCCATGAACATAAAAGCTCGGACGCCAGAAGATTTTAAAATGACCCTCAGGATCTCTAGCAACCCCTCGTTGGTTGAGTGGAGTGGTCACGTCGGTCGGTAAGGCACCAGCAGCTCTTTCAGGTAATCCGGGCCAAACCCGTGTAGGGCTTTATAAGTCAGAAGACCGACTTTAAAGGTGATCCACCACTGAATCAGCAGCCAGTGCAGGTCTCGGAGCACTGGTGTAATATGAGAGGAACGAGAAGTCCCCGTTAACAACCGGGCTGCCGAGTTCTGCCCTAGCTGCAAGCGGCGGATATCAACCCCCAGGCAGCCCAAAGTAAAGGGAGTTGCAGTAGTCCAGATGCGAGATCACAAAGGCGTGGATCAGCGTGGGTAGGTCGCCGGATGGAACAAGGTGCTTGATCCTGGCGATGTTCCTAAGATGGTAAAAGGATGTCTTAACGACCGCCGACACTTGCGCATGCAATGTCAGCTGATCGTCAAGGATCACCCCCAGGTCTCGCACCCGTTCAGAAATCGGGAGCTCCGCGTCTCCCAGGAATAAACCAGAGGTTTGAAGTGCCCCGGACCCCTCAATCTGGCGGCTGGGATCCACAACCAACACCTCTGTCTTCCCGGAGTTCAACTTCAACCAGCTGGACCTCATCCAATCCTGGATCTCCCTGAGACAGTTGTTAAACACTGAGAGTGCTCTATTCTGGTCAGGTACAAAAGACAGACAGAGCTGGTATCATTGGCATAACAATGAAACTCCAGCCCATATCGTCTTACAATGTCTCCGAGGGGAAGCATGTACACCGCAAACAACATGGGGGATAGCACAGAGCCCTGAGGCACCCCACAGGTCAGAGCAGTAGGATCGGAGGAAAAAATCCCCCGATACCACCCTCTGAGTTCTACCTGTGAGGAAGGAGGTAAGCCATCTGTGCACCAAGCCCGATAGCCCACAGATGCATCTCAGGCACTCAAGCAGTACCCCATGGTCTACGGTGTCAAATGCTGCTGACAAATCCAGAAGGACCAAAATGGACCATTTTTCTGGTCTCGCGCCATCAGGAGATCATTGAGGACCCGAACCAGCGCAGTCTCAGTGCTGTTTCTCTTACGAAAACCTGATTGAAGAGGATCGTAGATGGACTTCCGGTTCCAGTCGCCTGAGAGATGGACGTGTAGTCAGACAGCTCTCCGACAAAAAGAAAAGATCCATAGGAATCTAACACAGTGTCGACTAGAGGAAGAATCGGAACATTAACAATAGTTTTGAACATGTCGCCGAAACAGAAACATAAAGATTCCTCCACAGATACGTACCCAAAGCTGAAGTTCCCAACAAAAAATACTCAGGCGCAGGCCGCGCTGCGGGCCGAGATTTCAAACCTGATCGACCAACAAGCAGCTCCATCTAAAGCTGCAGAAGAAGATTTTACCATCACGTCTAAAACGCTATGTAGCACGTTACAACACATTTGTGATACCCTCTCTAGAATCGAACAGAAAGCAGCAGAAGACAGAGAAAGTATTGTAGAGCTAACCTGCCGTACAGAACAACTAGAAGGCACTATGACAGAGTATACGGAGGTCTCAGATGTACACAATGCTGCCCTGAGAGATTTACACCAAAGAGAACAACTCCTTCAACAACAATTAGAAGACCTGGAGAACAGAAATCGACGTAATAACATTAGAATACACGGTTTACCAGAAGGCACAGAATCAGGCCCAATGCCTAAATTTATTGAAGGTTTACTTAAAGAACTGCTGGACCTGGACAAAGATAAAGATTTGGGCATTATCCGTGCTCACAGATCGCTGGTCCCAAAGCCAAAAGATCCCAAAGCCCACCCTCGATCGATAATCCTGGCTTTTATGGACTTTAGAATAAAAGAAGAGGTAATTAAAGCAGCTTGGGCGAAAAAACAAATCACCTTTGGGGACACTCGCCTATACATGGACCACGACTATGCCCCTCAGACCCTAGCCCGCAGGCAAAAAGCATTTCAAATGGTCAAAGTAATCCGGCAAGCAGGTTTTTCTGCCCAACTGGAATATCCAGTACGAATAAAAGTACTCACTACGGATGACTGGCGCAGATTCCCCGATTTGGTAGAGGCCTGCAACTGGGCTAAACAGCAGGGAGTGTTGATTCCACCAGAGGGCGCGTCAGACCACCGCGCAATGGTTGCGAAGAGAGCATGGCAGAGAAGGGGAACAAAAGGAACGCTCTGCAAATCCTGACGACTGCATTTGGATGTGGGACAATCTGTGCAACAGGGCAGTTCCCCCCGGTGGCGCGCACCCCTCACGAACCGAATCTGCAAAGGACCTTACTATTTCAGAAGATACTTCCTCACAGCAGACAGGATGAGCAGTTATAAAAGTAGCTACATCTTGGGAATGATTGTCTCGGTCCTTGACAGGCGGATCTGAATTCAGAGGGGGCTACATAACTGTTCTGGGTTGTAAACCCTAAAATTCCTCTCTGGCCCCTCAGATCCTACAAAAATTTGGTCTACTGTTAACTTGCGTGCCTAGATGGTATCTGAATGGTGGGCTGCCACATTTGACTAGCCTTGCAGCGCGTATATGCAGAGTGGCCCATCAGAAGACCCTGGTTCTAAATTACTCGGGTCATATTTGAAGATGGGCACTTCTCATCATTTAATTTAGAAGGAACGTTCAGGGAATCTCTGGGAGGGACTTGGTTTAAATCGGAAAAAAAAAATAATAACTGGTGACATTGTTTATCACATGCAATATTATAAAAGAAGAAGAAACAGAGTTATTTTCTGACGGACCACATGGTAGTGGCTTTAGCCTCGACAGGTTGGGGAAGAGGGGGGAGCAACTTTTTAAAATATGTCATACAAAGGGAGGGGGGATGGGAGATGGGAGTTGGGAGGGGCAGAGGGAGATCTTGTGTAATAGTACTTGGTGGGGTTATGGACTCAGCTTTATATATCCCACTGCCCTTAGGCTAATTAGAACTAGGAAAAGAGACAAGCTGACCTATAATAAGCTATCTGAGTGGAATAGTTTTAATAACGGAAGTTAAGACCCACATTATACCCAACTTCCCTCCCCTACAGGTCCTACCCCCCACTCCCTTCCTATATTAGAGTTGTAGGAACAAGATTTATAATTGTCGGAAAGTGGGAAGGTGAGATCTTATAGTCTCTTAAGCGACAGGAGTCATCCCAGTTGGGGATCCCACTAATTTTTTAGTAGTGAGAGAGCTCCCTAACGAGGGGACCGCTATTTTGGCTCCCGGCCACGCCTCATAGAGTTTCCCTGAGACGTGGAATTGGGTTTATAGACACTTTGAAGTCATACAAATGTTCTTTATACATCTAAGAAAGGTTGTAAATAAGTTTAATTTAGGTTACTTGCTGAAATTTTGTACTATTGTTCTTGTATATATAGCATACAGGCTCCCCAATATAATTTCTTTTGGTAAAAAGAAAAGCTCTTAACTACAAGATGTATCAGACTAGATGGCAGACCTTAAGCTGATTTCATGGAATGTCCGGGGCCTAAACAGCCCGGTTAAAAGAACCAGAATTTTAAGAGAACTCCAAAGACAAGGAGTTAACATTGCTTTCTTACAGGAGACGCACCTGAACCAATTAGAACACAACAAATTAAAGAGGGGCTGGGTGGGAGAGGTCTATGCCTCAGAATGTGTGAACCAAACAAATAAAAGGGGTACGGCAATATTGGTCAGGAGGGACACCCCCTGCTCTATCTCACAGGTCCTCACCGACCCGGGGGGTAGGTTTGTGAAGTTAGAAGGGGAATTCAAGGGCCAAAAATGTACCTTTTTAAACATCTACGCCCCGAATGATGAGCGGGAAAGGATAGCTTTCCTGACCAAGACGTTAACGGAGTTATCGACAGATCCAGATAATCTAATATTCATCGAGGGAGACTTTAACACAGTGACAGATTTGGGTCTGGACAGGATCGGGTCTCACTCCATAGGCCCTGCCAAGTCTAGTAAAGTATTTTCAAGATTATGCACAGAGTCCTCCCTGGTGGATGTATGGAGGTTTGTTCATAGATAGAGATTACACTTATTATTCCCTAAATACAGAATGTATTCCCGCATTGACCAGTGGATAATTTCTACTAACGCCCTCCCCTCTGTGTGGAAAACTGAGATTGGGCATATCTCGGTCTCAGACCATGCCCCAGTCATGCTGGAGTTAACCTTGGCTCCGAGGCCCCCAGAGTCAGTCTGGCGCCTAAATGTCAGCTTACTAAACTTACCAGATTTTAAACAGTTGATACAATGATCAGTGGCAGAATATTTAGAGTTTAATAGAAAGGAGGACACAGGGGCAGGAGTCAGGTGGGATGCACTAAAAGGCTATTTAAGGGGAACTATAATTGCCTTTGCAGCGAAACATAAGAGAGTTCAGATCAAAGAAAGGCTGGAACTAGAGGAGAAAATAATGCAGTTAGAGAAAATCCATAAAGAGACACTGGACCAAAAATGTGAGACTGAATTGTTCAGTTCCCGAAATAAACTCAACCAAATCCTAGACCTCCAAACAGAGAAACTTTTAACATATGCCAGGCAGAGATTCTATGAGCATGGTAACAGGGCTGGTTGAGTTTTAGCCTGGCAGCTCAGAAGGGAGAGAGCCTCCAGGGTGGTACTAAAACTTAAAAGACAAGGGGAGGGGGACACAACTTGGTCCCCTTCTCTTATTACTAAGCGATTTCAAAAATATTATTCAACCTTATATAGTCAAGAGAGAGGCACAGACCGTGAGAAAAGAATTAGAAACTACCTGGGAAAACTTAACCTCCCCACCCTGACTGAAAATCAGAGGAGGAACTGAGACCCTATTTCAACATCTGAAATAAATAAAAAATCAAAACCTAAAGAAGGAAAGGCCCCAGGGATGGATGGTTATGTTTCGGAATTTTATAAAACTTTCTCAAAACTGATTGTCCCACTGTTGCATGAAACATATAATGAGATATGGAACGGGGCCGGGGCAGCCCCTAAGTCTTGGACCCTAGCTCAAATTTCTGTGATTTTAAAACCAAATAAGGATCCAGAGGATTGCAGATCCTACCGGCCAATCTCGCTTTTACCCGTAGATCTTAAAATTTTCACAGGGATACTGGCGGATAGACTCCAGAAATTAATCAGCAGTTTGGTATATAGAGACAGACGGGGTTTATCTCGGGAGATTTCTCCAGGATAATATCCGCTGCCTGCTGAGCGAAGTCTCAGCACAAAAACACCTAAACATTTACAGTTGGTAATCAGTATGGACGCTGAGAAGGCGTTTGACAGAGTTGACTGGGTATTTTTAGAGGAAACCTTGAAAAATTTTGGCCTGGGGGAGAGATTTGTCAACACAGTCAATAAACTGTATAAAAGTCCAGAGGCCAGAGTTAAGGTGAACGGACACCTCTCTGAGAGATTTGCCCTGGGAAAGAGGTACTAGGCAGGGCTGCCCACTCTCACCACTACTATTCGCCCTATCGTTAGAACCGCTAGCTATTGAGATCAGATCCAACCCAGAAATCCGAGGGGTAGTGGTTGAAAAGCAAGTTCAAAAAGTTTCATTATATGCGGATGACTCTTTGTTTTTTTATTTCACATCTGATTCCTCAGTTCCAGCCTTGTCTCACTCATTGGAGGAGTATGGGGCTATAGCTGGTTATAAAATTAACCTCCAAAAATCCGAGGCACTGATCCTAAGTGGGACTCCCTCAAAAGAATTCAAAACATCCTTCCCCTTTGCTTGGGCCAAGAACAATACAATCAAGTATTTAGGGATACAAGTTTCAGTCAACCTCTCTCTTTTATACAAAAACAACTATGTCTCGTTATTTCAATGTGTACAGGCAGATATAGCCAGATGGCGTCTACTTCCCCTGTCCTTATATGGTAGAATACAGACACTCAAAATGAATGTCCTACCTAGGTTTTTTATTTTTGTTCCAGACTCTCCCAATTCAGCCTCCTAGGATATTCTGGGCAGGATTACAGAAGGAAATTCAAGCTTTCGTCTGGAACAGGAAAAAGCCCAGGTTAGCCAGGAGAGTTTTGCAGGCCCCTAAAAATAAAGGAGGCCTGGCACTCCCGAACTTTTATTATTATTTTTTGGCAGCCCAAGGAACCCAGATATGCTCCTGGATAAAACGCAGGAGAGACTCAGGGTGGTACCACCTTGAGGAGGCTGCAATAAGAAGATGGGAGTTATGGGCTATACCAACAAGTAATACCCCCACAACACTGGTCAAAGAGATCAGTAACCCATGGATTATACACTCACTTTGGATTTTAAACAAACTGAGAAAACTAACTAATACCCCGGAGGGACCAGGCCCCCTCTCTTTAATAAGATTTGAAGCCTCATTTACCCCACCGTGGGGAGACTCTGGTTTTAGATATTGGGCGACACAACGCCTCTCCACCTTTGCCCAGTGTATCAGTGGAGACAGTTGTCACATTTTAAATACCTCAGAGGACAGGTTTCACCTCGCCAAGAAGAACTATTTTAGATACTTACAGGTTAGACATTATATCTACTCTGAGAATAGATTACAAAAAATTACTAGAGAGAGGACCCCCTTGGAGGAATTCTTCTACTGTAACAGTAGGATAAAAGAGATGCCTCACCCTCTAGCACAACTATATAAGATTTTAATTAATCTAGCCAACCCAGACTTAGGGAAGCTTAAGCAGAAATGGGAATCTGAGTTGAATATTATAATCCCACAACAGGCTTGGGAGAACAGACTAACGAGAGGATGGCAGGTGACGAGCTCCCCCTCATGGCGGGAATTTCATTGGAAGATCCTTTGGAGATACTTTCTAACACCTTCTAAAATGAAACACTACTCTGTGGATGTTTCTGACCACTGTTGGAGGTGTGGAGAGGCTAGAGGCTCCCCAACGCATATACTGTGGGACTGTCCCAAGATCTTAAATTTTTGGAAAGAAATTCACGAATATATGCAAGGGGTATCAGGTCTTAAAATCCCGTTTAGAGGGGAAGATTTGATATTGGGACTTCCCCTTCTGGTCTCAGGACCTAGACAAATGACGACACTACCACAAATGATGAGAGTAACTGCTTTGAAAACAATCACTTCAAAATGGCTCTCACCCCACCCTCCAACAGTGGAAGAATGGAGGGTCAGGATGGGACAACTAGAAACAATGGAACAAATCACTTATAATCTGAGACAGGAGAGGGAGACGTATGAAGCTATCTGGTCCCCATGGCGGGCACTGACAACATTAAGCTAAGGCCTCAGACATTCCAATCAAGGCTGGAGAGCATGAATTAGCACATAAAAACTGCCTTTCTAGCCATGCAGATCTTTTTTGTTTTAACAGTAAAATGACACCAAGAGCCTTTTCTCTTCTTTTCTCGCTCCTCTTTTGCTTTTCTCCCCCTTTTCTACTACACCCTCTCTTCTTTCGCTTTCCCCCTCCATCTTTCACACTGTAGATTGTAGATAGAGATTGTAGGATTAATGGGAGACCTATAAGTTAATTTTAAGGTTAGCCTAGAGATGGAAAATCTGTGTCCATTTGTTAATTAAGATAAGTTCCATGTCATATAATGGAATTAATAATGAGCAAAAATAGGTAGACCCGCTTCTTTTCCCCCTCGCTTGATTGGCGGGGGAGATGCGGACGGAACATAAAGATTATAAAGAACACCGGTATCTCCTGTATTGTAACGAAACTAAACAAGGAATGTTGAATATGGTGTGACTGACATAAGAAGTCTTGTGCAAATGCAATGTACATTATAATCATCATCTGAATGTTAGCTTCTGGAATTGGCATGGAAACATGTAAACGCAATTTTAAAGATATATGGACACCTAATAAAAGATGAAGTTAAAAAAAAAAAAAAGAAGAGGATCGTAGATGTTATGGATGGTAAGATGGTTGTCCAACTGGGCTGCCACCACTTTCTTGATTACCTTCCCATCAAAGGGGAGGTTCGAGATGGGGCTGTAGTTTGCCAGGGAGTCGGGGTCCAAAGATGCCTTTTTCAACACTGGTGTCACCACCGCTTCCTTCAGGGAGTGGGGGTATTCACCAGTGTCAAAGGAACACCCGACTATCCTGGCAAGAACCGGGAAGATGACCTCCCCACAGCCCATAATCAGGCCTGTGGGACCCGGGTCTAAACTACAGCTTGTGGTGTGCATACCCTGCACAATCCTCATAATATCCTCGATTTCCGGCCTTATGAAGGAATTCCAGGTGAACAGTGTGCTTGCAACCATAGGCTGGACCACCGCAACTCCCATGGAGGGAGCGGCGCAAATCTCGGCCCTGACGTCGGCCACCTTATTGGCAAAGAATCGAGCAAGCTCCACACACTGTAACTGTGAAAAGGCTTGACAAACCTGCAGACAGGCTGGGTTGCACAGCCTGTCTACTGTTCGGAAGAGCTGGGCTGGTCGATTCTGAGCAGCAGCAATTTCTCCGGACAGAAACACTGCCTTCTTATGAGTAATTGCTGACTGATAGAGTTTATAATGCTCTAGGAGTCTAAGATGGATGGCATCTAAGCTGGACTTCTGCCAACATCTCTCCAACCTGCGACCAAATCTCCGCAACTCCCTCAGATCCTGATCAAACCAGGGATCGGCCGAAGGAGAGAGGCCGCCTGCAGTAGGAGCAATTAAATCTAAAGCGGAGGTGACAGCCTTATTATAGGCTTGCACCATTACTTCCGGATTTAAGCTCAACCCAGGAAATTCTGATAGGTCAAGAACCGCAGTTAGACTGGTGGGAGTAACATCCCATAAAGGGTGGTACTTGACCATCTCCACTGGGGTAGGTCTATGCAGGGGGGTGCAAAAATTAAACCTCACAGTGTAGTGGTCGGACCAACTGACTGGTTCCAGCCCCACCTCGGAGGCCTTCAACCCCAGCAAGAAGACCAGATCGAGTGAGTGGCCATGTTTATGGGTGGCAGAGGTAACCACCTGTGAGAGGCCCAATGAACACATCAATTGGAGGAAGTGCTGACCAAAGAGCGAGAGTTCATCGTCGATCCAGGCATTAAAATCACCCAGCACCATCAACCTGGGTGATTCAAGTACCAGGTCGACGACGAAGTCCGCCACTTCCTTTAAGAATAGTTTTTCATCACTGGGTGGACAATAGACGAGAACTATTCTATATATGGCTTATCAAAATTGGGAGAGGCACATAGTCATAGGGGAACAAAAAATACAACAGTGGAAAGCGTGGGCCTTCTCCAAACAAAACAGAGTAATGATTGTAAAAAAATTCTTATTACCCATTTTTTTATATATTAGTCACATTTCCCCCATTCCAACAGCTCTTGAAACCAGATTGCTTAGCTGCTTCTTCCAAATGTTTTGGGGAAGCATATTAAACCAATAAAAAGGGATTTCACTTATTTGTCACTAAAACAAGATGGGATTGGGATGATTAATCCCATTGTTTTTTATCATTCCTTTTTTATGGTATCCTCCTTTCAAGTGAACACATGTAGAATACAGCATCCTTGGAACAGCTGGACACAAAATATGTTTCAGCCTTTTATTAGGAAATGGGGGGGGGGGGCAGAAGTTCCAAAACTTACTGCAGCACTACACATTCCTGATTTTGCTATTCCGACAATAAAAAAAACTAAAGGTATGGAAGGTCAGTAAATCTCAAGTGCAAGGGTTAAATTGAAAATCTTTGTATAAAGGAATAATGCAAAGAAACTTTTCAGTACAGGTCAACTTTCCTAAATGTGTACCATCCATACTGCCACATGCTTTGAGACTACTAACTGATAGAAGAGTTCCACTAAACATGTGGGATGTACAGTGGTTTAGTTGTCATGGGAGATTAGGAGTGAAAGGTAATCTAAAGCATAAACCCATTTATGAAAGACAATGCATAAGGCCAGAATGTTTAGGGCAGGAGGAAACACAAGATCATTTTTTTCTACAGTGCACATTTGCAATCCAGATGTGGGCAGATTTAGCCACTAGATGGTGTTGGGGGCCAGTTAGTCATATCTCATACACAAGACTAATATTAGGAGATTTTACAGGGTTTTTAAGTAGATATTACCCCAGTACATTGAACTTGATTTTTGCTTGCATTAAATTTTATATGTGGCAAACTAGAAGTCAATATTCATTACAGCATACGAGTATACCACATCTAGTTGTAATAAGGCAGATAGAACATGCTATAATGCAACAAAAGATGAAGAAATATAACATTTTAGGCAGACAGACATTTGATATGTATTGGAAACATATAACCTGGATTCCATAGAGTGGAGAACATGGAAGTGTTAGTATCAGAATTATTATATCCCTGAATAGATTTTGTTACATATAAGAAATGTTGATGCACAGCTATTTTAAGAAGAACATTTTGTAAAATAGATGCTGAATTGTTTTTAGTAGGATGACAGATGTTATTTTTGTTTTGGAAAGTTTGATTTTTTTCTGTGTAGTTTAGTTTTTTGTAAACATCTGATGTTATGAATTTTGTATCAATATAAATCCTCCTACTCTTTTTGAGAAGTGCCATGGGATCTTTAACATGCACCTGAACTACCACCAGAAAATGCAGTTGGGATCTCATTTTAACATCTCATCCGAAAGGCGGCACCTCAGGAGTGCAGCACCCCCCTCATGCTGCACTACAGTGTCAGTATTGGGATTTAATCCAAGTGCCTGATGTAGGGATAGAACCCACAACCTTCTGATCTCCCGGCCTCAGAGGCAAGTGTGCTACCTGCTGAGCCACTGACACGTAAGTATATTGTTTAGCCATCTAGAATTTTGATTTAATCTGATAGCAGAATAGTATAAGAAAATGGAGCTTTCAATCCCCCCTTTTCTTTAGGTTTTAATAGCTTAAAGTAGCTTTGTCTTGGGCACTCATAACTCCAAGTGAATTTGTTTAAGCGAGTGTATATCTTCAGTCTGTTTTTTGGTAATAAAGCCCAGTATCACGTTAAAGACATATAAAATTCTAAGAAGAAGATTCATTTTTACCACATCTATTCTGTTTCAGTAATTTAATGGCAACTTATTCCACTGTACCAGATCTCTCTTTAAACATTTTTCCTTTAATTCTAATAAGTTACTTTTGATAGTTTTGGATACATATTTGAATATTTTCACTCCCAAGTATTGCATACAATTATCTGCCCAGTTGAGTCCTAAATTAGTTTAGTCTGCTTTAACACTTAGGCCATTTAATGAAAGAAACTGAGTTTTTGCAACATTTATCTTATAACCTGAGAACTCCTCAAAAGTGTTAATGATTCTAAAAGCTGTTGGTACAGAGGATAAGGGGGTTTGAGCAGATAGTAAGAGATCATCTGCATACAAAGAACAGACATATATTTTTCCCACCAGCAGGTATGCCCTGCATCTCTCTTACACTATTTAGTTCATGAACTAGTGGATCTAATGATAGTATGAAAAGTATGGGGAGGGGTTTCCTTCTCTATAGGTTAAATGCAGTGGTGAGAGTTCCACTGGTGAGAACTAAGGCAGAGGGATCCTTATAAATTATTTCTGTCCACCTTATGAAGTTGCATAGGAAGCCATAGAGTTTTAGAATATCAGACGTATGTTGCCATGAGATTACATCAAATGCTTTTTCCGTATCAATCAATAGCAGGGCCATAGGCGCATTTGATAATTCAGCCACAAGTGCAAGAGTTTCCTCATGATGCCTGAGGAATTTCTCCCTTTTAGGGAACCTGTTTGAGAAGGACCTATAATGGTTTGTACGCAATCCTCCAATCTACAGATAGGTATTTTAGCCAGGCTTTTGTTATCGGAGTTTATCAAGGTAATTGGTCTATAGTTCTTACCATCGGTAAGGTCTTTCCCAGGTTTAGGAATTAAAGTTGTAATTCCTTGCTGCATGGAGTTTGGTAACTTGTTTCTTGTCCATGATTCATGAAAAACATGGGTCAGAATTAGAGAAAGAATGTCACAGAAAGCATGGAAGAAGTTTATCAAGAAGCTGTCTGGGCCGGTGTTTTGTTTTTATTAAGAGATTTAATAAAATTTGATATCGCTTCTGTGTTAAATTTATTTCCCGTTTCCTTCTCCAACTCTGGGGTTAAACTGTGAATTTCTAAATCAGCACAAAATTCCGAAACACCACTATTGCGTGTATTAACTGGCTTTGTATATCATTTTTGATGGTACTCGGTAAATATTGTGTTTATTTCACTGTGTTCATTGACTATTTTCACTGAAAATTGGTCAAGAATATCCTTATCTGACATCTATTTTGGTTTTGCCCAAGTCTCAAAGCAAGTAACTTTTTTGATTTTGGTCCAGCATCAACATATCTAAGTTCTGTATTTCTAATATTGAACTCGGCCTCTCCTCTCAATAATTCATTGTCTTCTATTTTTGCTTTAGACCAGTTATGCCACATTCTGTCACTGTAATCCTCTTTTAGTTTTCCCTCCAAATTTTTTTTATTTCAGCTTGTTACTTTTTATTTTTTATCTTTTAATTCTAGATGAGATCCTTATCAAGACACCTCTGACAGTACATTTACATACTAACATACTAAAATGCCAGCAGAATAGGCCTAATGGTCTTTCGAGTCTGCTCAATTGGTCAGCCCCCACCCTGGGTGCTGACCTTGCTGCCCCCCTCACCTTCTCTGGCTTCTCCCTTCCCAGTTCCGGATATTCTTGCTGCATTGGATTTTGCTTCCAGAACCCTTCCCCTGTACCTGTCCCAGCCCCTCTTGAACCCCTCCACCGTCTCTGCCTCCACCAGCCCCCTAGGCAGTGCATTGCATTCCATGGCTCCACCACCCTCTCAGTGAAGTAGCACTTTCTCCTTTCTCCCCTGAATCTTCCCCCCACCAGCTTCCACCCATGCCCTCTAGTGGCCCCCTCCTCCTTCCTTCGGAGCACCCTGACTGTTCCTCCCCTATTTACCCTCTTCATGTACTTGAAGACCTCTATCATGTCCCCCCGGTCCCTTCTCTCTTCCAATGTGTACATATTTAGCTCTTCGAGCCTCTCCTCATAGGTCCTGTCCCCCAAGCCCCAAATCATTTTGGTTGCCCTCCTCTGGACCCTCTCCAGGAGTTTAATGTCCCTCTTTAAGTGTGGCCTCCAAAATTGCATGCAGTACTCAAGGTGTGGCCTCACCAAGCAGTTATACAGAGGGAGTATCACTTCCCTCCTTCTGGAGGTGATCCCCCTAGCGATGCATCCCAGCATCCTGTTGGCCTTGGCTGCTGCCCTCCTACAAGTCTCCGAGTTGTTCATCTTGACATCCACCACCACCCCCAGGTCCCTCTCAGCCATCGAGACTTTAAATGCTTCCCAAATACTATCCCAAGATTTTTTCACCTGGCTTCTTGAGATCAAAGAATTGTTTAATATTGTTTTTTTTTTTTGTCAGATGGTAAAATAAAGTTATTCAGCCTCCATCTGCTGTGTTGTTTATTTAATAAATCTATCTTTAAATGTAGGACAATTGGAAAATGGTCTGAGATAACCGTAGGGGTAATATCTGTTTTTTATATGCCCTGGAGAAGTTCAGATCCAATAAAAATATGATCCATTTGTGATCCTATCTTGCGAGCTGGGGACCAGAAAGAATATTCCCTAGCTGTCCCATTAAGAACTCTGGAGGTGTCGGTTAAATTCAGATTTTTTAGCAGATCACTTAAGTCTTTGTCTGAATGGGACAAAGTGTAGTTCTTATTTGACCTATCTAGCAATGGGTTTAGAGTAGCATCACAAGCTATGAAAATTTAGGAGTGGTTGCAGTAGATTCAAAATTACTGATATAATTTCATGCATTCCATATTCTGGTCCACAAACATTTACCAAGGTGACTGCTTTCCCCTTCAAAATTCCATTCAGAATTAAATAAAAGCTGTTTTTAGCCTATTCCTTCCAAATAAATTCCATGTGTGGTCCAGAAAAGGTGCACTAGATTACAATGATTTCACAGCAGCTAAAACAGGACTTAGGAGAGACCTGCCTGAAATATTAGTAAACTTTGACTTTCCAGCCATTCAGCCTAAGAAGACAAATACGGATTTTTAAACTGTCTTCACTAACCTCTGTAACTCTCATACTTTATTCAGCAGTTGGCATAAGCTCACATTTTAATCTGTTAATGTTAACCTAAGTAGCTTTGATCTTTTCTCCCTCCTGATAAAAAAACTTTGGTCCCCTCGCTGTTGTGCCTTTTGCTCAGCCTCCTCATAATTAAATTTGGTAGTAGAATGTAAGGATTGGCTTTGGGGATGATGACGGGGAGTAGAAGGCGGTCATTGCTTTTTAGTACTCCATCAAAAGGGCATGGGAACAAGGGTGCCGCTAAAAGGGCACCGCAAATACGGCACAGCAATTGCAGCACACAGGAGTTTTGGGCGTGGTGATATGGGTGCATGGTGCTGAGGGCACCTTTTGTCTCTCACCCTCTCTTGCTGCCCTAAAGATTACCTCTCTCCTCGCCCATATGGGGCAGGAGGGTGTGATTATATATATATTGGTGGGTGCAGGGTGGAGCCCCTCTCATAACAGGCCACATTGGTGACACACATGTGCCCCTATGGCCAGGTACCTTCTTTTCCTGCACCCTCTTGTCTGCACCCATATTGCAGGCACTGTCTTTGACTGTGCCATTATTTGTATGAACCTTGCTTTTTTGATCCATCCAGGTGGGCAGGGTTGGATCCTTGCAACTCCTAGGATGATCTGGGGACTCCTTATTGGTCTGAGTAACAAATGAGTCTGATTTAAATCTCTCTTCAATGCCCACTGCTCATTGGTCATGCCTCCCAACAACACCTTACTGATGCCTTCTACAAGTGGCGAATACGGTGGGCAATGGCAGCCAGTGTGAGGTAGATCCTGTTGATATGTGTTACACAGACAGTTCTGTTGTTTTTGTGGATGGGAAAATTACTTAGTATATCAGAATAACTTTTGAATAGTAGCTGTGCCTGGGGTTTGAAGGGGTTTTGTTAGCACAGTTTTCTGGCAAACTGGAGCGCTGCAGGATTGCTATTTCTATTAATTGATAAAGTCATTAACTTCAGTCTGCACTGTGGCTGTCATCTCACTGCTGAACTATTCCAGTGTTTTGTACGGTGATGCTGTAAATGTGACAGTCTTATCTTGAAATCTGATTCAGCACCATTTTGGGGAGCCTGCTTTCAATGGTGAACTCGAGGAATGCTTATTCAAATAATGCAATACAAGCTCTCATCAACTCAAGCTTCGGAGACCTTGCACTTGGACTTGCACGTGCTCATTTCTAATGTTTACATGGCCTAGAAATAGCGATGCCCATCACAGGACCTTAACTAGCCGAGTTGCTATTGAATCCAGACAATGTTTCCTCTCAGTTGGACTATGATTTAAATAATCTCTGACAAACAAAGGACATCAGCAGCTCTATTACTAATCTGGGTTTGAATCCCACAGCATCCACTTGCATACTGTGTGACCCTGAGCAAGTCACTTAACCTCCTTGTGCTCCCAGGTCGCTCCTGTAAAAAAGCTTTCAGCTTAGTGTGCTATAGCTGGTTAAGCAACTAAATAAAAAAAAATGTATTTAATCTGCCACACTTATTGCCATGTTTCATAAAAAAGGGATAATCACCCCCACTGGAAATTTTCTTAAGCTATGTTACACTAAGTAGATGAATAGTGCTGAGGCAATTACTTAGTTATTTAATAAAGTGTGTAGCTGTTCTTCCTTTTTATTTATGATTTTATAACTATGCTGGGTTTTATTACCACTGCAGATCCATATTCATAGCTTATTTCCTTTTTCAAAAAACCTTTTCAGCAAAAGTTTAGACTCAGCATTACTAATCCATCAAACAGTATGGTTATTTAAATCTCTTTTTAACATCATTTTAAATAGTTTTTAGAAAACGTGCTTAACGTTGTTAAATTTTTAATACTGCTACAACTTAATACAATATTTTTAGAGAATGACTGTTTCTTTGCCTTAGCATTATGTTGTACTGGGGCTTTTTTTTTGGGGGGGGGGTTATTCAAGGTCGCTAATTTTTGAACAGACAATCTCATTTGTTGCCTAGCACATATGTACATGTTAGACTGTACCTCTAATGCTCCTATATCCAACCTGACATTTATTGATTAGTTTGATTCTCTCAAGGGGCATTTCCTGTAATATTATAGATACCACATCCCAGACCTCTTCTGGGAGATGCAGTTTATCACTCTTTTAAATTACTTATTGTCTTTATTCTCTCCCACTCTATTCCTGCTTTGCCTGATGTCCTCAGAGATTTCAGTTCAAATTTAGTGCCAGAGAGTATAACACAGTCAAAAGCCAATATCAGTAGGAATGTTCTGTATTTTTCAGTTTGGTTCTGTTGCAGTTTGTATGTAAATTTCTTACCAGCCAGGACTTTAATAGATGGCTGTGATGTAAGTATGCTGACATGGAAGCAGTATGTTATTCTGACACCATAGGTAAAAACAAGAAACAAAAGCTAAGCCAGAAAGCAGAGATCAGTATTTCAGATTTTAAATTGCGCTGTTCTCACTAAGGTGCTGAATTGTTCTTCATCCAAGTTGCAGTTAATGTTGAGTTCGGTGGCCTGAAATGGGTGTGGGGGGTGTCAGCGAAATCACAGAGCTCAGTATGATGCAGTTGTGCTCACCGGTGCCATTTTTGAATCTCCCTGGAAAGTGTAAAATAGACTGTGATGCTTCATTCTGTCATTTTTTTGGTGCTGTCATAGTGGTGTTACTGTCTAGTACCATACACATAGCAATATTGTTTTCATGACCAATGTCATTTGAATTTATAAACCTTAAAGCTGACTTTATGGCCTTTTGTGCTTCAGCGCATGTTGGTGGTGCAGAGGGCTCAGCTGAATCAGTTTCACCAGTTTCTTCTTCAGCCTTGGCAAGAGGTGGTTTACTGGGCTCACCTTTCACAGTTTGGATTATTGCTTCATTTGTGATATTGTTGAATTTCTCACAGTCACCGTAAACAGACACAAATTCATTAGTGATGGTTAAATTTCAGAGGTTGTGCCAAATGCATGAATGCATGACAACATCACCAGTAAGCTGCTTAAGCTCACTGCCATCAGTTACTGGAGCATGTGCTGCATTGATAGAAATGCTGTTTTGAATTCCAGTATGAGACCAACAGTTCTTTATTGTTTTTTCTCTCACACTGTCCCATGCCAACGTTATGATATGGGTAGCATCAATGAGAAACAATGCTGTTGATTCTTGCCTATAAAGGTTACAAGGAATATTACATATAAAACATTAAAAAGGAAAACACTAAGGCAAAACTATCACAGTTAAATGCTTCCTGCCTGTCATTGCATCTGATGAGGTTCTCCAAGTGATGCCTGCGATATAGTGTGTACTTACCATCAGTTTAGTGATGGCCGTGCGCTGAATAAAGTCATGGCAGAGCCCAGAGATGGAGGACCCTGGCAGAAGGGCGCACAGGAGGAGGATGATGTGGCAGCATGTGTCAAGGAGGCAAACCTTAGTCTGTTATATTAGTGTTGGTCGAGTCTAGTTGGTTTACCTGCAGAAGGAAAATCACTAAAAAGATTTTACTAACTGTCAGATCAGTAACTGTTGTGCCCCAAATAAAGGCATGAGGGTGCCCAAAAGTGGAAGACCCCTGCAGAAGGGCACACAGGAGAGGATAGGCTGTGGTGACATCTGAGGAGGAGGCAGATGGAGACCCAAGGGTACAGAAGATGTTGATGCACTTGGCATAAGGCATTCCAGTCTGTCTGTCACAATCATTTGAGTCCAGTCTGTAAAACAAGATACATTCATGATAGTAATGGCTATGCCCTTAATAAAGGCCCAAAAGAGGAGGACCCCAGCAGAAGGGCGCACAAGTGGAGGATATGGTTACATTTGAGGTAGAGAAGGAGGTGGCAGATGGAGACCTGTAAAGACAATGATGCAAAAGATATAGAAATACTTATATCAGGTACTCCATTCTTTTCTGTCAGTATTGATCGGTTCACCCACAGAAGAAAATAAATTGGTTAAAACATTATATTTACCACTAGGTTTGTGATGGTCATGCCCTGAATAAAGGTGTGACAGACCCCAAAGGAGAAGGGCACACAGGACAAGGAGGAGGAGGTTGTGGCAGCATCTGGGGAGGAGGAGAAGAAGACAGAGATCTGTGAAGACAAAAATACAAAAGATATAAAAACACAAAGAGTAAGGTGCTCCAGTCTGTTCTGTCAGTACCAGTCAAGTCCAGTCGGTTCACAAGCAAAAGAAAAGAAATCGGTTATTCCAAGATACTTATCGTCAGACTAGTGATGGCCATGCCCTGAATAAAGGTACAACAGTGCCCAAAGGAGTTGGACCCTGGCAGAAGGGCAACTAGAAAGAGGGAATAGAATGTGGCAACATCTGAGGAGGAGGAGAAGGAGTTGGCTGATGGAGACCTGTGAAGATAAGGATACAAAAGATATAGAAGCACATGGCATAAGATGCACCATTCTTTTCCATCAGTGTCAGTCTATGGAAGAAAAGAAACCAGTTACACTTGATTGTCACCATTGGGTTAGTAATGGTCATGCCCTGAATAATGTCATGTCAAAGCCCAAAGGAGGATGGCATACAGAAGAAGGCAGACTGAGACCCATGATGCAAAATATATAAATACACTAGGCATAAGGTGCTCCAGTCTGTTCTGTTAGTATCATGCAAGTCCAGTTGGTTCATCAGCAAAGAAAATAAATCAGTTAATACAAGATACTTATCAAGGTAATGATGACAGTGCCCTGAATAAAGGCACAACAGAGCATAAAGGAGGAGGACCCTGGCAGAAGAATACCCAGAAAGAGGATGAGAATGTGGCAGCATCTGAAGAGGAGGAGGAGATGGATGGATGGATGGAGACTTAAGACAAGGATGCAAAAGATTTAGACACATTATGCATAAGGCACTCCATCTGGTGTGCCAGTCCTGTACAGTTGGATCACCTGCAGATGAAAAGAAAACCATTAAAACATGATGTTTACCATCAGTCTAATGATGGCCATTCCCTGAGTAAAGGTACAACAGTGCTCACAGATGGATGGCGGTGGCAGAAGGGCACACAGGAAGAGGAGGAGGAGGTAATGACAAGGGGAGACTTATGAAGATGAGGGTGCAAAAGCTATAGATACAGTAAGCTTAAGTTGCCCCAGTCTGTTCTATCTATGTTACAGATGGCCGTGCCCTGAATAAAGGCACAGTAATCAGTGCCCAAAGGAACAGGATCCCAGCAAAAGGACACAGGAGGAGGAGGAGGAGGAGGCAGCAGTTGCAGACCTGTGAAGACAAGAATACAAAACATTTAGACACATTAGGCATAAGGTGCCCCAGTCTGTTCTGTCAACATCTGTCAAGCCCAATAAGTTCACCCACAAAATAAATCAATTTGAAGATTATACTTACTATTAGTGTAGTGATATCCATACATTGAATAAAGGTATGACAGCGTTCAAAGGAGGAGGGTGCACAGGAGGAGGATATGGTGGCATCTGAGGGGGAGGAGGCAGGGGGAGACCTGTGAAGACAAGAATGCAAAAGATGTAGGAACACTAGGTTAAGGCACCCCAGTATATTTTGTCTGTCACAGTAAAGTCCAGTCAGTTCACTTGCAAAAGTACAGTCACCGAAAACATCTTATTTAATGTTTGGTTAATGAAGGCCATAACCTGAATAATGCACAACAGAGCACAAAAGGAGGAGGAAGTGGATGTGGCAGCATCTGAGTAGGGTGAGGAGGATGAGGAAGCAGCAGATGGAGAACTGTGAAAGCAAGGGTGAAAAAGATTTAGGCACAAGGCACTCAGCCTGTTTTTTTTTTTGTTAAGTTTCAGACCTACAAGGTACAAATGGAAATTGTTCCTTGGTTCCAATTATAGACTAATTTCACAACATTTTATACCCAGGATCACAAGCTCCCTTCCTTGTTTGTCACATTCAGTAGGGGTCATTCAAAGAGTTCACAAATATGATTCAGACTTTATGCAAGATAACTGTCCAAAAATGTAACCTTGCAGCACTGATCACGGATCTGATATGGAGATAAAGTCTGATAATTTCATACAGCGCATCCTGCACTTGTGAAAGTCACCATCTGTGGTAGTAAGGTCCATGCTAAAACCAACATTAAATCAAACTCTTCATGTGTAAAGTTTAGGACACTATGAAAAAGAAACATCCCCAAACAGCCCAGCTCCTTTAACTAACAACTATACTAATAGATATTTCAAAACATTGCTATAATGGGGATGAGAAAACTGAATCACACTTTTCGGTGCTCAATACCATTTAAACTAAAAGTAAACATTTTAATAATTTTTGATACATTTACTCTGATGAGCAAATTAGTTAATAAACATGAGTAAAATGTATGTTTCCGAAACCTTTTCCTTCATCTGGTGCCATTCTGTTGTCTGGGGACTAGACAGCTCAAGCTATGTGCCCTCTGACCTGCCTGTATTGTACATGTAGCACAGTAAACCTGCCATGAGGTATGGGACATCTGGGAATGCTTGGTTCCAGTACATTTCAGTTTTTTTTATTTTATTGAGTTTCACCAGGAAAACATACTGTGCACAAATAGCTTGTTTCCAGATGTGTCCTGGGGGGATAGGGAGAGGGATAAGCTTAAGAACAGAAACAAACAGAGTTATACATTAATACAATTGTAAACACATAGAGTAAATGAGAAGAGGTTGATACAATAAAACAACAATAGATCCCCAGCAGCAAAACCAAACTATAATTTTATTCCTTTTTTTTCCATATTGTATTTCTCTCCTAGGGCTGGCTTGGCAGGCAGCTTTCGTTCTCCCCGTGGAGGGCTCTCCTTCTGCCCATGGCTACGTTACTCTCTCTCAACTCCCTCCACCTGGCGAGTCCCCCATGGGTTTCTCCTCTGTGGAGGGGCCAGGAAGGGGGGGGGCCATCCCCGCATTACATACAAATATGGTTCTCCAATGCAGCACCCTCCCTTCCTCTGGTGTCCCCAACCCCTTCTGCCCTCAGGCTTCCATCTGGAGGCAGTCATTCAGCACAACTACAAGTCCACCCTTCCCGGGAGAAGAGAGCTGTCCTCC
This sequence comes from Neoceratodus forsteri, assembly GCA_016271365.2. Lineage (NCBI taxonomy): Eukaryota > Metazoa > Chordata > Ceratodontiformes > Ceratodontidae > Neoceratodus > Neoceratodus forsteri. Next base: position 337,786,214 of record CM028134.1, on the reverse strand, counting down.
AGATGCTTGATCCTCTTCCCCTCTGGCTGAACTTCCAGCGGCCCACTCACACTGCTAACATGCGTCACTGGCATGGCAGGACGTAAGGCACTGATGCCTTAGCCCTCCATGCCACTGGGCTGGCAATTTTATTCCTTTTGGCAGATAGGTCTTAGGCATCTGATTCCCCCAACCCTGGCTGACAGTAATCTAGTTCCCCAATTCACAATAAGGTTTATCATCTCAACATTTAAACAGCATTAATAATCAGTGTACCATCAGTCTTAAACATTATAGAGAAGGGTATATCATACATCACCCTCAGAAGTACTTTGTTATTCTCTTTGTGAGAAGTACTGTTTTATCATTTCAAGGCTCTTGTGTGTTTCACACAATTCTCAGCTGTACAAGATGCCTAGGATTCACAATCCTGCCCTTACTGCATCAAAACTTTTCTTCTCTATCTAGATGCATAACTCTGGTCTGGGAAGAAATAAATTTGCAACCCATCTGGAGTATACACTTGTCACTTCTTTTGGCAGTTGAAAGTGTGTAATCTTTCATGTGAGAAACAGCCCTGATGAGTAAAATGGTTCTGTCCTTTTTTGTTTAAATTTATATTTATTGAGACAGTACAGCTGCTGAAGCAGCCAAATACATCAACAGGGTGGTACAGAAGATACAGACAGGGAACATATTGTATTCATCACAAAGATACTGAAATAAGACAAAGAAGTATTTCAATAAGTTGCCCATGACCACTTTATAGCCCTGATACTATTAGAATGCCTTCCCCCAACCCATAAACTACATCGTAGCAAGTAGGCACCAAAGATTAAACATTTGAGGAACAAAAGTGTCATGATATCTCTTTAGGTACCTCACCCATGACTACCAATTAGCTCAAAATTGAGTGAGGTGGTTGTGGAAAGCCAAGATTCATTCCATTTCATGTATACCTGTAACAGTTTCTCTCCACATTCACACTGTGGGAGCCCTGATCTGCAACCATAACCTGGTAGCCACTTTTGTTTTGCTGCCAGCACATACAGATAAGCCAGGAAGTGAGCCCCCAGCCTAATCCCTGCCAGAGGTATCGGGAGCAATACCATAGTGGGGCCTCTGAAGGAGGCCGGTAGAGACAGCAGGCCAGATTTTCAGACCTGAATGCCACAAGCCCTGGCTGCACTGAACAGATGGCACATGGGGCTTGTGGCATTCTCCCAGCCGGTGATTGGGATTTTCTATCCTGTGCACCAATTGCCACAAGGTAACCAACTTTTTCTGGTCTAGCTTGTGGCAATCTTTGATACCTTTTTTGCGGGACTCATACCAAATATTTGGCGCAAGCTGATATAAATTGGATGAAGTGTCGTAACTCCGCCTGACCTACTAAAATCAGATGCAGTTGCAGCAAAGTTGTTTGGTGCAGCTGCACCAAAAAAAAAGGGGTTGGCATCACCATTTGAACATCGAGCCCAGGGAATCTAGCTGGTTAGCTAGAGAGAGCCAATAAGACTGGAGCAGTGGGCAACTTTGAAACACGAGTGTGAGTTGCAGTGAGTTCCACATGTGATGGAAGGAATTTCATTAAAATGGCAGGGTCTGAAAAACATGTAAATTGGTTCTGTGCTGATCCGTAATGGTGGTCTTTTGTTTGGGAGTGATCCTGTATGATTTAATTATGTTTTGAGCCATTGAAAGTCCTAGACTTGAGTCCACCAGTTCCTTCATAAAGTTCAGGAAGTCCGACCCCTTGGCTCCCTTGGGCATTCCTAGGTATCTGACATTCACCATCCTCTCCATGTTTTCTAACTGTTCTAAGTGGAGCCTCATCAGTCGATTTTTCACTATGATCCCGGTAACTGCAGTCGCTGAATTTTGGGCCGTCTTGAAGCATTTATAGCTTCATCTGCTACCAAAGTGACCTTGCCTCCCATAAGAGTAAATTTACTATTCAATGTGTCCATTTTTTGTCTAGATCCCATATGGATTTAAAGGGACACTCTCAACCACTTTTGCATCATATTATTGCAGTGCTTTTGGCTGGTTAAAAACCTACATTTTAAGATTGCTTTTCTTCTCTAAAATTCATTCATGTTGCTGGTTGTTTTATCTGCCTCCTTACTTAGCAGAACTGAAATGCATGCTAATGTATCATTATACCAAAGCGTGTCTTGTTTCAAATCCTTGATCTACTCTTAATGCACACTTCCTGAATATTAGAAACACCTCAAACAGTGCAGCCACTTAAGATGCCATAGTCTCCTCTTCTCCCAATACACGATGAGCAGCTAGACTGTGTTAAGGGTGTCCCTAAGTCCAGGAAAGAGGTTGTGGGAGTTAATTAAGGAATGTAAACAAACATGTTTTGTGTGGTAACATCAGTGTGGTAGGCAGATTGTTTTTCACTTTTTAAAGGAAAAAAGGAATCAAACTACCAGCTACTTCAGCAGTCTCTACAAAATGTGCACATTCATCACTTACAGGCCTAGGGCAGTTGACAGTGTGCCTTTAAGTAGAGCTATATTTGATAGCTCTAAACCACTCGTGGCCTCGTGGCTCAGGCCACTAGCTCCTTCTTGCTCCTGGGCTTCCTTGCTTTGCCCTTCCCATTGTCTGTTGTCGTGGCTTGGCAGGGTTACACCATGTTCCAGCTGGGCAAAATTGTATCCATTTGTAGAGGGGAAAAAATGTTGTCTGATGCTGCCAGATGAGATAAAAAATAGCATGTTTAAAACAATACTAATAAATTTAGCTGATGACGCAGAGCTGTCCTTTAACACATCCTACTCTGTCAACTACTAGTCACACCCTTCCCCTCCTCCGTCTATTTTGTCAGCGTCGGTCAAATCTAGTCAGTTACCCTGCAAAAGAAAGCAAAACAAATAAAAAAATATAATCAGATTAGTGATGGCCATGCCCTGAATAAGGGCATGACAGAGCACAAAGGACGAACCTGACAGAAAGGTACACAGGAGGAGAGAATGTGGTGGCATCTGAGGAGAAAGAGGAGGCAGCAGCAAAGGAGGCTGGAAAGTGAGACCTGTGGAGAGAAGGTAGCAAAAGATTTAAGACACTATGCCTAAGGTTCTGCATTCTGTTCTCAGTGTCACTTGAGTTCACTATATATTTTTAGACTTCAGCATACTCAGTAACTACTAACAAAATTAACATGACAACGTACTTACTAATCACGTTCATGTGGTGACAGGGAATATAACATTACTTCTGTCTGGCTGCTGCCATTGGGTCCATGTAGGGTTGGGAGCAGCATTCTTCATGTCTAGATGAAACTGTTTTTTTTTTTTGTTTGCTTGTTTTTTGTTTTTCTGCAGAGGAGGGGCAACCGATCATATGTATATAAACATCTACATTTTAACTCTTACAGATTTCTGCTACATATATTTTTGAGAGTGTGCTTTTTCCATAGCAGCATCATAGTCATAAACACTCTTTAGGTTCATCAAAACTACTGTTACATTGTGATTTCCCTCACAGAAAAACTTGTAATGGTTTAGTCAGTTTTTCTTTTCCATTTTAAGTGTATCAGTGTGTGCATTACAAACAAAAACAGAAAATCAAAAATGGAGATATGTTCCCCTTCCAGATTATTCATCATGATTTATAGTGGCTTCCTTTTATTTTATTTATAACAATCTAAAATAATTTTCTTGTTTAGAAAGAAATATTTTTCAGACAAGTCTTGTAGTAATATACATCACTGTGTATCACTATGGGACTTGTGCAAAGAAGACAGTGGCTGGACAGGGAGGAGAGCAGTGGGTAAGTGCCTGTCACCATGGGAGGGGGGGTAGCATGGAGGATGGGAGAATAACTGGAGGGGGAACTCCCAGAGATAATTTCCTGAGTACATTGAGGGGGTTGAGTGAGGTAGGAGGGTCTACTAGACTACCATGGATGATTTAACCTTGTTAGTGGGAACAGTGGTGGTGGTGGGGGGGGGCACTAAATTACCAGGGATGATTTAATCATGATAATGGGGACTAGGGTGGGAGGGGGTCCACTTGACTATCAGGAATGGTGTCATCATTTCAACAGGAATTGGGTAGTGGGTACCCACTTGGCTAGCAGGGATTGTATCGTACAGGGCATTGGGAGAGGGAGGGGGCACCAACAGCCACACAACACAATGCCTTCATGCATACAAGGGTGCAGAGGCACTGTGCAGCACAGCTAATGGTCACATAATGGCATGGAAATGGCCCCTTAGCACCTTGCATGCTAGGTGTGGTCATTATCATGCTGGCCTTTGCATATGGCACTGGAGAGCAAAGGCGCTGGACGGGCTATCCTCCTTTGCTTCTGGGTGTCTGTTGCCAGCAAGGGGCTGTGGTGCACTGTGCAGCTGTACTTTGCATAGTGCTACCACAGCCTGACATTCATACATGCAAAACACGCTGGACAGGGCATTATGCATATATCAACATTGCAACTTACAGGCACCATGCTATTTAGAGGACTGTGCTGTCTTTTGAGCAGTGCTTTTGGCTGCTTTTGTACATGTGGCCCTCTGTCTCTTCTTTAATCATTTCCTTAAAAGCTTCGTTACTTAACAAGTTGTTACCCAAACTATACTGAAGTATGCAGTTCCAGTGAATTGAGAAGGAGGGCAGGCACACTGAAGTTAATGGTGATGGTGAGTCTTAATGATGACCAGTCCCCCAACAATGTAATACTAGTGAACGTGTCGTCTTCTTCAACCACTAATAACAATCAGAATGAGATGGGATGGGGAGGATTAATGGGTAGTAGATCTTATCTTGTGCACTGGTACATCACAGTAATGCACACACGGAAGCACAGTACACATAAGGTAGCCAGCTCAGCTTTGCGACAACTGGCAAGACACATCAGGAGGCAAAAGATAAGAATAATTTTCATTTTGTACAGTACACACACACACACACACACACAGCAAAAGCACATCAATGAAGAACTTACAGGCTTAACAATTGAGAAATATGTTGATTGATCAAATGTCCACGTGAGGAAAAAAAAACAGTATAAATAAAACTTCATTTTTTTGAGGCATTGCAACAAAACAATTTACCTCATGAACATGTGTGCAATTACAATGAAGAGGGTGAGAGACCCCTTTCTCACTGAGAGACAAAGATCACAGTGTTAGCTGATGTGCCTACTCAGTGGCTGTTGAGAGAGGTAATGTTTGTAACGATTGATGAGATCTCCCCATGACAGAGAAAACAGCTGAACTGAAACTGCAGTTTGTTTGTTTGGTGGTATCACTCACGATGAAACAGTTTGCCTCATATGCATGAGTGCCATTATACAGTGTAGAGTTTGAGAGGCTCCTTCCCACTAAGACACAAGCAGAATGGTGAGAAATGGATAAAAATGATAAACCAATTCACTTTTGGAGAGTAAAACAGTATCACAACACAGTCGTAAGTTAGCCTTCCCACAACTCAAACATGGGTATGCCCCCACAATTACATATACCTGTAGACTTGAAAGGTTCACACTGAGAGACAAAGAAAAGCTACACAATGGAAACAACTTTTGTGACTTTCTATTTTTTATTTATTTATTAGATCATCAGTTTACAGACCTTTGAGTCAAAGACTCATTTACAAAGGCACCTCGTCAAGACAACAATACATCACAGCAAACAAAACAGTGCAGTACATAATGCTTAGATTAAAAAAGCAACTAGTGTTACAGGCATTCACTGGTGGTACAAGCTTGGTAATAGGTAGATCACAGTAGTCATAATATAGGTACAGGAGTACCATGTCAGGTAGCAACCAGAGATATTTTATTGCATTAGTCAGCAGATGTTGCCTGAGACCCCAGGTATATACAGCAAAAGTAGACAGGGCAGACCCAGCCTAGGGGTGAGGGTAAGGGGCAGGTGGGGGATGATGTGCAGTTGCTGCAGCGAGTGTTTGTCAGATGGCTTCTGAGGGAGACCTTAAAAGGACCAAGCTTAGTGGAGTCAGCTATGTTGGCTGGGAGGGAATTGAACCAGGAGCGAGCCCGATAGCAAAAGGATCTCTGGGCCATAGAGGTCTTTACCCTGGGGACAATAAGGGAGGTTTTGACAGTGCTGCAGGAGGAAATTGAGGGGAGGCACGCTGCAGGGAGGTGGCAACCCCGTGGGAGTGGAAAGTCCTAGCAGGGTCCTTTTTACAAGTAGGCAGGTTTGGAAGCGGAGTCTTTCTTCAACGTTGAGCAAGTTGGTGGTGGAGTATAGCAGGAATGTATGGGTGCATCTAGGGGCTCCCAGCATTAGCCTGCAGGCTTTGTTTATAGAGAGCTGGATTCTTGCAAGTGCAGTGTTGTCGGCTGCAGCATAGATGGGCAGCCCATAGTCGATTAGCAACAAGGTAGAGGAAGTGATTGCCAATCTAAGGGCCTCTTGTGGTAGGCAGTCCCTATGGTGGTATAACAGTCCAATCCTGACATTGGGCGGCAGCAGAAAGGGCATTGATATGGAAATGGAAGGAGAGTGCTGAATCAAAGGTAATGCCCAGATACTTGAAGGAAACCTGCTCAATGGGGTTTAGTGTGCTAGGCAGTATCATGAGAGGGGCACCACTGGCTTTGCTTTGGTGATGCGAGAAGAGCATAGCTTTGGTCTTTTTTAGGTTCAGGACTAGCCTTCGTGATTTCATGAAAGAATAGACAGACAGATAGCTAGCAGGAAAAAGGTTACAGTAAATTTGCCATATTGTGCGTCAGTGTGTGAAATGCTTTGGGTGGCATATGTGTCCTAACTAGATTACATTTGGGAATCCTTCTTCTCGTTCTTAACTCAGATTCCAGTATTGATCAATCAGTCACTTTGGTGCTCCAGTACAGCAGGGGGCTCATCACCAGTGCCAAGGTGCTTTGTGTCAGCAGCCTTCTAACCAAGATACGCCTCTGCCTCCTCCTCATATTCCTCCACATTAACCGGACCTAATACTGCCCATAATGGATGTGTGGGACAATGAGGGACACTGATCCTCATAATGAGGAACACATCCTCAAACATGGAGCTAAAAGCTCAAAACATGGTGGAAACCATTGTGTGTACTTGCACAAAGTACATCTATTTAGAATTTTAGAATATTTTGAATTTCTCCTTTTAAATCTGAATTTACAGCACATTCTCTCATGTGGGCAGTACTTTTTGCATGAGGGATGAGTGAAGAACAGAATAATTTTGAGAGGGACGTGCCTCATAATCAGGGACAGTGTAGACATATGGCTCCTGCTGCTGCTGTAAGTAGCTTACCACATTTTTTTCAACCAAGCTAGTACCAGCCTTTTGATTTTTAGCCCCACCTCCACCTGAGTGACACCCAGCTTTGCTGCTACACTGCAGTTCTTCCTAATGTGCCTACTCAGTATGATTTAGATTTTGATTTGGAGTTATGTACAAATAAATACTTACAAAAGTAAAAAAAAATACACCCCAAAATATAGTTAATAAAAAGTACAAGACATAAGCTACCCAGTTAAATGTAACACAAAAACCAGCAAAACATTTTAAATAATTGCCAGTAATGAAACTGACAGAACCTTGTCAGACACAAGTTGAGAGACTACTGTACTGAAAGCAGCACATAGTGCAAAGAGGGGCCCCCTCCCCAACTTGACAGCTCTAACAGCAGCACATAGAAAAGAACTAACAAAAAGCTCAGAAAAAACAACAAAAAACAACTCCCCAAAGAAACTTAACACCACAACAGATGTGGAAGAACTACAGGATGTTGGCTGTGCAAACAGATGCATTTATCATTTTGAAATGAAATCTGAGGTCTCAGTGAGAACCTCAGAGGGCAGTTCCTAACTCATTCATCACGTGGCATTTATAACAGATGAATATATTAGGGTTTTGAGCTTGCTCCAAAGTCCACAGCAACTAAACAGGGGATTTGGGGGTTGCTAATCCTCTAGAAGCTGTAGGGATTTTGATGCTCTCTGGTGCTGCCCAAGTCAGGGACGTCTCAGCAAGAAAATTTCGGGGTGGCATACAATTAAAATATAATCAAGGGATGGCACTGACTTATACTTTCATAGTCCTTCCTCTGTTCAAAAAGCAATACTTGATGGGAGAGGGGGGAGGGGCACATGGCACCCTAGACCATATGAGCATGACATCCCTGATCTGATGTTTATTCAGGTACCTTTTGCATCACAGATCTCTTTTTCATTTGGTAGGGGGATGCAAGGGATTTCTATTGTAAAAAGGCAACAAGAAAAAAAACAACATAAAAACTGGGTTAATGCATATATAATCTGGTTAGCTCAGAAACCTTTGTGCCGAAAATGGCAACAACCTTTTCTCCACCACTGGATTGTAAAGTACTTTGGGATACAGTCTCTTAAAGGGGAAGTTAAAGCAGCAGTGTATGAATCCGGTGAAAATTCTGACCTATACTTTTTAATGCTGTTTTAGATTGTCCCTTATCTCTTGACTTGTATGATACCCTTCTTTCTCCATTTTGATTCTACTTTAGTACTTTATTTCACATTGGAAATAATAAAAGGAGCATTCCTTTTAATATGTCTCAGACTAGGTTTTCATCACTATTACCAGCTGATTTTTAACACCTCAGCTGGATTCACAAAGCTTTCAGAAGGTGCAAAACCTTCCCTAAGTCCCCAAAACTGCCTCAGCTACAGAAAAAAAAGGGGAGATTGCTCTAAGTGCTATTCACAAAAACCTCCGCAGCTATGGAAAAAAAACACTATGGACTGTGGAAAAAAGTGCAGCTGCGGAAGTCCCTGAGGAAAAAAAGGTGTGAGATAAGTAAGGCACAGACCCTGAAAGGCTATTCTCAGCCAGGTTTTTTCCGCAGTTGTGGAAAAAATGTTACACACAGTGGAATGAGGTGTAACTCTCCCTCAGCAAACTGCAGTAGTGCCCCAGCAATTCAATCAATCAATCAATCAATCAATCAGTCAATCACTTTATTTAACCAGGCATAAACACCATTGAGCAAGCTCATTTTCAAGGTGGTCCTGGGCATAAATACAATACGGTACACTTCATAAGATTACAATTACGGTGGACAGTGGTGCAAAAAAAAAAAAGATAGAAAAAACATTGTGAAGGTGCTGGTCAATATGGTCCTATACATACCGGTCAACATAATTAACATGCAAAGGTACATAATGATAAGCTTTACTGAAATGAGAAGAGACAACAATCCCATATAGTCTCCGCTGAGTAAGAGCTCATACCTAAATGATTAAAATAAGGCGTGTTAAGGAATAGGGTAGAAATTGGGGTGAAAGAGAAAGCCAAAAGGGAGGCCAGAATAGGTAAAAGGTAGAGAATAGGCAGGGTCATCTTGGATTAAGGGAACTAGGCTTGTAGGTCCTAGGTTTCTGTTGTTAGGAATGTGGGGTGGATGAGATACTTAGGCGTAGGATTTGAGAGTGGCACCCGAGGCTTAGGGGTCATCGGCATCTGAAACAGTTGCATGATTCCTTCAGATAATCTGTTAATAGAGCTTTGAATGTGAAAATGCTTGGAAGTGAGGATAATTTTAATGAGTCTTGCATAGTGTTCCAAAGTGATGGAAGTGAGAAGTTGATTGCTGCTGAGCCAAGGGTAGTTTTCACTCTAGGAATCTGGAAGCAGATTAAGGAGAAGCGTCTCAGGCTATAGGAACCTTTAGCCCATTTGAAGATGTTCGAGATGTATGCAGGGAGGTTATCAGATAATGCTCTAAAAAAACAAGGAAGAGCATTCCTTTTTCTTCTAGTTGAGAGTGAGGTCCATCCCGAAACCTGGTATAGATGACAGTGATGTGTACTACGGGGTAGATTTAAGATAAATCTGAAAGCCCGGTGGTAAAGGGTGTCCAGTTTGTTTAGCATCGTTGATGGGCAATGACTGTAAAGGAAGTCAGCGTAGTCCAGTATAGGTAGAATGTAGTTTGTACTAGTCTCATTCTGGCTTCTAACGTGAGTAGGTGTTTAATGCGATAGAATAAACCTAATCGCTGTCTTAGTTTCTTCAAGGTTTCATTTAAGTGGCACAGAAAGTTGAGTTTGTTATCCAGCCAGAACCCTAGGTATTTAAAGGTATCAACTACTTCAAGGGGTTCATCTAAGAGTGTTCGGATCTGTGTGATACGTGGACATCCGGGAGTAGACTTTGGTGAGAGAATCATTGCTTTAGTCTTATTGGCATTGAGGAGGAGCTTGTGAGTGAGAAGGTTGTATTGGAGGGTGACAAAGTCTTTCTGTAAGTACTTATTGGTCAGATCCAAGGATTAATTTGTGGTATAGAGTACAGTATCATCTGTGAATAAGTGTACATTTGCTGTGCCCAGCTGCAAGTCCAAATTATTGATGTATATTGCAAAGAGGATAGGGCCCAGGATGGAGCCTTGTGGGACTCCTCGTAACAAGGATTTTTGTGGGGACAGATCTCCTATGGCTTTGACTTGTTGTAACCTATTGGTTAGGTAGCTGGTGAACCATTTAATGGCAAAACTATCAAGTCCGATGTTACTCAGTGCAGTAAGCATGATGGTATGATCCACAGTATCGAAGGCCTTACTTAGATCAAGGAAGAGGGCAAATACATGCTTCTTGGAGTCCAAGGCCATTTGCCAGTCTGTAGTTACTTTGGCAAGAGCCGATATTGTACTGTGTTTGGCTTTGAAGCCAGACTGAGCCGGGTTTAGCAACTTTTGTGAATCCAAATGTTCTCTAAGTTGGATGTTGACAATTTTTTCAAGTAATTTAGAGAGAACGGGTAGTATAGAAATAGGCCAGTAATTGTTCAGATCACTCAGATCCCCAGTCTAGATTAATGGTAGGATGTAGGCAGTTTTCCACAAGACAGGTAGCTCACCTTGAATCAGAGAGGTGTTGAATAAGTGTGTAATGAGGGCGGTCAGATAGGTATGGCCAAGTTTTAGGAAGTAAGGTTCAATATTATCTGCACCCACACTCTTTTTGTATCAAGATAAAGGAGGAGGTCCTCCACTTGCTTGAACGTAATTGTGAGGAAGCTGAAGGGGGTGGGATGCGGGTTGGTTATGGTTGTGATTATCAGTGAGGCCAACAGTGTAGTCTCTTGCCAGGCTAAGTTTGCTGATAGGTGAGGTGTCAAAGGCAAACCCTGCAGTGGCAAAGTGATCATTAAGCTTTTCTAGTATATCAGCTTTGTCCGTATAGGTGGTACCATCAGACACAATTTTGTTTGGAAGGAGTGTTGCAGTGGACTGACCTTCGATTTCTTTGAGGATGTTCCAAAATTTGGCAGAGTTGTTTTTATTGTCTTCTAGTTCTTTTTGGAAGTACCTAGCTTTTTCTGACCTAATTAGCTTGGTACAAGCATTCCTAGTGGTAGCCTCCAAGTGGGATTTCCTCGCTTTTTTCCACCAGTAGTCCCTATCCCTAAGTGCTTTCTTCAGGATGGGAGAGAACCAGCCAGGAGTTTTATTTTTTGATTTGATCAGTCTTAGTGGGGCATGTTTGTCTATTAGCTCCAGTAAGAGGCTGTGAAAGATGTTAAATGCCTCGTTAAAGGTGGGGGCTAGGTAGAAATCCTGCCAGAGAATGTTGCTTAGATCTTTCAGGAAAGTGTACTGGCAGAACTTTTTCAGGCATCTTTTCAGTTTGAATTTGGAGGCCATTTTTATTTGGGAAGGATGTCTGATGCAAGCAGTAGCACAATGGTCGCTTATATCATTGAAGAATACTCCAGTATGCGAGATAGTGTGAGGTTTGTTTACTAGGATAAGGTCCAGGAGGGTGCTGTGCTCAGGGTTTTTTCTGTTAGGTCTGGTTATAGCAGTCACCATTTGTAACAGACCATTAACATTGCATAGATCCTTCAATTTCTTAGAGCTGTCATCATTCCAATTTAGATTGAAATCCCCCATTAGAATACACTCAGTATCAGCAGAATCAAGAAGGTTTTGAAGGTGTGGCAGAAGTGCCCAGCCACCAGACGGTGGTCGGTAGCATGCTGCCATAAGGAGTGATTGTGAAAGTGATAATTTTAGAGCAAGGCATCTCAAATTCCTTAGCTTTTGAGGTAGCAAAGACTGTGACTGTGAATTTGCTTTTGACATATATTGCAACCCCTCCCCCTCTAATCGGTCTATCACAGCGGTAGATGATATATCCGGGTATGTTGATAGATTTGTCCAGGGTCGAGGGTGTGAGCCAGGATTCAGTTATCATGAAGAAATCAGGAGATGCATGTAGAGCCCAGGTCTGTATAGAGCCAATCTTCTTTAGCAAACTACAGACATTGATATAGAGAAAGCTAATCCCTTTATATTGAGGGAGGTCCGCAGGGGCGTCCAGAGAAATAGGTGGACCTGGGTTTAATTCAACATTTCCCGAACAGAGTGGGAGAAGCAGTAGTAGTTTTTTAAGGTGGTGTCTTAGCCTGCTAAACATTCTTTTGTTACTCCTTCTTGCGTTTGGAAACAATTGGAATCAATTAAGGTGGAGGTGAGGCACAGGTAATAGCATCCCAGATAGTATAGCAGTGGCTGTTGGCAAAGCATCAAATGCACACATTGCCATGATATGGCAACAGGCAACAACCACCAGACCCAGTGCAGCCCATGACAGAGCCCCACAGGCAGTAGAGCCTGACCAGCCAGCAGCGAGTGCTACCCCCGCAGGCCACAGGAACACCCCAGGGAGGGATGACCAGCAGTGACAGTTGGCCACTGTGATGCCATGGTATCGCTGGTACCTGTGGTGCTGCAGTGGTCCCAGTTGAAGGACTGGTTGCAGGTCTCTTTGTGTGTGCTGTCAGCTTCATATTATGGCAGCAATGTTAAAGTCTGCTGCTTCAGCTACTGACTTGTATTATTGCTATGCCTCCTAAGCCATTTCCGCAGCTGCAGATTCGCAGCACTTGCGGGATTCCTGCAGCTGCTGGAATTCCGTAGCTGTGGGACTTTTTGTGGATATCCCGCAGTTGCTGGATTTTCTTTGTGAATATCACGCAACTGCGTTTCCACAATGCTGCAGGCTTTTTTCCCCACAGCTGCAGGATTTTGGGCCTTCTTTGTGAATCCTGCCCCTCCTGTTCCATAGGGTCAGGGGGCACTGCCTGCTGCATGCTAGTTCATTTTAGTCATAACAGAAGTGATTTTAAACAATTGGTGTACAAAAATAGCAGAGAATATTGATGAAAACCTGGTCCAAGCCATATTAAAAGGAGTGTTCCTTTTATTATTTCAGATGTGAAAAAAGTACTAAAGTGGACTCAAAATGTGAGAAGAAGGGTATCATACAAGTCAGGAGATAAGGGGCAATCTGAAATAGAATAAAAAAGTATAGGTCAAGATTTTCACCACATTCATGCACTGCTGCTTTACGTTGAAAATACTTGGACTGGGTGGTCCGAATCTAAAAACACTGTAGCAGCTTTAAAAAATGTTTGTTCTTGCCATTGTGTAGAAAACTGACCTTTTATCTGGTTGATCCTTCCGTGTCTCCCCCCACCTGATTAGGACTGCACACATATCCTAATACTGCCCCCTTGGGCAGTGACCACTGCCGCGGCCGGGATCGGACCCCCATAGCGCCCCACGGCCCTGAGGAATTTTGGCTCCACTCTCCCTGCTGAAGCCCCCCTTCACCAAGCATTCAGGCACTCCTAATACTGCTCCCTTGGGCAGTGACCACTGCTGGGATCAGACCCCCGGAGCCACCCATGGCCCTGAGGAAATTCGGCTCCACTCTCCCTACTGAAGCCCCCCTTTGCAAGCATTCAGGCACTAGTAATACTGCCCCCTCGGGCAGTGACCACTGCCACGGCCAGGATCGGACCCCTGTAGTGCCCCACAGCCCTGAGGAAATTCGGCTCCACTCTCCCTGCTGAAGCCCCCCTTCGCCAAGCATTCAGGTACAGCCAGCGCAGCTCAGCTCAGTGGAACGGCTCAGGACTTCAGATTTTCGAGCCAAACTCTTGGCGCCTTTTTTGGGTTTAAAAGTAATTGGCTACATCAGGATTCAGCTTCCTGGTTGGCTTGCACTTCTCCCGGGACCCACATTAAATGTTAGACATGCAGGCAGCATCATTTTGTTTAGTGTAGGTCTTCATGTGTTTCAACTGTAGGCATTATTTTATTTAATTTCTACTTTTATTGCTACAAGGCTTGCAATTCTCAACCTGTTAAAAGCTAACCTTTGCTAAGGAATCAATTTGTAAAGTGGGCAATTTTTGCATTTACGCTGCATAGCACTAAGCCTGTTGTGGGGGTACGAGACCAAAAAAAAAAAAATGATTAAGCCAAAAAGAACAAAAAAGACTCTTACGAGAGGTGTGCAGGCCCTGGGCTAATGGGAGGCACTCTGATGACGAAGTAGATTGCTGTGCTCCCAGATTTGTCTGGACTCTGTCCCACCCCCTTTGCCTTTGTTCTGTCTGGTAGTTCATTTGGCCCTTTGTCACTGCTGGTGCCAGCCCCTAGCTGGCCCACCCCCCGATTCCTGAACACATTCTGTGATCTTTTGTCTGCCTGAGCAGGATTTTGTATAAAATTTGGCTTTCTGCTCTCTCCCCAGGCACTCCTAATACTGCCCCCTCGAGCGGTGACTGCTGCCACGGCCGGGATTGGACCCCTGTAGCACCCCACGGCCCTGAGGAAATTCGGCTCCACTCTCCCTGCTGAAGCCCCCCTTCGCCAAGCATTCGGGTACGGCCAGCGCAGCTCAGCTCAGCAGGACGGCTCAGGACTTCAGATTTTCTAGCCGAACTCTTGGTGCTTTTTTTTGGGTTTAAAAGTCATTGGCTGCATCAGGATTCAGCTTCCTGGTTGGCTTGCGCTTCTCCCGGGACCCACATTAAATGTTAGACATGCAGGCAGCATCATTTTGTTTAGTGTAGGTCTTCATGTGTTTCAACTGTAGGCATTATTTTATTTAATTTCTACTTTTATTGCTACAAGGCTTGCAATTCTCAACCTGTTAACAGCTAACCTTTGCTAGGGAATCAATTTGTAAAGTGGGCAATTTGTGTATTTACACTGCATAGCACTAAGCCCGTTGTGGGGCTACGAGACCGAAAAAAAAAAAGTAATAATACAACAAGAACAAAAGAGACTGTTATGAGAGGTGTGCAGGCCCTTGGCTAATGGGAGGCACTCTGCTGATGAAGGAGATTGCTGTGCTCCCAGACTTGTCTGGACTCTGTCCCACCCCCTTTGCCTTTGTTCTGTCTGGTAATTCATTTGGCCCTTTGTCACCGCTGGTGCCAGCCCCTAGCTGGCCCACCCCCCGATTCCTGAACACATTCTGTGATCTTTTGTCTGCCTGAGCAGGATTTTGTATAAAATTTGGCTTTCTGCTCTATCCCCAGGCACTCCTAATACTGCCCCCTCGGGCGGTGACCACTGCCGCGGCTGGGATCGGACCCCCGTAGCGCCCCACGGCCCTGAGGAAATTTGGCTCCACTCTCCCTGCTGAAGCCCCCATTCGCCAAGCATTCGGGTATGGCCAGCACAGCTCAGCTCAGCGGAACAGGTCAGGACTTCAGATTTTCAGCCCTCCCCCCCACGCCCTTCCTAGGCCACTTTAAATGCTCCTTTGCCCCGCCCACTGCACGTCCATTGGACCATACCCATAAACCTTTCTAACTGTTGTTAGCTGATATCCTACTGCTCTCCTCTGCCCTCTTGTGCCCACAACTGTTCCTCCTTTAAGCTGGGGAAAATATTAAAGAAAAATTTGTAAACTCAAATACTGAAGTAGGTAGTTGCTTACAATCCAACTTATGACTTTTTTGACCATGCTTCTCCTAGTATCCCTCATTCTGTTTTGCACTTCTCCTCTCTACTTGCCCCCACAAAACTCCCCTGGTTTGTCTGGTGACTTTAGCACTATGATTAAACACACAGGCATCACGCAACTTCTCAAGGTCCTGATATGTGCTACCCTGAATGACCCGCTGGTTATGGATCCTGCACCTAGCTGGCATGCTGGTACTCAAGCCGGGACCTGGGAAAAAACCAAAACCAGTCTGTCTGTACTGGCATATATCCCAAACTTGTTGCTGCTAAGATTCTCCTATATGTAGCTCTAAACATTCTTGGTTTTAGCAACAAGGTGCCCCCTTGCTACAATCGTGCCCCATGTAAGAGTGAAAGTAAAAAGATCCTACAGCATCTGTTGGTTAGCTCTAGAAAACTCTTGCTTCTTCCCTTGCTCTGCTCGGGCAACTTTGAGCTTAACCCTGGTCCTAGCATTGGCTCGCCGGCAGACCTCCCTAATCTGAAAGGGCTTAGCTTTATGCATATTAATGCTTGTAGTCTATTAAAAAAAATCTCTCTTATCCAAGCCTGGACAAGCCATATCTCCCCAGATATCCTGGTGATTTCTGAATCCTGGCTCCACCCATCAACCAGTAATCATTCTGTCCACTTCCCTTCCTACTCACTATTCCGAACTGACAGACTGACTAGGGGGGGTGGCTATCTATGTCAAGGACAAGTACTATGTCTCTATTATGGACTCAGCCTCGGTCCCTAATGAATTTGAATCTCTATCCCTCCAAGTGGTGATTGCTGCTGGAGTCTCGGTTAATGTTACTGGCTGTTATAGGCTTCCTTCAGCAGGATTGCAGCTTCTAAACCACTTAAGCAACCTCCTGGGGCATAACTCTTTAGAAACAATAATACTTGGGGACTTAAATTTAGACTGGCATTCTAATGCCTCCTCTCCCCTCAAATCCCTTTGTGACTCTTTGGGGCTGTCCCAGCTCATCACTGAAGCTACACGACCAAACAAGAGTAACCCTGCCAAAAGTACACTGTTGGATCTCATCACAGTTAATAAGCCTCACCTGTATTCCCACTCTGGAGTCTTCTTTGCCGACATCAGTGACCACTGTTTTGTCGCTTGTGTTAGGTCTTGCTATACCTCTACCTTTCCACCCAAATTCACCACAAAAAGAAGCAGGCGCAGTTTTGATCCTTGGTCATTCACTGCTGAGCTAAGTCACTCTCCCTGGTGGCAGGACTTCTACCTAGCAGAATCCATGGTTCCTGCCTATGACATTTTTCAAGACATTGTGGTAAGTGCTCTGAATAAGCATGCCCCACTAGTTACATCCCGAGTTAGAAGCAAGCATTGCCAGTGGTTCTCTCCTGACCTAAAGAGTGCACTTCGGAATAGGGACAGGCTATGGAAAACTGCACACAGAACTAAGCTCCCTAATGACTGGAATCTTTTTAGGAGAACTAGAAGCCTCTGTACCAAATTGGTTAGAGAAACTAAGGCTAATTTTTACCGCTCTCAACTCGAAACTTCCTCTACATGTTTGTCAAAATTCTGGAGGACTATTAGAGATATTGAAGGCCATTCATCTGGTAACCCCCTGCCTGCTAAACTCTGGGTTGGTACTTCCACAATTACTGATAAACCTACTATTCTGGACTTGTTCAACAATCATTTTGCCACTGCTGGACTAGCTTTTGATTCCTCCCCAGCTAGCACCCTTTGGGTACAGCTTGGGCTTGATACCCCTGACCCCCCTGTAATTAGCCCATCCTTCTCTCTCCAAGCAACATCCCTGAAGGAAGTGGAGGATCTCCTGCTCTAGTTGGATGAAAGCAAAAGCCCTGGGGCTGATCTAATCGATCCATTCTTTCTAAAGGCAGGCTCCCCTGCTCTCGCTGTGCCTATTACTCACTTGTTCAATCTATCCATCTCCCAAGGTGTCCTTCCTACTGTATGGAAAACTGCTCATATTGTTCCTGTACTCAAGAATGGGGATACTAGTGATCTGAATAATTATAGGCCCATCTCTCTCCTCCCTGTATTGTCAAAAATGCTAGAGAAAATTGTTAATTCTCAACTCAGGACCCACCTGTAATCAGCGAGCCTCCTCAACCCACTCCAGTCTGGGTTCAGGGCTCAACATAGTAATACTTCCGCCCTTGCCAAAGTCAGTAATGACTGGCTGGGGGAGCTGGACAACAAGAATTTTGTCAGTGCAGTCTTTCTGGACCTCAGTAAGGTTTTTGACACTGCTGACCACCCCCAGCTACTATCATCTCCATGGAATATTGGCCTGGATGTGCCCTCTCTTAGGTGGTTCCACAATTACCTAACTGACCGCTCCCAGCAAGTTAAGGCTGATGGTGAGGTCTTGCCCCTCAAACCCCTTACTCGGGGTGTCCCACAAGGCTCCATCTTGGGACCCTTGCTTTTCGCAATCTACATTAATAGAATTAATGCCTCCATAAACAAGGCCAAAATTCATCTCTTTGCAGATGACACAGTGCTCTACACCAGTGGACCATCTCCTGATTCTGTACTCTCATCTATCCAGAGAGAATTTGATCTGCTACAACTCCAACTCCTAAATTAGAAGCTGCTCCTGAATGCAAAAAAAAAAACAAAGCCATGCTCTTCTCCCCTGCGTCCAACTCTATTGCCCCTCCCACTCACTGTTCACTATCCCCTATCACTACCATTCTGGGGGATCAGCTGGAATATGTGTCTTCTTTCAAATACCTCGGGGTCTGGATTGATAGTTCCCTCTCCTTCCAGGGTCATATTGAAGAGCTTATAAAGAAACTCAGGCAGAGACTAGGACTATTCTTCAGGATAAACACACTTCTACCAAGGGAGGCTAAAAAGCGGCTAGTCCAATCTATATTTCTCCCCCTGTTAGACTATGCAGACTTCCTATATAACCAAGGTTCTGCTGGTACTCTTGCAAAACTCGATACACTCTACCACAGAGCCTTAAGGTTTATAACGGAGCTCCCCTACTCCACCCACCACTGTCTATTATATACTGCTGTGGGCTGGCCTTCCCTTACCCTTAGGCGCCAGACAAATGCGGTACTCTGAACCTTCAGATCTATTACGAATAACCTGTCCAGCTATATCACTGATTGCCTACCATTAAGCCCCCAACCTAACTATACCCTAAGAAGTGCTTCTTAAGTAACCCTGAAAATCCTGAAGGTTAGATCCTGCTTTGGCAGGACGTCTATAAGCCATGTACTTCCCTCGCTGTGGAACAAGCTGCAAAATACCCTGAAATTAAACCTCCCTTGCAGGCTTGTGGCATTTAAAGCTTTAATCGTCTGCCAACTCAAGGAACCCTGCAACTGCTTCCCTTAATCCCTCGGACTGCAGTCATTTTGCTTATTACTGCTCCCTCTCTGTCATCCCTTGATCCAAATCCCTGCCCTCTCTTCTCCCCTTCTATGCTATGCTTCCTCTTACCTTCTGCCCTCTGTGTCAAAAAAAAAACAAAACCTGAAACTCCAGTTTTCAACAGTTCAGTGTTTTACATTATACCAAGCTCTTAACTTGTACATCTCTTTTATGGTACTGTTTTTTTGTATATTTAGTATTTTGTGTACGATGGCTCTGCGTTAGCCTGCTCATATCTGATTATCTGTATACTGCCGTGTTGGCAGCGATTGCAATCCTTTCTGTAGTTGTACCTTATCCGAGGTTCACTTCGAAAATGAGTTCTGCTCAACGGTGCACACCTGGTTAAATAAAGATTTTGATTGATTGATTGATATCCTAGAAGACGAAGCTCTTGTGGCTAACAGTCATCAGGATTAGCCATGGGGGACTTCAATGACTGCAGTTCTGTGAGAGCGATTCTGCAATGTGTGATGCTGCTGTTACTATTGGTACTGCTCTCTCTGATCCATGCCAAGGACTTTTTTATTTGGCATGGGGTAGAGAGAGAGTAGTACTGGCAGTGAAAGCAGTAAAATGTGCTGCAGTATCACCTTCATATAGAAGCTCCTGTCGCTGTGCCAATGATTACATCAGACACAGAGGCTTCTTGTGTAATATTCAGTCTAAGCAATCTGGAGGGTGGGCAGATGGTGGCTGGATCTCCAGATGGTAGGTACATTTTTGGTCTGCCCCAAAGGCCCAGCAGGAGTCAGCTCAGCACTCAAAGTCAGGATGTGGGCCTGACTGCAACAGTTGCCACTTGGCAGTGTGCTGAAGTCAAGGAGGGATGGTGCTGTGCACTTGGTGCCACAGACACCTCAGCAATGATCAAGAGGAGCATGCTTCCTCCACAGGACATCGCTACATGCATCTGTAGGCTGAAGGGGCTACATCACCCCAAGGGGAGCAGGGAGTATAGGGAGAAAACCCATGTACTGTCTCTATGACAGCTTGAGTTCCTGGATTCCTCTGGGTCATAGTGGCTACCTGACACTGGATTCTAGCCCACATAGTGGGCTTCCTTGGGGGGTGAGGACAGCCATCCCCCTGGGGCCCCTGCAATGAAGGGGAAATTGTGGGAGAATTTGGGCATGGTGGTGGACCCAGGGAAATCAGGATCAATGGACCAGAGCAGGGTATATCCCAGGGATCAGGGTATACACCTGAAATGTGAATGTGGCTGGGAGTAAAAGCTCTATGAAAAGAGAAAAGTTACATTTTCTTCACAGTGGAGTGATAAAGGGTTTCTTTTTTTTGTTAATCTTTTCTCCCTCCAGTCAGCCCCCATTTTCCAGACACCCCAGCCCCTCCAACTCGACATCCACTGGGACCTACCCCCAGCCGTCTGCCCCAAGGGCTTACCCCCTGGCAGGATTCCTGAACTCCCACTGTCAATCAGGATTCAGTTCTGTCTGGTGGGCCCAGCTGGATGGGTAAAGGGCCTATGACTGTCCAAGGCCATCCTGCCACTGGTATTTTCCTCCTTTTGTAGTTTCCTCGAGAGGCATGGTGTGCAATGATGTGACACACTCCACGCACTCATGGGTGACATGGATCAGCATCTGCCATGACCCCTTCTTGTGCTCGGGGCAGTCCAAGCTGCCTTTTCCTCAGCTTCCGCTAGGTGCCAGGTGAATGTCGGGCTCTGCAAACCCTACCCCTAGAGGAGGAGAGCAGTGCTTCAAACACTCCATCCTCCTCCCCCTGTGGTCAACCCTCTAATGTCCCGAATTCAGTCCAGTACCTGGATCGTCCATGCCACAAGCAGTAGTGCTACTGCTGCACTGGCAGGCTTGTAAATCTGTACATCTATTTCTTTTGTTTGTTTTAAGAACAGCTAATATTCTTCAGGTGAAGCTACCTCTGGCTGGAAGCTGCAATACTGAACATAGGATTTGCAAGAAAGTGAGTTGTGCTCACAACAGAGGGAGGTGAACCTTACAATTGTCTTTGGTTTGTAGCAGATATTCTGCAGGTGGAGGCTACTTCTAACTGAAAGGTGAAATAAGGAACTTAGAATTATCAGGAAAAGACAGTCTTTCAAGCAACAGAGGGAGGTGGATCTAGCTTTACTTTTGTTCCAATTCTTAAGATTTTCAGTGCAGGAAGTGTTTAAACCCTGGGCTAAGAATTTATCATAAGTCCTGAAGTAAGTGCAGGTAAAGGCTGTGTATTTGACCCAGACACTGCCCTAGGGGTGGAAACTGTTTTTTGTGTTTATCTGTGTGTGCCTTAAAAGGCCAGGCCAGTCTGTGTCACGAAGTGCTTGCATCATAGCTACTTATCAGCCAATAGCTTTGGAAGAGTCTTACAGACCTGAGAACAACAGTATTATAAGCAAGTGTTTTATAGCAAACTCATCAGAACAGCTAATATTCTTCAGGTGAAGCTACCTCTGGCTGGAAGCTGCAATACTGAACATAGGATTTCCAAGATAGCGAGTTGTGCTCACAACAGAGGGAGGTGAACCTTACAATTGTCTTTGGTTTGTAGCAGATATTCTGCAGGTGGAGGCTACTTCTAACTGAAAGGTGAAATAAAGAACTTAGAATTATCAGGAAAAGACAGTCTTTCAAGCAACAGAGGGAGGTGGATCTAGCTTTACTTTTGTTACAATTCTTAAGATTTTCAGTGCAGGAAGAGTTTAAAGCACAGCTAACTTATTTTGGGGCTGACTGCTTTCAGAGCACAAACCACCAGGCTGTTTTGGGGCTGGGGAGGTTTACCTGTGTCTGACTTGGATGTCTGGATTTTCTGTTTGATTAGCTGGGTATTTTCTCTGTCAAATTGTTGTGTAGGGCATCTTGCTGACAGGAAGGCACTCATCATGGCGGTGGGTCAGAGCTTTAGCTGATTGTTTCATGAGGGCACAGTTTAGGGCCCAACTCCTGCCCACCCTCACCCCACCCACCCTGGAAATAGTTCCTTTATGCCTGGGGTTCTGACATCATTTCTCAAGAGTGAAAGTGCATATCACTGTCATATCCTCTCTAGCACACTGCACTGACAATATAAGCATACACATTGTATAATATATATATTTCTATATAACAAACCAATCACACACACACACACACACAAAAAAAAGTAGATAAACATGTGGGGAGTAGTGCAATGTAATGGCTGTGGGGCAGCAGTCTTCTGGGAGTCTTTCTGGAGCCTGAGATGCTGCCCTATTTGCAGACAACTCTCTGCCCTGAGGGAGGAAGTTGCCTGTCTTCAGGTCACACTGGACAGTAGTAAGGGAACCTTTCCCCAGGCCACACTGGACAGTAGGAAGGGAACCTCCCCCATTCAGGGAGCACCAGAGTCACCACCACTACCTCA
This sequence comes from Neoceratodus forsteri, assembly GCA_016271365.2. Lineage (NCBI taxonomy): Eukaryota > Metazoa > Chordata > Ceratodontiformes > Ceratodontidae > Neoceratodus > Neoceratodus forsteri. The sequence goes on along the minus strand of CM028134.1, from coordinate 337,763,726 downwards.
GAGGTTGTGAAGAAAGCACAGCAGTTGGACCACAGTGGGCTCAGGGAGGGTGAGGATGGTGGAACAGAGGCACACCCAGTCAGTTGTTCCACTCCACAATCCATACACCATTCTGGGGGAGCATAGCTCCCCTATAGATGCACCCGCAGAGGAGACTAAGGAGGCTGAGGACAACTGTCACAAGGGAGGCCCACAGAAAGGAGGCAGAGGACACCACAAGGAAAGGAAGCAGCTCCTGGTGGGGGACTCAATTATTAGGGGGATAGAACTGGGGGGAGCAGAGAAAACTGAAGTAAGGTGCCTGTCTGGTGCCATGGCTTGGAGGGACAGGAAGCGCATCCTCAGGATCATGAGAACAGCTGCATGGGAGTCTGAGCTGGACGTCATTGTCCACCTAGGGACAAATAACTTGGCTCATCATGAGACTAGAGCAGTGCAGGAGGACTTTGTAGAGTTGGAGAGGGGTCTAAGACAAGTAGCACACACAGTATCCTTCTCAGAGGTGCTGCCTGTCAATGGCATGGGTGAGGTGAGGGTACTTTGCACCATGCAGTTTAATGAATGGTTTAAAAAATGGTGTGGAGCACAGGGGTTTGGCTTCATTGGGGACTGGGATTCCACCTGGAGGGACACCAGCCTATACTGACAGGATGGTCTGCTTCTGTCCAGGAAGGGAACAAGTCTTTTGAGCAATCAGTTTAAATGCTTCATTGGCAAGCTTTTAAACTAGTCAAGGGAGGAGGCACTGATAAGCAGCAGGAAAATCCCAGCCTCTCCCTACAAAACAGGGTACTAAATGAGAAAAATACCGAAGTAGAAAGGTCAGTGAGGGATGCTGCAACAGAAGGTAAAGCCATCAAAAAATGGAGAGCAATGAGTACCAATGCCCGTAGTCTGAGTAACAAGCTTCCTGAATTAGTGGCCTTGATGGAGGAGGAATATCTGGATATCGTGGCAGTCACAGAAACATGGTACACACAGAACTATGACTGGGATGTAAACATACCGGGATACACTATCTACAGGAGGGACAGGGAGGGTAGAAGAGGAGGAGGAGTAGCTCTTACATAAGGTAAGGAATCAAAGCAACAGAACAAAAGGGTAAACAGGGAGGAGAAGAAGCACTGTGGGTAAATTTGGAGACAGGCAATGTCACCACAATCCGCACAGGGGTTGTATACAGACTCCCTTCTCAGGGGGAGGAAATGGACAAGAAAATGATAGAAAGTATACTTAGAATGGCAGAAAAGGGAGATATCGCTGATGGGTGATCTGAATATGCCAGATGTTAACTGGAGTGCAGTTGCAGCAGCCACTTCAAGAGTGGGTTATTCTAGATGCCCTACAGGGGCATGCCTTAGACAACTAGTATTGGAGCCCACTCGAGAGGGAGCAATCTTAGACCTGGTTCTCTCAAATGGAGATGGAGAGAGGATCACAGATGTAGAAGTGGGTAGCCATCTGGGAACTAGCGACCATCGAACAGTATGGTTCACAATAAACACAGCAATAGAGTCAAGCCATACAAAGGCAAAAGTACTGGACTTTAGGAGGGCTGACTTTGCCAAAATGGGTGAGTGCCTAAGGAATGCACTAGCAAATGGGCAGGAAGGAGGGGTGGAAGAACAATGGGGAATAATAAAAACTGCCATCACAGAGGTAACAAGCCTTTGTGTGAAGCAAATAAACAAAACAAAATGATGTAAGAAACCACTATGGTTCTCAAAGGAAGTGGCAGTGAAGGTTCAAGAGAAAAGAAACATTCAGGAAGTACAAGGAATCACAGAAGGAGCAGGACAGAGAACTGTATCAGTTAAAGCAAAAGGAAGCTGGGAAGGCAGTCAGAACAGCAAAGGCCCAAACCGAGGAAAAGATAGCCAACTCAGTTAAGAAGGGGATAAAACCTTTTATAAGTACGTCAGAAGCAAAGGAAGACCAAGGGAGGGATAGTGAGGCTTAATAAAGGGAGGGAGGGTGGGCAGAGGGTGACTGTGAAAGGCAGAGATACTAAACAAATATTTTGCTCAGTATTTACAAATGAAGAGGGGAGGTACCTAAAACAAACAGTAGAAACACTCTGGATACAGAAGCTGATACCAACCCATTTACAGAAGAAAGGGTTCTGAAAGAACTCTTAAAACTGAAGGTGGACAAAGCAATGGGGCCTGATGGGATTCATCCCAGAATACTAAAAAGAACTAAGGGTAGAACTAGTGACACCACTGACTATCCTCTTTAACAAATCATGGGAGGATGGGGTGGTACCCGAGGACTGGAGGAGGGCAGGTGTGATTCCCCTTCACAAAAATGGGAGCAAGGCAGAAGCAGGAAACTACAGACCTGTTAGCTTAACCTCAGTGACAGGGAAAATGATGGAATCACTTCTGAAGGAAAGAATTGTCAAGTATCTAGAGGCCAGAGGGGCACAGGACCCAAGGCAGCATGGATTCACAGCGGGAAGGTCATGTAAGATGAATCTGAAAGATTTCTTTGACTGGGTGACCAAAGTAGTAGATCAGGGAGGGGCTGTGGACATGGCCTACCTAGACTTTAGCAAGGCATTTGACACAGTCCCACACAAAAGATTAATATACAAGTTAGCCAGCCTGGGAGTGGGTCCCAAGATGACAGCCTAGGTAAAGAATTGGCTGGAGAATAGGACACAGAGAGTAATAGTAAATGGAGTCCACTCTGAAGAAAGGGGATTACTAGTGGGGTACCGCAGGGTTCAGTATTAGGACTGGTCCTCTTCAATGTCTTTATAAGCAACATTGCAGAGGGACTGGAAGGAAAAGTATGTCTCTTTGCAGATGACACAAAGATCTGCAACAGAGTTGATGCACAAGGTGGGGTGGAAAGGATGAGAAGGGACTTGGCAAGGTTAGAGGAATGGTCAAATGTATGACAGCTTAGATTCAATGCTAAGAAGTGCAAGGTAATGCACCTGTGAAACAAAAACCCAGGGGAAGAGTACACAATGGGGGGTGAGATACTAACAACAACAAAAATGGAAAGGGACCTGGGGGTAGTCATATCAGATGACCTAAAGGTGGGCAAGCAATGTGAGAGGGCAGCAAGGAGGGTTGGGGGATACTGGGATGCATAGGGAGAGGCATCACCAGTAGAAAACAGGAAGTTATTATCCCTCTGTACAGACAGCTGGTGAGACCCCATCTGGAGTACTGCATGCAGTTCTGGAGACCCAATCTCCAAAGACATAGACAGGATGGAAGCTGTCCAGAGGAGGGCAACTAAAATGGTGCAGGGTCTGCATTGGAAGACATATGAAGAGAGACTTAAGGAGCTTAATATGTATAGCCTCGAGGAAAGGAGGGAGAGGGGGACATGATAGAAACTTTCGGCACTCAAGGAACCAACAAAGTCCAAGAGGGTAGCATCTTTCAAAAAAAGAGGTGTGCAAGAACAAGGGGCACAATTTGAAGATGGGGGGGTGGCTCAGAGGTAATTTAAGGAAGTATTTTTTCACAGAGAGGGTTGTGGATGCATGGAACGGCCTTCCAGAGGAGGTTGTGGAGTCAAAAACACTGGTGGAATTCAAGCATGCATGGTACAGTCATAAGGCAATTCTAGGGGGTGGGGGTAGGAAGACGTAGGCTGCTGGTTAACTACGATCTGCAGCTTATCCATTAGGTAGGGAAATGGGCAGACTGGGTGGGCCAAGCGGTCCTTATCTGCCGACAAATTCTATGTTTCTATGTAAGATCAGGGCCAGTTGGTCTCAATGTTTTTATTATGGTACAACTTAACTTCCCCTTAAATCTCCCTAGGGAGGTAGTTTAGCCTAGTGGTTAGAACATGGAGCTGTTATCCTGGACACTGGGATTTGAATCCCACAACTGCAACTTACTTACTGTGTGATTCTGAGTAAGTCAGTTAGCCTTCCTCCTTGTGCTCGAAGCTCAGGTACTTAAGGTGACACAACATTTACTTCTCAGGGACATGCCTGGAGTGAACATTTTCTACATGCATAAATTATTATTCTCAACTAAGTTTTTTCTTCTTCTTAAATAAAATGTACTATTCCAGCTCCACACTGCCTTGGATCACCAATTCAAACTGAAAAGAACATAGAATGTTTTAAAAGATCCTGTTTGGATTTGAACCTTGGTCTCTTATTAAAAACACTAATGTTCCAACTAAGATTTTGATTGCTAACCCAAAGACACATCCAGCACCCCGCCAAGGTGCACTGAAGTGAATGGCATCTCCTATGGTGTAGAGGTTAAGTCTCAACCTAAAGGTAAAAAGCAGCCAACCTGGGTTCTAATTCCACCCCCTGACTTACTGCCCTGATGGGCTGCCCCCCCACTACCCCACTTCTCAGACCCTTGCTGCTCCCCTGGGGACTATGAGTCCCTTTGCCCTGTCTCAACCATATTTAAATCCATTTAGGGTAGCTGCTCCCATCACTTTCACCAGTAGTCGGATCCACCACCCTCTCTGTGAAGTAGAAGGTTCTCAGGTTTCACCTGAATTTAACCCCCACCAACTTCCAGTCATGCTCCATAGAGACACAGACCTATGTTATCTTTGCTATCAGCTCATGCTCAACTTGTTTCTAATTTCTGGCAAAAATAAAAGTTTGCACTGTTGCACAGAAAATATTAGTGGCTTCACACAATAGATTTGGGGCTCAAGTCCCTAATAAACACCCCTCACAACACCCCTCCTTCACTTTATCTAGGACTGCACAGAACACAGGCACCATGTGGGCAACATCTTGTTTAATATACTATGTGACCTGCTGAGACCTCAGTCTCTACAGATCACATGATACGTTGTTTACACAGTATTGCCTCGATCCATCATTTCAACAAATTTTGATGAAACTTCATAAAGAATTTTGTTAATCAAACTCTCTCAGCTTTGCCCACTACTTTTATAATCCTCCTGAACTCCTTCAGGGACTTATGTTCCCATTTTGTAACAACAGTATATTGTCATTATCACAATGCATACCATATTGTATATTGTACTTGGAAAATTTCACAGGGTTTTAAATAACTCTAAAAATTGATTAGCGTTTTGCTTATAAAAATTCTAAAACATTGTGAAAATGCATATCACTTGCCTCACTGTGCTTAACAAACATGACACTTCTAGAAAACCTATATAAATGCATTCTGTACACTTAGTATTGTCCCAAGAAAAAAACTGCTAATCAATTATTTAAAACCCTTTTTCAGTTTAGCAATGACCTTGCCCACCACTACCCTACACTGTACTACACTACTGAGTATACATGTAGCTGATTGTTGTCACGGAAAGTAGTTTATTGAAAAGCTGTTTCTTTAATTACTCTTTTTGCTTTGTTGAAATCTAGATTTAGTGTTTGCCGTATTGGTCCTTGTAAGAACAGATCCAGAAGCAAATTATTTGATGCCTTTTAATGGACCAACATAGATGTAACAACAAGAACAAAGTGCTCTAGCTTTCAGACCAACAAGTCCTTCGTCAGACGCATAATGCAGTTATTTTGGAAAAACAATACTTATAACAACTAGATAATCAGAAAAAAACAGAAAAAATCCCCATTGGTTTAAAATACTCATTTAAAAAAACAGAAGATGATGTCAGAGAAGCTTAACAATACCATGTCACCTTAAGCCAGGAGAGTCTCAGGGTCAAAGATGCTTAGTGCAAAATACATACAAAGAACTCTACTGCATATAAATTAAATTGACATGAGATAATAAGTACTTGAGCAGATGGCTCTTAAATTAAACTATGAGTATCACAATGTGTATAAGAATGCAGTTACTGAAAAACAACCCCGCCCAGATTAAAGACATACTAAGATTGTCTTAGGACTCCAAGAAGCATCAATGTATGTATTACAGACAAAGAATTACCAGTAAAGCTGTCTTAAAAAGATCAGTACACACTGTATGATGTGTAAAACTTTGCTGGACCCATTACCCAGCTATGCTCTCCAGCTAGATATTATGCCCCATAAACTTTAAAAGCCTATAGTATAGTAACAGGACTTTATAAATGATAATATAACTATAAATTGACAGTACTAGTGTCAAACAAAAAACTCTTGTCAAGGACCACCAAGGAATTAAGACCATGCAGCCCGATATGTACTGGTAACATGGTACTGTTCAGCTTCTCTGACATCATCTTTTGGTTTTTTAAATGAGTATTTTAAACCAATGGGGATTTTTTCTGTTTTTTTTCTGCATGATCTAGTTGTTAAAAGTATTGTTTTTTCTAAATAACAGTCATTACTCTTCTGACAAAGGACTTGTTGGTCCGAAAGCTAGAGCACTTTGTTCTTGTTGTTACATCTATGTTGGTCCATTAAAATGTGTCAAATCATTTGGTTTTGGATCTTTTTGCTCTGGACACTCCAGACCACTCTATTTTCAGCCTTAGGCAACTTCCCAGCACAGTCTTGGCTCTGTCCTTATGGACCTTATTTTCATGGATTACCCCTTCGGTGGGGTCCTTAGGGTTACCCAACCCCCCTGGTTACTAAATTCACATCCCTCTGAAGGGGGAGACAGTGCTGTGCCCAAGAGTCCTTCTACATCCTGAATGAGCCTAGGCATTTCCTGTTTTTCAGTCCCATTCCTGGGATATCCGATCATGGGCTCCAAGGCTTGATTACATAAATGTGCTTGCACCAAACCAGTAAACACCCCCCTCCCAAGCCTCTCCTGTTTACAGTACCACCTGCAGTCACCCTTGTGATACTAGCATGATGGAGTTGGGTGTCTGTCCTCCCTCTCTACCCAAAGGAGGTGAGCATTCTCTGGGATCTTTGAGTCCCCTTCCTCCACCAGCCCTGTGATGGCCCAGGCTTGTTCAAAACCCAGGTAGCCAGTGTCATAAGTAGTAACACTTCTATTTTGCTGACAGGCCAGACCCTATAGAAATGCTTTTAAAACTAGCTTTACTCCTCACTCTGTTGTTCTTATTGATACAGATTTAAAGTGGAATCATGGTAATGTTTTTTATTATTGTATATTTTCTTCACTTCTTAAAAAACAATTCCACTAATTTATTTTTATTCTATTCTTTCGTTTCTTTTTTGGTAGTAGTGTAATTACATTTTGTTTCTTTTTTTGGTAACCGGGTAAGCATGGTATAGTATAACGTGGTGTCATCCACATGTAAACTCTGCAGCATAGCATAAAGTGGTGTCAACTACATGTAAACTAAATGCAGTTGTCAGTGACTGTTAAGCAGTAAGACACAACAGGGTATGGCTAGTTATGTGATAAACACATGCCCAGTTGCATTGTGAGGCACAAGGCTTTTATGCCATTTGCCTTCAGTTCCCAGAACTGCATTTATCACATAACTACCCCACCCTACTGTGTCTTATTGCACTTAGAAAATGGGGAACTGAGAAATGTTTAAAGAACAAAAAAGGCAACTCTTTTTTTTGTTAAAAATGGGTATTTTCACTGGCCCGGTGGTGTAGAGTGCTGAGGCACTGCTGCCTTACCTCTTTTCATGCCCATGACCTGGGGTTGGGTGCAACCTCAGATGTCAGAGGATTGGCCATGGGGAGGAGGATTGAGCATCCCATGGATTGTTCTCCTCCTCTGGGAGGGTGGGAGGGAATGACCGCTGAGGTACTGGCTTCTGGTAATGGCTGGTGCCTGCTTGGGGGTCACAGTGTGGGTCAGCATGGGCTGACATCTGATGTGCAGCACATGGAAGCATGCAAGGCAGCATCCCTGTTGTCATTGCATACCTGTGCTGTGGGGGCAACCACATGGACACAAAACTGAATCCTCTGGCACACATGAAGGCCGGCACCATGGCAGACATACTCAAAATAGATCCCGCCAAGCCCAGCCTCCAGGTTTTCTGCAGTGTGTGGGGTAAGGACCTACTATGAAGCAGCCTGGGGAGGGGAGGGCGAGGGGATAGAGCTCTGGCTATGGCCGGTGCAGGGGCTGAGAGAGCGAAAAGCTGGATAGGAGGAACCATAGAACCACCCCCCAGCCCAGGAGGTAATAAAGAAAATAAATTTAAAAAAAATGGGTCTTTTCTTTTGACTAGTAAAATGTAATCCAACCCCACCTATCATCTGTCTTTCCACACATTCAGTGAATGTTGGTTTATCGTGAAATGCAGGAATGAAAAGTTCTGCAGAAGTCTACCGGCAGAATGCTCACCTCTCCCCACACAAACACATAAACCAGAAGGCCTTGACAAAACTGACAAACAGATTTAGTTTAGTTGCCATACTGGTCCTTGAACAGATCCAGAAGCAAATAGTTTGATACTTTTTATTGGACCAGCTTAGATGTCACAAAAAGAACAAAATGCCTGAGCTTTCAGACCAACCAAGTCCTTCCTCAGAAGCTTATGACAGTTATTCAGAAAGCCACAAACTATTAATACCAAGATCATACATAGAAAACCCAGAAATAATTCTCATTGGTTTAAAATACTCATTTAAACCATAACAGCAGTTAAAACCAGAGGAATCACATTTCACCAGTTTGTTTTAAACTAAGGAACCTTTCAAGGTCAAATATTACCAAAATGAGATAAGGACTTTTCAAGCAGACAGCTCAATTAACATAAATTGTGAATGTCTCAGTGTGCTTTGTGAATACAGTCTAATAACAAAGTCTAGCCAGAGCTGATATGGCTCTGGCAAGCTGCCAGATGACCAAAGTTACACGTATGCATGGAAAATTTTGAACAACTGGGTGTAACTCGGCCATTTTTTGGAGTTGTTTCACCAAATTGTCAACATGGCCTTTTTGGGACCCCACCTCATGAAGAGTGCCACAGTCATTTTGTTCACTTGTCTGAAAAAGGGGATTTCGGAGAGTGACCATGCCATTCTGTGCCACAGGTGCGAAAACACATTTTGGGCAGAATGTGAAAAATGACAGCTGTACTGTTAATAAGGATCTGTGCAAAAATGGCAATGTTGAAAAAAACAGAAAAGGCAGCTACCGGCAAATCATACCTGGAGCCATGTCAAAACCATACAATGACATGAGCAAACAGTCAGGCCTCACAGGAAAACGACCAAAAAAAGACCTGTAAGCTAGGTCTCGATAAAAAGCTTTCATTTAAACAAGATAAAAGCAAAAAGGCCCACCTTAAATAAGTAGAGTTCTTAAAGATATATCACCACAAATCAGTACCTGCACTATTATATTACATATAGTAATTTTAAATAAATCTAAATAAATTTATGCAGCAATTACTAAAATGCATTAAGTTACATCATTATGTAGAAAAAAACACACATACCCACTTAAATAGATGTACTATCTATGAATTTCTAGCATAAAAATAGATGAAATATTAACTAAAGCCTTCACATACTGTCAAAAAATACAAGATAATACATACATGAAAGATAGCAATTTTTTTTATATTTTTTTATATTTGTTGGATCAGCATGTAGGTGCTTCAATCATCGTATCCACTCCTGAAGTCTTATCACTTCATCATAGCCAACTTCCCCACTGAATTAAATTCCTCTAATTATTCCCTGCTTCCCAAGTAGTTTATAAAGGGTATCCAAATCAAATTATAGTTTTCCTTTTTTTCTTTTAAAAGATATAATGATTTGTCAATCTCACTAATGTCTAACATCTGACCAACCCACTCCTCATAGTCTGGAAGCCCCGGGTCCTTCCAATGCTGCAACAATACTTTCTTTGCCAGAGTTAAAGCTGTGTTCAAGAATATCTTCTGATATTTCATATTATCCCTCCGGTGTGTCTGATAGCCAAATATAACAATTCCTGGATCAAAAGGGGTGTCGTGTCCTAATATTATTCCCATAGTTATCCTTATCTTATCCCAGTAAAGTTTTATCTTATCACATTTCCACAACATATGGATAAGAGTGCCCTTAATCTTGGTGCATCTCTGACAAAATGGTGATATTGTATTTGCCATTTTATATAACCTACTAGGGGTCAAATAACTCCTGTGATAAGTGCTGAAATGGATTTGAAAGAGCTTTTTGTTCTTTAGACCTAAGGCCTCTAAATTACTGACCCAAATCCATTCATGGTCAGGGATAGAGACTGAAAATTCTTTTTCCCATGCAGTTTTGAGAGAAGGATCAGGAAGTGCAGAGTCCCCTTTCAAAAAACCATAGATTCTGGATAACAGATGTTTATCTGAATCTAATTCTTTAAATAAATCCTCCAATATTGTTCCTTCTACCTTGAAGGAATTTTCCTTTTTTTTGAAGATGAAACTCTTAACTTGCAGATATTCCCATACATGCCTATCTAATAGGCCAAATTCTACTTTTAACTGATTAAATGTTTTAATCAAATTTTGAGAAATAAAGTCCTCAATACTACGGGGTCCTTTCCCAAAATGCCACTGCTGGTAATTGATATAGTTTCCTGAGGGAGAAAAAAGTTTGTTGTTAAATACAGGAATTAGTTAGATAATCTATCTTGAATCTTCATGTATTTCAAAGTCTTAGACCAAACATATTTAACTGTTTTAGTTGTCTCCAACATTTCATCATTCTAAAAAAATGACGTAAGAGAATTTATTAACTCTAGTCCCTTAACAGCTTTCTGCTCTATTCCCAAACCGGCCACTAAGGGGTTATCTGGCTTATGAAACCAGTGATAGACAATCTCCAATTGAGCTGCTACATAATAAAAGTGGAAATTTGGACAATTCAGGCCTCCTTTAGACTGATGCAAGTATAGTTTTTGTAATGCAATTCTAGGATGTTTTCCCCTGCCAAATAAAGTTTCTGATTATTCTACATGAAAGATCGCAATTAACTACTCTGATATTCTACCCATCCTTTAAAATAGGAACAATGCTAAACATAGCATTTAATCCTTTACATCTATGTGCTCCCAAAATACATTGCCATCTACTTTCTGCCTTTAGGATTCTATTATTCAAACCCCCACGGATTTTAAGTCCAATTTTTCTAATCCTTGAAATTTGAAAGAATGTCCAGTGCCTTTTTGCATAATATGCATAGCTAATGCATTTGTCACATCCTCATTAGCTATGCTCCTCAAATGTTCTGCAATTCTATTTTTAAAGAGTCTCTGGGTTTTCCCTACATAAAAATCTTTACAAGTACATTGTGCTAAATAAATCACATTAACTGTGGAACAGTTGATAAAGTCATGGTTAAAATACTCCTTTCCTGTTACTGGATGTTTAAAAACAGTACCTGAATGCACATGTTGGCAAAATGTGCAATTCTCACATCGCAAAGTCCCACCTGGTAGTTCAGATCTAATGTGGCTACCTGGAGGTTTAAACAGGCTACTGGTCACAAAGTCTGCAATGTTCTCACTTCTTCTATAAATCATCCTGGGGGGTTCAGCCACATGTCTGACTAACTTCGGCTCCACTTTCACTATATCCTAATGCTTGTTAAGAATATTGGCAATTGTGAAACTCTGGGGTGTGTAATCTGTAATAAAATTCAAAACTGTAGAATCACACTGTTTACCATCTTTTTTCTTTACTTCTAACAAAGTTTCTCTATTCATTTTATCAACTGTTTTCTCTACCTGTAACAACTCTGATCTGTTATATCCCCTTTCTTCAAATTTATAAATTAACTGTTTCACATCTTTAGCATATTGTTCAGGTGCAGATGTGGGCCCCGATTCTTGAAGGGTGGTGCAAGTTGCTGCCAAATGCAACTTGCACCACCCTAACTGTGACAATGACCCTGCGCCCTATTCTAGAAGGGGCAGGGTCATCACAGCTAAGTTCTGTGACTTGTGACATGCGGCCAGGTACACTGAACTGTGGGCACACCTGGCGAGCATGTCGCAAGCTGCAACAGTAGGGCAGCACAGACAACCCCCATACTCAACACTCCCAATTCCCTGGTAGTCTAGTGACCCCCCCATCAACATATAAATACTAAAACCCTCAATTCCCTGGTAGTCTAGTGCCCCCTGAGCAATGTATAGATATTAAACCCCAATACCCTGGTAGTCTAGTAGCCCCGATCGACATAAAATAAATAATGTCCTTCATTCTCTGGTAGTCTAGTGGCCCCCCGATCAACATAAAATAAATAATGCCCTTCATTCCCTGGTAGTCTAGTGGCCCCGATCAACATAAAATAAATAATGTCCTTCATTCCTTGGTAGTCTAGTGGCCCCCTGATCAACATAAAACAAATAATGTCCTTCATTCGTTGGTAGTCTAGTGGCCCCCCGATCAACATAAAACAAATAATGTCCTTCATTCTCTGGTAGTCTAGTGGCCCCCCGATCAACATAAAATAAATAATGCCCTTCATTCCCTGGTAGTCTAGTGGCCCCCCTGATCAACATAAAATAAATAATGTCCTTCATTCCTTGAGATCAGTGGTCTTGATCAACATAAACAATATCGTCCTCATTCTCAGCCCAGCCTCGACACATAACAACACGTCCTCAATCCCTGCACCCAGCCTCACTCAGCAGCTCACTCAGTACCCCCACTCATTCTTCAGCGGTGAGCTGGCACACCACCTCCTCACCTACGGTTAACTATCGACCGAGTTCCGTATGAATGCCACTGGAAAAGACATGCTCAGAAATTCACCTTGAGCACGCCCAGTTAGCTACCATACAGAACCTCAGTCGACGGCCTGCCGTGAGGTGAGAGGCGGCTGTGCCAGTCACCAGCTGGGGATGGGTGGTGGTGGCTGACATGGTTGGGTGGGGTTGGAGGCCACTAGACTACCAGAGAATGAAGGACATTATTTATTTTATGTTGATCTGGGGGCCATTAGACTACCAGGGAATGAAGGGCATTATTTATTTTATGTTGATCGGGGGGGCCACTAGACTACCAGGCATTGGTAGGTCTTTACTTAGTTTATGTTGATGGGGGGCACTAGACTACGAGGGCATGCTTTTTGCCATATTTGCAGCGGGCAACTTGCGGTTTGGGGCATGGGTGGGGGGATGGCAGTGACACCTTGTGGGGCTTCTGCCAACGGGTGTTTTGAGGGTATGGGTAGCCCTGTGGGGCCCCACTGGGGTTTGCTGGGCATGGGGGGAGGACAGCCATGCACTAACCGCTGGACAGCCGATGGGTCTACAGGACCCCCGGGGGCATCCATAAGTTATACCAGCTAAATGCTGGTGTAACTTACGTTACTGGATCTCCTCCGGGGGCTCTTGTAGAATCCTGATGTGGGGACTTTGTGGCTGCCCTTCTAGAATGGGGTGCAACTGCTGCCGTAAACCCCCTAGCACCATGTCGCGGGGGTTTATGCAGCGTAAGTGCTGTTCGGCGCAAGTGGCCTGCGACATGACGCAGGCCACTTTGTAGAATCGCACATGTTGCAACTGCTGGCTTAAGTTGCTACATGTGCCATTCTACTTGCCACAACTGCTGTTATGCCAGGCATAACCCTTCTAGAATCTGGCCCATGTTTCTTTTTAGATGCATCATCTGTCCCTTTGGGATGTTTCAGGGAATATGTCTAGGATGACAGCTTTTGTACAATAACAGAGAATTTCTGGCCGTGGGTTTAGTATAGAGTTTAGTATCCAACCCACCCATATTATTTTTAAAAATACTCAAATCCAGAAACTGAAAGTCAAAATGTCCTACCTGTTTAGAAAAACACAAATTTTCATTAGTGAGCTCAAGGTAGGAGACAAAATGATCTAACAAATCCAGAGACCCCTCCACACAATAAATATATCATCGATAAAGTGTACATAAAAAGCAAGATACTGCTTAAAAGGATTCTTATCTGATATAACATGTACTTTCTCCCATTGCATAAGGTATATGTTAGCATAGTTCGGGGCAAATGAAGCCCCCATTGCAGTGCCTGTTATTTGAAAATAAAAGGCCTGGTCAAAAATAAAAACATTGTTAGTTAACACCAATTCAGTCAACCCAACCAAATATTCAATCAAGACATTCAAATAATCTGTACATTCACATCAGGAGGTTCTTAAGGCCTCCAGAAACCCCTCATGAGGGATATTGGTGTATAATGCACCACTGTCCAAAATAACAAGGAAATCTTCCTTATGTACCTCCAATTCTCTAAGTCAAGAGATCACATCTGTAGTGTCCCTCACATGTAAGGGCCATAAAGGGACCAAATGTTTTATATGTTGGTCCACAAATTTAGCTAATGGTTCAGTAACTGAGCCTATCGAGGCCACAATTGGTCTAGCAGGGGGCTCACTTAGATTTTTATAAATCTTTGGGAGCCCATAAAAGGCAAGAAGTATTGGGTTTGGAACTGAAAGATAATCATAAGTTTGTTGGGAAATAACTCCATTTATAAACATCTCATGCAAAAAAATATCAATAGATTTTTTACACTCGAGGGTCGAATCCCTCGGTAGTTTTTTATAAAACAGAGGGTTGCTCAGTTGATTCAACATTTCCTGTCGGTACTTAACTTTATCAAGCACAACTATGGCACCTCCTTTGTCATCTTTCTTAATTTCAATAGCTGTGTTGTTCTGTAGAGATTTCAATGCCTCTCTTTCTTGAGCTGTGCAGTTATTATATCTCAGGGCAGGACCACTGGAAACAAAATCCAAGATATCTTTCTCACAAGCTTTGTGAAAAACGTTTATAATTGAATTTTTTGGTGATATATAGGTATCAATCAATCAGTCGATCAACACTTTATTTATAAAAGGTGTCTTTCTAGAACAAAGGCGCCTGTACATCACATAATAAAACAATATTACTAAAAACAATAAAATTATCCAAACTTAATAACATTTAAAAATCATTATATGCATTTTTAAAAAGATATGTTTTAAGTGCTCCCTTAAAAGTTTGGACAGTCGGGCAGTCTCGTACCTGACGAGGTAGAGAATTCCACAGGGTCGGGCCATAAAACTAAAAGATCTGGCCCCAGAGGTCTTAAAACGAACCCTGGGAATCTCCAGCAATCCCTCGTCAGTGGATCGGAGAGAGCGGGTAGAAGGCTGCCTAAATATATTCATGTTTTTATCTTTACCTCTATCAATTTCATCCCCAGAAACAGACTCATTTTGATTGAACATCACTTTTAAGTCCAGTTTTCTCACAAACTTGTGCAGATCCAGCATTACTTTAAACTCATTTATGTTCATCATAGGCACACAATTAAGTCCCTTTTCTAGTACTTGAGTCTCCAAATTTGTAAGTACATAATTTGAAATGTTCATAATGAGTGTCTGTTCTGTCACCCACGATTCTTTCCCCGATTCCACCTGCCCCTGTACGTGTTGTTTTCTCTCCTTGCCATGTGTTCCTCTCCACGTCCTTTCTCTCGGAACTGAATGAAGTGGGTGCTCCTTCTCAGGCTTTTCTGTATTGCTGGTAACGCTGGTAAATTCAGGTAAATGTTCCTCATAGTGGCCTCTATCTTGACCCGACTCATACTGGGAGGACCTGATGGTACTGGGTCCTGTAGAGGCTGTCCTGGAGCATTCAGTTGTACAGCATGGTTCTTGATATTGTGTTCCCCTGGAGTCTGATTCATTGCTAGCTCTAATGACAGTGTCTGTTTCAAATTGATCAAACTTTGTTGATTCAAGGGCGGGGTATCGGTCTCATTCATATTGTGTCCTAAAAAAGGTTGTTTTGGTGCCATTATAACATCTTGATTTTGTGCCTCTATACCAATGCTGTTATCTGGTTCAGAATCTGACCCACTGGTATAAGTATCCACATTTTGACTTTTTTCTCGATGCTTTAAGATATATTTAATATTTCCAGTTTTCTTCTTACTCCACTCAAAAATCCAGCCTTCCAAGTAGTCCCTTCTGTCTCTCTCGAATTTTGTTTCTTTAATTTTCCTAATTCTGGCATCCTGTCTCTGAATTGTAAATTGCAACTGTTCTCTATATTTGGGATATTCCGTGCTGTGACAAAATTCTTGTGCCTGCTGTTCCTTAAGCAATAACAAGGCCTTCACTTCCTTTTCTTGTTCGTCCCCATCATCTAGAATTATTTTAATAAGGTCAGCACTATAATTTAAACAATGCGTCTGCCATTTAGTAAGAAAGGGTATGCGGTCTAAACCGAATGCGGGTTGCATGTTAAATCTCAGGCCTCACGGGGCTCTATTGACTGCCAAATAAGCTGACATAGAGACTTTCTGCCAGTATAGGTGTCTTGCTTTAAGAGCCACTTTCTCCAACTGGAAAAATGCCTGTTTGATAGTTAATGGTGTTTCCTGCTCCCCATAGCTGTCCGGTTTATTACAAGCCTTAACATTTGTAAACATAGTCTTTGTAAGTAAGGGATTAACATCTCCTTTCTTAAAAAATAAAGACTCGACAAACTTGTTGTCCCTTCCTCCCTCATTGCTAGATGTATGGGTGATGAAAGAATGTGTGGTGGCATTTAAAAGATCAGCATCCACATACTCACAGAACGCTGCAGGAGTGCTGCTCACATTGTTCAGATGGTCCTGACTTATTTTCGGACCTCCACTCGCCACTCACCATGTTATCATGTTATAACATGGTGAGTGGAGATCTGGAAATAAGTCAGGAAGTTTCAGGGAATATGTCTAGGATGACAGCTGTTGTACAATAACAGAGAATTTCTAGCCGTGGGTTTAATATTGAGTTTAGTATCCAATCCACCCCTATTATTTTTAAAAAATACTCAAATCCAGAAACTGAATGTCAAAATTTCCTACCTGTTTAGAAAAACACAAATTTTCATTAGTGAGCTCAAGGTAGGAGACAAAATGATCTAACAAATACATAGCCCCCATCCACACAATAAATATATCATGTTATTGTACAACAGCTGTCATCCTAGACATATCCCTTGAAAAATCCTGAAGGGACAGATGATGCATCTGAAAAGGAACACATCTGCACCTGAACAATATGCTAAAGATGTGAAACAGTTCATTTATAAATTTGAAGAAAGGGATATAATAGATCAGAGTTGTTACATGTAGAAAAAACAGTTGATGAAATGAATAGAGAAACTTTGTTAGACGTAAAGAAAAAAGATAGTAAACAGCATGATTCTACAGTCTTGAATTTTATTACAGATTACACACCCCAGAGTTTCACAATTGCCAATATTCTTAACAAGCATTGGGATATACTAAAATTGGAGCTGAAGTTAGTCAGACATGTGGCTGAACCCCCCAGGATGATTTATAGAAGAAGTGAGAACATTGCAGACCTTGTGACCAGTAGCCTGTTTAAACCTCCAGGTAGCCACATTAGATCGGAACTACTGGGTGGGACTTTCTGATGTGGGAATTGTACATTTTGCCAACATGTGCACCCAGGTACTGTTTTTAAACATTCAGTAACAGGAAAGGAGTATTTCACCCGTGACTTTATCAACTGTTCCACAGTTAATGTGATTTATTTAGCACAATGTACTTGTAAAGATTTTTATGTAGGGAAAACCCAGAGACTCTTTAAAAATAGAATTGCAGAACATTTGAGGAGCATAGCGAATGAGGATGTGATGAATGCATTAGCTATGCATGTTATGCAAAAAGGCACTGGACATTCTTTCAAATTTCAAGGATTAGAAAAAATTGGACTTAACATCCATGGGGGGATTTGAATAATAGAATCCTAAAGGCAGAAAGTAGATGGCAATGTATTTTGGGAGCACATAGATGTAAAGGATTAAATGCTATGTTTAGCATTGTTCCTTTTTTAAAAGATAGGTAGACTATCAGATTAGTTAATTGCTATCTTTCATGTATGTATTATCTTGTATTTTTTGACAGTATGTGAAGGCTTTATTTAATACTTCATCTATTTTTATGCTAGAAATTCATAATTAGTACATTTATTTAAGTGGGTGTGTGTGATTTTTCTACATAATGATGTGACTTAATGCACTTTAGTAGCTGTTGCACAAATGTATTTAGATTTATTTAAAATTACTATATGTAATATAATAGTGTAGGTACTGATTTGTGGTGATATATCTTTAAGAACTCTACCTATTTAAGGTGGGCCTTTTCTGGTGTTGGTTATGCATTGAGAAAGCATCTTGATGATGTGAAACATACGTCTGCGTACAAGGCAGGAGTGCTTGCTGTGCTTTTATCTTGTTTAAATAAAAACTTTTTATCGAGACCTAGCTTACAGGTCTTTTTTTTGGTCATTTTCCTATGAGGCCCGACTGTTTGCTCATGTCAATGTTGAAAATCTGGAGTGAAAATATAAAAAATTGGCAAAGTTAGGAGCGTGCGAAGAAACTGCACAATGCACACTCATAACACAGTTATTTGTTGGAATATTTTCACCAAATTTGCAACATGGGCTTTTTGGGACCCCACCTCATGAACAGTAGAGTGCAGACATGTTCTGGTCCAGAGAAGATGACAGCGCCGACCTCTGAAGGTAAGTATGGGGTAAGGGGGCAGTGTGTGGAGGTGGGTGCTCAGTGGGAGGGTGGGGATGGGGAGAGGGACCGGGGCGACAATGAGGGACCATTTTCTTTTTTACAGGTAAAAAAAAGGAAAAGGCATCGGGGACGGTTTTCTTTATGTACAGGAAAAAAAAGAACAAAAACATAAATCTGGGCACACTGGGGTGGGCTCCCAATGTGCCACATGAGTTGGGGGGTACATCATGCTGACATGGGGATTGGGCACCCTGATGTCAGTGCAGGAAAAAAAAAATAAAACATAAATTTGGGCACACTGGGGTGGGCTCACAGTGTACCACATGAGAAATTGTTTTCTTTATTTACAGAACAGAAAAAAAGACAAAAACCTAAATTTGGGCACACTGGGGTGGGCTCCCCATTGTGCCACATGAGTTGGGGGGTACATGATGCCGACATGGGGATTGGGCACCCCAATGTCAGCGCGGGGAATGGGAATGGAGGGAGTGGAGAGGACAGCAACAGTGGGAGGATTTTATTTGCTGCCAGTGCTAGGATGGAACAGAGGGAGCGGAGAGGACAGGAGCAGTGGGAGGGTGCGGGATGAGTGCAATCTGCAAGATGGCGATGGTGACATAACTAAGCATGTGCAGCATTCACGCATACATAGTTGCAGTGAATGGTATTCTGCCATTCAGAAGATGGTGCCAGCAGAACTGCGCATGCTTGCGAGTCACGCATGTGCAGTTCTTGTCCCGGAATACAGAAGTAACAGTCAAAATAGTGCGGCTGTTACTCCGTAGTGGCCAATCATGGTGGAGTGTTACAGTACAAGCTCTGTTGGACTTTCAGAAGGATACTTCCAAAAGTCCAATGTAAGGTGCCACGATTGGCCGTTTTAAGGCAACAGATCGATCCCAAAGTGGCTGTAGGCTCCGCCCACAGCCATAAAAAGTGGAAACTTTGGATTAATACTAACTTAAGTACATGTTAAAATGTGATATTAATGTATGTTAAAACAAGCAAAAAAAATATAAAAGACATTTTCTATATATGGCATAGAGAGGGTTTGAAGTAGAGTTTCTCTAGTGTGAGCAACTGTTTCTCATATTTATACATTATACAACCTATCTGGAGACATTTTAGTAATTATGCACTGAACTAGTTACTATATTCCATAAATCTTAAGATCTTCAGTGCTGTGACATGATATTATACAAAATAATATCAACTGTCAGTCTAAGAGCCAAATTAAAAAAACAAACCTGTCAAAGACCCCCAATAAAATGTGACATGCATTGGGCTCCCTGCTGACCGGATGACAAGTGCCTGGCCTGCACCACCACAAAGCCCCAGTCAAGCCCGGACCGACCCTGCAGCAGCTCCCCAGGATACGTAGTTCGCCTGACAGCACATCCCCTCCGAGAAGAGGGACCCTCCCGACACAGGGAAAGGTTGGGTTACCCAAGGTAAGGCTGCAAAAAGACAGGGTTGGGAGAATAGTGATGTGGGGCTGAGGTGGAGGTGCGGTGGGCGATGGCACTCTGAAGGAGTGGCTGGCAGGGATACCATGGGGAGGAGCATAAATAAATAACACACACAAAAGAAACCCACTCCTTTATAACAGCAAATTATGCCACGGGTTTCCCTTAAGGAAAAAATGAGAGCCAGTTATTATAACCAGGCTCAGAAACTTCCTGCTTAGCTCTCGCAAATGCAACTGTCGCTAGCCTAGTGTAAAAAAAAAATATATATATATACTCTATTTGACAATGCTCACTGAGCGGCTCCCCCCCCCCCTTCCTTTCCCCACTAATTCCTCCTCCCTTATCTCCCTCCCTTCTACTCCCACCAGCTCTCCCCCGACCATAAGTTTTGCACCTTTTGTTATCTTTTGCTTCATTGGAGATTGTATTCTATTGAAACAAAATTGTAATTGAACTGTAACTTTTTTGTTGTAAGTACTGTGTCCCTTGTACTACTGTTCTGATGTCCTCTTTGTGACGAGGTACCTTTGTAAATGAGCCTCTGGCTCAAAGGTTTCTAAACTGATGTTTAACTAAAGAAAATAACTAAATAAATAAATAAATAACAAAAATAACAATGCAAATACATGATAAAGTGATAAATTGCAATCAACACAAGACACAGATAAACTGGTATAGGTGGATAAAGATAGCAAAGGTAGAAAACAGTGGAAGTTATATATTTTTTTTTTAAATTGTTCAAATTGGGATAGCAACATGATACATAGCATGTCATCATAGAGAGTTAAATTTGTGACGAGCTGACATAGTAGCCATACACATGCAGAAGAAGTTAAAGACACATTTGTGTTCTCTAAATGAACAATTTTGAGAATGGACATCTGTCCCCCTCTCACCCGTCCGCTACCACCACCACCAAAAAACAAGGCATGCGTGTTTTGTAAATCAGCAGTACTAGCCTTGAAGCATTTATACATACAACATTTATATAGATAGTTTTCCTGCTGAGGATCCTTTCTGTAAGCAAATAGAAAATATGTCCTATCTGTTCTGGGCACCACACGTTGAGTTTTCACATGCCCATTTCATCAAGTGTAAGGTTCTGTGACTTGCTAATACATCCCATTATAGTTGATTAGTTCCATCTTGGCTGAGGGGCTGCAATCTATTTATCATTGCAGTACTAGCTCCTGGTGTAATGGTGGCAGAGATATGGAAGTACCTGTCCTGCAGCCTGCACTATGCGGGAGTAGCATGCTGTGAAATTGATTTATTTATCTGATCAGATAAAATGACTAAATATGTCAACAGATGAAAGTACTAGAGGTCCTAAGTGAATTTTTATAGTGGAAGGATGGTGAGCAGTGTCCCTCAAAGCCCTTTTAACTGAAGTATTGGACTTTCCAGAGGCCTGGAAGTAGCAGAGAGATCCATGACCAAGACTGCCCTGTATTGATACTTTACTTCTGTTTGTAATATCACACTTAGTAACTACAGTGTAGCTAGAAACAGCTTCCACCCTATGTGACATCACAAGGCTCCATAAAATGGTGGCAGTTTAGTATCATAATAGGGTCAACATGGTCATGGATTTTTTTTTTCAATTTATTTATTGACTGAGTTAAGTGCACTGATCCAAGAATGGTTTTCAGGCACAAGCTGGGCCTAGATAGGAAAAGTATAATGGAGGTACCATTAATGAGCAATATGGGTTACAAACAGTGCTACAACTATATCTGCAAAATAAATTGATATACAGACAAGAAAAAAATAGGATACATTGACAATTCATTAGGAGCAATGGGGTATCTCCGGACTGCTGTCAGCTCTCGGTCAGCTCAGTGTCTTGTTTAAAAGGGATTTTCATGGGCTTTCAAAATTGTATGTATGTATGAATTTATTTATTAGTATTTGATTACCGGAAAAGCACACTGGACCACAGGTAATTTTACAGGTGTGACCCAGGTACACCAGGTAGAAAACACGATGCAAAAGCATTGCATTAACCACAAATTGTCATAAGAATCCAAGGAGCACAGTTCATAAATGTTCTCCTTTGAGAGAGAAGTATTTAGGAAGAATATTTGGATATATAACTTTTTATATACTGAAGTGGTGGATTTGTGGAAGACTTCCATCTAATACACACACTTTTTTCCATATAGACTTTTATACCCCATCCAACCCCGCGACATCTCACATCAAGGCCATCGACCACCCAGTCCAATCCTGTACTAACCTGTCTGTTTCCTCTGCTGCACCCCCATGTCTCACCACCCCCATGATTTGGCTCTAGAGGAAGGCCGTCCTCCCCTGTTGAGCTCAGGATCTAGTGGCAGGCTGGTGGCAGGCTTCATGGCATGGAGTCTGTGTGTTCTGGCTCCTTTAATGAAATGGAGAATGCAGTTTTTTATTCTGTGGTTTTCCTTTTCTCTACCCATTAGATGGTGCAGTATAGCCTTGGAGTGGCCTTGGATGCAGCAGTGATTCCTTGGGGAGGATCATGAT
The DNA here is from genome assembly GCA_016271365.2 of Neoceratodus forsteri. Lineage (NCBI taxonomy): Eukaryota > Metazoa > Chordata > Ceratodontiformes > Ceratodontidae > Neoceratodus > Neoceratodus forsteri. The sequence continues at coordinate 337,741,419 of CM028134.1, read as the reverse complement.
CTCTGGCTAGCCACAGGGCTTGCTGTGGTGCCCAGTGCAGCACCATCCCCTCCAGGGATTGAGAAGCATTGCCATCAGCAGCAGTGTCTTCCAGCCCCAGCCACCTGCCCTATGTCAGTTCCCAAACCTGCTTGCCACACAGTAGTGTCAACAAGCTGTCACTGGGCCAACAGGCAGCCACATTCACAAACTTTTGATCTCGCACCTACTGGCATGGTCACCACTACCCACTCTGTGTGTCCCTGCTGTACTGTCCCAGACTTATCTCTCAGAGTGGAGACAGTGCAGCGAGCTGGGAATAATTCTGGACAGAACACTCCGGACTAGAGGGGGACAGTGGACCCAGAGGCCCAGGTGCCACAACTTAGCATGGATGGTATGGTCAATTTGTATGCTGTCATCAGTGGAGCTTGAATGAGATGATGTTTGATAAACACCTTGTTAATAAAGAAATGAATGATACAGTGTATTGGAAGGAACTTTTTAAATAGTGCTGCACTCAGGGAGGAATTTTTTGGCGAGTAAGTAGGCAAAGCAGTGCTCTGGGAGCAACGCTGATGCTTTAACAGATGTTTCCATTTGCATATTCACAGAGAAGTTGAAGGCCAGGCTCCACTTCTGACTGCAGTGTTATGCCTGTAAAATTTAATTGTGTGCAAAGATCAAGTAATTAACATCCCTCACCTATATTTCAGTCTGCACATGTAAAAGCTCAGAACACCCTACCAACTTAGATTTGACCTCTGACTCTGCCCTTTGCACCTTCTTGAATGATATTGGGCTCTTTTACTACCTAAGGTAGAACAGAGTGGTAAGATTACATAGGCGCATGAAAAAAAGCAGGGTGATATTTTTTATTAGTATCTGCAACATCATGGGTCTGGACCAAGAGGGTTTCCACAGTACTACCTTCTGACCTACAGTTCAAATGATGTATGAGTCTGGACTGTGAATTTGAGTGGAACATGGCCCCTGTAGAGTGCCCACATCCTATTTTACTTCTATTTCTGTTGTGCAGCAGGGAGTTTCTGCTGAAGCTTTATATTGCTAATGAGGTACATATGACCTCAATTAATTAATTTATTTAAATTGTGATGACTGGGTAAGTTTCACCAGAGGGTTCACCTCTTTTTACAGGAACTACTCGGAGTAAGAGATGCAATGTAGAAAATAATGCATTGGTAACCATGCATAACAAGGCTGTATTTCCATTGAGTGGTTCTGATGCCATCATAGTGCCCTCGAAAGCGAAGCTGGATAGGTCCCTGATGTAAGCAGAACCCCAAGACAGAAACACAGTCAAGTTAGGCATTGCTCCTGTGATCTTTTGCATATGCTGATTTTTTTCCTCCCAAGAAATCTTTGGTTTAATTTTTTATTTAAAAAAACAAACAAAAAAAAAACACAGAAACCTGCCCTTGCAGCCCAGAGGTTTTTAAACTAATTACTACTGCTTTTGCAGGTTTAGTTTATCATGGGAGGCAACCTAAATGTCACCCCACTACCCAGCCTGGATACATCAGGATCAGTAGTGCATAAAACCTGCCCCATCCAGGAGTACTTATGACATACACTGGCCCAGCTGGGCTTTGTAGATGTATGGAGGCATTTCTTTCTGACTAGATAAGAATACACTTCTCATAACACCTCGAACGGGAATCTAGGCATGATTAGATGGTATCTTTTATATCGTAGGGCCCATATTGTCATCAGACCACTCCCTGTTTTATGCTATGTTTAATTTAGGACAACCTCACACAATGACGCAGTGGAGAGTAAACATAGCATTGCTCCATGAGCCTAACTTTAAAACACTAGTGGAAGAAAAGCTCCCTTAAGCCCTACAGGATAATAGCACCCAGGACACCTCCCCCACTGTCTTTTCGGGCACGATCAGGGCTGTCCTTTGTGGGGGAATTAATAGCTTATTCATCACAGGAAAAAAAAGGAGGGAGAATCCCATTTGAGGGACCTCCAAAACACACACTCCACACCTTCCAGATTTTTGCACAGCAGGGTGACAGAACAGCACAGCCCCAAATCAAACAAGTTAAACAAGTTATCCAAAAGATAACAGACACAAAGGTGGAGCAAGCACTCATCTACCTTAAGCAACATTTTTACAAAGGGGGAGCATGAGGGAAATGTAATCTAGCATACAAACTACAGGCAAATTGCACACAGCCCACTGTCCAGCAGCTATATGATGTGGAGACAATCAGGGCCTCACACTTACGCTTCATCTATCTCTGCCATCTAGCAGGGGTCCCCATGCTCAGACTTGGCTTGGAACGAGCACTTTACCCCAACTTAAACATTCATTCCTTCACTCTTTCATTCCTCAGGTGAGTAGCCCCTCCCAATGGGGGCTTAATCTCTGGCTGAGGGACCAACATAAAACTTGACATTCTCTGAGGATGTCCTTGCTGCTCTCTTCATTTTTGCCCTTACTCTGTCCTATATCCTGTCTCGAACACTTCCTCCTGATGAGATGGGACAATAGATATCGGTAACAGGAAAGACAATCTCTGGAGTACATATGCCAGCTGTTCTCTGGAAACCAGCTTCTGTCCTTCCAGGAGTTGCAGGCCCGGTTTGGTCTGCAGCATTCAGATTTTTATCACTCTCTGCAACTGTGTCACTATATCCTCTCCTTACCTTGGGCCACCCAGAGAGTGGATTCACTCCCTCTACTCATCCAGCAGTTGGTGTCTTTTCTTAGATTTGGAGAGACACCTAACCTGATCTCTGCTTTATCATGAGCTTTCAGAGCCATGTAGGGGACTCCACATTGGCTGTTACCCAAAAAATTGAGTAAGGAAATGGGCATATTATTGCTCGGCAGTGGGAAATTGGAGTATAGTTGAAAAGAGTTTAGCTTGTTTTTCAGAACTCCAGTCATTACTGCACACAATCTCCAAACTAGAGATGCCTTCTGCTGGTGGCAATATGGAGAGCCACGTGCAACCCACTTGTATGTAATGTGTGATTGCCCAGTCCTCCCGCCCATACTTTCAGCTTTTGGCTAATGAAGTCAGAGAGGTGCTCCAAGAACTGCTAGTGCTTAACCTGGATGTCTATATGCTCCTGAAACTCCCCCCCGCCCCCAAATTTCATGGGAAACAGATATATATCTGATATATCCTTGAGATTCTGCTGTTGGCCAGTAAAAAAGTGACACAAGACTTTGGATTACCCTCCAACCCCTTGACACTGGCACCTGAAGGGAGATGATCAATCAAATCTACAAGTCAGAAAAGATAACAAACCTTCTGAATAATCAGACAAACCTCTGCAACACCAGATGGATGAGCTGGGTGGGCGCGGTAGAGCCCCTATAGATAGGGTTGAGCAGTCACTTTAATGTTAAACCCCACATGTTGCACGGTAATAACTTTGCAACTGTTCAACAGATTTGCATGAAATTTGGAGTAGACGGTGTCAGGTTTTACCAAGTTTTGTTTCAATCGGATTTGCAGATTTTGTGCAGTAAATCGTCAAAAAACGTGTTTTCTTTTTTGCTAACTTTTGCCAATTTTCCCTGTTTTGTCCTCATTATGCTGTGCCCATACCATTTGGCATTTTGGCCTGAAAATTTCAGAGTAGAACGAGATTATTCTAAGGAACAATCCAGCACTGGTTTGGTGAAAAAATATCAATCCGTTCCAAAGTTATAAAATTTTGAAATGTTGGGTTCTGAGCATGCTCAGTTCAGTCTTTGGGATAGATGCACAGTTTTCATCAAGGATTCCTGGTTGTGAATGGCTTGTGAAGAGGGATTGCAAAGAGGAATTCAGAAATCTTGCAAAATCCCTTTTCGCGAGAAAAATCCATTTTCGCCAGACGCCATTTTTTTTGTTAGCTGAAAAAAAGAAAACAGTCCCCTATCTTTTTTTTCAATGCAGAATCCTGCATCGAATGGCCCCTGTATGGTCTACCGACATCGGGGTACCACTGCCCAATCCCTGAGTCAACACGTATCCCCTCTCCACTATTGTAGCACACTTGGAGCCCATCCCAGTGTGCCTGAATAATTGTTTTAATATTTAATTTGTGTTTCTGACATCAGGATGCCCACTAATGGTGTGGGATGGGGTGCCCCTCCTAGTCCATATACATCCATTGCTGACATCGGGGTCCCAATCCCCATGTCGGCATGTATCCCCCCCACACTGATGTGGCACACTGGGAGCCCACCCCAGTGTGCCCAAATGTACTTTAAAAACAAACTGTTAAACAAAGAAAACTGTTGTGTCAGCATGTATCCCCCCACACTAATGTGGCACACTGGGAGCACACCCCAGTGTGCCAAATGTGCTTTTAAAAAAAAAAAAGTTTAACAAACAAACTGCCTCCCGATGCCTTTTTTCTTCACCTGAAAAAAACAAAATGGTCCCTCATCATTCCTAGTCATCCCCGCCGCCACCCTCCCCCATCCTGAACCCCTGTGTGAACCCACCTCCTCGCACCCCCCTTACCCTATACTTACTTCCAGAGGTTAGGCGCTGTCATTTTCTTTTTTTTTTAATTTTTATTCTGTTTATCCCCCTCCTACATGCTGTTGGCCCCACATCCTCAGGAGATCCTCGGAGTCTACCCCTGCAAGCCATCTTGCCCGAGTCCATCGCTGGTACCCCATGGAGCCACGGTTTCCCGAGGTGGGGCTCCTACACCCCGACAATCAACTTTCGTTGGTCCAGGTGGTCAGGTAGGTGGCTGCAGATTAGGGCTAGCTCCCAGAACTCCATCTCCCCAGGGCCAGCATGCATTTTCCTCCTGGTTTCCTCACCACACACAGCGCGTTTCCTGATGTCGAGGCACAGTGTGCTGCTGCTGACATCCACTGCATGTCTGTGGCTAGCCCTCCCCTGCAAGCAGGGCTTGCTGTACCTCAGCTCCGCCGGGTCAGTAAGCAGCGGGCAATGGCCTCCTCCCTCCTCCCAGAGAAGGCGAGCTGTTGTGAGACGTCAGTTTATCACCCCCGGCTGGCCCTCCAGTGACTCGAGTCCACTTCCGAACAAGGGTCACCAGCATCGCAAGCAGAAATCCAACCACTGTGCCGGTGGGCCAGCTGGTGCTGGCATCTTCCAAGGACCAGGACATGTCTGCACTCTTCAAAGCCGAACCACAAACTGAAGAATTAAGGTAAACACCGTATAATGGCAGTCAGTGGGGTTTTCACCTTATGTTGATATCTCAGCCATTTAGGAATTTCAGCCCCAAATTTTCAACATTGGGTTCTTGGGACCCCACCTCATGAGCACTAGCACTGTCATTTCGTTACTCAGTCCCGAAAGGTGAGTTCACAGTCGCTGCGTGGAATCAACTTTTGGGACTGATAAATGAAATGACAGTGCCACTGTTCATGAGGTGGGATCCCAAAAAGCCAATGTTGCAAATTTGGTGAAGAAATTCCAAAAAATGACTGCGTTACTAGCGTGCATTGCACAGTTTCTACACACGCTCATAACTTCACCAATTTTTAATATTTTCACTCCAGGTTTTCAACATTGCCATTTTTTCACATTTCCTTATGAACAGTACATCTGTCATTTTTCACATCCTGCCCAAAACATGTTTTCACATCTGTGGCGCAGAATGGCATAGCCACTGTGCAAAACCAACTTTCAGGATGGATTAACAAAATCACAGTGCCACTGTAAAAGAGGGAAGGTCCCAAAAGGCCCATGTCGAAAAGTTGGTGAAAGAATTCCAAAACATGACTGTGTTACGAGCGTGCATTGCGCAGTTTCTATGCACGCTTGTAACTTCACCCCTATAGTTAGAGTTCAGCAGGCACTTTAATGTTAAACCCCAAATTGTGCATGTTAATAACTTTGCAACAGTTCAACAGATGTGCACGAAATTTGGAATAGGCAGTGTCGGGTGGCAGATCTTTTGATTTACCAAGTTTTGTTTTGATTGGATTTGCGGATTTTGTGCAGCAAATCGTCAAAAAACATGTTTTTCGCAGATTTTTGCCATTTTTTCCTGTTTTTTCCTCATTGCGCCGTGCCCACACCATTTGGAATTTTGGCCTTAAATGTTCAGGGTAAAAAGAGGTTATTCTAAGGAACAAGCCAGCAATGCTTTGGTGAAAAATATTTATTTATTCCAAAGTTATTACATTTTGAAATCTTGGGTTCTGAGCATGCTCAGTTCAGTCTTTGGGATAGATGGACTGTTTCAATCAAGGATTACTGGTCATGAACGGCTGGTAAAGAGGGATTGCAAAGAGGGATTTGGAAATCTCACAAAATCTCTCTTCATGAAAAAAATCAGTTTTCATCAGCCACCATTTTGTTTTCTCGCTTAGCTAGGGGAGAAAACAAAATGTTGTAATGCCTCCTGTTTTGTTTTTTATTTCTTTTTAGCTGAAAAAAAAAAGGAAACAGTCCCCCAACATCTTTTTTTTTTTCCGATGCAGAATCTTGCATTGAATGGCCCCTCTATGGTCCACTGACATTGGGGTGCCCAATCCCCGTGTCAGCATGTATCCCCTCCTCCACTACTGTGGCACACTGGGAGCCCACCCCAGTATGCTGAAATAATTGATCTAATATTAAATTTGTGTTTCTGACACTGTGATGCCCACTCCCAGTGTCAGATGGGGCACCACCCCCTAAGCCTGTATACATCCATTGCAACATCGGGGTGCCCAATTCCCTGTGTTGGCATGTATCTCCCCCACACTAATATGGCACACTGGGAGCCCACCCCAGTGTGCCCAAATGTGCTTTAAAAAAAAACAAAAAAAAACTTTCAAATAAAGAAAACTGTCCCCCGACGTGTTTTTTTACCCGGAAAAAAAAACTGTACCTCGTTGTCCCCGCTGCCCCTCCCCCATCCTGATCATCCTTCTGCACACCCACCTCTGCACACCCCCGTTACCCTATACTTGCCTTCGCAGGTCAGGCGCTGTCATCTTCTGAGGACCAGGAGATGTCTGCACTCTTTAAAGCCGAATTGCAAACTGAAGAATCAAGGTAAGCACCGTATAATGGCAGTCAATGGCTTTTTTCAATTTATGTTGATATCTCAGCCATTTTTAGGAATTTTGGCCCCAAAATTTCAACATTGGGTTCTTGGGACCCCACCTTGTGAGCACTGGCATTTCATTACTCAGTCCCAAAAGATGATTTTGCAGTTTCTGCATAAAAGCACCTTTTGGGACTGAGTAATGAAACAACAGTGCCACTGTTCATGAGGTGGGGTCCCAAAAAGCCTATGTTGCAAATTTGGTGAAAACATTCAAAAAAATGACTGCGTTACAAGCGTACGTTGTGCATTTTCTACCCATTCTCGTAACTTCACCACTTTCTAATATTTTCACTCCAGATTTTCAACATTGCCATTTTTCTCATCTCCATATGAACAGTACAGCTGTCATTTTTCACATCCTGCCCAAACCATGTTTTCGCACCTGTGGCACAGAATGGCGTGGTCATTGTGCGAAATCAACTTTTGGGATGGATTAACAAAATCACAGTGCCACTGTTCAAGAGGGGAAGTCCCAAAAACCCATGTTGAAAATTTGGTGAAGTAATTCCAAAACATTACTGCGTTACAAGCATGTGTTTTGCAGTTTCTATGCACGCTTGTAACTTCACCAATTTTTCATATTTTCACTCCAGATTTTACACATTACCATTTTTTCACACCATCTCATGAATAGTACAGCTGTAATTTTTCAAATCCTGTCAGAAATGTTTTTCCACACCTGTAGCACAAAACAGCATTACAGTTGCGCAGAATTACGTTTCGACAGGGATTTGAACGTTTTCTGTACTGGGCACATGCAGTGAGGTGATAAGAAGGTTATGTTGAACATTTGGGCTGAAAATTATTTAAGATGGTACAGTTATGGCTATTTGTTGCACTTTCCGTATGCCTGCTTATAACCTAATGTGTGGAAGCACAGGGGCCAGAGATGCCTGTGTTTCCATGGCTAGATACATATGTGCACCTGTGGAGGGATGGGAGTGCAGGGTCTGAAGGACCCTGCGCTCTCACAGTAAAATAAAGATACTATTATACTAGCTCAAAAAGTGAGGAAATAAATTGTAAGAAAACTTCATTAATGCATCAGTTAGGGGTGAAGCGACACAAGCAGGGAATGAGACATTAGGGTTGAGCCCCTAACACCCCTCATCCAACCCCACCAGCCCACCCCACACCCACCCTCTGCAGACCAACAGGTGTTGGGGTGTGCCTTGGGGTCATCGGGCCTAACTCCCACCCCATTCTCCTATACTGTGCCATGTCAAATGTCTTACACATGGAATGGGGTGAGAGTTCAGTCCGATGATCTCAAGGCACATCCCAATGGTCTGTGGAGGTGGGTGTGGGTGGGCTGGTGGGGTTGGATGGGGTGTTAGGGCTCAACCCTTATGTCATATTTCCCTACTTTTGTCACTTCAACCCTAGCTAATACATTAATGAAGTTTTTTGCAATATATATATATCTATATAAGTCATGACAGGGCGTGCATTAAAGGATTTAAATGCATGCCCCAGGGGCATGCTAAGGCATGAGGCTGAAGGCCGAATGTCCTTATGCCTTTGGGAAGTGCATTAAAATCCTTTAATGCACACCCTGGAGTGGCTTATCACACTTATAAAATGAGCCAACATCATAAAAGATATAGTTTGAATTACTCTGATAAGGATTAAAACTTATTTATTTACTATTTTCAAAAGAGCATACAATACATTATCTCTAAAACATCTAGAAACTGAAAAAAGTCGTCCCTATTAATGCATAAAATAGCAATAATAGGTTAACTAGTACAGTATTTTGCAATATTTATTAGTAGAGTTGGGTGAAAATAAATATGTTCTCTGTAATGTACATTATCATATAAATGCGCTGTAACATCTGCAAATTTGTAAAAATAAGCAGTATTTAAAGCTTTATTTTCATTACAACATATTTATATAATTTCATTGAAGGCAACTTTCTCTTTATTTTTGTTTTTTACTTATGTATAGCGTATAGTAGAGCATTGTTCTATATAGAAATCCATCCCTTTCAAAATGCTGTTGTACCACAGTTCAAAGGTCATGGAATGTGATTGTACCTTTCTGTGGTAGAACAGCATTTTGAACCTCTAGAAACTGCACAAGTCAGTTTCATTCTGAGGGAAAAAAACCCACAATGCACACATTTCACATAATACTATACACTATAAACATACAGGATGAGCAACTTTATGCATAACCAGTGTTTTCTGCCACCTCGGGGTTTTGATTCCCACAGACCCCGAGAGCGAAGGGGATCAGAACCCCTCTGTGGCAGAACACACTGCCGGTACATAGTTGTCCATCCAGTATTCTCTATGTTGTGGTCTAGGACATAAAAGGAAAACTGATATAGGATTGAGGTGAAAGGTTATTAAGAAAAAAAAAAACACTTTAAACCTGCCAGGTTGCCTTTTTGGTGGGGGAAGGATGGGTAGATTTCACCTGAAAACACCAATATATGAATCAATTGTACTTGCTTTTATAAACATCAGGAGTGCATTTGAGCAGTTTGGGTCTGTCTATGTAACTGTGTTTCCCCACCTTTTCTCTTTGTTGATAAAGTATTACTGTGTTGCCTACTTTCTTCATCCTGTTTTTTTTTTCTGTTTTGCCCCACATTCAAGACATTGAATGTTTATCTTGGAATGTTTACCACAGAATACAGGGATTCAAAATTCTGCTCAGATCCACTGGCAGAATGTTCCTCTCCTAACATACTGTACACACTCACAACAAAAGCCTGTTTTAGAACCAGAGATGCAATTATCCTACTGCCAGGGCAAGCAGAAGAGATTTTCCTGATGAGCAGGTAAAGACAGAAGGTTTTTTTTTACTGTTAGTAAAGAAACAGTTGTAATGAAAACTGTAAACAATACTTAATGTTTCTAATTTGTTTATGTGTGTAAGGAGAGTGTGATGATCAGGGTAACAACATTTAATTCATTTGTTTTATTTTTTATATAAGGTAGTTTTATTTTTAGAGCCCAGCTGAATGTTTTTACAATGAAAAGGTAGCAGCCATGTTTGTGATGGAAGATCAGTTCTGGTTGCAGGGGGACTGATGGAAGATTGTTCTGGTTGTAGGAGTACTGATTTGCTCATTGTGTGATGTGGTTTAGGGCCAGGATGTCTGTGTGTGTATATAGAGATTTAATGTACAGTCAGCTGATGTCTCTTGGCCAATGAGATTTCCAGATTTTTTTCTTGCCATTTTATATATATATATATATATATACCCGTAATAGATAACCCACTCTGAGATGTGCGGTCACGCTCTGATATATGCACACCTTGATGTACATCAGCCACCCAAGGCATGCATGTATCAGAGCGCAACTGCACACCTCAGAGTGGGTTACCAATCTTATAAATTGGAAAAATTGTTTTGGAGGGGGGTAAAAGTGCAGGTGTGCGGTCGCGGTCTGATATACGCACGGTCATGAGATGCTGATGGTCCAATAAATGAGCAGCAATTTCCCTACCCATTTTATAAACATATGTATATATATAGATATGCATAGATATATGTATATATATATGTGTGTGTGTATATATATATATATATAACATAGAAGTTGATGGCAGATAAGGACTGCAAGACCCATCCAGTCTGCCCATTTCTTTTTCTACCTTATGAATGTGCCATTGGCCTTTGCTCTGTCAATGGCCTGTCTATTCATACTCATCTATATTGCTCCCTTATGCCTATCCCATATCTGTTTGAAGCCCTGCACTGTATTCATATCCACCACTTCCTGAGGTAGGCCGTTCCATGCATCCACCACCATTTCTGTGAAAAAGAACTTCCTCACATTACCACTTAATCGGCCTCCCTCTTATCTCATGCTGTGTCCTCTTGTCCTGCTATTTTTCTTATATTGAAACATGTTAGACTCTTTCACCTTGTTAATGCCCTTAAGGTGTTTGAATGTTTCGATCATATCACCACTCTCCCTCCTTTGCTCTAGGGTATACATATTGAGCTCCATTAATCTGTTCTCATATGTTTTCTGATGCAGTCCCTGCACCATTTTGGTTGCCGTTCTCTGGACTGCCTCAGTTTGGTTAATGTCCTTGTGAAGGTGCAGCCTCCAGTTCTGCATGCAGTACTCCAGATGGGGCCTAACTAGTGTCTTGTAAACAGAGATTATTACCTCATATAACTTAGATTAGAACATGTTGTTTCCACTCAGAATCTGGAAATGGAACATAGAGAACAATGGGCCAGATTGGTAACTTACAATGGAAAGAAAGGCAGTTTTAAGTTAAAACAAGGTAAAACACCAGTAAAAACATTACAAATGGTATAATATATATCAAACTCATAATAGATTGCAGTAAAACAACACATATATCGCCACACATGAGTGGTAAGACCTTGATAACTAACTTGTGGCTTCACCACTCGTGAGTTATGAGTCTTAACACTCGCTAGTGGAGATAAATGTGTTATTCCACTGCAACCCATCATGTATTCCCTATATATTATACTGGCTGATTGCACAGCCACGTCTATGTTAAACCCCAGATTTGCACTTTAATAAGTTTGCAACTGTTTGTCCGAGTTGCATGAAAGTTTGCATGTGTGGTATGCTACCAAAGAGCTCTGGATCTAGAAAGTTTCTTTCTGGTCAGAATTTCAGTTGCAGAGCTGCGGAGCATCATAAAGTGTGAAAATTCCTCAACTTTTTTGAATTCTTTGCTTTGTCTCTACAGCCTGAATGGTTTGTCCATCTGCTCTGAAATTTTCAGGGTTTATGGGGACTGGGTCAAGGAAATGCCTTTTGAAAGTTTGCTGAAACAATATTAATCCGCTCAAAAGTTATTAAACTTTAAAGTTTCCCATTATAGCCTATGGAAAAAATATATGTGCACTATGAAGCATTTGTTTGCTTACTTTCATGAAAGCACTTTTTACTTTTATAGAATAACTTGCAACCCATCATCCGATTTGCATGAATGTTTGCATGCACTGTGTGGTACCATAGATCTCTGGATCTGGAAAGTTTTGTTCTGGTCAGATTTGCAGTTGCGGAGCGTGAAAAAGTGTGAAAACCCCTCAACTTTGTGAAATTTTTGCTCGTCTCCACAACTTGAACGGTTTGCCTGTCTGGTCTGAAATTTTCAAGGTATATGGGGACTGGGTCGAGGAAGTACCTTTTGAAGGTTTGGTGAAAAAAATATTAATCCGTTCAAAAGTTATTAAACTTTTCAGGTCCCATTATACCTTATGGAAAAAAATATATGCGCACCACAAAAGCACGTCTTACTTTTGTGAAAGCACTTTTTACTTTCGCGAAAGCACTTACAACCGTTCATCCAATTTGCATGAAATATTGAATGCATGGTGGGGTACCTTAGCTATCTGGATCTGGAAAGTTTTGTTCTTGTCAGATTAGTGGTTACAGAGCTGCAGAGCATGAAAAAGTGTGAAAAATCCTCATTTTTGTGAAATTCTATGCTCATCTCCACAGCCCGAACAGTTTGTCTGTCTGGTCTGAAATGTTTAGGGTATATGGGGATTGGGTCAGGGAAGTGCCTTTTGAAGGTTTGGTGAAAACATATTAATCCATTCAAAAGTTATTAAACTTTTTCATGCCCCATTATATCCTATGGAAAAAATATATGTGCACCACAAAAACATTTTTTACTTTCGTGAAAGCACTTTTTACTTTTACAAAAGCACATTTCACTTTCTTGCTGCTGCCATCTTGTTTTCAGTTAGCAAGGAGAAAAAATACTGTAGCTTAAAAAATATTGCCCCAAGGTAAACACCAACAGTTGGGTTTATCTAATTGCTACCCAAGGAACACGCTCCTGGCATCAATATTTCAAAACGATGCCTGGAAATATGTTTTTTTCATTTTTCGGCCATCTTATGAGCGGTACCGCATTTAACATTACAGGACGTTTGCAAAAGTCCCTCAGTACTTTTGCGAAAGTTTCCCCAGGTAAAACAATGGTACTTTTGCAAAAGTACCAGTACTTTTGCAAAAGTACAGCTGGGGAACAGCCCCAAAACACACATATCTTTGCCACATCATAGCAATAACATGGTTAGGACTTTTGGGCTGAAATTTGCAGGGTAGCAAGGGCTTGCAGCACAAATGTGCCTTTTGCTGGTTAGTGTTAACATTTCCACTGGTTCCATAGTTACAGCACTCTGAAGTTTCAAAGTTTTCCATAGGATAACATTGTGGCGTACATAACGCCTTTTGACACCTGTATCTCAAAAATGGTTCGAGATATCAATTTTTTGCTACTCACAGCTTAGTTCACCTTGTGAAAACACATAACCCAAAATACATTTTCTGACTGTTTAAATTAGACCAAATCACAATTCTGTTTGCCACCTCCATGCTTTGCCCAAATTCAATTGAACTCACTGCGGCCACAACCTAAGCCGCAGACCGAACAGCCCGCACAAAGCTATTAGTTCATACTGCACGTATCACTTCCTCTCACTTCATACTCATTTTTAAAACTATAATTTACAGTTTCTTTCAGGGCTTTACAATCAGAAATAAAACAAAATGCAACTATGCCACCCGAATGCTTGCTTCCCCCACAATGACCTTTCTTTTTTTTTCGAACTCTATTTCTGACAACTTATCCCTGAACTCTCTCAGGCTGCCTCAGCTTGCTGGTCTGCTCTACTGCCCACCATGGTCCTCTTCTCCTTACATATATTACTGCCCCTCGATGACCTCCGTCAGGCAAGCCCTTGACTCTGAGCCCCTTAGCCATTACATGCCCTTCCCAATAGCTGAATGAGGTGGCAGCCATGGCACCATTCTTCACACCAAGCTACCACAGCCCCCTAACTATACCAAGAGGGCTTGGGGCCTGGTGGTGAACACTTGCATGTAATGGCTAAGGAAGAGTTCCTGCATGGGTGTCTGGCACCACCCACCATCACTACACATGGCAGATCAATGAGATATATATATATATATATATATATATATATATATATATATTAATTATATATTTGTTTGCTTGTTTACCAGGTAGGTGCACTGATCCAGGCCATAAAGCTGGTACCTCGGTAATACAGACAATACACTTACATTAACAGAGAAAGGTATAGGAAATAGAATACATTGAATATATTGAGTACAGCTTGGTACAATTAAGTGCAAGAATACAACAAACATAGGCAGACCAGTAGGTCCCCTTACTGGAAAACAGCAGTAATGGGAAGACCACCCATAACCCACAATTCCCCTATCCACACAGAGTGCAGGATCCAGTCTGCTCCTGGTCAGTATATCTCATTGGATGGCTGCTATTGATCACCAGGCCTGGGAATTCACATTTGGCACATTCCATGCCGCCTATGTGAACAGGGTCTAATATTAGATTGCATGTTTAGTAAGCAGTAATTCTGTGAGGGACTGATTTCTGAATGAGAACTTCTATCACAGCAACAGTACTGACTTATGGTAAATGTAAGTGCGTACAACTGCAAATACATGGTACCTAGGCATTAACTGTGAAAAAGTGTCATTATTTCTTTGCCACAAGATTGTTATAGTGCCAATTAGTAATTATGCAAATGAAATATTTTTGTGTTTAGTTACATATCAATTCACACTATTAGACTGCATGTTTACTAACCTGTAAGTTCATGAAAAACTGAAATACAGACATGAAACATCATCTAAAGAGTTGCCAGGACTGAAGTTGCATTGCATTCATATTTTAGTTGTCATTCTGATTACACGTTAACATTTTTCTGTGTGATTACCTTGTAAATAAATATCAGATAGATACAGACAGTTGAAACAGTGCGCACGACCTGCATTTATATGTCGTTACACTTTTGAGAACAGATTTAATAATGCCAAAAGTAGTAACATAATAGTTACACAACAGGTTTGATGTTACAATTTGAAAAAGCTATTACATGTGTAGTTGCCCCTATATGAACAAGTAACACAATGGCAGAAGAGATCGAGTGGTAGTTGCACAATAGATTTTCTGTTACACTTTGCAACAGCTGTTACATGTGTAGTTACACTTGTCAGAATGAAATGATTTGTGCCAAAAGGGAGACTGTAGTAGTTGAACATGTATGCAAGTTGAGTAACTACACCATACCCACATGTGAAACTAGTTAACAACTACATAGTAGTTACATGTAACTACACAGTAGTTACAGTGACGTTACAGCATAGTTATACAGTAATTACAGTGTAGTTAAGGACACTTAAAATAAAGTGTTACCCCTAAATCATATTTGCCAACAATGTACTTTATCTACAGTACAACACATGCATTTATACAAATCACAAAAGATATAAAAATTGAGGTAATGTAAAACAAGATCTAGCAACAGTGAATAGGGCAGTGAAGAGCTACCAAATGACCAAAGTTATACATGTGTGTAGAAATTATGCAACACCCAGGTGTAACTTGGCCATTTTTTTGGGGTGTTGCACTAAATTTTCAACATGGCCTTTTTGGGACCCCTTCTCATGAAGAGTGCCAGTGTCATTTTGTTCACTTGTCCCAAAAGGTGATTTTGCAGAGTGAATGTGCTATTCTGTGCCACAGGTGCGAAAACATATTTTGGACAGGTTGTGGAAAAGGACAGCTGTACTGTTTTAAAGGAGGTGTGCTAAAATGGCAATGTTGAAAATGTGGAGTGAAAATATTAAAAACTGATGAAGTGAGGAGCGTGCATAGAAGCTGTGCAATGCACATTCATAACACAGTCATTTTTTGGAACTTGTTCACCAAAATTGCAACATGGGCTTTTTGGGACCCCACCTCATGCACAGTGGCACTGTCATTTCTTGAATCAGTCCCAAAAGGTGATTCCACACAGCGACCATGAAATCTTTTGGGATTGAGTAACCAAATGACAGTGACAGTTCTCTTAAGGTGGGGTCCCAAGAACCCCATGTTGAAAATTTGGGGCAAAAGTTCAAAAAAATGGCTGATTTATCAGCATAAGTTGAAAACCCCATTGAATGGCATTTTAGCATGCTTACCTTTGATTCTTCAGTTTGCAGTTCGGCTTTGAAGAGTGCAGACATGTCCTGGTCCAGAGAAGAAGACAGTACTGACCTCTGGAGGCAAGTATGGGTAAGGGGTGTGTGTAGGGAGGTGAGTGCTCAGTGGGAGGGTGGGGATGGGGGAAGGGGATTTGAGCGATGACGAGGGACCATTTTCTTTTTTACAGGAAAGAAACACATGAGTGGAATGATGACGAGGGACTGTTTTTCTTTTTTACAGAAAAAAAAGAAAACATTGGGGCACACTGGGGTGGGCTCCCAGTGTGCCACATGACTGAGGGGGTTGTACATTATGCTGACACAAGGATTGGTCACCCCGATGTTGGCAGTGGGAGCGATGATGAGGGACCATTTTCCTTTTCACAGAAAAAAGAAAACATTTGGGCACACTGGGGTGGACTCCAGTGTGCCACATGACTGGGGGGGTTGTACATTATGCCGATATGGGGATTGGGTATCCCTATGCCGGTGGGGGGTGGGGGAAGAAAAAAAACAACAGGACACACTGGAGTGGGCTCCCAGTGTGCTGCACAAGTGTGTGGGGGGGTGCACATAATGCCAACATGGGGACTGGGCACCCTGATATCGGCTGGTAACATGAAAAATCTTTGGGCACACTGGGGTGGCCTTCCAGTATGCCACATGAGTTGGGTGAGGGCCACAGAATGCCACGGAAGTGGAGGTGGTGACATAGCTGCACATGTGTGGCACTCGCACATGCGCAGTTGTGAACAGCAGTTTACCATTCATAACATGACAGCGCCGATGGAACTGCGCATGTGTACGAGGTACACATGCACAGTTCATGCACCAGAATGCAGAAGTAACAGCCAAAATAGTGTGGCTGTTATTCCGTAGTGGCCAATCATGGAAGAGTGTTTCAAGCTCCATTGGGCATTCAGAAGGATACTTCCAAATGTCCAACAGAAGGTTCCATGATTGGCAATTTTTAGGGCTATGATCCGATCCCAGTTGGGCTGTAGGCTCTACCCACAGCCCTAAAAAAACAGCAATGCAGTCACAACTAAAAATTAAAAAAAATCCTAAAAAGACTTTACAAAATAACAGTGACAAAGTACAATGTTGTACCAAATATAAAAAATTCATAAAATACAGTAGTTTCAGTATGCCGCCACTAACAATTTATTTTCTTTGTTTTGTCCTCAGGAATCAGGACCCATACTCCACAAGATGTGAAGCACCACAAGAACCAAAGAACCACAAAGAAATGCCACTCATGAAAGAAGAAGAAAAAACAAGTAAAGACACAAATGGACTAATAAGACAACCGCACACAAAAAAAGACAGACCCTCTACCATTTACATGCTCTTCATATAATAAACAGACTTAAAATCCTTCCAAGATTACCAACTGAAGGTTACACTCATCAGTAAAGACTTAAACAAGAGACAATACTTCAGATCTTGTCTGCTGGATGTTTTCCAGGCCTTAACAAAGAACAATACTACAATCATCATGGACTTCATATTTGCTTCAGTTTAAACTGTTTACAAACTTCAATGACTATCATCTTCATATTGCTTTAACTTAAAAAATGACAATAACACAATACTTTTCAATCAGTTTATTCATGGTATAAAACAAGCAAAATACAATTATATTCTGTTGTGGTAATGTACTATGTCAACTTCTTATACTGCAAGACTAATGCACTAACCATACTGTTATATCTACAAATAAAATATATTCTAAGAATAAAACACTAGACCTATTTTAATTTTCACAGCCTTAAATCTTCTACATTTTGTAGGCCAAAGCCAGTGCATATACTAATGTGTTTATATACATAATATAAACCAGCCCTGAACCAGTTACATAAATCCACTACTTATGAACTTCAAATCTTATTGGTCATGAAAAAGATAAAATACTGCAATGTTTATTGACTTACAATCAAATCTTGTTGGTTATGAAAGAGTTAAAATACTGCAGTGTTTACTTACAGGTTTATTCACTAGCTATCTTGGGTATTATAAAACAGTTATGAAAGTTTAAATACTTCCTTAAAAAACACTTTCCAAAGCAAAACCTATGATGTTGAAATACAATACTTACACAACTCAAATCTTGTTGGTCATGAAAGAGTTAAAATACTGCAATGTTTATTGACTTACAGATCTATTGACTAGATATTTTGTGTGTTATAAAACAGTTGTGAAACTTCAAATACTTCCATAAAAAACACTTTCTAAAACAAAACCTATGTCGTTGAACTACAATGCTTATTCAATTCAAATCCTGTTGGTCATGAAAGAGTTAAATACTGCAATCTTTATTAAGTTGCTATTTTCTCTATTTTGAAACAGTTAACACACCTCAAATACTTTTATATCCATCAACTTTCTACAATAAAAAACACTTTTTCAAAGCAAAACCTATGGTGTTCTACTTCTGTCTATATTACACTAACTACTACAATTGCAATGCTTAAAATAGCAAAGTACAAATAATCCCAAAACATAACATAACATTGTATAAACAGAACATGACATTGCCTGACTGAAGATATCATATTTATCTTCACTTGTGGCCAATAACATCAAGATATCTCACTCATGGATTCGCCATTCGTGAGATATCATGATATCATTGGCCTCTTGTGAAGATAAATATATCTTCAGTCAGGCCATGTCACATCCCATATATATATATATATATATCTTAGAGGCAAAAAACTCCGTTTAATGCATTAGTTAGGGTTGTTCCACAGCGACAAAAGTGAGGAAATTCGCTGTTAGGGTTGAAAACACTAACTCCGAATTCACCCCCCACCCAGCACCACACAGACACACACACACACACATGCAAGTATGGGGGAGAACCAGGTCAACACAACCAATGACAGACATCCAGCAGCAGGTGACAGAAATAACAAACAATTGTCTAAATGTACTACGAGACATCCCCACCCTCCTGACCAGGTACTGCATGTTCAGTGGAGATCAACAGCAAAACTGAGGCCATGTACACAAGCATACACATCCCTGATTGCAGCTGCACATAACGTACCACACTTAGTAGTTGCATGGCCTTACCTACCGATGCCCCACACCACACCACAACTGGTACTGTGCCGTTAGTCAATATAAATGCTGAAGGTGCATGATGACAGTTGTAGAAAGGTTTTAACACTAGTGAGTATACATTAATTAAGAGAAGTACATAAATTAACTACAAGACACTAGCATGCTCAAGATAAAAGTAGTGTTACATTTAGTATGTTATTTACGTAGTAGTAAATTTACTGCAACTGTTTACTCAAGATAGAGAGGCTGATGTAAACGTATGGAAAAGCACTGCCTGTTCAATGCTGTGAAATTTGTACTGCCAGTATCAGATGCATTCTTACTGATGAAGGTGTACTGCTGATGTACATACATAGACCTTCATTGTGTTTCAATACTAAAGATGCAGTAAGTATTCTTTGTAAGAAACAGTGTAATTGCATGGATCAGGCCAAGCAACTTTTAAATATCATAGCACTACTGAGCCAACAATGACGTACCTGTATTGGAGATGTCTATAGGATAGATTTTTCTGTAGGCACTTACTGAGTATGTTGTACCTGAGAAAGACAATCTCATTGCATCTGTGATGACTAACTTATTCAAATAGTGATACATTTACTATTGTTGCAATGAGTGAGCTATGCCACTTAAGGACACAGTGTAATTTTTTTAACAGTTGTTTCATACTCAGGCTGTATGCCTAGTGTTTGGGTTTGCCACACTTACGTCACTGATGCTATCAAAGTGATAACTATGTTAATTGTAGTACAACAGGAAACAAGTAGGTATAGTGTAGATATAAACAGAATGTCTTTTAGTATTGATTTAACTCACAATGAGATAAGTGTACTAGGACAGCAGTGGTTATTCTCTATCACTGACTCTGTCAGTTATAATCACACTAAGGTTTCGATGACTGTAATGACAAGTTACACTGTTCACCTTCATGAGTTCATATTCACAGCCATTCTCCAGTAACTAGACAGTGTGTATGGTGTAACTGGGTGGGACACTGTGTTACAAAGCTGCTGCAGTGCCTAGCAGAGAGACTATCTACTCATAAAGACAATTAAGCAATAAGGCATGACCAACAGTTATGTTAAATGGTCTGTTAATCACCCTGTAGGGGTTTAATGTTGAATGAGGCGTAGCCGAGTGCCACATGTCGCTAGATAGTGATAAACTGACCATTAACATAATACCTGGGAGTGGCTTATTGCTATCATAATAAAACTGTTTTTTTAAACAACATTAAACCATGTTCATGATATGGTTAGGCTCTACATGTATCTTAATAAGAACTAAACATAAGGCTGTTACAATGTTTACAGTCGGTTAGAAAACTGCATTTCTCAAATCCTTGTTATAATCAGAGATATTATAGCTGTACAACTCCTTGGTTTTGCTCAACTCTGTTGCTCAGGTGGCCCACCACATGTGGTGTGGTCTGGTGTGGGGCATCGGTAGGTAAGGCCATGCAGCTACTAAGTGTGGTAATGCGTTGTGCAGCTGCAATCAGGAATGTGTACGTTTGGTGTACATGGCCTCAGTTTTGTTGTTGATCTCCACTGAGCATGCAGTACCTGGTCAGGTGGGTGGGGATGTCTCGTAGTACATTTAGACAATTGTTTGTTATTTCTGTCACCTGCTGCTGGATGTCTGTCATTGGTTGTGTTGACTTGGTCCTCCCCATACTTGCATATGTGTGTGTGTGTGTGTGTGGGTGGGGTGATTGAGTTAGGGTTTTCAACCCTAACAGCGAATTTCTCACTTTTGTCGCTGTGGAACAACCCTAACTAATGCATTAAGCGGAGTTTTGCCTCTAATTTCCCTTCTTTTGAGAATGATAATGAGAAATAGTGAGCGTGTCGGTGGCGGATCGGGCCCCGCTCCCCACCACATGATGTCTTGTGGCATAGTAACAGGAACAGCAATGCAAACAGAAGCGCTAACAGTGGCGACATATGGTAATGCAAGCGTTAATGAGAACAGAAAGGGTAACGCACATGGTGGCGTAGACAAGAACGGTCTGCCACGTGTTGTGTTGTCACATAGTAACATGGTGCCTGCAAATGGAAATGTCAATGGGCATGGTGACGCTAGGTGAAACATAAAGAAAAACAGTACTGTAGACACAAATGGCAAAAAATTACAGAAACGTAAGCGCAAATGAAAACGCAAAGGATAATGCAGATGGTGGCGTAGACGTCAACGGTAAGTGAAACGGGCACGGAACTGCAAGCGGAAAGGGCAACGGTAACAGTAATGTAAGCGCACAGGCTGGTTTTCCCCAAAAGCTGCATAGAGAAAGACAGTGAGTACAAAGAATGTATGCATAATAATGGGTACTGGAGCAGAAAATGAGGACTTGGAATACTAAATAGGTTATATCTCAGGAACCGTACGATGTAAAAAAAAAATTTAAAAGTCATATGATTTATGATTGTCCTGGCTAGTTTTGTACTTATCCCCGGAAAGTCCGTATCTCGCACCGTTTCCGAGATACGGGCCCTGAAAGGTGCGGCAAACGCCATAATGTTATCCTACGGGAAAAAAAGAGACGTTCAGAGTGCCATAACTTTGCCTTCTTATAATATGTGTTCACCAAACCACTGAAAGGCACATTTGTGGGCTGTTGGCTTTCTTTCCTCCAAATTTCAGGAAAAAAAAACAAACCATTATTTTGCAGCAGGGTGCCAAAGGATTCCTGTAAGGCGTTGGGTGCCGCAATGTTATCCTATGGGAAAAACCATCAACTTTGGAGTGCCATAACTTTGGCGCTGTGTAATATTTTTTCAATACAACACTGAAAGGCACATCTGTGAGATGTCGGCTGCGTTCCCTCCAGATTTCAGCCCCAGACTCCCAACCGTTCTTTTGCAGTGCAGTGCCAAAGAATTGCTGTCATTTTCCCACAGACCAGAAAACTACTGTCGCAATTTGCGAAAGCTTTTGCAAACATTTGCGACACTTTCGTGAGCATGAAAGTAATTTGCGAAAGTACTTTTTCCAGAAATTTGAAAAACATATTTCTGGGGTGTTTCACCCCAAAATAAAGACATGGCTAGCATCCTCAGGGTCCGACTAGGTGAATACAAAAAGAATTAGGTTACTAGAGGGTCCCAAATTTAAATGCCAAGCATTTTTCTGATCACCAGCTGAAAACAAAATGGTGGATTTGCGAAAGTAACAGGCCCATTTGCGAAAGTAAAAATGCATTTGCAAAAGTGTTGAACTTTTTGTTAACTTTTCCCATTGACTTATAATGGGAAATTGTTTTTTGAATAACTTTTGAACCGTTTAATATTTTTTCACCAAATATTCAAAAGGCACATTGGGGACCCCAGCTGCACTTTCCCTGAAGATTTTGTGCTGGTCGCACAAACCGTGCGACCTGTACGCGCGACTGTAGAATTCCAGAAAAAGCGTAAACGCGCGTGCAAATCATGCTTAATAACTCCGCAGATGTGTATCCGACCTGTATGAAACTTGGCAGATGCCAAGGCCTATGGTTCTTGATCACGTATTCTAAATTTCAGGCAAATCCATCAAACGGTTGCAAAGTTATTAAGGTGCAAAATTTTGGGGTTTAACATAGAAATGGCTCCTCAACCCTAACTATGGTAGCACTACCTGACTACCATAATATATATATATATATATATATATATATATATATATATATATATATATATATATATTTATACAATAGGGGTGAGCTGATATTGAGTTAGATAAAAACATGTATTTCTCACCTCAGTTGAATAAACAGCCCAATGACTTATGCAGGATGTGTATAAATATAAAATCTTACATTTATACATATACTCCCTATGTCACTAGTTGATATTACCACTGTGCATATGTCACACCTCCATAGCAACATAAACCTTAAACACCTGCACCACATTCATCCAACATAAAACATAATTACACACAGCTGTCAGAAGTATGAGAAACATACCTTTTCTCCAAGCATCAGGTGCACTGCATTCAAACAGCTCATTTGCTGGACATACATCAGAACAAAACTGTCAAATGAAACATTAATCTCTACTGTGCTATTACAGGTCCTCAGCATGCCCCCCCCCCAAAAAAAAAGACTCTATGTAACACCACAAAACCATGAAATACACATTAGGAAACCAGAAAAAAATTCACCATATTGTATAAATCGCACACATTATGGGCAGATTGTGTGCTATGCAAAATATTTGCACTACTGCATTGTGAGCTCTGGATACTGTCACTCGTGCCTTCAGCACTTGTGAGTATCCAGAGCTCACTCTGCAGGAGTGAGAATATTTTCCATAGCACACTCCTGCCCATCATGTATCCCATACATATATATATATATATATAACACACACACACACCACACACACATTTTCTTGTATTCTTTGGTAACTAGGTAAGGCCCGCTAGGCACAAGTGCCTGTCTTCAGGGGTGACCCAGGAGCACTGGGGCGGGTAAGTGACTGGCTCAGTCACACAGTATACAAGTGGGGGTTGTGGGAATCAAACCCAGGTCTGCTGGATGTGCCAAGCCCATTCACAGCTCATTACTCTAATCTCTAGGCTATTCTGCCAGCCCCCAAATCCCATTGACTGGATTTGAACCACTGACCACAAAATCTAACAACATGTAACCATTGTACTGCATCACAGCTGAAGTCTATGGTATGGCAAAGGACAGAGATTTTTGTCCCATGAGTGTACTGTATCCTTCACTCCCCAGATTAGGTAGCTGATTGTGCCCTTTCATGTTCATTTAGTATTACCATTGTGGCTGACAGAAATGGAAATCAAGGTATTACTGACAAGCAAAGTGCCCCAATAAGGGGCTTGCTCCCCCCCAACCCACCACCACCACTTCAGTATGTCTTTTATTAATTAACTAAATGCTATATTGTACAATGTGATATATCCTATAACTCATCTGGTGCCCAACCCCCATGCTACACCTAAGGCCCCATCCACACTACACCACTTGCATCTGGTAACGGATGCAATCCGTAACGGCCGCGGAGCGGTGCAGTGCGTCCACACCTCGGCAGTGTCCGTTATGGGACCGTCACCGCGGTCACAGCCGGGATCAGGCGACGTTACCGCGGCGCCCGATCCCACAATGCAACTCATGCTGGCTTTGTGCCAACAGGGGACCGTTACATCGGCAGCCCACACTACGCGCGTAACGGTACCAGGGCAGGACTATTTCATATCCTTGTAAACCACCTATGTGGTTTCACAGCGAATGTCCTCCTGTAACATTACAGATGTAAATGCACGCCGTTACTGATGCGGTTTACACCCTCTGTAATGTTACAGAAGGGTTTTCCGGCTGCAGTGTGGACAGGGCCTAAGTGAGTGACCTTCCTCAGAGACTGATGTTTCTTATGTTACCGAAGCCTGGTTCTTTGTTGTTTATAGGGCACCCTGTGCCCATCCTGTTTGTGTATCACTGCAGTTTGATAGTATTGTTACTTCTGTAAACTTGCTGAACTAACCTGAATAAAAACTTTACTGATAAAAAAAACACACTGAATAAAGGAACTTTTCAACGCTGAAATAGAGACTCATTATGTTCTCTTGGTAGATAATGATGATCTTTGCCAGCTGAAATTGCTTCAACAGCAGTTCAAGTCCAGGTGGAGGAAGACTGGCTTTCTAACTGACTGACTAATCCTTGTATTGCATTTTCAATGATACCAGGAAATGCTGATGGCAGAAAGGGGAAATGTATTCTCTGTCATCACTGGAGCCAACAGGAGCAGACCTGATCCTCTCTTCAGAGTGGCTTAGCAAGTTTTCCAGTCCACCTTGATTGTCACGGCCAGAGTGAGAGCTAAGCTCATTGGAGAGATGTTAGCAGTTTGCCTAGTTCTTCTTGATCAAGGACACAGACATCAATGCCAGGATTGCTTACACTGTTGCTGTATAAAATTGCAGTAGTCTAGGTTTTGACATTAACAAATTAATGATTGTTTGGAGTGAATTTCATATGTATAATTCAGGGGAAATTTTCCAGGTGCTTACTGAGCTGTGTCTGATCACTTTTGCCCTGGACCCAGTTCCGTCACATCTAGTGAAGGCTGGAAGTGAGGTGTTGGTTCCAGAATTCATGGAGTTCATCAGCACTTCATTGAGGGAGGGCCTTTTTCAGCGGCCTTGAAGGAAACTGCTGTGTGACTCCTCTTGAAGAAGGCATCTTTAGTTCCTGATGCTTTCTCAATCTATAGGACAATTTCTAACCTATCCCTTTTGGGCAAGGTTATTGAAAAAATTATGGCATCAGGGCTGACAAGGCACCTGCAGTAATACAATGTTTATGAGCATAACTGTACCAATCAAGATTTCGGGGCTGGCACTAAACGGAGACCATGTTGGTGTGGGTGATGAATGATCTCCTAGTGAAGGACCATGGAGAGCTATCTCAGACACCTGCAGTAATACAATGTTTATGAGCATAACTGTACCAATCTAGATTTCGGGGCTGGCACTAAACGGAGACCATGTTGGTGTGGGTGATGAATGATCTCCTAGTGAAGGACCATGGAGAGCTATCTCAGACAGTTGGTCATGATTTTCACTATCAGTATTTGATACTGTGGATCATCAGGAACATATCAATCCACCTGATGACATTGTGTGGCCTGTTCTTTATGGCCCTGGGGTGCCAACAGACAGTTGTGTAAGGTGTTTTTCGATCTTTTCCATCCACACTTGAGCCTGGTGTAACACAGTGATTAATATTCTCCCAGCCTGTTATTCATGGTATGCATGTTGCCCCTAGGAGGTATGATCCAAAAGTATGACTCGAGTTTTCACTGTTATGCAGATGATACTCGCCTGGATCTTTCATTTGCACGTGAACAGGGTGGCTCATTGGCTTTGGTGGACTAATGTTGCCCTAATAGCAGAGACTGGATGGCCATCAGCTGGCTGAGATTACATCTCAGCAAGGCCGAGTTATTGCTGATGGACTCAAGTCACCTGGTATCATCTTTCAAGAATTACCTCAAGCTACCCACATTTGATGAGGCCAAACTTGAGGCAATGGAGGTGGTATTCAACCTAGGTATAGCTCTTGACAGAAAATTGACACTGACTTCTCAGATGTTGTCTGTTGTCCAGAGTGTCTTCTGCTACAGTGTATCTAAGGAACTTTACCAGGCAGTGCCCGTGCACTGATCAAAGTGATTTGAGAACTCTAATGCAAGCTTTATTACCTTGCGCCTTGACATCCGTGAGATGCTTGGCCAGCTGGTTATGACTGTTGTATGATATTTGTAAAATAAAAATATAGTATGTGATTGTCTCACATAAGACAGCTGTGCTTCCATGGGTCCCCCTCCCAGGTTTCAGTGAAGCTACAGGATATATTACACTGACCAATAAAATATCTCCTGACAGGAAATCAGTTTGTATTTTTTTTTAATTCTAAAAAGGAGGAGCTAGATGACTCACCAAGGGGGTGGGGAGATGGAGTTGAAATGTATCCTTGTAACTGAGGAATATGATATATCATTTTTGGGACTCAGACACAGCTCTCTGATCTAACTTTAAAGGCACTTATAGAGATAATACATTAGATAGAAAAAGTCTAACTATACTGTGATAGGAGTTTTTGTTTTGTAATCTTCTCTTGTTCTTTTATGTGATTGTGAGCTCTTTGACATATTGTTCTGTGTTTACGTTTTTCATATTTTTATCATCTTTTAGTAAAGAATCTTTTATTTGAAAGACTGCCTGAGTGTCTGCCAGTTCTTTATTTGCATGTGACGTCTAGAAGATTAAGTCTGACGAAACTGTTCAAGGGCTTGATGGTGTTACTAAACTGGGAAAAGGTAAGAATATACCTAAGGTCTCTTATAGAGTTAAAAGGGTTCATTTTGGAAGCCTGGCTTGGTGCCCCGGTGAAAGACTGTACCTCAATCCCCGAAGAGGGTACGTATCTGAGCCTGTACATTTGGGTACGCTACCATAAGGTTCACAGTTTAAATCCCCTAGAACTTGAGGCTAAAGGTGATTCGGACCCAAAAGCAGACAGGAGGGTTACCCTGTCTGTTACCTGTTCACAATATTACGCTCTGAGTTTGGCACTGTGGGAACAGAGGGCCTGACCTGCTGAGTGCGTTTGTGACAGATTTGGTTAGCAGCGGTGTGAAAACTTTGGTTACACAAGCTTTAACTGTTCAGTGTCACAGCTTAATACTGTACAGCACACTTGCAAAATAAGGCGGTGATTTATTTTAAAAAAGGAAACAGAACTATATAATTTTGCTTATAGTCAAGTTCCTACCTGTTTTATTTTTTTCAAAGTGCAAGTTAGAGTAGCTGTAGTTAGGGAAGAAGATGGCTTCCAACTACAGCGGGCACACTGCAGACTACCTGAGGCAGTTGTGCCAGGACAGAGGAGTCCTGCATGAGGGGAAAGCCATCAAGCAGAACCTCATGGATACCCTGATAGCAACAGATGCCCAGAGCATCGAGTCACAGACTGTGACTGGAAAGGACCGAACCTTGGACGTGGAGGGGTCAGCGTCCAGTGCAGTGTCCAGATCTGGTGGGGAGAACAGCAGGGCCAGTGCAAGCCCAGGGCCACAACAGCAGGGGAAGGTCACCAGCCTTCTGCAGCCAGAAGCAATCAGGCTGCAGACTGAGTTGCGCAGAATGGAGTTGGAGTTCCAGAGAGAAGAGAAGCAAGAACAGCGAGCCACAGAGGAGAAGAGGGAGTGAGAACAGTGAGCCGCAGAGGAGAAGAGGGAGTGAGAACAGCGAGAAGCTGACTGGGAACAGCAGGAGGCTGACTGTGAAGCGCGTGAGTGCCAGAGGTGACATGAACTGGAGAAGTTACGACTCCAACTACCAGCACCAGAGCAGGTAAGTGGCTTGGGTTTAACTGGAACTACAGGGCTGGGTTACAAATTAAATTCCAAATTGATCGCTGAATTTAAAGAGGGGGAGGATATGGATGCCTTTTTAAATTCCTTTGAAAAAGTTTGTATTCAGGCAAATATTCCTAGAGGGTCCTGGAGCTTCCAGCTATCCCTGCTACTTACTGGGAAAGCTCAAGATGCACTGGGTCAAATGGACAATGAGGACAGTAATCATTACAGCACACTTAAAGCTGCACTTTTAAAAAAGTTTGATTTAACTGCAGAAGCATACAGAGATAAATTCCATAAGCTCAGGAGAAGCCCTGACATGAGCTATGAGGAGCTAGCCACGAAACAACTTCAATGTTTAAAATGTTGGTGGGAGGGAATTGAAGCAAACTCTGTAGATAAAATTGAAAATGCTAGTTTGTTAGAACAGTTTTTTGGGCATGCCCAGCAGAGCTGAAAACCTGGCTGGAGGACCGAGATCCCAAAACAGTGCAAGAGGCTGCTGAACTCTCGGACTGCTATGCCAAGAGCAGACCTGCTCTGAGAGCAAATGGGGCAGGCATGGCAGTGCAGAAAGGGAAAAGCTTACCTTCAGGGCAGCTAAGACCCTCACTGCCTCCACAGAAACCAGTTAGCCCAAGGTTTCAACAAAAAGATTTCTCTGAGAAAAGAAACAAATGTTGAGTTTGCAAAGAAACTAGGCATATTGCCAGACAGTGTCCCAAAAGGACGAGTGATATGCAAAATGGGGCTAGGAAAGAAGTGGGTTGTTTGTGTGTCCCTGGAAGCATGCCTGTGAACATGAGGGAACACATGCACTCAGTCACGGTGAATGGTGTACAGATACAAGGGTTAAGAGACATAGGATCATCCCTGATGCTGGTAAAAGGGGATCTGATAGAGCCTGGTCAGCTTAAAGCCAATAAATTTGTAACTGTACAATGGTTCACTGGTGAGGAGACAACACTGCCACTGGCTAGTGTTCTCCTAGACTGGGAAGAAACAGGGGGAACTGTATGACAGGTGATTGTAGCCAAAACTTTAACAGTTGACATCATCCTTGGCAACAATCTACAACAGGGGATGGTGTGTGCAGTTACCCATAGCCAAGCGGCAAGGGAAAATTATTGTTCCCTGGACCCCACAGAAGCCATTGTGGAAACCACTGGGAGGCTGGTTCCCCAGCCTGTGTTTCCTGATATGGAGACTAATGACCCCAGTAGCAGTTAACCACACAGCTACGGATGAGTACTCCGAAGAAGGGGGGGCCCATTGTCAGAGGGTTAGGGATGACCGTGATCTTGAGTGCCCTGATGCTAGTGCTAGGGATCCTAGTTTAGAGACTGAAGGGGACCTGTCCCATGCCTTGGGAATGTGTAAGGAGTTTGCAGCTGCTCAGAAAAGTGACCCTAGTCTAGAGAAACTGAGAGCTTGGGCAGACTCTGACGGAGCACAGGGAGGTGACGGTAAACACAAGGTTTATTGGGAAAATGGACTGATGTATACTTAGGCTATAAAGACAGAGGGAGAGGTGATAGGCAGGCAGCTTGTCGTTTCGCAGGGGTATCATGAGTGGTTGCTCATGATTTCACATGATATTCCCTTGTCTGGTCATCTGTGCATCACATGCACTATGCAGTGGTTGGCCCAGAATTTCTATTGGCCCAACTTCACCCAGCAGGTGAAGGAGTATTGCAGATCTTGTCACCAGTGCCAAGAAATAGGGAAGGCAGTTAAGAAAACCCAAGCCAACCTAATTCCATTGCCCATAGTGGAGGAGCCATTTCAGAGGGTGGGAATGGATATTGTGGGGCCTTTAAATACCACCAGCTCCTCCAGGAAGAGGTTCATCCTGACTGTGGTGGATTATGCCACCCGGTACCCACAGGCAGTCACCGTATCCTCACCAAGGACAGACAAAGTGGCAGATGCTTTACTTGGGATTTTCTCCTGTGTTGGGTTCCCGCAGGAAGTTATCACCGATCGAAGGGGTTCCTTCATGTCGGACTTGTTGAAATGTTTGTGGGAGAAGTGTGGGGTGGTGCAGAGATGCATGACACCTTATCACCCACAAGCCAATGGGCTTGTGGAAAGATTTAACAGTACCCTGATGTCAATGCTTCAAGCGTTTGCTGAATAGCATTGGAGGGCCTGGGAGAAATACCTTCCCCACCCTTTGTTTGCATACAGGGAGGTGCCACAAGAGTCAACAGGGTTTTTCCCCCTTCAAGCTCTTATATGGACACTGGGTATGTGGGCCCATAGACTTGATCTGGGATTACTGGGAAGGCAAGCATGCCACCCAGGGAACCCCCATAGTGGATTATGTCCTTAGGTTTAGGGAAAGACTGAAGGAGCTTATGGGGACCGCTGAGAGCAACCAAAAAAGTGTGGCATGACTGCAGAGCCAGAGCTCACTCGTATATGGTGGGTCTGGAAGTTATGGTACTTATTCTGATCCGGAAAGACAAGCTGCAGGCTGAGTGAGCAGGGCCATACAAAGTAGTTAGAAAGGTAAATGAAGTGAACTGTATCATAGTTACCCCAACAGAAGACATACAGAAAGAATGTACCCTGTCAACATGACGAAACCTTATGCTAATAGGCTGACATGGTGTTTGCAGTATGTAGTCCTGGGGAAGGGATGGATGAAGAAGACCCCCTTCTGGACTTGCTGGAAGAAAGCAAGCAGGAGTCCTCTGTGGAGGCAGTTAAATTGTCACCCCAGCTGGCCCTGGACAAGATCCAGGAAGTAAGGGAGGTTTTAGCAGATTTTGCCCCACTGTTTAGTACCAAACTTGGACTAACCCCCTTAGCGACGCATGATGTGGAGACAGGGACACAGATGCCCATACGGCAGACAGCATATCGGGTGTCAGAGGCTGTCCAAAAGGACATTAGGAGGGGGATGGAGGAAATGCTGGATTTAGGGGTAATCCAGAGATCCAACAGCCCCTGGGCCTCACCTGTAGTCCTTGTGCCCAAGCCAGATGGCTCTACTCATTTCTGTGTGGACTGTCGTGGACTGAATGCAGTCACAAAGTCAGACACCCATCTGATGCCCCAGACGGATGAACCCCTGGACAAGTTGGGAGGGGTGATGTACCTTATGACTACTGACCTAAGAAATGGGTATTAGCAGGTAGAGTTAACTGAAAGAGCTAGGGAGAGATCAACCTTCATCACTGCGATAGGCTTATTTGAATTTAAAGTAAAGCCTTTCAGAAAGGAGAACGCCCTGGCCACTTTCCAAAGGTTGGTGAACCAAGTGTTAAATGGTGCTGAGAAGTATGCCGTGATGTACCTGGATGACATTTCCATCTTTAGTACCAACTGGGAGGAACACTGTCCCACCTTAGGAAAGTGCTGGGCAGGATACAGAGGGTCGGGCTCACTGTCAAAGCTGAGAAGTACCAGGTAGCCATGGCTAAAGTGGCATACCTTGGGCATGTTGTAGGCCGGAGACAGCTCCGTCCTAACCAAGAAAAAATAGAGGTGATCAATGCATGACCCAGACCAGAAATGCAGAAGCAGGTCAAGAGTTTCCTAGGGACAGCAGGGTACTATCAGAAAGTTGTTCCCAATTACAGTGCCCTGGCTGCTCCTCTATCTGACCTGGTAAAGAAAAAGATGCCTAAGAAAATTACCTGGGAACCAGCCAAAAAAAAGCCTTTACCAGACTGAAGGATGCACTGTGCAATGCTCCTGTGTTGACAAGTCCTGACTATAGCAGACCCTTTATAGTCCAGACTGATGCCTCAGACATGGGTATTGGGGCAGTACCAAGTCAGACATCCAACCAAGGGAAGATCACCCTGTAGTGTACCTGAGTAAAAAGTTACTTGCCAGGGAGCAGGCTTACTCCACTGTGGAAAAAGAGTGTCTTGCCATAGTATGGGCCCTAAAGAAGTTAGAACCATACTTATATGGGCAGCATTTTGAGGTACAAACTGACCACAACTCCCTGGTTTGGCTGACACAAATGGGAAAGACTAATGGTACACTATTAAGATGGAGTTTTGCCTTGCAAGGGTATGACATGACTATCTTACATAGGTCTGAAGCGACCAATTAGAACGCAGATGGCTTATTGCATCTATATGAGGAGTGAACTGACTTGGGAAGCTCATCCCATGCAGGGGATAGAGCCCCCAAATTCAGTCTAGGTGGGGAGGAGTGTAACGATTGGCCAGCTGGTTATGATTGTTGTATGATATTTGTAAAATAAAAATATAGTATGTGATTGTCTCACATAAGACAGCTATGCTTCCATGGATGCCTCCCCCCCCAAGGTTTCAGAGAAGCTACAGGATATATTACACTGACCAGGAGATCTCTGTAATGTAATTAACTTCCTTGAGAAATTGCATTTTATTGCTTTGTTATGACATGCCTAGGCTCTTTGAAGTGGAATCGAAATGTGACTTTATGAGTCTGCCAGAGGATCAGTCTAATACAGTGGTTCTTAGACTTTGTTACAGTGAGCCTCCCCAAATCCATGGAAAAGATTTTGAGCCTCCCCTTAAAACTGAAATAATCTTGGGCCTCCCCAAGGAAAAATAACATGCTGTACTTTACGCAGTACACCATGAATAAATTGAAACCCCTTTGAGTACTTGGCTCACATTCAGTTCTTTGTCTTATACTGATGTGTAACCTTTGAAAAAGAGCTCTTGTGCTCAAAGGTGTTATCTGAATAACAAATAAATAAAATAAACAAATGTTATTATTCAGTTTATTGTAACCCCCCGGCCAGCCTACTTGCTCTGCTATTTTCATTCTTGAACCATTGTTACCCCTTGTTGCAGTACCTTCATGGGTCAGACTACTTTCTCTGTTTCCTCTCTATATGAAATAACCTTCCTGCGTACTTTGCCTCTCCCCTCCTTCCCTGCTGCTAAGCAACTTCTCTGGGATTACTTTGCTCCTTCCTATTATTGCTCTTAGAACATCTATGCTGAATCATTGTATTTGGGCTGTTCTGCCATCAGTCTACAAATTGATCATTTACCACCACTCATCAGTTTATCATTGACATTTGTTTACACTGTTGTTCACTGTGTATTTCTTGATTGTTTTGCAGTTACCTTTTGAAATGTATTCACTACCTACCCTTCCCCGGGTACGCCTGAAATGAGCCTTGGCTCATTCACCTTCCCTTGCCATCTATTAGTACATAAAATTCACCTACTATTATCCTCTTTCAGTTTGCTTCATCTCTTCACACGAAATACATAAAACTCAAAATTTAAATACTGTACTTTTGAGACTTGCTTGAGCCTCCCCTGGAACAGGTTGGGGCCTCCCCAGGGAGGCTGGCCTCACCAATTGAGAACCCCTGGTCTAATAAACTTTTATGATGTCTTAAGAGGAAGAATATTTGATACCAACATGGTGTTAAAAGTTATAAAACCCTTTGATATGCCTTGGTAATAGGAACCACACAAGATCAAAGAGAAAATGTTTAATTAAGGAGTCGTATTTAGAAAGTGGAATTTTTGCTGAAGTCACATGATTTAAAATATCTCCTAACAGGAAATCAGTTTGTATTTTTTTTTAATTCTAAAAAGGAAGAGCAAGATGACTCATCAAGGGGGTTGGGAAATGGAGTTGAAATGTATCCTTGTAACTGGGGAATATGATATATCTTTTTGGGACTCATAGACACAGCTCTCTGATCTAACTTTAAAGGCACTTATAGAGGTAATACATTAGATATAGAAAAAGTCTAACTGTATTGTGGTAGGAGTTTTTGTTTTGTAATCTTCTCTTGTTCTTTTATGTGATTCTGAGCTCTTTGACATATTGTTCTGTGTTTACATTTTTCATATTTTTGTCATCTTTTAGTAAAGAATATTTTATTTGAAAGACTGCCTGGGTGTCTGCCAGTTCTTTTTTGCATGTGACGTCTAGAAGATTAAGTCTGACAAAACTGTTCAAGGGCTTGATGGTGTTACTAAACTGGGAAAAGGTAAGAATATACCTAAGGTCTCTTATAGAGTTAAAAGGGTTCATTTTGGAAGCCTGGCTTGGTGCCCCAGTGAAAGATTGTACCACAATCCCCGAAGAGGGTACATATCTGAGCCTGTACATTTGGGTATGCTAGCATAAGGTTCACAGTTTGAATCCCCCCAGAACTTGAGACTAAAGGTGATTCAGACCCAAAAGCAGACAGGAGGGTTACCCTGTCTGTTGCCTGTTCACACTATTGCGCTCAGAGGTTGGCACTGTGGGAGCAGAGGGTCTGACCTGCTGAGTGTGTTTGTGACAGATCTGCAACACACTCCACCAGGGCCTGCCTGTAAGTCAGTTGCACTGCCTACAGCTGGTGCAGAACATGGCAGCTAGACTTCCTACTTCTACTCGGAGATGGGAGCATGCCTCCCCTTTCCCCTGTGAATTGCACTGGCTTTCTACTAGGTGGTGCTCTGACCATAATCTGTACCTTTTTTCCATATTGCCTTTTTCTCCCTTGGAGATCTGGGGTGGCTTCTCAGCCCTGTTCCTGCTCCCACAGACTGGCACTTTCCTCCCCCAGAGCAGTCTGGTATCCCCCCAGATTTCCCTCATGGCTGGATCCGGGAGGGAGGGACATCTGCCCCAACTTATAATCCAATGTGGACCAAATCTGAGTGGCAGCACAGTTCTGCAGATGAGCAGGCAGGGCTTCACAGAGCCATAGACTTCCCTTTTCCATTTTTCTTTCCCTTCCCTTCTGCTGCTGACATGAGTGTGCCTGTGGAGGCACACACTACTTACCAGACTGCAGACCTTCTGATCCATGCCACCGTAGCCTGCACTACTACCAGGCCTCCACCTGGTGGCAGTCAAAAGCTGGGCAAACAAATCCACCCTCCTTGGGAAAGGACAGCAGTCCCTCAGATGCTTGATTCCCCCCTCAGCTGACCCCTGATGACTTGAGTCTGTTACTGAAACCCGGTCATCAGTATGGCAGGAGGTGTGGCATCCAGTGCCTCAACCCGCAGTGCCACTGGGCTGGCTCCTTAATGTGTTACTTCTACTTGGTGATGAGAGCTTGCCTCCCCTGTCTTGCATGAACTGCACTGGCTGTCTATTAGGTAGTGCTCTGATCTTAACATGTTACTTTTAGAATTAAGGGAAATGAATGGAATGGACTTTCCCTACATTCATGAGGTACTAATCACTTATTAGGAGGACTTTGGTTGGGGTAGAAATTTGTATTCCAGCAGCTGGGGGCAGCTCCAGGTCCCTACCCCAAGAAAACAATCTGCAGGGAACCAAGGCTTCCCAGTTGCAGCCCTGATGCTCTGGAACACTCTCATCCAAGGTACTCTTTTGATAAGGATTTTTAAATCCCAATCTAAAACCTGTCTATTTATCCAGGCTTCCTCTAGTATTTTCCATCTGCATGTTTACACTGGACTGTACTTACCAGTTATGTTTATATGTATACTGTGATTCTATAGTATCCGTATTATGGTTTGTTTTTGCAGTGTATTTAATTTATAGAAGGTGCCATGAGCCATGGAAAAGGCTCAATAAATAAAGTCTGCCTATGTATCTATACTGTGGTAAAAGGGCACAAATCCTGTATTACTTTTTTGTCAATTTAATGTAGTCTAGGGCTTTGAAGACGGAGCTCTGCGAAGTATAAATTTGGTAGGGGGCTGCCAGGTGATTAAAATAACAGGATTTGCATCTCCCCCACCTCGAAATAGGAGAAGAATCTATAATCATAGCAATGGTAAATTGAGGTTGGAATGGACTCTAGGTCCATCATCAAGTCTGCTTCCTACCTGCTTCATATCACAGATGGATAAATATGCTCTGCAAAACATACTTATTTATAGGGATGTCTCTTGACATTCAACTACTCAGGGTACCCTGCGATTCCTTTGGTAAGCAGAAAGTTATCCAGGCTTACCTTGAAGGACTGCACTGTGTTCATGACCATTGTCTCTACTGGTAGGCTATTCCATAGGTTTGCCACCATATGGGAGAAGAAGTGCCTCCTAACATTATCCTTCAATATACTACATCGGAGCTTCAGGGCATATCCTTATGTCCTGCAGAGCGAGGACAGACCTAATGTCTCTGTCTGTTCAGTCCTGCCAATACCCTTGTTACCCTACCACAGCACAAGGCATTTCCAAGCTGCCACCAGAGGAAAAAAAAAGCAGAATAAGGCTTGCAGCTGGCATTTGATATTCAATTCAGACTCACAGAGTAATGCAGTACAAATGTTTTATTACTGTTCACAACTGCTGACAATTTGCCTTTCCCAGGTGAACTTACTCGCAATTCTGCAGCATGCGCTGTTCCTTAGATGGTATATTGCATTGGTATTTTAATGAATTATGCTCTTTCCCAGGCCTTTTTTGCATTTAATGTGTTAATTAGCTAACACTGTGACAAATCCATTTCCAGTCTATGGCACCTGTTACCCAATTAGAGCTCTTCCATTGCCTAATTGCTCTCATCTACTGAAAGCAAATTTCTATCTTGTTTAAACTCTAACTAGAAAAAATACACATGGGGGGTGGGCATGCGAGAGCAAAAGTATATTCTCATTTCATGTACTCATTGGAAGATAGGAGGGAATGGTGGGATATGATAGAGACTTTCAAATAACTCACAGGGATAAACAAGGTACAGGAAAGGAGCATTTTCCAAAGGAAAAGATGCTCGAGGACAAGGGGACATAATATGAAGCTGGGGGGGGGAGGCTCAGGGGAAACGTGAGAAAGTACTTCTTCATGGAGAGGGTGGTGGACGCTTGGAACAGCTTACAAGAGGAAGTGGGGGGGCTAAAATGGTCACAGGATTTAAGAATGCATGGAATAGACACAAGGGAATCTTAGAAACAAGAGGGGGTGTAAGCCAGACTCCTGGTAGGGTCTCAGGTGGCACTGTAGGTAGTGAATTATGGGCCGATTAGGTGGGCCAAGTGGTCCTTATCTGCCGACAACTTCTAAGTTTCTGTGTTTCCATAATGTATTAATGTCCTGTGAATTTAAAGGGGCAGAAGTCCAGCCTACTATGATGTCCTTAAAAGTGCCTTAGTAGCCATCTCCATGGTACTGGACTGAGGGTAAGGAGACAGCTTTGCAAGCCAGTGAATCAAGTTTGTGTCTGAGATGTCAAGAACAAAGGATCGGGGATGCACTACAGATAAATCCTGGTGCTTTCAAACGAAGTTTAACCCTGAACACAGACTCACAAAAAGAAATTACTCCACCACCACAGCTGCTTGCAGACATTCCTGATTTTCTATTTTAGTTCCTTTTACATTTGAGCAGTTTACAGGTAATATAGCAGCAGTACAACCAATCCAGGACCTGGAGAAAACCCCAAGTGCTTCAAGGCCAAAGATGCGTCTTCATCAGGGCGCAGGGCTACTGGGACAAGCAGGCCTCAAAATAGAAAATTAAGCAATGAAAAACATAACTGAAATCAGTTGTAACTGGGGTGAGTTCATTTGAAATTAGCTGTCATGTTTACTGCTGCTGCTGCTGTGATTTAATCGCAAGGAAACTCTTTCCACAAGCCTGTACTCAAAATCAGATACCACACTCTAGCTATACCCTTCCACAATGTAAATGCTAATTTAATTAACACCAGAGTGTATGTATGAAATAGAAAAAGGCCCAATAGCATTTGTCTGGTAGTACATGAGTACCAAGACTAAGAAATGCTGATCCACCTGAAAAACTAATTACAGCAGAGCAAGTATTCCAATGCCTAAATGGGGATAACTTTGCTAGAAAACACTCACTAGGTCTCTCTATATCTTTTGTAAGTAAAGACCTATTAACAACATAGAACTACTGCACACACTTGAACCCCAATCAGTTTTTTGAGTGCTTATTTGCGGAAAACATACTGCATTGGTATTTATAAGACAATAAAAAATATACAGGTAAAATAATAAGGAATTAATATGAGTGATGGAAGAAGGGGAGTTAGTGAGAGTGAGGGAATACCAGCTAAGTAAAAATTGTGAAAGGTGGGAAAATGCTGACCTTGGGTTATTCTACGTGGAATAATGTATGGGTTTTTGTGCATGCTGTTTTTTTTTAAAACACCTGAAGTGTGTGATACCACATGAACCACGAGTGTGAAGCATGAGTGGTTTGTGCTGGTGTCACACATCAAGGGTGTGTAAAAAAATGAATATTACACAATGGCAAGAACATTTCCTGCCCTCTGATTGGTCAGTGAGTGCCTGGGACAGTGATGTTATTTCACGATAATATCACTGTATGACGTCCAGGCACCCAGATGACCACGTTACACATTAAGAAATCATGCCACGGCTATTTCATCCTTGCTATTTTCCCATGAACAGAGTAGACCTTCTCCCCAATAAACCTAGTGTCAGACCTTATTCACAACCCATAGTTTGCTATCCTGAGTTTTCCTTTTTCTTTTTTTTTTTTGCCCTGAAAACAAAACTGAAGCTATTACTTCCACGAGTGAGCTTTTTGAAAAACACACTGCGTGCTGTCGAGCTATCTGTGTGGCCATTCAAGTGACAGCTTCAGTTTTCAGCTTGCCATTTTATTTTTCAAAACAAACCCACACATCAGCCCCCTATAGCAACCCAGACACAAGCCAAAGTTCCTATGTAATGCGTTGCACTCTAAAATCACATTAGACCACAATACTTAAAAACACAGGAAAAACACCATGGTGCCAAACAGATTTATCACCCCCGGATCCACATCCTAACTGTGACAGCGCATGTATGCTCCAGTGCCTCGCTGCACAGTTGCTCAGTACCAAACCTCCGATTGATTTAAAACATAGCACACACTTTTTCCCTCTATTTCAATATTCAATATTTAAAACA
Organism: Neoceratodus forsteri; assembly: GCA_016271365.2. Lineage (NCBI taxonomy): Eukaryota > Metazoa > Chordata > Ceratodontiformes > Ceratodontidae > Neoceratodus > Neoceratodus forsteri. Next base: position 337,702,621 of record CM028134.1, on the reverse strand, counting down.
GGAAATGGCTACAGACAGACCTTTTTCTCGAGGTCTCCCTCAGGTCCTGACTCACAGTCCGGAGTACGCTTTCACCCGATCGACTGTAGTGTACAGCTCACTTGGGTCATCACTTCATTAAAGGAATAAAAAATAAATAAGCACACTGCAGCATTAGTACTAAACGCAGACTCCATCTGTACACAGGGTCTCTGTGTAACAGGAGGGGGAAACAGGAACGCAACAAGGGGACACGGGATCAGAAACACACAGACCTCATAAAGAAAGACATAGAAGGCAATACAGGGCAACCATGTAGGAGCAGTGCCACCTGCTGGACAAAATAGGAACTATGGACTTTTTTTTATTTTATTTTTTATTTATTTAGTTTTTGTTGACCAGGTAAGTGCACTAGACAAATCCTGCCTATTTTCAGGCACGACCCGGGGGAGGGAGATACAGATGAATGCCAACTGACCTTGAACCAGATTAAGCTGTTGGTGGTATTTTTAGTGAATGAGGGAAATTTGGCCAGGACACCGGGGAAATTCCCCTACTCTTTTCGATAAGTGCCATGGGATCTTTAACATCCACCTGAACTACCACCAATCCAGGCAGACGGGACCTCGGTTTAACATCTCATCCGAAAGACGGCACCTCAGAAGTCCAGCACCCCTCTCATGCTGCACTACAGTGTCAGTACTGGGATATTAACCCAAGTGCCAGATGTGGGAACTGAACACACAGCCCTCTGATCTCCTGGCCTCAGAGGCGAGTGTGCTACCTACTGAGCCACTGACACTGTTTTAATATGTATACCTGCCCTAAGAAAAAAAAAAAAAACATTTTAAAAATGTTTTCCCATTTTCTTCTTCTTAAAACAAAATGAGTCATTGCATAATAGCAATAAGGCACTTCAGGGTGTGTGTTATTGTCTAATAACGTCACTCCTGGGGTGGTGGAAGCACTTGGCTACGCCTCGTGCTTCAACCGGCCCAGGAGTGATGTTATTAGACAATAACACACACCTTGTCATGCCTTATTGCTTAAATACAAAACACCTCATAGTTATTTTATAAAAATTGCTGTTTTTCTGCTTGGAGACAAAAAAGTAGCTGGAAAAGCATTGTGAAAAATTTGAGAATGTATTATTACACACTCGAGGCATGTGATATCACATAAACCACAAGTCTGAATCATGAGTGGTTTGTGTTGGGTATCACACACCAGGAGTATGTAAAAAAAATGAATTGTGCACAACACCCCATAGTTTATTTTAAACAAATGCTGTTTTTATTTTTATTGGAAACAAAAAAGTAGCTGGAAGACTGTGAAAATTTGAAAAATGTATTCAGTTTGCCATTTACTGTTTTTAACCCTGAACATATTACATAAACATGAACATTTGCACATTATGCAAAAAAAAATCTATTTGAACAAAAAACATACATTTGCAATTTTTTTTTTGGGGGGGGGGCTCATTCTGAAAAATGGGGTGAGTGCTGTGAAAAACACACTGAAAAAAGGAAAGTAAGTCCACTGAAAGATATTTTTATATTCTAGTATGGTACTTCACAAACTTTGTGACAACTATTTGTTTTTGTACTGAGACCAGAGCAGTGTAGCATGCAACTATGAGAAATGGTGGTTTGTTCATTGACTAAAAAAAATGCACGAGGGTAAAGTGTTTTCATTGAGTGGGTTTGATTGACAGCAATACCATAATAATTGGTCAATTATTATGGTGAAAGCTGGTCATTATGGCATTTGAAAGTGCTGCCAATGCAGTTATTAAATAACCTGACCAATAATTATTACACAGTTAATAATTCAATGCGAAAAAATAAGAACAAGATATAAAAAGAGAAAATACATGACAGTGTCTCTTTATGGATGCTCAGTTGAGCATCCACCTATAGACTAATGCCACTAGAATAACCACAAAGAAGCATAATGCCTACATAAACCCACTCTGTACTCTTTTATATTAATAATAAGCAAATCATAGTATTAAAATTGTGTGCAGAATTTACATGTTTCATTAGTGGTGCTCATATTAAATCATAAACTCATATGAGTGAAGTACAAGGTGGTATATAGGGACACAAAGCTGACTATGATGAAGTGCTAAATCTTATTGTAATGGGGAAAGGATGTATAGAGATGGTGGGGGAGTAAATTGGACTAAGGAGTGAACTACAAAATTAGTTAAAAAGCAACTCTGAAAAAAATAGAGTCAAATGATTTCGTCTGATAAATAATAAATACTATTTGGTCCAGCAAAAAATGGATACATAATAAGACCTATGAATAGGTAAATTAACAAGAACATAATGAACTAAAGACCAAAAAAACGGAAGTGCCAAGGGCTGGTAAAGCTAAAGGCAAATTAAATTACAATAAAGAGGGAGGAGTGTACATATAGTCAATTACCTGGATCATTATTTCTCACAGTACGGTAAGCCTCCCATGTCTAGGGGTATTTCTGACTCGCAGGAAGTTCCCTTACATCCCCCAACTTGCTGCTGTGTTACTTACCCTGGGCTGGGATTCTGTGTAGCAACCCAGGACCCTCTCCCTCAACAGACCACAAAAGCACATGATCCTTTACTGATAAAGAACTGTATCAGTTCATGTGTGAAATCGAGAGATCCCATGTCATTCTGCATTCAATGATATTTCTAGAGGCCCTTAACTCCTCTTTCAGAGTTAATAGTATTCCAACCCCTCTTTCAGTGCTAACGCCTCCTGATACCTCCCTGCTCCAGCTTAGATTGGGTGCTGCTTGACTGGTAGTTGCACTTAGCCATATATGCCACAAGACTTTGCCAACCACTGTACCTGTGCCGGCCCTTGTGCTTGCAGAGCTGCATGACCACTGTTGCACCAAGGGGCCCTCAGCCTTGAGCCACCTTGTTCATGCTGGAGACAAATCTTTCCTGATCAGGCAGTATCCCTTCCTGCTGGAGCCTCAGCTGCTCTTTCAGGTGCTGTATTATTGGCACAGGCCTTCCTTCAGACTTGCCCGCTAGCAACAACTTCCTCGATGTCTTTAGGAGACCCACCATAGGCTCAAGGGCAATCAGGTTGTTTCCCTTGATGGGACCCCCCCCTCAGGTCCTCCTAGTGGTCTTACTACATACAGTAAAGAATTAGATCCAGGCCTCTCCTCTGGATCTGTACTGGCTTGAAAGGCTGCTCCCTCAGACCGCTCCTGACTCGGACTGGTCTAGATGGATGATGCACTTTAAATTCCTAAACTCCTCCCACAATACTGCACCTTGAGCCATGGCCCTAGAGTGTCAGTCTCAGGCTGGACATAGCAGGTGAACATCCACTCTACTGGTAGGAGGGGGTTGTTACATATGGAATAATGATTGGTGCCTGCTAATTGTTGTAACAACTAATTGTAAATTGCTGTGCTCTGTTTAATGAAATGACCCCTCCCCAACCAGGTCACAACAGGAAATGAGCTGCAGCTCAGAGTGCTTATCCTGGTCAAAAATGTTAAAGAAATTGCCGAGATCCTCTGTTGTGTCCATACTTGATACCACAAACGGAAGTGCCAGATGTGTAGCTCATATGAGGGTCAACATAACGCTATGCTAAATACTTTAATAAGCTATTGTCAGAACCATGTAGAGAACATATTAACCCCCCTTCCCCGGCAACAAACAGCCCTAATTTGAGTTACAGTGTAGATATAGTCTGTTGGAATTGGTTAGTAGGGGCTCCCAGAGAACATCACAGCTGTGACATTTCTAACTGTAGCCATAGGTAGTGGTCCTACCCTGCTCCCCGATCACCCGATCATCATCCCTGTAGTAATGTAAAGACTTTCCATAGTATATTGGTCCCACCCCAGTCCCCGATCATCCAATCACCCACCCAGTATTAATGCAAACTATTTTCCATAGTGTAGAGCCCCGCCCTGGTGCCCAATCTCCCACCCGATATGAAAATTACTATTTTTCCATAGTGCAGTGGTCCCCCCAACCCCCACCCACTTTGGTAATGCCATACCACCCTGCTCCCCCAGCATGGACGCCGGATGGTGAGTAGCACAGACTTTCTCCCAGGACAGAGCATCACAGGTGCCCATGCTGGTCGCTGGGTGAAAGGTGAAGTATCTAACCCCCTTTTTGTGACATGTAAGGCAGTTGTCATTGGCTCTGTCTTGCCATTTCTGAGGATGGAAGTGATTTCGCTTTGGCGGGGGGGGGGTAACAACCCCCTTCTACCAGTATGGGGGAGGAGATTGTTCACCTGTTGTGTTTATCCTGAGACTGACACTCTGGGGCCAGGTCTTAGGGTGTAGTTTTCCAGGAGGAGTTTAGGAATAAAAAGTGCATCATCAATCTAGGTCAGTGTGAGTCAATTAGGAGCAGGCTGAGGGGGCAGTCTTACAAGCATGCAGAAATCCAGGCGAGGCCTGGATCTAATTCTCTTTTGGGGATTACCAGTATTTAGTGGGACAACTGTGAGAGTGTGGGAATCCCACGGTGGGTTTCTTCTAGAAGGAAGCAACCTGATGGTCTTCGGGCTTGTGGTAGGCTCCTCTGAAGACATCAAAGGTTGTCTTGGCAGGGCGCAAGTGTAACCCCCTCTTCCCTGAGCTTGTCTAGGGGTCCCGATGGTAAAACGAGGGGGGGCCCAGAACCTGAGTACTCTAGCAGACAACCACAGCATCCAAGATAATAAAATTTCAGGCCTTACCTGGCCAGTGGAACTTCAAGCACTAAATGGTCTCACCTCATCAGGCTGATGCTATTCCACATGCCGCGTCACCCCACTGTTGGACTTCGAGAGGACCAAGGAGACAGGCAAACCTTCTTTGGATAATCATTTAGGTTACCTCATTTCATTAAATAACCCAGTACCACCATGTAGGAAGAAAATATGAAACATTTAATTTGATGTTATTAATGATTGTTTAACAATAAGTATAAGGAGCAGCTCCATAGGGCTGAGAGCATACGGTAAAGTATGGCAGGCACACAGGTACTGGGAAACCCCAGAACAGCTGGCACACATAGGCCTAGAAAACAGACCCAAAACAGGAGCCACACATAGATCTGCAAGCCGGAATCAAGGCTCACTCCTGCCACTGTACTTTCTAACACAGACCTTTCCCGGTGGGAGTGCCTAACTCCCTCCCACCTCTGGACGTTTGAGAACCAGGGCCTAATGCAACCTAATTCCACACAGCAGCTGCTGCATTTCATTTTTCCCAGAGCCAAAACCAAATGCTGTTCTCACCTCTGTTTAAAGTTGCATAGTGGCTTATAACCATGAAGCTGGACAATGACTCCCTCCTTTTGTTACAGCCTTCCACCTACACTCCTTAATGGGTCTGACACGGGTCCTGCCCCAGACATGGGCACTGCAGGCCCAATAAAGTGAATCTAAGAGTGCAGGCCCTCCGAGCTTACCTCCAGCAGTGTGCCACATGGGAAATTACCTCCTTGAGGCTGTCACCTTCAAGGAGCCCTGCCACCACCATGACAGCCCCACTGCCATTCTGTCCCATATTTTCGAAGAATGGAGGGCCTCCTGATGACCCAACCTTGCTTCTGCCTCCAAGCTCCTACCCACCACAAACGGTGAACAGCTCCCCCGACCCCAGATGGTCACCTACTCCTGTCACCCTCCCCCATGGAGATGGCACCCACACTCTGTCACTGTTCGAGCTGGTATCTTCCAGGCCAGGGGGTTTTAGACCCAGGCTACACTACGCTGCCAAACCCACCATCTCTCTCCCTCCTGTCTCTGCTGGCCCCCACTTATATAGCAGTTAGAACACCGCCCCCTAGGGGCAGAACACAGGAAATGCCAGAAGCAAACACCTAATGGGGGGGAAGGGTGCTCTGCATGCAATCCTACCTTGCAGACCCCACCAGGTCTGCCCATGCCACCGGATATACCCTATACCATTAGATTGGGCCATTCCACCGCACAGGTCTATTGTATCACAGGACCTGCCACCAAACCTTCATGCCCCATGGCGGGGAGATTACCGAAGACTACTTGCCCCACCATTGCCCCCAGTGGAAGAAGAAATGAATCCAGAACAAGAGAGCATGGTGACCAGGTGGATTACTGCAAACATTCCATCCCCTAGATTTTAAGAACATGGCCATAGCCAGGCCAATATGCTTAAGAATTAGCCTGTTATTTTTCATGATTAATAATCATAATTTTAAATAATTAACAATCAGTGATAGATTTAAATGTGTTTGATTTTGTATTAACTAATTAACGATTTATAACCTGATACTTATCAATGGATCTGAATGTGTTTGATTTACTGCTAATTGATTAAAAACTTATAACCTGTTGAGATCGGTTCTGCAAGTTTAAGACTTGAGCATTTATTTTTTCAGTAACTTCAAGGAGAGCTAAGTACTGAGGGCAGACTAGTAAACTTCCAAACTTCCTATGTCTTCATGAGTTCTGAGTGTAATCTTATAAATTTCTAGTGAATCTCTCAAACATCTGTTTGGTACTTTACAATGGTGAACATAGGCAGTATAATTATATCCACCTAGTCTAGCTATAAGGGGTTAGTGAGCGGTCAACCCTATCCTATAGTATAAATGACTAACCACATGAGTAGTCACAGGCAGTCAATCCTGGCCTCTAAGCATTATAACTGACCACATAAACAGTCAACTATGCCCTGTCGAGTAAACAACTGACCACGTGCCTGGCCAGGTGTTCACACTCTCAGGCTGGGTGCCTTGCTTAAAGAGCACTAATGTTACTTTTTAATATTATTTGATATTTTTATGCATTGTAATATATTGGCCATGTTTAACTCAAATTTAATAACGTCAGGCCAAGGTTACAGCCCCAAACAAACCCGTTATATTAGATAGATGCTTTTTGGATTATTAGCAAATTTCCACAACTGATCATTTTTGTCAAAAGACTGCTAAGATCCAAAAAACTATCAAAATATCCAAAACCTCCGATTTGTGTGCTGTGACAAGAATATTTACGAGCCCAAGAATCCAAGACAAGGTAGGAGTCTCAGAGGGAGAATCAAGAATCACCTCGACTCTTAGGACCCCATAGGAACATTTGGTACTGGTTGGCGAGTTTTGTTACCGACACCTTAGGCATATGGCCTAAGGCTGACTAGCCTGGCTATTATTATTTCTTTTATTGCAACTTTTTTGGTCTGCATGGAAGAAATTATTTTCTGCTTAGCACTGCTGTTCACAAAAATTGTAACTGTATTATGAATTGTGACTGCAGGTTAAAACTGTAACTGTCTATTCATTTTGATGCCAAAACTTCTTTGTTAAATTTGAACATTCATATCAAAAATAGACATTTTTTAATCATGAATCCTGACTTTGGTATTCCTTCTCAATTTAATATTATAAAACTTACAGCAATGAGCTTAAAACAGGATAACCTTGAAAGTAAATCAGGTTTAGATTTCTGCTTCCTTGGTCACGCTGGTACACTTAAGGTAACAGTTCCAAATTATATCCACATATTGAATTGTACAGATTTTACTTGCACTGAACCATTACATAAATATTTGGGATTGTGTCTCATGGATTCTAAAAGAAAACACTGGTGTAAAATATATGATTGTCCCAGGCACCAGTTAACAGATGGATTCAAAGTACGTATAAGAATATTTAAGGAACTAGGAAAGTTTCATTGTCCACTAATACATAACCATGCTCACAAGGGGACCTTATATTTTAATGAACATACAGCCTTTATAGACCGAGACCAAATAGTCTTGGTCAGTCAAGTGACAGATAGAATAATTGTGGCAGGTGGTCTAGGTCATAATATAGATGCTACCCTGTCAACCCTCTGTGCCTCCACTCCAAATTAACTTTATCTTGACCTAGCCCAGATGGTAGATGATTTGGTAAGATGCCAAAGTCAATTAGTAGATGACTCAAAGGGACTGCCAGTCTCCGAAGGTCTCGGTGAAAGACGTGTACACGAGACTGAGCAAAAAGTTATATTGGGCTCTCCGTGTAACTCAGTAGAAATGACCAAAATAGTAAGCCCACACCACGAGGGGGGGGGCTTACACTCTCCCCCCCTTAAATAATTTCCTCCTGGAAATGAGGCAAGGGGGACCTTCTGGAGGACCCCAACCAGGGTGGGTATGTGCATTCCTCACCCAGCCAAGAATCTCCCCAGAGCATGCCCCAAATCCAAACCTCCCGGGCTGCCTACGTATACTGCCCAGTGGAGCAAGTTCAGCAAAGAGGCTTTAGAAACTTTTAAACTTCAAATAACTGATAGCAATACTGTTATGGCCAGGCTGTCCAGAATGTTAACCATCCAAACTGTTAAAGTTTTGAAACATGCCATCGATTACCATCCTAATAAAATTATACTCACACACCATTCTCACACCCATTCATATAACACATCCATACTTTCACTATTCATAATTTGAGGTAGTGATAATACAGTTAAACATATTTTTTGAATGATTCCTTTGGAGGTTGTTCCAATGGGAGCAACCAAATAGAAGCACTCTCTTTTTTTTTTCAACCTTCAACCATAACAGTCTCAGCAGTTTTCAGTCCAACAGTCCCAACCCCCAGGCAGGGATAGTCCTGAAGTGACCTCCACTGGGCACAAGATTCTTGTACCCTTAAGATTTTTACTGAGCAGCTTCGTTTAAATGGCGGGCCCTCCACTGTGGGGATAGTAATAATCTGGATCTGTCTTGGTGGTCTCCTCAGCAAAGGAATTCATAGATATTATATAATACTTCATATGACACCTGGCCACGTCTTGCACAAGGGTGAAATGCTTAAATAGTGTGAGTCCAGCCCAAGGCATGTAAAAACACAAGGTTCTCACCTTCTGAATGACTTCCTGAGTGGGCCAGTCAGAGGTCTCAGGGCAATGCTGAAGCTTTTGTCCCGTGCTCCAGAATACCCAGTCCGACCGCTTCTCCTTGATTATGTCCCAAAGATGTTCAGACATATATGGGTACTCAGCACTGGGGTTTCATAGATGGATCTTCCACTACACCTATCTCTCTGCCTGAGACCACTGGGGTAGGTCTCGCATGCTGGTACACCTGGTCATTCCTGGCTCCAGCCACACCTGGGTCAGGTATGGGATGTTCTTAAGGTCACTACTCAGCAAACCATCCATTTTCAATTGAAGGGCCATGCACAGTGCTGGGAGGCATGGAGTGGTGTCAGGCAGCTTTATTGCAAGCCATTCATATGGCTGCAGTATGGCTCTGTATTCTTCATGATCAGTGAACTGGTACCGCTAAAACTCTTGTCCTGGGGGCAATGGAACTGGCACCTCCCATATAGCCTCATCCCCATCTCCCTCCTCCTCTGCATGTCCAAGAGTACAAAAATATGAGGTCTCCTCCCTTGAGGCACTGGACAAGCCACCATTGCCAGATAGAGAACCTATGGCAGACTCCGTGGGCCCTGGGGGAGTTGCCAGATGCTGACCCATGTCCTCTGCCTCTCCTTCTGCCCCAGGGATAGTCGATGGCAGTGGGCACTGTGGGACTGGGCAGATGTCTGTGTTCCACAGCACCCCCACCAGTGGTTTCCTCCACGGCCTCCACCACAACATCCGGGGCATCCATGTTAAGCTCTAACTTGGGCTCTGTGGTTGCAGTTGCTGGGCTGGCCTCAACTCCCAAATCCAAACTTCCCTGGGAAAACAATGAAACAGAGCCCACAGACATGCCAACTGGGTAGGGCCAAGCATAACCAAAGGGGGTGCCTTCCCAAAGTCCTACAGGTGACCCACCAGAACAGACCGAGCACAGTGGCAGCTGTTACACTCCCTCACCTCAATAACCGCATCAATCACATTTTTCTTCTGCCACACCTCTCCCTGCTGACTTCCACAGCCAGGTCAGCAATGAAGTGGGAATGGTAGTGTAGGGCTCCTGCGAAGGAACCTTTTCAGCCATTTTAGGTAGATTGTCACCAATTGCATTTTTCTCCACCAAAAGTTCAAAGGAAAAAGATACCTCCTTCTCACACCTTTAAGCACCACCAGCACGGAGCCAATCCCAGGCATTGTCTCACATCTTCTGACCACTCCTTCCAGTTGACTGGCGCCTTGCAAGATACACAAGAAAGGAAAAACGTGTCAACCTCCTAATGGCAGCCTGCAATGTTGCACCAAACCCAGTCAGGCCTACAGTGGCAGCCAAACTCCCAGCTCCTTGGAATCCATGCTGCAGCATTTAACTTGTAACACTGCTGTTGAAATCCCAGACAAGACCCCACATCTATAACCCCCAACTCCCTCAACTTGTCTAGGGGTCCCGATGGTAAAACGAGGGGGGGCCCAGAACCTGAGTACTCCAGTAGACAACCACTGCATCCAAAATAGTAAACTTTCATGCCTTACCTGGCCTGTGGAACTTCATGCACTAAATGGTCTCACCTCACCAGGCTGATGCTATTCCACACGCCGCGTCACCCCTCTGCTGGGCTGCGAGAGAACCAAGGAGACAGGCAAACCTTCTTTGGAGGGATCATTTAGGTTAGCTCATTTCATTAAATAACCCAGTACCACCATGTGGGAAGAAAATATGAAACTTTTAATTTGATGTTATTAATGATTGTTTAACAATAAATATAAGGAGCAGCTCCATAGGACTGAGAGCACACGGCAAAGTCTGGCAGGTACACAGGTACTGGGAAACCCCAAAACAACTGGAACACATAGGCCTAGAAAACAGACCTGAAACAGGCTTCACGCATAGATCGGCAAGTCAGAATGAAGGCCCCCTCCTACCACTGTACTTTCTAACACTGATCTTTCCTGTGGGAGTGCCTAACTCCCTCCCACCTTTGGACCTTTTAGAACCGGGGCCTAATGCAGCCTACTTCCATACTATGGCTTCTCCGTTTCTCTTTTCCCTGAGCTAAAACCAAACGCTGTTCCCACCTCCATTTAAGGTTGCATGGTGGCTTGTAACTGTGAAGCTGGACAACGGCTCCCTCCTTTTGTTACAGCCTCCCCCCTGCACTCCTCGATGGGTCTGACATGGGCCCTGCCCCAGACATGGGCACAGCAGAGATGATAAAGTGAATCCCAGAGTGCAGGCACTCCAAACTTACTTCCAGCAGTGTGCCACATGAGAAATGACCTCCTTGAAGCTGTCACCTCCAAGGGGCCCTGCCACCACCACGACAGCCCCACTGTCATTCTGTCCCATATTTTTGAAGAATGGGGGGCCCCTGCCTCCTGATGACCCAGCCTTGCTCCTGCCTCCAAGCTCCTACCCACCACAAATGGTGAACAGTTCTCCCAACCCCAAACGGTTGCCAACTCCTGCCACCCTCCCCTACGGAGATTCCACCCATGCTCTGCCGCTGTTCGAGCTGGTACCTTCCGGACCGGGGAGGTTTTAGGACCAGGCCACACTACCCTGCCAAAGCCACCATCTCTCTCTCTCTCTCCCTCCTCTCTCTGCTGCCCTCCACTTATATAGCGGGCAGAACTCCACCCCTAAGGGTAGGACACAGGACATGCCTGAAGCTAACACCTAATGGGAGAGGAAGAAGGAAAGGACTGAAATAGTAAGCCCACCCTGTGGGGGGGGGGCTTACACAAGTAAGGAGAAAGGCCCTCATAGACAATGCAGCCACTGAAGAAGCAGGTGAGGCTCCAGTAGGGAGGAACACTACCAGCTCAAGGTAGGAGATTCATATCCAGCACAAATGAGGTGGCTCAAGGTAGACAGTTTCTCAGTGCAAGAGTGGCCACCTGGTTTTGCAGGCAGGAGGATCTGCAAGGGTATTGTGGATGGCGGAGCCTCCGGGCATATATAGTTAAGTGTGACTACTACTTGGGCCTGCCACACTCAAGCTAGGACAGGAGGTATTGTGGGTGCCCGCATGAGCAGGCACTGGGCCCCTGATCATCTACCCTGGAATCCTTACTGAATTGCAGTAATGTGAGAAATCAAAGAATGATGATAAAAGCCTTCACGATAACAGAACCAGACCCCTAATGGGAGACAGACTAATGTGTTGAGCAAGAATTTTATACAGTGCAGGACCCCAATTAGGACAGTAGGAGGTGGGAGACAAGCTAAAGTACAGCTGTGTAGCACAGGATCCAAGAAAAGGGACTACCACAGTCAGTACTCATAGAATTAAAGGAAGTGCAGGAAGAGTTGAGGTGTTGAAGTACATCATCTGCAACATGCCGACAATGGTAATCACTGGGATGAGTTGAACATGTGTCCCAGTAAGAGATTGTGACAGTATCAAATCAGCTGTGACCAGCCTGCAAACTGTCAGGAGACAGCTCTGGACCCCAGGAAGGAAAATAATGTTAGCTCTGAAAGAAGGGCTGGAAATAGTACTAATAGTTCTGAGAGAGGAGCTGGTATACTGTTAGTCCTGAAAGAGGGTCTGGAATACTATTAACTCTGAAATAGGAGTGACTGCATGTAGAAACATAATTAAAGAGGAACTGTCAGCACTAAGAGCCCCACATCCAAGTGTGGGTCTGGTCCTAACTTACACTTTGTGTGTAAAAACATTACTGTTTACTGCAGTATAGTAGTTTGTATCACATTAATTCTGTTGACTTGCAAGCTGACATTTTCTGTAAAAAAATCCCAGAATGCCCTGCTGCTCACATCTGAGGAAGGCTGCAGAAAGTGGGAGATTCTATAGTCTGCAGTACATGTTAAGAGTTTTATAAGCTCTGATATTTTGTTTACTGTTCCTGCTGTCCTCTCTAGGCTAAGTACAGTCACAGAGGACCATGCTTAGCCCTGGGAGAACAGCTGAAAAAGCAAACATATGATCAGAGTTTATATAAGCTCTAAAATACACTGCAGACTATTGAATCTCTAACTGCTGCAGCCCTCCTCTGATGTCAGCTGCAGGGGATTCTGGGATTTGTAGTTACAGAAAATGTCAGCTTGCAGGTCAACATAATTAATATGATACAATCTACTATACAGTAATTAAACAAAATGTTTTGCTCAGAGTACAAATTAGGACCAGCCCCATATTTGGGTGTGGGTCTCTTAGTGCTGAAAATTCCCCCCCCTTAAAATGCAGAATGACATGGGATCTCTGGATTGCACACATGAAATTGTTTTTAAATATTTTTACTGAACTTTTAGCATGACAATAATCTCATACGTGGTAATAATGCATCACGTTATGTAGCAGGTGAGTACATATAAGAGTTCATAGTGCAAAGCATACAGGATTATACAGTGAGATTTCCAATTGATTAATTTAAGTAGTCCCGGCCTTAGGTGTAGCTCCCCCTTGGTCAGAATAACAATGAAGTTACCACTGTCTCACAAACTCTTACCCCTACCTATGTCACAAAATTCCCCTAACTTAGAGGGGCAGATGATTTTACACACCTCAAGGGCTCAGCCTGGGATGGAGTCCACATCCATTGCTGTTAGAATAGGTTGCCATATGGCTTCAAATACATCTATTTGGTTATTGGCTGCATATTGGGCTGTCTCAATCCTAAGGCAGTCCAACATGTTGTTAGCCCATTGTGCAATTATGGTGGCAGTTGTGCCTACCCAGTGCTGGGCTATTGTCTTCTTGGTGTAACCCCCCTACAAATGGGGGTTCCCAAAAAGTCTTCCTTGAGCTTGCCTAAATGCTCACTGCCAGGCTAGTGTCCTGCGTTTTAGCAGTTTAAATATGATTACCAGAGCCTGTATAGCCTCTGTGTACTGTCTCTTTAAGAGCTGCCTATTGCAGCTTAAGTAATCTGAGATGGAGCTCTGTTGAAAGATGTAATTATTTACTGAAAATCATTTGGAATGATAGTGATAATGTAGTTTGTCTAACCTGCTTTCTTTGTAGCAAGGACTGTTTTGTTTATCTCCACTACCTTGGTCCTGGACTGCAAATTAGACCAAACAGTACTGGTGGGACCTAAAATGTAGCCGGACTACAGGAGCTGTCTGAAGTCAAAATCTGTAGGAATTGTAGTTCTGAACTTTTTGCGCCTTTTTTGCAACTGAAACATAGAAACATAGAATTTGACGGCAGATAAGGACCGCTTGGTTCACCTAGTCTGCCCAGAGGGAGCTCTTGCTTTGACTGACAGCCAAATCAGCCAACCAAACTTTTGGGATCTTGGGAAAGTCCCAGGCTGCTTGCAGTTTTCAGTTAGTTCTGAGCTGGGAAGTCAAATGAAAGGAGCTGAAGTGATTCTGAGCAGCAATCCTGAGTGGATTTGCATGGGAGGACTGTGAAAAGGCTGAGTTTTTGGCTACATGTCTACCTGCTGCTCCTGAGACGGAGAGAAGAGAATTAGTGTGGACTAAATCCAAGTTTGTGTGACTAAAGTAAGCTACTGAAGTGGGCCAGGCTGAACCTGAAGAAGTCCGAATATTTTGCTGAATGCGATTGGCCTGTCAGGAGTTCCAGCTACCCCTAAGCTCCCAGAGTGTGCAGAGACTTTGTGATTGTGACCAGGGAGCACTTTGCCTGGTACAGTAGAATTGCCTTACATATAAATGTGCTATGAGCTGCTAGTGGGTTGTGAGTTAGTTCCCCACTGTGTGAACTGTGTTCTGCTTGCTGGAAGCTGTATCCAGCCCAAAATGGACTGCATCCGGATTTGTCTCCATGCGGTCTAGATCTTGCCAGACTGGCCCAGCCAGACTACCCACTGCACAGAGAAGTCATCGATGAGAGACCTGCCTGGGGATCAGCCCCCCTGCTCCATGTTTGAACAGGAATGATGCCTCTGCGACTCGTGTGGGCCCTTCTTCTCCTGGCATTCCAGATCAACCACCTGCAGTCTTGATTTTTGTCCAGCCTGTGTCCAGTCTTGTGTATCATGAATAAATACCAGGGTAGCTCCCTGCAACAACAGCTTAATCTGAGTTTGTCATCTGATTGTCTTGTTGTTTTGTTTCCTTTACGAAGTGAGCCCTCTGGCTCCCGATTACAAATATTGTGTACTGTGCATGTTGTGTTTTTCATCACAGGGCCCCAACCAGCTCGCGACCTGACCAACCCGGGCATCAGTCCTGGCTAGCCCATCTCTTCTCCACCTGGATACCCAGAGGTGTGACTGTGTGGGGACTCAAAGCGCATGCATAACTGCTTGATTGATATAACCTTTAAGCTAATTAACCTGATTTTGCCCCTCCCTTGTTCAAGTCCCCTGAATAAATCAGATCTAACTTTTTCTGCATGTAATCTGACTGTGGTTCCTGTTTGTGCTCAAAGTACTGTACTGTTGCTATTTGCTGTGCATAACCTTTGTTTTAAAGGGGGTCCCCAGGGTTGAGCCAGAGGAACCAGCCCTGGTGGTAGTGCAAACAGTGTGAGTACTTGTGTGGTGTACCAGGGGTATTGTGAAAGTGATTATTGTACAGTGTTCAGGCCACTAGAGGGGAAAGAGGGGGTTACAGTGTTCCGGAGGGCTGTGCCCAGGTTAGCTTGACCACTACCAACCCTGACCTCCAGGTGGAGGCACCCGTTTCAGAACTCAGGCCCCTTAACCTGCTACTACCCAAGCAGGCAAGGGTAGTAGCCCTTGGGATAGCGCCACCTAGGGATTACATTAGCATTGATGAAGCCAGGCTCCAGACTGGGGTACCTTTAGAAAATTATGTAGTGGACTCTGCCCCCACCAGCAGCGCCAGTGGGGGAAGATGGTAATGACTGGACAGTTATCTGCTCCATAATTCTGTGGCACTCAGAGGTAAAATAATAAATGCCAAGATAAATTTAAATAATTTATTTGTGAGATCTCAGACAAACATACAGCCAAACAGGGCCATCCTTTCCTGTTCAGTTGTATGTTTGTCTGAGAGTTCACAGGGAGCATCCTTTCCTGTTCAACTGTATGCTTGTTCAGGAGTTCACAAATAAATTATTTAAATTTATCTTGGCATTTGTTATTGCCACTTTGTGACTTTTGAGTGAACAGTTTGGGCTGGCCTCCCAAGTCAGCACTGGCACAGATTTCTGAGGGGCCAACTGCCTTTTTGTGTTTTTGTCCATAATTCTGTGTACCTCCTACCAGAATCACTTATTCTTGGGACATGTTAGTGCCAGATGTATGAAGATACCCTTCTCTGCCCTGCACTTCGGCCAGGAAATATCCAGGTCCAGTTTTACTTTATGGGGTCTACTAGGGGTGAAATAGGATCTGTACATAAAGCTGTACTGGATTTGACAAAGTTATTGTTTGCCCCATGCAGAGCATGGCTAATAGACTTCTGACAGACATCTTCTGGCACCTCCTGGCCCAGGTCTTATGCCCACTTATTGTTGATCTGAGCTAAGGGGTCTTGTGTGCTCCCCATGAGGAGTGTGTAGTGTGCAGATAGAGGTCTGGACCTGAGTTGTGGGCCGTAGACAATTTGTTCTATGGGTGACAGTTCTGGGGCACCATCCAGTTGGGGAGTAGCCTTGGTGAGATTTTTCACTTTAAGATAAATAAAGAAACAATTTGGGTGTAAGTTAAACTCCCTCCTGAGCTGAATGAAGGTTTTGAGGGGTATACTGACTGTACAGTGAAACTAAAACCATGAAGACCATTACAGCGACAAAATCGGCAGTACGCTGTAATGGTTGCGTGGTATACCGACACAGCTTCTCTAGGGGTTGTACCCCCTCCTTGAAACAACTCTCACCTAGAGTTGATTATTTTAAAGTCTGGGGTGTGTGGGGGCAGCCCCCACAAAAAAAAATTGTTTTCCTGATGGCACAATGCCAACTGACAGCATTGTGCCGTCGCTGTAAAGGCAGTCAACAAGTTTCCTGTGGTTGAACCATTTTGAGGTGCCCCCCTCATATAGCTTTTCAACTGTGGTAAGCTCCAGTTTTGTCCATGCTAGAAGTCCTTCATGAGTGAACACATCATAGCCTCTTAAGCCTTTAAAGCCTTGTGGTAACAACACTTTGGGGGAGACATCCACCTTCTTTCCAGACAATGGAATAGAATGGAAGAGATGTCCAGCTCTCTAGGGTGGACTTGATTCCTCATAAAAGGTGGAGGGTAATTTTTGTTGTATAGGCTCCCAACAGAGTTGGGGATAATAATAACCTCTAGGTATTTAAGTGCCTGCACTACCTTTAACTGTGTGCCCATATTTAGAGCCTGTACTTCAGCACTCCTCTCTGAGCAGCATCAACTCGCTCTTCCCCCAGTGGATTTTGTGTCCTGCTAGGAAACTGTACTACAGGTCCAGCACCTCTGCTACCTTGGGGACAGCCTGAGCTGGAGTTTTCACATATAGCAGGAGAATATTAAACTGGGCCAGCTTATGATTGTTCTCTCCTTGCACAAACCCCTGTATAGCCTGTTTGGCACTCAGTGCAGCTGCCAGTGGCTCCAGTGTGAGCACATACAGCAGAGGGGACAAGGGACATCCCTGTCTTAGGCCTCCTGTAAATGTGAAGGGCTGGGAGAGCTGCCCATTGGTCATCACTTGTGCTGTGTGGTTGCTGTATAGCATCTTAATCCATCTTCCCCACTGTCCAATGCCACATCACATTCAGAGTTCTCTTAAGATTGGTTTTACCCTGCCCACCCTTGACAAAGTCAGCTTGATCTAGATGGATTATTAATGAGAGGGCTGCCTACAACCTAGTTACCATGACCATTGCCATGATTCTGTAGTCAGCTGTAAGAAGTGAGACTGGATGGTAGGAGAGGCATAGTTGGGTCAGAGTTTCAGGTCCTTACCTGGCTTGGAAAACACAACCACTGTGGCAGATTGTGTAGGAGGGAGCAACAACCCTGATCTGGTGCATTCTTTAAACATGTTCCAAAGGGGCACTCATAGCCGAGTGAGAAAGATTTTATGAAAGTCTGTTGGGAGGCCATCAGGGCCAAGGGCCTTCCCTCCCTGCAAATTGCATACAGCTTTTTCTAGCTCCTCTCAAATGAGTGGGAATTCTATAGAGGAGCACACATCCTGTGGTACCTTGGGGATTGGGGCCCATTCAGCAAATTGCTCCAATTGTTGCCCAGTGGGAGCCACCTTAGTAGTGTATAGGGTTTGGTTATAATCTCTGAAGCAGTCTCCTATTTTGGATGGGTTAGAAGTTTCTGATCCCTCGGCTGTGATTACTGAGGCAATATGGGTGGCCCCAGATCTGGCCTTGATCTGCCAGGCCAGCCACTTTCCACTGCCATCCCCATCAAAGTATTGTCCAGTCTGGGCCAACAGGAACTGTATCTCTAGCTGTTGGCTCGTAAGGGTGCTCAGCTGGGTCCTTATTTTCTGTAAGACTTGGTAAACTTGGGGGGTGGGGCTTGCCACGTGTGCTTGCTTGCATGACACTACTTTAATAGTTAGTGCTTGGATTTAGGACTGCACTTGTTTATGGGCGTGGCTGGCATATGAAATGGTCACCAGACAACAAGACAACTCCACTGCATTGAGTGTGCTTGGTACAATCACTGATACAGAAAAAGGTGAATACTAGCACCACTCGCTGTGCTTAAAAAAGGCTTTATTCAAGTATTAAAGTTTAAAACATACCGCCATTGCATAGGGTCACACAAAGCCTTGATTGGTTTTGCAATTACTGCATCATCAGAGAAATGGATCGGTGTATCACAATGAGTTTCAAATAGAGTCAAATGTAAAGTGACAGTGTACTTGCACATATATCAAGTTTTAAAGTGCTCAATGAAAGTGTACAATATCAACTTATCCTAACACAGTAAACTAACATCTAAAACACCACATCTGAACTGCAGGAAATACTATAATGACTCTGCCAATAATGTGTTGTCCTCGTGTAAGCCCCCTCCTCCCGATGTCTAGGGGTATCCAGATGGTATCTTGGTGGGAGGGGTGCCCTTGTACAACCAAGAAAACCCAGTCCAAGACATAGAATATGCTCATTACCTGGTTCTTCTGTTGTTGTGAGATGGCGTTGCAGGCTGAGGAGCAGGTACTTTACTTCACATCGATAGCAATAACTGCTGGGGCAAGGTGGTTAAGAGTCAACAACAGTAGTACACCTTGTGTCCAGTGAATGCAATGTCCACAACCAGATTACTTTGCAAAACGAACTGATTTAATAACAAGAAAATTGATAGGCCACTCCATGGAGCATGGGGGTAACAAGTACGGTGGGGGCACTTCACAGGTAGGAACCTGACAATCACTTCTGCAACAATCTCTTTTTCTAACAGACTGATTTATTGATTTACAGTCATTCCCTCGAGCTGAAAAGGCTACATTTTGACAGCAGCACTAGACAGTAGGATGAAACAGGCCATACTTAGAGGTATTAAACACTTGCAGTCTTTTAATTCATATTCCTTCCCTTCATACTATTCCTTAACACAGGCACTGGCTTGCTTACTTTCTCTTCTCTTAGTCTCTTCAGTACTTAAACTGAGGTAGCAACTGTGACAGCATGAGATGTTTCTACTGTCCCAATCCCATTTCTTATTTACCTTGTTACTCAGAGGTTGCTTTAAAACACAGGGGAGCTATTTTCTTACGGAGAGGTCTCAGACTTTTAAAACGGTGCTCATTTTAGCATGAACAAACCACAGAAGACCTTTTCGAGACCCAATCGCTGATGCCATGTGCATGGTCTGGCCTCCCCAGGGAATTCTGCACATCCCTGGCCTTTCCAGAAACCAAAGGCACTTTCCGCTCATGCAGCAATTCCAATGTCAGAGCTGCTTTCAACAAAGGGACTAGCTGCAGTGCCAAACAGAGCACCCGGATGGCCTGCCACCCCGGCGGGGTCCCAACCAGCCACCCTCCACATGAAACTCTTCCTGCCTCCACAGGCTGCACTGCCTGAGAGCTCAAACCCTGTATCAGCCACCGGCTGGGGGAAAAGGGGTAGGTTGCCACCACCACGCCCTAAATGATCCAGGCTGCCACCTTTGGACCATGCCCCAGGCCCCATCTGCCAGAGCAGGCCCAACCACAGAAACACTCGCCGGCTGTCAGGCTACACCTGCACACAGGCAAGATTTCTTAGGAGCTGGGCCCCCCATCGATGCTTACCCTACCAAGGTGCCAGAGATCACTTGGCAGGCCTCCATACTTCTGACTCTTCAGGGCTCTGGCTCTCAAACCACTCCAAAAGGACCCAAACTTGTGCGTCATGGCTCCCCTTCACTCACACCTGTCCCAAATCACTGCACTCCCAATGCAGATCTTCAAGGGAGGAGAGCAGGGGTGGCAAATGATCCACCTTGGCCCGCTTCGGTCCTCCAGTCAAACTTGCAGGCCCCAAACCCCTGACTCCTCTCCTCTTCTCAATCTCCCCCTCCAGCTCTCTTTCAGTGCAAAAACCCCACTATTTATCCTCTAGGGGGTGGGTCCCCTGCTGGCAGCAGGCAGACCCACATCCCAGACCTACCAGCACCAGAGCTCCCACTGCCTAGCTACACAATTTAATTAGTAAGCTCCCAGAGGGTGCTTACATTCACAATTGTAAATATACATAGATCCATATCAAGATCATTTTGGTGCTTGAGGCATACCAATGCTTTTTCCTCTACACCGTAGAAGAGAGAAACACACAGCAGAATTAGTCAAGAAAGCAATTATTAATGTAGACATGCACATCATTTTCCAATAACTAGGAGAATGCCAGTTCTGTCATTTAAAACTGGGGGTTCCAATGCCCACAAAGTAAATATCCAAAACGATTCACGTTTCATGAGCTTGTCATTCAAATCCTCCCCCCCGCATCCCACCCCAGTCCTTTCAATCCCACAAAATTTAAACGAATGGTTAGTCCCTGCCTGTTTTCTACAATGGTTTGCTAATGCATTACTGCAGTCATTCCCAACTATGCTTCTAAGGTGTTCACCTATGTGGGTTTTGAAGGGTCTTGTGGTTTTGCCCACGTTGAAGGCCCCCCATTCACACAGCACTATGTATACCAAATTATTGGTAACACAGCTAAAAAAAGATCTGTTACCATACACTTTGGTAGCATTAACAATGGTAAAAGTGTTACTGTTTAAAACAGATGGACCGAATTTACAATTCCAATGTCAGAGCTGCTTTCAACAAGGGGACTAGCTGCAGTGCCAAACAGCACCTGGATGGCCTGCCACCCTGCAGGGGTCCCACATGGGTAAGTCCCTCAGGGATGTGGGGGACCACCATTCTCCAGACTTTAAAACTGGCTTCTCATCAGGTTGGAAACGATGTATCAACCTGTCCCTCATATTGGTGCCCCTTTTGTATACCATCCTAAGAGGGGACATAGTGGCTTCCCACAACAGTGGATAAGTCTGCAAAATGCCCCAATGCTCTCTGATGACAGTCTCAATATCCTTGGACTGCCTAGTAAACACTGTCACAGAATTACTTTTCTGTGGACCCTGGCTCTCTCTTTAACAGGCAAAAGTTTTTCCCTATTGACTTCCAAGGCCTCCTGAAAAGCTTGTTCCACAACCATCTCTCCATAGTCCCTATCAAAGAAACACTATCAGAACCACTTGCAACAAAATCACTGTCTCCACTGCAGTTATGTTGAACGCTTAACATTTGGGTCTTGGGAATATTATTTATTAAATTGCGCTGGTGGCAACTCAAATCATGCAATACTGAATGTTGGTCTGTCTTCTTCTGAAATAAGTTAGTTGGTATATAGTACCATCCATCTTTTTAGTAATCTCTAAATCCAGGAAGGAGACATAGACTGTGACATTGCAATGCAAATTTCAAATTTTCATTACTATTTTCCAAATATCTGACAAAATCAGTAAACTCACTCCTAGTGCCACGCCACACCATAAATACAGTATGTTGTCTATAAAACGATGCCAGAGGTCAATCTTATTGTAAAAAGGATTGACCTGGCTGTCACAGACTGTTGATTTCTCCCAACATCCCAAATAGAGATTTGCATAATTTGGAGCAAAAGCAGCCCCCATTGCAAGGCAAGGCAAAGCAAATTTTATTTTTCTGGCACCCAATCCCTGAGGCTCTGGGCGCTGCACAAAAAAACACACTCAATTTGTACAAACAAGCCTATATCCGTATACAACCCTCATAAATATATAAAATCTCAAACTTTAAAATGGACTGATAACCCTAATGTCAAACAGTGTCTGAAAAAGCCTGATTAAACAAATAGAACTTCAGGCGGGTCTTAAAGACCTCTACTGATGACGGGGCCTCCCTCACCAAAAACGGGAGCGAATTCCATAGGACAGGGCCGGCCACACTGAAAGCTAGATCGCCGGCGGTTTTTAATCTTGTCCTAGGAATCGTTAGAAGGCCCCTTGAGGAGGACCAGAGGGGTCACACCGCAGCAGCAGGTGTCAGAAGGTCAGCCAGGTAACAAGGGCCCTATCTGTGTAGGGCCTGATAGGTGAGCAAGCCCACCTTGAAGAGGACCCTCCATCAAACTGGCAGGCAGTGCAGTTCACACAGCACTGGGGTGACATGGCAGTATTTCGATTGGCCTGCCAACAACCTGGCAGCTGCATTCTCACTAGCTAGAATCAATGGAGGATGCTTCCAGAGACCTCGAGGTAGAGTGCATAACAGTAGTCTAACCTGGATGTGACAAATGCATGTACCAAGGCGGGGAGGTCCAGGGGCAGAATCAGGTGCCTAATCCTGGTGATATTTCTGAGATGAAAAAAGCTTCCTTTAACCATGGCAGACACCTGATATTCCATTGTCGTACTGCTGCCAAATATCACGCCAAGATTATGCCCCTTAGAGGAAGCCTTCAATGGGACAGACCCTAGAACAAGTCCAGAGTCTGCCCCAGGGGGCAATCCCATCTGCCTCCTGTTCGACTCCACCACCAGTACCTCCGTCTTATCGGGGCTCAGTTGCAACCAGCTGGAGGCCATCCAGTCATTGATCTCTGCGAGACAGTTGTTTAATACATCCACCGCATGTGATGTTCCAGGGGCAAAGGATAAGTACAGCTGGGTATCACCAGTATAGCAATGAAATCCCAAGCTGTACTTCCTAATGATCTCTCCCAGGGATAGCATATACACGGTGAACAACATCAGGGATAACACCGAACCCTGAGGTACCCCATAAGACAGAAGGCTAACTGATGAGAAAAAATTCCCCATCACCACCCTCTGCCTCCCGTTTGTCAAAAAGGACTCAAACCAGTGAATGACAGTGCCAGTGAGTTCACAGAGATCCCTCAGATGGTCCAGTAACACCCAATGGTCCACCATGTCCAAAGCTGAAGAGAGATTGAGTAGAATGAGAATTGTAACCTCCCCTTGATCTCTCACCCTGAGGAGATCATTTGCACCTGAACTAATGTGATTTCTGTTGAATGTCCCGCACGAAACCCCGACTGGAGCAGCTCATAGATATCAAATGCAATGAGGTGATCACCCAACTGACACGCCACAATGTTCTCCACCACCTTTCCTAAAAATTGAAGGTTGGAGACTGGTCGATAATTCACCTTGTTGTAAGGGTCCAATGATGACTTCTTCAGGAGGGGTCTCACCAGTGCCTCCTTCAAGACGTCTGGGACAACCCCCTCCAATAAAGAACACCGGAAAATCAAGGCGAACACTGGCCCAACAGCGTCGATGCATCCCACTAAGAAACGCGTTAGCGCTGGGTCCAGTTCACAATATGTGTGCCTCAGTTTTGAGATCACCCCAATGACATCAGCCACCTCCACTGGTTTAAACTCTCCCCAACCAGGCAGAGTGCTTTGTCGACCATCCCGGCGACCACTGTCGGCCATGGTACGGGCCACTGACGGAACACCCTGCCTGATGGCAGACACCCTGTCTGAGAAAAACCGAGCAAACTCATTGCATAAAGCCTAACTGTCATACCCTCAATCTGAAGGAAATATTCGCCATGAAAAAGAAAACTATTTTTTGTTAACACATGTTTAGAGCAGTTCAATAAAAATTGTTTCTGATGCCACTCAGTTGCATCATCCTGCTCAAGCCAGTATGCCAATGTTGTCAGTCCAGCTTCATGAGGAATATTTCAATAAAGTGATTCTATGTCCATAGATACAAGGTACCACTCCGGTTCCAACTGCAGGTCCTCCAGGACTCCCAATATTTGTATGGTATCCCTAAGGTAAGATGGTAAAGTGGATACATAATTTCTAATGTGTGCATCCACATATTTTGACAGTGGTTCTGTCAATGAATTAATGCCCGCCACTATTATAGTATTTCCTGCAGTTCAGATGTGGTGTTTTAAATGTTAGTTTATTGTGTTAGGATAAGTTGATACTGTACACTTTTGTTGAGCACTTTAAAACTTGATACATGTGTAAGTACACTGTAACTTTAAATTTGACACTATTTAAAACCCATTGTGATACACTGATTCATCCACTGATGATGCAATAAATGCGAAACCAGTTGGGGGTTTGTGTGACCCTATGCAATGTTTTAAACTTTAATACTTGAATTAAGTCTTTTTTTAAGCACAGCGAGTGGTGCTAGTATTTGCCTTTTTCGTATTAGATGGTGTAGCCCCTTATGTAGGCTTTTTGAGCTTCCCATCTCAGGGAGTGCAATATGTCACTGGGGCAGTTGTGTTTTAAATACATAGATACATAGACAGTGTCGGCAGATAAGGGCCTATGGCCCACCCAGTCTGCCCATTTGAGCTTGTAAGTTCAGTTTGTTTTCCTAGAAGTCCGTTTCCCCTTACCCCTGACCTCTAGAATTCCTTTATGTCTATCCCATGCATTGTTAAATCCTGTGATTGTTTCAGCCCCCACCACTTCCTCTGGCAGGGTGTTCCACTTGTCCACCACCCGTTCTGTGAAGAAATTCTTTCTCATGTTTCCTCTGAATCGTCCTCCTCCAACTTCATCCCATGCCCTCTAGTCCTGGAACACCTTTTCGCTTAAAATAGTGTTTTCCTGCACCCTGTTTCTCCCTGTAAGATACTTGTATGTCTCTATCATATCCCTCTTTCCTCCTCTCCTCCAGGGAGTACATGTTCAGTTCCTTCAACCTGTCTTCATAGGGACTTGTGATGCAATCCATGCACCATCTTTGTTGCCCTCCTCTGAACCTTCTCTACCCTGTCTATGTCCTTACGTAGGTATGGTCTCCAGAACTGTACACTGTACTCAGATGGGGCCTCACTGAGTGTCTTGTATAGCGAATTATGACCTCCCTTTTCCTGCTGGTGATGCCCCTGCCTATACATCCCAGCATCCTATTTGCTTTACCTGATGCCTTGTCACACTGTTTCCCTACCTTGAGGTCAACAGAGATGACAACCCCAAGATCCCTTTCCTGCTTGGTGCATGCTATATCCTCACCCCCAACTGATATATTGTGCCAGGGTTTTTGTGCCCCATATGCATTATCTTGCACTTCTTTGCATTGAATTTCAACTGCCAAACCCTTGACCATTCTTCAAGTTTCTGCAGGTCCCTTCTCATTCTGTCTACACCCTCTGGTGTGTCTACTCTGTTACAGAGCTTTGTGTCATCAGCAAACAGTGAAATTCTGCCTTCTAGATCCTGTGCAATGTCACTGATGAAGATGTTGAATAGGACCGGTCCCAGCACTGATCCCTGTGGTACCCCACTGGTCACTCTTCCCTCTGTGGAGTGACAGCCATTTACCACCACCCTCTGGGTCCTGCCACCCAGCCAGTTACCTACCCACCACACTACTGTCCTGCCCACACCCATTCCCCAGTTTATGTAATAGTCTTCTAGTGGCACAGTGTCAAAGGCCTTGCTGAAGTCCAGATAGGCCATGTCCACTGCCTCCCTGATCCACCTCCCTAGTCACCCAGTCAAAATTCAATGAGGTTGGTCTGATGGCCTCCCCTGGTGAAACCATGCTGCCTTGGGTCCTGTAGTCCATTGACAACCAGATGTTCCACCAATCTCTCCTTCAGTAGTGCTTCCATGATCTTTCCCACTACCGAGGTGAGGCTGACTGGTCTGTAGTTCCTGCTTCCTCTTTGTTCCCACTTTTGTATAGAGGGACTACATCTGCTATCCTCCAGTCTTTAGGTACCTCCCTGTTTCCAGTGATTGGCTAAACAGGATAGCCAGAGGTTCAGCCACCACCTCTCTTAGTTCTTTAAGGACCCTGGGGTGCCCCATCTGGCCCCATTGCTTTGTCAGCTCTTGTACTTCCAGTTCCTTCAGGATCCCTTTCGTGTAAAGGGACTTGTGTCCATTTCTGCACCATTCTCACCCCTTGTACTCCCTTCAGACCCATTACCCTCCTCTTCCTCAGTAAAGACTGAGCAGAAATACCTGTTCAATATGTCAGCTTTACTGTTGTCATCCTCCACGCGACTCCCATCCTCCCCCTTCAGTCTCACTATCCCTCCCTTTGTCTTTCTTTTTTCACTTATGTACCTGTAAAAGGTTTTGTCCCTTTTAACCACTGATTTTGCAATGTGTTCTTCTGTCTGAGTTTTGGCTTCCCTTACTGACTTCCCTGCCTCCCTTTGTTTCTCCTGGTACTTCTCCCTATCCCCTTCTGCCTGTGTCTTTTTGTATTGCCTGAATGCAATCTTTTTGGCTTTCACTTTCTTTGCTACCTCTTTGGAAAACCATAATGGTCTCCTCTTCCTTTTCCTCTTGCTAACCTGCTTAATGCATAATTCTGTTGTTCTTATAATCCCCATTTTAAATACTGCCCACTGTTCCTCAACCCCTGATTCCTGTCCCATTCCCTTAATGCCTCTTTTAAGTATCTCCCCATTTTCCCAAAGTCCGCCCCCTAAAATCCAGGATACGTGTTTTTGTGTGGTTTGGTTCTGCTTTTTCTGTGATTTCAAACCACAATGACTGGTGGTCACTGTTACCCAGGTGCTCCCCACTGTTACCCCCATCACACTGTCCCTGTTTGTGAGCAGAAGGTCCAGTGTTGCCTTCTGCCGAGTTGGTTCCATGACCAGTTGCTTGAGGAAGGCACCCTGAAGGAGTCCAGGATAAATCTGCTCTAGTTGATGCTGCTGCTGGGATGCTCCAGTCCACGTCTGGAATATTGAAGTCTCCAACCAGTACTACCTCACCCTTGTCTGCCATCCTTTGGATGGCTAGCATCAACTCCTATCTGTTTCTTCCTCCTGGGCTGGTGGTCTATAGGCCACACCTGTGCGGATGGCTGGCCCCATTTTCCTTTCCAGCTTTACCCACAGTATCTCCCCCATTTGTTCCTCCTGGATCTCTGTGGCCCTTATGTCATTTTTCACATACAGTGCCACTCCTCCTCCTTCCTGCCTGATCTGTCTCTTCTGAATATGTTGTAGCCAGGTATGGCCATCTCCCAGTCATGGTTATCATTACACCAGGTTTCAGTGATGGCCACAATGTCCAGATCTGACTGTACCATGACAGCCTCCAGATCTTCCATCTTGTTGCTAGGCTCCTGGCATTTGCACACATGGCTTCATGATTTGACCTCCTAGACTGCTTCACTGTTCTACTCAGCCCCTTCCTTGGTTGTCATTTATCCCTGGTTCTCCTTGCTGTCTGCCCTTCTGCTGAATTTTGCCCTTTTCTGCTTATCCACCTTTTGGACACTAATCTTCATCTTTTGCACACTGCTTTGCAGAGATAGCCACTCCTCTGGTTCACTGGTTTCCACTGCTAGCTGTGGGGTGGAAGAGCAAGTAGGTATCCTCCTTGCTGGCCTGCCACCCCCCTTTGCTAGTTTAAATGCTTGTCAATGTAGCATTTAAACTTATCATTGAGTGCTTGAATTCCCCTCCAGGATGGATGCAGGCCGTCAGGCTTGAACAAACCTCCATCCCTCCAGGTGGGTCCCCAGTCACCAATGAATCCAAACCTTCCTCACAGCACCAGTTCTTCAACCATGAGTTAAAGTTCCTAATGCATGCACTCCTATGCTCTCCCTTGCCTCTCACAGGTAGTACATCTGAAAGTGACAGAGTAGCTACTTGCTTGAGACCCCTCCCAGTTTTCTAAACTCTTCCTGAACTTCCTTTGGCTCCCCATTTTCCAAGTCATTAGTACCTAGGTGGATAATGACATCCAGCTCACCCTCCCGTCTTGCCTTCCCAGTGATCCCCAGTATCTTCCTTCCATCCCTCCATGCCGTGGCACCTGGTAGGCACCTCACCTCCCTGTCCTCCCTCCTGTGTTTCCTAGCTGGATCCCTCTTGCGATGGAGTCCCCCACCAGGATTCGCTTCCTCCTCCTCCTCTGGGGTCCACTGCTTTCCCCACTGAGGTCACCCCTTGGCTAACCTCCACATCCTTTCCTTCCACTTCTCTGGGTACCTCTATTTGGTTGCCCTCATTTGCCAGTGTGGCATATGAGTTCTTGAGAGGAATAGGATCTGGGATGTGCCTCTGCCTGACTGCTCTAACCCTCCCTGAGCCCACTGTCATCCAAGTGCTCCTCGTTCGGCATCCTTTGAGGGCAGCTGCATTGGACTGGGTGGTCCCTGGATAGGGGTGATGGTACTCCTGACCCAGTTTACTTCTGCTCTGAGTCTGGTTACCTCATCCGTAGTCCAGAGATGCATGCAGATAGGGCAGCACCCCAGTGTCCAGAAGGTCTGCCTGAATATGGCTGCCCCACAGCCACTGCATTGCACCACTCCCCACATTATACTGCAATTCCACTACTTGTCTGCTACTGAAACTCTCTTAGTTCTCTTTTTATTAATTTACAGTACTAAAAATCCTGTAACTGATCCTCAGATTTTTTTTTTTTAAGGAAAAAGAAACCAATAAATAAATAAATGAGTCAAAACACTTGTCGTGCTGAGGGTGGGCTTCTTCCCCCTTATGCCCCTCCTACTTCACACCTCTTACTATACCCTGTGTTTAGCTCCTGTCAATCAGATTTATCAGGGCATATAATTAAGAGTTGGGGGAAGGGGAGGGAGGAAGTAAAATTGCAGCAATTAAAGACAGCACAGAATTACACCACCACTATGTTTTAAATTTTCAACAGCCCAAAAACAATTATAAGTAAAGACAACAAAGAAAGTATAGTGTCACTACAAGCCTACAATCTAAGTTTAAAAGAAAAATACCAATTACCAGTTACTCTAAAGCACTGAATTGAATATGTTTCCTTCCTTCTCCTTCTGGCTTCTTCCCTTGCATTTTGGAGGATATGTAGTCTTTGTACCCCCTTACTTCTCAGCAGAGTAGGGTCCAGTTTCTAAGCTCCCAGAGACTGGGGTGCCACTGAGCTCCCCAAAGTCAGGAGGGTAGGGGTGCTGCCTGAAACTACTATGGGATCATGCCACAGTCCCATCATGCACCAACAAGTGTATGTGGTCAAGGAACATATTTATCCTGGCATATGAGGAATGTGCATGGAAATAGAAAGTATATTCTTTTCTCGCTGAGCCATGTGGCACCATACATCCATCAGACCATGGTCTGCAGCTACACACTTTAGGGCTTTGAAGCTCTTATCGTGGGTCAGGCGGGTCCAGGATGATCAGTCTAGCACCCCATCCCAGACACAGTTCATGACCTGCCCCCCAATCCATCTGCCTTGCCATTCTCACATTTCCACTGATAGTTTTGGAAAAAAGTTTATAGAGTCAGTACTGGAGCACAAACAGATCCCACTGTCAGGTTCCACACCACCCCATCTGTGACTTGTGTGAGGGTGTACTGTTCCACTGGCGATTGCTAGCTATTGTAAATTTCCACAACTAACCTGGGCAGAGCCATATGGCAGGTTCTCCTGGCCTTGGAATTAAGAACTGTTGCTTGCTATCCCTCCTAGTTCCTTTTGATGTGGGAAAACTCTCCCTAGTTTTTGTTTTCTGATGTAATCTAGGACCTTCCGTCTTTTGAGGTGGATTTTGAGGCCGTTGACATTCAATAATAGGACCCTGATACAGTATTACCCTCCATTATCAAATAGTAATCTATAGGCTCCCATTAGACAGTGGGAGCCTGTGTCCTTGGATGCACTGACATATTTCAGCAGTATTTAACATGCAAAACATATAACCCAGAAAGAACAATTGCCAAATAAAGCCCTTCCCCTTCCCCCTCTCCCCCTGTTGACAAACCATGTCTGTCTCTGTGGAAATCCCACTCCCCACAAATACTCCCCAAACGAGATCTGTTAATCCCTTGTGAATGTGGGGGATGTCCAGAATCATTGTGCTTTCCCACAGCCACCATCCACAGTCTAGCAATTTAATTTAACTTCAACTCCCCTGTGTATACATGGGAAGCTGTATGCCTAGCTCTGTAAATTCAACATTATGATACTATATAACTATAAACAAAACACATAGACTGAACATAGAAGTGAACAACCAAACCAGAGTAATGCAGTTTACATAATTTCAAGTCCCATTGTCCCATGCGATCATCCAAGGGCCAAAATCCCTGGATAGTCAGTGTCCGGGGGTCCCTGAAATAGAGCCCCCCCCCAACTGATGCAGATGCTTTCTTTCTGGTTAAGTGTCTAGTTCTCCCACCAAAAGTCACCTGCCCATCAGTCGCCTGGGGGTTTACAGCATTCCTAACTCTGTGCGTGCCCCCCACTCACATTTCTCTTCCCCACATCTATGCTACATAGAGGCTTAAAGGCTTAAAATACTCAAGTGACCAGAGTATCAGGCAGATAAGTTCAGCAACAGGAGTACAGTATATGGGTGCTGCCTAGTGTGAATGGGTTTCAGCAACTGCTGAAATCTTGTTGTAGTACAGTTCAAAGGTCAAAAAAGTTCTTGTACTATCGTTCTGATGTCACATCGATAGTACAACAACTTTACCCTTGACCTGCTGCCTGATTGGCTCAACGGCGGCTCTTTAGAAAAAAAGCAAAAACATGGCTGACGCGATTTAGCGGCGCCAGATGGAACCACCGACTTAGAAGTCGGGAATCGGGTCACGGAGAGCCATACATGGCTCCCTTTCTAAAAACACAATTGCTTTCTTTTTTCTCCCTGATTTTAAAATGAATGATGTGCAGAGGAGAAACTGAGAAGCAGGACGGAGCATAAGCGGGAACGGGCGCAAGCAGAAGCATCAGAGGGAACGGGAGCAGCAACTACGGCAAGTAACGAAAAAAAATTAATGTAAAACAAAAAACCCATATACTTTACAAAACAGTGGATGGGTGAACATCCACAACTAAGTCTCGTTCCCATTTCGGGCGGTTGATGACATCAACGAAGGACCTCTTGAGCCGCTCGAGGTCTCTGTGATGTCATCATCCTCGATAACACAGCCTTGTTGTGGATGTTCACCCATCCACTATTCTATATATAGTTGTAACATTGGCCCTTTATTCCTGGGCTAGTGTTTGTATGTCCTTAGCTGGCTGAGTTTAGGTGCAGGTTGGGTGCAGGTTGCATGTTCCGCTCACAGGTTAATTGAATAGCAACACACTTTGAGGAAGTTTGTGCATCTGCATACAGGTTCCCTGAAGCCTCAAGTCACAGATACTGGCTTACTCCAGGCTTCCACACTCTTAGTACCCCCTTTGCACCCTCTGCACTCCAACAATAACACTGTAAGAGTTTATCTGTTATATCCTGTAGCAAATAAAGACAGGGGAGGCAACCCCAATAACCTCAATCCGCAAGAGGATCCTCCTTGATTAGAAATTCCATTGTGTGGGTATAGGAACAAGTTCCAGATGTATGGGTCTTGAGTAGCAGATTTTTGGGATGCCCAGTCTAAGCCTAGAGTGTGCTGAGTTAAGTGGTGCACTCAGTTATGCAGGGACAAGCACTGTTGGCATAAACAGCAGGCAGTTGTACGCTTAGCTGACCAGTGGAACTTTCCATCCTCTCGATTGTGCAACCTTGCGGCAGTGCGAATTACGTCTGCTTGCAGACTTGCCCTCTTGATTGTGTGCACATTAGATGCTTCAAGCAGCTGAACGACATGGCCCAGCATTTACCCATGGAGTGCAATCCATGGCACAGTTCAATCCTGTGCTAAAGTCCACCTCCTACCCCAATTGAGTGAGATACAGTCAGTTTGCACATTTTAACCAAATGAAGTAACTGGACAATTTAGGTGAGGATCTTGTCTCCCATATCTGAATACCTTCCACCAGAGATCTGGCCACCACCCCAACACTGTGCAACTGCTGTGTATACCACAGTAAAAGTCCAGGGGGAATGGGCCCTACACCAGGAGCACTGTGCCCCCCAAAGTCCATACAGAGTTCAAACAGGAAAGAAACTGCCAGACAAGGGGTGCTGGATTAATGTTCTCTGTGGTTCCCTCAGTTCAGTGAAAGCAGTAGTGGCAATATTGCATGGTTCTTAGCAGACAGAAGGTGTGATCCCCCCCCCACACTCTCTGAATCCGTTCTCACCATAGCAAAGTCTATGCAAGGGTCCAGTACAGCATTGCTCCACTCCTAGGCACAATGTATACTCATGCCAATATTAACAAGCAAGGTGAAACAGTCAGGCTGAATGAGGGTGGATGCGGATTTTCCCAGGAGAGAGAGCTGGGTTAGCTGATTGGGCAGCAGGGTCCAGGGAGCAGGTTGAGCAGGGTTGCAGGACACCCAGGACCAGGATCTAGAGAAGAAAAGAAAATCAGTACCTGAAAAAGCAAGGGTCAGGTGCAGGTGTGCGTTGGCTTAATCTGCCTGTTGAAGTTGCTTCTTCTCGGCTGTTGTACTCCTCTGCCTCCGCTATGAATGTAAAGGTTCTTGGAGGGAACCCAGGCTTTTGGATCCACAGGCGGGAAGGGTACTGATGCACAAACTGCCATCCTCTCTGGTACAAGTTGGCTTTAAGGTCGGCAGATTTTTGACATTCCCTCTACTGCAGCTGGCTGTAGTCAGGAAACACGTTGACTCTTCCTCCTTCAAATGGGATGGGACCTTTACTACAGACTGCCTTCAAGATTGCCTCCCTGTTCTGGAAGTGAAGGAATTTAATGAGGTAATACCTTGCTCTTTCCTCCAATTTAGGTCTTTTGCCAGGGTTCTGGTGCACTCATTCAACTTCAGAGAAGAGGCCCAAGGATAGCAGGTCCAAGTGCTGTATCAGCCGTTCCCTTATAAAGCCATTTGGGTCATCTCCCTTCTTCCCTTCCAGTAGACCCACCACTCTGATTGTTCCTTTGGGCCCTATTTTCCTGTTTGTTAAGTTTGACTTTAAGAAACTTATCCTCCAGCAGCTGGGTTCTTTTTCTGCGCCACTCCGAGGACTGATCCTCAACCGCACTCACTTGTTCTTCTAGCTCTTGGAGGCGAGTGTCATGAGCCTCTGCAGTCTTCATCAGACCCTCCAGAGCACCTTATAAATTGTTATTTGGGCAGACATGTTTGTAAAACTTGCCACATACCAGTTTGAAGTCCATTGATGGATGCAAGCAGAGCATTATCTCTGTCAGGGGGAATCAAGGACATTGCCGCATCTTGCGGCTCACTTCCCAACGTGGCTCTGGTGTGGGCCCTTGTCTCAGGTGGCTGAGTAATATTCGGCACTCCTTCCGACCCCACAAAGCCAAATTGGGTCTGTTTTTTTGGCTCTTGAGGTTGCTCATAATTCACTGAAGCGATGTAGCGTATTTTTAAATGACAGTTGCGCAGGATGCCTCGGATTTTTGCTAACTGGTAGCTGTGGATGATGGTGTGTAGCAATTAATCGACTGCCATTTTCGCTGGCCAGGCCATGCCCCCTGCACACATGAACTTGTATGGTTTATTGTTTAGTAAAGGATGATGTGCTCAAAGAAACTTTGTGTTTGTGGTCTGTTGAGGGTGTGTTCTGGGATAATGCACCAAATCTCAACCCCAGGGGAGCAAAACAATAGCAAGTTGAGGGGGAACTCCTGGCAAGCCAGAACTATCCCTAGACATGGGATGTTTTCTAAACCATGCCCCTCAGCATTCTGGGGCTGCACTGAAGAAGGATGTACTCACATTATGGGCATTACATAAATATGCATGGGCAGGAGATAAATGTAATTGTGTGATGGCAACAACTGATGGCTTCGGTGCCAACATGACAGGCCTAAAGAGGTTTAGGCCAGAGAAACAGGACAACATTGTGAAACATAGATATTTGTAACAAAATGTACACAAGGTAGCAGCAGCTGATGTCTGAAGTGCATCATAAGACACAGCTGCAAGCATATTTTTTTTAAATTTGTAATTTATGCTTCTCCATCCAGTCCTATAGTGCTATGGGCTTGTCTTAATCCATGCAAAGCAGAGGACAGCAAACTGTGTTTGTGAAGGTGATCTATAATCTGGGTGGGCACCAGCTATTCGAGCAATTTACTAAGTACAGGTAGGATTGTTATAGACTGGTAGTTTTCTAAGCTTTTAGGGCCACGTTTTCTAAAGACCAGGATGATCGTGGAAACGTTTCAGCTTTCAGGAACAGGAGATATGGTGAGGGACAAATTGAATAAATGGGTAAGGGAGAAGTTGTAAAGGGTGCAGCAACCCTAAGTAGCTTAGGTTCGAGCCAATCAGAGTCAACGCTCCAACATGAGGAGGTAGTTTTAGGAGCCACAGGACCTCAGTGCAAGTTACAGCTTGAAGGTAAAACAGTGGGATGGTGGGATGACCTGGTCGGGGAGTATTTATGGAGGTACTGGACATCAGGTCCTCAGACTTGATTAGATCAGATAAATGAGCATTAAATGCATTGGCGATTGTGTCAGGATTATTATAGTTAACATGATTTAAAGTCATATCATACATTATGTGTTTTTTAACACTACCCAGGAGCCCCCTTGATGTGGCTCAAAAATCTCAGGGAGTCACCAGCAGAGGCCTGCAGGGGCTTCTTTCAATAGTTGCTTTTGGCAACATGAATGGCTTTTAAACAAGCATTTCTCAAGGATCTATAGTCCAGTCAAACTGAGTGTGGTGATGTGGCTTTAAATTTGTCCTAACAGTTATCCCTTGCCTTCAGCAAGGCAAGCAGATCACTATGAAGCCATGTAGTAGCATTCCGTCTCACCCTACACTTGATGAGTGGGATGTGTTTATTCTGCAAGGAAATTGGAGGTGAGGTAGGCTAGAGCGTCATCATCATCATTGGAAAGATATAGAAGGACCAGTCCAGTAGATGTAGGTCAGTAAGGAAGGTCACCCGATCAAGCCTGGAGAAATCCTGAAATATTAATTCCTTGAGGAGAGGGGCATTAGGGAGAGTGAGATTTCCATATACAGAAGACCAGAGTGTAGTCACTAATGACATCAGCAAGTGTATAACCAGCTACAGTCCTATCCTTCCTGTTAGAGAGAACCCAATTTATGAGGGAATGGTGGTTACCATAAGTAGAGATTCTGGTTGGGTCACCAATAAGTTGAGTAAGGTGAAGCTTACTTATTACAGATTCAAATGCTTTAGAGTTTTTACTATGCCAATCAAGGGTGAAGTTTTAATTCTTCCCACTGAGGGAGGAGAGGTAATCAATGACATCTGACAAGCATGCCCTTCTAGTCTTATTGTTGTTTGTTTGTTTATTTGCTTAACGAGTTAGCACTCTAGAACAAAATTCCTTCCAGTCTTAGGAAGATTTGTAGATGCACACCATAGAAAGCTGCTTAGTATTCCCATGGACTAATAAGGAATGAAGGACTTCCCAGGAGGATAAGGTGACATCAGACAAGGCAGTCATCTGCAGGTGATTCTTGCAGTAGATAATTATCCTCCACCCTTTTGGTGAAGGGGGGGGGGGGCGTCATGTCTAAGTAACTTGTAACCTGCCAAGGAGCATGTTGCATGAAGGATAGAAGGTTTAAGCCAGGATTCAGTGACAGCAAGTATATCTGGTTGGCAACAAGTTCCCAGGCTTCAAGCTCAACAAGGTTGGCTCCTAATGTTAAGGTGAGCCACTTTGAGACCCTTAACACTGAACCAGAGGGAGGGATTTTTGGGAACTTGTGTGCAAGAGGGGATGGGATTGGTTTCAGTATCTCCACATAGAGTTATTGAGAGAATCGGGCACCATAGGTAAGGTACGTCAGCAGTCTGAGGATCCAAAATGGCCAATGAAAAGAATACTTAGGCAACTTATCCTAAAAAAACAGGCACCTTATAAAAAACAAATACTCGGACCTAAACAGCAATTGGGATAGAGGCTGGGACAACCAAAAAATTAGAACTGGAAGACATGGGATTGCCTAGTGGACAGCCAGGATGGATTGCCAAGGGCAGCACTAGGTAATCAGTATTGGCCATAAGGCTTACAAGAGTCAAACCAGTTAAAGCAATTGACCATAGGGACAACATTCTCACAATTATATGGGAAGAATCAGGAGCTAAAAAAGTCACAATAGTCAGCAGCAGAAAAACGACCAGGAGGAGTAACCAAAAGGCAGCTGTTCAGCAGTAGGTCACAATAGTAGGAGCAAACAAGCATTTGTCAATGCCAAACATTTGCTTGCAGGTATTTGCTGTGCAGGAGTTTGGAAGAGAAAATGCAGAGGTGAGCCCACCCCCCTACTGTAGTGCTGTTATGCACATAGAAATGTTACACATACACTGATGACATGATCTATGGCATTTCTTGTGCATAACAATGTGTGCCACACTGCCTAGAACCATTATTGTGCCCCCCCACCATGCGCAGTGCTGTCAAACTTGTCTCTCTCTGACTCTGTCTCTCTATCTGTGTCTCTCCCTGTTTCTCTTTCTCTCTCTCTCTACATGCTTTGGTTCAAACTGTAGCAGCTTGTGGACCTATGCTCCTCAGCAGTGAAAGGACAGCTGTGCAGCAATTGTCTGATGGTGGGTGACAGTGGACAACAGACAGAAAGAGGGGACTTGATTGGGACCTTCAGGTACTTGAAAGGGATAAATAAGGTTAATAGGAAGAGTCTCTTTAAGCTAAGTGCAACCATAACACTAGAGGGCACAGTCTTAAGCTGGAGGGAAGGAAGTTTAGGAGTGAGGACAGGAAGCACTTCTTCACAAAGAGGGTGGTGGACACTTGGAATGCACTGCCGGAAGAGGTCATCTCATTGAAGACAGTGGGCAGCTTTAAGAGAGGCTGGAATAGGCATAGGGAGAAAGTAAGAATCATAGGTAGGGAGGATGGGATAAGTGGGGAGGGAGGGCAGGGGCATTAGCTCAAGCTGTGGGCCCTGCAATACGAGCAGACTTAATGGACTAAATGGCCTTCTTCTGTGTGCTTCTTCATATGTTCGTATGTTCATGTGACAGTGGAAGGGAGTGACGCAGCAAAATCCAGGCACCGATGCCTACAGACTCAGGGTGAGTCACAAGGGGCGAGTGGTTCATGCCGGGTGCCGGGTGGGGGTGTTTATGCAGACTACAGCAGGGCTCCCAGATCTAGTGAAGTCTATCCTGCACATTGGGCTCTGACACCAGGTACTTTCCCTCAGACTTCTCACTACCTAAGAACGGCATGTTAGTTTGACTGTTTCAATACAGTAAGGCAGGGAGAGAGAGAGAGAGAGAGAGAGAGAGATAGAGAGACACACACACAGGACAGTGCAGCAACTTTTATTTAATGCTGTCTGTGCCTCTCAATGTGTCTTCCTACTGCTTTCTCTTTCTTTTTCTGCTGCAGATGGCTGCACACAGGCAGACAATTGCACTTCCTCATCACGCTTGAGGGAGAGAGAGACAGAGAGAGAGAGAGAGAGAGACAGAGAGAGACAGAGAGAGAGAAAGAAAAACAAAACACACAGAGTACAGCAAGTTTGAATTAAAAGTTTGCACCAGGGATCTCTCTCTCTCTCTCTGCCACTCACTGTGCTACCAGTACTGCTGTGCATTACTACTGTCCTGCCTCAGGACAGTATAATGGTGCCTAACGCTCCGAGTGCTGCAAGGGGTCTGGAGACTGTAAGCATGAGTTGCGGGGGGCATGAAGGAGCGGGGGTATACTGGCATGGGAAAACAGCAGGGGAAGTCAAGATTACAGAGAGAGATGCAGAGAGAGAGAGAGACCACTGCAGCACTTTGGATTTAGAAGTCCTGAATCTCTCTCTCTGCTACTAACTTTCTGTTGCTCTCTGCACCACGGCTCTCGCTGTGGAGTTCTACTGTGTGTACTGCCCTGATGTAGAATGGTCCCATACCTCTACAGCTCTACAACCTGGAAACTGCCCTGCAGATGCAGTTATCAGGACTGAACACAGAAAAGTACCATCATAGTGAGGGACACACAGGAAAACATGGAATTATCATCCATACTTGCTGTGTCTCCCTCAGACACTTACAAGACATTGGAGGCAACGAGTGACAGCACAGGGCATGGAGAGACATGGCAGGACTGTACTGCTATTCATGACCGGTGCTTTCAGCAAACATGTAAGATCCTGGGACATGAGGAATGCCGGGGACAGCTGTCATGCTGGGGTGGTAGGGTGGTGGAGGAGACGGGCTATGGGGAGCAATCGACTCTGGTGCACACACAGACAAGCAGAGAGAGAGGTAGAGACACAAAGCACATTGCAGCACCAGTACTGTATGTGTGTGTCTTTAGCTGGGTCTCTTTCTTTCTCTCTCTCTCTCTCTCTTTCTCACTCATTTGCTGGACCGCAGTGCCACTATCAGTTGGGGAGGGGAATACTGTACAGACAGGGCAGTGCACTTTATACAGGACCACTGCTGAAAGACACACTGACAGTGAACAGTGGGAGTTGCACTGTACGATTGACCCCAGAGGTCTGCAGGGCAGGTGGGTAGGAGGAGACTGCACTGTATACGGGAACGCTGCTGGAGGATACAGTGACAGTGAACAGTGGGGGCTGCACAGTATGGGCATGAGTCTCTGCTTTATGCAAATGAAAGCAATGAAGCACTCTCTCATTGGAGCAGTTCATTCTTTCAACTACACAAAGTGCCACATCAGCAAGCAGAACTAGTGTCATGACTACAGTGCCTGGTCATTGGTCTACACTGCCAAGCCCACTGCAGTTTCAGCTGTAAATGACTCGGCAGTGACACACCTCTAAAATGCCGTTTGTAGCAAAATGTTCCTTGCGCAAGCGCAAGTGAATGTATAAATGAAAAGTGCACTGACCCCAGATAGGGAATAACAAGGAATTAAAAAATTCAGAAAGCTAAATATCTGTAGAACATGTCATTTTTGCTGTAAAAATAATTGTAGCTATATTCGCTCTAGTGATAATTACGTGGAAATAAAATGGTGCTAATTGGCTGTAACTGGCACATTTTCAGAGGGTGTTAATTAGGGCTAATTGCAGAGCAAGAAATTAAATTTGCACAATTGTGGCCAATTAGTGCCATGCACGAAATATAATTTATGTGAGAATAAACAGTTTTAAAGTACATTGCACCAGGTCAACATGTTATGTGGCAGCAAAAATATGATGTAGTTAACCAGCTAAAACAATTTACTATATTAGTAACCCTGAGTATGATGCAGTAGGCCGGTTAAAAAAAATAACTACAACAAAAACCTTAAGTATGACTCAGTATACCAGCAAGCATAGTGTATTATAACAGCAGTTCTAAATAAGATGCAGTGTACCAGCTAAGTAGTTAGCTTTAATAGCAGCCCACCCCTAGATAACAGGCATTAAAAAAAGCCTATAAGTTGGACCAAATAGCAAGGCAGTTCATCTGGCAACAGAGGAATGAGGTGGTAACTTACAAGCAGCAGTGAGTCGCATCTGTTGTCAGGTATCCAACAAGGACGGAGATCTTCACAGTACAGCAAAGGGGGAGTAGAAGTGCACACTGTGGGGCAGCATGGTCGGCTGACAGCTGACCCCACAGCTGATACCCACAGTGTGACACACTTTGTTCACCTGCCCTTGGTGCAGTAGGCACACCTAGCACTGGCTTGCTAGAAAGAGTTGCTGTAAGAAGGGAGTAAAGCCCTTCCAACAAACAGAGCAAGCTGCCTGATTAGCCAAGTGGCTCTTAGGGGGGAGTGCAGCAAGTCCCAATGAGCTGACCCTTCTGGCTTGGGTCCAGGGTCCATGGTCTGGTGAGCAAGGAGTGGAGGGATGGCAGAAGCAGCTTGAGGAGCCCTCATGACCCCAGAGTGTCCCAATGAGTGAGAAGTGTGGAGGTGCTGACATAGTGCTTTGTCCTGAGGCTCTGCAGCACCTCTACCGGCAATGTCCATGACACACTGTCCACAAATCCTAGCAGTTCAGGATCTGTCCCAGATGCCAAAGGTACTTCCCATGTAGCCATTAGAGTTTCACTCAGTTTCTAATGACACCCTTGCAACCCTGAGGTATCAAGAACCTCTGCCACTCTCAGGGTTAGAGAGTGACTGGTACCCTGCTTATGCTATTGAGTGGTGGCTGCCTCCCTCCTGATGCCTCCATTGCCCCTGGCCCCCAGACTGTAGTCGGATGCCAGCCAGGCTGAAGCCTGCTCATCACTTCTCCCTGCTTCTGTAAGGTGAGAGGGGTCCTGGGGGCACTTGTCAGTGCCCACCTGCCTTCGTATTCAAGAATACATCCAGATGCTACCATCCCCCTGCTAGCTGTGCCCTTTGTTCAAATGAATGGCACACTTTGTCCAGGATTTCCTGGCCCATTCCACACCCATGCTGTGGGGACTGCCACCTTGAGAACTCGCTGTACTCCCTGTCATGAAGAGGGCACCCTACATCCATCTGCTCTGTAGTTCCTACCACCAGTTATACCCTCAGGGGACGATGTTGGAACATCACTTGCCCTCTGATCAGCATCTGGTGAACAACCCTCTCCCCTTACTGTAAGCAGGGGACTGTGACATACGCAAGATACACAAACACAGCTGATGAATCCCTCTCACATATATAATACACAAATAAACAGTACGTGCTTTTGTCTCCCACATAATATGCCTACTCTCATTCTCAGCCCCCCTCTGGCACCAAAAGGGGAACTCAAGTAATAAAATCAAAAATATATATAATACAACATAGGATGCAGAAGCAGACATTTTAATGAGTGTGTTAGCATTTTTAAATGCTGTACCTTGCAATTTGCTTCTTTAGAAAACATTTCAAAGTCATGATTCAAATTCCAATTGAAGACAGTTTTATATTAAGAATGGTTTCGTGTAAGGGCAATATAGTGACTGTTGGTACAGCTCTGAACTTTTAAATAGTATCAAGACACTTCAGAATAGTCCCAGTCCCAGACTGTCTTTCTTTTCTTGTAGATATGTCACCCCCTCAGTCAGTTCATTCTTTATTGCACGCTTGCAACCACACACATGTGGGCTGATGTAAAATACTGACAGCTTAGGTAGTATAATAGTTTAAAGCAGTTGCAAACAACACACTAAAAATAACTAAAAGGAGTTGTCTCATGCAAGCACTAGTTTTTTCCTTCAGTTTAAAATATATAGTGAAGTGAAGTGAATAAATGCTAATAAAAAAGTCAGATCTACATCCACCCCCCCCCCCAGACGTTGCACACACCATCCTGCATTGTGGCCCTGGAATAGGGTAGGACATGGCTCAGGGAAAGTCTCGTGTCTTAGGGTATCTTTGCTTGCTGGTAGATCCCCTGCAATTCCAGTGCTTCAGTTTCTGCTTTTTTTTATGCTTAGTTGATTTTGAAGCACTCCCGAGACTCTGCCATTATGTAGTAAATAAGCACCCACACTCTCTAATGTCCAAGCACTTCACTTTTACTGCAAGGTTCTGACAGAGTTAATTTGTACAGACAATCACAAATTCAGTGATCCTAATTAATGTGCTCTCATTCAACAATTGACACAGTCCCATATTGGTCTCCCGAGGCTACAGCTAACCTCCTAACTCCACTCCCAGGCTGTCATGGGGTGAACTGCTTCTTTTCACAGCCTCCCACTAGAACAAATGTTAACCATGTCTCGTTCCCATTGGCATCCAATTCCTCTGTCTTTTGCAATTATGGCAACACTCTATCCCTTCCTTATGTGCACTGTGTGCTTCATGGGTGGCCTTTTCATGCCTGTTAGAGTGTGGCTCTGCCAGGTGAACCCTATTTTCTCTTTGACTGCCTTATGGTATTTCCAGTAGGAACTAATAGTTCTGCTTCGAGGCTCATTGTAGGCTTTGAACAGCATACTGATAAGGTGTTCATTTCACTCAATGTGAGCTCCTCAGTCCCTAGAGATACCATTGCGGGTTGGCACTTCCCTTCCCTGTAGCCCACCAACCCTCCTAATGTCCCAATCCCAGCAAGGGCCCACTGGATCACATCCCTCACACAGATGGTTGTGCAGCCTGGCGAATCCCTGATCTACCCGCTCTGATCCCTTCTGCAGCAGGTCAGACTGTGGGCACTGCTTTCCAAGGGATTCTGATGTTTCCATTTTGTCCTGAATATGGATATCCTACCTTATCTTGCTGGTTTAAATCTCAGCTTACTTTGCTGTCTTCTGGTGCAATGACTCTGTATGGGCCAGTCTCTGGGGTCGACCCCCGCACCCCCACCAGGATCTCCTTTTTTTCATTGAGGTTTTTATCCTCCTCGGTGTCTGGCCCCATTCTGCCCTCGGTTGCCCAGTCCCGTCACCTGCCTCCTCAGGGACTTACCTCAGGACCTGTATCACCTCGGGCCCACCCCCATGGCAGAGCTGGGGGTGAGTGCCATTCTCTCTCCCCCCAGAGACTCATCCAGATGGTCCCTGGTGCCCTGTCAGTGGTGTGGGGCCTGTGGCAACTGGCAGCACCATCCTGCCAGCACCAGTTTTTAAACTGTGACAGGCTGCTACAGAGGAGTGCTGCTCTAGTGCACAAACGTGAAACAGCAAACAAGACAGAAATATTTTCAGCTTATAGACCTGGAGATGAAAAAAAACCTTCTGTTAGGTTGCAGGATGATCAAAACCAAGTGTTTCTATTACAAAATTTTTTTCACAGCATATAGATGGAGCTACCCATAAGTCGCTAACGTTTTGTGCTTACATACAGGTGCTTTCTCAAAGCTGACATCACCAGTGCAAGACCATAACAAATATACTGCAGTTAAAGTGATAGTGTGCATGATCACATTAAAGTGCAAATAATTTATTTATTTATTTTATTTAGTTTTTGTTGACTGGGTAAGTGCACTAGACAAATTCTGCCTATTTTCAGGATGACCTGGGGGAAGGGGATACAGATGAATGCCAACTGACCTTGAACCAGATGAAGCTATTGGTGGTATTTTTAGTGAATGGGAGGAAATTTTGCCAGGGCACCGGGGAAATTTCCCTACTCTGT
This sequence comes from Neoceratodus forsteri, assembly GCA_016271365.2. NCBI lineage: Eukaryota > Metazoa > Chordata > Ceratodontiformes > Ceratodontidae > Neoceratodus > Neoceratodus forsteri. The sequence goes on along the minus strand of CM028134.1, from coordinate 337,659,600 downwards.
AAGTGGAGGAGAGGATGAGGTCAGGGATGGCTGGGATGTACTCTTCTCAGGGTGGCCAGCAAACCGTCCCAGTAGTAACATAAGCTGAACATTCTGCTAGCATTTCTCCAACAACCAGCACAGATATGCAGGAGACTATTACGATGGTTCACATGGACAGTGATGGGGAAGAAATGACACTATCTGAAAAAGCCATGAAGGAAAAAGAAGCCCTGTTGGCTAAAATTTCAGAAATTGACACAACATTGCTGAAAGAAAAAGAGAGGATAAAAGAGAAAAAGAAATGTAAGTGGATTACACAAAATTCACCAGAACCCATAGCGGGGAAAGCCAACAAGTTGTTTGTTTTTGGAGCTTCAGATGACCCGGATGTAACTCCTGCGACTGAAGAAACTTCAGCCATCCCACAAACTGACACAGAGGCAGAGTGGTCTGGTGACTCAGTGCTACAAAAAGTGGGTTGGCTACACACGGGGACAGGATGGATCCCAGACCCTGAAATCCCTTTGTCCGGCACAGGGACACCAGCCATAACAGACATAGCAGCACCAAACATAACAACTCCTCCAGGCACTTGCACAATGCAACATAATGAGGCCTCCAATGAGACTACACAGGACACACAACAACCAGCAGGTATTTATTTTTTTCCCTTGAAGGGAATACAGAAGAATTTTTTTAAGCTCTTACAGAGGTGGTACCACCTGTTCAGTTGGGACCAAATATACAACCGGAGAATGCAGGAGAGGCTGGTCACACAGCCCCCGCAGTAACATATGCTAGCTTATTGAAAAAAAACTTTAAAACAAGCTAAATGATGCTATGCACTTTGTCTACATTATTTGGGTGGGCTAGAACTGCCTCCAGACCGTTTTTACGTGGGCAAACATCTGTTAGGGGTTTACACCGGCAGAGGTTTACACCTTGATTCACGCCCCAGGAGAAACAATTTTTGACATTAGTTTTCATTCTATGACTTTGTTGGACAGATTTTGGACTATGTATGGGTCACACAAAAATTATCCTTTGTGGACCCCCTTTCAAGCAATTCCACTAACTAAACCTACCTTTAAAGTATTAACTATTCTTTTCAGGAACGAAGGGGTTAATATTACTGATATTTTATTTTGGCTGAGGAAAAAATGTGAAGTACAAGGGCTTCCTAATCCAATTGTTGATGACGAGGGTTTTTGGACAGGAGGTTGGAAGATAAAAGTGAACTGTGGCAAGATGACTTTGGGGTAAAACATCTCCCTAATTGTCTTTATTTAGGAAAGGACAAAGGGATTCTATTCTACCAAGGTCAGCCTAGATCCTGTTACAAATACGGTTCCCATAGGCATTTCAGTAATATATGTGAGCTATTGAGATGCCTGCAGTGTGTGGCCATGGGACACTCAGGTATAAATTGTATGGCTACACTCCTCTGTCGCTTATGTGAGGAGGAAGGTCACTCTTATTTATCCTGTCCTTGGCAGCCCATAACACGACAGAAGCAGATTTAGTCAAACAGGATTTTTATATTAACAAGGCCACTGGGCACCCTGCAGGACAAGAACCCCCCCCCCCCACATGCTCCCTCCACTACAGTCATAGAGGTGGGATGGGAACAGGAGACAGCATTTCCCCACAACTAGTCCCTAGCACTTCAGGTGTAAGCACCAGGGAGCAGGCTCCTTTGGTTGAACAGGTACCTCCAGCTGCAAAGGGTTTCCCTATGGAACAGGATTTTCAGTTGGTAGAAAAAGGTAAATGACACAAGCAGACAGGAGCAGTAGAGGTAGTTGATTCGATTCCAGTTCAGAATCAATTTTCCTCCTTGCAATGGGGGGATACAGAAATGGAAGGGGATTCTGATGTACCTTTGGAGACTTCAGTACTTCGGGATGAAGTCTCGGAAGGAGACTTACAAAATGAAGCTACAGCAGACACTGCCAAAAAGAAAAAGAAGACAAGGATGTGGACAATATATAGTTTAAAGAAAAGGAAATAGTCATTTTTCCTCCCTTAGAGGTTAGCTTTTGCTTTAACCGATGAAGTGGATCTTTGTTTTGCATCCTTAAATGCAAATAGTATAAAATCAGGGAAAAAGAGAAAAAACACTTTTGATTTTTTCTTAGCGGGTCAACACAATGTGATTTTTCTACAAGATACTCATTTGTCTACTGAGATTGAACTACAACAAGCTAGTCTAGAGTGGCGATGGAGGAAGTCATATTGGTCGGTAGGGGAAGATAAATGCAGTAGTTTAGGAATTTTCATTAATAATCCTTTACTTCGGGTAATTAGGCTTGAGGATATTTTTCCGGGATGAGCATTATTGCTTGATGTTAATATGAATGGACACACTTTACACCTTATTAATGTTTATTCCCCACAAGAGAAAGCTGGTAGAGTACAATTGTTACTACTAATACAACCATATTTGTACACAGAAAACCCAGTTCTGTTAGGAGGAGATTTTAATTGTGGGAGGTTTAGAACAGACTGGGGTTTACAAACCAATAAACTTTTTAGTGACTACCTTTTTGAATTGGTTACTGTCACAAATGGGGTTTAGTGGATGTATTTCATAAACACTATAACAACCACTATATACTCATTTTAGGGGTCAGATCAAAACTCATATTGATTACTGTTTTTTATCCGCCTCTCCTCCAGTACAACAATGTAAGGTACTGTCAGTAGTTACATTTGACCATGCTATGTGAGAAATCAGAATATCTCATTCCATGGAAACTATTAATGGGAAGTGATACTGGTGCTTAAATACAACATTATTAGAGAATCCAGATATTTGGCAAGATCTCCTGGATACAATCAAAGCAAGGAGATCTGTATATTTTTTGTATGCCTCATCGGTAGAATGGTGGAAACAGAGCAAACTGGATTTTCTACACTATCTAAAAACTGCAGGACAACTTCTAGGGAAATTTAAAAATACGAAATATCAACAATTAAGGAAATAGTTATATTAACCTTTTTCCTTACAGATGATATCCACACTGGATTACTCTGCACAAATTCAGGAATTAAAACAAGAATTAGCTCAATATCAGTATGATAGGAATAAATCCTTAGAATTTGAGCAAAGATATAAGACTCAGGGGAATCAGTTCCAGACTAATCCTTATGAAATGAGTTGTAACAAGATGGATAAAAAAAGAATAATGTCTTTACAAACAGATAGAGGTCGGGTTACAGGAAACACAGATGTTATGAAAGAAGACGCAAATTTCCTAAAACATATGTACAGTATGACAGACACAGTACAAGCTCCAGTGTCACACTGGCTTGCTTCATGTCATTTACCACAGGTTTCAGGGCTAGACAAAGAACTTTTGATACAACTCATAACACAGAAAGAACTAATGACAGTAGTAAACCAACTAACAATTGGCACTGCACCAGGACCAGATGGTCTCTCTAATATTTTTTTATAAAAAATTATTCCCACATATGGTGGCTGAACTTACAGAACTGTATAATTATTTTTTGTCACATTTGAAGCTCCCTGTAGATATGCACTCTGGACTATTGTTTTTACATCACAAATCCAGTGATATGGAAGATTTACAGAATTGGAGGCCTATTTCCCTCCTGAACTCGGATTTTAAAATACTAACAAAGCTATTGAGTAACAAGCTCTCTCAGGATCTCTCTACCCTCATACACCCTACACAATTCTGCTCCCTACAAAGGAGAAGGATATTGGATGCTCTAATTATGATAAGAGAGATCTTAGAAAAAGGGATTAATGGAGAATTGACAGGCTACATATTGAATATAGATCAGACAAAAGCATTTGATAAAGTTTCTCATACTAACTATGGGAGTGTTTAAAAAGCTATGGTTTTCCACCATGATTTGTACAATGGGTGCAATTATGTTATAAGGAAGCAGTGGTATCTCCATGGATTGGTACACCCTGTAAAATTAAAAAAGGAGTCAGACAGGGATGCCCTATGAGCCCCCTACTATATTTACTAACACTGGACGCACTTATTAGGGCGATTAATTTCTGTGAACTGATTCTGGGACTTTCAGTCTCCAGCTCAGACACAGAAGTAAAAACTTGGCATATTCTGATATTTTATGTATAATTCTGGCAGACTCCCAATCTGGAGACAATTTACATCCTATAATTTTGGAATTCTCCTCACACTCAGGCTCTCAAATTAATCTAACCAAAAGTAAATGCATTCCAATAGGTGCTGTCTCAACAGATATGACAGAACTTTTGGACATCCCTAGTCTACATTCAGGTGGTAAGATTTTAGGAATCTTTTTTGGACAGCCAGACTCGGCCTATTATAATTGGCAATACACCATTAATACAGCGCTAGATAGGGTAGTCAAATGGAATAAGTGGAGGGTGAGCAAAAAGAAACATATTTTTATGATTTATACCTTTTTATTACCATGTTCTTATTTTTAAGTTATGTTTTCCCTGCACCTAAAACCTTGGAAACAAGACTGATTAGTTGTTTCTTCCAGTGCCTTTGGGGGAGCAGGTTTAATCCCATAGAAAAGGGGGATTTTGTATCAAGACATAGCTGCAGGGGGTCTAAAAATGTTGAACCCTATTATCTTTTTTCGCAGTATATTCTTATATGTAAATATTGTCCCCATTATTAAAGGACTGATTACATTTTGGCATCCATGAGTTATGGATCATTTCTTGTCTATATTATCTGCATGGCAGGAAAGTGGGATCTTACATAAACAGAGTAGAATAGGGGATCTGCCACAATATTTAAGAGATTGCCTTAGCAAAATGAAATTATGGAAAGCACAATACGCACTTTTGACCTTACATTCTGGGAAACAGTTTTATAAGTCAATTCAAAATACACAATTTTTATGCTCTCCAACATATACTGACCGCTCAGATAAAGATAAGGAAGCCATCTCGGATATGCTAACTGATCACACCACTCCACCCCATCTATGGGACATAGTATGGTTATGTGCTCATGGGAAACTTCAGGTGAAAGATAATTTGAAACATAAAGACAGGTCTGAACGGTTCTGTCCACGAAGTACTTGTTTCACTCAACCAAAAACCATGCTCCATCTCTTTTTCCAATGCCCATTTGCCCAGTCTTTTTGTGGTATTTTGTTTCACACGTGGACACCTTTTCCTGTAGAACTCCGCAGTCCGGGTGCTCTTATTTTAGGGATAATTTCGGAGACACTGACTTTAATGGATAACAGCTTGATTCAGTTAACCCTCGCCTGTATTAAGTATGGCCTATGGCAGGCAAGGTGTAAGTTGACACTACAACAAATTATTTTGTCTCCAATACAGGTGCTACAAACCATTACTGAACATCTGACCTCTATAAAATTGAGAGAGAACAGATCATCACAAGAGTTTTTTTTAGATAGGTGGAAAGGGGTTTCTTGGGTATGAGCTGTTTCTTTTTTTGATTTTCACGTACAAATGGGGATATTAGTGTTGACTACGGAGATATTTTTCTCTAAGTTTTCAACACAATACACGGTATACTATGTGAGAGTTTTTGATGAAATGGATGATTACTGTTATTATGATTTGAGGTTTTATTTGGATGTATTTAACATTTTTTTAAGAATGTAACTATTCTTGTAATATTTAATGTATTATGAATTTAGGTGTATCCAATGACCTTTTTTTGTTTGAATGTGTATATATTTTTTGAATAAAAAAATGCCCCTACTCTGTCAGTAGGGGGAACCCTTGACCATCTGTTCCAGGATGGCCAGTGTTGAGGAGACTTCAGATGAGATGGATGTGGAAAGTGCAGGGCAGCAGACCTCCTTTCCTGGCACTGATACTCAAGAGGCTGTCGATGCAGTGATAGCTGCTGCTGAATTGTTGGAGGACACTACAGTTTTGAATGCTGCTGAGGACCAGAGCCAGAACAAAAACGGTATTTATTTACCTAACACTGCACAGAATTGTCAACCTGAGAAAAGCCAGGATGACCAAAAAAAAACATTTGTTATTTGAAAAAAGGTTGCTGTTGCAAAAGATTCAAGATTTGGATTCAGCAATAGACTCCTTCACAGAGCCTGCGGTGCTTGTCAAAGCTAATTGGGTTTCTGTCATTTCCCCGATGAGTCAGCAGAGTGCTGACGTGGACACTAACTCAAGAAAACAAAACAGTAACAGCGCTTCAGATGCACTGGCTGTTGTTCGCAGTGTTCTGGGTGGGCAGGCTGGCAGTTCTGACTGGATTCTTTCCACGTGCTAAAAGCCTGCTGCATTAAATCAGGACTTCAAGAAAAAGAGATTAGGTGCTGGGCGCGGTCCTCTGCCTATGTCTGCAGACTGAGTATCTGTGGATGAATTGACACTGCGGGAAGCTATCTTTCCTTTTGCTTTTAATCAATCGGCTGCAGGATGGAGTAAAACCACTGGTAACCATGAAAGTTCACTGCAAACTACTAATTTTGAGTACTCTAACATGAATCCCCCGAGGAACACAGAAAGTGGGGGCCCAAATTGGTCTCCCATACAGGCATTAGAAGATGCCGACTGGTGGAGAGAAATGAAAATGGTCACTGGACACCGGATAATCAGGATGCCACATATATTCGGATGTTGGACAAAGCTACTACTTCCATGGCCACCGCTTCTTTTGCTATCGAGAGCTCCAATGTGCCCTGGGGTAACTGTATTACTAATACTTCTGAACTTACAGCTAACAATGTTGTGATAGATGAAACTGTGCATAATAGGGAGGAAACTGGTACTAACAATGAGGTCCAGTAAGACTTGGTCCCTCTCTTGAAATGGTACAAAACATAATAGATTGGGGGGGGGTACTGATGCTGCATTTAAACTATCTGACCTCTTTCAGAATAGGGGGAGGGGGAACCAGCTCCATGTCGAAATGCTGTTCGCTTATTGTACAAAGGTGGGATGGTAGACCCCCCCAGATCATGTCTATATCGCAAAAACGCTGTTGAAAGGTTCTCTGAAGTTCTTCTCTTCAGAGATATTTGTGTTGATTGGTTTAGGGCATGCAAATTACGATATTAGCTTTAAGAATGTCTCAAGTGTAGACAGATTCTGAGCCCAATATAATACCTTAAAAATATTCTCTTATGGGTCCCTTTTCATGCTATTCCCTTGACAAAACCTGCAGTAAAGAATATTACTGTCATGTTCAAAAATGAGTGGGTGAACATTGAAGATATTCTTTTCTGGCTCAGGCAGCGTTGTGAAGTTCTGGGTAAACCCACCCCCACCCTAGATAGAGAGCAAATATGGAATGGGGGGGGGGTGGAGGGTTTGTGTGAAACTGTTTACCACCAATTCTGGGCCTGTACATCTCCCCAGTACATTTTATTTAGGAAGGGATAGAGGCTCTGTCTTTTATGTAGGCCAGCACGGGTCATGTTTTAAGTGTGGCTCACAGCCCACTTAAGCTCAGCCTGTGACTCTGCAAAATGTAGCCACTGTTTAGAGTTTGGACATTCCACTGGGAAATGTTTAAATCTATTTAAATATAACCTATGTGAACGTACAGGACATGCGTATGGCTGCTGTCCATGGGCCTCGCACAATCGAGATGACTGTCCTTCCCGTGAGGGTATAATAAACATGGCACAACAGCAACAGGCAAAAAGAGTGGCTGAACAAAGTTTGAGGGCTGGATTAGACTCATTAAAACAGGAACCCCCCCCCTTAGAACCTCACGGCCCTGAAAGTACGCCAGAATAAACCCCTCCTCTTGATGGTGATCCAGTCACTAGAACTCAGGCTGAGCAGGGGTCCCCTCCTTCTCCCCTTCCTGCAGCGGACAGGGATAGGCCAGTGGTAGAAATGCAGCCCCCATGGATACCCCTTTTAAAGTAGTACCCCAAAAAAATTATCTAGATTGGGGAAGGCAGTGTCCAGGAAGGTAGGGGTGCTGATGTTGTACATAATCCCGCTTCAAGTTCCTGGAAGTCGGGTAATAAGTTTGCGGCCCTTTTATCAGAAACTGCAGAAGGGGACTCAGAGGAGGAAGGTACAGATACCTCCTTGGTTCTTTCTAATATGGATACTGAGGATGAAGGGGGATCAGTGTCTATTGCCAAGCACACCAGGCAAAGACAGAAAACAAAGACCCCTTAAACTAAACATTTAAGTGTAGAGACCCTTCTCTCTCTTGCCCATGGATCATCTAACCTTTACCACCATTAATGTAAACAGCATTAAGGGGGATAAGAAACTAGCGGGGGCAATGTTAACACTACAAGATGCAGCTAATGATATCATGGGCCTGATTCTCAGAGAAGACCTTAGAGCGGCACAAGGTGCGTTGGACGCACCATGTGCCAAAGCACCTTGTGTCATCAGCAATGCACCCTATCCTGCAAGGAATGCACTATGCACCAGATGCAGTGCATATGGTGCAAGAATGCACGGTGCATCACATAAATAGCATAGGCAAAATACAAGGTGCAGGCAGCGTCAAAACACAAGCGGCGGAGGAATGACTGAACCATGGAGGATGCAGCAGGAAGAGAGGGGGCAGCCAACCCCAGAAACATGGAGGAAGAAGACTGGGCACTCCAGGAAGAAAAACTTCATGGACCAGGAGACAGACATCTTCCTGGATGCAATTGAGGCCCAGGTAGGTGGGACTGAGGGTGACAAGAGCACATGAGCATGATAGCCAATGGTGTAAGGCTCTGACCTGTGTGTGACATTCAACAGGCAGACCTGCTACTGTCCCGGGGAGGGGACCAGAAGGTACGGACACAGCAGCAGAAGGCATGGGATGAGTTAGCCAGACTGGTGAATGCAGTGGCACCCTGCAGGTGCAGTGTGAGGGAGCTGCAGAAGCGGCATCGTGACATCAAGTGCCATGCCAAGGAGAAGGCAGCCCACAACAGGCGCTGTACAACGGCAATGGGTGGAGGACCCACACAACCATGCCCCTCAGCAGACTTGAGGAACATGTAGTGGCACAGATCAGCATGCGCAGCATACAGGGTGACACTGAGCTGGACCTGTATCGGCAACAACATGCTTAAGGTAAGCACTGGACATGCATGTGGCGGGTGGCACCACCATGCAGACAGCAGATGTGGCACCACCAGTGGAGGATGATGCACTGTATGGGCACCAGGGACCCACAATGGACAGAGACCCAGGTGGCAGGCTCAGAAGGACACAGTGTGGCCTGGTCCACCATGCAGATGCATGGGATGCAAGAGGTGACCCCCTCCACTGGTGCCACAGGCTGGACATGCACCATGGCAATGGACACATACCAGCACATGGACACCAGAAGTAATGCACTGTGCACATCTGTCTGTACACCCAGCTGGTGCCTGGATGACATCGACCGGAGGACATGCCACTGCGAGGCGGGCAACACCACCACAACACCATGCTGTGACCCACAGTGACAGTGAAGCATTAGAGCACAGCACAAACAGCAGCAGTGATGAGGAACAACAGCAGGCATCTACCAGTGACAGCACAGTGAGCCAGGCCCACAGGAGGGTGACAGTGAGGCAGATGACCAACAGGGATGTGACACCGACAGCAATGCTGTGCTGTCCAACAGCTTGAGCATTATGGGGCACAGCACACCTGTAGCCAGAACTGCAGACCAGCACCAGACCACGGTGGGCACTCAGCAGCAGGGGGACAGAAGGGATGGCACTGTGGCAGACAGGCAGACAGCACACTCACCACTGGAGGCCGTGACAGCCAGGCACATAGCACCACCACACTGGACCATGGAGGTGCAGGTGGGACAGGTGAACATGGTGCAACACCACTGCCATTGGATGATAATCTTGGGGATGACCTGTCACGATACTGCCAGGACATCCTGCTCACCCAGGCGGCAGCACAGCGTGAGTTGGCAGGGATATGAGACAGCATACAGGAACACACCACTTCCATGGTAGCACACATGGGACAGCTGCAGCTGACAGTGGCAGATATCCACACAGCCGTCATACATGGGATCCAGGAAGGGGCATGCTAAACAACACAGACAACAAGGCTACTCCAGGACATACGGCTGTGCATCACACGCCAAACGGATGCCATAGAATGGCAGACCACTATCATGGAATGCAGCATGGCACTGCATATCACCCAGACAGAGGCAACAACAGCAATGGCAACAGCACTGCAGGAGATCACAAGATGCGTGCAACAACATGCAGCCAGTGTAGCACCGGTCCCACAGGTATGTCTGGAATGCAATGTGCGGCGGCACAACAGAGGGGCAGGAGATAACCTCCACAGCTTGGGTAACACAGCCAGAATACAGGATGTGGACAGAGTCATGAGGGCACACAGGGCACGGGGCAGTCGTTGAAGCCTAAAGGACAACAGCCAGACACAGTGATGACACAGCACGTGACATGCACAGCCGTGCCTGAGGACAAGGCGGTGGGTGACATGGCAGGCCAATATGCAGACAAAGGGGACCAGCAGCTGTATACAAATGCCTCTGAAGACAAACAAGTGGGCCCAGCAGACATCAGGGATGGGCCGGAGCCACGCAGTGATGCCGGTGTGGACGATGGCCATGGCGCAGTGGGGCACACACTGCAGGGAGCCACAGCCACACAGGACACAGAAGACATCTGCAGCACCACACCCATGAACACTGTTCAGGGTGTGCACAGGCACATAGGGGTACTGGAACACAAAGGGCACGGGAGCAGGACATCCACCTCCTGTCAGTGTTGTGTAGCAGTCCAGACAGACAAAGAACAGTACGGTGCTGGACAACAACATGGCCATGCCAACACCCAGTGCAGCATGGAAGCCAGGACAGCACATGACATCCCGATCCCGAGGCAGCAAGAGGGCCCACCCTGAGGCAGGTGGAATGGCCTGTGAGGGGCAGATGGCCGGGCAAGGACCACAAGCAGCAGAACCTGTTGCACAGATGGCTGCAGCAGTCCACAGGACTGGATGGAGGGGGAACAACAGCAGCAGTATGACAGGGACCGCTGCAGCACAACAGACACCCCCGGTGACACAATGTTGGACACAGAGACACAGGGTGCACACAGTGCCTGCTGTGGCAGAGGTGCAGACAGGGTGTGCCACACTGCAGGATGCTACACAGAGCAGCAACATGGTGGTACAGCCACCATGCACTGCACAGAGTGAGCCACTGGCCACCGTAGGCCGTAAAGGGAAGCCAGCACACACACACACCAGTAGGATGCGCGCATCATGCCAGGCATGCGCAACGGACGGAGGGGGGCCCACCAATGTTAATGGCCGCCACTACTCACTTGTCCTGTGCCCACACCAAACCCTGTGCAGGGACCCCCAACAACACACACAGCACACATGGATGTGCATGTGCCATGCATACCTGTGCTGCATGCACATGTACACCATGTCTCCTGTACAGTGCCCATGGCCATGGCACACCTAGTCATGTCACCACAGCATGGGACATACACACAAGCCTGCATTCCCATAGAGTGGCACTCCCCACACATCAGCGATGTGCACACTGCCATCCCAGACAGCACATACTGGACACCTGCACAGCCCCCAATGCCTGCCCTGGGATCAGTCGCATGCAACCGGGTGTGTACACCACAGCATGCCAACAACCATTTACACCACACACCCACACCCGTGCACCACCAACCACCATCAACCAGACAGGCTCCCCCACACATGTGACCAGAGAGATCAGTGGGTGCACACACCATGGTGTTGCGCACCAGCACAGGCATCGCCCGTGGCACACATGACACTATACCCATCCATGGTGCCATGCATGCCCCCACACCCGGGTGCATGGCCTCTGCAGGACTGTAGCCTCCCCACCACACAAGGGGCACAACATACCACCCAGCACCAGCACTCACATAGAGTACCCACCGTGAGACACACCACTACGGCAGCCATACAGAGCTGCGTAATGCATGCCACTGGGTGGGCCCAGTGGCATGCTACATACCGTAATACACCACCCAGCCTCACCACAGACATGCATACCACATGTCTGGTAGCGTCACATGTACGGCACATGCAGGCCCAAACTGCGGGGTCCCACCTTGTCGACTGGTGGCTTGGCTTAACCACAGTGGCATGACATTGTGGAACTAAGAGGACCCCAACACTGGGTGACATATGCCCACAGAGATACAGTGTCCTGACACTGTGCCCAATGTGTCACACTACCAACCTCTGTGACACAATGCAGTGCATGCCACATGATGTTGGACAGCAGTCCCTGTTGTCCACATGTTGCCCTGCGTAGGCCCCTGTGGGCTGGTACCCACACATTGGCTGGCACCGACCTGTATGCAGCATAGGCAGGTGAAGAGCATGCACAGTGCAGAATGACATACAGACACATCTTGCACATGGAACAACAATGTATTTGGAACACAACAGTAATACACAACATCAACAGTGAAGGCAATCCAAGAGCTACACAATGCAATGGGCACAGCTCCCACACAGCAATAGGGGTACGATGGCGATACAATTAACTGCATTGCATGCTCAGTTACAGAATCCCTGCAGTACCAGACACCTGTGTCCATTCTACCCTATGTGCCCTGTCAGTAGCATGTCCGCCATTGCATGAGTGAGGCCAGGACAATGTTGCACTCACATGCTCAATGCTCAATGTCCACCAATCTGGTCCAGGTAGTCCAGCAGGTCATGCACTGCATCATTCATGTCAGTCAACAGCCTTGCCATGGGTCTGATGTGCAGGCTTTTGTCCCTGAGCAAAGTCACGGAGGGTAGGTGGGTGGGGCTGCATGTCGTCTTCGCCCGTTGCGTCCCTGTCTGGTGACATGTTCCTGTCACTCACGGGCTGCCCTGGACCATGTTTGAGGGCTGCTTCACCACCACCATGCATGGGGGCAGCACCATCCCCAGTCTGGTCAGCACCTGCCCATCCAGCTGCACCACGGGTGGCCCTGCCTGTTGCCATGTCAGCTGTGCCTCTTGCCGCAGACAGTCCCACAGCACTGTTGTCTGGTCCTGCATGATGGTGACGCTCCTGTCGGTCACCCGGGACATCCCTCCACACCCTGCTGTGGTGCCACCTGTTGCCCACCCTGGGCCATCATCCGGGTCCTGGCTGTGTACGCCCATGCATCACTCCACTTCAGACAGCGCATTGCACGCTCCAGGGAATGCCACTGTGCATCCCGGCCCTGCTGTCCACTCCTCGCACCAGCATCGGCACCTGGAATACAATGTGACAGCCTGTAAGTGAGTGCACCATGCGTCCATGCCACTCTGTGCACTGACTGAATGTATGTTGCCCAGACTGCCAATGCAAGGCCAACAGGCCATCACCGTGCCATGCCATATGTTGCATGGGCTGTAACATGCACCAGCCATGTGTGAGGCACACACCCTCACATGTCCATGGTGCACGTGCCCTACCAGCAACCAACAGCCATGGCCGGCATTGCTGTCCCTGCCAGCAGGTGTGTGTGTGTGTAGGTCTGTGTGTGCATCCCCCCTGCCTGCTGGTCTCTACACAGTAGCCTACACAGCTGCACACATATCATGACCGCTGTACACCTACCTTGGCGATGTTGATCTCTGTGGGGTCCTCTTCCCTGTTTGTCCGTTCTGGGTTCCCTGGGCCTGCCCTGCCCTTCGGTGCCACTGTCCTCTCCTGCGGAGACATACTGGTGTGTGACATCATCAGTACCCATCTGTGTAGTCATGGTCACTGTAGTGTGCTGTGTGTCATTCATGTTACTGGTTACACATACCTGACCGGCGTGGCTGTCCTCCACGCATCTGGATGTCTGCCTCTCGTGCCATCCTCTTCAGGTAGGCAAGGAGCAACCCCTTCCTCCAGGCCAGGTCATTCCATCGGTATCTGACCTACCATATGGTCCTCCTGATTCCAGATACCACCTAGAGCCTGTTGCCTATGGTGGACCATGCCCTATCTCTGTCTGCTGGGCTGGACTGCTGTACTCCTTGAGGGAACAGCAGCTTGCTTCACTGTTCAGCCAGGCTGATGAGAAGCACTGTCTCATCATCAGTGAAGTTTGGTGCCCTGCTCCAGCGTGCCATTGCAACTGGGACTGCCACCTGGTGTTTGCCCTTGGGACTGTTTAAGTCCCTTGGCTCCCTCTGCACTGTATGTGGAGCAGTATCCTGTGCTGCACGGTCCTATGCGTGGAGGACAGCCACGCCAGTCAGGTATGTGTAACCAGTAACATGAATGACACACAGCACACTACAGCTTGTGCTACTGCAGTCCTGGCATGTGTTGGTGGCTGAGCTCCACGTGTTCCCTACTTTCCCTTGGCTATTCACACATTGTGACGCACGCTGAATAGCACAACGCAACGTGTGTCGGCATGCAGCACACAACGCAATGTGCGTTGCATATGGGATGACACACTATGCAAGCAGCGTGGCTGCGGCTGCCACCCAGCACAACATTCATTCCCCCCATGTCGCTGCACACTGAGTTTGTGCAGGGTACCACGGTTATGCTTGGGGGAGGGAGAGACATGCCTCCAGTGACACTGTACCAGTCCTCATGGCATGCCCTATAGGTATGCCACAACACACCCATGTCCTGCAGCCATGGGTGCACTGCACCCAGCCATGTGCCACATGTTTGGCTGTGCTACATAGTGTGTGCAGCCACCCACCAACACAGTCCTCCATATACCTGCTGTGCCTGCCTCAGGTGCCCACTACGCAATGACATTGCATGGTGGCACCAGCATCGGTGTGCTGCGTGACACATGACTGTAGCACCATTCCTATCCAATGCAGTCTGCATGTGCTGCCTAGCACTGTGGCTGCTGTGCATGAGACCCTCACATCTCACCATCCCTGCCATACACTGCCTGTCCACATGTTGCCTGTGCTAGCAATGGACACGCGGCTACTCATGCTGCTGTCAGTGTCAGTGTGCATTGTGCCATCTGGGTCAGTGCACAGACAATGGGCACATCTGTGTCAACTGTGCTGCCACTGCCTGTGTGGTGACCCAAGTGGCAACACCTCTGTATCACCACAGCTGTTTTGGTCCATCTGCAGTGTGGGCACTCCACAATGGTCTCTGGGTTCCTGGCACTATTTTGTTGTTCTCCGCAATGCCATGGCAATGCTGCCCAATGTGCCTGTTGTGTGTGCTATTGCTGTATGTGTGTAGTCTTCCCATGGCCTCGGGGATGTGGTCCATGGCCAGCACACAGCATGGTGGTGTTGCTGTACCTGCGTCCTTGCACACTGCACATGCTGTTGTGTGCTCATCCAAAGTGTGACCCAATGAGCTGCGCTCACATTCATTGTCCAGCAGTGTATGTTGTGCCTGGCCTTGATGTCGCCAGTCATTGGCAGGCCCCGCTGTCTCCTCCACCTCTCCCGCAGTGTCACCATCCTCGCTGAGTGTCTCCTCATCCTCTGCCAGTGGTGTGCCATGTTCAAGTGCTATATTGTGCAGCACACAGCATGATATGAACAGTTTGCATGCCATTACTGGTGTGTACTGCAGTGCACCACCTGATCTGTCAAGGCACTGGAACCTCATTTTGAGGATGCCAAATGTGCACTCTATCACGCTGCATGTTGCTGTGTGGGTATCGTTGTACCATTGCTCTGCTGCACTCTGTGGAGGCCTCACTGGTGTCATCAGCCAGGGCTGTTGTGGGTATCCGCTGTCACCTGTGGGGAGGGGGGGATGTAGGTTACTGTTGTGCCCACATGCTTCCCATGCCCACCCATGCTGCGTGTGTCTGTGTGTGCCTTACCAATCAGCCAGCCGTCTTTGAGTGTCCTGCTCTGGAAGGCCTCACACACTCCACAGTTCCTGTAGATGTATACATCATGTGTGGACCCAGGATACTGTGCCATAACGTCGAGGATCTTGCACCTGCTGTCACAGATGATCTGTACATTCATGGAATGGTATCCCTTACAATTGACATAGGTCTCTGGTTCATCCGGTGGTGCCCTTATGGTGGTGTGTGTGCTGTCTACTGCACCAAGCACATGTGGGAATCCTGCTATGCTGTAGAATCCCTGCTTGATTGCCAGTTGCTCTTGGGCATCTGTGGGTAGGTGTAGCTATTGGTGCGACCTGTGTACAAGAACATCCATGACTGCCCTCAGGCACCGTGATACAGAGGGCTGTGAGATGCCCACAGTGTCGCCGCTTGGTATCTGGAATCCGCCAGTGGCCAATACCCGTAGGGCTGCACATACCTTCACCTCTGTTGGTATGGCATAGCCTCTCCAGGTCCTGCTTCTCAGGTCAGCATCAAGTTCCTGGCATAGCTGCCCTATGGCTACCTTGCTGCCAATGTCGGGCGGCGTACTGCCTCGGTCAGGTCCATGTGGGCGGTGCATGTACGTACACATGCGTGGCATGCCTCTGGTGTCTGGGTTGCTGCTGTCTGTGCACCATTTGTGCATCCTGGTAGGCACATCGCCTATGGCATTGCATGGCCAGCTGTATGCCCAGTATGGCCTGTGGTGCAAACATCCTCCTGGGATTCATCTGTCTCTGTCCTGCTGCAGTCCTGTGTCTCAGTCCTGTTACACTACCCTGCCTCTTCCCTTCCTTTTTCTAAGTCCTCTTAGGTCAGCTTTGTGTGGTGTAGCAGGTGTTTGAAATCTCCTGTTTGGGGCACCTTTGTGAATTGCACTCCTGCGTCCTGCATGTCTTACCCCTGTCGCAACTCACCATGCATCATGGTACTAGCAGCTATCTGGCACTGTGCTGGCGCATGGGTTGGTTGACGCAGTGGGTCTTTGCATTCACGCATGGTGCATTTGTGAATCCCATCTTGCTTGTGTCTTGGCGTAGGGTGCTGCTTGCGTCTCACTGCTTGGTGCATGTACCTTGTGTCTTGGTGCAGCGTTTGAGAATCGGGCCCCATATGTTTACTGGATACCAGACTTAAATCAAACAGAGAGCTACAACAGGCCTCTTAGTTCCGGTCTCAGGGCCCATCCTTTTGGTCTACTGGAGTGGACACTTGTGATGAGGTGGGAATTTTGTTGTCCAATCCTAAGCTACAGGTTACTAGACTAAGAGATACACCCAAGGAGGGCCCTGTTACTAGATATCTCTTATTATACAGAAAGATTCAGGCTAATTGCAAGGTATGCCCCCCAAACAAAGGCAGTAAGAGCTACGCTATTTAGGGATATTCAACCATTTTTACATACTTGGTTGGTACTTTGGGTGGGTGATTTTAGTTGTAGCCTGCACCAGTCAGATAGGGGACTTCAAACATCCAAGTTATTCTGTGATACCATTGCCTTACAACAAATTCTCACTAATGCCGCTCTTAAGGATGCTTATCAATGTTTGCATCCCTCTGGGGTCTTTACTTATTTTAGGGGGACCATTAAAACCAGGAATGATTTTACTTTTCTTTCCAAGATACTGCATGTACTTGATATCAGGACGCTGGCTTATGAATTTTCTTACCATATTGCATTAAGGGCACAGATATCATGGAGGGATGCGCCACAGTGTTAAAAGAACAAATGGAGGTCAAATGAGGCCCTTTTATTAGACCCCAAAATTCAGAAATTGTGGCAGTGAAACTGGTCAGCCAGGTTATCGGTTATAGAATGTTATGAGGATATGGCGGAATGGTGGAAGACACGAAATCTTCCTGGCGGGAGCTGTTCCAGAAAAAAATCACATTATGATAATAATAAGGTTTATTTATAATATTTATACTTACGGCAGCAGTTACAGCACTTAATACCCCTTGCAGAATCCTCAACTGTTGATTATAGTAATCAAATAAATGTACTTAGGAAACAGATGCTGGAGCTCCAATATAACAGAGCTCAGTCTCTGGGACAAGAAGCCTGGTTTGGGACACAGCACACTAAAGGGGGCATGGATCCTTATAGAGATTGTAAAAGCAGAATTGATTCGAGAATAATTACAGAACTGACTGCACCTTCAGGTGGTAAGGTCTCCACTTCACAGGGCATTTTAAGGATTGTTGAAGAGCAAGTAGTGAAGCTCTTTGGAGTATGTCCGACCTGTGAAAATGCTAAGAGTTCCTTAAATGCTTTACAGCTTCCACAAGTTACACAGGCTGATATTAAGGCACTGACTCAAGCAATTTCTGAAGCAGAAGTCCTTCAAGCAATCGGAAAGTTAAAACCCAATTCAGCCCCTGGATCAGATGGCCTGGGCGCTGGTCTGTACAAACAGTTTAGGGAGACGCTAGCACCAGCACTAGCCATTCTGTTTAATTACATGCTTAACCAGTCTAAATGTGCCCCTACAATGCAAGAAGCAGCCCCAGTTTTAATTCATGAAAAAGGACCCACTTCAGACATTAATAATTGGAGACCACTGAGTCTCTTAAATACAAATCTGAAAATTCTAGCCGAAATTCTGCTAACCAGACTAGAAAAGGTGTCTATGTATTTGATTAGTGCTTTACAAACCTGTGCAGTACCTGGGAGACAACAGTGTGATAATCTTATCACACTAAGAGAAATTTTTTTTCAAGGGGACTCAGACAATATTAAAGGATGGGTGGTGGGGGTAGACCAGGAAAAGGCCTTCGACAGGTTGTCCCATGAATTTTTATTTGTAGTTCTAGAGGCCTTTGGGATACCATCTGAATTTGTGTCATGAATTAAGTTGATGTCTAGGAACGTGTCTTTGATCCCAAATGTGAATGGGTGGTATGGTAAAAGGATAGTAGTTAACAGAGGAGTGGGTCAAGGCTGTCTGCTTAGCCCCCTTTTATATGCCTTCAGCATAGATATATTCATTATATTGATTTTACAAGCCCAAGGGATAGCAGGCATAGTTGTC
Organism: Neoceratodus forsteri; assembly: GCA_016271365.2. Classification (NCBI taxonomy): domain Eukaryota; kingdom Metazoa; phylum Chordata; order Ceratodontiformes; family Ceratodontidae; genus Neoceratodus; species Neoceratodus forsteri. The sequence continues at coordinate 337,640,815 of CM028134.1, read as the reverse complement.
AATACTAATATTGCACCATTAAAGATACTAGCCTATGCGGATGATATGGTACTTACCCTTGGCACTGATACAAATGAAGGTGCCTTACTTGATGTCTTACATACCTACTCGCTACTGTCAGAATCCAAGATTAACATTGATAAAAGTAGAGGGATCCCATTAGGCACTACTCCCGTCCCTGACTCCGGAAATATTGTGGGTATTCAGATTTCGCATGAACCCATCAAAATTCTTGGTATCACTTTTGGACCTTAGAATGCTCTGGCCCTAAATTGGGAATTAGGATTATCTAGAGCAGATAGATTAATATCTGGTTGGTGGAACAAAGTCATGGGGAAGAGAAAGACATTATGGTTTATCAAAGCATTATTAATTCCCATTTTTTTATATTTAAGTTACATTTTCCACCCCCACAGTGTATAATAATCTATTTATGTAGTGTTTTTTTCCAAGGCTTTTGGGGCTCTCGCCTAAATTCTATAAAAATAATTTATACCTATAAGCTCATTCTGTAGGGTGGAGTGGGTATGGTTAACCCGGTGGCCTTTTTCTTCAGTTCCTTTCTTAGTTATAACTTGGAGCAAGCTCTGAGGCCTGGTCATAAGGTATGGAAACCTTGGTTAGGTTTATGGTTAACTCCTAATCTTCCCCCATGGGAACAAAACAAACCTCAATTGTTAGGGAAAATTGCTGGGCTCCCACTGTATGGGATGGAATGTTTGAAGTTTGCTTTGAAATGGGGCCTGAACCCGCATAATTTACTATTCTTGGATAGGAAGTCTATATATAAAGCTAAATTGTTGGCAGAAGGACAATCTCCAGTAGAATTCCCTCTTTGTCCTGATAGTCAGAAGACACAAGTCTTAAAACAACTCACAAACCCAAGAATCCCACCATATGTCTGGGATAGTCTTTGGCTTGGGAATTATGGCAAGCTCAGTGTGCAGGGGAACAACAAACACAAACAGTTTTCTGATAGGTACTGTCCTCGAGAGTCATGCTTCCAGCAACTGGAAACACAGCAGCATCTGTTTATGGATTGTGCTTATACTCAGGTATTTTGGGCCTTATTAGCACAAGATTGGAAGGAACCTCTTTTCTTACAGTTATCATACCCCAAGGTCTTGTATGGGACTAGTCTGAAACTCCTAGGGAAATACCATTTGGACACTATATATGTTACTCTTGCCATAATTAGGCATTATATTTGGCAGGCGTGCTGTGTATGGGTTCTGCAGCAAAAATGGATGTCACAGATAAAAGTTATTGCAAATATTAAGAAAGTATTGCAACAACTGGCTACGTATGATACAAAGTATTATCCAATGACAAAAGTGGCACATTTATGGATGAATTGTGAGCATTGGTGTTATCCACCCTGGTCACGGCCCTGGTCTTCCACCAACTGTCACCTGGGACCCCCCCAATCACCCCCGGCTATACCCCCCGGAGGGCAGGGCCACGGAGCTGGGACCTCCTATCCAGCCCCCGCGGAACCAATAACTAGTTGGGGGGACCCCAGTGGCAGTGGCTAATTGAAGCCCCGAGGAAGGTTTCATAGAGGTGGAGGTGCCCATTTTTCCCCTCTTTAATTCTTCCGAAGAGTCAGACGTGCAATGACGTCAACTCACCAATGTGCAGACGTCTGCCGACTCGTCTCCCAATGTAGATGCCCGCAGTCTGCTGAACACCCAGCCTCTGCTGGGTGTCAGTATAGCATGGCGCATGACCCTTGCCCACCCCGAAGGAAGGAGAGCTGTCACAGGACACTCAATCCTCCCTTCCCCCTGCCAACCCCCAGCAACCCAAGTCCATTCCTGAACCTGGGTCGTCGGCGTGGCACAAGGTGTGGCATCCAGTGCCTCAACCCTCAGTGCCACTGGGCTGGCAGTGCCATGGGATCTTTAACATCCACTTGAACTGCCATATGGGACCTCAGTTTAACATCTCATCCAAAAGGCAGCACCTCAGGAGTGCAGCACCCCCCTCATGTTGCACTACAATGTCAGTATTGGGATTTAACCCAAGTGCCTGGTGTGGGGATAGAACCCACAGCCTTCTGATCTCCCGGCCTCAGAGGCGAGTGTGCTACCTGCTGAGCCATTGACACTGGTAATCAATTCATAATAGTGCAAGAAGATATGTGCTGCACCAGTAATGCATGAAATAACACCGATACATAAACAAACATTTGTCAATGCCAAATGTTAGCTTGCATGTGTGCCAAGCAGCTCTGTTTTATATCGTGTCTGCTGCTTTAAGGGGAGATTACATATTCAAACATTCAGAGCAGAAGTCAGTGGGGCTGTCAGTGGGATGCCCCAGCAGAACTGAGCAGGGGCTGTCGTTGAGCACCCCAGACCATGTAAGAAGATATCTCCATCTTCTTCCATCCTGTGACAATCTACTCCTGGCTCACCATATTGCTTCCTTCCACCTCAACAGCCATGCAGACCAAGAACCACTAAGTCCTCCTTAAGCCTCAGTAAGAAATCTATACAGCTTTTATTTTCCCCGACTTGTTACAAAATGTTTTCAAGAAGAGATGAAGGTCTGCTACAGTTGTTGTCTTTACAACGTCACTCCTATTCCCTTCTACCAATATGGGATAATGGATACCATTACTCCCAGTAAACAAGCTACACTTGTCTGTATTTACCATATTTAATTAAGGGGATACATCAACCAGCTCCCTGTGATAGAACCTGCCCCCCTTTAAAAATCTGTTGAGCGCTAAAACATGTATTTACCAATATGAGAAAAGCACAATTTGCATAAAATGATAAAGCTGTTATTTTTGTGGGCTGTATTTCTTGGTACTTTTGTTCCAGTTTGGGTCTCTAAGTAGTCTGGCTACCTTAGAAAATTCCTGATCTTCCAATCTTTATGGCAGCCTTGCTTCCTTTCGTCCCACCTATGGGGTTGGTATTGTTCCCAGCGCTTAGCCTGCAGTGACTTGTCACCAACCCCACCAGCATGGCTTGTCCTGAGCCCTTGCATCCCTGGGCTGGCAGTGAGTGGGCCAGATGTGGCCTGTGCTCCATCCCCAGTCTATGCCTCCCAGTTGATGGAGAGGAACCAATGAGCTTAAAACAAAAACATGCTCACCAACCTACCCCCTCTCCTCTGCAGAGCAGCAGCGCTCTCCACATGAGCGGTGGCACCTTGCTGGCCGGGTCACCTAATCTGCCTACAAATAGTCACTCAGTGGCTTTTCCCACAGCCAGTTGGGGCTTCCATTGGGTGTGGGCTCGCCGAGGCTCCCCCTTCACTGCTTATTCAGTGCTGGCACTGCAAAGACATAATATTAACAATCCGGGTCGGGAGGATTTGCTCTTTTTCTGTCTCAGTGCAGCAAACATGTAGAGGCAAGGGGTTACTGGGGGAGCTGCTCCATTGCTCAGTCTGTCTCCAGTACAAAAAAGAAATAACTAGTACAACAAGCATTTGTCAATGCCGAATGTTTGCTTGCTGGTATTAGCATTGGGAATGCAGGAGTTAGACAGATGCAGAATAGGAATGGCAGTGAAGTATTGAACTTCACACCAACCCCACCTCCACCCTGCAGAGAAGGACAGGCATTGGGGTATGCGTTTGGGTCATCACCATAATGTTCATGCCATTTCACCTCACCCTGTCCTGCAGACACCGACAAGTGTTGAGGTGTGCCTTGGGGTGTTTGGCTTTACAGTCACCCCATTCCAGAAGGACATACACTGAAATGGGCGCAGTATAGGAGAATGGGGGTGAACTCTGGGGCTGAAGAGTCCAAGGCACACCTTAATGCCTGTCACTGGCTGCAGGGTGAAGGGGTGGGGGTGGAATGGCATGAGCATTACAATCGTCAATCCAAAGGCACATCCCTGATGCCTGTCATTCTGTACAGGGTGGGACGTTATGGTTAGAAACCCTGGGAGGTATTTACACTACAAATTTTCAACATGACCTTTTTGTGACCCACTCCTCATGAAAGCATTTGGAACCTCTTCTCATGAACAGTGGCACTGTGATTTAGTCCCGAAATTTGAGTTCCCACAGCTACTGTGCCATTCTGCGCCAGAAGTACAAAAACACAGATCGGGCAGGATGTGAAGAGTGACAGCTGTAGCACTCATAGAGAGGTGTGAAGAGATGGCTATGTTGAAAATCTGTAGTGAAAATATTAAAAATGCTCGTCGTGCTCGAACTTCCAAGCATACATGGAAACTGCACAACGCATGCGCGTAACAGTCATTTAGTGGAATTATTTCACCAAATTTTCAACATAGGCATTTTGTGACCTCTGTTTATGTACACTGTCACTATGATTTTCTTAATCTGTCCCAAACATTAATTTCCCACAGTGACCACGCTATTCTGCGCCAGATGTGTAAATGCATATTTTGGGCAGGATGTGAAAAATGACAGCTCTACTGTTCATAAGGAGGTGTGAAAAAATGCCAATGTTGAAAATCTGGAGTGAAAATATTACAAATGCGCAAAATTACGAGGGTGCATGGAAACTGCACAACATACGCTCATAATACAATCATTTCATGGACATTTGTCACTAAATGTTCAACATAGGCATTTTAACACCTCTGCTCATGAACAGTGTCACTGTGATTTTCTTACTCTGTCCCAAACATTGACTTCTCACAGCGACCATGCTAGTGTGTGCTGGAAATGTGAAAACACATTTTGGCCAGGATGTGAACAATGACAGTTGTACTGTTCATAAGGAGGTGTGGAAAAATGCCAATGTTGAAAATATGGAGTGAAAATATTACAAATTTGCGAGGTTATGAGAGTGCATGGAATCTGCAGAATGCACACTCATAACAGTCATTTTATGGACTTTATTAACCCAATTTTCAACATAGGCATTTTAGGGCCTCTGCACATGAACAGTGTCACTGTGATTTTTATAATGTGTCCCAAACACTGATTTCCCACAGCGACCATGCTATTCTGTGCTGGAAGTGCGAAAACACATTTTGGCCAGGATGTGAAAAATTACAGCTGCACTATTCATAAGGAGGTCTGAAAAAATGACAATGTTGAAAATCTAGTGTGAAAATATTACAAATTTGCAAAGTTATGAGGGACTGTGGAAACTGCGCAACGCATGCTTGTAAAACAGTCATTTTTTTGGATTTTTTTCACCAAATTTGCAACATAGGCTTTTTGAGAGCCCACCTCATGAACAGCAGCACTGTCATTTCGTTAATCATTCCCAAAAGGTGATTTCACGCAGTGACCGTGCAATCACCTTTTGGGACTGAATAATGCCACGACAGTGACTGTATTCATGAGGATGGGTCCCAATAACCCCATGTTGAAAATTTGGTGGCAAAAGTCCAAAAAATGGCCGAGATATCCACATAAGTTGAAAAAACCCTATTTATGCCATTATGCAGCTTACCGGCATTTCTTCAGTTTGAGGTCGGCTTTGAAGAGTGCAGACGTGTTCCTGGTCCACCGAAGATCGGCGCACCAGACTCCGGAGGTAAGTATGGGGTGAGGGGGGGTGTGGGGAGGTGGTGGCGCAGTGGGTGGGCGTGGGCTGTGGGAGGGGGCACAAAAGAGTGTGAGGGACTGTTTTCTTTATTTCAGGGGCAAAAATAATAAAAAGGACATCGCGGGAAGGTTTTTTTTTTTCAGTCTTCATTTGTGCACACTGGGGTGGGCTTCCAGTGTGCCACCTGCATTTTGGGGAAGGGGGGACTTAAGCCGATCGGGATTGGCCCCCTGCAGCAAATAAAGACTGTTTGGGATGATGCCGAGGGGATTAGGCACCCCGCACACAACAAAAGGGGTACATTATGCTGATGGGGAGTGGGCTCCCCCGTCGGCAAATGAATTGGGAAAATTAATTGGGTGTTGAATTGGGTGTTGGCATACACTATCTTCCATGCACTTGCCACACACTGTAAAGTAAACAAGCTGTTTATGACAGCAGTTCAGATGCAGTGGTGACGTGTAGGCTATTTGCATGCTGCTGACGGCTGTATGCAAATTGCCTACACTTTACCACTGCTGATTGTAGCAGTGGTTTTCTCTGAACTGTATTCCACTGCATCTGAGCTACTGTCATAGACAGCTCAGACATTCATTGGTGTGGTGCAGCCACGCCTGCAAAAAGAAGCAGGGGTGGCACACCTATGAAAACTCGTATGGTGGCACTATGTTTCTTGCACACGTGTGCAAGCAAACATAAAAAGACAAACGTCTTACAGATAAATACATTCCATGTTGGGTTTGGGGGCTCGCTGGCTGTGACTTGGTAGCAGTTGTAAGGAATCCCATCTGTTTTTCCACATCGCTCTCTAGCTTGCTCGCTGTCTCACAGTACAAAATGCTGACCACAACTGGAGTTGCAGGAATAATTCCCTTTACTGGCACACAGAGGGAGAACAGTATGGCTTGATGTTCATCTTCAAAGCCTAATAAGGATATCTGTTAGCTGACTAAAGGGCAGAAAGCCATCGTGATATGTGCTGCTGTATCCTTTGAACTACGCAAACTTTATGCCCATCAGTCAGCTCAACGCAGTCATCATCAGCCTTCTCAGTACTGGCTTGCGAGTAGCTAGCCTCTTGCATTTCTACATCCATTGGCTTATACAGTACACAACTTCACAATCCCCTACACTGCTGGAGCATTACCCGTATGCTTAGCCCATCTGGCACTCAGACCCAAACTGACCAGCCCATCTGATCAGCCAATATCAGTCATTATTTGGTTTCTCCAATATCAAGTAAAGCAGGAGAATCTAACCAAAGCTTGGGGACAGAAAGATAATTTTCAACATACACAGGCTGTTCTTTGACATGGGTCAGGCCCCTGCCATACTACAGAAAAAACAGGAAACTAAAAGTGAAAAAAAAAATCAAATTCTTGACCCCATTCCAGACTGGGATGAACATACAGTACCTAGACATCCAAAGAACATTCACATTGGCATATGCGGATAGAAGGATCCCAGTGGACAGAGGAATCCAGCTGCTCTTAACAGTCACCCAAAGAGCAGAAACCAACCCTAAAGCTTCTGCAGCCTGAATGGCAGCAACACCTATCCTGAAGGTAACAATCATAGATGGCCATAAAGCAGAAGGACAGAGGATGAGTGGGGGGGGGATGTGGTTGATATCAGCGGGAGAGTGTGCTCTCCTGATGGCAGGCTAAGTTCAGAGGAAAGAGCATATAGATTACAACCATGGCACTTGCTGAGTCCCCCTTTATTCCTTCTAATTTTTTTCTGTTTTCCCCTATCTTATCCCATCATAGCCAAACTGAAAAAGGATGCCTACATGGTGTTGGGACTTGGCACCAATAATCTTTCCATCCTAATGTCCATCCCAGTTCTGTCCCCTTACTTTTCTAGTGGTAATAAGGTAAAACAGCACACACAGATCAGAACTGTGGCACCTGCTGAGTCCCCCTTTATCCCTTCTAATTAATTTTTGTCTTACCTTTTTAAACCCCAATCAGCAGACTACCCTCAGAACATCACTAGACACATCACAAGACAGGGGTTACAGTGGCGAGTGCAGGAGATGGGAAGAGCTCAACCAGCCTGTGCTCACCACGTGGAGACTGTATTTGAAGATTTTCTACATGCTTGCATCAAATTAGAAATCCTCATTGAGGATATGCCAACTCACCCCATCAGAGCCAAACCAAAGAAAGATGATGACATGGTGTTGGAAATCAGCAACAATAATATTTCTGTCCCAATATCCCTCCCGCTTCTGCCCCCTTACTTTCTGGTAGTAATATTTTTTTTTTTTTTAGGAAACAGACTAGCGGGCATACCTGCTGGTAGAAGTAGGGGTTCTCCTTCTCCCACTGGTACCCTTCAGTTGTTTCTTACCCACTGGTTACCATCTCATCTTCCTCTCTCACTTCACAGTGCTGGCACCACTCTGGAAAGCCTCTGCATAGTGAAGCAGGCCTAGGACATGCGACTCCTCCAGGATGGATGTTTTGCTTTTTGGGGATTAACTAATCTCTACAGATTCAGCACCTGGGCAGTGGGCAGTCCTCTAGCTCTGCAAACAATAAAGAGTTTACCACTGGGTCTTCACTTGGAGTCCATTCGTAAAAAGGCTGAAGAGAGACACTTATGATGTGACAGAGAAAACTGGAGCATCAGCAAGGGAGGCTTGCCTAAACATTGTCTATTTGTAAAATATTTGTTCTTGCCAGGGTATTAACTAATATGCCTTGTTGGCCCACTCTGGTACTAATGGGGTTGATTGAGGGAAGACAGTCATTAAAGATGAGGTTCTAAGTGACTGTGTGCATGAACAAACTGATCTCCAGAGAATTCAGCCTAACAAGAGGGATGATCCATGGATGGCTTTTATTCCCGGCACTATTTAATATTGCCATAGAGCTCCTCCTGAAAGCCATCACCAGGGACATGACCATTCAAGGAATTCCAGTACAGGAAATAACCTGTAAAGCCACTGCTTACACAGATGACATATTGGTGTCAGTCCTAAACCCCAGTACCTCAATACCTGCACTGTTAAATATTATTGGAACCTTTGCTCACTTCTTAGGGTGAAAACTCAGTCAACAAAAAAAACAGAAGTACTGCCAGCTAACACAAGGTGCATGAGGCATATAACTAACACTGGTATGAAATGGGAACCAAAGAAATCAAAATACTGTAACTGGTCCCACCAGGGATTCAAAAGCCAATCAACTAAGAGGAGGGCAGGAGCCTTGTTGGGTTGTTATGCCCATCAACTGGGTGACTGACCACTTTTTAAATGCAGGCCAATCAGCACTGAAAACTGGCAAGTTTAGAAAGAACTGGAATACAGGGGAGGTTCTGTTCCCCTACGTGGGTACCATGGGGTGATCAGCAGAAAAGAGACGGACATGGAAGAGTCAGATGAAAACAAAATGTTTACTAAAGATTCAGATAAAGATAACAAATACTGGGGATGGGAACCTATACTCAAAAGAAAATGCATAACAGAACAAAACAATAGGTCTTAGGTAATGAAGTAGTTCGAATACAGTTCGAATGAGTCATGGAGATGACGACTAATAAGTTAGCCTGTCACAGTCACCGGGAGGAGCCACACTCTTGATCCCAGAGCCAGGGATATCTGTGATGGGGAAGCTGCTATGGCGGAGACCATCTTCTGACCATGCCAGATGGTCCAATCTTGACCCCAAGGCTGAGCTGTCTGTGGTAAGGCAAGCTGCTACGGCAAAGGCCCTTTTCTGACCACCCCAGATGGTCCAATCTTTTTTTTTCCATTAAAATTGTTTTTATTTATTGTTATTATAAAATATTACAACATATACAACAGGAAGTAACATTTTCCAGAACAGTTAAAAATATCGAACAGATTCTTTGATTTCATACAGCTACTACAGGACAGTTTTAGATCAAACTAGTAACAGTTTAAGAGAAGACATCAGTACATAGTAAAACAAATATAAAAAGTATACCCTGCTAGCTATAATACTAGAACTTCATTTGACAAACAGAATATCATTTCATGAGGTTTCACTATAGGATCACAATGGCAAGCAATTAGCAGCATTAGCAGTCAATATTACAGTATGTATTATGCAAGCTAATTTACTAAGACTGTAAACGTAAGTTATCATTAGGGGAGAGGACAGCTGAAGAAAGGGCCCCCATATTTCAAGAAATATTCTAACTTAGCAGACAGCAGGAAAGAACTTCTCTGATTGTTGGCACTATAACTTGTCATATTTAGCCATTCGACAAAGGAGGGTACCTTGGGTCATTCCAGTACTTAAGTATTAACCGTTTGGCACAGAGGCCATTGAAAGCCATGACATCCGAATACGAGTAAGGGTGACATCTGGTGGAAAAATTCCCAAAATAATTATGAGAGGAGAATGGGGTATGACAGCATTAAGAGAGATTTGCCACACCTTCATCACCTCATCCCAGAATTCTTTGAGGTGAGGACAGCCCCACAACATATATCCCATATTGGTACCTGCAGACTTACATTTCCAGCAATCAGAGCTGGCAGAGAGACCCATCTCAAAGAGCTTCACCGGGGACATGTAACATCTATGTAGAATTTTGTATTGGGTAAGCTTACCTTGGAAATCCTTGCTCCCATTATGGGCATTGTCCTAGGCCGAAATCCAATCCTGCTCACCTATTTTCAATTCCAGGTCCACTTCCCATTTATGTTTAGCTGAAGAGGTGAGAGATTGAGATGTGAGAGACAATGTGACAGACTTGTATATAAAACTAGCTCCTCTTCTAAGTGGGCAGAGTTTTATTAATTCATTCCACTCCTTATTCAAGGGGAGGGATAGATTGGACTGAGATAAATGTTCAGAGAGCATATGTCTTAGATACATAGATACATAGACAGTGTCTGCAGATAAGGGCCTATGGCCCACCCAGTCTGCCCATTTGAGCTTGTAAGTTCAGTTTGTTTTCCTAGAAGTCTGTTGCCCCTTACCCCTGACCTCCAGAATTCCTTTATGTCTATCCCATGCATTCTTAAATCCCGCGTGATTGTTTCAGCCCCCACCACTTCCTCTGGCAGGGTGTTCCACTTGTCCACCACCCATTCTGTGAAGAAATTCTTTCTCATGTTTCCTCTGAATCATCCTCCCTCCAACTTCATCCCATGCCCTCTTGTCCTGGAACATCTTTTTCGCTTAAAAATAGTGTTTTCCTGCACCCTGTTCCTCCCTGTAAGATACTTGTATGTCTCTATCATATCCCCTCTCTCCCTCCTCTCCTCCATGGAGTACATGTTCAGTTCCTTCAACCTGTCTTCATAGGACTTGTGATGCAATCCATGCACCATCTTTGTTGCCCTCCTCTGAACCTTCTCTACCCTGTCTATGTCCTTACATAGGTATGGTCTCCAGAACTGTACACTGTACTCCAGGTGGGGCCTCACTAGTGTCTTGTATAGCGGAATTATGACCTCCTTTCCTGCTGGTGATGCCCTGCCTATACATCCCAGCATCCTATTTGCTTTACCTGCTGCCTTGTCACACTGTTTCCCTACCTTGAGGTCATCAGAGATGATAACCCCAAGATCCCTTTCCTGCTTGGTGCATGCTATATCCTCACTCCCCAACTGATATATTGTGCTAGGGTTTTGTGCCCCATATGCATTATCTTGCACTTCTTTGCATTGAATTTCAACTGCCAAACCCCTGACCATTCTTCAAGTTTCTGCAGGTCGCTTCTCATTCTGTCTACACCCTCTGGTGTGTCTACTCTGTTACAGAGCTTTGTGTCATCAGCGAACAGTGAAATTCTGCCTTCTAGGTCCTGCGCAATGTCACTGATGAAGATGTTGAATAGGACCGGTCCCAGCACTGATCCCTGTGGTACCCCACTGGTCACTCTTCCCTTTGTGGAGTGACAGCCATTTACCACCACCCTCTGTGTCCTGCCACCCAGCCAGTTACCTACCCACCACACTACTGTCCTGCCCACACCCATATTCCCCAGTTTGTGTAATAGTCTTCTATGTGGCACAGTGTCAAAGGCCTTGCTGAAGTCCAGATAGGCCATGTCCACTGCCCTCCCTGATCCACCTCCCTAGTCACCCAGTCAAAAAATTCAACGAGGTTGGTCTGACATGACCTCCCCCTGGTGAAACCATGCTGCCTTGGGTCCTGTAGTCCATTGACAACCAGATGTTCCACCAATCTCTCCTTCAGTAGTGCTTCCATGATCTTCCCCACTACCGAGGTGAGGCTGACTGGTCTGTAGTTCCCTGCTTCCTCTTTGTTCCCACTTTTGTATAAGGGGACTACATCTGCTGTCCTCCAGTCTTTGGGTACCTCCCCTGTTTCCAGTGATCGGCTAAACAGGATAGCCAGAGGTTCAGCCACCACCTCTCTTAGTTCTTTAAGGACGCTGGGGTGCACCCCATCTGGCCCCATTGCTTTATCAACTCTTATTACTTCCAGTTCCTTCAGGACCCTTTCTCGTGTAAAGGGACTTGTGTCAATTCCTGCACCATTCTCACCCCTTGTACTCCCTTCAGACCCATTACCCTCCTTTTCCTCAGTAAAGACTGAGCAGAAATACCTGTTCAATATGTCAGCTTTACTGTTGTCATCCTCCACGCGGCCCCCATCCTCCCCCTTCAGTCTCACTATCCCTCCCTTTGTCTTTCTTTTTTCACTCATGTACCTGTAAAAGGTTTTGTCCCCTCTACCCACTGATTTTGCAATGTGTTCTTCTGTCTGAGCTTTGGCTTCCCTTACTGACCTCCCTGCCTCCCTTCGCTTCTCCTGGTACTTCTCCCTATCCCCTTCTGCCTGTGTCTTTTTGTATTGCCTGAATGCAATCTTTTTGGCTTTCACTTTCTTTGCTACCTCTTTGGAAAACCATAATGGTCTCCTCTTCCTTTTCCTCTTGCTAACCTGCTTAATGCATAATTCTGTTGTTCTTGTAATCCCCATTTTAAATACTGCCCACTGTTCCTCAACCCCTGATTTCTGTCCCATTCCCTTTAATGCCTCTTTCAAGTATCTCCCATTTTCCCAAAGTCTGCCCCTAAAATCCAGGATCGTGTTTCTGTGGTGTGGTTCTGCTCTTTCTGTGATTTCAAACCACAATGACTGGTGGTCACTGTTTCCCAGGTGCTCCCCTGTTACCCCATCCACTGACCCTGTTTGTAAGCACAAGGTCCAGTATTGCCTTCTGCCGAGTTGGTTCCATGGCCAGTTGCTTGAGGAAGGCACCCTGAAGGGAGTCCAGGATAAATCTGCTCCTAGTTACTGCTGCTGTTGGGATGCTCCAGTCCATATCTGGAATATTGAAGTCTCTAACCAGTACTACCTCACCCTTGTCTGCCATCCTTTGGATGGCTAGCATCAGCTCCCTATCTGTTTCTTCCTCCTGGGCTGGTGGTCTATAGACCACACCTGTGCGGATGGCTGTCCCCATTTTCCTTTCCAGCTTAACCCACAGTATCTCTCCCCCATTTTGTTCCTCCTGGATCTCTGTGGCCCTTATGTCATTTTTCACATACAGTGCCACCCTCCTCCCTTCCTGCCTGCTCTATCTCTTCTGAATATGTTGTAGCCAGTTATGGCCATCTCCAGTCATGGTTATCATTACACCAGGTTTCAGTGATGGCCACAATGTCCAGGTCTGACTGTACCATGACAGCCTCCAGATCTTCCATCTTGTTGCTAAGGCTCCTGGCATTTGCACAATGGCTTTCATGATTTGACCTCCTAGACTGTTTCACTGTTCTACTCCAGCCCCTTCCTTGGTTGTCATTTATCCCTGGTTCTCCTTGCTGTCTGCCCTTCTGCTGAATTTTGCCCCTTTTCTGTATCCACCTCTTGGCACTAATCTCCATCTTTTGCACCTGCTTTGCAGAGATAGCCACCCTCTGGTTCACTGGTTCCACTGCTAGCTGTGGGGGTGAGCATGTAGGTACCCTCCTTGCTGGCTCTGCCACCTTTGCTAGTTTAAATGCTTGTCAATGTAGCATTTAAACTTATCATTGAGTGCTTGGATTCCCTCCAGGATGGATGCAGGCCATCAGGCTTGAACAAACCTCCATCCTCCAGGTGGGTCCCCAGTCACCAATGAATCCAAACCCTTCCTCACAGCACCAGTTCTTCAACCATGAGTTAAAGTTCCTGGTGCATGCACTCCTATGCTCTCCCTTGCCTCTCACAGGTAGTACTTCTGAGAAAGTGACAGAAGTAGCTACTTGCTTGAGACCCCTCCCCAGTTTCCTAAACTCTTCCTGAACTTCCTTTGGCTCCCCATTTGCCAGGTCATTAGTACCTAAGTGGATAATGACATCCAGCTCACTATCCCGTCTTGCCTTCCCAGTGATCCCCAGGATCTTCCTTCCATCCCTCCATGCCGTGGCACCTGGTAGGCACCTCACCTCCCTGTCTTCCCCCTCCTGTGTTCCTAGCTGGATCCCTCTTATGATAGAGTCCCCCACCAGGATTCACTTCCTCCTCCTCTGGGGTCCACTGCTTTCCCCGCTGAGGTCACCTCCTTGGCTAACCTCCACATCCTTTCCTTCCACTTCTCTGGGTACCTCTATTTGGTTGTCCTTATTTGCCAGTGTGGCATTTGAGTTCTTGAGTGGAATAGAATCTGGGATGTGCCTCTGCCTGACTGCTCTAACCCTCCCTGAGCCCACTGTCATCCAAGTGCTCCTCGTTCTCGGCATCCTTTGAGGCAGTTGCATTGGACTGGGTGGTCCCTGGATAGGGGTGATGGTACTCCTGACCCAGTTTACTTCCACTCTGAGTCTGGCTACCTCATCCCACAGTCCAGAGAGTGCATGCAGATAGGGCAGCACCTCAGTGTCCAGAAGGTCTGCCTGAATATGGCTGCCCCACAGCCACTGCATTGCACCACTCCCCACATTATACTGCAATTCCACTACTTGTCTGCTACTGAAGCTCTCCTAGTTCCCTTTTTATTAATTTACTGTACTAAAAATACTGCCACTGATCCTCAGATTTTTTTTTTAAGGAAAAAGAAACCAATAAATAAATAAATAAATGAGTCAAAACACTTGTCATGCTGAGGGTGGGCTTCTACACCCTTATGCCCCTCCTACTTCACACCCCTTACTATACCCTGTGTTTAGCTCCTGTCAATCAGATTTAACAGGGCATATAATTAAGAGTTGGGGGAAGGGGGGGTGAAAATTTGCAGCAATTAAAGACACCACAGAATTACACCACCACTATGTTTTAAATTTTCAACAGCCCAAAAACAATTATAAGTAACGACAACAAAGAAAGTATAGTGTCACTAAAAGCCCACAATCTAAGTTTAAAAGAAAAATAGCAATTACCAGTTCCTCTAAAGCACTGAATTGAATATGTTTCCTTCCTTCCCTTCTGGCTTCTTCTGAGAAAATAAAACTCTGCTTGCTACTTTAACTCTGACTAAGCCCCACCTCCAGTTATCACGCAGCTGAGGTCAGAGGCCAGACAATTAACACCCTTCACCCAACTACAGGGCAGTCAGACAAGCCAAGATAAAATTTGCAGCAATTAAAGACAGCACAGAATTACACCACCACTATGTTTTAAATTTTCAATAGCCCAAAAACAATTATAAGTAAAGACAACAAAGAAAGTATAGTGTCACTAAAAGCCCACAATCTAAGTTTAAAAGAAAAATAGCAATTACCAGTTACTCTAAAGCACTGAATTGAATATGTTTCCTTCCTTCCCCTTCTGGCTTCTTCTGAGAATGGAACTGAGACCATGAGAGGCTGAATTTTTCTCTAATTTCTGAAAAAGACTTTAACATGACTGCACCTTTTTTTTTAAACTCCTATGTGTGAGTACAACCACTCCTTCAGGCTGCTAATGGCCCCCACACCCCTCCATTTCTCCCTTGAGCCTCCTTACCTCACATTGCAGCTGCTAGGGTAATCCAGCGTATCCCTTCACTGGACAGGTCCCTCTCTTCCGAGGGGGAAAGCACCAGGAGAGGCAAGCCAGCATGTACAAATTGGTCCCACACTGCTGAGGCAGACATGGCTCCATGGGAGATCGAGGAGGAGCAGGCAGGCCAGCAGCCATCATCTGGCTGAGCTCAGTGTGGATTTTCTGTTTTTTCTGGTCCCACAGGTATTGCATTCCTCTTGCAATGCTCCCGGTCTCCACTGGGGAACGCTGCAAAGCAACACATTCCCAGAACCCGCCCCAGGAGAGGAAAGCAGTCCTCCAGATGCTCAGTCCTCTCCTCCTCTGCCTGCTCCCCAGGGACCGTGGTCTGTTCCCGAACCTGGGTCGCCGGTGTGGTGCGAGGTGTGGTGTCCAGCGCCTCAACCCTCAGTGCCACTGGGCTGGCCCTGTGACTGCATCTTAATGCAAAAGATCTTTAATGTGATTAATACCTGCTTGTGACCAGACTTTATTAGTTAATTGTACTCCACCTCTTGAAAAGAAAGGATTATTCCATAGGGGCATTATTAATTGGGGTAAGGAGGTAGGGTTGATGGCTTTATTTTTTTTTAAATTTATTTATGACTTTGTTAACTGGGTAGGTGCACTGATCCCAGGGACCATTTTCAGGCATGACCCAGACCACGTAAGGTGGCACAGAGTAGAAACAACAAAATAACAAGAACATATCAAGAGCAGGTAATGCATAGTGAAAGGTTACAGTTGTTACATTTGGCAGTACATGGTGGCAGTAGTTAAGGGACAACAAATAACAAAACAAAGTAAGGCTCATGGTGGTACAGTTTTGGTAAATAGGAGAACCTATTTGGCTCTACCCCTGGAACCTATAAGGGGGGAGCTAGTCCTTAAAGCAGTAGCAGGTGGACGCCAACAGGAGCCAGTCTTTGAGGTTAGTCTTGAACTGGTGATGAGTGTCTATGGTGTGCAGTTCAGTGGGCAGCTTGTTCCATAGTGTGGGGACTGCTACAGACAGGGCTCTAGTGCCCATGTTCATGGCTACCCCAAGGATTTTCAGGGAAGGGATACTGGAGGAGTGTAGGCTGCGATGTGAGGTTTGGGCAGTGAGAAGGAGAGCAAGAGGGGATTTCTGGCCAATACGGATGGCAGAATCAATAAAACTGTACAGTGCAAGGTCAAAGCGGGCTTGTAGTGGGAGCCACCCCAGTGTAGTGTAGAGTGTACAGTGGTGCATGGAGAAAGGGATCAGCAGGGAGAAGTGGCAGGCACTGTTGTATGCTGCTGATAGTTTTGCCATGGTGGACACAGAGGTCCTGGAGTAGATGGGACAGCAGTAGTCCAGGATAGGTAGCAGGTTTCCCTGGATGATGGCATGGTGGGCCTCAGGGTTGAGGTATTGCTGGCATCTGTAGGCAGTCCCTAGTTTCTGCTGAAATCTTAGAACCAAGGAGTTTATGTGCTCTGTAAAGGAAAGGGAGGGGTCAAGCACAACTCCTAGATATTTGAAGTGTTTGACGTCCTCTAGGACATGGCCATCAGGGGACGTGATGATTAGGGGTGGGTTAGATTTGCATGTAGTTGAGAAGGGCTTAGATCCGAACAACATTATTTTAGTTTTATTGGCATTGACCAGAAGGAGACTGTCAGAGAACCAGTTGTGGGCTGCAGTGTAGTTTTGTGAGATGGCTGCAGAGATGAGGGGTAGGAGACTTTCCACTGGAGAAGAGCACAAGGTCATTGGCATAAAGGATTGAGTGACAGTTGAGACTATCCACTGGAAGGAAGTTAATAAATAAGGAGAAAAGGAGGGGTCTCAGAATAGAGCCTTGGAGGACCCCAGACAGAGACAGGCAGGGTGGGCGAGCTGGCCGGACCAATGCACACAAACTGGGAATGCCCTGTAAGGTAGCTTCTGAATCAGGTGGTGACCTCTGGAGATGGTGATGCAATTTGGAGAGGAAGAGTGAGTGACTGACCAGGTTGAAGGCTTTGGAGACGTCAACGAAGACTGTGCCAGTTGCATTTCCATGGTCCATGTTTGTGAGGATGTGGTCAGTTAGGAGTGCGAGGGCAGTGGTGGTGGAGTGATTCTTGCAGAAGCCATGTTGTTGGCTACATAGTAGGTCATATTTACCTATGTAGTCAGCAAGTTGGTGGTGGATGGCTTTTTCAAGTAGTTCTAGTTCAAGTTTATTGCAGGAAAACTCCATTGAGCAAGCTCATTCACAAGGAGGTCCTAAATCATGTACACAGTCAGGAGACTTAGCATAAAAGAGGCAACATATAAACAGCAAAAATGAAACAGTATACACATATGATTAAAATGCATCAGTTCATATAAGTACATCATAACAAAATGAGGTATATTAAGGTTCATACATTACCAGGTGCTCAATTACGACAGTGCAGGGTGGGGATAATTAGCTTAAGATAGTGATAGGTAGAAAATGTGGGGACTGTACCAAGACAGGAGAGAGTAGTTAAGTAAGAGGTAGGGGTTAAAAATAACAGGAGAACATAGTAGAATAAGATGGAAGGATAGCTAAGGAGTGGTAAGAGGAGAGTGAGGGCTAATGATAGTAGGGGGAAGAGAATACAGATAAAGAAGGCAAGGACAGGAGAAGGTTTTGAGAATAACTGAATGGTTTCATGTCCTGTCGAGCGCTGTTTCAGGGTGGATGTTCATAAGGAAATAAGGGCATGGAAGAGGCTTAAAAGCAGCTACAAATATCTTTTAATTTGGATGCAGTTAACTCTTTGAAGAAATTAACCGAGACCACACTGGATAGTTTCAGGGTAGATTGGAGTCAGTTCCAGATTGTTGGAAGAGCATGTGAAATAGCACATTTACCAAAGGTGGTGCCAGTCCTAGGCACGTCAAGGAAGACGAAGTCAGATTTCCTGAGAGAATATGCACAGTGGGAAATACTGATGAGAGATGTGCAGTAGCTCGGCAATTTGTTCAGGAGTAACTTGAGGGTCCAAATACCAGCATGAATCAGATGTCTAGTGGTAAGTGATGTCCAGCCAACAGCTACGTAAAGGTCACAGTGGTGGGTTCCAAAGGGGGATTTGGTGATGAACCGCAGGGCACGGTGGTAAAGTACGTCCAACTTGTTTAGGTTTGAGATTGCAGAGGAGCTGTCAATTAGGTCCCCATAATCAAGTAAGGGAAGAAATGTGGCCTGCATGAGCCTAATTCTAGTTTCAGTAGGAAAGAGGGACTTGTTTCTGAAAAATAAACCTAACCTAGCTTTTAGCCTTCTGGAGAGGTCCTCAAGGTGATCACTGAAAGAGAGTTTATCTAGTCAAATGCCAAGATATTTTAATTTAGGGACAACTTCCAAGGGTTCGCCTACCGAGGTAGTAATAAAGTCCTTCGCTAGACCTGGGGGGGGGGTGGTGGTAGATGAGTTACTAAGAGAAAAAATCATAGCCTTAGTTTTCTTAGCATTAAGAAGAAGCTTAACATTATTGAGGTTAGTTTCCAGCTGAGCTAAGTCCGCTTGCAGTGCATCCTTTACTTCAGACAATGTACAGCCAGAAGTGTACAATACTGTATCATCCACAAAGAAATGTAGGTTGGATTCGGTAATATGTGAGTCAAGATCATTGATGTACAAGGAGAAGAGGATAGGACCTAGGATGGAGCCTTGTGGGACTCCCCTGGCAATCGGCAAGGAAGCTGAGAATAAACTATTGGCTTTAACTTTCTGAGTCCTCCCTTCGAGGTAGCTGGTGAACTACTGGGCTGTGGAGGGAGTGGCACCTAGTTTAATAAGGCTGGTGATTAGTAAGTTGTGGTCAACGGTGTTGAAAGCTTTACTTAGATCTAGGAAGATTGCACCAGTGACCTTTTTGGTATCCATAGCAGAGATCCAGTCATTGGTAACTTTAGCCAGTGCTGTGATAGTGCTGTGCTTAGGGTGGAAGCCAGATTGAGCTGAGTTCAAAAGTGAGAAGGTTTCGATATGAAGTTTTAATTGATTGTAGATCAGTTTTTCGAAAACTTTAGAGAGAATTGGCAAAATTGAGATAGGCCTGTAATTATTTAGGTCGCATGGGTCTTCTGATTTGAATAAGGGAAGGATGTGGGCGGATTTCCAATGGGATGGAACTGTGGCAGAGGAGATGGAGAGATTGAGAATATGTAGAATGGGGGCCGTGAGACAGGCATAACCAAGTTTTAGGAAAAGATGTTCAAGACCATTATCCCCAGCGCTTTTCTTGGTATCAAGGTTAAGTAGCGAGTCTTCTACTTCCGTGTAGTTAAGTGAACACAACTGGAAAGGACAATTCGAGGTGTAGGGAGTAAGGCTAGAGCTGGCTTGATTAATTCCTTGGCCTGCATAAGGCGAGGAGTCAAAGGCTAGGCCAGCTGTGACAAAATGGGAATTGAGTTCTTCTAAGATTTGATAATTACCTTCGATAATCCTGCCATTGGTAAGGATCTTGGCTGGAATGGAAGGGGCACTTGGCCATCCTTCAGTAGATTTAAGTGTCCTCCAAATTTTGTGTGAATTCCCTTTGGCCTGTTCTAGTGTGGAACAGTAGCTTGCTTAGGTGAGGAAGGATGGAGAGTGGGTGATAGTCGTCTGTGGATTGTGGGTCCCCGGCTTTATGAATGGGAATAACCTACGCAGTTTTCCATGTATCAGGCATGGAGGAAGTGGTCAGGGTGAGGTTGAAAATGAATGCTGGGGGGCGATAATGGCAGGGGAGATAAGTCTAAGGAAGACAGGGGATAATTCACCTGCTCCAGGGGAGCCATGGTTTGGGAGGCTCTTTAGGAGTTTAGCTATGTCAGCATGTAAGAATATTTTGAAGAAAAGGGGGGAGGTGGAGGTTGAGAGGCAGGCCTGGCAGGTGATGTCATGGGGGATGTAGGGGGACAGGGTTTTTTTGCATGCCGTTTGGGAATTTGCACAGATACATAGTGAGGTCAGAGAATTTGTCATTGACGCCCTTGGCCACTTCTTGGGGATTGGTAATGAGGTCAGCAGTAGTGTGTAGATGTGGGACAGGCTTACAGGAAGGGGGGGGTTAGTAGGGAGCCAATGGATGCCCAGAATTGTTTAGGGTCCCCGAGATTAGTTTGCTGGAGATTGTGAAAATATGTCTGTTTGAGAGCTTTGGCCAGGTGTTTGCAAAGGTTCCTCCGATGCCTGTAATCATCCTGCAGGGTCGGGGACGGGGATGCTTTATAAGTTGACCAGGCATGATCCCTGTCTTTCATAAGGAGGTTAAATACTCAAAATATGTTACTTAAACACGGGTTACTTTTAAGACACCCAGAAGTAGGCAAGGAAAATATAATCCGTGAGACAATTGGATTTCAGCACTTTTGTTTCCATTTATAACCATAAGGGTGCATGTAGCATATCCCCAGTCTTTATTGGTAAATGACCTGCTACCTGTTTAAACATGAAGGCCCCCTGGT
The DNA here is from genome assembly GCA_016271365.2 of Neoceratodus forsteri. Lineage (NCBI taxonomy): Eukaryota > Metazoa > Chordata > Ceratodontiformes > Ceratodontidae > Neoceratodus > Neoceratodus forsteri. The sequence goes on along the minus strand of CM028134.1, from coordinate 337,619,976 downwards.
ATCTTTCCCAATGTGGGAGTGCTAATCCTCCTAGCTCATATGGTACCTGAAGTTTGTTTAAACTCAATCTTGGCGGCTTGGAGTCCCACAAAAAATTTCTTACAAGGGAGCTTAATTTATTTAAATATTTTTTAAGGAGTAAGATGGGTATATTCTAAAACAAATAGAATACCTTAGGCACAACCATCATCTTGATTGCGTTAACCTTGCCTCAAAGGGATAGATTAAGGTGTCCCCAGTGAACAAGATCTTGTTCTATATTGCAGAACAGTGATGGATAATTTATATTCACAAGAGAATCTAGTTTTGTGGAAATCTGTAAGCACAGATAAGTTAATTGTCTCTTAGCCCATTTATTGGCAAACATTTTAGTAGATTATTGATGGTGGCAGGTGTAGGATTTGGACAAAATGCTTGGGATTTATTCCAATTCACTTGGAGACCTAAAAATGAGCCAGATTCAGACAACAGTTTTTAAGGGTAAAATATGATTGCTTGGGTTTGGATAGTGTTGATAGCAAGTCATCTACAAATGCAAAAGTCTTATGCTCATATGTATAGATTTTGAAACCTGAAATATTAGGGTTTTCACTAATAACCCTAATTAAAGGTTCTTTCACAAGAATAAACAAATATGGGGATAAAGGACAGCCCTTCCTGGTGCCACAGGCCAAGGGGATAGATTTAGAAATTAAACCATTCATAAGTATCTGTGCAGAGGAGTTTTTATATAGAAGAGATAACCACATGTTGAAATTATCCCCACAACTGAAATGTTTCATGGCTGAGAACATATAGACCCAGGGCAAAGAGTCAAATGCCTTAAACAGGTCTAGGAAAAATACAAAATAAGGCTCCCTTGATTTTATTAGCGTGCCGCAACACATTTAGCAATCTTCTGACACAATCGGCCCCTGATCTACCCTGGATGAATCCCACCTGCTCCTTACCAATGAGTTCACCTATAACTTTTTGGATACAAGCAGTTAGGACTTTGGCTAGTATTTTGTAATCTGAATTCATTAGAGATATGGGGCGGTAGTTATCACAGTACAAGGGGCCCTTATTTTTTTATGTATAAGAGTAACTAAGGCATGTGTAAGAGCTGGTGGTAGAATGTTGTGGTTCCATGACTCACAGAACAAATTCAGAAGATGAGTAGCTAGATTGGGTGATAGCAGCTTACAGAATTCCCCAAGGAGTCCATCTAATCCAGGAGTTTTACCACCGGGTAGGGAATTAATGGCAAGAGATTTCTCTTCGGGAGATATTTCTTTGTTGAGTTGTTTCTGCTTTTCCTTAGTGAGTCTGGAGGTTGAGTGGAGTAGAGAAATTTGTCAATCATGTCCATATCAACGTGCTTTCAAGTATATATTCATGTATAAAAGTCTCTAAATGTATTGTTAACCTCCTTACTTCTATTAACTGCTTTGCTGTTAACACCATGAACACCAGGGATAATAGTTTGATCATGAAGCTTCTTAAGCCTATAAGCTAAAAGTTTCCCAGCTTTCTCTCCTGATTCCCAGTAGCCTTGTTTAGTGCGGCAAAATGCATACTCTGCCTGCACTGAGAGGAGTTTGTTAATTTCAGATTTAACCAGGGCAATCTCATGTAGCAGGGAATGATCCAATAGTCCAGATGTCTTAACCTTTGTTTCTAAATCTTTTAATATAGTCTGCTTGTCTTGAAGTAATTTAAATTTTTCCTTTTTCTTAAAAGCAGAGTAGCTAATTATTCTGTGTCATATAAACACATTATAAGCTTCCCAAAAGCAAGCATATGTAACTTCCCCATTATCATTATTCGGAAAATATTCCTTTGTTTCTTTATTGACTCAGTCCAGAAACTTCTTGTCTTTAAGGAGAGATGTGCTTAGTCTCCATCTAAACTCCTTTGGTCAGCCCTCTCCAAGAACTATATTTAAAGAGATCGGGGCATGATCTGATTTTACTATACTATCAATCACTGCATCAGATATTGAATTTACTAGATCATTTGAAACAAAACAATGGTCTATTCTACTGTATGTAGAATGCTGGTTAGAAAAAAGGTATAGTCTTTGCCTTGAGGGAGAACCAATCTCCAGGTATCAGACAAAGCCAAAGATCCTAACTTATTATGGAGAGATTGTCGGGCTTTGGTCATACTGAGGTTTGATTTAGGATGTCTATCCAACATAAGGTCCATAACTTCGTTAAAATTTCCACCTAAGATTAGTTTATGGTCTGGATATTTGGTGAGTAAGCTGGAAATTAAATAGAAAAATACAAATTGGGCAGAGTTCGGGGCATATACATTACAAAAGACAACTTGCAGACCATCCAGTAATCCTGTCAGAATTTGGTATTTACCCTCTGGGTTGGCTCTATGAGAAGTTTTAATAAAATGTATTCCCTTTCTAAACAAGATTGCAGTACCTCTTTGTTTACTATTATAAAAGCTAAATTCAGCTTGTGAAACCCATAACATTGCAAGCTTAGGTGACTCTAAATCATCCAGATGGGTCTCCTGCAGCAAAGCAATGTCAGCTCCTTTTTTTGTTTAAATAAGAAATAACCTTCTTTCCCTTAATGGGTGTTCCTAACCCATTGATATTCCAAGAACTAATTTTATAGGGGTGCATGTTTAGTTGTCCTTTGCCCAGCAATATGCAGCTCACAAAAATTAAAAAACAGTCGAAAAATAAGAAACAATAATGTAGCTGGAAAATATATAATTATTAGCAAATAAAGTTTTGAGTTTAAATGACACTACAACTATAATGAAAATAGTAGTAGCTCAAAAATTAATCCAGCAGATGCTCAGTAAGAAAGCTAAGAAAAGAATAGGAAGGGTGGGGTGGGGTGGGAGGGGCTAAGTAAAAGTTTCAAGATATCTGAATCAGAATTATATAAAAACAAGACTGCAGTAAGTTATACACTAATGTTGCAGAATTAGTAGCTAAAAACAAATCTATAACACTAATGTAACATCAGTACTAATATTAACCAACACGAACAGTATAAGAGCAGTGGGATGTGTTCCACTGCAAGACCTAGAGTCCACCGAACTAGTAACAGTCCAAGGCAGGTTAGGTACGGATGGCATTAAAATGGAAGGAAGGAGCCATATAGAGCATACCAGCAAGCTAAAGTATACTTTTTTAAATTAAACTTTGAAAAAATCGGAGTATAGTCCCATGGGGTGTAATGTGAGGCTGCTGTTTGACCCAAAATATAATGGATGACAGGCTCCTTAGGACACATGGGGGAGAAGGGCAACATCAGGAAAGCATAACAGCATGTATGGGTACATAGAGGGATAAAACAACAAGAACAGGGGAGGGGGAAGGTGTAGACAGCAGTGCTAGTAACTATGGACATTTAAGAATAAGACTTTAGAGTAATAGCCTCTGGCTAATAAAAGCAAGTGGATCGCAGTTCAGCAGAGAGAAAATATTAGCATCATTGGCAAGTTCAGGTTCATGTAGTAGCAAGCTTCAGCTAGGCAGTTCCAAATTCAACCCATTTAGACATATAGATCTGAATAAGGCAACTAGTCCTGCAAGCAGAATTCTAGGGAGATTTACCCAGAAGTATTTGTTCAAACAGCCTTCATTTAGATTTTGATTTAAGATAAAGGCAAAGCACCAATATTAACATAGAAGACAGAAATACAAAACAGAGAAGGTCATAAATGCAGGGGAAGGGGGTGGGTCAAGTGAGACACTAAGGAACCCTGAAAGAAAACGTCCATTAGCTATTGACTTAGTTTAAATAAATCAGCAGCACAGTAACATAAGTACACTGCAAGGCTAATAAAACAAATAGCAGAGAGATATAAGGGAAAAAACAAATACCAAAAACAAAATGATTAAAATAGTAACATTTCTTGGCGTTAATGAGAGTGCCACTGAGTGAGCTAGAAACAAGATTCAGCTAGACCTCTGAAGTTCTTAGTTGAAGCCCTGCTACGTTCTTACCTGTATCCATTTCAAGTGAAACTGAAGAAAATTCCTTGATAAAACATTAGTACCACCAGTCACACTGGAAGGACAGTGCATGGAGGATTTGGAGAAGTATGAGCCACTACTGGTATTCCCGATGTAGAACAAGCAGAACCTCGATTGGTAGTTTCTTGTTTAGATTGTGTTGTTGGGGTGATGGAAATGCTGCAAAACTCCATCAGGTCGACTCTTGACCTTGATGTACCACGTTGTCTGCATTTGGGCAACCTGCTAGGGCAGAGGCCTTTTTCTAATCACCCCAGATGGTCCTCTCTCAACCCCAATGTACCACATTGTCTGCAGTGGGGCAAGCTGCCATGGCGAAGGCCCTTTTCCGACAACCCCAGATGGTCCACTCTTGACCCTGACGTACTACGTTGTCTGTGGTGTGGCAAGCTGCTACAGTGGGAGCCCTTTTCCGACCACCCCAGATGGTCCACTCTTTTTTTATTTTTTTAATTTAGTATGCTTTTTGCCCCACTGACCACCTGACATCAGCCTTTCCTCTGCCTTGCATCCCCTATAGCCGTGCCCTAGCTAATACCCCCAACTTACCCCTTGAGGTGGGGCCACCACATTCTGAACTGGCCCTCTATGCCAGGTAAGGTGTCGGAGTACTGACACTGCCTCCCTGGATCCCCACCCAGGGCAGGGTTCTGGTCCAGGCAGTCCATGGTGGAACTGTTGCTGGGTCAGCGAGGAGGTGTGGAGCAATTGAAGCCAGAGGGAGCGCTTCATGATGGTGGCCAGTGAGATATTTTTTTTCCCAGTTAGCAGGGGTGGGGACGTGCAATGACACCAGTGTTTGCTCCACCCCTCAAGCGTGATGGTGCCAAATGCATGGGAATCCCCCAGTCTCCACCAGGAGTCCTTAGTACGCTGGCACTCAACCCCACCTCCCCCCGGAGAAGGAGAGCAGTCGGTAGGATGCTCAATCCTTCTCCCCATGGCCAGCCTTCCAGTTCCCTGGGTCCGTTTCTGAACCCGGGCCGCCAGCGTCACAGATGGAATTTCAACTGCTGCGCCGATGGGCTGACTCCAGATAGTCCACTCTAGACCCCGGCGTTTCACATTGTCAGCGTTGGGGCAAGCTGCTATGGTGAAGGCCCTTTTCTGACCACCCCAGATGTTTTACTCGTGATCCAGAGGAACTGATTCTGGTCCTCTAGCAGTGAACCCTTGGGGCTGGACCTCTGGTGATCTGGATCTGGACCTCTGGCCCTCCGGCACAGGATCTCTGGCACTCTGGCTCTGGAACTCTGGCACCGGACCTCTGATACTTTGGATCTGGACCCCAGGAGTTCTGGCACTGGACCTCTGGCAATCCGGATCTGGACCTCTGGACCTCCAGTGCTGGACCTCTGGCACTCTGGCTCTGGACCTATGGCACTCTGGACCTGTAAATTGGGAAATTCCCAAAGCAGGGATGTGCTCAAGCACAATCAGCATGGATTGGCTGCTGAAACTAGGGTCAGATTCTCCCAGGCAGAATTAACCAAAAGTCTCCCAAATGTAGACAGCAAAAGAGTTTTGTATGGACACAATTCACAGTCAGAGGAATCAGAACAATAATGCAGTTTAAAGGCAGTGTTAAATTCTGGTACTGTCTCTTTAAATCCTACTGGCGGTATTCAGTCCTTTGGCAAGCTGTATAAAATGCGTACTAGCCCCGATGGAAGATAATGGTTAGGAAGAGCCCCTCCTAAGCCTGTGTCTCAGCATGGGACCAAAGGCAGCAATACTGCTGACTAGTGTCTCTTTTTACGCTGGCTCAAAACTGGTTGTCCCTTTAAAATATTTATCTATTCAAGAGGATCTCGTCACCCTTATCTCTGCTTTAGCTCCACCTCTGGGGCTTCTAATTTAAATAAACCCCATCCCTCCCCAAGCTACAAACAAGAGCACAATTTGCATAATATTAAAATAGACCCACCTACAGGAGGTCCTGACTCCTGGGGCCTTTCTCTAGCCCCACTTGCCAAGGCCACGGCTGTCCTTTATGGTGCCCTAGGTGCGTTCAAACAATTTATTAAAAAAATAAATTAGATAAGGCAGACAGCACCTAGCCACTGGTGCTGCTGTTGACTCACCACCCCATCCTGGGGTGAAGAGAGGAAAATGGGAGGCGGGTGGTTGCAGGCAGAGGAAGGTACTTCTTCAAAGGAGACAGTCACTGTGGTGGATGACTTGGGGCCTCGCAGGTCCTTCCGTATGGCACTCTCTCTTCACTGATGCGGCTTCTGGGGCACTGCCACTGACGATGGACTGAAAGTAACTTTTAAAATAATAAAAGGGGCTGAACTGAGCCCACACCATGGCCGACTGATAGAACAAAAGGGGAACCCAATGGCACTTCTGAAAATGCTGCACACAAGGGACTGCTGGCAGTATCTGGATATAATGACCAGAGGCAGCTGAGGCACGTAGACAAGCCCTAGGGACTGCTTCACTGAACCAGGTAAGCTTAGTCTCCCCCTAGCTTTCTACGTCCTCTCTTCTCATGGTCAAAACTCCAGCTCCCCCAACAATGGACTCCCTCCCAACTCTTTCCCCTTTAAAAACTGCACTGGGGTTTTTGTCTCGAGCTGGGGAAGCTAAGCCTGGCTCCCCATGCACATTCCTAGCTCTTGAGGCACTAAAGCATTGCTAAAATATACATATAAAAAAAAATGAAGAGGGAAGGGGTGTAATTTTGGGGAAAATGGGGGGGGGGGGATTTTCTGTTACGCCACCTCCTTCCCTAAAAGGACACATCCTCGTGTCTAACATGTCTTTATTAGTCCAATGACATAGTCTTGGTGCCATCTGGGTGGCTGTCTCTCTCTCTCTCTGAGACCTACCAGCTTCTGATGGAATAGCCATTTCTGGTGGAACAGTAATTGCAGGGCTGGTAACATCAGTCGCAATGTCCTCCTCTCCCAGAACGGGTAGAGCTTCTTCTAACTGAAAGTCCCCTGAACAACTGTGATTATCCTCTTTTTCCAAAGTGGGGGTGATAACCTGAGGTATCCATCCTGGCGGTATATGGATTTCTCTTTGGATGCTACAAGTGGGTAATATCTGATTACCTTCTGCTGTATGTGTTTCAGGGCCCTACATTTCACTAGTACTGTCACAATCAGGAAGAGGGGTTCCTTCTAGAGTAGTTTTCTTCAACTGGTTGACCCACATAAGGTTTCATCCTATTAAAATGTACAGTTGATTCAACCCCAGTGGATAATAGATTTACTTTATGCAGAACACCTGTAAACTTCTGTAAAATTTTGTAAGGACCTGAAAATCTTTTCTGAAGTTTGGGACAGCGTCCCTTGCAATGCCTGGAGCCTGTGACCTAAATCAACTCACCTATCACATGTGTCTGGGGGGTTACTTTCATGTTATAAAATGCTTTCATCCTATTCAAAACTTTTTCTTGGTGTTTTATTATGGCTTCTCGGGCTGTATGCAAGTAAGCCTCTGTCTGTCTAACAAATTCGGAGTCAGACTCATAACTGTCTCCCCGTGGTCTATTAAAGACCACATCCGCAGGAAGAGTGATCTCCCACCCAAACATAACTTCAAAGGGGCTAAATCCAGTGGAGGACTGCAGGCTACTGCGATAAGCCATCATTACATAAGGAAGGAGGGCATCCCAATTATCTTGATTCGTGTTTACGAACATGGACAACATATCTAGCAATGTCCTGTTCAGTCTCCCCATGAGGCCGTCTAACGGGGGGGATGGTAGGGAGTGGTCCACGTCTTATTTATTTCTAATAAGGAACATAGTTCTCTAAACAGGGTGGACTCAAAGTTCCTCCCCTGGTTAATATGGATAGAGTGGGGGACCCCAAAGCACATATTATCTCTGAAACTAGGACCTCTGCTACAGTCTGGGCCTCTTGGTTGGGCAAGGGAAATGCTTCGAGCCATTTGGAAAAATAGTCTGCCACCACCATTATGTAGTGATTCTTCGGTCCGGTAGCAGGTAAAGGCCCCAGAAGGTTAATTGCTACTGTGTCCATAGGGCACCCCACCTTTGACCAAGGTGCTCTAGGATTGGGTCCATAAGTTTTACGGGCCACACAGTCAGTACATTTTTGACCCCACTCTTTCATGGATCTCTGCCAGTTTGGCCAAAAGAACCTCGTCTGGACCTTTTCCATCACTTTATTCCTCCCTGAATGTCCTAACCATCTGTCTTTGTGCAGGGCTGTTAAAGTGGGTAGCCCGTGAGGAGGGTGCATGGAGAAGGGTGCCATCCGTAATGGCAACTCCTTCTCGGCGAAATTGCTCACAGCGATGGGAGGGTAGGGTGAAGGGATGGGAGTGGGCAAAATGGGCAACAGGAGTCGCTATATGCGTGCAGGGGGAGAGCGAGCAAGCGAGTGGGCTGGGGGCAGAGGAGTTGTAGGGGTGGTGCTGTGGTGGGTTGCTGAGCTGCGTCGGGCATCGAGGGTTGGCCTGTGGTTGGGGTGAGTGAGGTGCGGGTTTGGGTCTGGGCGGCTGGTGCGATTTTGTGCGCCCGGCCCGAACCTTTATTTTTACATGCTTTCACCCCCCTGACATGCACCCCCCTTGAGTTGAGAATCCTTTAGTAGGTGGGGTGTGGGGGTGAAAAGTTATGTCCCTGGTGCCATTGTCCTGTGTGCTGGGGTGTCAGTAATGCTGAAAATGTTTTTGGCACTCTGACTGCGCGATAACAGCGATCGCCTTTAGGCTTTCGCTGTTATCACATAGAACTGTTAAAATGAGGGGAACGAGGTCAGGAGGGACCACTTCCTGGTCTATTTCTCTAGTCTGTAAGCTGTCATTCACAAAGTGCACAACTTTGTCAATGACAGCTTACAGCACACACTGCAAGCCCATTGGTCGACAGTGTCAACCAATGGGCTTCCAGTGAGTACAGTAAGCTGGCAGTCAATGACAGTTCAGTTGGTGGGCAGCCATGGAAAAGTATGGAGGACAGTGCTGTTCACTGACTAGGGCACTACCGGGGCTGGGGTGCGGTGGGGTGGTGTGTACATCATGGGGTAGGTGGGGGTTGGGGATCACTATACTACAGAAACGGGGTGTGCCCCTGTGTTTAATAACAGGATCAGGACCAGGGAAGGGGAAGGGCCACTTACACTATGGAAAAGGGGTCTGCATTTTATTGTAATATAACAGGGATTGGGACCGGGGGGGGGGGCTGCAGTACCGCCGCAGCCCTCTAGGGTTTGCAGGGAGCACCGCCAGGTTTTTCCGAGTGGTAATTTGCTCCACACAATGGCCATTGTGACTGGCCATTGCATGGAGCAAATGTTTGTGAATGGGATTGTGGGGATATGCAGGTCATAGAAACCGAAACATAGACTTTGACGGCAGATAAGGACCGCTTGGCCCATCTAGTCTGCCCATTTCCCTACCTACAGGATAGGCCGCAGATCCTAGTTAACCAACAGCCTGTTTCTTCCTACCGCCCACAAGAACTGCCTTATGTCTGTCCCATGCATTCTTGAATTCTCCCACAGTTTTAGACCCCACAACTCCTCAGGAGGCTGTTCATGCATCCACTACCCTCTCTGTGAAATAATACTTCCTCACATTGCCCTGAACGCCCTCCTTCTATCTTTAAATTGTGTCCCTTGTTCTTGCAAGTCTCTTTTCTGAAAGATGCTACCCTCTTGGACTTTGTTGATTCCACTGGGGTACTTAAAGTTTCTATCATGTCCCCTCTCCTTCTTTCCTCAAGGGTATACATATTAAGCTCCTTTAGTCTCTCTCCTCCTATACGGCTTCTCTTGCAGACCCTGCAACATTTTAGTTGCCCTCCTCTGACTACCTCTATCCTGTCTATGTCCTCAGGAGATGGGGTCTCCAGAACTGGACACAGTACTCCAGATGGAGTCTCACCAACTGTCTGTACAGAGGGATAACAACTTCCTGTTTTCTGCTGCTGATGCCTCTCCTACTACATCCCAGTATACCCCCAGCCCTCCCTACTGCCTTCTCACATTGCTTGCTAACCTTAGGGTCATCTGATATGATTACCCCCAGGTCCCTTTCCTTTTTTGTTGTTGTTACTACCTCCCCACCCATTGTGTATTCTTCCCCTGGGTTCTTGTTTCCCAGGTGCATTAATTTGCACTTCTTTGCATTTAATCCTAGCTGCCATACTTCTGACCATTCCTCCAACCTTGCCAAGTCCCTTTTCATCCTTTCCATGCCTCCTTGTGTTATCAACCCTGTTTCAGATCTTTGTGTCATCTGCAAAAAGGCATACTTTTCCTTCTAGTCCCTCTGCAATGTCACTGATGAAGACATTAAAAAGGACTGGACCCAATACTGAACCCTGCGGTACCCCACTAGTAACCCCTCTTTCTTCAGAGTGGACTCCATTTACAATTACTTTCTGTGTCCTGTTGTGCAGCCAATGTTTTACCCAGGCTACCACCCTGGGACCCAATCCTAGGCTGGTTAATTTGACTATTAATCTTTTGTGTGGGACTGTGTCAAATGCCTTGCTAAAGTCTAGGTAGGCCATGTTCACAGCCCCTCCTGGTCTACTACTTTGGTCACCCAGTCAAAGAAATCTATTAGATTGGTCTGACATGACCTTCCGCTGTGAACCCATGCTGCCTTGGATCCTGTGCCCACTGGCCTCTAGGTACTCAACTATTCTTTCCTTCAGAAGTGACTCCATCACTTTCCCTACCACAGAGGTCAGACTGACAGGTCTGTAGTTTCCTGCCTCTGTCTTGGTCCCACTTTGTGAAGGGAATCACATCCGCCTTCCTCCAGTCCTCGGGTACCACACCATCCTCCCATGATTTATTAAAAGAGTAGCCAGTGGTTTCACTAGTTCCTCCTTAATTCTTTTTAGAATTCTGGGGTGAATTCCGTCAGGACCCATTGCTTTGTCCACCTTCAGTTTTAGGAGTTCTTGCAGAACCCTTTCTTCTGTGAAAGGACTGGGATCGACTTCTATCAAGAGTGCTTCTGTTAATGGATTAGACACTTCTCCTCTTTGTGAATACTGAGCAGAAATATTCGCTCAGTATCCCTGCTTTTCACTGTCCCCTCAGCCCACCCACCGCTCATTCTATTCAGCCTCACTCATCCCTCCCTTTGTCTTTCTCGCTCTCTGATGTACCTATAAAAGTTTATCCCCTTCTTAACTGAGTTGGCTATCTTTTCCTCAGTTTGGGCCTTTGTTATTCTGACTTCCCTCCCTGCTTCCTTCTGCCTTTAACTGGTACTGCTCTCTTCGTTCTTGTCTCCTTATATCGGAATGCTATCTTTCTTCTGACTTTCACAGCCACCTCTTTTAGAGAACCATAGTGGCTTTTCTTTCGTTTTGATTTGTTTATTTGCTTCACACAAAGGCTTGTTGCCTCTGTGATGGCAGTTTGATGATTCCCATTGTTGCTCCACACCTCCTTCTAGCCTGTTTGCTAGTGCTTTCTGAGGCACTCTCCCATGTTGCCAAAGTCAGCCCTCCTAAAGTCCAGTACCCTCACTTTTGTATGGCTTGACTCTGTAGCTGAGTTTACGTGAACCACACTGTTTGATGGTCACTTGTCCCCAGATGGCAACCCACTTCTAGATCAGAGATCCTCTCACTGCCCCCGTTTGAGAGCACAGGTCTAAGATTGCTCCCTCACGAGTGGGTTCGAAACTAGCTGTCTAAGGCCTGCTACCTGTAGGGCATCAAGAATGGCCCTGCTCTTGGATGTGGCTGCAGCAAATGTGCTCCAGTTAACATCTGGCATATTCAGGTCTCCATCAACAGTATCTCCTTTCTCTGCCATTCTAAGAATGCCTTCTATCATATCCTTGTCCATTCCCTCCCCTGACATGGGGTCTGTACACAACCCTGTGGGATTGTAGTGCCTTTCCAGTCTCCAAGGTGACCCACAGTGCCTCCTCTCCTCCCTGTTTACTCTTTTGTTCAGTTGCATTTATCCCTTCCTTTACATAGAGAGCTACTCCTCCCCCTCTTCCCCCCTGCCTGTCTCTCTTGTAGATTATATACCCTGGTATGTTAACATCCCAGTCATGGTTGTCTGTGTACCATGTTTCTGTGACTGCTACGATATCCAGGCATCCCTCTTACATCAAGGCCACCAGCTCAGGGAGCTTGTTGCCCAGACTACTGGCATTGGTACTCATCACCCTCCATTTCCTGATGGCCTTACTCCCTTTTGCCCCATCCCTGTCCTTCTTGCCTTTGTCACTTTCTCCATTTACCCCGCCCTTCTCCCTATCGACACCTCCATGTTGGTGTTTGCTGCACTTACTACCGTGATTATTTGGGGGCTAGATTTCCTGCTCCTTTTCAGTGCCTCCCCTTGGCTAGTTTAAAAGCTTGCCAATGAAGCATTTAAACCTATCACCTAGGATCCTGGTTCCCCTCCCAGACAGATGCAGCCCATCATGCCAGTATAGGCTTGCATCACTCCAGGTGGAGCCCCAGTCCCCAATGAAGCCAAATCCCTGAGCTCCACACCAGTTTTTCAACCACTGATTGAATCCCATGGTGCAGAACACTCTAGCCTCTCCATGCCATAGATGGACAGCACCTCCAGAAGGTTACACATGTGTGTACTTGACCAAGGCCCTCCCCAATTCCACAAACTCTTCCTGCACTTCTCTAATCCCTTTCTTGGCCAGGTCATTTGTCCCTAGGTGGACAATGACATCCAGCTCCTCCCTGTGCAGCTGCTCGGCAATCCTGAGGATTCTCCCTGTCCCTCTAAGCCATGGCACCAGACAGGCACTTTACCTCCCTCTCCCTTCCTCCCCAGTTCTACCTTCTAACAATGGAGTCCCCACCAGGAGTTGCTTTTCCCCTGCAGGGTCCCCTGCCAACCTCCTGTGGGTCTCCTTTGTGGAGGTTCCCATCATCCTCCTTGGTCTCCACTGTGGGTGCCTCCATAGAGGAACCACTTTGCCAGAATGACATAGGAATTGTGGAGAGGTACAACTAGAGCGATGCGCCTCTGTTCCACCACCCTCACCCTCCCTGAGCCCACTGTGGTCCAACTGCTCCTCTTTCTTGGCAACCTCTTAGGCAACAGCAGTGGCACTGGTGGTCCCTGGATGGAAGGGAGGCCCCACAAATCCTGCCAACTCAGCCTGGAGATGAGCAACCTCCCTCCTCAGCCCAGAGAGGTGCCTGCAGATGGGACAACACCACATCCTCCAGAACGTCTCCCGGAAGACTGCTGCTCCACAGCCACTGCACTGCACCACTCAATCATGTCTTATTTCTGGCCCCTTAACTGTTTGCAATCCTTACTCTTTCCTCTGTTTTTTCTCTCTCTCCTTACTTTCTGCCTGTGTGCCCTTTAAGCTCTAATTGTCCTGTTCTGAGACAAGAATATCCTATATTTCTCAGTAGACCACTTACTTACTTGCTCAGAGGCAGACCTCCAGCAGCTAGAGGGCAGAGAGCTACTCTTGCCCTTCTAGGATGGTGGGTCTTTGGTGGTTCTGTGATCACTCACTTCCTGCTCCCAAACAGGAAGTTCCTGTTATCCAGTCAAATCCTGTGCCTATAAAAATAGACTAGCTTTAGGTGGGGGGTGGAGGGAGGGAAGGAGGGCAATATAGTCCCAGTAGAAAAGTCTAGTCACACAGCAGTCCTTTCTCCTGGTGTCTTCTGCCAAGCTATTAGCAGAATCTTTCTAAGGCAGTATTTAAATGTAGCTTCCTTCTAGCTAGCCTTCCCCCACTTACTAGATCTTTCTACAAGAATTTAAACCTCACAGATATTAAATCCTTTCAATCACCTGAGATTTACACCTAGATAACTGTTCAGATACCCATTCAGTTCAGTTAACCCAGACAAACACACACTTTTTTTTTGTTTTGTTTGTTAGTTTTTTTTACCCTAAATTAAAGGTCCAAGTACAAAAGTTCTTCTTCTTTAGTCCCAGCAGAGAAGTCCAGTCACACAGCAGTCCTTTCTCCTGGTGTCTTCTGCCAAGCTATTCCCTCCCACTCATCTGCATTGCCACCCCCCTCCCTACTTTGCCTGGGTGCAAACCCAGTTTGCAGGGGCTAACTGGGCTTTGTGAATACCAACTATTCACAAAGCCCTGTTTGCCCCTGGCAAACTGACTTTGTGCCAGGGCAAAGCTTTGTGAATCCTGCCCCTGCTATTAATCTTGGCTAGCAGCAATGAATGTCTAAATGGACCGCCGATAGGGGTTTGCTGCCCTCATTTCACTGCCCTTATTTCTGATTTATTGCTGGTTGTAAGACACCAATGGTGTAAAATATGGAATTTTGTGGGTTTTTTTTTAATTTTTTATTAATTGTTTAACCAGGAGTGGCACACTAAGCTGAAAGCTTGTTTACAGGCACGACTTGGGAGCACAGAAAGTTAAGTGACTTGCTTAGGGTCACTCAGTATGCAAGTGGGGGCTGTGGGATTCAAACCCAGGTCTCCAGATTTGCAGCTCAGAGCCTTAAACCACTGTGCTATACTGCCTCCCAATGTTTTATTGCCAGTTACCTAACTGCAGGACTGATACAAGTGAGCAGACTGTTTTTTACCCTTATTTTAAACCTGGAGCCTGGAAGGGAGATGAGAAGGAGCCTTATAGAATAGCTAGGGCATTGGATGGAGCAGAGCTCATAACTGAATGGCCATGATGGCCAGCAGCCATACTTTTGGGTGTTTTTTTCCGCGCAAGTAACAGACTTGAGTGAAGCGAATTCAAGAATAGCCGGAAGAAATGATGAAATCGGACTTCACAGGCTATTTTCTGGAGGGAGCACATCGTGCTGATATGCTCATCCATGTTTTATTGCAGGTATGATGTTGTTGCCTGAGGGAGGTGGTATCTCCTTACCTAAGAAAAAAGATATTACGGTGTGGCAGGCGATTCTCTCTTCTTATTTTTTTACAGAACTCTGTCGATAAGATAAGGAGAAACCTAGATGGAGGTCGCTACTGGAGCTCTATGATGGGCTGGTAATACGTGAGTAATGCTGAACTTTAGAGACTCCCTGAATAGGAAGGAGATAGACCTCCATGAGACCTACTTTTGGAGAATTCTACTTAAGGACGCTGCTTCAGTGAAGGCGGAGGTTGGTTTTGACATTCTGCTCAGCAGGTACTGTGCCCCTTATTTAAAGGACTCTGCATGTTTGTGGAGACAAAATGTGGCATATTGGCTCTAGGTTTTGCTCCATTTGAAAGCATTTAGCCCTGTTTGGTGGGCTTCCTTCTATGGAGCAAATGGAATCAGCAGCTTCTGAACGACTTACTTATCTTTTAAAATCCTGAGTTAATTTATAGGACTACTTGAATGGAACCAAACAGGATATTTGCCGAAGAAATCTGTATATTGTTTTTTACACGGCTTGTTGATGTCTACAAATTCCTGGCTCAGGAGAACAGACCTAAGCGGTGAACTTATTGATCAGTTTATTTTGCAAAGTTGGCTGCTAGAGACGGATTTAGGGGTAAGACTCCCCTAAAAGGTACTCTTTTAATTTCTTTTTTCACTGGTGAATGAGGATCTGGGGCTGGATATTCAGACTGCACCGGGAAGTGGAGCAAGCCGGGGCGCAGCGCAACTGGGGTGCGTTGGGGCCAGGACTAGGTGATATTCAATGGTGATGCACCACGGTGCAGCACCGTTGAATATGGCAAGGGTGGTGTACATACTGTGCATGGTGCAGTGGCACTGCACCAGCACAAGCCACAGAGGGGGAGCACGGGGATTCACCAGTGCAAGTGCTGTTGCGCTAGGTGCATCACCCGTGATATTCAGCTGGGGGCATGCAAATGAGGCCATAATCTATGCAAGGCACAAATGGGGCCATTTGCATGTCATTATGGCCCCATTTGCATGCAATGCACTAGGCATCTTGGCGAATTGCGCCTGGCACCCTGCCAAGCTGCTGACATTGGAGGCTGGCTCCCTGGTGGGCTATTGTAGCCCCCCCCTTCCCATATGCCCGATCATGGACAGTAGGTCGAATAAACAGAATCCTATGCCCGATCGTGGGCAGTAGTAGGAATGAAGAAAATCCGGCGGTCTAGTGGACCCCCCTCCCTCCCCATATGCCCGATCACAGGCAGTAGGCAGAATAAACAGAATCCTATTCCCGACAGCAGGCTGTAGTACGATGAGAGTTCAACCTGGTGGTCCAGTGGTACCCCCTCCACCCACCCATAGAGGCCCCTGGCCCCAGCACCCCCCCCAGCATTGCCTGACGAATTACAGCATACAGTATGATCTGTATGCCTTTTGGGCCACAGTGTGGACCAATGGGCTTGCAGACCTAACTTTACTACACAGGACCAGATATGTGAATGAACGCGTGCCCCTTTTTGTGCTTGCCCAAAACTGATTGTCCCTTTAAAATATTTATCTATTGAAGAGAGCCTCGCTACCCTTATCTCCACTTTAGCTTTATCTCTGGGGCTTGAAATTTAAATAAACCCCACATCTCCCCTATTTTTCAAACAGGAGCACAATTTGCATAACATTAAAATATACCCACCTTGAGTAGTCCTGTATTCAGGAAGTATTCCCTAACCCCTTGCCAAGGCTGCTGCCATCCTTTGTGGTCCCTAGGCACATTCAAACAATTTATTTAAAAAAAAAATTAGATAAAGCAGACAGCACCTAGCCACTGGTGCTGCCGATGACTCACCACCCTAGCCCAGGGTGAAGAGAGGAAAATGGGAGGTGGGTGGTTGCAGAAAGAGGGAGGGACTTCTTCAAAGGAAACAGGCACTGTGGTGGATGACTTGGAGCCTCGCAGGTCCTTCCATATGGCACTCTCTCCACTGATGCGGCTTCTGGTGCACCACTGCCAACGAGGGACCGAAACTAACTTTTAAAATAATAAAAGGTGTTGACGTGAGCCCACACTGTGGCTAACCAATAGAACAAAAGGGGAACCTAATGGCACTTCTGAAAATGCCGCACACAAAGGACCGCTGGCGGTATCTGGATATGGCGACTGGAGGCAGCTGAGGCATGCAGAAAAGCCCTAGGGGCTGCTTCACCGAACCAGGTAAGCTTAGTCTCCCCCTAGTTTTCTACATCCTGTCTGCTCACAGTCGAATCTCCAACTCCCTCAACAATAGACTCCCTCCTGAATCTTTGCCTTGGGTTCTAAACTGTTGGCATGAGCTGATCTTTGAAAATGGCACTGAGTTTTCATCTTGCACTAGGGAACCTAAGCCTGGTTCCCCATGCACATCCCTAGCTCTCAAGGCATGAGAGAATTGCTAAAATATGTATAAAAAAAATGAAGAGGAAAGGGGTGTAACTTCGGGGCAAATGGGGGGTGGTGGGGGAAATTTTCTGTTACAATACCTTGGCCTTAACATATGTGCCTCAGCAAAGGAAAGAACAACTACAAATTAGAAGTCACTAATACAAAACATACAAGCAGACCTAGAAAGGTGGCACATGCTGCCTCTGGAAATGGGCCAAAGAGTAGCTATTGTAAAAATGGATATAAGCCCCCCAAGTGGGCTTACCTTAAAGGAACTGTGGCCCTGGGTCTCTCCCATGATGCTTATTGCATTGGTGGCTCTGGGGGGACTCACACCTTGTGGTCCCATTTTGTGACTTGCAGCTCCAACCATGTAGATCCTGTCTCTTGGACTTTGGCAGGTGGGCTGAGAGTTGGGTGGACTGTCTCCATGCCTCCGGGTACATGTCGGGTCAAGTTTTTCTGGGTTGGCCCTGCTCAGGACCATTAGAAGAGAAGGGGACTTGTAAATAATTATTGTGGCCTGCAGTACTGCAATTGCGCAGCCGTTGAATCAAGAAAATTTAAAGGAGCGGCTGCTCCATTTAGGAGGAGGTAGTTTTGGCACTGGTGGGTGCCGACGAGGCATAATGTAAATAGTTTATTTTGGGACTACCAATCCCATAGGTCTTTGGGGCACTGTTTTTTTTTGGCACCTATGGGACTGGTTTGGATTGGACGTCTGGTTTGGTGTGTGGTTTTTGGTGCCTTTTGGTGAGGGGATATAAGAGAGAGACAGCATGGAAACAGGGGGAGAAAGAAAAGAGAGAGTGCTAGGGCACCAAGGTGGGGGGGGGGGCAATTGCCCAGTAGGTAGCCGAACCGTCTGTTTTATTTTGGGGTCAATATAGTTTCCCCATCTGCAGAGGATGTGGTGGTAGCTATATAGCTCTGGATCCTCAATTCTGGGGCTGTCTTGCAGATTTGTTTCCCCTAAAGATGAGCGTGTTTTTTTCCATGAGTGAGTGAGTGAGAGGGAGATGATCTGGCTGTGGAACCTGCAGTTCAGGGATGGGCTGTGCTGCTGCCAGCCCAGAGGACTGCTTCTGAGCAGGATCACCAGGAGGACTGGCTGCTGTAGAGATCCGAAGGAGGAGTGAAGAAGGACATGAACTGTTTGCTACTAACAAGGACTTTGCCTCCACAGTCCAGCTCCTACTGTGTGTTCCATGGTGTGCCACAGAGGGGTCTGGGGACAATGCCTGTACCATCTCTGGACTGAAGAACAGGAGGACTGTTGAGGAAGATGGCGAGAGGCCTGCCTGGTGAAGTCTGTCTACAAAGGCCTCTGAGATGAAGTTGGCAAGGCCAGGCAGGTGAAGTCCAACGTTCTTCATCTCTTCAATTGACCAGCTCTGCAATCCTAAAGAATGATACTTTATTGTGCTTGGTTCCTGAAGGAAATTGCACCTTGTTTAATGTAGTTTACTGTCTTAATGGGGATGTTTCATTGGGGGAACAGAAAGAAAAATGTGCGAAGTTGGCAAGGCCAGGCAGGTGAAGTCCAACGTTCTTCATCTCTCCAGTTGACCAGCTCTGCAACCCTGAATAATGGGGCACTCCGGTTTCATCAGGTCTAGTAAGTCAGGCCGACCAGGCATGTGGACTTTTTCTGCTGTAGTGTGCCCCCTTCCCAGAACTTGCACCATCATACCCCTAGAGGTGGGGAAGGGGGCCTACAATGTGGGGGCTCATCTGGGATATGATTTTGGGGCACTCCAGCCCATTGGAGGACTCTAAATTGGGGTGCTGGGTGAATTTGTGGAAGTCCCCAATCAGCTGGACTAATTCATGCGCAATCAAGATGGAGCGTGGGACTGGGACATTTCACGCCTTTGCTTGTGGAGCTGCTATAGCCATTGCTTCTGTCTGTGGCCAGGACTGGAGCAACAGCAGACGTTGTGGGAGCAGAGACTGTACCGTGGGAGGCATCTTCATGTTACCTGGGGCACAGGTTTGGTGGGTGGTCTGCCCAACGGTCATTTAGAGCCCCACGGACTTGGACTGTGAGGAGTACAGCAGCCTAATTTAGAGACTCATGAACTATTTATGTGGACAATAGGCTTTTGGGGGGAACTGGTACCACCTTTGGAAGAAAAAAAACCCCTGTTCTAACTGTTTATCTTTATTAATTGTGTAAATTATGCTTTTATTGTGCTAAGATCCTAAAGGAAATTGCACCCTGTTTATTATAGTTTACTGTCTTAATGGGGGGATGTTTCATTGGGGAGCAGAAAGAAAGATGTGCTGTGTGAAAATGGTTATTAGCAACTATAGTAGCTTCTATAGCTCACAGTTTTCTTATTCAATAACGGAGAGTTGAAAAATGTTTAGAGTGTATGCTCTTTATTGCACTTTGGTAATTACAGTTTAAGCTTCTGCATCTGCTGTGTCTTGTCTTCTACTGAAGTTCAAGGCAGTCCAATCCAGGTAGCTGGCAGCATTTAAGGGAGTTTCAATGCAAGTTTGCTGTAGAGTATGGGAATCTGGGGACGCCACCATTTAGGCTGAAATCAGGGGGTAAGTGGGTTCTGTTGGTGGGTGGCCCAGTAGGAGGAAGTGGTTCCGGGCAGTTTAGAGAGGTGGGTTAGTGTTAGTTTAGGTTTAGTGTAAGAATAGTGCAATACAAAAACAAATCTATAATACATAGAAAAATATTTAGTCCATGATTTCATGAAATCACCTCCTCAGAAGAGAAGCGTTCTAGCAGTACAAACTAAAGGCACATGAGGGGTTAGGGCTGAATAAAGCATTCCAACTTGTTCTGTTCCCATGTGGATGACCATATGTAACCCTTATAATTTAGGCTATTTTTTCTGTCATGGATTGATACTGATATTTATGTAAACACTGCTCAAGATTTGTGTGGAAGAGGGTTGCGCCCCAGCACTTGAAAGGATGACAGCCTGAGAGTGTAGCTCTCCCACCTAATGTAATTTATTCACTATTTAACAGTGTTAAAGCTAGTGTTTTTATAAAAATTTGGTGATTGGAATACACATTCAATACTGCAAAACCGAAGTCTTAAATGAGATACTAATCGGTCGAGTACTGTTTCTAATAATTGAGTTTTAACATTCAGTGGCTCCTCGAAAGACCACAATGCCATCTGACAGCAAGCATAAGCCAGTGGCCACAGTAACGCAGCCCAGGAGCTCCTCCATGCGGTCTCCAGAGACATCTGTCAGCCCAAACAAGACTAAGCAAAGTAATGGTAAACAATTAAAGTAAAATGACTATGAGGGTGATGACATGACATTTATTAAGGAAAAGTTACAATCTATGCATGTGGATATTGTGAGTCTGAAAAGGGAAACAAGTGAGGAAAAAAAAATGAGGTTTTAGAAGAGAGACTGAATATAATAGGGGAGAGGCTGGTTTATATTGAAGATTCCTTATGCAAAATTGAGGATAAATCTGATACCAACTTGTCCAAAACAGAAGCTATATGGTCAAAAGTTGACGACTTGGAAAACCATAGCAGAAGAAACAATTTAAGGATCATAGGGGTTCCTGAGCATTGGAAGGGAGTGACATGATAAGATTTTTGCAGGATTTTCTCCCATCTGTTTTAAATTTCAGTTGGCCATGGCCTCTAGAGATCGAAAGGGCACATAGATCTCTGAGAGCCCGTCCAAAACAGGGTCAAAAGCCCAGGCCAATTATTGCTAGGTTCCTGAGGTTCAATGTGAAGGAAGAAATATTGTCAGTGGCCAGGCAGAAAAAAATCATTATACTGGGGCAATATTAGAATCTATCTGTTCCAAGATTTTTCGTCAGAAATTGTGGAGAAAAGAAAACTATTTGGAGACATATGTTTTGTTCTGCAAAAACATAATGTGGCTTATTATATAAAATATCCTTCTCTTCTTGTGATTTCCAAGGGCAGTGGCACTTATAGTTTTACTTCACTGGATGAGGCTTGGGAGTTTGTTTCACAATCGTGGCCTGAGGCCTTTGAAATATTACAAAACAGACCTAACCAGGTTCATTTTTCAAAAAGAAATCCAACAGTCACAATTTTTATTTTTTTATTTATTTGGGTCTAGGATTACAAATACCTTTGAGCTGAAAGCTCTTTTACAGAGGTTCCACATCAGTAGATAAACAATACAAACAGGACAATTAAGTAAAAATGCCAGGATAAATGGTAATCAGTCAGTTACATGAACATAAACGCATACATTTAGGTCAAAATCAGCCAGAGGCATTGTCAGGATACGCAGAGTTACAAGAACATGGTAAGCAAACACTTAGGTCAATAGCATCCAGAGGCATTGTCAGTACACACAGAGTAAGGCAGGGGAGGAGATGGGTGGAGGAGGATCATGGGAGGGAGGGAGGGAGGGAGGGAAGAGGGAAGTGGGAGGTATTAGGGTTGATAACAGAAGTGCTAAGTTGTTAAGAATTACAACAAAAGATTGGGTCATAGTAGGGAGAGCAAATTAAAAGAGACAGTTGCAGGAGCTTGAACCTGAGAGCAGTAGTCGGAGCTTGGATTTGAAAGGACCAAGCTTGGGTTGTGAGGAGATGTCCCTGCTGAGACCACTCAATCAGCTAGGGGCCCTATATGCAAATGATCTTTATCCCTGAGTGGTACGGCAGCGAGGGACCTGCAGGAATTGCGATTCGGAGCCTCGGGTGTGGCGAGGATTACAAAGGGGGCAAAGGAGACCTTGGACTCCAGGAGGTGAGAGGCCTAGTGCTATTTTCTTTGCCATTATGCATGTTTGGTACTTGATGTGGTTTGTGAGTTGTAACCAGCTAGTTTGTGCATAGAGGTCACACGTGTGAGTGAGAGGGTGAGCTCCCGTGATAAGCCGACATGCTTTGTTGAGAGCCGTGGAGATGTGTTGGAGGGCAGTAACAGTAGCTGAGCCATAGATGATCAGGCCATAATCTATTGGGAAATAACAGAGCTCTGAACAGCTACCCTTAAGGCTTCTGGAGTGAGGTATTGCCTGTGCCTGTGTCTGTAGAGTAGCCCAATGTGAATATTTGCAGCTTTGGCAATGTTATCTATATGCACACCATAGGATAAGTTACCGTCAGTTGTGATTCCAAGATATTTAAAGGATTGCACCTATTCAAGGGCAGTTCCAAGGCAGTTGGTAATAGTCAAGGGATGTAGCCTGTGCTTGCTGTGGGAGCAATTGGAACCTGAAACAAGAGAGTTTCTAACTCAGAATTCAAGCCATGAGCCCAAGAACAGCAATGCAGCCCATGCACATCACCACCTAAGAGAGGCTTACAAACAGAGCAAAAATAAACATTTATACCCATTTTGAAACATAATTCTTGACGGCCCTCTGATCCAAAAACAAATATCCCTAAGTCGTTGGCCTGGTCCTCTAAAATATCTAGGAGAGTGCAAACAGTTTTTAAGAGTAAAAGTGTGACACCAGATAACAACACGGGGCATCACCAAGTAAACAGCCTTCGGCTTAACTCTAGCCCAGCTTCAGTAAACAAAGATGCAGCTCTTCAAGTGCTCCTCCCAGAATTTCCTGATTGTTTAAAAAGTTCATTTAGCCCAGCGTTCATTTAGCCCAGTGGAGGATATGTTCGATCAGCCATACTCACCTAGTAATTTGGAGCTCTAAGTCGAAACATGACTTTTGTGCTGCCACTTTGTTGACGATTAATCCAAGTGGAGAGGTTTGAAATCTCTCAGCTCATCGTGGTGGCTATGCGATGATTGGAAGCTTGCTACCACATGATCGCTGCTTTGTTGGATGCTGTTCTCAGCCTTTCTTAGGACAGTTTTAATAACTTTTCTTAATGTTTTTAATCTGCTCTTTGCAGTAGAGTGATGCTTTTAAATTACTTGATTTTAATGTGTTCTACCACAACTGTTTATATTTACAGGCAGGGTCAGGGGGTAAAGGTCAATGTTTAGAAATTGCTCCCTGAAAATAACAGTCTGCTTTATTGATATGTTACTTGGGGGTTTTGGAATCTCAAGCTCCAAGGTACATGGATTTTACCTAATTATTGAACATTTCATTTATTATAGAATCTCATAATCTTTAAATTATACATGTGAATCTAAAATATTGATTGTTTTATATGGCTCATTATATGTGACTTTTTTATCAGACAAAGTGGGGAAGGGATTTTCTTAAAGGCGTAGTAGTGACATTGGTTCTGATATGTAATTTTGAATCTGCCCTTCACAAGAATTGCAATTTTATAAAATGTGGATACAGCAATGTTATTTTAAGTATATTTGTCTTACTAATGTATTTTAACTTTGTCCTCCAAGGCTTCTATCCCCTCACAAGAGTTTAAGCCTTATCAATATGCTCTTCATTAGCCTCCAACTATGGTTTAGAGTTAAGTCAGGTTAAATAAAATTGTTCAGATATAAGCACGGTCATAAACATGTGAAATAAATGCTTTTCTGTTTGACAGGCCAATTGTTCCTAGGGCTGACCTACCTAAAGAGTTTCTTTTATGCCCTAAACAGGTTAGTACTGGTGGAACAGTTTAACACCTGGCTGCCTCTTTTTGGAAACTAAGGGTGTCCTTGGAGGCTACAGCTTGATTATTGGGGAAAGATAAGTTGTGATTCATGTGGGGATATTTGCTCCTTGATCCTGTGACACTTATTCCTTACTACTCAATATTTTCCTTAAAAAGAAATCCTAGGCTCTCTATAGGCCTAGGCTATACTGAAATGGCCTTGCTGCTTCTTTCAAGTTATGTTGCACAGGCAGGATTTCATATCATACGTCAGGTATGAAGGGGAATGGTAAAATTGTTTTGTTTATATTGTCTGTTAATTAAGGTACATATACGGAATAAACAATTTATATTTAGAAGTTTATTCCTCTAGAGTTATAATTAACACTAAAAATAAGTGCGGATATCTTGTTTGGGCTGTTCTAAGGACATGTGTTCCAATTTGAGAGTTTTTCTCAGTGGTTTAATCCTGCCCTTCTTATTGTGTTTGTCTGAGTGTGTAGTAGTGTCAGTGTATTCAATTTGTACATAGTTATAATTGTTTTTACACCCTTATCAGTTGGGTGCAACAAATATACTTTAAGCAAGGATATCTCTGTTGTTACTCGCTTTGCACTATTTATCTTCTTTAGAGTTATTTACTCTATAGTTAGTTGTGTTTTTAATCTAGGCCATTATGACTGCTGTTAACATAGTCACATGGAATGTTCAAGGTATGGGCTCACCTATCAAAAGGTACAGGGTTTTAAATCACTTAAATAAATGTAAAGCCAATATAGCCCTGCTTCAGGAAACTCATCTTTTACCTGCAGAAGCTGCTAAATTAGCCTGTGGTTGGGTTTCCATGGTAGATTTTTTGTAGTTTTTCCTCAAAAAAAGAGGAGTTGCTATTCTGATCAGAAAAGGGACAAATTTAATTAAACACAATCATCTAACAGATACAGAAGGAAGATATCAATTTTTACTAGGGAGCCTTTATGGTAGGAATGTGGCCATATGTAACATTTATGCACCAAATAGAAAACAAAAAGAATTCTGTCAAAACTTATCCTTTATTTTAGCCAGTGTGGTGGAATACTTATTTTATGAGGAGATTTTTACGAAGTAATGGATCCCATTTTGGATAGATTCATATCAAGGAATTCTGGATTTATGTCCACATCTCAAAAAAGCTTTACATAGTTTCATTGATGACTTCAGTTTATTGGATGCTTGGAGGATTATGCACCCTACTGAAAGAGTCTTCTCTTTTCTGTCAGCAAGACATGGGGTATTCAGTAGGTTAGAATATGTCTTTATGCCTCTAGCACTCTGTAATAGTATTAGTCAAGTGAGGTATGAGAATCTTTTAATTCCAGTCCATAGTTTACTAAAGAGCTCTTTATTACTTGAGAACAATAATGGGAAATCTAGCAGCTGGAAGTTTAATTCATCCTTATTATTAGACAATAACTTTAAGGAATGGATCTAGGAAGAAACTTCCTCTTATTTTAATATCAATTGTAATGGAGAAGCATCGGCAAAGGTTGTATGGGAAGCATATAAAGCTTACATAAGGGGGGCATTATTAGTTTTGCATCCAAAAAAAAGAGGGAAAAGAAAAAGAGGAATTGCTGAGCAAGGCTCTAACAGATATGAAACAGAGCCCTTTGGGGGAAAAAAATGTGTTGTATAAAATATTGGGTTTAAAGTATGAAATAAATAAAATACAATCTGCCAAGATTGAATACTCTCTTTTCTGTACAAAACAAAAATATTGGGAATCTGGGGAGAAGGCTGGAAAACTGTTGGTGTATAGGATCAAACAAAAACAAAATCAGAATGCTATTAAAGGGATTAGGAATAAAAATGGGGTGATACCACACAATGTTAAAGAAATCAACAAATGCTTCATGGAGTTTTACAGTGATTTATACAAATCACATGGTTTAGTAAAGAGCACTGATACAGATGTATTCCTTAAAAATGCCAATTTATCTACTATAGAAGCCTTTGACAGAAATATGCTGGATAAGCCAATTTCATAACAGGAGCTCTCAGAAGATATTGCAGGGGCACCAAATGGAAGGCCCCAGGGCCAGATGGGTTGCCAAGTGAATTTTATAAATATTTAGGCATAGCCATCAGTCCTCACCTGTTAGAAGCTATTCATGACTCTTTTATAGATGGTACACTTCCTGATTCAATGAATGAGGCCTAAATGTGTCTAATACATAAAAAAGGAAAAGACTAAATGGAATGTAGCAGTTATAGGCCTATTTCATTGCTAAACTTTGATTATAAGATCCTTGCTACGATACTAACTAATAGAATATCTGTAGTATTATCAAAGCTGATAGGTAAAGAGCAGGTAGGCTTCATGAAAGGTAGACAGGCCTCAAATAACTTTAGAAGGTTGTTCTCTGTATTATGGGAAACTAAACTACCAGAAAACAACAGAATGGCCTCTCTAGCAATTTCCTTGGACATTGGTAAGGCTTTTGACTCCCTAGAATGAGATTACTTGTATAGAGTTTTGGAATCCAATGGTTTCAGTTCTGGTATTCTAAAATGAATCCAGAGTCTATATACCAAACCGAGAGCTTATGTAATTTCAAACAGATCACCTCCCTTTCCTTTATTCAGAGGATCTAGGCAGGGCTGTCTTTTATCCCCTCTGTTATTCGTTCTTGCTATTGAACCTCTAATTTGGAACATCTTGCAGTCAAACAGAGTTTTTGGGATTAAACTCGGAAATTACTCTAATAAAGTTTTTGCTTTTGCTGATGATATTCGGTTGACTATTTCACAGCCCATGACTTCGCTCAAAAATGTTAAAGAACTCATGCAAGTTTTTGGAAATATTTCTGGTCTTTTTGTAAACTGGAACAAGTCTGAGTGTTTAGAGTTAGGTTGTCCCTCAATTGAGACAGAAAAACTAAAAAAGGATCTAGATTTACCATGGCCTTTAGAAGGATTATCATACTTAGGTATAAAAGTCTTTGATTCATTAGATAAAAATTCTCCAGCATAACCTCTTCAAGTTAATTAATGACATGAAAATAGATCTAGATAAATGGGCTAAGTTGCATTTATCCCTTTGGGGAAAATAAATGCAATAAAAATGATTATAGCTTCAAATATTTTCTATTTTATGAATAACTTTTCTGCCAAAATTCCACCTAAATGGTTTTGCAAAATTGACAGAGTTATTTCGAACTTTCTTTGGGAAGGGAACCCCCCTCATTTAGCTAAAAACAAATTAAGAGCCCCCATAAAGAATGGAGGGTTGGCCCTCCCTTGGTGGCTTGGTTATTTTTGGACTTTCAAGCTTAAACAAACTGCCTTATGGGTTAGCTCCCTAAATAGAACCACTACTCCTCTTTAGCTCAGGACAGAAAAAAATCTTGTTTCTCCATTAAGCCTTACTGATTTATTTTGACAGTTGCCCCTAAATCTAAAAAATTATCCTGTTCTCCAAATATCAATAATCGCTTGTAGAAAATGTAATCAACTTATGAAAATTGAACATGTTCCTCTCCAATACATGCCTCTATGGCACAATAAAGCCTTAAACTCAAATGATAAAGGTCTCTCATACAATGGTTGGATATCTAAAAGCACCAAAACTGTAGGTGACTTATTGGATAATCACAATAGATTACACTCCTTTGAAGACTTAAAACTTAAATTCCATCGAAATAAGTGTGATTTTAGCTTTTATTTACAAATAAGGCATTTTTTGAAAGCTAACTTCCTAGAAGCTGATTTTACTCTTAAATATTGTGTAGCTTGGGAAAACTTCTTTAGAATAGCCTACTTGCCCAAGGTTTTCAGCCTTATTTATAAAATGTTAACCGGAACTGATCCTTCACTGACAAGTTTAGCTAAAGCAAAATGGGAAAATGATTTAAAATTGCAAATTACAGATACTGTTTGGGCTAGGACCTGGGAAGATGAAATCAAATGTTGTAGGGAACCCAAGGAAGACTTACCCAATTCAAAATAACACATTATTTTTATAATTCTCCAGATCAACTATATAGACTAGGTCTTATCCAAAATGACACTTGCTGGACATGTGATATGGCAAAAGCAGGCCTGGGTCATTTATTTTGGCACTGTAAAGGAGTCTTGAATATGTGGAAACAAATACATGCGATTTGTCAAACTCTTCTAGGGACTACTATCCTTTTTCCCCTCTGGTGTTTGTTTTAGGGGATATCTCTGGTATTCATGGTATACAAAAATAACAGAAAATTTGGATCTTATTTGTTGCCCTTGCTTTTAAAAGACTACTATTACAGAGTTGGAAAGATCCAAAAGTCCCCTTGTTAAATCAATGGCTTGATTCCCTTGCAAGCTGGGCAAACAATGAGAGGATTAATCATATTTTGCTTAATCAGAAGGACATTTTCAAGGTTACATGGGATCCTGTTTTGGAGTTATGTTTATAATTGTTAAAGTCTGTTAGATATAGATTATAGCTAGATAAATATTTTGTTTTTTCATTTAATAGATTCATATTTATATACTTACGAGATGAAAATTGTAAGGTCACTCTAGCAGTTTTCCTTGTAAGCTGATCTTTGTATTATTTTTCTGTATTTATTTATCAACCCTTATGTAATGCTGTTTTATTTTAAACTTAAAAAAAAGTTAATAAAAAAAAAGATGTGTGTGGAAATACAGTATAAGCAATAGTGCATGAAATCATGAAGTAAATATTTTTCTATGTGTGAGCATTGTAGGTTTATAGTGTATAATTGCCACTTGTTCTGTATGGATTTCTATGTCTGCTGAAATGTTGTGTACCACAGATCAGAGGTCATGGAAGGTATTTGTACCCTTCTGTCATACAACAACATGCCAGCTGATTGGAAATCCTTGTCTTGGTGTTTGATACCGTGCTGCAGTGTGTACGTCAGTCAGTTCAAGTTTTGAACTGAAACTGACAGCACATTTGCTGCTGCTGTGGAGCACTGGTAAAACTTACAAACTATACACTATACAAAATACCGGCTGGGCAACCTTATGCAGAAGGTTTTTTCATCTCCACTTATGTAAGCCAAATTTACTTTTGTCTTGTAGCCCTAGTTTCCCTGTTTTCTCCACCCTCTGCCCTTAATGCATCATATAGGCCTGAAACCATCCTTGCACGCATAGAACGCCTTGTGAGGGAAAGTTCGCAGGCCTGCTGCAAGGTACCACCCAGGTGGTGGAGTGCTGCATCATCCCTCCCCAAGCTGGGTGCACTGCAATGTTGCAGCACCATCCCCCAGACCTGGGCCACCTAGCCAGCTTCATGAGCTTGTTCCCCAGCTGGGGTTGACTACATGGGAGCACAATGTTTCTATCCACTGGGCCATCAGGGGGTGCCCCTTCCAGGATCTCCTTTGATGTCATCAGAGAACTCACCACAGGACTGAGGGACATTGGTTGATCTCCTTTGAGGGGAATCCCTCTGGTGCTCCAGCACCCTCTTGGTGGTCCCCTACTACTCCCCCTCTATGGGCAGCACCTACAACATGAACCACAGATACCCAGCAGCTTGGGCTCTACTTACAGGTACCTGAAGTCTATCCTGGGTAGCCACTTGGGTCTCACTCACTGTATACATGATGCCATTGAAGCCTCAAGGATCTCTGCTATTCCTGGTGCCCTGAGAGACAGAGAGAGAGAGAGAGAGGTTAGGACCAAGCCCCTGCCCATGCTGTTTGATAGGAGCTCCCTCCCTGGTGCCTCCTGTGCTCCTGGACTGCATGCTGCAGTCAGGCCCCACCCAGGCCAAAAGCAGGGCACCACTCTCACTGCTGATGTGAGGTGAGAGTGTTTTTTTGAGTGCTACCCAGTGCACTTCCTTGCAGACACTCTAGATGGCACCCATGATACCCAAAGGCATCTAGGCACTACTTGTCTTCCTACTGGCCATACTTGCTATTCCCAGACTAGCACCCTTGCCTGTGACACCTGCCAGGTGAGGGCACCAATTGACTACTGTCCAGACCTCAGACCCCTGGATGTCATGAGGGCAGCATATTTTACCTGCTCTATAGCTCCCTCCCTCCCTCTATATCTTGGGGATCATGCCAAAGCAATAGTCCCCATGAGCACATTCTGGTTGGCAGTCTCCTCCCTCTCCTGTTAGGAGGGGGATGTTACAAACATGTAGACTGCTGCCTAGTGAACAGTATATCCAGTGCAAAATACTTACTAAATGAGAAATAATTCCACAAAAGTTTTCTTTACTTCACTTCTGGAGATAAAGTGGCATTCATTTACATTAATGTTGTATCAGTTTGACCCATTGATGTCATTAGTATTCACTGCCATATTACAAGACGGATGCTATTATGGATTTTTTTTGTCTCATTCATTTAGCTTTTTGCATGAGATTTCCTTTTCACAAAGCAGTAAAATCAGCAGTAAGGGTAACCCTCTTTTTTGAGGTGATTCAGTCTTGTAGTGTGCTACCTGCATGACCTGTTACCCTGCAGCAAATGAAGTGATTGCTCCTACTGGAGGTACGGTAGTGTCTGGGGAACAATACAAAGGACCAGTGTGTGTGTGTCCATATATGTGTGTGTGTGTGTGTGTGTGTGTGTGTGTGTGTAGGGGTGGTAAGTGTAGGATTTGAGATAGATTCTAGTACATTTTGAGGATAATTGTGTGCCTTTTAAAATGATATCTAGAGCTTTCTTTTACTTTTAGAAAAGTTGCAAACTGCATCTCTGTAGTAGATGCTATAGGTTAGGGGTCTGGTAATTCCCCATCCCCCTGGTCATAAAGTAAAATATAATGTCATTTGCTATTTAAAACACACACACACACACGCACACACACACACACACACACACTAGCACAGTTGGAGACCAGTAGTCCTTACCTCCTAACTTCCTTCTGAGAGCTGAGCTCCAACCTTCATCTGATGGCTTGAGAGGGTAGAGGTGCAGTGATGATTATGGAGGGTCAGTGGGGGTAATTTGTCCGGGCCTGATGGGCCAGGCCCCAGATAGATCAGAGAGCTGAGGACCTGAAGGACTGAGGTAAAGAGGGTGTTTATTAAGGCTCTTATCAGATGTCGCCAGCTTCACCACTCTGTGAAGCATTTGTCAAAAGCTTTTGTTTGCTTAGTTGACTTAATGGCCTCCAGTCTTCTAGTGCAGTCCTGCCTTAAATTGTCATGATCACCAGTCATCAACCAAATGCCTGCACTGCCCTGCCCCATCATAAATGTTATCAAAGGGTGCGGGTTCCTTTTATGAGAGGGGTCTGGCGTCCATCTATGTCCACTCACAGCAGTCCGGCAGCTACTCAGCTGCTGACCACTGGACTTACCTGATCGCTGATCTGAAGTGAGCATAACTTCACTTGAGGGGAGCACACTGGCAGACATGGCACGGTGCACTGAGGTGGGTGGTGAAGAGGTTAGCTAGACTTGTGCTCTGTAGTTAGCTGAGGAATTCCTTCCCAGCCAAAATGGAGCCCACTCCGAGTCCTACACACCTCGTACAGCATAACAATAGTGCACTCAGAGGACTTGACAACACCCACTGATTATAACTCAACAACTGTGCATCCTTTGGTCCTTGCTTACTGCTGCTGACTACACTTCACTGAAAGCCAAACATGGCTTTTAATCAGTAAATGTGTGGCCAGCATAGTGGGCTGGGCGCAGATTAACCCCCCCAGACAGTCGAAATACAGTGGATGGGAGTGTGACTAGTCACAGATAGCAAAAAAACTATCCCCCCAAACAAAAAGGGGTCTGAAAAGGTTCTGGTCTTGCCTTCAAATGGCATCTGGGGGGAGCGGCTTGCCCCCTCCTTCTCCCCAGCTATGCTAGTGTGTGTGTGTGTGTATGTGTGTTTACCACTCCACTTACACTTGTCTGAGAAAGACTCCACAGATATCTAGTTTACAAACTAAGAACAGTCTGTACTAAATAATGCCACTGTAGCACGGGACAGAGATGCTCTCTGCTTTTCATACCTGGCATGCTTTCTAGTTTTAGGTGGTTTAACTCTTGCAATGAGTAGAGCTCACAATGTACTGCAGTGGTATAAAAAAGCCACTCAGGATAAAGAAAATCTAAACTCTAAGCATTACAGCCTTGTTGTCGGTTAAAAAATGTAAAACTTCATCCTCTCAGTGAACAACACGAGGCACTTAATATACTACTCAAATAGCTACTCTTTGTGAACATGTGCAACCCTTAACCTAAAAGGTAGAGTTGTATAATCCTGTTGTTCGCAACTCCACTTTGTAGGGTTACATAGAAACATAGAATTTGTCAGCAGAAAAGGACCACTTGGCTCACCCTGTCTGCCCAGATAATCCCTGCCTACTCTATCTCTGGAGACCCTAACTGGCCTCCGGTGACCCTCCTCCTTCCCTCCCTGCCTATTTAAGCAATAAACCATGACAGGGTGTGGGTTATGTTGAGATTTACTCATGCCTGGTGTGCGGTCTCATGACCAAATCCGCACCAGGTGTGAGTAAATCCCAGCATAACCCACACCCTGGAGAGGTTTATTGTGATTATACAATGGGTAGGAATTAAAGATTTTTTAAAAAGATTAAAGTGCCTTTTTTGTTAAAAGAAACTGTTTTTTTAAATGATTTTCTATGCAATATCCTTCCTCTGTCTGTAAAATAGTTCCCTGTTTTTTTTTTGTTCACTCTTTTTATCTCCCACCATCTGGAACTCTCTTGAGCATCCCTCTCACCCCTCCCACCCTCTACCACCCTGTCTGAAACTCTCCTCTCCAGGAAATCAGGGACAGACACTTCCTCTTCCTACCTGATCCATTGACCCGGGAATGCAACCATTGCTGGATCTAGGCAGATTGGAGGGATTGGTAGAGCTAGAGGATTGAGCCTGACTATGGGCGTGTGATGGTGGGGGCCCTGGCAGGTGCCATTACCTATCCAGAAAGTGGGGGGTATTTCTTGTTTTATCCCCTGGAGTGTGGTCATGCAATGGCGTCTGTGCACCTTGCGTGCTGATGCCCGCTCTGACGCTTGGACAGCTGGTTCTGATCACTGTATCATTTTTTTGTAAAATAAAAATGGGTAATGGACTGTCTGTCATGAGAAATGCTTAGAAATCTGGTGCTCTTGGAGTGACCTCGCTAACCCCCCCCACCAGGTTTCAACTGAAAGATGAAAGCCATGAGAAAATGCTGAAACAGCATGTGAGATCATACACACGCAGATTTTAGATACCAGGTGTTACATGGCAGGCCAGAAGCTAATTACAGACTTTTCTAGGTTAATTATAGCTTTAGCTGCTATAAGGAAAATCAGCATCCCTTTTATGATGTTTCATTAAAGGGAAACCAGGTTTAGTATCTTGGTGCGAAATCATAAAGATGCTTTCATGTCCTGGAAGGGGGAAGCTTATCATGAGATCAAAGAAATGTCATTTGAAGGACATGAGTCATGCTGAGGATTGCAGAATTTAATACTTGAAAAAGACATCCTGTTTTTATATAGATATATTTTTTTGTATATTCTGACAGGGAGGAGCTAGGTGACCTCATGCAAAATAGGTGGGGAAAACCAGCTTTTAAACATTAATTCTGCTTTTCTTCAGACACACTTCTATCTAGACTCTGACAAAGAAATGTCTTTGGAGCACTTTAAAGAGCAGCTTCCTACTGTTAGTTGTGCTGCCCTCGCCCAGCCCATTTGATAAATTACCCCCACAGGCAGCTCCCAAGGAAGTGTGGCATAACAAGGCATTATGTATTAAAAGTAATTTTGCTTGTAAATTAAATCTAGCCACTGGCAAAAAAGCACGAACTTGGGTCCATAAACTTCCCTATGCTGCAGGCCTGTTTTGTGATGTCACAAAATGAAGACTCGCGTGAGTGCGCTTTATTCACTTATATATTGGGGCCAATATTATCATATAGTTTATACTATTTACTGTTAAATTTTCATAAATCAAAGTGATCGATCATGCTAATAGGGTCCTTATTAGTCGATAAGAATCGCTTTAATTTATGAAAATCAGACAGTAAATAGTATGAAACTATGTGACAATATTGGCCCCATTATAAGTGAATGGAGGTTTCATGCAGCCTTCATTTTGTGACATCACAAACAGGGCTGCGGGCTGACGTGGGGCGGGTTTATGCTGGGTCCTTTTGCCGGTGGGCTTGATTTTAATTTTATGAGTAAAATAACTTTTAATACAGAACGGTTTGTTTTGCCATAATACTATTGAAGCTGTCTCATGGGTAAGTTATCTATGGGCTGAGCAGACAGCTACTAGGAAGCTGCTCTTTAAGCAGGTATTTAGAGAGAAATACAAATCTAATTACCGTAATAGGAATTGCACTGTTTAAAACCTTGTTCTTTTATAAGATTTGTATGTCTTGTGATATAATAGTTCTGGATTGTATGTTTTACATATTATTATCTATTTTAGTAAAACTCTTTTTAGAGCATACTTGGTCTGTCTTTGAATTTCTTTCATTTGTAAGAAAAGTATATACAGTTATAGCTGACACTAGGCATAAGCTTGAATGGTGATACCAAACTGGAAAGAGAAGCGTTTTAAATCTGAGGTCTTTATTAAAGTTTTTAAAGGTTCATTTCTGTAAACCTGGTTAGGTGCCCGTAGGCAAAGATATCTGCCCCCCCCCGAAGACAGAATTATCTGAGCCTGCACATTGGGTACACTAACAAGAGGTTCACAGTTTGAATCCCTCCAAGACTTGAGACCAAAGGTTGATCTGTACTCACAAAACAGACAAGAGGGTTACCTTGTTCTATTAAACTGTTCACAAGATTGCACTCGGAGGTTGGCACTTTGGGAGTACAGGGCTGACCTGCTGAGTGGATTTGTGACACATGCCACCACTCCACCCATTTCTACAGTGCTGCTAGCTGCAGTGCCCCCTGATTTCCACCAGGGACCACTGGTGAGCGGCTCAATGCCCTCTTCCCACCCCGGTAAAGGAGAGTTTTCCTCCAGATGCTCAATCCTCTCTCTCCCCAGCTGACCCCCGGCAACCTGAGTTTGTTCTTGAATCCAGGTCACCAGTGTGGCGTGAGGTGTGACGTCCAGTGCCTCAACCCTCAACACCACCGGGCTGGCTTAAATAGTTCCCTGTTGCTAAGTATACACACACACACACACACATCTGCTTGCTACAACACTGTGTGTGTGTGTTTTTTTGTTGTTGATTCATTGAAAAGACATCTGCAGACTAGATGCATGGGGTGTCAGCTGAGATGGACTGAGAGACTGACACTGTACAGCAAGGGAGCGCAAGTGAGCGGCCGTATTCCAGAAAGTCAAGTTGGATCTGAAGTTTTATTTTTTGGTACTTTGGGTAGCGGGATGGGGATTGGACAGCAAGGGACTGGTGTATATGGACAGGAAGCTAAGGCAGCTCAATGGAGGTGGGAGGGTGTAACTTGTACAGGAGCCTGCAGTGACCAGAGGGAGGGACCATTAGAGGAGCTGTCAGCTAATGGTCTCATTGAGATCAGCGTCGATATTTCGGTGAGGCGGGTGGTATAAGAACAGCTGATTGTGAGAATTTTTTTATTCTGACTATCATATGCTCAAGTCTGAAAAGTGTTTGGTTTTTAAAAACTAGGGCTAAAACATAGAGAAATCACTGCCGAAAACCTGAGCCGTGATATTGGGTGTGCACCTATGCATACCCGCATGCCCAGTATCACGGCTCGGCTGTCGGCTGTTAGGCCACGATTTCTGTAGTATTGGAGCTCATTTTTAAAAAACAAACACTTTTCTGACTTCAGCATTCCTGAAACAATTAAAATAGATGATTAGTTGAAGGGTGATGGTGCAAGTCTAGTATGACGCTTACAGGGCTTCAGCATGCTGTGGCAACCGGTGTGCTGTCTGTAAATTCAGAAACGGCTTCTATTTTTAGGGGTTGTATTGATTTTTTAGTGATGGGGCTGATGAGGATGGCTGGATCTTTGCCTGTGAGTTATACTGGGATTTACTCATGGGTAAAAGACTCAGCCAGCCAATCGTCTTTCTAGTTTCAGAAGTCCCATTGTACAATTAATAATATTCCCTATATCTATTCTATGCATGCTTAAAGCTCCCACTATTTTCACCTCCACCACTTCTGCTGATGGTCTGTTCCAGGTGTCTGCCACACTTTCAGTGAAGTAGTACTTCCTCACAACTCTCTTAACCCCCCCTCCAGCTTCATCAAAGACCCTCTGATCCTGGTGCTCTTTGTAATTTGAAAGAGACTCCCCTCCTGCACCCTGTTCACCCCTGTGATGTACTTGCAGGTCTCTATAATGTCCCCTCTCACTCTCCTCTCTTCCTGGGTGCACATGTTGAAATCCCTCAGTTTGTCCTCATAGGGCTTCTTGTGCAACCCCTGCACCATTTTAGTTGCCCTCCTCTGGACAGCCCTATCCTGTTTATGTCCTCTCTGAGGTGCGGTCTGGAAAAATGGACACACTAGCATTAAGCGAACTCAGCATTTGATCAGAGAGATGCAATCATGTGGATGCTCAGTAGTCCTTCTCAGCTTAGATGCTGAGAAGGCTTTTGATAGGGTCTTCTGACCCTTTCTGTACACCACACTCACCAAGATGAACTTCCCATGCTCACTAATTTCTATGCTTAAAAACATCTATGCAACTCCAAAAGCATGTGTCAAGATCCTGGGGCACCATACTGTAGACTTCCCCCTCCTCCGAGGCACTAGACAGGGATGCCCATTCTCCCCATTACTTTTGCTATTTATCTGGAACCCTTGGCACAGGCCATAAGGGAATCCCAAGATGTACAGGGGATAACAAAGCAGGGTACCGAGCACCGGATAGCACTGTACACAAATGATATACTGCTCTACTTAGAAAACCCCAAGCACTCTCTCCCAGCTATTTTCAATATATGAGACCAATTCGGCTTCAACTCAGGTTACAAATTGAACCAAACTAAAACCAATGCTCTTACCTTTCATTATCATCCCTCCCCAGCAATATAGACAAGATTCCTCTTTAGATGGCAACTGGATAAACTAAAATATCTCTGTGTTATCCTCTCAAGGAATGCATTGGAGACCTACAGAAATAACTATTCCACATTCTCTTCCTAGATGCAGCAGGAACTTAACCGATGGAATATGATACCCATATCATTTTCACACCGAGTAGAAGTGATCAGGATGGTCACTCTGCCCCGTGCCCTTTATCTGTCCCAAAATGTCCCCTTATCACTTCCCCAAAATCAATTTAAGTCTTGGAATAAAGCAATACCCAAATTCATATGGGCAGGACAACAACACAGGATAAAACTCTCCATCTTATTTCTCCCTAAGGGGAGAGGCAGCCTAGCTCTGCCCAACCTCAGGCATTATTTCTGGGCCTCACACCTGGTCTTTATCTATCAAAGACAAATTGGCACCCCTAGACCTCATTGGATGGAAATAGAAGTGGCAATTCTCCCTTTGAGGGATTTACTGCAGACATTATACTATTTAGACTATCCTCAGAGCCCCCCCGGATACAGGCCCATGGATACACCACCAGTTGGTGGTGTGGCGAGGTACCAGCAAGGTCTTACATCTCACCCCATTCCTCTCCCTTCTTACTCCAATAGCATTGCTGGAGCATTTTCCTCTTGCCAAATCCGACCAAACATTCCAGAGGTAGAAATAGAAATCACTGAAATATTTATTCCAACTTTACAATGCTTCAGCCCTCAAATCCTATACAGAAATACAATCTGAATTTCAGTTGAGGTGAAGTGACTACTACTGATTCTTGCAGCTAAGGCATTTCCTACAATCCCTCCCCCTGGGTGTTGCCCATCTAGATTCATATCCCGCAATCCTTAACACGTTAATCTCAGTACTCCAAACTGGTGCCCTATCCCACCCAATTTCACTATTCAACAAAGCCCTATCTGAAACCATAGGGGGCACAACTAACTCAATGCTGTGGCAGTGGAATGAAGGACGCAACCTGGACTTGACCCAGGCCCAGTGGATGGTCACTTGGGGAATTTCTGCCAGGATAATTAGCTCACATATATGATGGGAATATGACTGGAAAACCCAGATCAGATACTTCCATACCTCATTTATAACTGCGCATTATCAGGTCACAGAGGACTTCTCCTGTTGGAGAGAGTGCAGAGCCTCACAAGCACATCATTCCCACATCTTCTGGGCATGTCCCAAAATTGCCTCTTTTTTCAAAAAGCTATACTGAACTTGGGGAAATATTCCTGCACCCGATCACATTAACAGCAGAATTCTTTCTATTCTATTTAATCCCAAGTGAACTGAGCGAAAGGGAGACCAACTATCTACTCACAATACTCTTACTAGCAGCAAAGAAAGCTATCACAAGACACTGGCTTACCCCACTACCCCCAACAATTCCTGAATGGAGGAAAATAGTTAACCAAATATACCAGATGGACAGAATAACATTCTCTCTGAATGACAGAAGAGAAACAAGCAATGCCAGATGGACTAGGTGGTTGCTATATATGATGCTCAGAGATCCTTTCTTTGTCCCATGACACTGCCCACTGGGTGTAATGGAAGTAGCTAATCACTACCCCAGGCCTATACTGAACCACCTTAGAGGAATAGCTGACCCTTGAATAGGCCGAGCCCACTGGGGCCTGCCCCTTATCTCCCCCCCCCCAGGGCACTCCAGCCACTGACAAATTAACTTTACTGGGGTATAGAGATAAAGTAAGACTTCTTGGTGGAACATACTGAGAAGCAACGATTTGATACTGAATTTCCTCCCCACTCGCTCTGTGTAAAGAGGGGTGGAACATAATCCAGAAATATCTTGGAAAAGCCTTATGTTCAATGAATGCAGCTGCACAATATAAATCTAGAAGCTGTAGGATTGCACAAGGTTGTAACTGACTTCTAAAAAGTTAGGTAAAGATTGTATTTACAAAAAAGAAAACTGGACACGCTACTCTAGATGGGGTCCCATCAATGAGCGTTACAGTGGCAACACCACCACTGTCCTCCTGCAGAAGCTGCTCCTCCTTATGCATCCCAGCATTCCACTAGCCCTACACACTGCTTTGTCACACTGCCCTGCCAATTTGAGGTAATTAGTTGCGATAACCACAAGATCCCTTTCTTGCTTAGTGACTGTCAATACCCCCCCACACATTCTATACTCTGCTACTGGGTTCCTATACCCTAGGTGCATGATTTTGCATTTTTTGATATTGAACCTCAACTACCATGCTGTTGCCCACTCCTCGAATTTCCCAAGATGCCTGCTCATTCTCTCTACCCCCTCCTGAGTGTCCATCCAGATTTTGGTATCATCTGCAAAAAGGCATAACTTTCTTTCCAGTTCTTCTGCAATGTCACATATAAAGACATTGAAGAGGACCAGTTCTGGTATTGAACTCTGCTGTACACCACCTGTCACTCTCCCATCCTTAGAATGAGCGCTGTTAACAGCCACCCTCTGTCACCTATCTGTTAACCTGTTGTAACCCAGTTCACCACTTTGGATCCAATTCCAAGACTGCTCAATTTCTTTATCAGTTTCCATTATAGCACAGTGTCGAAAGCCTTGATAAAGTCCAGATTGTCATGTCCACTGGTCTCCCTTGATCTATTTCCCTGGTCACCCCATCAAAGAAATCAATCAGATTCATCTGGCATGACCCCCTTCCAATTAATCCATGCTGTCTGTGGTCTTGCAGCCCACTGGATTCAAGATACTGTACCAACCAGCTTTGTTGGGAGGGAAATGGACAATAGTCCATTTTCTGTGGAGAAAGTCTGGAAAGCGCTTGCTAACCTGACGATGGACAAACCTATGGGGCCAGATGGGATACATCCAAGGGTGCTGAGGGAGCTTAAGGAGGTACTAACTGCACCTTTGATAGACCTGTTTAACAGATCACTGGAGACCAGTATGGTTCTAGAGGACTGGAGAAGGGCAAATGTAGTCCCACTACACAGAAGTGGTAGCAAGGAAGAGGTGGGCAATTATAAGCCATCAACCTGACATCGGTGGTGGGTAAGTTAATGGAAATACTATTAAAGGGAAAGGATTGTGGAATAATTTATATCCAATGGATTACAGGACCCAAGACAGCATGGTTTTGCAGGGGGAAGGTCATGCCAAACACATCTGATAGATTTCTTTGACTGGGTGACAAAGGAGCTTGATCAGGGAGGAGCGATGGATGTGGCTTATCTGGATTTCAGCAAAGCTTTCAACACCATTCTACCTAGGTGATTAAGTAACTTGGGGGTTGGTAATAAGATGGTAACTTAGGTAAAAAAATGGTTAGCAGATAAAACAGACGGTAGTGGCAAACAGAGTTCGCTCCAAGGAAGGGAGGTTGGCCAGCGGGGTACCTCAGAGATCTCCACATACATTCAGCCACACCTTCAGACATAAATGACTCTCCAGCCTTGGAGTGGATAAAAAAATATTTTAATAAACATTTAAACCAGGACACACCAACGAGCAATAATAATAATAATAATTTCATTTATATAGCGCAATTCAGGTACCAAAGCGCTTTACATGCAACATTTTAAAACAATTCAATAAAATCACAAAAACATACACAACAGCATCAATTAAAAAACTTTCAATTCACAATATTTCCGATATTAAAAGCCTGTTTAAATAAATTTGTCTTTAAACTGGTCTTGAAACTCTCCAAAGTCTCACACTCTCTAATTTGACGAGGTAAAGAGTTCCATAGGGATGGTGCCGCGAACATAAATGCCCTTGCACCAGATGTTTTCAACCGTACCCTGGGAACCTCTAGCAACCCCTCATAAGTAGAGCGGAGAGGTTGGCCAGTACTGTAAGGAATCAGGAGCTCTTGCAGATAACCTGGTCCCTGTCCACATAGGGCTTTATAGGTCATAAGACCGACCTTAAAAGTGGTCCGCCACTGTATAGGCAGCCAGTGCAGATCGCGCAGCACAGGTGTAATATGACTGGACAAGAAGTCCCAGTCAATAGTCATGCCACCGTGTTCTGCACCAGCTGCAAGTAGTGGACATCAACCCTGGAAGCCCTAGGTATAGGGAGAGTTGCAGTAGTCCGAGCACGAGGTCACAAAGGCATGGATCAACATGGGCAAATCATCGGACGGAACAAGGTGCTTAATTCTGGTGATGTTCCTAAGATGATAAAAGGAAGATTTGATGACCAAGGACACCTGCACCCACAGTGTCAGCCCATTGTCAAATACCACTTCCAGACTACGCACCTGTTCAGAGATGGGCAGCTGTGCGCCATTGATCCCAAGCCCAGACAGTAACCCTACCACTGACCTCTCTATCCGGCACCCTGGCTCTACCACCAGCACCTCAGTCTTCCCAGAATTCAATTTCAACCAACTAGACCTCATCCAGCCATGGATTTCCACCAGACAGCTATTAAACATCAAGAGCGCACTATCCTGGTCGGGTGCAAAAGACAGATAGAGCTGTGTACTATCTGCATAGCAGTGAAAACTCAGCCCACATCATCTTACAATGTCTCTGAGGGGCAGCAGATACACTGCGAACAACATGGGGGGCAGCACCGAGCCCTGAGGCACCCTGCATGGCAGGGAGAATGGCTCAGAGGAAAAAATCCCCGACACCACCCTCTGAGACCTTCCAGCTAGGAGAGAATGGAACCATCTAAGAACTGGACCAGCCAGTCCACAGATGACCCTCAGATGCTCAAGCAGAACCCCATGGTCCACAGTGTCAAATGCTGAAGAGAGATCCAGAAGCACCAAGGTGGAGCAGCGCTTCTGGTCTCTTGCCATCAAGAGATCATTGAGCACCTGAACCAGAGCAGTGTTGGTACTACATCTCTTCAAGAAACCAGACTGGAAAGGATTGAAGACATCGTGGATGGTAAGATGGTTCTCCAGTTGCAGTGCAACTACTTTCTCGATCACCTTCCCAACAAAGGGAAGGTTAGAGATAGGTCTGTAGTTTGCACAGATGCTTGGGTCTAAAGAAACGTTCTTCAGAAGAAGTGTCACCACTACCTCCTTCAGTAAGCTAGGAAACTCCCAAATCTAAAGAGCACCAAACAATCTCTGCAAGAATTGGGCCAATGATCTCCAGACACCCTAATAATAGGTGACTAGGGCCCGAATCCAAATTACAGCAAGTTGGCTGCAATTTCTGGACAATCCACATGACGTCCCCTATTTTGGGTCGGTCGAAAGATATCCAGGATGACCAAAGGGTGGTGACCTCGCACCGACCACCACTAACTCCCATACAGGGTGCTGAGCAGATTTCAGCCCTGACATCAGCCACCTTATCTGCACCCCCACATAGTGTCAATGTTTCACATTGCATTGATGCTATTTCAAGACCATTGGATGGTTTCTTCTGGGACCAATGCTGGGACCGGTCCTCTTCAATGACTTTATAAGTGACATAGCAGAGAAACTGGAAGGGAAGGTTTGCTTCATTGTGGATGACATCAAGATCTGCAACAGAGTGAACACTCAGGGGTGAGGGTGGGTGTGGGGGTGAAAAGGATGGGCAGGATCTGAAAAGACTAGAAGAGTGGTCAAGGGTATGGCAACTGAATTTTAATGTAAAGAAGAGCAAAACTACACTTGGGCTATAAAAACCCAGAAAGAGAGTACTAAATAGGCAGAGTGATACTGACAACGACCAAGCAGGATGCAGACCTAGGGGTGATCATCTCAGATGGCAAGGTAGTGTGACAAGGCAGTAGGAAAGGCTAGAGGGATGCTGTGGTGCATAGGAAGAGGTATTGCCAGCAGGAAGAGGGAGGTGGTGCTGCCCCTATATAGATCACTGGTAAGACCCCACTTTGAATACTGTGTCCAGTTCTTTTTTTTCTTTTTCCATAAAATATTTTATTAAAGATTTCAAAAATCAAAGTACAGGTACATGACATAAAGTACGGTTCTGAACTTAGTATACAGGGGAAGAAATATTGCAATTCACAGCTTATACAGACAATAGAAGCATACAATGACATTCTAAAAATATCTACTAATGTTATAAATATTGTTGTAAAATCCATATGAATAGTATAAACAAGCATAACTCTTCATGACATAACTTTTCATAAATAGGCTATTGAATAAATTCTAAGAAGGGGCCCCAGGTAAGAGCGAACAGTTCTATCTTGTTTAATACTAGGTAACTTATCCTCTCACTATTTGCTAACAGTCCTAAAAAAAACAGCCATTCTTTTACAGATGGGGAAGAATTATCTTTCCAATGTTGTAAGATCAGCCTCTTGAATGCT
Source organism: Neoceratodus forsteri (assembly GCA_016271365.2). Classification (NCBI taxonomy): domain Eukaryota; kingdom Metazoa; phylum Chordata; order Ceratodontiformes; family Ceratodontidae; genus Neoceratodus; species Neoceratodus forsteri. The sequence continues at coordinate 337,577,018 of CM028134.1, read as the reverse complement.
AAAGATACTGATAGGATCGACAGAATTTTATAGGTTTGTACTGTATATCTGAAGTTACTGTAGAGTCTCCCAAAATAAAAAGAACAGGAGGAAAGGGAACATTGACCACTGATTGACAAAAGGAGTGTATTGTTTTCCAGGAATTCAAAATCCCATCACAGTATCAAAAAGGTGACATAGATCTGCTTTAGGGGTACCACATCTCCAACATTTATCCTCTTGAGACAGCCCCATTCTTCACAGTTGAGAGGGAGAAAAATAAAAATGGTGCAGAATCTTAAACTGAATCAACCACCCCTGTACCTCCCTGCAACATTTATCGGTGTTTTCCCAAGCTTTATACAATGCAACTTGTGAGATTTGAGTATTCAAGCCTGTTTCCCATTTAATCTTAGCTGGCCTTGTTATATCTTCATTTACTTCAATGAATAATTTATGTATGAGACTCGTCCCTTTTCGGAGATGAGCAACTTTGAAAAACATATCCCATTCTAAATAAATGGATAATGAAAAATCTGCTCTTCAGACCTTCTCTGACAGTAAGTCCCTGATTTGTAAATAATGCCAAAATTGGAGTTTATGGAGAAGAAATTTTTGTTTCAACTCATCAAAAGTTAAGTTGATTCTGAGAGTTTGGCAAATCTCCAATCATACTTATCTCTTTCTTACTCCATCCAATGTCTTTCATTTTCTTGCCACTAAAGGAACATACAGAATTGTTCTATAGAGGCATGAATTGCAAAGGCATAGTGTCAGCTTTGGTGATTGAAGAGTATTTTTTACAGGCTAATATTGTAATGTAAAGTGTGGGATGTTTATTAAGTTTAAAAGGAGTAGGAAAAAACAAGAGATCTGGAAGTTTGAGAGGACAGGTGAGTTTGCTTTCCACTTGGGCTCATAAGGGGTAATGAGATTTATCAGGAGATGAAAACTAAAAAGGCTGCTTGTCATAGTCTAAAGGCTTAGAAATAGCCCTGCCACCAAGAGAGGTCAAAACCACCAGACCTTATGGGAGCCCTTTATTTCTTAACAGATAAACGGGGAGGTTTATTGTCCCATAAGAAGTGACTATCTTTTTAAGTTTGCAGAACCATGAGCTTTTTATGCAAGCTGGTATGTTATTTAAGATATAAAATATTTTAGGAGCAATGATTATTTTAATGGAATTTATTTTACCTCAGAAGGATAGATGTCAATTAGGCCATTTATCTAATTCATATGTTACTTCTTTCATAACCAGGGAAAGGTTAAAACTGGAATTTTTTTAAATGGTGTCAACAACCATAATGCCTAAATATGAAATTCCCTCTGGCGCCCAGGTGAGGTTAAAATCCTTTTTGTAATCTAATTTCCTCAAGAGGAGACTTGGAAAGCATTAGACACTCTGATTTAGACCAATTAACATAAAGGCCAGATATCAGACCAAACTCTTGGAGAAGGGGAACTAGGTTCTGTAAGGAGAAATGTGTTTGCGTCAAAGTAAGCAGAATGTCATCAGCAAAAGCAAACACTTTGACTATTTTTCCACCTGCATCCCATTGGTCCTAGCAGAATACATTATTTTTCCAATCAAAGGTTCAATAGCCAGGACGGACCCCATTGTCTTATTCCCCTGTGTAAAGAGAATGGCCCCGATTCTAGAAGGGTGGTGCAAGTCGCCACCATACGCAACTTGCGCCACCCGCAACTGTGACATTGACACAGTGCCCTATTCTAAAAGGGGCAGGGTCATCGCAGCTAAGTCCTGCTACTTGCAACATGTGGCCAGGTACGCTGACCCATGAGCGCACCTGGCGAGCATGTTGCAAGACGCAAAGCAGGTTGTAGGTGCCCCCCCATGCCCAGCAAGCCATAGGTGCCCTGCAGGGCTGCCTACACCCCCAGCCCCCCGAAGTGGGCAGTTAGAGCCCCGCAGGGTTGCCCACATCCCATCCCCGAATCCTCCTCTGCAAGGTGCCCCGCAGGGTGGTGCAGTCAACTCCCCTACCCGTGCCCCGACCCCGAGTCACCAGTCGCAAATGTGGCATATACCCTGTGACATCCTTGTAGTCTAGTGCCCCCCGATCATTGTTAATCAAATAAATAGCACCCCAGCATCCCTGGTAGTCCAGTGTCCCCCCGATTGTTGTTAATTAAATAAATAGCACCCCATATCCCTGGTAGTCCAGTGCCCCCCTGATCATTGCTAATTAAATAAATAGCACCCCCATATCCCTGGTATTCTAGTGCCCCCCAATCATTGTAAATAATTAGATTGCACCCCCGTGTCCCTGGTAGTCTAGAGGCTCCCCACCCAGCCATGCCAGACCACCCAACACCCCCCACCCATCCCCAGACAGCGACTGGCACAGCTTACCTCTCACCTCCATGGCCAGCCACTGACTGAGTTCTGTAGGAGTGCTTACTGTAAAGAGGCACTCAGATATTAATATCTGAGTGCTTCTTTACAGTAAGCACTCCTATGGGACTCAGTCAGCAGCTGGCCATTCAGATGAAAGGTGGGCTGTGCCAGTCTGCCAGCTGGGGACGGGTGAGGAATGCTGGGTGGTCTGGCACAGCTGGGGAAGCCACAAAGCTACCAGGGACACGGGGTGAAATCTAATTATTTACAATGATTGGGGGGGAACTAGACTACCAGGGATACGGGGGTGCTATTTATTTAATTAACAACGATTGGGGGGCACTAGACTACCAGGGCATCTCAAGGTATAATCCACATTTGCGGCTGGAGACTCAGGTTGGGGCATGGGTGAGGGAGTTGACTGCACCACCCTGTGGAGCACTTTGCAGAGGGGGATTCGGGGGATGTGGGTGTGGGCAGCCCTGGGGGGCATTTACTGTAGGAATGAGGGGCAGGTGGTGTAGCCAGCCCTGCAGGGCTATTAATGTCAGACTCAGGGGGCAGGGGGTGGGCAGCCCTGCGGGGCACCCACAGGTGTATGCAGAGCATGGGGAGGAGGGACACTGTGCACTGACTGCTGGATGGCTGACGGGTCTACAGGACCCCCCCGGGGCATCCATAAGTTATACCAGCTAAAAGCTGGTGTAACCTACGTTGTCGGTTCTCCTTTGGGGGTTCTTGTAGAATCCCGACATTGGGGCTTTGTTGCTGCCCTGCTGGAATGGGGCTCAACTGCTGCCATAAACCCCCTAGCACCATGCTGCAGGGGGCTTATGGCGCAACTGGGAGAGTGATTGATGTTTGGCGCAAGTGGCCTGCGCCATGTCACAGGCCACTTTGTAGAATCGCGCATGTCGCAACTGCTGGCGTAAGTTGCTACATGTGCCATGCTACATGGTACAAGTGCTGTTATGCCTGGTGTAACTGTATTAGAATCGGGCTCAATGAGTTTGAGATTATACCATTAGTAATAACAGATGCTCTGGGTTTGCAATTAATAGTTAAAATCTACTTTCATAGAAGGGGACCAAAATTGAAGGTTTCCAGAACGGAGTTCAAGTAATCCCATTCTACAGAGTGAAATGCCTTCCCAATATCAAGAGATGTTGCCAGTATAGGGGATTTGGGGAAATGTTTGGATTGTGCAGTCCATATTACTGAAAATAGCCTACACAGGTTGTCCGAAGCTTGCCTCCCCTGCATGAAACCCACCTGTTCTTTGCCTATTAGCTTCTGCAATACTGGAGAAGTCCTGTTAGCTAATATGCTGGCCAAGACTTCATAGTCAAAGTTTAATAGAGAGATCGGTCTATAATTAGCACAATCCAGAGCGTCTTTGCTTTTTTTAGTCAGAAGGCAAATCAAAGCCTCATTCATGGAGTCAGGAAGACTGTCACGGCTTAAGGATTCCCTGAATGTAGCCAGGATATGTTTTCCAATAACCGGATTTACATGCTTATAAAATTCCCCTGGTAGGCCATCAGGGCCCAGTGTTTTCCCCAGAGGGTGCCTTATTTATAACCCCTACAACCCCTGTAGAGTAGTGGGGAGATCTATCTTTTGCCTTTCCTCATTCGTCAGCAGGGGTGGTTTAGTCTGTTTCAAAAAATCAGTTAAATCAGACCCCTAAGAATCTTGCAATTTGTACACAAAGAGTTAAAATCCACTTTTGTAGAAGGGGGCCAAAATTGAAGGTTTCCAGAACTGAGTCAAATGCCTTCCCAATATTGGCGATACACCAAATGTTTGCCAGTTTTTTCTCCTGCCTCCCAATATCTCTGCTTCATACAAAAAGTGCATACTCAGTTTTAGCCGAATGTCTTTTATTTGTTTTTTGTTTTTTTAATTTCTTTTTATTAAGTGCTTTTCCACCAAGTTACACAATGGACAAATCAGAGTTCCAGTGCCATCTTACAGTGTGTAGTACAGTTTTTGACATTTAAAAAAATACTTTTTCTATTAAATCTCATATAAGTAAACATATTGGGTTATCCTATAGGTGAAACCACAGGTCTAAAGGTGAACAGGGAAAATATGACTTTATGATTGTTCCCCCTAAATTATTTGCCCAAGTAGGTTTCATATACTAAAATCCAAATGTAGTGAGGATACATGTTGGATCCACTGATTCCACTTCTGTATTCGTGAATTAGATCTGCCCCGTAGCTCAACATTAAAGGTCTCAGATTTATAAATTTCAGACGTTATTTGTCTCCAATTTTGAACAGAAGGAATCTGGGGCCTCATCCAACATCTCATGATTGCTTTCTTAGCAGCTATAAAGCATATCGGGAGTATGGATTTTTCCCAGGGGGAGCATGGTCCGGATAAACCCCCCATAAGGAATTGTTCAGCGGTTAGTTCGACTGGTTCCGAGAAAAGATAGTTCATTTTGAAAAGTTAGCCAAAAAGGCATGAGGGATGGGCAGGACCAGAAAACGTGACCAAGAGTAGCCCGACGACACCCACAGTTTCTCCAGCATCTCCCATATGTGTCCGGGAAATATTTCATTAAAACTGAGGGAGCTCTGAAGTACCTGGAGCGACATTTCCATGCAAATTCTCTCCAGTAAGGAGATGTGATAGACTTTATCTCAATTAAAGATGTTTTTATCCAAGAATCTGGGGTGATTTGTAATTGCAAGTCTTTATTCCAGGAGGACAAAGTAGGGATTGTAGTACTGGGGAGACCCGAACGTAGTTCTGTATGCATTAGACCAGTTAAGTGAGTTCCTATTTTCCCCTCACTCACTTTGATGAACAGTTCAAGCAAATCCGGGATAGGGGTGGGCATTCTAGGAGGTATTATGTTGTTACAGAGGATATGATTACGAACCTGAAAGTATCAAAAATGCTCAGAGATCCCTAGAGTAAATAAGGACTGGAGCCTATCAAAGGGGATAATACCTTCGGGAGATAAGAACTGATATATGTGCGATAAGCCCGTTGCACGCCATCTGGAAAAGGCTTGGTCCATATAATTGGGGATAAACTTTTCCTCTTGTGATATTAGTTTACAATAATGTCTTTTATTTGTTTCATACTTGAACTTTAGAGAAGCCTGTTCAGCCACTGCCCAAGGCAACTTGCTACCTATCCTGGTCTATTGCTCCCCCATTTTCTTGCGAGCATCCTCAGCCATGCGTGTGTGCCTCTGCTCGACGTACAAAACTATCTGTCATTCACCCTCCTAGCCCCTTACTCTACCCACCACTGTCACCTTTACCAATCCTTAGGCTGGCTACCATGCCATCACAGGTTTGACTATGCACTTGGCTGCATCCTGGACAACGCCATCAGGCATGGTGAAACCTCCCCATACATGTCCCTCCTCAAGAACAGAGCACCCTCAAGATGCTTGAATGCATCCATGGTCCTCACCTTGGAAATCCCTAAAATCTCCACTGCTATGGGAGCAAAAGCGTTATCCGTAGCTGCTTCTACTCTTTGGAACAATCTTCCTGCACCCATCCGCTCTCTGGAAACTTATGCTACTTTCAAGGTTCGTCTCAAATCCTAGCTGTTTGATGAGGCCACATGCCACTGGTCATCTGGCTAATCCCCCTCCTCCCATTTCCCTCTATCTATTGTATCTGTCCCAGTCCATACTTGCTTGTGTACCCCGATTGTTTTGTTTGTGTTTCTAAAGTCCTGCACCTATTTTTACTTGTCACTTATTCTGCTAAACATTATGTACAGCTAGTTTCTGGAGTACCCTGATTTCACTGATTTTTGAACTTGTTATTTAACTGTTGTCTCCTATATGCTTGCTACTATGTAACCTACTTAGTGGCCTCTCAGTTGCTGCTCCTGTGTATTCATTTTGTATACCACTGATGTCTGTATATTCACTGCTTGTATTTATTGTATAATATGCTTGTATTGCCAACTTTGTGGTCTGGGTCGTGCCTGAAAACAGTCCCCTGGATCAGCACACTTACCTGGTTACCAAAGACTTACATAAATAAATAAATAGTATTGTAAGTGACAGAGCCCCGCCATCCCTGATACCTTTAATAGTATTTTGATTTTGCTGTTTTTTAAGGTGATATGCCAAATGTTTGCCAGCTTTTTCTCCTGCCTCCCAATATCTCTGCTTCACACAAAAAAGTGTATACTCAGTTTTAGCTGAATGTATTTTATTTATTTCATACTTTAACTTAGTGACCTCATACAAAAGCCTTTGTTTTGTAGAAGGAGACCTTTTGAAGACTGATAATAGGTAACTTAGAAGAGACTCCTTATCAGCCAGTAATTTTTGTTTTTCTCTCTTTTTCCTAGGTGCAAAAGTAATGATCCTCCCCCAATACATGCTTTGAAGGCCTCCTATAAGGTTTTTGCTTAGTCTTACATCAATAGTGGGCAAGATTATGGAGGCGCTCTTTAGGGAAAGGATAGTGCAACATCTGAAATCCATAGGAGCATAGGATCCAAGACAGCAGGGGTTTACAACAGGAAGGTCCTGTCAAACTAATCTCATAGATTTCTTTGACTGGGTAGCCAGAGTGGTGGACCAAGAGGGAGCAGTTGATGCCACCTACCTTGAATTCAGCAAAGTTTTTGATACAGTTCCACATAGAAGACTGATTAATAAGCTGGGTAGGCTCGGGGTGGGTCAGAAGTTGATCAACTGGGTGGCAAACTGGTTGGCGGGCAGAAAACAGAGAGTGGTGGTAAATGGTATACAGTCAGAAGAGATGCAAGTCACAAGTGAGGTACCTCAGGGATCAGTCCTGGGCTAGTCCTCTTCAATATCTTCATCAGTGACATTGCAGATGGACTAGAGGGTAAGGTTTGTCTGTTTGCAGGTGACACCAAGATCTATAACAGAGTGCATGATCCAGATGGGGTGGGCAGAATGAAAAGAGATCTGGATAATCTGGCAAAATGGTCAGAAGGGTGGCAAATGGGGTTTAACATAAAGAAATACAAGATCATGCACATAGGGAAAAGAAACTCTGAAGCTACCTATAGGTTGGGAGGGGAGTTGCTAGCAATCACAAGGGAAGAAAGAGACTTGGGTATCATCATCACAGATGACCTGAAATCATCCAAGCAGACCACTAAAGTAGTAGGTAAGGCTAGAGGGATGTTGGGGTGTATTAGTATTGTTGTTGTTTATTGTTCTAGGAATTACTACCTTTGAGCCAGAGGCTCTTTTACAAAGGTTCCACGTCAATTCGGTACAGTACAAAAGGTTACATAGATAACACAACAATTTGTGTTGTGTCAAGAGCAAGAAAACATATACAAATACATATCAAATAATTTGTGCAAAAGGACATGAGATATCAATAATCACATTATTATTACAAGAAAGAGGTCATGCCAGATTAGGAGAAACAAACAGGGAAAAGTCCAGAACAGAGAGGGTAAGTGAAAGGTGTGGGGAGCAGACAATAGCAGGAGAAAAGGTTTCCCAAACATGTCTTTGTCAAATAACGGAACAGGGTGGGTAGTGAGAAAATAGGAGGTTTAATCAGGGCAGTCACAGGAGCTGGAGGTGGCAAGATGAGAGAAAAGCCTTGATTTGAAAATACCTAGAGAGGTGGAGGCAGTAATATGAGTGCTGAGGGCATTTAGCCAGCTGGAGGTATGATAGGCAAATGATCTTTGTCCCTGAGAAGTCCGGCATCGGGGGACTTGGAGAGGCTGGTGTTCTGATCTTCTGGTAAAATGGAAGCTAGCGCTTGGGCATAACAGGTCTTGGATACAGGGTGGAGTGAGGCCCAGAGTGGATTTTTTCGCCATTAGGCAGGTAAGGTACTTTATCCGGTTTGAGAGTTGCAACCAACCTGAGTCAGCATAGAGTTCACATGTGTGGGTACGTTGATGTGCACCAGTTAGCAGCTGACAGGCCTTATTTAGGGATGTTGTAATGCGACTAAGTGCTGTAGTAGTGGCAGATCCGTATATAGCTAAGCCATAGTCAACGACTGAGATGATAGAGGATTGGATGGCAATCCTCAGTGCAGAATGGGTAAGAAGCTATCGGTTCCGATACAGAATCCCAATTCGCTGATTAATAGTTTTGCTGTACTATCAATGTGAGTTGTAAGGTTAGACCTTGATCAAAGTTGATTCCAAGATATTTGAAAATTGGCACTTGTTCAAGGGTATTTCCAGGTATGTATTAATGGTGAGTGGGACTTGCCGTTTCTTGTTTTGCAGGTTAGAGAAGAGCATGGATTTAGTTTTTTTGTGGTTTAGAACCAGCTTATGTTCAAGGAACCACATCTCAGCTTTGGAAAAAGCATGTTGAAGGTTGAGGCGTAAGAGGTTCGGATCTTTATGAGTGGCAAGAATCATGGCATCGTCAGCATAGAGGATTATTTGTTCAGGGCAGGATTTGGGGAGGGAGTTTAGGAAAAGGCTGAAAAGGAGGGGGCCCAGGATGGATCCCTGGGGAACTCCTGAGCGAACCAGTTTTGAGTCTGAGAGAACTCCAGCTACTTTTACAGATTGAGAGCGCTGAGCAAGGTAATTTTTTACCCAGTCACCAGGACCCTGTGAGAGCCCTAGGGATAGTAGTTGTTTGATAAGTAGGCCATGGCGAACTGTATCAAATGCCTTGGTTAAGTCAATGTAGACTGCTCCAGTTAGGTTTCCTTTGTCCATGACATTGTGGATTGTTCCTGAGAATTCAAGTAGGGCAGTCGATGTGCTGTGCCCTTTCCTAAATCCATGCTGCTGAGTGCATAGGATGTTGTGCTTTTCCAGGTAGTCTGAAAGTTGGTCTGCCACCAAGCGTTCAAGGGCCTTAGAGATAGGTGGTAGTATAGATATCGGGCGATAGTTACCAGGCAGTGACTTATCACCACTTTTGTACACCGGAGTGACAACTGCAGCCTTCCATTTCCTAGGGAATTGGCTGTAGCAGAGGGAGAGATTGAAAATTTTGTGAGGGGAGCAGTACTTCCTCCAGAGTGAGGGACAGAAGTTTAAGGTCAATAGTGTCGCTGCTTGCGCGGGACTTAGAAATGGCCTGCTTTACATATTTATAGACTTCATGTGCCTTTACTAGTTTGAAATGGAAGGGTGGTTTGGTTGGAGAGGCAGTAGTAGAAGTAGAAATTGGAGGGTCAGCATCAGTGAAGAAATCAGATGAGAGGACACCACTAAGGTCCGTGAAGGTATCATTTAGGGTGTTTGCAATGATCTCTGGGTCTAATGCAATGGTTCCATCCGCATTCATTACTGTAGGACAGGATTTGGACTGCTGACCCATGATATTCTTTATGTTGTTCCAGAAGGATTTCCCTTCGTCCCAGGAGTTGGAGAGGGCATTCTTGAAGTAGGAGCTCTTCATCAAGCGGATCTGTTTAGTACAGTGGTTGCGAGCCTGTTTATACTTTGAATGTCCGACAGAGTGCCAGTAGCTCTTGCAGTGGCCCAGAGGTGAGCCCTACTTTTGAGTTGTGCCAATAGCTTTGCTGTGAGCCAGGGATTTGTGAGTGCTTTGATTTTGCTTTTTACTGGTGCATAGGTGTCACAGGCAGTGTTGAAAGTAGTAATAAAGTAATCAGGGCTAGGTCAACATCTTGAGTTTTGTAAATCAAGGACCAGTCTATCTGCCTAAGACAGGTCTTGAGATGAGTAAGGTTGCCATAAGGTAGGACTCTGCTATAGATGGTTTTGAGGCGTCTTCTGAAACTTATTTGTCCAGGTACATATTATTGGAGAGTGATCACTGAGCGAGTCAGGGAGAACACTTACATTGGTTATACGGTAGGGTGGCTGGTAAGGATCCAGTCAATGAGGGTGCTGGTCCCTGATTTGTAGTTTTCCTGGTAGGGGTTTACCACTTGTGTTAAATTTGCTGCTAGGATAGCATCTTTGTTTGACCCTGCATCAGGAGCAAACCAATTTATATTAAAGTCCCCAAGGAGAAGGAGTTCGATGTCAGAAGGTTGTATACTTACGAACTCAAGGACAGCCTGTAGGCGGAATCAGGATCTTTTGGTGGGATATAGACAGCAGCAATCGTGAGGACTTTGTTTTGGGCACCAAGTAGTATCTTGATAGTGGAGTTGCACTGAGGTTTCTGTGGTGGGTAAGAACCAGGAGACAGGTGAGGTAGTCCTTTATGTAGATTGCACACCACCACCCTTTTCGAGGTCCTATCCAGGCTGAATATCTTGTAGCCTTGTATAGAGATGGCATGATCCGGAGTATTAGGTGTCAGCCAAGTTTCGACGATGGCAAGGATATCCGGGTTGTGTTGGTTGGCAAAGATTTGAAGGGAGGCCAGTTTTGGGAGGAGACTGCAGATGTTTAAGGTAGCAATTTTGAGCCCCCCCTCCATTTTGGCAGGCTTTGTTGTACTGTAGGAGACAGGGCTAGGATTTGAGTGGATACTTCCTGATATCAAGAGGAGGAGAGTAGGAGTTTAGAAACAGTTGCTGGCGCCGTGGTCAATAGAATTACACTTCGAGGCTTATCGGCTTGGACCAGTGCAGGCGTCCTAGGGACCCAGAGCAAGGAGGTTGTTAGTAATAGAGGATGATATGCCCATTTATCCTTGTTGTAGCTTGTCAGTTGCACCTAGTCGCCTAGATAGGTACCCTGGTGTTAAGTCAAAAGCCAAAAGAATGATCAACAGCTGAGGTCCAGAGTCACTGAAATGTTAAAATTCCTGAAGGTGATTAACTGTGCCTGCACATATGCAGGATGTGAAATCCCTTTGTCTGTATGCTTCTTTGTCATTCAAACAGGTTGCTGAAAAGCCCACATACAGATCATGGAGCAGGTCAGACGAAAATGTGGATTCCAGCAGGACCCAGAGTCACCAAGTTTGTCAGATGTAGTTGCTTCCTTATGTTTTGCTTGGATAGCTTCCAAAAAGTTGATTTTAAAATGAAAATAAAAATACCTGATGATGATTTTTTTGCAGAAATCCAGTCCAGGAGACTTTCACGGATGTAGTGAGTAAGAATGGTATAGTTACCAAAAGCAGAAAAACATGTAAATCCACAAAAACTAAGCTACAGACACAGACAAACACAAGCAGCCACCACACAGACCCAGGGGGCATGGCTGAGTGATTGATTAGATTAGTAGGGGTATTGCAAGTCATAAAAGGGAGGTAATAACCCCTCTTTATAAGACACTGGTTAGGCCCCATCTGGAGTACTGCATGCAGTACTGGAGGCCGCACCTGCACAAGGACATTAACAAAATGGAGGCAGTCCAGAAAAGGGCAACCAAAATGGTGCAGGGACTGCATCAGAAAACATATGAGGACAGATTAATGGAGCTCAATATGTATAACCTAGAGCTAAGGAGGGAGAGAGGTGATATGATCAAAACATTCAAACATCTTAAGGGCATTAACAAGGTGAAATAGTCTAACATGTTTCAATATAAGAAAAATAGCAGGACAAGAGGACACAGCATGAGATTAGAGGGAGGCTGATTAAGGGGTAATGTGAGGAAGTTCATTTTCACAGAAAGGGTGGTGGATGCATGGAACAGCCTACCTCAGGAAGTGGTGGATATGAATGCAGTGCAGGGCTTCAAACAGGCATGGGATAGGCATAAGGGAGCAATACAGATGAGTATGAATAGATAGGCCATTGACAGAGTACAGGCCTATGGCACATTCATAAGGTAGAAATAATGGGCAGACTGGATGAGCCTTGCGGTCCTTATCTGCCGTCAACTTCTATGTTTCTATGTTCTATGTTTCTAAACTTCACTGTTATTATTAATTACAAAGCATGCCTTTGCCTTGTCTGATATCAAGATTAAGAATTTAGGGTCCTGCAATAATGAGGTGCTAAATTTCCATCTATGACTCCTATCTGAGGAATTTTAGAGAAGGATAGAGGTTTTAGGTAGGCTATGATCAGAGATTAGGATATTCTCATATTCAGTACTACAAATTAAATGACATAAACCTAGGGGAAGAAACAAGTAGTCCAATCTACTGAACAGAGCATGTCTTGCAGATAAAAAGGAGTAGTCCCGTCCTGAGGATTTGCCAATCTCCAGGCATCCAAAAGGTTCTCCTAGGACAGTATGTTGCATTTCTCTAGATTTAGTGGAAGTCACTTTGAATTTTGTATTTGACCTGTCAAGGATTGGATCCATGACTTCATTGAGGTCTCCCCCCAAAATAATTTCATAATCTCCCAATGACCCCAGGAGACTTAACGATTGACAGAATACATCCTGTTTTGAGTCAGGGGCATAAATATTGCAGAGGCCAATGTTCTTCACATATAGGAAGCCTGTCAAAATGTGATACTAGTATCTGCCCTCTTTCTCTGACAGGTAATCGTGTTTAATAAAACTAACCCCTTCCTTAATTAAGATGGCCACCCCTCTCTTTTTTAGAAGAAAAGCAACTATATTCTACATTAGTTACCCATCCTCTAACCAATTTATCTGCTTCCGCTGGAAGCAGATGGGTTTCCTGTAATGAAGCAATGTTCATTTTATGTTTTTTAAAGATGATTAAGTACTCTGGATCTCTTAATTGGGAACCCAAACCCTGTACATTCCAGGGCGTTTTATTAATAGTAATCATTTTGAGTATAAGCTGTATAACTCCACTAGCTAACTAATATACTGACTGACTGGCTAACTAACAAATTAAGAAATTAGCACTGCTCTCTGTAAAAGGATACCAGAAATATCATAATAAATAAGTGTAACCCATGTCCCGGCCTGGCACAGACCGGGACCCCCCTAACTCATGCCACAGACAAGGCAACAGGCCACCAGCTGGCAAAACAATAGGCATCACCCCTAGCTCTGAGGTGAATACCCAGCTCGGCAGTCTAAAGGGGTCGGGGGTTTAGGGCACAAAATAACATTTACATTTATTCAAGGTTCTGGGGAGAGGTGCTAGGCATACACTAGTTCTAAAACTATCAGTAGGGGCCACAATAACATTTCACTTAGGAAGCAGAGATTTAGTGTCCAAACAGAAAAATGGGAATGTGAAGTATGGCTTTATTCTGACAACAAGTTGGCAAACAAATGCAGAATGGGTAGGTCCCCCAAGTTTGTCACTGTACAGGTGAGGAATGCTGACACTCTTTTCTCAGAAAACACAAGGCAAAATTGTACTTTCTTCTGATAGCACAACAATTCAAACACTGTCCCACCCTTATGTTCAAGGATATCTAGGCATTTTACTCTTTCCAACACTGGCACCATCCACCCCTCTTTCCTAGGAGTATACTGGACATTTCTTCTCTATAAGCATCTATTTACGTGGTGGGTTGCCACACACTCAAAACATCTCCTGACTTTGATGGGCTTAGCTAACATCCGCAGGCTTAAACTTTGTGCCCTTCCAAGACAAGTTACCCCTGACTGGAGTTTCAAATGTCATTCCTTCCTCCCTAGCCCTAGTCAGCCTCTGCCATCCCTTTGGGGTTACGCAAAAATGACCCTCCACCTTCACCAGGGTGCTAGAGGTGTCCACAGTAAATTAAAAACATTCAGCACATATCTGTGGTGAGGCTGGGGCTCTGCCTGGAGTACTCTAGCCTTAATTGTGGCACATACAACCAGTAGACAGCAACCCAGAAAAACGCATTCCATTTAGTCAAGCTTTGTTGCACTTTTCTGTACGGACATCTGACTGAAATTCACACTTGCATCATAGCTCTCTATAGCTTTCAGACCTGGAAGCACTCTTTGTCTCCTCTAGGGTAGCTGACTTTCTTTTTGGTCATCAGGGGATTGCCCCTTGACAAACTGAACTGCAGTCCCACTCTCTCCTCTCACAAGAAAGTGACAAACAGATGTCCTGGAATTAATGGTTTCCACTACTTCAGATGGCACTGCGGTTGCCTCACTAACAAGGGTGAGAAATACTGGAACAAGGGTCCTTCACCTGGCTCTTTGGCTAAGCTGGCAGGCACCTCACACTCAGACCTCCTCTCTGTACTGCTGCTGACTACACACTCTGCCTGCACTACCATTTGAACATTCTAAACCTCCCCAGAGCAGCCGATTCCAAAGTGGCTTATGCTGCTGCGAGCATTCTAAATGACATAGTCCATTCTTTGCTCAGCTGTAGTAAACAATGATGTCATCTACACAGAGCTCTTAATGATCCCTCTACCTTCCTAGGGTTAACCTGATGGGATTCTAGTAACCCCAGGGGACTGGGTGGTTACATAAGCAGTGTCAGAGAAGAACGTATGAAATATGTCTGTAATAAAATCTAACACAGATTAACAACTACTACACCTATTAACTTACAGAAAAACTTTACAGTACTAAGATTTGAACAAACCAGTCAACAATTGACAGGAGAGACATGAAGAGTCCACAGAGAAAAAAACTCTCAATATGGAGCAACACACCTCTGAGACAGCTCAAAACCACAAATTCACCATAAATATAGCATCAACGCAAAATAAATAAAATTGGAATAATTTTTTATACAAGTAGTTTTCCTCCTCTGCCTGCCAACATATTTCTGTCCTCCTCCAGCCCCTGTACACCACCTTACCTCTCAGCATCTCCCAAGCTCTGTATCCTCTACGGTTTACCCCTTCCCCCATAGCAAGGAGGAAGGGCCACCCCCCCAGCACAATCTGGAGTGGGCCCAGGATCCAGGAGTCCCTCAAGGCAGTGGTGCCAGAGTACTGGAGGGGCTTTATAGAGTCGGCAGCCATGTTTCTCTTTTTCCTTGGTTCCTCCCTCCATGGCCATGAACGCGCATGCGTGGAGGTGCGTGTGCATCACAAAGCCATGTTACTTGTCTCCCTTGACTCTGGCGCTACCCCCCATCCTCCACTGGGGGGCAGCCAAGGAGCAGGATAACGTGCCCACCCTTCTTTGGGAGGGGAGAGCAGTCATTGGATGCTCGATCCTTTCCTTCCTCTGCTGACCCCCAGCGGCCTATGCTCATTCCTGAACACAGGTTGCTGGCAAGGTGCGAAGTGTGGCATCCAGTGCCTTAACCCTCAGCACCACCGGGACGGTCAAATTAAAATAATTAACTATAATAGCGTGGGGATAAATTAATTATGCCTGAACAAACAATAACAATGACTCTAATACGATTTAACAGCTGCAAAATGACACTCACATACAAATTAGAGATCTTCCTTAATCTAGAATTGTTAAGGGAAATCCCCCTAATAAGTAGGTAATATAGCTTACTTCACCCCCACCACCAACTTCCCTATGATGACGCGAGAAAGTAGTCCAAGGCAGCAAGTGAGTCAATAGCAATACCAATGCAAGTAGCATTGATAATTAACAAATAGTATCAGAGTCTGACCCAAACATGATGAGAACCAGTAACTCACTCCCCAAACAACTTACCTCTTCCATCTCCATTATTCGTGATGTATCGCCTTCTAGTTCTCATAAACCTATCTTTTGGCTCTAGGCATTATAATTCTAGAAGATGTTTTCTGTAGAGGGCACAAATGAAGGTTTGGCCGCCCATAACTTGACCATAATAACCACATTGAGAAGTAAAATCCCAGCTGGTGGAGCTCCACCCAAACTGGAAATTCAAGTTGCGTACAGTACTGCTGGCTGCTTGAACTTTACTGCCTTCCATGTTCATGTAAGGCAGAGCCAGGGGAGTGAGTTTGAACCTTTTTCCCTGCAGATGAATAATGATAAAACCCTGTGCTGCCCTCTAAACCCATCCTATACCATCAGAACCTCACAGGCTAGAATATGCTAATGGCAAACGAAGAACATTATAAGGAGCCCATGAGTGCCTAAAAACTAAAAAATACTTGGTATTTTGTATTAGAGTACCCTTATGCAGCGCAAACCTGTTTTAAGTATGATGCAGCCTAAAAAGGCTGATTAGTAAGGAGAACATCAGCTCTTTACCAGACGGGGGGGGGGGTGCAATATTATTCACTCAGGGTGCACTAATAAACTTTGAATGGCAGGGGTTCCCTACCCCTGCCATTCAAAGTTTATCAGTGCACCCTCAGTGAATAATATTGAGGTGCTGCTAAGGCTAAAATCACAGACTTACTACTCACATAAGATACAGTTCTGTAGACCACATCTCAGGCAGAGTGGAGGGAGTCCAGAAGAGGGGATACTAAAATAGTACAGGATCTGCATCAGAAGCACTATGAGAATAGACTAAAGGAGTTAAATATATACACCCTGGAGGACAGGAGGGAGAGGGGGATATAATAGAGACTTTTAGATACCTCACAGGGTAAATAAGTTGCAAGAGGAGGTATTTTTCAGAGAAAAAGGTGCTCTAGAACAAGGGGGATGATGTGAAGCTGGAGGGGGTACATTCAGGTGTGATGTAAAGAAGTACTTCTTCACAGAAAGGGTGGTGGACACCTGGAATAGCTTTCCAGCATAGGTAGTGGTGGCAAAAACAGTGGTGGGGTTCAAAAATGCCTGGGACAGGCACAAGGGAATCATAGGGGTAATAAAGGGAGGAAAGAGATTGTGCCATAGATCAAGTAGGGTCTGCAGGAAAAAAAAAGAGGTTAAAAAAATAAAGAAAAAAATGGGCAGACTGGGTGGGCCCAGTAGCCCTTATCTACTGTCACATTCTATGTTTCTATTGAAGATTTTGTGTCTGGTTGCTGTTCCAGGCTAAGAGTGAAAGACCACCAAGAAAAGAAGGTACTAATGTGGGAAAGGTACTAATGTGGGAGAAGGGTCCCCTCTGGGCCCCCAGAGTAAAGGAGCAAGAAGAATATTGGCAGTATGGTGAGTGGATGTATTGGAGCATCCAGAAGGCCCCTTAATCAAGATCTGGAACCATGTGATTCTATCCCAAGTGCAGGTCGCGCCTGTGCCAGGGTAAATTTTCATTACAGTGAGTGTTGTCTTAGCTGTCTCAAGTAGGAAGTTACCAGTAGGGTGACTCCAACTGAGTGCCACTGCCACCACGAGGGTACTATAAGAGCTAAGGAGGTTTCTATGGTATTTATAGTCCCCACTGGGTTGAAGGCAAAAAGGAGAACATGGCAGTAACTGTGGTGGGAGGAGAATGAACCCCTAGAGCAACCCTTAAGTGAAGGTCTCTTCCTGAGCCAGGGCAAATGTTCATTACTGTGCAGCAGGCATGGGTTCCTAGAAACAGAAGCCTGTTCAAATCATCCAGTGAGTGTTCTTTTGGTTGAAGATGAACTAAAGCTAAAATCAATTTGCTTGAGATCTCCCCTGTGCTCTAGCAAAATGAGACAGACTCCTGTATGTGCTGTATTCGTTCTGCAGAGAAAGAGAGAGACAGAGACAGACAGAGACAGACACAGACAGAACAGGGAATCATTGTATACACAAAGTTCTATTCCAATTTATTTATTTATCTGATAACTGGGTAAGTAGACTGATCCCAGGGACCATTTTTAGGCACATCCTCTGGCCATTTTGGCACATAGTACACAAGTTTACAATTACAACAGGAAAATAGCATAGATTGTAAGTACATGTATACAAAGTTTTGTCATAACATTGGAGTAGCAAAACATACATAGTAAGAGAAATAACAGTTAAGTGCATTTAGTTCCATTCTGCTTCCAGCAGATGATCCAGATTATATTAAGGATCCAGAAATTAGACAGTCAAACTAGTTGATCAACTAATGAGTTTAGGCTAGACATTTACAACGTGCTCTGGATGATAGTGCCTCCAAGAAGTGCTTTTTAAATGTGGGAGGTGAGAGAAGTGAATACAGATTATATTTAAGCAATAATGACCAAAGAGCCAGTCATTTCCTAGAGATTAATGACTGGCTGGGGGGGGGGAAGGATGGCCCAAGGTGCAGCCGAGGGCCACCCCCACCCAACCGGTCATTAATAGAAAGGAAATGACCAGCTCTGAGGTCATTATTGTGATTATAAGTATAATCGCAATAATGATTTTTTTCTTTTGGGTTTTGAGCACAGGAAACCTTTGGTTTAAGTGCTGCTGCTGTCAGCATACAGCACATGAGCCGAGTGCCGCTGCCATGCCGGTTATTTCTAAGAGATTTCAGACTGGCATGTCAGCCAATCAGTGAGCTAGTTCAGCTCATTAATAATTAATTAGACTTATAATTATTAATATTGCACTAACACTGATGCTTACATGAAGCCTCACAGCATCCTTCCATTTTGGCCCTCTGACTGTGACACAGTCCATACTCAGTCTTTCAATATGCCCTTATCGTCGAGGCACAGGTCAGGAAGCACAGGAAAAACCAGGAGCAGTTGTAGAATTCACAAAAGGTGTTTATTAGTACTAGCAGTAACATAAAAAAAAATAAACGTGTTCGGTATAACTATTTACAAAGGCAGAATAAACAGAGAAGATCCATCTGAGTTTTCCTTCAACCCCTTGAATTCCCAATAGCTTTTTGCAATCATCTCAAACTATAACTATATACATTTCAACAGTAACATTATATAATTTCTAAACAAAGGGATACCGATATCAGTTACATTTCCACATAATGATCTGCATATATTTTTATGCCAGCAGATATGCAAGGGAGAAAAAAAGACAGAATAATAATAATAATAAAATAATAAAACTTTATTTATATCGCGCCTTTCTTAAATTCAAGGTGCCTTACAAAAACTTAAAAATATAATAAATAAAACATAATCCATAATAATCTTAGCTCCTAAGATCACAATACTTAATTAAAACAAATCTTTGACTACAAATAGGTCTTCAAGGCCTTTTTGAATTCCTCCACGGATGCACACTGACACAGCAGACAGGGTAGAGAGTTCCAGGGGGTCGGAGCAGCATACACAAAGGCATGGGCACCTGAAGATGTCAAAGAAACCCTCAGAATCTCTAGCAACCCCTCATCTGCCAAGCAGAGAGATCGCTTAGGGCAGTAGGGAACCAAAAGCTCTTTCAAGTAGTCCGGACCCTGTCCATGTAGGGCTTTGTAAGTCAAAAGACCAACTTTAAAGGTGCTCCACCACCAAATTGGCAGCCAGTGCAGATCACGCAGCACCGGCGAAATATGACAGGCACGAGATGTACCTGTCAATAACCGGACCACAACATTCTGCACCAGCTGCAAGTGATAGATATCAACCCCAGGAAGCCCTAGATAAAAGGAGTTGCAATAATCAAGGCGTGAGGTCACAAAAGCATGGACCAGCCTAGGCAGATCGACGGACGGAACAAGGTGCTTAATCTTGGTGATGTTCCTAAGATGATAAAAGCAAAGTTTGACAACTGCTGACACCTGCAAATGCAGTGTCAGCTCATTGTCAAAGATCACCCCCAGGTTCCGCACCTGTTCAGAGGTAGGGAGCGGAACACCTCCCAGAAATAAACCTGAGGGTAAACCAGCTCCCATCCCCTCTACCCTATGACCCGGGTCCATAACCATTACCTCCGTCTTCTCTGAGTTCAACTTCAGCCAACTTGAATCCATCCAGCACTGGATTTTAGTGAGGCAGCTATTAAAGACCGAGAGCTCTATCCTGGTCGGGTGCAAAAGATAGGTAGAGCTGGGTATCATCTGCATAGCAGTGAAATCTCAGCCCATACCTTCTTACAATGTCTCTGAGAGGCAGCATATACACTGCAAACAACATGGGGGACAACACCGAGCCCTGGGGGACCCCACATGACAAAGAGACTGGGTGGGAAGAATTTATCCCTGACACCACTCTCTCAGCTCTGTCAGAGAGGAAAGATCTAAACCAACTGTGGACTGTACCTGACAGGCCACAGATGAACTCCAGGTGTGCGAGAAGTATCCCATGGTCCACAGTGTCAAAGGCTGATGAGAGATGAAGAAGAACCAGAATGGAATGGTTCTTCTGCTCTCTAGCCATCAGGAGATCATTGAGCACCCAAATCAGTGCTGTCTCAGTACTATGTCTCTTTTGAAAACCAGACTGAAGTGCTTTATAGATGTCATGGATGGTTAAAAGGTTTTCCAGTTGTGCAGCCACTACTTTCTCAACAATCTTCCCAACAAAGGGAAGATTAGAGATCGGCCTGTAGTTGGCAAGGCAGTCTGGGTCCAAGGAAGCTTTCTTCAGGATGGGTGTCACCACCGCCTCCTTCAGGGAGCAAGGAAACTCACCAGTATCTGAGGAGCACCAGACTATCCATGCTAGGACTGGGCCAATGATGTCAAGACAACCCTTTATCAGGGAAGTCGGGCCTTGATCCAAACTACAGCAAGTAGGGCGCATACTCTGGACAATGCTCATGACATCAATGAACTCAGGCCAGTCAAAGGAACTCCAGGAGAGACGGGGGGATGCAACCAAATGCTGATCTGTAGCTTCTCCCATAGAGACAGCAGGCTGGAGTGCTGCCCTGATGCCAACCACCTTATCTGCAAAAAAAGCGAGCAAGCTCATCACACTCTATTTGTGAAAAAGCTTTCTGAACCTGGAGACAGACTGGATTGCACAGTCTGTCAACAGTTCAAAAAAGCTGAGCTGGTCAGTTCTGAGCAGCCGCGATCTCCCCGGAAAGGAACTTTGCCTTCTTATGAGGGATTGTGGAATGATAGCATTCGCAATGTTCCATCAATCTAAGATGGTCGGCATCAAGGGCAGTTCTCTACCAACAACGCTCTAATCTTCGTCCTTGTCACCGCAACTCCCTCAAGGTCCCATCAAACCATGGGGGTCGAGGATGAAGGGGGAGAGGATGAATATGGACAGGAGCAATTTGATCAAGAGCCGAGGAGATGGCCCTATTATAGGCCACCACCAAGGCATCAGGATCGTTGCTCACTCCAGAAAACTCTGATAGGTCAAGCACCGCTGCCAGGCCTATAGAGTTAATATCTCACAAAGAGCAGTACCTAACCATCTCCACAGGGGAAACACTAAGGGAAGATTGAGAGACAGTAAGAGACAAAGAATTGCAAGACTGTCGGGGTGATCAAGTCCTAGGTCTCATGAGAAAATCTGATTGTGCAACCAGACAGACAAGAGACAGGAAAGGAAAGAACAGAACAGATCCCTGCATTCAAACTCTCCATAACAACTGGGACAGAGTCCTATTCAATCCTGTCACATACACCCCCCCCTCCTTAAGAGGGATCCTGTTTTATCAAACAGGTTTCCAAAACTTTCTATTCATTTTCTACTAAGATTAGCTTCTAACTTTCAGAAATTAAGTACATGTGCAGTATCCTTTTTCTCTATAACAGTACAGCAAACAGTAAAGTTTAAACTCATACATTTGTTTTTCAACCTTCAGAACACTCAATTCATGATCCATATCTTGACAGAAAATCAGCATTGCTATTCTCTTTACTAGATCTGTGTATCACCTTGAATTTAAATGGCTGTAGTGCCAGGTACCACCTTGTGATTCTGGAATTTTTATCTTTCATTTGATTAAGCCAACAGAGAGGATTGTGATCTGTTATAAGTACAAAGTCAGTTCCTAGCAAATAAAACTTAAAAGACTCCATGGCCCACTTTGCTGCTAAACAATCCTTTTCAATGGTGGAGTACATTTTCTCTATGTCATGCAACTTCCTACTTGTGTACAGAATAGGATGTTCCGTCCCATCTATATTTTGACTCAGGATTGCACCTAGACCTACCTCTGATGCATCTGTTTGTAGCAAAAATGGTTTCTCAGAGTCCGGGCTTCTCAAAACAGGGGCAGAACATAATGCAGTCTTAATGGCTTGAAAAGCTTCATCACTCTCTGTGGTCCATTTCACATTATTTGGGTACTGTTTTTTTGTGAGTTCAGTGAGGGGAGTAGCTAACTCAGCAAAGTTGGGAACAAATCTCTGATAATAACCGGCCAGCCCTAAAAATGACCTGAATGTTTCTTTGTTCTAGGGACAGGGCTGTTAGCTACAGCTTCTATTTTAGAAATTTCTGGCTTAATTTCTCCATTTTCCAACACATAGCTCAAATATCTGGTTTCCTGCATGCCCAATGCACGTTTGGTAGGATGAATAGTCAGACTTGCATTTTTGATAGCTTGGACAACTGCTCATAGGTGTTCCAGGTGACTTTTCCAGTCTGGACTGTACATCACAACATCATCCAGGTACGCAGCACAATAACCAGTGTGAGGTGATAAAATTACATCCATGTACCACTGGAATGTAGCTGGCACACCATGTAAACCAAAGGGCATGGTGGTGAACTGATAGAATCCAACAGGAGTGGCAAATGCAGTTTTGTCTCTGGATTCTTTAGCTAATGGGATTTGCCAGTAACCCTTGGTGATATCGAGGGTACTGATATACTTTGCACTCCCCAGTCTGTTTAAAAAATTATCTGTTCTTGGCATAGGATAACTGTCAAATTCTGACACTTGATTAAGTTTCCTAAAATCAAGGCAGATTCTAATACCCTCTTCTTTTTTGTTTACAATTACCATTGGAAATGACCAAGCACTCCTCAACTCTTCTGTGATATCCAATTATTTCATTTTTTGTATTTCCTTAACCATGTCAGCTCTCAACTGTTCTGGTAACCAGTATGTCTTTTGCCTAATAGGGTGAGCATTCCTTGGCACTATTACGTGCTCAGCTCCTTTTGCTTGGCCTGGTACTGTGGTAAAAGTACTATTAAATGTCTTTAGCACATTATGAATTTCTGCAGTTTGTTCTGAGGTTAAGGAAACATTCACCTTTACAGCATCAGCAGTTACAATTTGTTCCAGTCTATCATAAACTACATCGATATCTTCTTCATCAGTTTCTGGTAAAACAAGTAAACCAGCTTTTGGCATTTTTTCAACCCATTTCTTGAGGAGGTTAGCATGGTGTATTTTAATAGGATTTTTCCTGCCAGGGGTCTCAATCTTGTAGTTAATGGTGCCAGTACATCTAAGCACTCTATAAGGCCCTTGCTACCTCATTAACAGTTTATTTTCTGTTGTGGGTAACAGTAGCAAAACATTTACACCTGGCTCAAAAACATTTTCTTTTACCCCATGGTCATAATATACCTTCTGCTACATTTGGGCCTCTTCCTGATTACTATGGGCAATTTCAACATATTTTGCCAGCTTCTTTTTTATGGCACACATATAGGACGTTATAGATTGTTTCTGAGTGGAGTTATCATCCCACGTTTCTTTTATCACATCCAATGGCCCTCTTGGCTGCCTACCATATGGCATTTCAAATGGTGAAAACCTGTTGATGCCTGTGGCACTTGTCTGTAAGTAAAAAGTAGGTAAGGTAAGTATTGGTCCCAATCTTTCCCTTCCCCTTTTACAAACCTTTTTAACATGTATTTCAGGGTTTGGTTAAAACGCTTGACAAGACCGTCTGTCTGAGGGTGATAGGGGAGATTCTTATGGCAGTGATACCTAGTAGTCTGTACAGCTCCTTAAGTAATGCAGCACCAAAATTGCTACCCTGATCAGTAATAATTTCTTTAGGTATGCCCACTCTGCTGAAAAGTTTTGCAAGCTCTGCTGCCACTTTTGAAGCTGTGACAGTACGTATTGGAACTGCTTCTGGGTATCTAGTAGCATAGTCACATACTACCAGGATAAATCTATTACCCTTTTTACTTTTGTCTAAAGGACCAATCACATCCATTGCAATTCTCTCAAAAGGTACATCTATCAAGGGTAAGGGCACCAGGGGCACCTTGCCTTTTCTAGTGACTGGGGCTACTTTCTGACACTCAGCACAGGAATTACAATAGGTAGCAACATCAACATGAATTCCAGGCCAGTAAAATCTATATAGCAATCTGGCAAGGGTGCGATCCCTCCCTGAGTGACCAGCCATAGGACTATCATGTGCTATCTGTAACGACTCTGTTCTATACTTCTGCGGTATAACCAATTGTTCTGTCTGTTCCTGTGACTGAGGTTTAACCCAAACTCTGTACAGTAACCCATTAAATTTTTTAAACATTGGTCCGCCCTGTTTTGGTTTCACCCCAGCTGCTTAAAATAACCCTGGAGAGAAACATTGTTAGCTTGTTCTGAATAATCCAGTCAGTTATCAGTTTAGCTTCAACATTTTCATATTTTAACCCTTTATGTCTATCAGCCTTTTGTTGCCACTGTTGTTTCAGATGTCTTCTTTCTTTCCTGGACTTCCGGATCTTGGAGCTGTTCTCAAACAAGTCCGAATCAAAGTCACTGAAAGGAAAAGTGTCCCCACCATTTGAGATTTTCTTTACCTGAGCTCTTGTTACCACTGCAGGATTCAGTTCCTTTGAGATTAACTCAGTAAATCCTGGTCAGTCATTTCCAATCATCACGGGTACAGGTAACTTAGATACTACTCCCACTTTCATTTGGTGCGACACACCCTTAATGGTCAGAGTCACTTGAGTGGTGGGATAGTATCGAGTGTCCCTTTGGATGCAGATGACACCTATACCTGGGCCCTTTGCACAGTGTTTTCCCCGCACTTCAATATGCACTAGGGTCTGTCTGCTTCCTGAATCAATGAGTCCCTTTACAGTCTTATCTCCCACCTTCGCATCTGTCAAGTACTTGCCCCAATTTGTTAAGGATAATCTTCTCCAGTGTCACTCTTCTTACTGCAATTTCTTGCAATATGACCTGGCTTATTGCAATTATAGTAGATTTATTTATTTATTTATTTATTTATTCAAGAGTTTAACCAGGCAGGCATACTGAGCGGAAGACCACTCGTTTCCAGATGCGACCTGGGGGAAACAAGGTGGGGTACATGAGGGAAGGAGCAGTAATTATACAGACATTCAATTACACATGAGGAGGCAATGTTGTGAGCCTATACAGTAGGTAGCTAAGGTAGGCTTGTTCTTATATCAGATGAAGTACAAACAGGAAGATAGAGCTTTGGTGTAAGGGAGAAGAGTGCCAACAATAGATTATATAGCTGGATTAGGAGGAAGGATTGGGAGAGAGGAGGGCCCTAAGTGGAAGTGTAGCTAATTAGCAGTTAGTTATTAGATGCAATTTTAGGCTGGTTGGTAGGCCATCAGGAAGTTAAGGTAGGCAGTTGAAGCCTCTTAGGGGCAGGGCTGGAGCAAGAGCAGACGAGGAAGTGCTCTGAGGCGAGTGTTGAGGTGTCTGAGATTGTAGTAATGGCGGATATCTGCTGGTAAGTCATTCCAGAGTTTTGGTATCACGGTAGCTTAGTGCTGCTTGGCCCATGGAGGTGCGCATAAGAGGGATGTGGGAATAGTCTAGCATCTGAGTGCCGAGCGAAATGCTGCACAGGGGGAGGCTGAGAAGTTAAGGATGCTCCCCAAATGCAACCCGGCACTCAGATGCTAGACTATTCCACATCCCTCTTATGCGCACCTCCATGGGCCAAGCAGCACTAAGCTACCGCATACCAAAACTCTGGAATGACTTACCAGCAGATATCCGCCATTACTACAATCTCAGACACCTCAACACTCGCCTCTCAGAGCACTTCCTCTCGGTCTGCTCTTGCTCATAACGTCTTTGTGCACAGATTTGTTACCCCCACCAGAGTTCTTATCAGACTTGGAGTTTAAATTGGAAAAAGTGTCTTACCTGTGCTTGGCTGTTACCTCACTGCTGTGGCATTTGTTTGGCTATTTGGTAGTCCTTGACCAAAGAAACAGCCTTTTCCCCACATTCTGGTCTATGTTCTTTCACCCAATGCTGCACATCTGTAGGCAGGATGTTGATAAATTGCTCTATGGCAAATGTGTCGATGATCTGTGGGACTGTTTTGCCCTCTGGTTGGAGCCATTTTATCAGGAGTTCTCTGAGTTAGGTGAAGGCTTCATGAGGATTTTCGACTGAGTTGTACTTCAGAGATTGAAAACTCTGCCTGTAGGTCTCTCCTGAGATGTCATACCTTTTCAGGATTTTGCTTTTCACCAGGTCATAGTTTTCTGACTGTGCAATGTCCATATTGCTGGAGGAAAGTTGGGCTTTACCTATCAGGTAGGGTACCAGTCTGATTGTCCATTGCTGCTTTGGCCATTAGCAGGCTGTGGCAACTCTTTCAAAAGTTGTCAGGTATGATTCAATATAAACGGAGGGACACAACTTTGTAAGTTTAATGGCTTTTAAGTTGCTTGTGTTTTGTTGCTCATCTGCCTTTGGTTGCTTGCAAGGCATCCAGACATTGCTGCTCCTGTCGCTGCATCTCTTCTCTCCTCTGTGCTTCTAAATGTTGATTTTCTTTTTCTCCCTGCTCCTCCGTCTCTTTTTGTTGTATAGCCCACCATTTGAAAAAGTCAGTCAGGCTTTCAGGTTCTGTCACTGCCTGTTCTTTTTCCATAACTTGTGCTGGCTGTACAGTCTCAGCTTGGTCTTCTGTCTGCTAGTTTGGGTGCCATTCTCCTGGTAACCACTCCTGAACTTGATGCTGCAGAATCCATACCTTTCTCTATGCTTCCCTGGTACTAGGTCCAGTGCCCATGTACAATTCCTGGGTTAGAGAATGCACAGCATAAATCCCACTTAGGCTGACACCATCTGTTGTCGAGGCACAGGTCAGAAAGCATAGGAAAAACCAGGAGCAGTTGTAGAATTCACAAAAAGTGTTTATTAGTACTAGCAGTAACATAAAAAAAAACTTGTTCAGTAGAACTATTTACAAAGGCAGAATAAACAGAGAAGATCCATCTGAGTTTTTCTTCAATCTCTATGTGTCTGTGTCTCTCTTTTGCAAGAAGTTGCAGCTCTGTTTTTATAAGTCTTTGCAACCCCCTCCTTAACAAACATCCTGTTTTTTTTTCTAAAATGTTCTTGTATGTTTCAGGCATGTGCAGCAGGAACACAATGTCCCAGAGCTGAGGCTCCTTCTCCACAGCATCTGAAAAAAAGACTTAAAAACTTCTCTCAGGTTAACCCCCTGAGTTCCCAATAGCTTTTTGCAATAATCTCATGCTATAATTATATACATTTCAACAGTACCACTATATAATTTCTAAATAAAGGGATCCCAATATCAGTTACATTTCCACATAATGATTTGCATATATTTTTATATCAGCAGATATGCAAGGGAGAAAAAACACAGAAACAGTAAGGAAAGACTGAGAGACAGTGAGAGGCAAAGAATTGTGAGACTGTCAGGGTGATAAAGTCCTAGGTCTCACGAGAAAATCTGATTGTGCAACCAGACAGACAAGAGACAGGAAAGAACAGAACAGATCCCTGCATTCAAACTCTCCATAACAACTGGGACAGAGTCCTATACAACCTTGTCACAGCCCTCTACTGGCCACCATGCATTGTTTACACAGCTTTGGCAGCAGGAAGGGGAAAAGATTAACAGATCTCAGCAGCAGACGCTGATAGATGTGGGAAACTCTGGGAAACAAACCACAGCTCACACCGACACTGACTGCATTGTACCAGACTAGTCCTATAGTTTGCCACTCATACTGCAACAGTACAATGCAGAGTGTATGCAGAAGTCCTCATACAGTATTTTACAATCACATCTGCCACCAATAAACATGGCGTGTTTAAAATGAGCCACATGGTGATTAAACAGTCAGGTTCCCTCAAACATATTGGCAATTTTCAAGCTTTTAATGTTGTGTGCAGATGTATGATATGTATGACATAAATTACTGTCATACATAGACATCATGGGCCCAATATTCAAATACGAGCAAAAGTGGAGTGTAAAGGTTTGCACTGAGCTTGCCCTTAGGCCTGACCCAGAGGTTGCTATATTCAGTTGGATAGCGCATGGATGCAATTTGAATGAATATAGGGTCATTTCAGTGCAGCGCTAAGTGGAGTAGCACTGCTCCAACATGTATCTAGGCTGTACACAGCCCATAGGGACCTGCTAGTGCTGGGATACAACAGAAACCACCCCTGCCACACCATCCATCTATGGTGCAGACAATTTCTGAACAAGAATCCAAAACAGAAAAAAGGTTGCACTCACCTCAAGAGCGCACTTACTAGAATTTATTGCACAGACTTACAGATATTAAAGTGCAGATCAATGACGTTAACTCCTGCATGCTATGCCTCATGCACATTCAGATCTAATGGGTCTTTCCTCGGGGGGATGGGGTCCACATAAAATGCTACAACATAAATGCAATTCATCCACCAATCAAAAGCCACCAATTTAATATTCAACAGTATCTAATGTATATTAATAACATATAATGAAAGTATCTCCAGGAGCCATTGCGTGATATTCAGCCTGCAACATGCAAATAAGCCTGTTGTGCAAAGGAGGCGATAAGGGCCTTATGAATGCCAATTATGGGCTCATTTGTATGGGAAGTTGAAGCAGGTTTGCACCCATCCAGTGGCCACCATGTCAGGCAGGGTGGCAAGTGGCCCCCCTCCCAAAATACCTGTCCCCACAATTTAAATGTCTACCTTGGTGTCCAGTAGCATCCCCCCTCCTATCACACATCCCAATAATATCATTGTATTCCCTGGTACCCAGTGGCACCCCCACCATCCAATCACCCATCCCCATAATATCCATGTACCCCCTGGTGTCTAGTGGCAGCTACCACCCTCTGATCACTCAACCCCGTATTATGATTGACTTGCCTGGTGTCTAGTGGCACCTCCTGCCCACTGATTCCCGGTCCAATATTATGATCAACTTCCCTGTTGTCTAGTGGCATACCCTGCCCACTGATCTCTGGTCCAATATTATGACTGTCTCCACAGAGGACTCCCACTTACTCTCTTCCAGCAAGTCCAGAAGGAGAGGTCTCCTTTGTCTGTCCCCTCCCCATGACTCTACACTGCGAACACCATGTCAGCCCTATTTGCATATGGCTTCATCATGTTGACATGGTACATCCTTTCTGTCTGTCTACGGTCAGGCAACTCCACAATGTAATTTACGTCATTTACCTTCCTAACCACTTTGTACGGTCCTGCTCACTCAGCTTGTAGCTTGTCTTTCTGGACAGGAATAAGAACCATGACTTCCTGACCCACCATGTATGAGCGAGCTCTGGCTCTGCGGTCATACCATACCTTTTGTTTCTGTTGGGCAGCTGCCAGGTTGCTCTGGGCTGTCTCCATTAGCTCCTTCAGCCTTTCCCTAAACCTTAGGATGTAATCCACAATGGGAGTTCCCTGAGTGGCGTGCTTGCCTTCCCAGTCCTCCCGGATCAAGTCTAGGGGCCCACGTACCCGGTGTCCATAGAAGAGTTCGAAGGGGGAAATCCTGTAGACTCTTGGGGCACCTCCCTGTATGTCAGCAACAGGTGGGGAAGGTATTTCTCCCAGTCCCTCCCATGCTGTTCACAAATGCCTGGAGCATTGACTTTAGGGGTACATTGAAGCATTCCACAAGCCCATTGGCTTGTGGGTGATACAGTGTTGTGCATCTCTGCACCACCCAACACTTCTTCCATAGACATTTCATTAGGTCCGACATGAAGGAACCCCCTCGATCAGTGATTATCTCCTGCGGAAACCCAACACAAGAGAAAATTCCAGGCAAGGCATCTGTCACTTTGTCCATCCTCAGTGAGGAAAGGGCGACTGCCTCTGGATACCGGGTGGCATAATCCACCACAGTCAGGATGAACCTTTTCCCTGAGGAGCTGGAGGTATTTAAAGGCCCCACAATATCCATTCCCACCCTCTTGAATGGCTTCTCCACTACGAGCAAGGGGATCAGGGCAGCTTGGGTTTTCTTGCCCGCCTTCCCTATTTCTTGGCACCGGTGACAAGACCTGCAATACTCCTTCACCTGCTGGGTGAAGTTAGGCCAGTAGAAATTCTGGGTCAACCACTGCGTAGTTCGTGTGATTCCCAGATGACCAGATAAGGGAATATCACGGGCAACCTTGAGCAACTGCTTATGATATCCCTGGGGAACGACAAGCTGTCTGCCTAGCATCCCTTCCTCTGTCTGTACTGCCTGTGTATACATAAGTCCATTTTCCCAATAAACCCTATGTCTTCCATCACCTTCCTGTGCACTGTCCAAGTCTGCCCAAGCCTTCAGCTTCTCTAAACTAGGGTCACTTCTCTGAGCAGCTGCGAACCCCTCACACCTTCCCAAGGCATGGGACAGGTCCCCTTCAGTCGCTAAACTAGGGTCCCTAGCACTAGCATCAGGGCCCTCAGGATCGCTGTCAATCCCTACCCTCTGACAAGGGGTCACCCCTCCCTCTTTGGAGTAACCCTCTGTAGCTATGTGGTTACTTGCTCCTGGGGACATTTCTATCCCCTTTTTATCAGTCTCCCCCTCTGGAGACACAGGCTGGGGAACCAGCCTCTCAGTATCTTCCCCAATGGCTTCTGGGGGGCTCAGGTAACTATAATTTTCCCTGGCCGCTTGGCTACGGGTAACTGCACATACCACCCCCTGCTGGAGATTGTTACCCAAGATCACATCCACTGCTAATGTGTTAGCTACTGCCACCTGTTGCACAGTTCCCCCTGTTTCACCCCAGTCCAGGAGAACACTGGCCAATGGCAATGTTTTCTCTACACCCGCAAAGTCCTGTACAGTCATGTATTTATTGGGTATAAGCTGACCAGGCTGTACCAGATCCTTTTACCAATGTCAGGGATGCCCCTGTGTCCCTTAACCCCTGCGTCTATACGCCATTTACCATGACTGGGTGCATGTGTTCCCTCATGTTCACTGGCATGCTTCCAGGGACACACAAACAACCCACTTCCTTCCTGGTACTACTTTGCATATTATTGTTTGCCCTTTTTGGACACTGTCTGGCAATGTGCCCAGGTTCTTTACATAACCAACAAACATTTCTTACTTCAGAGAAATATTTTCTTTGAAACCTGGGGCTAACTGGTTTCGGTGGAGACAGTGAGGGTTTTAGCTGCCCTGAAGGCATGCTTTTCCCCTTCTGTGCTGCCACACTCGCCCCATTCTCTCTCAGAGCAGGTCTGCTCTTGGCATAGCAGTCTGAGAGTTCAGCAGCCTCTTGCACTGTTTTTGGATCTTGGTCCTCTAGCCAGGTTTTTAACTCTGTTGGGCATGCCCAATAAAACTGTTCTAATAAAATCACATTTTCAATTGTATCAGCAGTGTTTGCCTCAATTCCTTCCAACCAACGTTTTAAAAACTGACGTTGTTTCGTGGCTAGCACCTCATAGCTCATATCAGGGCTTCTCCTGAGCTTATAGAATTTAGCTCTGTATGATTCAGCAGTTAATTCAAACTTTTTTAGTAGTGCTGCTTTTAACTTGCTGTAATCATCACTGTCTTTTTTGTCCATGTGACCCAATGCATCCCGAGCTTTTCAGGTAAGTAGCGGGGATAGCTGGAAGCTCCAGGACTCTCTAGGAATTTTAGCCTGAATACAAACTTTTTCAAAATAATTTAAAAAGGCGTCTATGTCCTCCCCATCTTTAAACTCAGCTATTAATTTAGAGTTCAATTTGTAACCCAGTCCTGCAGTCCCAGTTAAATCTAAACCACTTACCTGCCCTGGTGCCGCTGGTTGGAGTCGTAGCTTCTCCAGTTCATGTTGCCACTGGTGCTCCCCTCTCCTCTCCTCTGCAGCTCTGCGTTCTTGCTCTCTTTTCTCCTCTGCCTCTCGCTGGCTGTCACGTTCCTCACGGTCCACCTCCCTCTGTTGTCGCTCTGCCTCACGGTCCCCCTCCCTCTGTTGTCGCTCTGCCTCCAGTTCTATCCTCTGCAACTCAATTTGCAGCTTGATTACCTCTGGATTCAGGATACTGGTGACCTTCCCCTGCTGCTGTGGCCCTTCACTGACAGTGGCCCTGCTGTCCTCTTCATCGGCTTGGGACCCCTCACTGGCCGCTAGTTCTGCCACACTCGAGGTCTGGTCCCTTTCAGTCACGGTTGGTGACTCGCTGCCCTGGGTATCTGCTACCATCAGGGCCTCTATGAGGTTCTGCTTACTGGCTTTCACCCTAAACAGGATTCCCCTGTCCCTGCACAACTGCTTTAAGAAATCTACAGTGTGCTTGCTGTAGTTGGAAGACATTTTCTTCTTCTCTCACTACTAATACTATACTGGCTGGCACTTCAGAAAAAAAAATAAAATGGGTGGGAACTTAACTGTAAGTCAAGGGATATAGTTCTGTTTCCTTTTGAAATAATACACTGCCTTTATTTTTTCCAAGTGAGCTAAACGGTTTCAAGCTAACACACTGAACAATGAAGCTTATACCACCAAACTTTTATGCCACCGCTGTCAACCAATCTGTCATAAACTCGCTCAGCCGGTCAGCCCTCTACTCCCAAAGTGCCAACCTCTGAGCATATGATTTGTGTACAGTGAACAGACAAGGTAGCCCTCTTGTCTGTTTTGTGGGTTCAAGTCACCTTAGTCTCAAGCTCTGGAAGGATTCAAACTGATAACCTCTTGCTAGTGTACCCAATTATCAGGCTCAGATAATTCTGTCTTCGGGGGCCAGATATCTTTGCCTATGGGTACCCAACCAGGTCTTTCAAATAAACCCTTAGAACTCAATGCAAGACTTTTAGAGAACTCTATCCATTTTCCAGTTTGGTATACAATAAGCCCATACACAGTGTACTTATAACCTTTAAAAGCTCCACTTAAAATAAAAAGAATTGTCAAGGCACTCCAGCAGTTTTGTCTGTAAAAAAATAGCTTTACTTTAAAAATATCAAAACAGAACAATAATTACTGAACAAAATATATATATATATATCCCAACATATACAGCCTTAAAACAAACAGGAAAAAGTACAGTTCCTACAATACATACATTTAGACTGGTCTAATCTTACTCTTTTTCAGTGCAGTGATGATTCTCCCTCAGTCAGATAATATTCTCTTGTGTCAGTCAGAAATATTTTCTTGTATCCCTCAGTCAGGTTCTTTCAGCACTTAAACACACTTCTGAGCTGGCCTTCTCATGAGGTCACTAACTCCGACTTGGTGAATCAAACTCTATATTTTACAATACAGGGTCTCCAAATAAAATATTTAAAAAAACATATGAGATGACCTCACTGACTTTCCTCTCCACAGGTTAACTGGTCAGAATTGGTTTGTGCTCTGCTACACACACACACACACACACACATAAAGTCTTTTGATGTAAGTCACTGTATTCAAATCAGAAGTGTATTTGACTCCTAAACCTCGTCTGGGCCCTGGGTATCTACACATCAAAGGGTATTCATGTAATTCAAGGGTTCCCTGGAAATGTATATTGGACCTTCCAGAATCGTCTGGGTCCTCCCTGGCTCAGACATCAAACCTCTTCAATGTCCATTCTGGTCTCTCTTCGACACCCCTCCCCACAAGTCCTTCCCCGGCAACTATGCAAGTCAAAGGATCTCCCTGATGGTATTATGAATGGCTAATCTTATTTCCTGGGATGAAAGCAAATTGACAAGGTAATTGCACCCCAGATCTCTGCAGTTTAAAATACCTCCTGTCCTTTGAACTTATCCCTGGGGGGTCTTGATGTGTCAGTTCCTGTAAGACAGCCTTTTCCTTGAACTGACCCTTCCCTTCACATATTTTATATGTAATAACAAAAATTAATACAGCACTTGAGCACTCAGAGCTGGCTGTCTATGTCACACAGGGTTTGCACCAGAAGCCATATGAAAGGAGACTAAAAGAGCTTAATATGTATACCTTTGAGGAAAAGGGGGGGGACATGATACCTTCAGGTACTTCAAGGGAGTCAACAAAGTCCAAGAGGGTAGCATATTTCAGGAAAAGAGGTACACGAGCACAAGGGGGCACAATTTGAAGATGGGGGGGCTCAGGGGCAACATGAGGAAGTATTTTTTCATGGAGAGGGTGGTGGATGCATGGAACAGCCTTCCTGAGGAGGTCATGGGGTCAAAAACAGTGTGGGAATTCAAGAATGCATGAGACTGACATAAGGCAATTATAGTGGTGGGTAGAAGGGGGTAGGAGGTGGGGTAAGGAGGAAGTAGGCTGCTGGTTGGTCTGCAGCTTATCCAATAGGTAGGGGAATGGGCAGACTAGGTGGGCCAAGCGGTCCTTATCTGCTGTCAAAGTCTATGTTTCTAATGATGACTCTCAGTTCCCTTTCCTCCGCCATAGTGCTCAGATTAACCTCTCCCATCCAGTACTCTGTC
Source organism: Neoceratodus forsteri (assembly GCA_016271365.2). Lineage (NCBI taxonomy): Eukaryota > Metazoa > Chordata > Ceratodontiformes > Ceratodontidae > Neoceratodus > Neoceratodus forsteri. The sequence continues at coordinate 337,542,711 of CM028134.1, read as the reverse complement.
TTAGGTTTTTTCCCCCCAGGTGCATAACCAGTTGCATTACCTTGCATTTTTTGGTGCTGAATTTTAACTGCCAAACTTTAGACCACCTCTCTAGCCATTGTAGATCCTTCTCAACCTCCCTGATCCCTTCATCATTATCTACCATACTGCAGAGCTTTGTGTCATCTGCAAAGAGACACAGCTTGCCCTGGATGCTCTCTCCAATGTTGCTAATGACCATCTTGAAGCGGACAGATCTCTGTGGCACTCCACTTGTGGCCTCCCTCTCTACCAATTTGAACCTGTTTACCACCTGCCTCTGCTGTCTCTCCTTCAACAAGTTTCCTGTCCATCTAACTATGTCCCTCACCACACCTAGGTACTCCAGCTTCTTCAGCAATCTTCCAAGTGGCACTGAGGGACCCTAAGCCCTCACAGGGCTGTGCACCCCCCAACTCGAACCACACTCATGGTTCAACTCAGCAAGTGGTGCTGCTGCCCGCCCAGACTTCCTAACACTGCGGGGATCCTGAGCTCTCACAGGGCTGTGCACCACCCCAACTCAAACTGTGCAGGTGGTTCGAATCAGCAAGTGGCGCTACTGCCTGCCTAACACCGCAGGTACCGAGTGAAGCTGCATTCCAGTTTTGAATTTGATGCCACGCTACCAAAGCCCCGACTGCTGTTCTGATCCATTTTTTTGTCACTCCTGCCCACCCTGGCCCTGATCCTGACCTCTATTAAATTCTCTCAAGCTCCTCCCTCCCTAGTGCCCCCTCCTCCCGATTGGCTGTTGCCCCTTGCAGCACAAGTTCCTCCCCCTCCTCGATCCCCTTCCATCTCTAGGTTGTACTCCTATATCCCCAAAAGACATACTGTGACAGACAAAGTCACCTCTCACCTCACTGCTCAAGTGGCTATTTGAAGTCACGAAACCCCTCCCCACCCCTCAACCTTATTATTAATATTGCCCCTCATAGTACCACTACCAAATACTGATAAGCATTCCCTCTTCACACTACGCTACTAAGTGGATGATTGCATCTCCCCTATATTGCCTCACTCAACATAGGGAGCTGACTACCCTCTTTAAACAACCACAAATCACCTCTATACCATAAGGGTACTCAATAAATAATCCACCATGCTAGGACATAATAAGCTGTCACTTATATTAGCCACTATCATATGCCTTGGAATAGAATTATGTTGGGAGGTGGCTGGACCCAACATGGACACCTCCACATTTAACATGCCCCTGCCGGTAAGGCGCATCACAGGCAGGATGCTCACTGATCCCCTCCCGACTCCAGCCTCCAAACAACCTCCATGGACCTTTGAACCCCAGGCTGCCCCTAAAATCCCTATTGCTGCCTTAAAACTTAATGGCTCCCCTCCAAGTAATACCCCTGATCCAATACCCTCTAAAACTAGGCCCGCTTGCTCACACTGGGCACTCTGGTCATGCTACCTCATGAAGCTAATCCTCTATTACTCCTAATATCCAGCAAGGTGCACCCACACCCAGGCCCCCCCCATGCAAGACACAACCCAAGCATGGGACAACTTAAAATTGCCTCATTTACTATTGGGAGCCTTCTACCCAAGTTCTCATTGTTTGAGGCCTGGGTGGCAATGATCAAACCCAACATCATTGCTCTCACTGAGACCTGGCTTCTCCGCTAACATTCCTGATTCTGCTGTTTCTCTAAATGGCTACAGCTCTTTCCATCAGGACCATTTGTCCAAGCGTGGAGGTGGTTGTATGATCTACTTCAGGAGCGACATCAAAGGTCATGCCCTGCCCAGCAGCCTGCAATCTAAGGAAGCCCAAATCATGAATTTAAAGCTCACCATTGGACAGCAAAACAAAGTTTTCCTGCTATCCACAGTTTATATACCTCCTGGCAATCACAAAGCTGGCCTGGAATAGTTTGTCTCCAATCAACAGCTGCTGGGGTATAAATGGGAACGTGTAATTGTTGGTGACTTCAATGCGAATTGGAAATCCCAAGATGAGGCACCAACCAGAGACCAAATATCTGGACTCTACCTCACACAGATGGTTACGCAAGCCACTAGACAAAATTATAGGACAGGCACTAGCACCCTTTTAGACTGGTTCCTCTCATCCTGCCCTGATCATATCACTGATGTCTCTGTCAAAGTCAAAGTCAAATTTATTTAAAAAGATGCCCAATCCCAAAGGCTCTGGGTGCCACACAAAAAACTGTACAGTATGTCATACCGTATACATTACATTAAAATATAGAACGCATAAAAACTTAATCCCCAAAAGCCTGCATAAATAAGAAGGTCTTCAGATGACTCTTAAAGGCCTCTATAGTGGGGGGCCCCTCTCACTTCGAACGGCAACGAGTTCCAGAAAGCTGGAACAGCAACTCCAAATGCTCGATCCCCTGCTGATTTCAACCTTACTCTCAGAACTTTAAGGAGGCCACCACTAGAGGAGCGGAGATCTCGGACAGAGGTGGACGGTACCAGAAGATCAGATAGGTAACCAGGGCCCTGTCCGTGTAGGGTCTTATAGGTGAGAAAACCCACCTTGAACAGTACTCTCCACCTGACAGGCAGCCGGTGCAATTCGCGCAATACTGGAGTAATATGACAAAACTTACTTTGCCCGGTCAAAAGGCGGGCAGCAGCATTTTGCACTAGCTGCAGTCTGCGAAAAGAACTTCCAGAGACCCCGAGATAGAGGGCATTACAGTAGTCAAGCCTAGAGGTGACTAAGGCACGTATCAAACTAGGGAGGTCCAGAGCCGGAACAAGGGGCTTAATCCTGGCGATATTTCTAAGATGGAAAAAACAGGAATGAATCACAGAGGATATCTGAGCCTCCATGGACAGGTTCCTGTCAAAGATCACACCAAGTTTTCGCACCCATGGGGAGGCCATCAATGACACAGCTCCTAGCACACGGCCAGTCGCAGAATCAGATTCCCTCAGTGATCATTCTCCAGTAATATGTGATTGGATGAATAAATTCTCCAAACGCTCCCCCCTCAGGTCTCCAGAAATCACACCCTAAGGCCTGGGTTATTGCCCACCTTCCAGCAGTACCTGAAATAAGATGACTGGTCTCCGCTGGATGGCGAAAAAGATGGGAACCAAGCCCTGGAATACTTCCTAGGGATCTTTAACATGGCCGGTGACATTCTCGCACCTGTCTGGACCATAAAAGTGAGAGGGACTGCTAACCCATGGCTCTCAGGCCCCCTGTTTCAGCTCATGCATTTAAGGGACAATCTGTGGCTCAAGGCCAGAGCCACTCGGATGCTGGCTGACCTCTCTGCCAACAGGGCAGCCAGAAACAAATGCACTAAGCTCTTACAGGCAGCAAAAGCCTCCTACTATACTGAGCTCCTAAAAAAAAGCTGGGGATCAGGAAGGGAGTTCTGGAACTCTTTGAAATCACTCAAAGGTACAGCTTCAAGAGCCCCTCTTGACCTGATCACAACTGCATCTGGGACACTCCAGGAACCCTGTGACATCGCCGAGGCATTTAATGCATCATTCACTGACCTATCTGCAGTACTACCAAGCACATACCTTATGCCCTCTCAACCAGGTCAGCCTCCTTCCCTGCATACTCCTCCACCTAATAATAATGGAATAAATACCACCATTCTATTTCAAGCAAGCTACTAGGTCTGAGACTATTATATATGTCAAGCTTGTCCTTGGAAAGGCTAGGAAGAGAAGTGAACAAGTTGACATGACGTTAGTAGCTCTCACCTTAAATGAACTAGCTGATCCTTTGACAAAAGTGTTCAGCGCCTCACTTAGGTCAGGTATGTTTTCAGACAGATGGAAGGCAGCAATTGTCACCCCAGTTTTTAAAACTGGTGACAGGGCTAACACCTCCAACTACAGGCCAACCTCCATTCTGCCCCCCCCCCAAAGGCCCTGGAAAGGATAGTCCGTGATCAACTCACAGAGTACCTGGAGAAGTACTGCCTGCTCTGTACCCAATAGCATGGTTTCTGCAAAAAGCACTCTACACTCACTGTCCTAGTTGAGTACACCTCGCTTCTCTATGATTCATTGGATAGAGGGATGGCAGTTGAGTCTATCTTCATAGACCTCACTAAGACATTTGACACTGTCAACCACCAGTATCTTCTAAACTGCTTGCTGGCTGTTGGCCTGTCCACAGACACTGTTGCCTGGTTTAACAGCTGTCTCACCCACAGGACACATTGTGTTAATAACAGCGGCTCCCATTCAGAACCTAGGGAGGTGAATATTGGAGTCCAACAAGGGTCCATCTTAGGACCGCTCCTTTTTAGCCTCTTCATAAATTCACTCCCTTCCATCTGCCCGGCACACACTGTGCTCTATGCCGATGATGCTGTCATCTCTATCTCTGGTAAAGAACCATCCACTATCATCACGCAGCTGCAGGATACCGTCTGTATACTGGAATCATGGTTCTCCCAGAACAGACTTCTACTCAAACTCAAGAAGTTCAAAAGCATGCTCTTTACTGTAGCCCAGAGGAAGAAGAAATTTGGCCTGCTGCTGATATGGAACTATAGGGGTGAGACCTTGGAACAAGTCTCTACCTTCAAATATCTAGGAATACACCTGGATGAAACGCTCAGCTTCAATACCCATATCGATCATGTTGTTAAAACCACCAACATAAAACTGGGTGTCCTCTACCGGCACAGACGCTCTATGCCTCCTGCCACCCTGAAGCTTGCCACAAGCAGCTCGATCCTAGCCACCAACTATGGCCTTCCGATTTATAGGGCCGGATCAGATACCGCCCTAAAAAGAGTAAAAACACTCCTTAATAAGGCTTGCCGATTGACCCTAGTGGCTGATCACCTGACCCATACATGCTCACTTTACAATGAAACAGGTTGGCACCCACTTCACCTTAGGGTGCAGCACCAGACCTTCTTGCTGGTAAAACAAAACACTAATAGGGCTCATGCCTGAGTCTACCTGCAGCCTCTTCAAAGCTGCATAACCCATAAAAAACACTAGGAGTGTGACCAAAGGAGGCCTCCAGGTGCCTTTTAAGTGCACCAAGCTAGCTCAGATATCTCTGTCCTACCGAGGACCCAGGTGGTTCAATGAACTACCTATCACCCTCATCGAATGCACCAAACTCAGCTACTTCAAACAAGGGCTATGCTCTTACCTAATGCATAACATGACCTGCGATTGCTGTCCCTAACACATGATCTCAGTATTCCCTGCCCTCCTCATGGCACCTACAGACCACAGCCTAAGTCTACCCGCTCTCCTCTCTTCTCCCCCTCCATCCTATCCCATTCCCCCACCCTCACCTCACCCTTATTCCCCCTCCCACATCCTGCCCACCCCATTTCACCCTCTGCCTCACTGTTACAGCCCTCCTTGACTGCATTGTCCCCCACCCTTCCTGCCTCCCAAGGCTCTGCTCACTTTTGGCCCTCCCATACCCTTTTCCTCCCTCTTGCTATCTACTAACTACCCCTATTTCTTTCATCTCACCCCTTAGGATTCCACGTGCTCCCACTCAATCCCTACATTTTTCCTACCCCTCCCCCAACCCCTCAAACTATAACTAGCTCCCTGCTGACCCATGAAACAAAGCCTCCTTTGGTAGCTAAACCTGCTCCATTACTATCAAGAAACTTGTTTGCCTCTAGTTGTTTCATGTAACCACTTAAACACTGCGCTTCACCTTAGTGCAGTTGTCATCTTCTCCTTAGCACTTACTGTTACGAAATCACTTGTGTACCTAATGTCTATCTATTTTGTATAACACCCTTGTATAAAATTTTAACCAACGTAACTTCTCCCTCTGTGTAACCTGACCTGTATGTGATGCCATATATGAAGCTACGTGCATTTTATGTCCTTTTCTGTCTACTCTGACTTGGAACCTTTGTAAATGAGCCTATTTTGGCTCAAAGGTATTACTCTGAATATGAAATAAATAAATAAATAACTAAGTCTTGCTGAAATCAAAGTAAAGTTGGGCTGGCAGTATAGCCTAGAGGTTAGAGGAACAAGGTGTGAACGAGCTTGGTACATCCAGCAGACTAGACCGGAGTTTGAGTCTCACAACCACTTGCATACTGTGTGACTCTAAGCAAGTCACTTAACCGCCCAGTGCTCCCAGGCCGCCCTTGAAAACAGGCACTTGTGCCTAGTGGGCCTTACCCAGTTACCAAAGACTAAAATAAAATAAAAAAAGTAAATCTACAGTGTGGCCTTTATCTACTACTTTTGTTACCCAGTCAAAGTAAACTATCAGGTTGGTCTGACAAGACCTCCTTGCCACAGACCCATGCTGTTTACTATCCTGTAGACCACTGATCTCTAGGTAGTTTAGAAGGTCCTCTTTGATCAGTGACTCCCATCAGTTTACCCACTACAGAGGTAAGACTGACAGGTCTCTAATTCCTTGGTTGCCCCTTGTCCCTCACCTTGTATAGTGGGATGACATCCGCCACTCTCCAGTCGTTCGGAACTACCCCTGTCTAAACTTACCCAGTTAACAAAGACTAAAAAAATAAACTGAGCTATTGAATAGTACTATTAGGGGTTCAGTCAGTTCTGCAGCCAATTCCTTGAGTACCCTTGGGTGCATCCCATGTGGCCCTGGGTCTTTACCTACCTTTAGGGCTTAAAGCCTGTTTTAGACCCTTTCTCTGGTAAATACCGGCTGCTTCATTTCAGGAATTCTCCTAACAGCTGCCTTGATGCCACTTTCAGGCCGGGGCCTGCTGTCTTCCCTTGTGAAGACAGTGCAGAAGTAATCATCAAAGGTGCTGGTGGTGGGATTGTAGATTTCTCCTGAACAGATTCTCTAACCCCAGTTTCCATTTTGTGTTTTAAGAACTACAACTGGGTTCTGTCTCTGCCCATATGCATGTGTTCCCCACCTTTCTCACTTTCTTTATATTATTTCTTCCCTTCCCCCATGACGTTTTCTCTTTTATCTTCTCCAAATTGAATGCATGGATTTCTTGTTGATTATGAGTCACACAGATCCCAAAGTCTATATAGTTCTGTTGACAGAATGTTCACTCCATCCCCACTCCCCTACACACACACTCACAACAGAAGGCCTTATATGGAACTATGATATTAATTTTATCTGAAGCAGGATAACCAGCATAGATTTCCATAATAAGCAGGTAAGGAAAGGAGGGGTATTTTTCAAGGAAAGCAAGGAAGCAATATAAATTAAAACACTGAGTAGCACTTTGTTAGTATGCATGTGTAATGAGATGATAAGAAAGCTGGGAAACAATATTTTAATTTCTTTTTTTTTTTTATTTAAGTACTGTAAGTTTTAGTATTTTAAGGCCTAGTTGAAGGTTTTCAATGAGAGAAAAAATGGCTGTCATTTAAAAGTTTTTAATATCTAAAAGTTCTGAGGCCCAATTCTCAAACATTTGCTCCCGCACAAAGTTTGCGCGGCGCGATAAACTGCACTTGCACAACATGTGGGCAGCCCTATTAACAAGGTGTAGCACAGGCACTAAACACATTGAGAACAGGGCACCAAGCAATGTGCGCAATGGGAGCAGTACCATACTGCGCAAACAGTTGCACTGGTCTGAGAATAGCACTGTACATTGCTATCACGCAATGCATAGTGCTGCTGTGCAATGTGCAGTGCTGCTATGCAATGCACAGTGCTGTTGTGCAATGCACAGTGCTGCTGTGCAATGCGCAGTGCTGTTGTGCAATGCGCAGTGCTGCAGGACAGATAAGCGCAACAGTGGGCATTACCCATGGCTGCCTGAAGATGGTTGAGTGTATGTGTTACACTGCAGCATATCTGCCTAGATGAAGCATGGCTGCCAGGGCCACCAAGAGACAAATACCAGAAAAAGTCAGCACCGAGCACACCCTTGTGGGCACCACAGTGGTGTGTCACAGCTGGTGACAGACCAGGACTTGCTGACAAGGGGCAAGGCAGAGCATGTGCCAGATGCAGCAGTGCAGAGGCTGTGAGGCTGAGGCCTGTGTCACCAAAGGGAACAGCCAGGATATCTGTCCCACAGTAACATAGGGCAACCCGTGCAGGTGGATGCACAGTGACATCTAGGTGGCTAGCCATGTAGGGACAGATGAGGCATGGGGAGATGTGTAGTACTCCCCACCTGATGTGGGTTTGCCTATGGATGGGGCCACTTTGGATACCCACAAGGAAGGTAAAACAGTAGGAAATAACACACACAGCACACAGGAGAATATAGATTTAGAAAAATATTTACTGATATAATAAACAGAAAAATAGACAACAACATGTAACAAATATACATATTATACTGGTGCGGTCGCGCCAGTATAGTTAGGGTGAAATGGCACTTCTATGTTAAAGTCCAAACTTTGAGCGTTAACACCTTTGGAGCCCTTTAATGGATTTGCATGACATTTGGCATGCATAATTTCTAGGGGTAGATCACTTGCCCTGCCAAATTTCATGTGAATCTGTCTAGTGGTTTTAGAGATATAAAGTGTTGGAAAAAAACCTGAAAAATCTGGATTTTTTTTTCACATTTCTTTGAGCACCTGTATGTCAGAAACGGCTTTGTGTTTTGGGCTGAAATTTTCAGGGTAGGAAAGCCTTTGGGTTACAGATCTGCCTTTTGAAGATTTGGTGAAAAAATATGAATCTGTTCAAAAGTTATGAACGTTTTTAATTTCCCATTATTTCCTATAGCGAAAGTTAAGTGTTTAGCACGAAACTGAGATTTTTGAACATTTTGCCAATGTGCAAAAACAAGGCTTTCACACACATGCTAGATTTTCGCACACTTTAATGGTTAAGGGTAACTTTGGAGCCATTCAATGAATTTGCATTGTATTTGGCATGCGTACTCTCTAGGTACATGTCTCTTTACCTATCAAGTGTGGTGGGAATCAGATTAGTGGATTTAGAGATATAACTTGTTGAAAAACAGAAAAATCATCAGTATAGTTGGGGTGAAAGTGCACGTTTATGTTACAGTTCACTTTGAAGGTTAATAACTTTGGAGGTGTTAAAAAGAATTACATGAAATTCAGCAAGCATATTCTCCAAGTATAGGGCTCATGACCTGCCAGATTTGGTGAGAATCCATTGAGTAGTTTTTGAGATATAAAATATTGAAAAAAACACAAAAATCATCAGTATAAGGGTGAGATTTTCACACATATGGCCAATGTGTGAAAACAAGACTTTCACAAACATACTAGATTTTCACACACTTTGAGAGTTAATAACTTTGGAACCGTTCAACCATTCTCCTATACTACTACAGCTCAGCTTGCTTACAATGGAATGGGGTTAGGCCAACGACCCCAATGAACACCCCAACGTCTGTTGTTGTGTGGAGGGTGGGTGTGGAGTTAGGGAAAGGGTTGTTAAGGTTGGTAACCCTAACGTTGAATTTCCACACTTTTGTCGGTGTGGAAACAACCCTAACTGATGCAATAAAGAAGTTTTTTGCAAATAATATATATATATATATATATACACATACATATATAAGTGACATGTTATGGTTCAACAGTCACTTCTATGTTAAACCTAAAATTTTGCACTTTAATAACTTTACAACCATTAGACCGATTTGCCTGAAATTTTGCATGCACCATGTGGTAGCATAGATCTCTGGATCTGAATGTCCCTGGTGTCCTGGCCAAATCCCCCCCCACTCACTAAAATACCACCAACAGCTTAATCTGGTTCTGTAAGTCAGTCTACCTCTGTACAAATATTCCCCTTCCCTTGCCCCCTGGTCGCACCTGGAAACAAGCCATGGTTAGTGTGCCTCTCCCGGTCACAAACTTTAAAATAAATAAATAAATAAATAGCTACGGGTGTGGAGCAATGGAATGTCAAAAAATGTGAAACACCACTTTTTTGTCAATTTCTTTGTCACCCTGTTTCTCTGAAGCTGCTTGGCAGTTTGCTCTGAAACTTTCAGGGTATATGGAGTCTGGGCGGCTGATGTGCTTTTTGAAGGTTTGGTGAAAAAATATTAAACTGTTCAAAAGTTATTAAACTGTCAAGGTGTTCATTATTTCCTATGGGGAAAATTAGCTGTCCCGTGCAAAAGCACCATTTCTCTTTCACGAAAGCACTTTCTCTCCAACCCTCAAAACCTCTTCACCATCACCCAGATCATTCCACCCCTGGTACACACAGGCTGGCACACAAACCCTCCTGGCAAACACAGTCTGCCACAACCATAACTACTTATAGGTTTCCCACACTGCACACAGTTATCTGGCTGATCCTGCCATATTTTAGACATTTACTGTATACTTTCACTTTTGTGTGTCAGTTTAGCGTGACCGAGCAGTATTGTGTTCCATCTGGTAAAGAATGTGTGGCAGAAATTAATTTTATTGAGGTGATCTGGTTGATCCTGCTATAATTTTGCCCAAAATTCAGAAAAAGAGCTGTCTGGTTGATCCTGCCATTTTTTCCAGACTTTAGTGAGAAAATTGCTTTCACTTTTTTATGTCTCAGTAACTTGACCGAGTAGTGTTCACTCCAGTAAAGAACGTGTCAGGAGAGGTATACCAAGAGGTATGTTTGGTAGAAAAATATTGTCATCTCCATGGTTTAAGTTAACTTTTGTGAGTTTTTTTCAGAAAGAAGCCACGGAGTGTAGAGCGAAGAGTGTGAGTGACTCCTCAGCTTCAGAAGACCAGACGGAAGTGTGAGCGAGTGTTACTATGGCAACACTTGTTCACGCTTCTGTCCGGTCTTCTGAAGCTGCAGAGTGGAAAAAACATACTTCTGGCCACTATTTTTGAATTGAGGGCTCAAAACTTCTCACCCTAGTTTGGAGTACAATTTCCAGCTTCCAGTGAAGTGGTAGAGACCTTTCTACATGCAGGATTTCTTGATTTCTACTTCCAGTGAAGTGGAAGGAACTGCTTTTCCTCAGTGGGTTCAAAGGGCAATCCCCTGAAGATCCTTTGTGTGTTTCAGCTGCCTTGTGAAAGAACTTTTGAGAGGCTGTTTTGACCTGCTACCCAAGAGAGGTGCCGTTTTGTTGTTCCATGCCCAGTGGATGGGACAACTAGTTTATGAGTACTTTTAAGGAGAGAAGTTCTCCACACATTTAGGGGAATCATTTCTGGGGGTGTGTGTGCCCATAGATAAAGATAGAATGCATCTGTCAGTGTCCCTAGTTCACCCAGGAGAGTGAAATTTCTGTAACATGTTCACCCAGGGGAGTGAAGTTGTACTGTGGTCACCCCAGTGAGTGACAAGAATGGAAAGTATGGGACCTCTAGCATTTCAGTGGGAAATGGGGGTTTCAATGGTGTAACCCTGAAGGAATGGCAGAGACTGTCTATTGGGGCAAAGGGTGGGAGGAACACCATCTGGGTGCTTACAAGAGAGGACTAACTGGTTCACACAGGGCACCAGTTTTTACCTGAGCGAAGGCCAGTGCTGCAGGTTTAGGTGCATGACTGAGTTTCATTTAATTGCACCTATTTTCAAATAAGAGTTCTAAGTGTGTGGCTTAGTTTCACATATGTGCACTCATGGGAGGAAAATGTTCGGGTGCATGGCCAGGTGTCCACAATATGCACCATTGGAAAATGGAAAGAATATGTTCTTTTGTGTGTTTGTTGAACTGTACTGCATGCAAGGAGAGTTTGTGAAATGTACCTGTCCTGCCTTGACTGACCCATGGGGGTCCACTACTGCTTTAGTTTCCTTCTGTTAAATAAAGCCATACTGCACAATCCCAGTTCCTGTTCTGGACATTCTGATTCTTGCTTCTAGTTGTTGGATTTACTGGGGCCCCCTCAGAAGTTTAGATCTAGCATATGCCTATCAGCCTCCACCCTGGACCTGGGTTGTAATTTTTACACAAGGTTTCTCTGTTTTTTTCTTGTATCCCCGCCCCCTACCTCTAGAAATGAGCCAGGTATACATCCTAATGCCAAAGGTGGTACCAACTTTTGAAAAGTAAAGGTATACCATATGTGGGTACCAGTGTCCAGATTTTATGGGGGGGTGCTAACTTGTTATAAGTGGCCGGGAGGGTACAGACATAGGCAGAATTATTTTTAAAATAAGCCAAAGGCTTTACTAATTACATTAATAAGAAAACAGTAAATAAAAAGACAAAATAATTTGGAAATTGGTTACAGGATATTGAAAGTAAAAGGAAAGTATACGTAAAAAACCTATGCCTTAAACTTTGAGGTTAAAAGTCTACCTTGAGTCCTTAGTTGGAATTTTGAAGTGCAGAAGTACCCTTAAAAAGTGTGGTAGATGAAGTCTTGGCTCTCAGTGATCCAGGAGAAAACTCTCTGCTCAAGACAGCAGAGTCCCAACTGCTTCAAACAAGAAAACAATGAAGGCAGCAAAAAGGCAGAAAAAAGGCTCAGATACCCCTTTGCATCCTGGTTTTAAAGGGGTTCAGAAGGGCAGGTCCAGTTGATAGTGGCTGGCCTGCGACTGGCTAGCATTTCTGTATCTATGGTTATCCAACCAATCAGAGTTCAGTAAGTTATTACAATAACATAGATATGCAGTTTCTGAACATAGAAAAAAATATGAGGTAGCAGCTCAAACTAAATTCTCTGGGGAACATTGCAGGCCTCCCTGCTAGGAGATGGCCGTCGTTACTCAACTTTAAATACAGCTGTTCACATAAATGGTAGCCCTATTCTGTTTGTAACAAGCTTAAGTCACTGCAGACCTCTCAACACAAAGGACGCCCAGACATCCCGACTCTTCATGAGTTCCTGTCCTTTCACAAACAAATAGGCCTACCTTGCCACCCAGCTAGGCTTAATCATTCTTTTGTCTCCTTTTAGATAATTTATTTAACTCCAGTTTCCTGGCTAGCAACAAACAGCTTTTCTGCCCAGTAACAAGAGTTCCAACATTATTCTAGGGTCCAAGGCTTTTTTTTCTGTACCCATGATTCCTTGCCCTTTCACTGGCTACTATGGGCACCTGATGCATTTCTCATATAAAGTTATACAAAACATATCCTAGAATAATAAAACATGGCCTTATTTCACCACACTCCTCCTTCCTTAACAGAACCTGGGAGGAGCACAGCCCTTTCTAGCAAGTGTTTCCACCAATTCTGCCCCTTACTCCAATTGGCGAGATGGGCCATCTGCATTGGCATGAGCAGAGCTAAGTTACACATCCCACATATGACACCCCTAACTCCAACATCTCTTCTACCTCCCTCCTACTGTCCTTTAGGATGACTTCAGACACCCGGTAAGCTGTCCATTGTATGGGTGCTTGTGTCCCCGTGTCCACATCATGGGTCGCTAAGGGGGTCCATCCGGGCTTGGCCATAAATAAAGGGGCAAAGTCCTATAAGACCTCCATCATTTACTGGCTCTGTTCTGGGGTCAACTGGGATCACAGTTTGATTGTCTCAACCAATGACTCCCACTTGCTTTCCTCTAGCAAGTCCAGGAGGAGGTCATCTTCATCCATCCCCTCCCCAGGACTACAGACAGCAAACGCCATGTCAGTCCTATTTATAAATGGCTTCATCATATTAACATGGTACATTTGATGGGTGTGTCTCCTGTCAGGCAGTTCTACAATGTAATTCATGTAATTTACATGCCAGACTACTTTGTATAGTCCCGCCCATTCGACCTGTGGCTTGTCCTTCCAGACTGGAATGAGGACCATTACTTCTTGATCTGTGTTGTATGAGCGAGCTCTGGCTCTACAATCATACCAGACTTTTTGCTTCCGCTGGGCAGCTGACAGGTTCCTTTGGGCCATCCCCATAAGCTCCTTCAGCTTCTCCTTCAGCCTATGGACATACTCCAGTATGAGACTTCTCTGGGTGGCGTGCTTGCCTTCCCAGTGTTCCTGGATCAAGTTTGGGGGTCCACGCACCCTACGTCCATATAAAAGTTCAAAGGGGGAGAACCCTGTCGACTCTTGGGGCACCTCCCCATATGCAAACAACAGGTGGGGAAGAAATTTCTCCCAGTCCCTCCCATGCTGTTCAGCAAATGCTTAAAGCATTGATTTTAGGATACCATTGAATCTTTCCATGAGTCCATTGGCTTGTGGGTGATAAGCTGTTGTGCATCTTTGCACCACCCCACACTTCTCCCACAAAGATTGCATCAGGTCCAACATGAAGTTAGCCCCTGGATCAGAGATAATCTCCTGTGGAAACCCGACATGGGAGAAAATACCTAGCATGGCGTATGCCACTTTGGGTGCCTTAATGGAGGACAGGGTGACCACTTCTAGGTATCAGGTGGTGTAATCAACCACCATCAGGATATACTTTTTTCTGGAGGAGCTTGGAGTATTCAGGGGTCCCACAATATCCATTCCTACCTTCTGGAATGGCTCCTCCACAGTGGGCAAGGGAAGTAGGGCAGCTTTTGTTTTACTACCTGCCTTCCCTGTCTGTTAGCACTGGTGACAAGACCTGCAATATTCCTTCACCTGCTGGGTGAAATTGGGCCAACAGAAGTTTTGGGCCAATTGCTGCATGGTGCACATGATTTCCAGATATCCAGACATGGGGACTTACCTCTCAACCTCCTGCCTCATAAATCAGGGACAAGGCTTAAAAAAAATCAGGGACAAAGGACCAAAATCAGGGACACTTCTTCAAAATTGGACATATCCCTTCAGGAAGCTGACAGAATAAAGGGCTTGGTGTAACATGCATTATCTAAGGAAGAACAAGTCTGTAACTTTAATGTTTGAAATTATTTTGTGCTTATAACCCCCACAGTTTGGTCACAGAAAGACAATTTTTAGGAGGGGCAGAGTAAAATTTTGAGGCAAAATCAGGGACGTCCCTGAAAATCAGGGACAGTTGAGAGGTATGCATGGGGATATCATGGGCAAGCTTGAGCAACCACTCATGATACTTCTGGGGATTGACAAGTTGCCTGCCCATCACCCCTCCCTCGGTCCTCACATCCTGTGTATACAACAGTCCATTGTTCCAAAATACCCCATCTCTCATGTCACCTCCCTGTGTCCCATCAGATTCTGCACAAGTCCTCAGCCTCTCCAAACTAGGGTCACGTTCTCAGAGCAGCTGCAAAATCTTCACATTTTCCCAAAGCATGGGACATGTCCCCCTCAGTCCCTAAACTGGGGTCCATAGCTCTAGCCTCAAGGCATTCAGAGTCACTGCTATCCCTAACCTTCTGACCATTGGTTATCCCTCTCTCCTCAGAGTAACCTTCTGTAGCTGTTTGGTGCATGGCTACTTGGGAAAGTCCTACCTCCCTTTCACTAGTCTTCATTTCAGGAGACACGGGCTGGAGGACCAGCCTCCTAGTCTCCTCCACAGGGGCTTCAGTAGGGTTCAGGGAAATACAAGGGACCTTAGCTGTCTGACTGTGAGTAACCACACACACCACCCCCTGCTGTATACTATTCCCTATAATCACACACAGAGCAAGGTTGTCTGCCACTGACACTTTTTGTACCCTCTCTCCTGTCTCACCCCAATCCAGGAGAACACTAGCTAGAGGCAGGGTGTTTTCCCTCCCCTGTGAATCCCCTTACAGTGACAAATTGATTAAGTATAAGCTGTTCAGGCTCAACCAAATCCCCTTTTACCAGGGTAGGCGACACCACTGTGTCCCTTAACCCATGGGTCTGCACCCCATTTACAGTAACAGGCATACTCTCAAGGCTACACAGTGCACCCATCTCCTTTTGAGGGACACTTTGTCCACTCTGTTCCTTTTTAGAACACTGTCTAGCCAGATGCTCTGGCTGCCTACAAAACCAAAATGCATCATTCTTATTTTCCAAGACCTCTCTTCTTGGTAACTTGGGGCTTCCCCCTTTTTGCAGAGACATTTAGGGTTTTAGCTGCCCCAAAGGTGTGCTTTTCCCTTTCTGCCCTGCAGCACCTGCTCCCCTACTTCCTTTCAGAGCAGGCCCACTCCTGGCATAGTGATCCCAGAGCTAAGCAGCTTGCTGTGCTGTTTTGGGATCCCAGTCCTCCAGCCAGGTTTTCTGCTCCACTGGGCAAGCCAAAAGAACTGTTCTAAAAGTATGAGCACCTCAATTTTCCCCACAGAGTTTGCTTCCACCCCCTTCCACCAACAATTTAAAAACTGCCTTTTTTTTGTGGCTAGTTCTTCAAAGCTCATGTCAGAGCTTTTTTGGAGTTTATGGAATTTAACCCTGTAAGCCTCAGGAGTCAGTTCATACTTTTTAAGTAAAGCAGCTTTCAGTTTCTCAAAGTCTTGGCTATCATCATTATCCAATTGGCCTGGTGCCTCACACCTTTTACCAGTAAGTAGTGGGGATAGCCAAAAGCTCCAGGACTCCCTGGGTATTTTGGCCTGGATACAGACCTTTTCAAATGAATTCAAGAATGCATCCCTATCCTCCCCCCCTTTAAATTCCACTATTAATTTGGAACTTAATTTATACCCCAGTCCTGGAGTCTTAGGTCCACCCCTGCCACTTATCTCCTCTGGCGCTGGTCATTGGAGTCTCAGCTTCTCTAGTCTGAACTCCTTCTGGCAATCTTTTTCCTCTCCTTCAGCCTCTCTCTGATGCTGATTTTCTTTTTCATGCATCTCCAGTTCAAACCTCCTCTGCTCTCTTTCTTGCTGGTGCCATTTCTCCTCAGCCTCTTGCTATCTCTGAAGCTGTGCTTCAAACTTTCTTTGCTCAAATTCTAGATCCAGTTTCCTTAGCTCCAGCTGCAGCCTGATCCCTTCTAACTCCAGCTCTGTGGTGGTCTTCCTCTGGTCTTGCTGTCCTCCTCCTCCCTGGGACTGGACACTGTGACGTCCCTTGGCACCACCATGTCCAAGGTCTGGTCCCTTTCAGTCACCAACTGTGATTTGAGGTCTTGGGAAGTTGCTTGCTTACCAGCTGCCACAAGATCCTCCATGAGGTTCTTTTAGCTTCGCCCCTCATAATGGACCCTTCTTTCATGACACAGCTGCTTCAGCTCTTCTTCAGTGTAGTCACTGTACCTGGAAGCCATTTTTCTTCCCTACACTATCACTAGTCTGTTTTCAGTGAAGAAAAATTATAAAACAGAGTGGGAAACTATATCTTGTAACCAGTTTGCCCTTTTTCCAATTTTCTGCCCTATTTGGGTATGGTTGTTCAAACAGTTCACCAATCACACTGCTGCTCACCAAATCTGTCACAGCCCACTCCCGTGGGGTGGGATTTCCCTCTCTTTGCATCACAGTGAATCCCTCTTGTGACAGTTGGGGGAGAAAGGGGTCAAAGATTCCCTTTCTCTGTGCAATGGGATACAAATACAGTCTCAAGTCTATGTTCTTCGGGTAGAACCCTTTCAGCCACTGCACCACAAACCAGAAAGCCACAGGCGTGTATAGGCTTTGGGGCACTATACATCCTTTTGTGTGACTTTCCCCAGAAATGCAGTGGTGGGTTCAGATCCCACCACAGGCTCCTCCTGAGACCCTTCGTATTTCCTCCCCATCTTTCATCATGAAGTCCTCAAAGGTACTTCACTCTGGTAGCACTTAGCCTTAAAACAGTCACACAGGCACGGTATTGTTTGAACAACTTTTACCCAGGCAGCCACACACACAAATGACATTGGCTGAATTATTTTTAAAATAAGCCAAAGGCTTTACTAATTAAATTAATAAGAAAACAATAAATAACAAAAAGACAAAATAATCTGGAGATCGGTTACAGGATATTGAAAGTAAGAGGAAAGTATACATAAATAACTTACACTTTAAACTCTGAGGTTAAAAATCCACCTTGAGTCCTTAGCTGGAATTTTGAAGTACAGAAGTGCCCTTAAAAAGTGTGGTAGATGAAGTTTTGGCTCTCAGTGATTCAGGAGAAAATTGTCTCTGCTCAAGACAGCAGAGTCCCAACTGCTTCAAGCAAGAAAACAACAGAAGGTAGCAAAAAGGCAGCAAGAAGGCTCAGATACCCCTTTGCATCCTGGTTTTAAAGAGGTTCAGGAGGGCAGGTCCAGTTGACAGTGGCTGG
This sequence comes from Neoceratodus forsteri, assembly GCA_016271365.2. Lineage (NCBI taxonomy): Eukaryota > Metazoa > Chordata > Ceratodontiformes > Ceratodontidae > Neoceratodus > Neoceratodus forsteri. The sequence continues at coordinate 337,524,755 of CM028134.1, read as the reverse complement.
CCTGTGACTGGCTAGTATTTTAGTTTCTATGGTTATGCAACCAATCAGAGTTCAAAATGTTTTTATAATAACACAGATATGCAGTTTCTGAACATAGAAAAAAAAACATGAGGTAGCCAGCTCAAACTAGATTCTCTGGGGAACATTCCAGGCCTCCCTGCTGGGAGATGGCTGTCATTACTCAACCCTAAATACAGCTATTTACATAAATGCTAGCCCTATTCAGTTTGTAATGAGCTTAAGTCATTGCAGAGCTCTCAACACAAAGGATGCCCAGACATCAAGACTCTTCATGAGGTCATGTCCTTTCACAAACAAATGGGCCTACCTTGTCTCCCAGTTAGGCTTAATCATTATTTTGTCTCCTTTTAGATAATTTAATTAACTCCAGTTATCTGGCTAGCAACAAACAGCTTTTCTGCCCAGTAACAAGTGTTTCAATATTATTCTAGGGTCCATGGCTTTTTTTTCTGTACCCATGATTCCTTGCCCTTACACTGGCTACTATGGGCACCTGATGCATTTTTCACATAAAGTTATATAAAACATGTCTCAGAATAATAAAATATAGCCTTATCTTGCCACAATTGCCATGACAGCCACTGCAGTGGTGCAGGCTAGCCATGACAGGGGCTATGTCCAGCATGGGTGTTTGTATTCCACCAACCCACAAGCACAGAACTCCAGGACATGTTGGACACAGCATGGTGCAAGGGCACCATGGGTGAGGACAAGAAAGATGCATGTTCAAGGCATACTCACTTGACTGGCTGCGCTCTTCACAGTGGCCCGTGCTGCCATCCCTTCTGCCGTCTGGTCCCTCCGCAGCCTCCTACCTAGACCTCCTGGCTGCATGGCCTCTGGCTCCTCGTTCTGCAATGTAAAACACAAAAGATACTGTCAGTGTCATGCAGTATTGTCCCTTAAAGCTCACCCAGGAACATAGCAACCAGGGAGATGGCAGACAGGCACCCATGAGATGGACGTGTCACCTGCTCACCATAGGTGAAGGCCTTGTTGCACATGTGCTCAGGCATAGTACAGGTACTTTTTCTTTCTTTTTTTTTATCTAGATGGATGATTCAGAGAATAAAGTTACTCACTTCATCATATCAACATTCTGCAACTTCCCATCTCATTCTTATCAAGCACCCTCCCTGCCGCCCATATCCCTAACTATAAGCTAAATTAACTTAATTTAATTTAAATTTAAAACTCATGAATTGAAGCCATATCCTAAGACAAAGCTCAAATTGATTTCCATTTTATAAAGTGTTTCTTCCACCTTATGTAAGTCTATTATTCCCTGAACCCATCTACAAAGGATGGAGGAGATGTATCTTTCCAGTGGACCAATATAAGTTTTTAAGCCATTAACAACCCCATCACACATGACTCCCAAATATCCCCCAGATCTACATCCCCTCCTCCAGGCCCAAATAGAGAAATTCCTGGGTCAAACAGGAAGTCCCGACCTATAAGTTTCCCAAAAACACTAAATATGTTTTGCCAAAATGATTCCAGCCTGTCACAGGAAACAAACATGTGCTCCAATGTACCTCTAAACATCTTGGACACATTTCTGAATTGTTATTATTTATTTTATATAATCTGTCTGGTGTTAAATAAGTTCTGTGTAATATATTTATGTAGATTTGTTTTAATCTATTATTCTTAACTGGAAGCTCATCCAAATTAATCAAAGATTCCCACATATATTCAGGTAAGAATTGAGATCTCTCCTTTTCCCATCTCTTTTTAAGTTCACCCAGAGAGACCAATCGACCATTCATCTTTATAAATTGATAAATTTCCCCAATTAAATGTTTTAAGGTATACAAATTATCATAGGATTCCAATCTTTCCTTAATAACTATTAATGAATTTTCATTATTCTTATATATAACATTTCTTACCTGAAAATATGAAAAAATGCACTATCAGATAATTTGAACTTATCTTTTAACTCCATGAAGGAGGCAACTTTATTATCAATTAAAAAATCTTCCAATTCATATGCCCCTTTTTCACCCAGATATCTCTGTATCAATCCCTGTCCAACAGATGGGGAGAAATGACAGTTATTAACAATAAGTGTACAGTAAATTAACACTGTACTTTCCCTTGCTAGTTTCCTCACTGAGTTCCAAGCCCAGTTTGTAACTTTAGTTGAATGAAGGATACTAGAATAGGGAATAAATTTAGGATCATTTACGTTTACCCCTAAACTATGTCTTAAATCCAAAAACGGGACAGACTCTGCTTCTATTTGAAAACAAGCTGGCAATTCTTCCTTTTTTTTTTTTAATCCAATATTCCACACACTCCAGTTGAGCAGTTAAATAATAATATTCAAAATTAGGAAGGTCCAACCCCCCTTTTCCTTTGAAAGTAATATCTTTTTAATGGCTATCCTGGGTGTCTTTTGCTTCTATAAAAATATATTACTTGCCCTATTTAAGGCACTAAAGAATGTTTTGGGAATCATAATAGGGAGTGTTTGGAACAAAAACAGGACCCTTGGCTGAATATCCATTTTAATAACGTTAACTCTTCCAATTAATAGCAAAGGAAGATTTTGCCATCTTATAAGATCTTGTTCAAACTTTGCAAGAACTGGTACAAGATTTTTTTCTTAAAGAATATTTATATCTGAAGATATATAAACCCCCAGGTATTTCAAATATGATTTATGATAGTTATTCAACATATGGTCCCTGGGTAAGTCTCCATCTGATAGATTCACCACCACCTCTGTCTTACCCCCAATTAATCTTATATCTTGAAAACTTACTGTAACTTGCAAAAATCTGTAACAGATAATTAAAATCTTTAGCTGAATCTGTTAAGCAACACATAATCTGCATATAATGATTCTTTATGAACCTTTCCTCCTATCGATACTCCCTTAACTCCAATATCTTCCCGAATCAATATAGCCCATGATTCTATGAACAATGAGAAAAGCAGGGGTGACAAAGGGCACCACTGTCTTGTGCCTTGCTCTAATTCAAAATAGGGTGAATAATCATGATTTGTTCTTATCGAAGCCAAAGGCGAATTGTAAATTAATTTTAACCATTGTAGGAACTTTCCCCAATACCGAAAGCCTCGATCAGAGCAAATAAAAACTCCCATCTTACCCTGTCAAAGGCCTTTTTGGCATCGAGGGAAAGGACCACCAATTTTATATCCAGTACTGGGTCCAGTAAATCAAGTGCCCTTCTTATGCTATGATTTAATCTTCTACCCATTACAAATCCACTCTGATCCAGGGCAATAATTTTTGGAATGACCTGAGCCAGTCTATTAGCTAAAGTCTTAACAAAAATCTTGTAATCATTATTTATTAATGAAATAGGTCTATAAGAACCACAAATACCTGGGGGGTTATCCTTCTTTAAGAGCAAACTTATGGAGGCTTGATCAAAGGTTGGAGGAAAGTCTTGATGTGTCTGAAAAGTTTTAAACAAATCTAATAACAAAGGAGTCAATTCTCCCCTGAAGTTTTTCTAAAACTCTGTGGAGTAGCCATGTGGGCCTGGAGTCTTATTATTTAGCATATTAACTATTACATTGTCTATTTCCTCCTATGTTATATCTAAGTTAAGGCTTACCCTATCAGATTCTTCGGCCTGAGGCAAATTAATCACATCAGTGTACTCCCTAAGCTCTATATTATATACCTGCCCTTCTTCAGTATACAAAGCCTTATAAAATTTTTGGAATTCTACATTAATCTGATTTGGATCAAATACATTTCCCCCCTCTGATAAGATGACAAACTCAATCCTATTTTGATTTTCTTGTATTTTTAATTGATATGCGAATAATTTAGATGCCATATCTGTGCAGAAATAATATTTAGCCCTAGATCTGTACATGTGTTTCTCCGCTTTCTCTCAACCAAATTTGTCTAACTTTTCCTTTAAAAAAACATACTTATTTTGTGTTCCTCCCTTCCTAATTCTGCATCGGTATCTTCTGCTGACATTAATTCTTGCTCTAATTGTTCCAAAAATTGATGACTTTTTTTTCTGACCAAACTTTCATAATGTATGCTAGATCCTCTTAAATAAGCCTTAAGGGCCTACCAGATCGCCACCCAAGAACAGCTTCCAGTAGAGTCATGTTCCAAAAAAAAAAAAAACAATTTCCTTCCTCAAGAACATCACAAACTGCTAGGTTCTGTAACAAAACATTATTAAATTGCCATCTTTTTGATCCAAGGATTTTGTTGTTTGCTAAATCTAGCTTCATATAACATGATGCATGATCCGAGATCAAAATAACATTGTATCTCACAAACACTACAGTGTGTATTAAGGAGCCGGAGACAAGAAAGTAGTCTGTCCTGGATAAGCAGTTATAGACTCTCAAGAAAAAGGAAATATTTTTTTACGTTTTTATATAACACCCGGAATGGGTCCAACATAGCCAGATCTTTTGCATAATTTGTTATTAATTCCACCAACTGCACTTTACGCTCTGGAGCCGAAAGAGCCCTATCCATTTGGTCTAAAACCACATTAAAATCCCCGCCCAATATTACTGGAACATCTGAGGCTGTGACCTGCAGGAAAATGTTGGTAAAGAAAAGCAAATCTTCCTCATTTGGTGCGTAGATATTGATCAGAGAAAGCCGAGTTTGCCCCAGAGTGACGTTAACATTCACCCAGCATCCCTCTACATCCACTTCTGAGTGAATAATTTTAGGATTTAAATACTTTTTAATAAAAATGGCAGCTCCTCTTGCATTAGCTGAAAATGAAATTGATATTCCTATTGCCTTAAAGAGGTTAGTAAAGCACAATGCATCTTTTTTTCCCCAAAATGTGTCTCCTGTAACAAGACACAATCAACTTTCTTTTTATTTGAATAGTTAACAATTTGTCTGAGCTTTACCCTGTTCTTGGCACTGTTCATGTTCCAAATCAGTACCCTAAATATCTGAGACATTCTTATAATATATCATAAAATACCACAACATTGCTCCCAGATTTATTTTAGCCCCTAATACAGGAGGCAGGGAAATTTCCACCACTAACCTTTCCCCTTCCCCTTTCAACCCCTCATTATCAACATTTCTATTCTCTTTCACATCCTTCATCTTGCTAATACCCACACTCTTGATTTCTTTTTTTTTTTACCCTCCCTTCCCCGTCCCCACCCCTCAGGTTTTCCTCCTCCTTGAAAAGCCATCTCCCTACCCCCCCCAAGTACAAGAAAGGTTACTTTAAGCTGTGCACTAAGATTAAATACTTAAGCAGACTTCTTGAACCCCCCCCAGTTAATTTCTTATCTGTTGCTAATGAAGTATCTCTTTAACAAATTCTCCCACATTATTCCACCTCAGAGGGACCATATTCTTTTATCTATGTATTTGTGTCTGAAGAAAGCTCAAATTCTGCAAATCCCTTACTTCACAAAAAAATTCTTGCCTCTTGAGGTGAAGAAAAGAAAAATGCTTTCCCCTCTAAGCACATTTTTAATCTTGCTGGGAGTTGTAAAGCAAATGAAATACCTTATTTTCTTATCTGGTCTCTAATTTGGTCAAAAGATTTTTGCTTGGACAGAACTGGGGGGGGGAGATCAGAAACACTTGTAATTTCATCCTCTTATATACTAAACCTCTCCCTCTCTCTCTCTTAGCCTTAGCAAATATTTATTCTCTGTCCTGGAATCTCAGTGTTTTAATGTACACAAATCTTGGTCTCCCATCCTTTCTTCTCTGACCAAATGCTCTGTGGGCCCTGTCCACCTCAATTTTCTCCTCGGGGTATTTGTGACCCATCATTGAGATTAGCATTTGTTGGCAGTAAGACAAAATATTTTCCCTTTCCACCCCTTCGGTCAAACTACTGATTTTGATATTTGCTCCTCTAGATCTGGCCTCAAGATCTTCAACTTTTAATTTTAACGTATCTAATTCTTTGTTTGCAGCCTTTATATCTGTAGACATTTTAGGAAGCATATCTTCAACATTAGACACTCTTTGTTCAACCTGATCCGTTCTTAAAACAACTTCATTCATCTTTTCTACAATGTCCGAAAATTTTTTACCTAATGATGCTATTACCAGATTTATATTTGCAAAGCCAGATCTTAGTTCTTCTAGTAGTGGATCTTATGTAGTTTTGATATTATAAGAGCTTCCTAGTGTACCTGAGGTGTTATTCACCTCTGGGTCTAACATATTTGGAGCATTTGTTTCTTTGGTGGGGGGGGGATTAACAAAGCCAAACCGCCAACATGTGTTTTTTCCCCATGTCTCCCAACTGTCCATTTACTCCCTTATTCTGTTTTCCCTGTTAGTTTTGCTTGTCTTGTTTTCATTGAAGGGGCCATACCAGATTTTGCATAAAGATTTCTTTGGCACAATGGGGATTTCAAAAAAGTCACTATAGATTGTTGAAACAATGAGTGTGGATTTTTGGACAATTTTCTCCCAACCACTTCCAATATTAATCCTTTGTTATCTATCGCTTGTTCATGAGTTTCCCGTTTATTTGTACACACAAAAGATACACCCTCAATAGTGGCCTTGAGTTTGTTTTAACTGAAACTTCTACCAACATGGAGACTGCAATATGACATTTTTCACCCTTTTCTTGACAGATAGGCAATTTAATTTGGTCTATAGCCCCGTCTCCCGGCTTATCATTATCTTCCAACAAAGATATCCTACTCCCTGTTTGATTAATCAAGGCAGGCTGGTTCCTATCCGCTTTCAAAATCCACAGCTCATTTAAACTAGCCCTCCGGAGTGGGGTTTTTGAATCCACAGTCCCAATAGCTCCTGGAGAGAAAAAAAAGAGTTAGCAGACGTACCTGTTGCTTGTTCAGTGCTGTTACCAGATACTTTTACCTCTTTTTTTGTTAGTTTAATCGTGTGGTAAACTTTGGAAGCTTCTCCTGCCTGATCCTGTCGATGGTTTCCAGTAGGTGAGTCTTGTTCAAGACTATGTCGAAAAACTTCTCATACACGACAAAACCATTTAGACATACCCGTCGCTGAGCCACACAAACAGCATTTAAGAGCAGGCTCAGCAATAGAGGGGTAAAAAGAGGTACATTTCAAACCAGCATAGAGGGGGAGTTCCGATGAAGTGTTCAGCTCAGCACACACAGCTTCATCACCCAGCAGCCATCTTGCACATGTCTTCGCCTTCTTGGCATAGTACAGGTACTGACATGTGTATCCCCCTACTTCAAAATGGTCCAAGGATGGTAACGTGTGGATGGTGGCTGCAGAGAGGGCAGGAAGTGCATGTGACAGCATGGCATGGATACCAGACTGCTGGGGATGCGAAGTAAGATGTACTGTCACTGTCCTGAAGGCCATGACCTATGCTATCTGAAAGACACCTCCCAATGTCTGACAGTTGATGCACTGGTATGCTACGACACAAGTGTCCAGTGTACAGGTCACCCAATAATCTGTGTGCTAACATGCAGGTGAGGCTCTGTGGACACACTGGGCAGCAGATGGACATCCCCAAGCCTGACACACATGTGATATCCTGTGTGAGCAGTATAGTTGACCAGATGCAACAGGGGTACAGCCACTGCCTGGGCCCTCCTCCAGATGACTGTTGTCCTCCTTGCTGTGTGTGTGTGTAGCTAGGCAGAGAAAGGCATGACCAACAGTGTAGCATGGGCAGACATTTAGCTGCAGACATGAAGCAGGAGGTGAGTCTACCTGTGCAGATACACATCACGGACACCATGGCAGTGACTTGTGCAGAAAAGGGTGGAGGTATGCAGGTCCACCTGTACACCTCACGGCAGTCCACGCAGGACTAAGTGTAAGGCTGTTGTCACTGTATCCATGGTCCCTCCCTTGACCTACCCAGCAGGACCACATGTTGTCACTGTTACCAATGCAAGCAAGGTGAGGAGATGAACAATTACTGTAGCATACATATGCTTATGTTAGGAATGTTCACATGATCTCTGCAGAAACTGTCAATGTGACCTGACATGGTTGGGATGTGCTGTGTACAGGACCAGTGGGGTCCTTTTCAGGGGAACATGGGGTACAACACCCTGTACTATGACAGGGCTGGTCGATGAGCATGGTCTAAGACCATGGTGTAGGGCACCTGAGGGTTACTATGTAAGGGCACTGCTGAAACACAGGAACATGGGAGTGTGGCACACCACAGTGTCACACAATGCCCATGCAGTACAACAGTGCAAGCAAGCGTTGTGACACTCAACGCCAGGCCAATCAGCTGGTTCTGGGAGACAGGCAAACGATGCCATATGTGTGTCCTGTGCAAGGGGATGGTGCCATAATACATTACCCTGTTAGTGTCCCACAGTATATGCCAGTGTCCAGTGTACACCTTCTGGAAGGCGTGTACATGTAGTGCCAGTGTTGCAGGACATGAGTCAGTACCTGCACCGATGAGGCATGTACTGTGTGTGTACACTCTAGACCCGGGTTCATGTTCCAGGTTAGGGTGTGGGGTGTGTGCCACCCACAACTGGTGCTGGGCAGTCAAAGTGGTTGGGCAGGATGTGATGTAATCACCTGAGTTACTGTGGACACAACACTGACACTAAGTGATTGCAGCACCAGAAAGACAAGCCCCTCTGGGCCCACCCTCCCCAGGAAGAGGGCATGGAGCTGTGAACCCTTCCTGCTTCGTGGTAACTGGGTGAGGTATTGTGGTGCGCAGTCCCAAGAGCCCCACAGCAACCCATGACAACAGTGTGTGACATTTGCAGTGCATGTATATGTGCCACAATGCTATAGATAGGGAGACAGACAACAGTTTTATTCATATCCAAAAAATATATGAGCAATGATAAACACAATTGCGCCGAGGCTCATTTACAAAGGGGTCCCACTGCATGTAGTTACCAAACAGAAAAATATAACGAGTGCAATATATAATTGCATAGACACAGACATAAACAATAAGTGATGGAAAAAAATAAGAATGAAACATTAAACCCAACACATAAATATTAAACGCAACACATATTGGTACAGTACGGAATAAGTACAAACAGGCTGTAGTGACAAATTAAGCTTTCCGATGCCCAAACAGGTGTTCATTGGAGCTGTCCTCCTGTCATATCATACCCCAACTAATCAAACCACAGACTGGTCTCAAAGCATGAGGCCCGGCATTCCAGTCTACTGATGTAAGGTGTGCCGTACGGTGTGAAATAGCTGCGCGCCATTGTATGTGGGTCTATCACCCACATGTGCCAGGTTGCACGCTGGAAACTGTGCCAGAAAGGAATTCACCACCCATTTATGGCCCAACTACCTTCAAAACAGAGCAATTAGTGAATGTACCTGGCTGTGGCACAGTGCCATCCTGTACCATGTTGTGGAACCTCTGGAGCCGGTCCCGGTCTCGCCAGACAAGGTCCCCATATATGTGGTGACAGTGCTCACTTGTCCAGTCCACTCCCATGTGGCTTGAGAGATGTTACCCTACCAATGCCCAAACCTCTCCCTGGAGTGCTCAGGGTCTTTGACTCCAAACAGCTGGCCCTCCCTGGTGACCACCAGGCCCACCAGGTTGGCTAGCTTAACCTCTGTCCACCTCTGGTCATAGAGCATATATGCTCTTATCCTCCTTGATCTGAACATGCTTCAACTAGGCTGCTCTCACACTACTAATAGCACATTACAGTAGTCTGGCAAACTGCACATTTAGCACAATAAAAAAAACAATGATATGCGCAGTGCTATGATAGATTGTGATGTGCGGTATGCGTGCCAGAATAGTGATGTCAAGACACTGCACATGTGCACTATGTGCTTGACCACATATTGCTGTGCAATGTCATTGTGCATGCACAGCATAAATCAGGAGCCATCTTGGGAAGGTTCTGGAAAGGCCATGAAGCATAGTAAACGTACTGCACAATTCTCTTTGTATTTGCACGGCACATTAGCGTTGCACAGAACAAACTGTGTTAGGGCGGTGCACAAAATTGCTATTCTCAAAGGAAGCATTTAAATTAGCTGCATAGGCAGTCAGTAGGCAAAGCTATCAATTTGTAACTCATTCCAGAGAATTCTGCATGCATTTGCATACAACGTTGCTCCCATGCTGTTTAAGGGGACAAGTGCACCACCTTCAGGTAGCTGTGGAATTACAAGCAATGTAGACAGCAATCACTGTGTCTAGAGCCAGCCAAGCAGAAACTTCTGGGCAGGCAGATATGTACAGTCCAGAATTACAGACTTCAATGGTGTCCTGCCAGCACTTTGCAACATAGTAACTGTTCAGATTAGCTTGCGACATGACAGTTGTCATTTATGTGTGCTGCTTCTTTGACTACTGTGTCATGCCACTGCCTCTGCCAATGTCTATAGCAGCAGGCCTGCACAGTAGCACACCTTATGGTGGCAACACACCTGCAGGGCCCCCACTTATACAGGACTTTCAGTGCTTTACAGGGGATTAGAACCATCTACAGGGAACATGTATCCATAGACTTGCATAGCTTATGTGGGAAGACAGACCAATCCATCTTCCATGGCATGTACTGTACTATACACGGAAACACTGACAAAACTGCCGTGGACTTACAGGGACACTGCCACCCACTGTGGGAGTACAGAGAATGTGTTGGGCACACTTTGAACAGAGCTCAAAGGTGTGAGGTGCACAATGTGGTGTGAAGCTATCCCACCTGCCATCATAGTGTCCCACATCTGTATAGATATGCTTGCCTGTCAGGGGGACCCATGTCTTGTGCCACTGCCTGCATCAGGCATTCTGCCCCCCAGTACTGCTGGGCAACTAACACATTCCTATCCACAGTGCAACATGGCTGCCTAGCTCATGACGGTGATAGCAGCAAAGTACTCTGTGGTCATTACTCCCTGACACGGAACATTATGCCATTCACATACCATGGCATGGATTTTTGTCATCATGCCATTGGACTGTATGCACCGTGGATGTGTGTACCCTAGCTCTTGAGGGCCCAGTACATGCCTTACACATGGGGTCACCCCTGTGACTCTGCTGCCATGCTGGCCCCAACAGTCCCCAGACAGTGTATGGTGTACCTCCTCCCATCAGTATCGGCAGTTGTTCCTGCCATGGGAGTGCTCCCCTTGCACCATGACTGCAGTCATCACCTGGGCTGTACAGTGTGCACTGACACAACATGGGGGGTCACCTGTGGCAGTGTCTCCTGTGCACACCTCTCCAATGGATGGGCTTCCATCATGAGTGCTGTGGGTTGACATACTGTACCGTTGATGTGCAGTGGCACAGTTGCTCATGGATGGAACCTGAGACATGTAGCTGCATGTCATAGTCCAAAGGAGTGTCACCTTTGGCCTTGTGGGGGAGGGTGGGGGTCTCTACTCATATTACTGTTCCACACCTATGCCATGTGTGCACTATGATCATGGTCCTGTGCCATGCACTAGATTAGTTACACACTGCACACATGAAGGAGCACATGTCACTGACCTGTCACTTTCACCTCTCCCCAGCAGGTAATGTGCCCAAGAAGGTGAGAATCAGGGTTCATCGATTCACCAAAGATGAGCTAAATGCCCTCGTGCAGGCATACAAGGCCCATGAGTCTATCATCACATGCTACCACAGCACCAACACAGCTGTCCATCAGGCCTTGGATGAGATAACGGATGAGGTCAATGCTGTGGGTGATCGGGACAGGACAGCTGAGAAGATGAGGAAACAATTTGTGACCTCTGTCGTCAGACCAAAGAATCTGAGGCGGTGGGATGGAGGGAAATGCACACTGCTGGGGGTGAATGCCCTGCACCTACAGTGATGTGTTCCCTGGATGCAGCAGAGGAGACAGTGGCATTGGTGCTGTGTGCAGTGGAAGTGACAGGGGTGCCTGGTGGGGACTATGAGTCCTGGTTGCCACCAACAATCCCACGTAAGTACAACATGGATGCCTCTGTTGTGCTTGCATGTGACATACCTCTGGGAGCACATATATGGGTACCAGAAGACATGGACACAGGCCACACATAGTGTACCACTCCTGCCCACATGCATGCATCCAGCTGCAACAGCATGCTGCATACTGTCACAACACTGCATATCTGTGACTACATGCTGTGTCCTTCATCATTGTCACCCATTACTGTACTTGCTATGCTACACAGTGTATTTTGGCCTGGGTTGTTGCACCTTATGGTGTGGTCAGTTTGCTTGTGTGCGTCTGGGCACACACATATCAGCTCATATCGATTCAGTGACAGATCAGTCGGTGGCTGGCCATGGTGGAGAGTGGACAGTTGTACTGGTTGCTGTCCTGGGGTTGAGATGGAGGGGAGCGGGGTAGTGGTGTACTACCTGCCAGGGTGGTTGGTTGGGTGGGAGTCAACTTGACGACAAGGGAATGGGTTACATTTCTTCGGCAGGTGATCAGGGAGAGGAGGAGTCCGGTAGATGCCAGGAAATATTTTTATTTATTTATTTTTGTTCCAGTTCCCCCCAATCCTCAGACAAACTCCACCTGCCATCCCCCACCATAGCCAGGCTTGCCCCCCCCCAGGCAGGGTTGCTGGGAGAGCTCTCCCTCCCAAAGGACACTGTTGGCAAACCCCGGCATACCTCAGGGTCAGGGCCAGGGGAGTGGGACCCCCCCCGACGGACATTGAAGGCAATGGAGACGGTGGTGGCAGAGCGGGTCGTCATGCCAGGTGGCCGGCTTTTTCCTGATGCTTGCTCCCTGGGGGCAGGGATGTGAAATGATGTCCAGCATCTTCCTCGCCCCCAACATCATGGCGCCAGTCACAGCGGTACCCCCAGCCTCTGCCATGGGGCCGTAAAGCACCGAACACTCTTCCCTCCCTCCCTCTCCCCTGGAGAAGGAGAGCAGTCCCCAGGATGCTCGATCCTTCTCCCCTGACTGGACCACCGACTCCCAGGTCCATTCCTGAACCCAGGTCATCAGTGTCACAAGCGGAAATCCAACCACTGCACCAGCGGGCCAGCTAGGGAATGTTTTTATTTAATTATATAGGCGTTGGAATGGGGGGACCATTGGACACCAGGGAGATACATATACTTTTATCAGGCAGGCATTGAGTGGAGAGAGAGAGAGGGACCACTGGACACCCTTAAGATACATATATTTTTATGATACTGGCATCAGGTGGGGTGAGGGACCACTGGATATCAGGGACAACATCTTATTGTTCTCGGATAGGCAGGGAAGGGGGGACCGCTACCACTAGGGGAATATATTTAGTAAATATTGGGCCAGTGATTGGTGGGGGGGCACTACTACCAGCAGGAAACTATTAATTTCATGATGGGCTGGTGATCAGCAATCATTGGGGGGGGGCACTAACACCAGGGAGACTGCTATTAGATGTAACCCCTAGATGGCGCTATCCCAGGGGCTACTACCCCTGCCTGATTTGCCACTAACAGGTTGAGGGGCCTGGATCCGATGGCGGGTGCCTCCACCCTGAGGTCAGGGTTTGCAATAGTTAAACTAACTTGGTCACAGCCCTCTGGGACACTGCAACCCCTTTCTTCCCACTAGTGGCCCACACAGTATATCAGAATTACCTTCACAGTATACACTTACCCCCAGGACTGGTTCAGGCACTGGGACTCCCTGTAAAATAAGATGATACAGTGCAACAATCACAGTACAATACTTTAACATAGACAAATACCTCCAGGCAGTATAACTTTTGCTGAAACAAGCAGCTCTGATTTATTGGGGATATAACAAGGACAGGGGGAAATCAGGTTAATTAGCTTATCACTTTACTCATCTACCTATGGCTCTGTGCACAGGCCTATCCCTACCAGTTACTGTCCCTGGGTACCCAAGCCCTAGTGGCTAGTCCAAACCGTGGCAGCTGGTAGGGGCCCTTTCACAGAGAGAAAAGAAAAATGAGTTAAACAGTCAGCAGTACAGTAATTCCATTTGGATTCAATGTGGCAATTCAACAGGGAGCGACTCTGAATTAGTACTCACGACCTCCAAACAAGATAGGGTCCTTCAACATCAGCAGGGCTACTCTTGAGCTCCACGAGACTCCTCACACATTTATATGGCAAACTGCAACAGGCAAAAGTCCTTTAATGGCAGCAGGATTCACTTGAGCTACACAAGCCTCCTCACACATTTATATGGTAAAAAGAAAGTACTATACCAGGCAGGCTGCTTCTCTATCCCGATCGCAATTACTGCACAATACCCGGGAGAAGACACAGCAGATTCAGTTCCTGACAGACCGAGTGCAATTCAGCAATTTCTCCAGTCTTCTACAGGGTGAGCCTGGTTTCTACTCTTCAGATATCCTTTGATTCTCTTCACAGGACGGATTCAGTCCTAACAAGCAGTTACACAAGCTGCAGACCGGAACTCGGGGCCTTACACGCATTTCCCGACTAAAATTGCACACCGGAAAAGCACAGGGCTCCTTCCCTCTTCACTGCCAGAGCTCAACTGAAACTCCAGCAGACAAAACCGGGCACTTCCTTTGAGTTCCTCCCAGTTCTTGGCTGGATTGGCTGTCACTCACAATAGACTGCCTCTGTTGGTCCAAAAAGGCTCTGAAGTCCAAACTACATCTCCCAGAGTCACTGCCCATACAATCCTCTTGTGGCTGGCTCAGATTACGAGTCCAAGTTCTGATTCGTCCAAGGCACCATTTAGAGCTACCTTAACCCACACTGATTGGTCCAGTTCAGCAGTTCAAAACTAGAATGGGAACTAGGCAAACACAGTTCTGACTGCAAAGAAAGCAGGTTAGACAAACTGTATTTTCATTATTACTCTAAATGATTTCTGGCAAACAGTTACATCTTTCAGATAGGTTCCTTTGCACTCTAGTGACTGCAAAATGGAGTGAATTGGCAGCAGCTCGAGTGGTACTCAAGCAGAGAAGCACACAGTCCCCCATACAAACTAATTATGTCTGCAAGCAGACAGCTCTTAAAGAGACAGTACCAGAGGCTCTAAAAACACTCACTGATAAATGGCTTAAACGCCAAACACCATTCAGGCTTGGAGCATTCAAGCAAGCTCCTGGAAGTCTTTTGGGAACCCCCATTTGCAGGGGGGTTACACCCTTCCTAGCCTGGGAAAGCTTGATGTCCGCGTCAAGCAAGTACCCCCATAAGTTTTAACTGCAACCATATACATTTGCTTTAGGCTCACACATGTAATCATCAGTCAATATATCATTTTACCAAGAACACATTTCTGAAACATTGCAGTACGTCACTCTTTACACAGTATTACACACACATTGTACCATAACTCAAGTTATTACCTCTTGTACATGAAATCTGAAGAGAGGGCCCTTCCTATCAGTTACCTTGGGGCTGGATGGGGCAGGCACCATACTAGAAGGGCAACACAAGTAACTTGGAGTTAGCACTGACGCTCAGTTTGGGCAATGAGCTCGGGGACACATACACTCCTTTATGGACAACATTGAGAGGCAAGTCCACAGGCCTCCCAGGGAATCATAACTAGGGTGCACCACAGGCTTTACAGCTCGACCAGTCTTTCTAGGGGGAACTGTTACAGTCTCTGCACTCTGAGCCTCATTTTCAGCATTGTCCTCACTTGTCAGGGGAGTCTCCATGGGGGTAGAGAGGCTAGAACTTGGGGCACTTTCAGCTCCAGGAGTTACAGTTTCTGAGTCCACAACATTTGGCTCGAATGGAGAGCTTTCGGACACTGGCAGTGGACTGTCAGGGCACTCAAAATACTCTTCTTGTTCTGGTGTATCACCAGTCTGCCCCAATCCATCATTTTCCTCCCCGAAAGCTCAAACAGTTCAACCATGCACAATTATTCCATTTCATCTGATCTGATACTTTGCACTTCACTTTCTGGGAGCATTGGCTCCAGGGACAAAGCTGGGGGCTTAGACAGTCCAGAAGGCCCAGCTTCATCTTCAGTATTGACTAGGGGATTGCCCCGAAACAATTGACTCAGTTCGTAAGAAGGATAGTATTCAAAGTCACTCCTCACTTTCTTCTGATATAGACTGACAGTCATGCTCAACTGGGACTTGTGGAGGGACACTTTAACTCTGCTTCTGTAGGTGCAGACTTTCTTGATCTTTTCTTAGCAGCATCTCTAGTCACTGGTCCAGAGGGGGCATCTTCTGGGGGCTCAGACTCAATCAAGATTTGTCCAATGGGCAGTAAATGATTTCTATGCATTGTTTTTACATCTTTTGAATTATTCTCAGGCTTTACTTTGTACACTGGCAGATCATCTAGTTTGCCCACTACAATGTGAGGGAGATGGTGCCATCTGTCAGCAATCTTGTGTTTGCCATGCAGTCCCAGATTTCTTAGCAATACCCGATCTCCCTCCTGGAGTTCCTGTGCTTTCACCTTTTATCATACCTTTCTTTGTTGGCCAGATTTCTTTGGCAGCCATGGTTTGAGCCAGTTAGTACGCATGAGTTAGCTGGGCCTTTAACTTTTACATACTGTAAATAGTTGTCAGCTTGAACCCCATCAGGAGAGACCCCAAAACACACATCTACCGGTAGTCGAGCTTCTCTTCCAAACATCAGGTGGTAGGGGAGAACCCAGTGGCATCACTTTTGTGCAGTTATAAGCATGTACCAGGGTGCTAATTTGTTGGCTCCATCTAGGCTTGTCCTTTGGGTGCAGGGTGCCTAGCATATCTAGCAAGTGCGGTTGAAACGCTTCAGGCTGTGGGTCCCCTGGGGTGGTAAGGATGGTTCTGGACTTTGCCTCCCACAGAAAGCATCTCTTTGATCAGATGACTCTCAAAGTCTCTCCTTGATCAGAATGGATTCTTTGTGGAGCCCCATAGTGAACAAAAAGTTTTCTACAAGTACTTTGGCCACAGTGGATGCTTTCTGGTCTTTGGTGGGAAAGCTTGGGCATATCTCGTGAAATGTTCAGTGACCACCAGCACATTACTGATATTTCTTTGATCTGACTCCAAACTCAGAAAATCAATACAGACCAGCTCCATGGGTGCACTGGTGGTGATGTTAACAAGGGGCAGCCCTCTGGGGCAAAGCTTTCCTCTGTAGTTAGCGACTACAAATTCGAATGTGTTGCTCCACATCAGCCCCATCTTAGGCCAATAGAATCTGGATCTCACCAAGTCAAGTGTTCTGTCTATACCAAGGTGCCCCATGTGGTTGTGCAAGGACCTCAGTACTGAGTCTCAAAAGGCAGTGGGAAGCACTAGTTGTTGTTTGTCTACTTGTTCCCCTCTGTCTACTGTTTCTCTGTATAACAGTTTATTGATCAGTTTCAGCTTAGGACCTTCTTTGTATAACAGTGCAGTTCTCAAATCAGTGGAGCATAATTTGGACACATCTTTTCCTGCATGAGGGCTTCTAAAGCTGATTTGATCATGGGATATCGAGGATTGAGCCGCTGAATACTGTCATTGTCCAGCTGAGGCAGTGCACCAATGTCTATTGCAGAAAAGTGGCAATAAGCAGCAAGTATGCAATTCTCAGAGGGTCCCAAGCAATCCACCATGCAGTCCACTCGTCCGTGGGCATTGTTCCTCCTGTCAAACTTCCAGCAGAGTGCCTGAATGTCAGGTTCTGCCAATCTGACCCAATCATTCTGGGAACAGGCCTCCAGGAGAGAGCATCAGCATCTATGTGGTTCAGACCTGCTCGGTGATTCGAGGCGTAGTCGTATGTAGATAATGCAGAAAGCCACCTATGGCCAGTGGCATCCAACTTAGCTGAGGTCTGCACATAGGTCAAAGGATTATTGTCAGTTTTACTAGTATTTTAGCCCCATACAAGTACTCATGGAATTGGTCAACAATAGCCCACTTCAAAGCTAGGACTCTAACTTATGTACAGGATAGTTCTTTTCGGATGGGGTCAGGCTTCTACTGGCAAGGCCACTGGTCTCAGGCCATTCTCGTGTTCTTGGTACAACACAGCCCCCAACCCTTGCAAGCTAGCATCAGTGTGCAGGACGTAAGGTTTTCTTGGATCGGCATAGGCCAGCACTGGAGCATGGGTAAGTTGATATATGATCTCATGAAAAGCAGTCTCACAATCAGGAGTCCAGCGGGCCCCAAATACTTCACTCGGATGAAAATACACTCTTTCAGTCTTGAGGGATGCTGACTTTTGGTATTTTTTGTGGGTTGGGGGATACCCTTGAGTAAGGTTAAGTAAAGGGTGGATCACTCTTGAATAGTCCTTGATGAAACGTCGATAATAACCACAGAATCCCAGGAATCTTTGCAGTTCTTTTAGATTTTGGGCTGTGGCCAGGTGGTCAAGGCCTCAACTTTACTTGGGTTGGTCTCTATTCCCTCGGTGGATACTATGTGTCACATACTTTACTGATGTTTGAAAGAATTGACACTTATCAATGGACAGTTTAAGGCCAAAGTCCTCCAGTCGGTCCAATACCTTAAATAATCTGCTCTCATGTCCTCCAGTGAGCTGCCAAACACAATAACATCATCTAGGTATACCAGGCACTCTAGTAAGTTCATTTCCCCACTGCACGCTCCATCAATCGTTGAAAAGTGGCTGGGGCACCTGAAATCCCTTGAGGCATCCTCATGAATTCATAGAAATAGCGGACAGATAAAGGCTGTCTTCTCTCTGTCCTCTGGGGCCATCAGGATCTGGTAGTACCACTGCGGAGATCCAACACAGAGAACCACTTGCTCCCGTTTAGGCAGTCCAAAGCATCCTGAATGCGGGATTGTGTACTGATCAGGGATAGTCCGCCGGTTTAAGGTGCGATAATCCACGCACATCCTTACTGTCCCATTCTTTTTCCTCACTACCACAATGGGGGAAGCATAAGGGCTTCTGGATTCTTGTATTACACCAGCAGCTAACATCTCTTGCAGATGCCGTCTCACATCATCTATGTCAGCAGGTGCCAGGCGTCGAGACCTCTCACGAACTGGTCTTTCGTCATGCAGCCTGATATTGTGCTCAGCTCCTCGCACGCATCCTATGTCCCATTCCTTTAAAGAAAACACCTGGTCTCTCTGGGCAAGCTTCTCACTGATCCTCACTTTCCATTCAGCTGGCAACGGGGAGTCGCCGAAATCAAACAAGTCAGGCGTTACTCTGTCATTCTTCCTCGAACTCTTGCTGCTGGGTAGCACTGCAGTGTCTGCACAATGCACATTAGCCAGGATGCAACCTCTATTTACTCGAATGTCTCTTTCAGACACATTATGAACTTGGACCATTACCCTTCTGGCATAAGCATGGGCTCTAGCGGGCAAAATACTAAGCTTGACCAGCAGTCCCTCTGGCAATTTTCCATCGCCTGATGCATCCAACATTAATATTTTATTCTTAACATCCTTTCTGATACGGACCTCTCCTGTAAGGTACACTGGGCACTTGGCGCCAGGATCAGAGAATCAGGATCCTTAAGTCCATACAATTCCGACCGGTTCCTCTGGTTCTATTTTTCAGCATCTCTCTGTGCCTCATAGGCCTTCTTAATTAAAGCCAGAACTCTTAAAGCTCTACTAGTCTTTGACCCCTGTTTTTCATAACACAACTGTGCCAGCCTTCCGAACATATGAGCATTTGTTCCAATCAACAAAGGGACACCATCATACAGTCCAGTGGGGGGACACACTAAGGCTAGGGTCTCTACTTGTTCGGCAACTCCAGCCACGGAGGTGGGGAAAGACAATCAAATTTGGATATACCCGGAATAGGGGTAGGTCTTCTCACTTAACCCCCATACATGCAGTCCTTCTAATGGTTGTAAAGGTACATCTGACAAATGCTTCTGATACCAATCCTGGAACATAATTGTCACTTGGGAGCCACTGTCTAATACAGCTCTTGTAGACACTCCGTTCACCTTTACAGTGGTCTCCATGGAGGGACCCACTATTCTGGACCAGTCTGGAGAGGCGGTAGTGGGGCCTGGGCAACTGACCTTGCCACAAAGGATGTGAGTTAGCATTTTGGTGCCCTCACTGGGATCATTTCATGCACCTCTTAACCACTGATTTGTTCTCCGAAGCTTTCCTTGTAGCCTATGTGCAACTTTTTCAGTGTCTTTTGGGGACTGGCATTCCCTTTTCATGTGCCCATCCTTCCCACAATTATAGCAAAACATACTTTCTGGAGTTTGAGCTGGCCGGGGCGCCACACTGGGAGCCAGGGCAGGGGTACTACTAACTAGAAACCTTGGTGCCATCCCTGTCTGCGGTGATAAGCATTTGGAGACATCTCAGTTTCTCCACTTCCATGGTCAAGGAATTGAGTTTGGAGCTGTTATCAGCAGGAGATACATGGGTGGGTACCCCATCCCATAGCAGATGCAGTCGGATATAGGTCGGGGCCCGTGTACTTGCGGGCTTAGCCTCATAAAGGACTGTTTTTGAATTCCCGGATCTCTCTCAGCAGTTACGTTCCATTGTGCATATCTTTTCCTTGTCAGAGCACTCATTGACTGCAACCTCTGCCCTGAACTTCACTTGATGGGTCACCCTCAGTCACTCGGGTCGATAGCGCAGCTATTGGTGCAGGTCCTCCCGAGGTCGCCTTTTCTCAACTCCTTGAATTTCTCTCATTAACTCATCATAGGAGGGTGGGGATTCCAGTCAATTTGCCAGGCGTAACTGGAAGCAACAGCAGTTCTGAGAAGGGGCAGACTTGAAGATCCTGTCCAGCCTGGTTCGGTCCAGTTCAATCGCTGGCAAACTACCCTTTCTGAGGCATTCTTGCAACAATTTTTCAACCGAGATACATACACAGACAACAACTCCCTTGGTACTGTTGTGCATTTCTTACTCTCACCATAGGTCCTCATCAGAATCTGGGCTCCCATACACATTCTCCAAGGCCTCAAGATAGGCCTGTGCAGTCACTTCAGGGTTACTGGCCCGTTTAGCATGGATGGTAGCCAGGGCAGGACCGCAGAGGCTCTCACTAACCCTCTTTCGCTTTTTGGCTTCTGAGCATTGCCATTCTAGCACTTGGGGAGCAACATAGTCTATCCAGGTCTCCCAGTCATCCTCCCCTTGGGGGGTGGGGAGGGTGCCAGAGAAGATCCTCAACCTTCGGTAAGAGTCGTGACTAATGGCAGGTGCAGAAATAGGAGTCTGCATTGGTTCAGCCACCATTACGGGTACTGGAGCGGGAGAGGGTGTTGGGGGAGGAACACTCCCAGGTGGCAAGAATACTTTCTTCAAGTCCTCCACAGTTTTCCCTTCCCCCAGCAACCATTTAGCAAATTTCTCCTCAAAAGTTTCAGACAGTGGTGGGGGCTCATTCCCCTCCGGGTCTTTACTGTCCTTAGTTATCACTCTCCAGGCAGTGAGGGCTCCCTCTGGGGTAATGGTCTGTGGCACTTTGGAGCTATCTATGGGATCCTTACATTCTACTAGGGCCAGGAAAGTGTGGGTGAGCAGATTGGCATGCCGACCCACCACCACAGGGTTTTGTAAACCTTCCACCTTGAAAAGTACTCCCTGTACAGTGTTCGTATTGATACCCAGGGGGATGTCCAGTATAAGCATAGCATTTTGGGGGTCGACCTCCTCCCCAGTACACCACTCCACCAGCCGGTGCACAGCCACTTCTGTCGGGGTACCCATTTTTCTTAACAGTGGTTCGTAAATATGGCCACTACAGGACACACAATCCCAGCGGTGAGCCTCCAAGATGTAACCCTAGATGGCGCTATCCCAGGGGCTGCTACCCCTGCCTGATTTGCCACTAACAGGTTGAGGGGCCTGGATCCGATGGCGGGTGCCTCCACCCAGAGGTCAGGGTTTGCAATAGTTAAACTAACTTGGTCACAGCCCTCTGGGACACTGCAACCCCCCTTTCTTCCCACTAGTGGCCCACACAGTATATCAGAATTACCTTCACAGTATACACTTACCCCCAGGACTGGTTCAGGCTTTGGGACCCCTGTAAAATAAGCAGATACAGTGCAACAATCACAGTACAATACTTTAACATAACAAATACCTCAGGCAGTATAACTTTGCTGAAACAAGCAGCTCTGATTTATTTAGGGGGATATAACAAGGACAGGGAAATCAGGTTAATTAGCTATCACTTTACTCATCTACCTATGGCTCTGTACAGGCCTATCCCTACCAGTTACTGTCCTGGGTACCCAAGCCTAGTGGCTAGTCCAAACCATGGCAGCTGGTAGGGCCCTTTACACAGAGAAAGAAAAATTAGTTAAACAGTCAGCAGTACAGTAATTCCATTTGGATTCAATGTGGCAATTCACAGGAGGCGACTCTGAATTAGTACTCACGACCTCCAAACAAGATAGGGTCCTTCAACATCAGCAGGGCTACTCTTGAGCTCCACGAGACTCCTCCACATTTATATGGCAAACTGCAACAGGCAAAAGTCCTTTAATGGCAGCAGGATTCACTTGAGCTACACAAGCCTCCTCACACATTTATATGGTAAACAGTCACAGGCAAAAGTCCTTTAATGGCAGCAGGATTCACTTGAGCTACACAAGCCTCCTCACACATTTATATGGTAAAAGAAAGTACTATACCAGGCAGGCTGCTTCTCTATCCCGATCGCAATTACTGCACAATACCCGGGAGAAGACACAGCAGATTCAGTTCCTGACAGACCGAGTGCAATTCAGCAATTTCTCCAGTCTTCTACAGGGTGAGCCTGGTTTCTACTCTTCAGATATCCTTTGATTCTCTTCACAGGACGGATTCAGTCCTAACAAGCAGTTACACAAGCTGCAGACTGAACTGGGCTCATACGCATTTCCCACTAAACTGCACCGAAAAGCACAGGACTCCTTCCCTCTTCACTGCCAGAGCTCAACTGAAACTCCAGCAGACAAAACCGGGCACTTCCTTTGAGTTCCTCCCAGTTCTTGGCTGGATTGGCTGTCACTCACAATAGACTGCCTCTGTTGGTCCAAAAAGGCTCCGAAGTCCAAACTACATCTCCCAGAGTCACTGCCCATACAATCCTCTTGTGGCTGGCTCAGATTATGAGTCCAAGTTCTGATTCATACAAGGCACCATTTTAGAGCTACCTTAACCCACACTGATTGGTCCAGTTCAGCAGTTCAAAACTAGAATGGGGAACTAGGCAAACACAGTTCTGACTGTAAAGAAAGCAGGTTAGACAAACTGTATTTTCATTATTACTCTAAATGATTTCTGGCAAACAGTCCACGCAGTGCAAGGAAGCATCAGCAAAGACTAACAAGATGCTGGGATGCATATCTAGGGGGATCAGTAGTAGGAGAGAGGAGGTTATACTGCCCTTGTACAGGACACTGGTAAGGCTGCATCTAGAGTATGGAATTCAGTACTGGTGCCCACACTTCAAAAAGGACTTCAACCTGCTGGAGAAGGTCCAGAGGAATGCTACAAAGATGTTAGCCAGTCAGCAGGGTAAGGCATATGAGGAGAGGTTGAGGGCACTGAACATGTACTCCCTGGAAGACAGGAGAGGGAGGGGCCATGATTGGTACCTTCAAGTACTTGAAAGGGATAAGTAAGGTGGATAAATGAGTCTCTTTAAGCTGAGTGGCAACCATAACACAAGGGGGCACAGTCTTAAGGTGGGAGGTTTAGGAGGGAAGTCAGGAAGCACTTCTTCACAGAGAGGGTGGTGGACACTTGCAATGCACTGCCAGAAGAGGTCACCTCATTGAAGACAGTGGGAAGCTTTAAGACAGGCTGGGATAGGCATGGGGGAAGGTAACGATCATGGGTAGGGAGGATGGGAGGAGTGGGAAAGGAGGGCAGGGAGGGTAGGGACATTAGCTCAACCTGTGGACCCTGCAATATGAGCAGACTTGATAAATCATGTGGCCTTCCTTCTGCTGGCTTCTTCATATGTTTATATTTATTATTATTAAAAGAACCTAACAGAGGAGCATTCAAGTTTGCCCACACCAAATGCTTAGGTGCCATGCTTGCAAAGGTACAGATTTTCTGTTCTTTCTCACTAAGATCCAAACCTGAGAAATGACTGAGAATCAATATTTCAGGAGCAAAAGGCAGTGATATTTGTAAGCTCTTACTTATCTCATAGTGCATCTGGGCCTACCGATAGTTAATCATCAGGCAGTCCTGCAGCATACGACAGTGGCCCGATCTTATCTTTATATTACATGCATGCCACTGTCTCAGGCTGGCTTCAGCTGAGATTGCATGGAGTTTTTTTGGGAGTCATACAGTATATGCTCTATCAAGGATCTTAAATTGTGCAGTTTTGTTTTTGGTGTATACATGTAGCTTGTTTGCATTTAGCCTAGTTTGTTTCCTGGAAAGATTCTTTAGTTCGGTTCCAATCTCTTTTGCTTATTTTTGCCTTGTATTTGTAAAATGGTCTAATTGATGCTGAGGAGTAGGATTACTAAAAGTATTCTAAAAATACACTATCATATATGTTTTTCATTTATTTTGTCCAGTAATGAAAAGACATCCTTGTGTACATTTTTATGTTTGCTTGCGCGCGTGAGCAAGAAACATTATGTGACAACTTAGGAGAGAAGCGGGGTTTTGGAGATGCGGCTCTGTGGCAGCCAGTGACCCCACTGCATTCTAAGGCTTGGCCGTGTTTCCCCAATACGGTGGCATGCTGCTGCTGACACTAGTTCAGCAAGCGTGCCGCCAACTTGAAACAAATTTGCAGCTGCAATGAGGGAGCGACCTGTTATTGCAGGGCGTGCCTTGCCTGGTGTAATATTTCAATAAACATGGCGGGTGAAGGCTCGCTGTCCACTGCTCACAGTCCCTAGGAAGTCGGCTTCAGGGGTGCCCAATCCTCCTGACAGCATATGTGCCCCCTTTACTGTTGTGGTCTGCTGAGGGGGTGCCTAATCCCCCTCGGCATCATGCCCCCAAACACAGACATGCTTGCCGATGGAGGTGCCGAATCCCACTGTCGGCATGTTAACCCCCCCCATCGCGTCGGCCTTTTCCTGGCACTGCCCCAGCCCGATTGTGTGCCACACTGGGAGCCCACCCCAGTGTTGCTAACATGACCCCCCCAACCAAATGTGCTACACTGGGAGCCCACCCCAGTGTGGCCAAACTCAAAAAAACAGAAAACGGTCCATGGTGATGTTTTTTATTTTGTTACCTGAAACAAAGGAAATGGTACCTCGCCGTCAGGTCCCTCCCCAGCCCGCACCCACCCTCTGAGCACCCTATATCCCCACACCCCTCACCCCATACTACCTCTGGGCATGGCGGATGATCTTCGTGGACCGGGAACACGTCTGCACTCTTCAAAGCCAACCGCGAACCGAAGAAATGCCGATAAGCTGTACAATGGCATAAATGTTTTTTTTTTTAACTTAGGTGGATACCTCGGCCATTTTTGTGAATTTTGGCATCAGATTTTCAGCATGAGGTTCTTGGGACCCCACCTCATGAATTCGGTCACTGTCATGTTGTTATTTGGTCCTGAAAGGTGATTTTGCAGTCACTGCGCGGAATCACCTTTTGGGACTGAGTAATGAAACAACAATGTCACTGTTCATGAAGTGGGCTCCCAAAAAGACCATGTTGCAAATTTGGTGAAAAAATTCCAAAAAATGACTGTGTTACGAGTGTGCATTGCTCGGTTTCTATGCACACTCGGAATTCTGAGAATTTTTAATATTTTCACTCCAGATTTTCAGCATTGCCATTTTTTCACACCTCCTTATGAATAGTATAGCTGTCATTTTTCACATCCTGCCTGAAATGTGGTATCGCACATGTGGCTCACAATGGCGTGGTTGTTGTGGGAAATCAGCATTTGGGGCAGATTAACAAAATCACAGTGACGCTGTTCATGAGTGTATGTCCAAAAATGCCTATGTTAAAAATCTGGTGAGAGCATTTCACAAAATGACTGTATTACGAGCGTGTGTTGTGCAGTTTCCACGCACACTCATAACTTCAAGACTTTTTAAAATTTTCACTCCAGATATTCAACATTGGCATTTTTCACACCTCATTATGAACAGGACAGCTGTCATTTTACGCATCCTGCCCGAACTGTGTTTTCACACATCTGGTGCAGAATAGCACGGTCACTGTAGCAAATCAACATTCGAGACAGATTAACAAAATCAGTGCCGCTGTTCATGAGCAGAGGTACCAAATGCTTTCATGAGGTGGGGGTCACAAAAAGACCATGTTGAAAATTTGTAGTACAAATACCAACAAATGCCCGGGGCATTACGGTTTCTAACCATAACGTCCCACCCTGCACTGACTGACAGGCATCAGGGGTGTGCCTTTGGATTGCTGGCTGTAATGCTCATGTCATTCCACCCCCATCCTGCAGCCAGTGGCAGGCATTGAGGTGTGCCTTGGACTCTTCGGCCCCAGAGTTCACCCCATTCTGCTATAGTGCACCCATTTCAGCATATGTCCTTATAGAATGGGGTGACTGTAAAGCCGAACACCCCAAGGCACACCTCAACACTTGTTGGTGTCTGCAGAATAGGGTGAGGTGAAATGGCATGAGCGTTATGCGCAACAACCCAAAGGCATACCCCAATGCCTGTCCATCTCTGCAGGGTGGAGGTGGGGCTCACGTGAAGTTCAATACTTCACTGCCATTCCTAATCTGCATCTGCCTAACTCCTGCACTTCCAATGTTAATACCAGCAAGCAAAAATTCAGCATTGACAAATGCTTGTTAATTTTAGTATTTGTAGTAGTTATAGATTTAAGTATATAATTTTGATATGTATTTGTCAAGGATGAGTATTTAAATCATGATCCAGAAGCAAATGATTTTGATACCTTTTAATGGACCAACATAGATGTAACAACAAGAACAAAGTGCTCTAGCTTTTGGACCAGCCAGTCCTTCGTCAGAACCCTGTTTAGGCTTCTGATGAAGGACTGGTTGGCCTGAAAGCTAGAGCACTTTGTTCTTGTTGTTACATCTATGTTGGTCCATTAAAAGGTATCAAGTCATTTGCTTCTGGATCTGTTCTTGCAAGGACCAATAGGGCAACTACTAAATCTAGATTTCATATTTAAATCATGGAAATGAGATTCTATTCTGGGTACATTTATTTTCAGATTTACTTTTTTAGGATGATTTAAAGTCTTTCCTTTCCAGCAGAGCACACCAGATGGCACTGGAAAATGTTTCCATGCACCCTGTTGCCCTTTGCTATGGAGTGCCTCAGGGTTCAATAAACTATCTCCTATGTTATCTGCATTGTATACGCTGCCTCTAGGGGAGATCATTTGATGTATAACTTAAATATTATGGATGTATAATAAAGATATTATGGACTATATAGTGGTATAATTTAGGGTTTCATTTTTACACTCATGATACCCATCTGTACCTGTCATTTGCCATTGGGGAGGTAAATGATGTCAGTCTACTGAACAGCTGTTTCTCTGTTATCAGTGATTGGAACGCCTTCATAGAAACATAGAATTTGATGTCAGATAAAGATCACCTGGCCCTCCCAGTCTGCTTATTTTTCCTTGCCTATTCTATTCTGTCACTGCAGACCCTACTTGATCTCCAGCACCCCCCCCGCTTCACAGCTAAGATTCCCATGTGTCTATCCTATGCGTGCTTGAAGTCTACCACTGTTTTCACTCCCACCACCTCCACTGGAAGACTGTTCCAGGCATCTACCACTCTTTCAGTGAAGAAGAACTTCCTCATGTCTACCCTAACCTCACTTCCAGTTTCATTGCATGCCCCTTTGTTCTAGTGCATCCTTTCCTCTGAAAAACACTCCCCTTTGCCTAAGTACCTTATTTAACCCTGAGAGGTATTTATAGCTCTTTGTCAGATACCCCCTCTCCCTCCTCTTTTTCAGGGTGTACAAATTCAGGTTGGTTGTTTAGTCTCTCCTCATAGGGCCTTAGATTTAGCCCCTGCACCATTTTAGGTGCCCTCCTCTGGGCAGCCTTCCCCTTGCCTATGTCCTTCCTAAGATGTGGTCTGCAGAAATGGACACAGTACCCCAGGTGGGGTCTCACCAGCAATCTATACAGTGGCAACACCATCTCCCTTTTTCTGCTGGTGATACACCTCCCTATGTACCCCAGCATCCCACTGGCCCTATCCACTGCCTTGTCACACTGTCTTGTCACCTTAAAGTCATCAGATATGATTACACCCCCGGTCCCTTTCCTGTTTGGTGACTGTCAATACCTCTTCTCCGATTTTGTACTCTGCCTCTGGATTTCTATGCCCTAGCTGCATGATTGTGCACTTTTTCACATTGAAACCAAGCTGCCGCGTGTATCTCAGGTACCTGCACACTCTTTCCACCCCCTCTGGATTGGCTACCCTATTGCAGATTTTAGTGTCATCTGCAGAGACATACCTTCTCTTCCAGTTCATCTTCAATGTCACTTATAAAGATATTAAAGAGGACTGATCCCAGTACTTGGCCCTGAGGCACTTTGCTGGTCACCCTGCCTTCCCTGGAGTGAACTACGCTTACCACCACCCTCTGTCACCTATCCTTTAACCAGTTTCTTTTTTTTTTCATATAAATTTTTCTCTGTGGGTGGTGTGGGCAGACTCTCAGCCCTGTCTTTGCCTCCTCTCACCTGGCACTCATCGCAGTGGACCACAATGCCTGAGATCCCCCATGGATTACCCCCCATGGTGGGGCCTGGAAGGGGAGGGCCATTCTCCCCCAACCAGTGACACACATCTAGGTTGGGTAGGGTGATCGGCTGGTGACGTGGGGGCAGGGGTAGGTGGGAAGTGGTTCATGTAGCCCATACGAAACCCATTGGTTTTCTCCTTGGTTTCTCTACCATGACAGCACATCAGGATGAGCAAATGGAGCCACTCATGCCTGCACCACCAGTGGGCCTCCACCTGGTGGCAGTCAAGGGCCAAGTCAGCTGACCAACCCTCCCGGGGAGAGGAGAACAGTCCCTGGGATGCTTGATCCTCTCCCACCCCGCTGACCCCGGCACTAGTCATTCCCGAACATAGGTCACTGGCGTGGCAGGAGGTAAGGCAATCAGTGCCTCAGCCCTCCACACCACTGAGCTGGCCAATTAACCAATTTCTTAGCCAGTTTACTACCTTAGGACTCACCCATAAGTTGCCCAGTTTTCTTATTATGAGTCTCTTAAGTGGTACAGTGTCAAATGTCTTACTAAAACCTAAGCAGGCCACATCCACCACCTCACCCTGAACTATTTTCCTGGTCACCCAGCCAAAGAAATCTATTAGATTTGTCTGACATGACCTCCCCCTTCAATACTTCATGCTGCCTTGGGTCCTGTAACCCACTGGATTCAAGATGCTTCATAATCTTTTCCTTTAGCAGAGACCCCATTAACTTCCTTACCACTGATGTCTTCCAGAACCACTTCTGTCTCCAGTTAGGTTGCATAGGACTGTCAGAGGTGCAGTCAGCACCTCCATTGAGCTCCCTCAATAGCCTTGGGTTTGTCCTGTCTGGTCCCCTGGCTTTGCCCACTTTCAGACTTGTGAATCCCTTCAGGACTCTCTCCTCTGCAAATGAGCTTGTGTCTACCTCTCTCCCTCAAGTGCTCCTGCTGCTTTATGCGGTCCATCCCCTTCTACTACTGGCTTGGACTGAATCCAGACAAGATAGAGATGTTGCTGGTGAATACAGTTTCTCAGAGGATGACAGGGTGGGTGGAATATATGAAATTGCCAGCTGATACAGGCCTTTCGGTCTATCTAGTATGCTCAAGTGTGCAGCACACTGTCTATTAAACTACAGCTGCCTCTCCTCCCCTTACACTCCCTTCTAACTTAGTTCCCCACACTTCTGATTTCTCTTCCCCGACCTTCCCTACAGTTTTGACCCTCCCTTTGGCCCTATCCCACCCTCTCTTGAAGCTGCCCATTGTCTTCAGTGATACCACTTCTTCTGGCAGCACATTCCAACCTGCCACCACCCTCTCTGAGAAATAGTGTCTCCTCATCTCTCTCTCCTGAACCTTCCTCCATCCAATTTCAGATTTTGTCCCCTGGTGTCCCTTCCCCCTTTTAACTTAAACAAACTCTCTGAATTAACTCTGTTTATGCCCTTTAGGTACTTGAATGTCTCAGTCATATCCCCTCTCTCCCTTCTATCCTCTAGGGTGTACATGTTGAGTTCCCTCAATCTCTCCTCATATGTCTTGTCCCCCATTCCCAGGATCATCTTTCTTCACCCTATGCTGGACCCCCTCCAGTAGTTTGATGTCCCTTTTGAAATAGGGGCACCAAAAACTGCACACAGTATTCCAAGTACAGCCTCAAAAGGGGCCTGTACAGGAGCAAAATGACTTCCTCCCACCTAGTGGTGATTCCCCTGGCAATGTATCCCAGCATTCTGTTTGCCTTTTCAGCTGCCTTCCTGCACTGTACTGAGTGTTTCATGTCCCCTGTCACGAGCCCCCCCCCCAGATCTTTCTCTTCCGCCAAAGTGGTTAACTGCACTTTCCCCCAACCAGTAGCTGTTCTTTGGGTTTAATGCTCCCAAGTGCAAGACCTTGCAATTGTTTGGCTTGGAACCCCAACTGCCATGTGGCTGACCAGTGCGCAAGTGTCACCAAATCCTCCTGCAGTACCTTATCCCCTTCCTCACTGTCCACCTCAGCACAGATCTTAGTGTCATCTGTAAAGAGTTTTATCTTTTTCCTCATCCTGTTTGATGTGTTAAACAGTACCGGTCCTAGCACCGACCCCTGTGCGACCCCACTGGTTACCGCCCTGTGTGCCGAGAGCTCTCCCTCAACTACCACCCTCTGTGACTGCCCTGCAACCAGCTCTTAATCCACTCAAACAATTTCCTCCCTACTCCCAGGCTATTTAACTTGCTGGCCAGTCACCCGTGGGGCACCGAGTCAAACACCTTACTGAAGTTCAGGTAAAGGACATCCACTGCATGGCACTTATCCAGTGACCTCATCATCCAGTCAAAAAAGTCTACAAGGTTGGTCTGACATGATCTCCCAGACACAAGCACATGTTGCCTGTCATCCTGTAGGCCATTCTCCTCCAGGAAACTCACCAGCCTTTCCTTAAGGATAGTCACCATTAGCTTTCCCACAATGGCTGTAAGACTCACTGATCTGTAGTTCCCAGGTTCATCTCTGGGCCCAGTCTTATGGATTGGCACCACATGTGCCATTCTCCAATCCCTGGGCATTCATCCAGTACTCAGGGAAGTGTTAAACAAATCTGCCAGTGGTCCCGCCAGGACCCCTGCCAACTCCCTGAGCACCCTAGGATGCACTCCGTCTGGACCTTAGACCTTTCAAAACCGTTTCAACTGGGATCTCCACATCCATTCCTCCTCTCCCTGAGGTATAGGCCCATCCCTCTCCCTGGTAAACACTGAGCAGAAGTACTCATTTAGTACTTCCGCCTGCTCTGCTCCCTGCTCTACCCACCCTCCCTCTTCCTAATCCTTACAATCTGGTCCTTGCACATCCTCCTCTCTCCTACATACCTAAAGAAATCTGTTTCCCCTTCCATGATCCCCTGCGCCAGCCTTAGTTCTTTTGGAGCCTTGGCTGCCCTCACTACTTTGTTCACCTCCCTGGATTTCTTCACGTTTTCCTCCCTATCATCCCGGTAGGCTCTCTTATACGTTCTAAAGGCTGATTTCTTTTCCCCCACAATTTCCACTACCTCTCCATTCACCCAGCTAGGTCTCTTGTTCCTGGCCTTCTTGCTTTGGCACTTGGTGCAAGAGCTAGTGGACTCTGCCAGACCCCTCTTTATGAGTTCCATTTCTGCTCTGCATCTATGTCCAGGCTGATGTTGTCTAGGTGCCTTTTCAAAATTATTCCCATCCTGCCAAAGTCTACCCTCTTAAAATCCACCACTCTTGTTTTTGTATTGGCTGCCTCCTTCCCCAGGTTGAGGGAGAACCACACTGAGTGGTGGTCACTTCCCACTAGGGGGTCCTCCACCTCTATGTCTTGGCCTAGCTCTCCATCTGTAAGTACCAGGTCCAGAATATTCCCCTTCCTGGTTGGTGCTATCTCTTTCTGTATGAGGAAACCATGCTGGAAGGTCTCCAGGAGGACCTGCACTCTGACACTTGAGGTGGCTGGGGTGTTCCAATCCATCCCTGGCAGATTGAAGTCCCCGACCACCACTGTGTTGCCCTTACTGCTAAGCCTCTTAATTTGTTCCCCAGTTCACTGTCCATTTCCACACTTTGGGAGGGAGGCCTATACACCACCTCCAATCTCACCTTCCTACCCTTTGAGTGCTGTTGGTGAATACATAAGGCTTTGACCCTGCCCTCCTCACCTTCCTCCCTGTTGCACAATATCTCCTCCTTCACACACACACATATATATATATATATATATATATATAGCTACCCCTTTCCCTGTGTCCTTGTCCTTATGGTACAGTGTGTAACGAGGGATCGCTAGATCACAGTCCTGGTACTGGGTGGCCCATGTTTCAGTTATGGCAGCTATGTCCACCTCCCCTTCTGCCATCAATGCCTGCAGTTCTACTGTTTTATTGCCAAGGCTTCTTGCATTTAATGAGACCACCCTCCACTATGAATTCTTCCTCTGCTTACCTATACTCTCTTTCCTAACTCTTCCCCTTTTTGCCTTTTGTGTTCCCTCTTCCTGCCTGTCCATGGAGGGAAGGGGTAGTGGTCTCCCTTGCCTGGTGGCACTGTTTGCTTCCCCCCTCGCCCCTGCCTAGTTTAAATTATACTTTTCTGCAATGAACTCCCCCAGCTTTTTCTTTAGGATAAATTCCAGGAGCAACACTGCGCAGCAACTTGAACAAAATAATTACAGTCCAGATACACAAGTGGTCTGCTGGGTGCAAAATGCAGATTTATTGGTGCAAAATAGAGAGCCAATGCCAGCACAGGCTCAAGAAAAACTCACCGGCACTTCAGATCGATAAGATTCTTCTTAGGGGGCCAGTGTTGCTAAGTCACACATGACTTTATATAGGTCTTGAGACAGCTGAAGTGAATTAATTAGTAATGCCTCGGTGACCTTTAGCAACACTGCTGACCTCCATTAGAAAGCAAAATAAATAGTTATAAACATTGCTTTATCACATTGTAACCCCCCTGTCACCCGGGGTTACAAGAATCCCATTTAGATCTAGTGACAGGCAGGGAAAGGCAGCTTGTGAAACACCAGTTAAATGGATTTCACACTGTCTCACTCTGTCCTCAGTCTCAGCTGAGCTGGAGGGATGACATCATATAGAATTCTCGAAGCAGCATAAGCCACTTTGGGATGTTGCAGCAGGGAGTTAGAACGTTGGGAGGTTTTGAATTAGTCTGCAGGGAGACTCAGTGGAAGCAGGAGGTGTGCTGCAGTTGGCAGCCCCTCAGGGCTAAGCTCTGCTATAGGCTACCCAGAGATAGAGGGTGTGTGTTCTCATCCTAGATAGAGACACAGAAGAAATTGGTCTAGTGGTAGAGACCATTCCCCAGTTTGTTCCAGTGCCCCAACCCAGGAGGGAAGGGGGAAAAGAAGCCAGCAACTTCAAGGGCAATCCCCTGGTCCTGCTGAAGAGGGAAAGGTGCCTGTCATTTTGTTGTTCAAGTGCTGAGGCACAAGAAGTAGTTTGCTTTGCCAGAAACCTAGGGGCACCTGCAATCCAGTGGGTGAGTCAGTTCTGAATAGAGCCCATGTTTTCACCAGACAGTGTGTATAGTATCTGTTACTGTGGGGTCAAGGAAGGACAGCCAAGTACAGTACTACAGTTGTGTGTGGCTTAAAATGTATCTAAACAGTTGGGGTCTACAGGGATGGACATAGCCACTTGAAGAACATTACAAGTCAGGACACTATTTTCCAGAGACTGCAGATTATTAAGTGTGATATACATTTCGAGACAGCATTCTACAACAGTGTGTTTCAAGGAAGGTGTTGATTCCAAATGGATGGCCGGGTATAGATTTGAGAGCAAGAGGTGGGAGACCCCCCCATCTGGAGTAACCAGATTTACCTCCACGGGTTCACTTTGGGCACCTTTAGCTGTCTCCCGGGCACTTGGCCAGTGTTCACAGAAAGTACCCAGACGTGGGATTATATGGAAGATTTTTCCTTTATGGAGCCAGTATGTGCTCATGGGTGGTAGAGGGAGCCACCAATAAATGTCCATGCCTTATAGAAAGTAGTCCAAGTGCTGGCCAGATGTGCCACACCAGGGAAATCCAGAGAAGAGTACAAGTTCAGGCTGAGAGCCAGTGTGTTTCAGAACCTGAGGGGTACAGTGTGTAAGAAGATGTGTTCTGGTCTCTGTTTGTCTACATTACCAGGGAGTGTAGCCCCGTGGGGGTCCATCTATGCTTTATTATTCTGCTGTTGTTATGAATAAAAGCCACACTCTAGAATCCCACTTCTGGTTTGGACATTACAGTTATTGCTTCCTGTGTCCGGAGTTACTTGTGTACCCTTGACTAGAAGTCAAACCTAGCCAAAATGCCGAGCAACAGTTTTCTCCCCGAACCCAGGAAGCCAGGTAGTGGGTTACATAATGGAGGCACTGCACAACTCTATAAAACAAAAAAAATAACATCAACCCGACCCCTGGTTACAAATTGGAGGCGACCGCTGGGATTTGGTTGAAATTTTGGGAGAAAAACGCAAGAAAGGTTGCTCGGATAGTGGCTAGTGTTTTGGCTGTCTGGCAGTAGGTAGCCAAAAAAGTAGAAGCATTGCCAACTATGCCACTGTGTGCTGCTGTAAGTGTGCCAATTATTTACCAAGGAGCAGTAAAGCTCGAGTGTGTGTGCCCTTGTCCAGCATCAAATTACAATGTTTGCCAGCTTTTTAAGTGTTGTATGACAGAAAAAAGTATGGAAACTGTGGGAAACAAAGGGAGATTTGTGCCCTAGACATTGGAAATGCTTGTGGTATGGACAAAGAGAGTCGCTAAGTAAAATGCCATGATAAATGGTTGAAATGGTCCTCCCGCCAAGGAGCTACAGTTAAAAAAAAAAAGTGTGGTTTGCAGTTTAAATGTTGCCTGCTCGACGATCGCCATGGAGGAGAAGAGCTCGAGAGGAAAGAGGCTCATTTGCATAGCATCGAGTGACTGGTGAGACTGCAATCAGTCCCGCCCCAAGCCAGCTCTAGTGACTGCACAGTGTTCGAAAGGAGGAGAGAGAGAGGAGTGTGCGGGCAGGTTTGCAAGTAGGAGCATTGCGGTGACTGAAAATGTTGTAAAGTTAGTTAAATTGGACTTTTCTGTTTAAAATCGGGCTCAGCCCGCATTCCGATTCATCTCAGAAGACAGCGAGGTGTTTAGAGGGACAATCGGCAGGACTGCCAACCGGCTTTATTCCAGAGGCCTCCAAGATCGGTTGTAGGCTGCGTTTAACATCACAAAAACCAGCCACTGAATAAGTGAGTACCATCATAAAAGACAGCTCAAACTGTGTGATTTTACCAAAAAGGCCACTAAATCTGTGTGTAGCAGTGTGATTGTTTTGCAAAGAAGGACTGTGTCAAGTTTAAGCAGTTAAAGCAAGAATTCTGAGCACTAGACTGTGAGCATAATTATAGGTTCAGCAACAGTATAATTTTCAAACCCATGTGAGAGACTGTGAGTTGTACGAGAGATGCAACGATAAATACAGGCAATCCTGTGCGATGAAATACTGTAGCTTTCGGGGACTTTAAGCTAGAACAGTGATTTAAAAAGTGAATGAAAAGTCCAGTGAAATCATATAAATGTGCTAGGAGAGCAACCAGTGCAATTTTACAGTCTGAGTGAACTTTATCAATGGAGTGTGTAAATCGGATGCGCAATGGCTTGACTCATAAACAGAATGTTGATGTGCAGGAGTGCTGCCGCCGCCATTACAGGGTGGGGCAGTAATGTAAACACAGCAGCAAGGGAGCCATTTTGTAAAAATTTTTTCCAAAAGGGTGGGACTTGAAATAACAGTGAGCGTTTGTTTATTTTCTCTGAAGTCATGGCTAAGGGACCAGCCCACTACCCAGATCATGCCCGGGCTATGATAGTAGAAGAAGTTAACAAGTTGAGAGATATTGAGAGATGCTACTACGGGGGACGACTGCCTCCTCATGTGGCGATTCCTGGATATCCAGTACGAGTATGTGTGATGTGCTTAAATGCTGGAAGGATGTCTTCATGGTACCTCACTGTTCTGGGTGCCTAGAGAAATATGGCTTGATTAAAGCACCCAAAATTCGTTTGACTCCCACATGGACAAAGCTTCAAGAATCTGCAGTTGGCAGCACACAGCACCAGGTGGAGCCTGATAGGGAAGGCTCCTTAGAGAGTGGCATAAAGCAAGAGGGTACAGATTTACAGACAGAACAATGTACTGATGTATCAGAGTCTGGGTCCCAGAGAGACATTGCTGAAGGAGCGTCAATAGACCCTTGGAGAGAGGGGCCTAGCCCAAGTCTCATAGGTGAAGACGAGATGAGGGAGGCCTTTGAATGGGAGTTATTGACCTCCGCACCCAGCGAAGAGTGGACAGTCTCAGGAGTGAGGATGACTGCTCACTCCTGGGCACGGATTCTTAGTGAGGAAGAAGAAGATGAGGGGGAACCTATGTGGCCTTGTGAAGAAGGTACGGATCCACGGCCTCAAGCTCTTGCCTCGGAAGAACAGATAGTAGAAGAGAGTAGTGACTCCACAGCCTTGACCCCACAAAGAAGAGTTAAAGATCCATTCTACATTGCATTGAGTATGTGTAGCTGGCAGAACCAGGACTGGCCGCCCCCAAGCCAGGCCAGAGGTCGCAAGTTGACCAAGTGTAGTAAAGAGGAAAGACTGGTTCGTAGGAAAGCGAATTAAATCTATGGGATACTCTTTCCTACCTTTCCTCGGAGAGTCTGGGAGGAGACTGAAAAAACAGGAAATCCTGGATAATAGAAGAGGCAATGAAACATGTGCATCCTGGTGCTAACAGACATGTCAAAAATAGAGTGTTACAATTAAAATTCAGCCAGTGGAAAGTGGACAAGACACTGTTTATTGGCACTGTTTGAATTATGGATGGAGAGGGACATGAAACCTTTCATAGTGTGAATTATGAGCACCCAGACGGGGTAATAATTCCTGCACCTGACCAATTGTGCTATTGGTCACAATGCAAAGACCACCCTGCGAATGTGCCCAATGCCTACAACGTGGAGAGCAGAGCAGTGGTAGCCAGTGCTGCCATCCAGCCGTTGCCATACCTATGTTGTTCTGCCAGTCTGGCGTTCCAGGAACCAGGTGCCCCACATTCATCAGTCTTGCAGTGTACTGACTTTCCAGATTCCATCACCTGGCCCACCAGATGACTTCATATCCAGAGAGGACACCATCCCAGCTGTATCCTGATTCATCGCCTAGGATTCTGGATGACTTCAGACCAGCTGTTTTCCTTTTTTCCTGTTCCAAGATTCCATCTCCTAGATGACATCAGCCCAGCAGTTTCCAGATGTGCCCTCCTGTCATTTTCCAGAAGATGTCTTCCCAGCTGTATCAGAAGAATGCTGCCAGAGAGAGTCTTCAGTGGAGAACCAGGTGATATACTGTTTTCATTCTACAAGGGACTGGTAAGTCCAGACTTTTCTATTCTTATGACATTGCAGTACACACCCTACACTAGCAGACTCCAGATGTTTGAACTGTCCGCAAAGACTCTCCCCTTTGGGATTTCAGCCTGCTAGAACTGTGCTTCACCGGGCTCCGGCGCAGGACAGACTCTTTATTGGACTTGCCTTCGGACACTGTTGTCACTAGAAGGGACTTTTAGGGCACTCCATCCCCCAAAAAATGTGTATTGTAAATAATGTTGTTGTTTTTTTACTGTTTTTACTGTTTATACTGTTTTTCTACTTTCTAAAAGAAATTATTTTTGGGATTCTCCAGTGTTTTGATGGTAGGGTTTAGATAGGCTCTGTATGCAGCTTAGGAGTGCGTTTGTCTTTCTGTTTCTTGCAGGTGTTCCTGAAGAAGACAAGAAGAGAAGACAAGAAAAGGAAGAGGGACTCAGCAGGGTTCCTCATAGTACTTTAATGTTGTAGTGTTTAAAGTACAGTGTTGTTGTTTACAGTGTGTAACTTTTCCTTCCACAGGTATGGTTGTGGGGATGTGGGGGAGTAATGTATAGAGTATAGCATTATTTCCTTGTGTTTGGTTGCAGATATCCAGGTTTGGGGGGAGGTTTCCCTGTTTGTTTTGTTTTGGGTATTTGGTTTAGAGGCAGAGAGGTTTTCCTAGAGGGCTAGGGGGGCTAGACAGGCTGTGGTCCTGACCTGCAGTACGGGCCGCAGTACTGATCTATTAGGGCTATGCTCTGGACAATTCTACCAGGACCACTAGGTATCCATAGTAAGAACTTAGAGTAGAGGCTGATGAGTCAGCCGATGGCCTCTGGGCCCTTAGTGTTGCCTGCCTGTGCCTAGCACATGGTAGGAGAGGGCCTGATCAACCCTCTTCATAGGTAGCACAGAGGGTAGGATGGCCCAGGCCAGGTAAGAAATGACTGGGGACAGTCATTTTCCTTTCCGAGGTGGGTGTAACCCCCTGTCACCCGGGGTTATAAGAATCCCATTTAGAGCTGGTGGCAGGCAGGGAAAGGCAGCTTGTGAAACACCAGTTAAATGGATTTCACACTGTCTCACTCTGTCCTCAGTCTCAGCTGAGCTGGAGGGATGACATCATATAGAATTCTTGCAGCAGCATAAGCCACTTTGGAATGTTGCAGCAGGGAGTTAGTTAGAATGTTGGGAGGTTTTGAATCAGTCTGCAGGGAAACTCAGTGGAAGCAGGAGGTGTGCTGCAGTTGGCAGCCCCTCAGGGCTAAGCTCTGCTATAGAGCTACCCAGAGACAGAGGGTGTGTGTTCTCACCCTAGATAGAGACACAGAAGAAATTGGTCTACAGGTAGAGACCATTCCCCAGTTTGTTCCAGTGTCCCAACCCAGGAGGGAAGGGGGGGGAAGAGAAGCCAGCATCTTCAGAGGCAATCCCCAGGCTCTGCTGAAGAGGGAAAGCTGCCTGTCGTTTTGTTGTTCAAGTGCTGAGGCACAAGAAGTAGTTTGCTTTGCCAGAAACCTAGGGGCACCTGCAATCCAGTGGGTGAGTCAGTTCTGAATAGAGCCCATGTTTTCACCAGACAGTGTGTATAGTATCTGTTACTGTGGGGTCAAGGAAGGACAGCCAAGTACAGTACTACAGTTGCGTGTGGCTTAAAATGTATCTAAACAGTTGGGGTCTACAGGGATGGACATAGCCACTTGAAGAACATTACAAGTCAGGACACTATTTTCCAGAGACTGCATATTAAGTGTGATATACATTTCGAGACAGCATTCTACAACAGTGTGTTTCAAGGAAGGTGTTGATTCCAAATGGATGGCCGGGTATAGATTTGGGAGCAAGAGGTGGGAGACCCCCCCATCTGGAGTAACCAGATTTACCTCCACGGGTTCACTTTGGGCACCTTTAGCTGTCTCCCGGGCACTTGGCCAGTGTTCACAGAAAGTACCCAGACGTGGGATTATATGGAAGATTTTTCCTTTATGGAGCCAGTATGTGCTCATGGGTGGTAGAGGGAGCCACCAATAAATGTCCATGCCTTATAGAAAGTAGTCCAAGTGCTGGCCAGATGTGCCACACCAGGGAAATCCAGAGAAGAGTACAAGTTCAGGCTGAGAGCCAGTGTGTTTCAGAACCTGAGGGTTACAGTGTGTAAGAAGATGTGTTCTGGTCTCTGTTTGTCTGCATTACCAGGGAGTGTAGCCCCGTGGGGGTCCATCTATGCTTTATTATTCTGCTGTTGTTATGAATAAAAGCCACACTCTAGAATCCCACTCCTGGTTTGGACATTACAGTTATTGCTTCCTGTGTCTGGAGTTACTTGTGTACCCCTGACTAGAAGTCAAACCTAGCCAAAATGCCGAGCAACAGTTTTCTCCCTGAACCCAGGAAGCCAGGTAGTGGGTTACATAATGGAGGCACCGCACAGCACTATAAAACAAAAAAAATAACATCAACCCGACTCCTGGTTACAACATTATATATAAAGTGCTGATTTTAATTAAACCTCAGTCTATAAAAGCAAATGCAAAGTAAGATAAATTCAATGTGCAAAACAGTAATTAAAGGGAGGACACTTGTGCCTAAATGTCCACATAGATCCATAAAGTGCTATAGCATATAAAAGGGTAATTCTAACACAAGTTAGTCTTAAATATATTTAATTAATGTAAGTCCGAAAGGAAAGTTTTTTTTTCACTCTGGAAC
This sequence comes from Neoceratodus forsteri, assembly GCA_016271365.2. Lineage (NCBI taxonomy): Eukaryota > Metazoa > Chordata > Ceratodontiformes > Ceratodontidae > Neoceratodus > Neoceratodus forsteri. Next base: position 337,484,585 of record CM028134.1, on the reverse strand, counting down.
TAATACATTTAAGAAGTTATTTGTTTCAAGAGCCAATTCAAAAGATGAAAAACATGCCAGTCAGATCAAATAGTGGAATACTCAGGCAGGGAGGTATCAAACAAATATTTTCTTCTGACAAACCTGTACAGGATAAAGAAGAAGAGACGAGAAGAAAGAAAGAAAGGACCCCAACATTAGAAAAAAACAATAAATACACAGAAATATTTACAGAGCTCTACAAACACTGTAGTAATATGTTAGTTTTCTTATAAAAGGCACAAGTCAATTCCATAGTCATACTGGCACAAATTTAAATAAATTAGTTCTTTACTAGTTATAAAAATTTTCATCTATTGCTTAAAAATGGACGAATGTCCCAATCATCATTCAGGCCTTGTGGGATACAAGCATCCAGTTTGTAAATAATCCTACTCTCCAGTTGTTCTAGTTTCGTTTTTCTATCTTCGCCACATAATGGGATTGGGATGTGGTCAATACCCATAAAACGAAACATTTGTAGGTCACCTCCATGTTTTTCCTGCCAGTGATTACCTACCAGTGTATTGCTTGTGGGGTTTCCAGTGAAATGCACATGTTCTTGTATGTGTTCTTTTAGGGGACGAGATGTCAGACCAATATATAACTTTGAACACGGACACCACTGGGCATAGATAACAAAAGGTGTTCTACACGTAATGAAATATTTAATATCTTAATAAACCTAGTTGGAGGGGCTTTTAAATCTATTTCCCTGCAATGAATATTTACAGATGTTGCAATTGTAAAATCCAAGTGGTAAATCTCCTTGACTTGTGCCTTTTATAAGAAAACTAACATTTTACTACAGTGTTTGTATAGCTCTGTAAATATTTCTGTGTATTTATTGTTTTTTCTAATGTTGGGGTCCTTTCTTATTAGTTCCAAAGTGAAAAAGAGTGAAAAAAACTTTCCTTTTGGACTTACATTAATTAAATATATTGAAGATTAACTTATGTTAGAATTATCCTTTCATATGCTATAGCACTTTATGGATCTATGTGGACATTTAGGCACAAGTGTCCTCCCTTTAATTACTGTTTTGCACACTGAATTTATCTTACTTTGCATTTGTTTGTGTAGATTGGGGTTTAATTAAAAACAGCACGGGCTGGCAGTATGGCCTAGAGGTTAGAGGAATGAGGTATGAATGAGCTTGATACATTTAAGTTCAAGTGCTCCCGTCATAAACTCTTCCCCTTCTGAGATATTTCGCTGTCGCCCGCTAAAGATCTTACCCTGATGGTTTTCTGGCGACGCTGATTTATCAAGGGTGGGTGATGCATCGCGTCGGAGCCGTTGATGCGGGGTTGGCACCTATAATAAGGTGTTATCTGGCGCCATTGACTCCCTCGCACCTGTCCGTGTACGACCCAGAACCTCATACCTGAGGTCGCCCTGGTATGATGGCGATCTCAGGGAGATGAAGAAGCTGGGTCGGAGATTAGAGCGTTGCTGGAGGAAATCCCGTCTGGGGGCTGACAAACTGGTTCTGTGTGCACATTATTCTGCATATCAGGAGGCAATCAATCAAAAGAAGGCAATATTTTTGTCTCGGGAGATTGCTGCCGGGAGAAGCCGACCAGCCTCACTCTTCGGACTGTTGATGAACTTCTTCATCCATCTTGTCTCCAGCCGGAAGAGCTTCCTCAAATGAGGATTGTGAGGAATTTGCTCGGTTTTCTCGGACAGGGTGTCTGCGATCCGGTAGGAGGTTCCTCAGCCAGTAATATCATTGCTGTCAGTAGTAGTCAGTTGTTTTCTGAAGCACTCTCTCTGGTTGGGGAGAGTTTAGGCCAGTGGAGGATCGTGAGGTCATTGAGATAGTGGCCAATCTGAAGTATACCTTTGTGAACTGGATCCAGTGCCAGCGCTTCTTGATGAGTGCATTGACACTGTTGGCCCGGTGTTTGCCCTGATTGTCCGGTGTTCCTTGAGTCAGGGTGTCTTTCCAGATGCCTTGAAGGAGGCTCTGGTGAGACCCCTTTAAAAAAGCTTCTCTGGACCCGGAGATTGGGGCAAGTGCCGTCTATCTCCAATCTTCCATTCCTGGGAAAGGTTGTAGAGAAGGTGGTATCACTTCAGTTGGGAGAACATTTCATGACTCACGAGTTATATGATCCTTTCCAGTCAGCTTTTCGGGCCAGACATAGCACTGAAACTGCATTAGTTCGGTGCAAAATGACCTTCTCAGGGCTAGAGATCGGGGTGACAAGACAATTCTTGTTCTCCTTGATCTCTCTTCAACATTGATACTGTGGACCATTGTGTGTTGCTTTTCCGCCTGAGGGAGTTATGCGGACTCACTGGTATTGTTATCAAATGGTTTGAGTCATTCTTACTAACAGGAGGCAGCGGGTTGTGATGGGTAATTTCTCATCAGCATCCTGCCTCCTTTCGCGTGGAGTCCCTCAGGGTTCGGTATTGGCCCCAATGTTGTTCACAGTATACATGCTGCCCCTGGGGGGGATCATTAGGAGGTATGGTTTGAGTTTTCATTGCTATGCCGATGATACTCAGCTATACCTATCCTTTGCCCCAGGAACACCAAATGCAGTGGATGTGCTGAACACCTGTCTGGCTGAAATAAATGACTGGATGTCTTCCAGCTGGATGCGACTGAACCCCAATAAGACTGAAGTATTGGTAGTGGAGTCGAACAGAGCTCGTGATGGGATGGCCTCTGATTCTGCGACTGGCATTGTGCTAGGAGCGGTGTCAGTGATGGCCTCCCATGAGTCTGAAATCTTGGTGTGATCTTTGACAGGGAACCTGTCCATGGAGGTCCAAATATCCTCCATGGTTCGCTCCTGTTTTTCCATCTTAGAAATACATGCCAGATTAAGCCCCTTGTTCCGCTCTGGACCTCCCTACCTTGGTACATGCCTTAGTTACCTCTGGCTTGACTACTGTAATGCACTCTATCTCAGTCTCTGGAACTTCTCTTCACAGACTGCAGCTAGTGCAAACGGCCTGCTGGCTTTGACCGGGCAGAGTAAGTTTGTCATATCACCTCAGTATTGCGTGAATTGCACTGGCTGCCTGTCAGGTGGAGAGTTTTGTTCAAGGTGGGTTTTCTCACCTATAAGACCCTACATGGACAGGGCCCTGGTTACCTTTCTGATCTCCTGGTACCATACACCTCTATCCGAGATCTCCACTCCTCTAGTGGGGGCCTCCTCAAAGTTCCGAGAGCAAGGTTAAAATATGCAGGGGATCGTTTGTTTGGAGTTGCTGCTCCGGCTTTCTGGAACTCATTGCCAGTTGTAGTGAGAGAGGCTCCCACTATAGAGGCCTTTAAGAGTCATCTGAAGACTTTTTTATTCATGCAGGCATTTGGTGACTGAGTTTTTATATATTTTATATTTGTATGATATTGTAATTGAAATGTATACAGTATGACACACTGTACAGATTTTGTGTGGCGCCCAGAGCCTTCGGGATTGGGCGTCTTTTTAAATAAATTTGATTTGATTTGATTCATCAGACCAGACCTGAGTTTGATTCTCACAACCTCCACTTGCATACTGTGTGACTCTGAGCAAGTCACTTAACCACCCAGTGCTCCCAGGTCACCCTTGAAAACAGGCACTTGTGCACAGTGGGCCTTACCCAGTTACCAAAGACTAAAATAAAAAATATATAATGTGATAAAGCAAAGTTTATAACAATTTATTTTGTGTTCTAATGGAGGTCAGCAGTGTTGCTAAAGGTCACTGATGCATTTCTTTCTTTTTCATTCTTTTAAGCCTGCGTGGCACCTACCATTGTTTGAATTGAAAACCCTCATTTAATAACCTACCTGATATCTTTGTTCAATGTTTTTTTGTATTACCCTCTGTAAGAAAATGATGTTCTTTACTCATTGTTTGCTCGCTATATGACGTATACTGTAGACTTCTGTACTACTCTGTCGTGGAGCCTTTGTAAGGGAGTCTCTGGCTCAAAGGACTGTGATTCTGATACTGTTAAATAAATTACTAATGAATTCACTTCAGCTGTCTCAAGACCTATATAAAGTCATGTGTGACTTAACAGCACTGCCACCCTGAGGAAGAATCTTATCGATTCAAAGTGCCAGGGAGTTTTTGTCAAACCTGTGTTGCCCTTGGCTCTCTATTTTGCACCAATAAATCTGCATTTTGCACCCAGCAGACCACTTGTGTATCTGGACTGTGATTGTTTTGCTCAAGTTGCTGTGCAATGTTGCTCCTGGAATTTGTATTGCTTTATTTTTACACTGCTGCACTACTGTTTACCTGAGCACTGGTTTGCTTTGTTTCTCCATTTTTCTTTAGGACCCCTGAGCCCACATTACTCAAGCGCAGTCTATCCGTTGCACACAGATCTTTCCCATGTGCTTCCCCATCCCCCACCAGTCCATATCCCAAGGCCTCACACCACATCCCCAGTCATTTGTTGAACTCTGAGATTCTTAGTTTCCTGGCCATGCTAGCTCTTGGTACTGGGAGAATCTCAGAGAACGCCACTGTCCTCCCCTCTCTACTGCACAATCTTCCTACCTCCTTGAATCTCTCCTGAACCTCTTCCAGCCTATTTCCTTCCTGATCATTAGTACCCAAGTGCAACATGATATAAGGCTTCTCCCCAGCCTCCCTACACACCTCTTAATATATTGCCCACTTTCCCCACTGTCATGCCCGGCATACACTCCACCCGTTTGTGCCTCTTCCTGGCCCCTCTGCCTCCCCATCTTATACTTTTTAATATTGAATCCCCCAGTATTATGACCCTCCCCTCTTTATTCTGCTCACCTCCCTGGTGCAACCTGTTCTTCTGCACACATTCTTGGACCCCTGCCCCCAATTCCATCCTCGAGGGTCCCTTTGCCCCACTTGATCCCTGTTGTAGCCTTACCCTAGACCCCCATTGCTCTCCCATGCTGCTGCCTGTGTTAGCTGTACCCTTGTCCCTACCATTCCCTACCTGCATGCCCCCCATTTCCTGATTTGGTCCTCATTTTCCCTGTATTAGCCCCCTCCCTACTACTGTCCACTAGTGCCTCCTCTAATCTTTTCCCTTCTACTATAATCGACTCTCTCCTCTCCCTCTTAGCACTTCTTCCCTGACTAGCTGCCCTCCTACCTTTCCATACCCTTCCTGTGATCTCCCACTTCTTCCCCAAGTCTCCTGCCTCCCCTACTGCCACTCTTCATCCACTACTCCTATTACCCTGTCCTGAGCTGACCCTGCTTCTATCCTCACTACTAGCTCCCCCATCAATGCTACTATCCCATTCCCCTGCTTTCCTTGCAACTGGCACTCCCCCCCCCCCGCTGCCCCAGGCTTGCTAGTACTGAGAACCTGTTCATATCCTCCCCCCCTTTTCCTGAGCTTCCCCCATCTCCCCTCCCTGTGACCTCACACCATGCTCTGCTTCTGTTCCCTTCCTTTCCCTTTTCTTGACCTCCCTTCATCCTTTGGCCTCAGGTCCCTCCTGCTCCTTAGTGGTAGTATGGTTAGCCATCTGATTCCTCTCCCCTTGCATTCCCCCTTGTTTTCCTTTTATATCTACTGTATTTGTCCTCCTTAAGTCCCTTGGCCTCTGATGTCCCCCCCCACTACCCCCTTCCCACCTACTCAGTTCCCTTCTCAGTCTGTCAACCTCCTCCCTAAGTTGCCCCATCTGTCTACACACCATACAACCCCCCTACTCTCCAAGCAATGCCCAGGAAGATGGCCATCCCACACCCATTGTAACTTGCCACCTGTCCTGGCTCCCCTTCCGGCCTGCCTTTTCCACCCATTTCCCACTCCCTACCCCTCTCCATGCCTGCTGCTCGCTCCATCCCCTATGACTCTCCATTTTCCTTATTCTCCCAACTGTCTTATTCGTACTTTTGTGACCCCCTCTCTCAGCTCAACAGTCACTTCCCTTTGGTATCCTATGCCACAGCCCGACTTCTGGGATTTTTATACACTGCCCAATGAGGCCTGTGGTCCTCCCTGTGGATGTCCTGCAAATGAAGAAGAAGAATCAGTATTTATATTGTGCTTTTCATACACAGTGTATCCCAAAATGCCTTACAAGCAATGCTAGAATGGTAGTGAAGTGACAGAATGTGTAGTGGTGACCATATCGCACATCAACACCCACACACAGCCTGGGCAATTGCATGAACCAGTTTTATGGGAAAGGGAGTGTTGGCTAGGACACCAGGAATGGCCCCTACTCTTTGCGAAGAATGCCCTGAGTTATTTTACTTCCACCTGTACACCCACCAGGACTGTACCAGGATGGGTAGAAGGGATCTCGGTTTAATGTCTCATCTGACGGATGGCACACCCCAACAGTACAGCACCCCCCAGTACTGCACTCGGGTGCCAGTGTTTAAGTATGAGTCCAGTCCTGGTGTGGGATGAAAACCCATGACCTTCTGGTCCAGAAGTGGATGTGCTACCAACTGAGCCATGCTGACGCCTAGATGCCACCTAGTAGATGCCACACCCTTGCTTTGTGGCACTCACTCTTTGAGGTCACTCACACGAGGGGTTGCTTGACTCTCTGGATAATTAATATTGGACTCCACAGCCCAACTGTCCTGCCCAGAGTCATGTGATCCGGCTTTGTTCACTCCCTCCCTCCCTCTTCCTCCCTTAGTCCCCCAAATGCAATGTCCCACACAAAATCAGCTCACCAGCATTTCAATCCCCACACAATAATGAGAAAGAATACTTCCCCCCTCTGTCCGCTCTATGCTCCACTCGGTGGTGGCTTGTATTACAAAGGGGACTACAAAATGGCGCTTTATGTAGTCCTGGACTCCAGGGCCCAATTGGCCTTCCCAGAGTCATATGGTCTGGCTTTGTTCACTCCATCACTCTTCCTCCCTATGCCATCTTCCTCCCTTAGTCTCCCAAATGCAATGTCCCACACAAAATCAGCACACTAGCATTTTAATCCCCACACAATAGTTACTCAGCAGAAACAATGAGAAAGAATACTTCCCCCCTCCATCCACTCTCTGCTCTGCTCGGAGGTGGCCTGTACTACCCCACAGACTGGGGCTGAGGCAAAATGCTGCCTCTCTCATATCCATGGATAGGGTGAAGAATCTAGGCATCACTAAGGATTGCAGGCTAACATTAGAACATCAGATGGCGGTGGTAGTCTGTGATGACTTTTTCCATCTTAGGAACATTGCCCAGATCATGCCCTATCTGCCACCTGAGGACCTGAAAACACCAGTGCATGCCTTCATCACATCTAGGCTGCATTGTTTTAATGTTCTTCATCTTGGGTTACCAGGAGATTTCTTGTGTCACTTTCTGCTGGTGCAGAATGCCAGAGTTTCCTCACTCTGAACTTGTCTCCCCCATGTTACGGACATCGCACTGATTGCCTATGAGGTGGTGCATCAGCTTCAAGATAGGTTTGTTAATGTACAAAGCCCTGCACAGTCTGGGCCCAGGCTACCTGAAAGAGCTCTTATGTCCTTATGCTACTGGTCACACTCTCCGCACCACCTTCTAATGGTTTGTCACCGGGCATGGGTTTAGGATAACACAATTTCAGGTGGACCACAAGTCAAGTGCATAAAAAATGCATGGTTGTGCTTATCATTTTATTTTCATTAGGCAAAATATACAGAAAGCAAAATGGTAAGTCAGACAACTGTTTAGCTTTAGCAGTTTCTAAGGCTTTTCTTCAGCCTAGCAGGAATCAAACAGTGTGAAAGCACACACTACCAGGAGGTCTTTCACCTTCCTCCATCATTATTCAACTGACCTCTTTATCTATCAGAACTGAGAGCTTTTATAGGCTCTCTAGAAGTTAGGAAATTCTCACTGCCCTGTGACTGATATCAGACCTTACATAAAATTAGCCACTAGGGCTACTGTTGCTCCATAGAAAACAGTTCAGATGGCACTGCAGGTATGTTTACAACATTGGGAAAGGTCAGACCTGAGGTCAGAACATTTTGTACTCCCAAACTCTCCTGCATGAACATGCTGTCTGCTGTAAAAGATATGTTTGCAGTTTTATACATAATACTATAGTGCAACAGTAAAACTTCTTAAAAAAACAGACACAAGCTTTTGTTATTCTTATTTCAAAACAGTTTTGTTTTAGGTTAATATGCACAGAAAGCATTATAAGCACTTCAGCACTTAATTTATAATCAGCCAAACAGCATGTTGGACATTATACAAAACATATAAACTGCTTAGGGAAGGGGTTTAGATTTATCTCAGGGGTGTCCACTATGACAGGGGTCACCCTGTCACACATCCCCCAGCATAAGAGGACAACCATCCTATCCTGTCCATATCTCAGCAAATACCTGGAAGGGTGTGGAGGTTCTGCCCTCTCTTTTCATGAAGAGCCGTCTCAGGGTCCCTTTTGTAAAAAAAATTTGTAAAGTATCCTATTCATAACAATACAAATACCTTGAGACATCTTACAAGTTTACTACAAAACATTACATGTACCAGGAGAAAGAACTATCAACAGTAGTTTTATACCATCTACTGACTTTCCCTGACCAGATACATTTGAATGGCTGGAGCATCCAGCACCCAGCAGAACTACCTTCAGGGGAAGAACTACCTTACTCCATCTCCACTTAAACATTTAAAGGTAGGCTAGTAACATACCATGCTGTATGCCTAACAGCCTGTCCCTAACCTCTTGGTTTACACATCAAATCTTATACACTTCTAGTGGTGTTGGCCACCACCTTGCCCCCTCTGTTCCATGTGGGAGTCTCCCCCTCTTCCAAGGGTGCCACCTATTATTTTTCACCCTCTGGGTTACTCCTCCCACATTATTTTCAGTGGTCACTATCTGTCTGGCCTTACAACAGGTCTTATAGTATGCTGCTACCTGCCTGTACATGCCCAGCCAATAGAAATATGGGGTTAGTCTAGTCAATACCTTCCCATGGCTCTGGTGCCCCGAGTGACTGGAGTGCATATCCTCCATCACCTTTTTCCTATATGCCATGGGCACCACTACCTAGGCATCCACTAACTTCATCTGGGAGTTGGGCCTCATATGATAGAGAATTTCCTTCCTAAGTTCAAATCACCATAACCTGTCCCCCACACCACCATTAACCTGTCTCCCATCCTTGATTTTTACATACTCCCTTAACTGGGTTACTTCAGGATCCCCTACCTGCAACTTTCCCCAGTCAACATCAGGAAAACAATCATTTTTTATGGGAGGAGGTTCAAAACATGCAAAAGTCCCTTTAGCAAAAATGGCTTCTTCCATCTTGCTTGAAGTCTTCTCCCCCAGTAATACATTGCCAGTCAAATTCTTACCTGGGGTCTCTTCTTCTTGTTCATCGTCCTCCACCAAGTAGCAGCCTGGATAAATGGGCAACAACGGGACCTCCACAAATGTTGGTCACAAATGCTCCATCAGGGGTTCCTCCTTCTGCAGAACCCGTGGATCCTGCTGCACTGATTCTTCCTTGACAACGTCTGAGTGGAACCTCTCGAGTAGCTCCTGGCATCTGCACTCCACCTCTCTCTGGCATTGATCAGCCTCCAGCCATCTCCCAATCATCCAGTGAAGAAGCAATATCAGGGTCTCCATTTGGCCATAAGGTCTGTCTCGTCCCATCCATGGTGCCTCGCCCAGGTCACCATCTCCATGAGGCGCTGTCCTAATCTCACCTGGTGCCATGCACCTCTGCCGTGTATCCTCAGTACCAGGTCTGGCACCAACTGACTGGACTCCCCATTTCCTCAGATGTTCAGACAGATCCCACTGCTGACACCATATGTCACTGGGTGTGGGTTTAGGATAACACAATTTCAGGCAGACCACAAGCTGGGTGCATAAAAAATGCATGGTTGCATATATCATTTTATTTTCATCAAGTAAAATATACAGAAAGCAAAATGGTAAGTCAGACAACTGCTTAGCTTCAACAGTTTCTTTTTTTGTACCATTCCATTATTTCTCCTCTGCTATGAAGCGGGTGGTGAGTCGTCTGGCCCCCGGCACCCGCATCCCTGGACCAGGTCTGGCCTGTGACACGCTCTCCCACAAGCCCAGTGCACGGAGACCCCCTCGGGGACCTGGGAACCTGGGACTTGGGGGGTGCACCTCTCATGTCTGGGGGCACAGGGCATGGCCATCAGCCACCATGATTGCCCCACAATTTTTCCACCATGTTTTACCCCACGGAGCAAGTTGTGCAATGGCATCAGTGCACTAACGTGCTGATGCCCGCTGCACTCCAACCCTCGACTGTACATGCCCTCTTAGTGACCCTGACCTCCACCAGGTGCGCTGCAGGCGATGCAATGCCACTACCCACCCCAGAGAAAGGACAGCTGTCATGGGACACTTGATCCTTCCTCTCCGCTGCCGACCAGGGTCTATTCCCGAACCCAGGTCGCCGGCGTGCTGCAAGGTGTGGCATCCAGTGCCTCAACCCTCAGTGCCACCGGGCTGGCAGCTTCAACAGTTTCTAAGGCTCTTCTTCAGCCTAGTAGGAATCAAACAGTGTGAAAGCACACACTACTAGGAGGTCTTTCACCTTCTTCAGTCAGTATTCAGCTGACGTTTCTATCTCTATCAGAACTGAGTTAGAGCTTTTATAGACTCTCTAGAAGTTAGGAAATTCTCACTCCCCTGCGGTTAGGAAATTTCTACTCCCCTGTGATTGATATCAGACCTAACGTAAAATTAGCCACTAGGGGCCACTGTTGCTCCATAGAGAACAGTTCAGATGGCACTGCAGGTATGTTTACAACATTGGGAAAGGTCAGACCTGAGGTCAGAACATTTTGTACTCCCAAACTCTCCTGCAGGAACATGCTGTCGGCTGTAAAGATATCTTAGCAGTTTTATACGTAACACTATGGGGCAGCAGGAAAACTTTTAAAAACAGACACAAGCTTTTGTTATTCTTACATCAAAACAGTTTTGTTTTAGGTTAATATGCACAGAAAGCATTATAAGCACTTCAGCACTTAATTTATAACCAGCCAATCAGCATGCTGGACATTATACAAAACATATAAACTGCATGGGAAGGGGTGTCCACTATGATGGGGTCACCCTGTCACATGGTTCCTTGTTCGTGACTAAACCAGTTGAGGAGCCAATGTTTTAGTGCCTGCTCCACTACTATGGAACTCTTTACATTGGCCCTTGATGGATGCCCCATCACTGGAGCATTTTAAAAAGGAGATGAACAGAAAGGTAACACTGGAGTAGTAGACTGGAGTCATAGTGATGTATGTACAGTCCAATCCCAAAAGCTCATCTTTCCAGTCACCAGAATCACAAATAGACCATAGTTCAGCCACAGGATAATTTCAAAGATTTAATTCATGTAGAAAACAGCAACCATGGTTCCCAGTGCAGCCATTTCAAAAAAGGCCTGAAATTGCATTTGTTTAATTTGGCATTTGTAGACTAAAATCAAAGCTTTTGGCAGGGTCTGGAATCGAAATTTGAATTAAGTAATCTAGGTTTAGATATTTTGGTTGGGTAGCACTGGTTGTGTTATAAATAATTTTAGATCAGTTAGGAGGATTATTTGTATCTGTACTGTTCCTTGTACAAACAGGTGAACAAAGTAGGTGATTTGATACCTTTTATTGGACCAACAAGAAATTTGTGTAAGCCTGAAAGCTTGTGTACTAAAAAGTTATTGTTGGTTCAATAAAAGGTATCAAACCACATACTCTGTTCACCAGATTAGTTATGGGAATTGTATGGTGCTGTACATGTGTTGTGGATTTTTGTTTAAGGTGCCCTAGCTTGTGGGATAGGGTGCTAAACAAATGAACTACTCTGACTAGGTCAGCACCATAAATCCAACTGTCCAGAGCCTTCTGATGGATTCTTGTGATTCACTTCTACAGGACCCTGAGTGGTTCCCAGCCTCCATTCACCGGTCCTGCCTCTGTCCCTGGTGGAGGACATGGCCTTCCTAATTCATATTCAGAGGGTGTGGAAGCTGGATGTCAAGGGAGATGAGGCCTCAGAAAGAAGTGCCCAATGATATGGGAAAGCTTGTAGAACATCACCCAGCAATAGGGCTGACAAGTTTCCTGATGTTGCTCCTTTCCCTGGGATGTTGGCACATGTCATAATGCCTCTCTGAGCAGTGGCTATCATCATCATCCCTCCTTCCAAACCTAGGACATTAGGATGCAGCTGAGCAGTACAATGCACTAACCCCCAGCTCCTCCAGGCGTAGCACATTCTATTAGATGTTCAATCCTGATCTGTTGGCCTCTACTCCTTGTGCCACTGTCCCAGGCTTGCGGTGTGTGCCCAGGTCTCCCCTCTGCCACAGAACTGGCTCAAGATGCCAGCCCATTGGCACAGCAGTTGGATTTCCGCTTGTGACGCTGGCAACCTGGGATCAGGAATGGACCCGGGGAGCCGGAGGACCAGCTGGGGGAGAAGGATCAAGTGCCCCTAGGGCTGCTCTCCTTCTCCAGGGGGAGGGCTGTGTGTGTATCCAGTGCATGGATGACCCCTGGTGGAGACTGGGGGAAACCGCAAGGACCGGCACCTAATTGGAAGAGGGGCGGGGCGGACGCAGGACGTCATTGCATGTCCCTGCCCCTGGGGTACCATAGAAAATCACATCGGCCACCATGAATGATGCTCCTGGCACCACAGCCTTAATGGCTCCATCCCCCCACTGACCTATCCTGGCCTTGGTGCACAGTCCGGGCCCCGAACCCCACCCTGGGGGGGGGGAGCCAGGGAGGCATCGCCGGTAGTCGCTGGCACCTTTCCCGTCAGAGATGGGCTGGATTGGGCATCATCCCCACCCTGGAGGGGTAAGTTCAGGGGGTATTGGTGGTAGGGGAGGAAGCGAGGATCAGGTGGTGTGCAGGATTGGCCAAATAGCAGGCAGCCAGTGCAGAAGAAAGAGTAAAATAAAAAAAAAAAAAAGAACTGGCTCAAGATTTTCATTGTATAGTATGTAGTTTCTGTGGTGTGTTATGTAAGTCATTCTGAATGCTGAACTGGGCAACTTTAAGAGTCACTTCCTAGAAAGTTTTCTGTTCCCTGTAGTGTGTTCAATTTCCTTTCTTCATTTGAGTTACCCAGGGCTCTAGGCCTCCAAGCTTTGACCTCTAGTGAAAGTGGCATTCTTAAAATGATGCTGGGAGAAATATATGTTTCCTTCACTACTGAAATGTTTATAAATCAGCTCACTCAACCATAAATGTTATTTTTTTCTCATACAAAATGTACAGCTTTTGTGGCCTTAACCTATACTGAGGGCAGCCCGGCTGGCACCAGTGAGCTATTTCAATCCTCAGTTCCCTGAAGTTTAAGGTCTAATTGAGCAGCAGGAGGAGAGGAATGTTGAATTCCAGCCAAGTAGAAAAAATCTAACTTGTGCATTCCATATGAGAAGGTGAATCAGAAAAGCTGATGGCAATTACATAAACATCCCCAAAAAAATTAAGATCATCACCTTGCAGATGGAGTACACTCTAATTTGAAATGTCATCCAGCAGAATAGTTGGTAGTATAGCCTAGAGGTTAGAGTAATGAGCTATGAACAAGCTTGGTACATCCAGAAGACCAGACCTGAGTCTGATTCTTACAGCCTCCACTTGCATACTGTGTGACTCTGAGCAAGTCACTAACTGCCCAGTGTTCCTAAGTTGCTCCCTGAAAACAGGCACTTGTGCCTAGTGGGCCTTACCCAGTTACCAAAGACTGAAAAAAAGATGTGACATCTCATTTTTACAGGGGGTCTGCAGTGCAGTAGCAGATATGTGATACATAGTTTTATGTTGCATATGTACGGTAGCTTTTTTTTTACATGAGACAATCAGTTCCACATTATTAGGATAAAAAGAAAGTGTGTGATTCAACTGTTACAGTGGAAGCTCCCGAGTCTGCAGGCCTAGGGGCACACAAGCCAAAAGTTGGCAGCACTCAAAATAAAACTAAGGAGGCTGTACCTACTGCTGCAGGCCCATTTTTTATTTATGAAAGTCCAGTAAGTGAAGTGAGGTCAGATATTATACTTCATGGCCATTATCTTAACATGAGCATTATCTGTAACGTCTTTATTGGAACACTGGTTGCACTTACTTTAACTGCTTGGATACTGTGTGTTGTCCTCGTTTCACATACTGGACTTCCAGAAATAAAGACAGACTTGCAGCAGTAAGTGCAGCCTCCTTAGTCTTATTTTTAGTGTGGTCAGATTTTGGATTGTGTGCCTTATTGTGAGGGTTTAGTCAATCTCATGGTCTGCATCACCCCTACATGTGAGTGCAGCCTCCGTCTCTAGTTTGTTAGGCCCAAGGGCATCATTCTCCAGGAACTGGATCTCAGAGCACTGGCCAGGAGTACTTACTGAGGCATACTGCCGGTAGGGGATTCAGCTTTTGATGCTGAAGAAAAGTCATTGCCCTCTTGTAATTTATTCATGCTGATGTTGGTCAATGTCTATGCCTTTTGTAAATCAGCTTTCCCTCTTGTTAAATATAATGTTACAGTAACTCAAAAAAAAAAAGGAAAACTATCAGCCCTAACCCTAAGGGATAAATGATTTCTGCTTCCCGCTGAACTGACTCTGCTATGGTTAATGTACTTTGTGGACCTTTGAACAGTTACTTCCAAAATGACATAGATGATGGGGCAGAGCTACAAAGTGGTACACTGTCTGCCCATATTTGAAAAATAATTGCACATATCTCAGCAGTTACAGTTATATGAGAAAACCAAAGTAGTTTTAGATTCCATTGTGTCTACTACAGTGGCCTTTTTTCCTCACTGAATGGGGTGGGGGGGCTTAAGACTGCGAGACCTGGTAGAGCATTTCTTCATGTCAGTGTGCATGGAAAGGGCACAAATACACTCAATTCAGTAAGTACCATTTACTAGAGAAAACCTTTTTTTTCTAAATTACTGTTTCTCACAGACCCTTTGCCCATCTTATCCTGTGGCAACCTCTCAACCTCATGCCTCAGATGCCCATCAGGGCTGCCCTGTGACCTACCTCTTGAGGAGTCACACACACTCTCTGGAAACTCCAAATCTGGTACTCTTGCTTATAGCCAGCTGTGTGGGGTCCAAGAATACTGCTCTATGCATTCATTCTTGCGGCCTGGGATTTTCTGCTCTTTTTTCTTGCACCCCTGAAGATGTCAGTGAAAGAGTCTCCATTCACATGGACTCTCACTACTGCATGACTCTTTGTAGAGCCAGGTGAAGTCCTCCTTTCCTCCCCAACTGCTCCAGCCTGTCCCACCACCTGTGGTCATCTAGTTGGTGGTAGCATGGCACAGTCAGTCACTGGCCCTCCCTGGAGATGGACAGCATCCTCTGCATTGCTTAGTCCTTCCCCCAATGTCTCTCTGATGATTCAGGCCACAGGTATCACAAGCAGTAGGGCTGCTGATGTGCCAAGGAACTAGCTTAAGAACACATTTCAAAATGTCACTAGTCACTTCCAGGTTTTGCAGTAACCTTTTGCCTGCTTATCTATGAAATCTATAATTAAAGGGAAGGGCAGCTGTGGCAATGGGTTTTGGACATTACAACAAGTAAATAGTTGTTTCTGTTTTAAATAATCGTTCACTTTGTAATGCATTGTACTGTGTGTATGACTTGAAATACTTTGTACTTTGAGTTTTCATATTTTTGCATAATAATTGCTGATTAGATCTTGGCCCACATCTGAAAAATGAACCTTAGTTACAGTATGCCTACCTAATACCCAAACAAATCTAGCTAGGGACTAGTAGCAGCAATGTGGGTACCAGTAAGGTTGAAGTTCGAATTAGGTTAGGGGAAGAGGTCAGCGAGGGAAGGCTGACAAAGCTTACATTCAGCATGAAAAATATAAGGGAGAAGGAACATGAAAATGCAAGACGAGATCGGGGAAAGATGGAAAGTGTCTGCCAGGAGTCTGGGAAATAGAATTAGTGAGATCCAAGCAATAGAGGCAGGCATTGAGATGGACATAGTAGCCATCACAGAAACTTGGGCCAAGAGAATAACGAATGGGATCTGAGAGTCTCAGGCTTCATCATTTTTAGACGGGGTGGAAAAAAGGTAAAGGAAGAGCATAGCCATATTTGTCAGGGGAAGCATAGCCATATATGTCAGGGGAGGCACAGCTATATATGTCAGGGGAAGCATAGCTATATATGTCAGGAGATGCATAGAGGTAGTGAAAGACAGAAACATCACTCCGAATGACTGGGGAGCACCCACAGTACAGGGAGGGTGCACAGAATTGGGCAGGCTAGCCCCACAAAACAAAACAATGTTTTTGTAAACTTTAGAAATTTTCTCTGTACTGGGGAAAGAGATATGTCCCAAAAAATAATTAACACAGACAGCAGTGATGTATACAATATCAACCAATTTGGCACAAAAAAAAAATTATGTTTTTTGTCACAAGCAGCCTGTCTCAGAAATTGTTGCCCATCTAGTGATTTAGGATAAACATTCTTGGGTTAGTACTCTTGGGTTCCTTTGCAGTACCTCAATGCTGTACTGCACATTAATGTATAATGTATTTTTAAATTATGTACATATTTGTGTTTAGAATTTCTCTCCTATGTATGTAACCAGGATAATTGCATATATGGTGTCCCTTGTAAATTAGCAATTTGCTCAGTTGGGAATTTTACCATGTTCATTTTACTGATGAATAAAATCATTACTACTACTACTACAATATATTTATTCAGCATTCATTAATGTCTTTGCTTTTTGCCGCTTTTCATTTCTTTTAAAGTGCTTCTCAAAATTGCAAATGCAATCTTTTAACATCAATGCAGTGCAAAATTCATAAAGTCCAGCACCAAGATAATTGAGACAAATATTAAGAAGTACAAATACCTCCCACAGCCAGTAGCTGCCTGTCCCCAGTGCTTCACCCACTCTCTGGGCTTCATCGGGGGAGTGGTTTAAGGGAGGTAACAGTTCCATTTAAATATGTTCGGCTGTGGAGTGCTGTGTGGGTGGATGTTTGTGTTTGTCTGTGTCTGTAGGTTAGTTTTTGTGGATTTACATGTTTTTCTGCTTGGAGTAACTTTGCCATTCTTACACACAACGTCTGTGAATGTCTCCTGGACTGAATTTCTGCAAAATATCATCACCAGGTATCAGCTTTTTCATTTTAAATCAACTTTTGGAAGCCACCCCAAGGAAAAATAACTCTAGCAACTAAGTCTGACAAACTCGGTGATGCTGGGCCCTCGATTGAATCAACATTTGTCTGACCTGCTCCAAAAGGAATTTTACTTGGGCTATTCAACAACCATTTTAAGAACAAAGGAAACATACAGACAAAGGATTTCACATCCTGCATATGCCCAGGGCACAGTTTATCACCTTTCAGGAATTTTAACACATTCTGTGACCCTGGGTTTCAGCAGTTCATCGTTTCCACTGGATGAAATTTACTACCAGCTAACAGCATTTTCATTTTAAATCAACTTTAAATGTACTTGTCTCTAAAGGGCTGCTCTACAACCACTTTAAAAACAAAGGAAACAGACAGACAAAGGTTTTTCACATCCTGCATATGCCCAGGTCAAAGTTCATCACATTGAAGGAATTTAACACTTTCTGTGACTCTGGTCCTCTTCAGTTCATCATTTCCACTGGATCTATCTTTTATTTCATTTGCTGCTTTCTCCTTGGAGGATCCCTGGACTGGCGTTCCGTTGCCATACAAGCCCTCAGGCTCCTCCTAACTGTGCCTCTGCCAGCAGCCCGACTGGCACCTCAAAGCGGAGACCACAAAAGCCTGCAAGCAACCACAGCCTCCAAGACCTTTTAGCAGGCGGCCAGCACCTTCAAAGCCACCACCGCCACCCTCTCAGCCAGCATCAATGACAGGTCTGGTGACTTTTGACCAGCCCGAAAAGCAGGTGCTTCTCTTACTTCTGCAACCTGATTGGTTGGTCTCCTGACTGTGTGCTCCTATTGGCCAGTTTCTTTTGAAATGCCATGGCTCTACAGTCGAACTTCTCTCATTCAAAATTCTACTGCTTAATTCTGGAAAATCTTAATATTAGCAAATAAGATTGTTCATAACTGTTTTAAAGCATTAGAGCATTAATTGCCATTTAGTTTTCAGTGTGTGTATATAAGCAGGGCCACCTCAGCACTCTCAAAATGTCATTACTACAGCTTTTGTTAAATAATTTATTCTGTTATTGACTGTTAAGCAGTATCCTGAAACTATTATTTAACCAAATTGTACTGTCACTGCTAAGTGTCTTTGGACCTCCAGATAGTGCTAGTTTATCATCACACCAGGTCTGTAGCCACACCACTGGTGCTCGTTATCACTCCTGGTCAGTAGCCTTACCCCTGGAGCTTGCTCGGCTGCTGCATGACCCTGCTCTCTGTCACCTCACTGCTCCCAGGTCCCCTACAGTATACCCCCTGTTCTATCCAAGATCGGCCTCTCGGCATGATCTCTGTTAAAGAATTCCATTTCCCCCCCTCTCCACTTCGTTCTCCTGGCTACCCTTATCCTGGGACTCATCCCCCTCCTCTCGGACACTGACCCTGTACAGGACAGTGGCAGTGGCAGGTCCATCCACCACTGCTCTGTGACTGATTTTACATTCTCAAACCTTATGGCCAATGCTGTTGGTCCCTTTATCCTTCTAGCGGGCTGCTGTCTAGACTCGTCCTGCCCCAAATCAACATTAAGCGGCGTGTGTCTGAGGCCAGAAATCAAAGGTTCCCCGAGAGGGACCCTTCTGTGGCTAATCTTACTGTCCATTGCCCTATCTGGTGACATTGAAGTCAATCCTGGCCCCCCACCCTTGACTCTCCTCAGAAATGGTGGAGGAAAAGGGCCTGAAAGTTGCTCACATCAACATTGAGTCTTCTTCCCAACCTTGGCCAGAGCTCACTGCATGGTCCTCTCTACAAGCCTGACTCCTGGGGATAACGGGACCTGGCTTAAACCCAGATTCCCGACTCGGTCTGCAGGCTCTCTGGCTATAAGCTAAAGCGGCAGGACAGAATAGGGAGCAAAGGGAGGAGGTATCCTGATTTACTCAGGGCCCACCTCAACGTATCCCTTATAAACCACACCTCCGTGCTGCTGTCAACCTGTGAGCTCCTCCACACCGTGCTGCTGCTTGGCAACACCAAGAAACTGCACGTGGTATGCTCCTACAACCCACCTAAGGGTGGGCTGCAGGGCCTCTCCCATCTCCTGGATACTGTCTGTCCCAGTACCGGGGTAAATGAACTCCTTATCTTGGGGGACATTAACCTAAACTGGGATGGGGAAAACATCAAGCAGTTTGAGGCCCTGCTTGCCACCAAATCCCTAACACAACTGGTAAGGGAGCCCACCCGTCAAAAGGCAAACGGCACTTCCGGCTCCCTCTTGGACTGGATTATGTCAAACCGTCCCGAGAGGATCTCCTCAGTAGGGGGCCTACCCGACGCCATATCGGACCACTCTCAGGTTCTGTGTATATGAAATATCCCTCCCTAAGGTTCCCCACAAAATCATCCAGGTTGAAACTTTTGCCAGATTAAACCTGACCTGTTCTTGGAGGAACTCAGGCTTACGGACTGGTCAACAGTCTACAGAGCACTGGATCCCTCATAAACCCGTCGCGTTCCACAACATCTTTGTGAATCTACAAAGAGAGCATGCCCCTATCACTAGGCGTAGGGTCCATGGGACAGCCACCCAGTGGCTGAAAGAGTCTCTCTCCCACATACGGCGAGAGAGACAAATGCTGGCATCAGGTAAAATGCTCACATGACACTGCCCTGTTGCAGCAATACAGAAAACTCAGAAATGAGTGCAAGAAAATGATCAGGGGCAAAAGCGACTTCTGCAAACGCGCCCTTCTCAGCTCTGCTAAAGACCCCAGGCGGTTCTGGAGAACCATCAATCACTGGTTGGCGGTCGCTCCTACTCCGGGGTCACTGACATGCTCATCCGAAGGATCTCCTGCAACAATCCTCATGTGATTGCTAATGCTCTAAACTCTCATTTCACAGACCTCCTTCTGCTCTCCATGGGGTCCTCAGCCCAAAACTCAAACTGCCCTGCCTCCCGTCCCAATGGGAGTCTGGTCTGACCCGCCTCCATTTTACCTAAGGGCGTATCGTGTAAGCTAGGTGCGGTTCCTCCTTCTTGATCTCTCCCAGAATGCTAGCCCTGGTCCTGATGATCTGGAGCCAAAGCTTCTCAAACTAGGTGCTCCCCTTATAGCCTCCCGGTGGCCCACATTTTCAACCTATCCTTACCCAGGGACTGATCCGGATATCTGGAAGGTTGCCAAGGTCATCCCTGTCCTAAGCAGGCGACCCCAAAATCCTGGACAACTACCGTCCCATAGCTATCTCTCTGCTGTCAGCAAGCTCCTGGAAAAGGTGGTCACCAAACAAATCTCGGAGTATATCCTCCCATGGTCTGCTGACCCCGGCCCAACACGGCTTTCATAAAAGGCTATTGCTTCCACGGCTCTCATCTCAGTCTCTTCCAGCATCAGAGCTGCTATGGATCAGGGAAAACTCTCAGGTGTGGTATCTATTGACTTATCCAAGGCGTCGACCTCGTTGACCCGACCTGCTTGCCCTGCAGATGAGGTCCTTGGTTTGTCCCCACCACCTAAACTGGGTCTCTGACTACCTATGGCAGAAAACAACTAACTAAATTCAATAAAGTCCTTTCTCCTGCGGCCTGTCACCTCTGATGTTCCTCAGGGCTCCGTGCTGGGTCCCCTACTCTTTCCTGTTCATCAACAATCTCCCTGATGTGGTCTCCAGCTGCCATGTCATCATGTATACGGATGACCTGGTTCTCCTAGCCCACTCCTGTGATACAGCCACACTAAACCGTCACTTATCTGAAGACCTCTGGAACATCCAGGCATGGCTCTCCAACCATAAATTGGTCCTAAATCAAAACAAAACCCAGGCTATGCTCTTCAGTTCCTCTGCCAAAATACGAGCCTCTTCAACTCCCACATATCAACTTCACAGACAGCTCCCTCTCCCTACCGTGACCTCCCTCAAATATCTTGGGTGACACTTGATCCCAAATTGGACCTTGGTAGTCATATCCATAATGCCTGCAGTGGGTAAACATAAACTGGGGATGGCCTACAGGGCTCGTGCAACCTCACTCCAGCGACTCTCTTAGCTCTTGCCAGGGAGTACTACTTCCCTCCCTCAGCTACGGCTCCCTCATGTTTGCTCATACTTCTAAGACCCTCCTAAGCAAGTGGAGCACAATGTACAACAACATCTGTCGTTTTGCCCTGGCCGCCCCCCGCCTCACCCATCACTGCGAGTTCTACGAGAAGCTTGGCTGGCTATCCCCGCTCAATCACCTTAACTTTAGCACTGGGTGCCTCGTGAGTAAAGTACTAGCTCCGCACCCCTCCGGAACTGGCCCGGTTTCTTGCTCCTGCTGACCTCTCCCCTACCTGCTTAGATCCCAAGGCCCGGCCTACTAAGTGTACCTACTTCCTCAAGACAACATGGGGACCGGAGTTTTACTGTCCATGGCCCCAGGCTCTGGAACTCCTTTCCTGAAAGAGTCCATACTGCCTCCTCTCACAAGAGTTTCCGGACCTCCCTGTGGGATCATCTTAAGGTGGCTTCTCGCTGTGAATGTCCTAAGCCTCCTTAGCCTCCCGGTGTCCACTGGTGCCGGCTTCTTCTTTCCTGCTCTGGCGTCACCACTCTTGCGCTATGTCCTCGTCCAAATCCCCCCTCCCTTGCTTGACCGATGCTATGATGTTACTATACTCATAATCCTCACCAGCCCTGTTGGTCATTGAATTTATCTCTAACTTATACCTTGCCCCAGCACTGTATCTGGGTGTACCTTCCACGTAAATGTAAAACTGTAAAATTGTCTTTTCTCCTGTTTTTGTACCTGAATGTATTCGTCTGAACCAATTACTGTATCAATGTACCTGTTGTACCCTTTTGTACTGTCCTGGGTCGTTCCTGAAAATAGGCATAAAACTTGTCTAGTGTACTTACCCGGTAAACAAAAACTAAATAAATAAATAATAAAATAATATGGTTCAGCCACATGCTACAATTAATTCTGCCAAATATTCAGTGTTTGCCACAACAATCTGTTCAAACAAATAGAAGATATAGTATCTACAAATAGAATCTCCTACCCATTATATTAAGCGACGATGTAAATTAGTGCTTAAAAAATAGAAAATCAATGAAAATACTGTTATTCAATTAAGTATTCCACAGTTGCAAGAGAAACAGAGAACTAACACTTTCTTTTCTATCTGGAGATCAAAAAAGAGCTACAACAGCCAGATGGATGGAACTTCCAGTTACTGTCATAGCCTTTAGTATACAAGACAAACTTAAGGTGAACATATCGTTATTGTTTCCTTTATTTGTTTCAGTGGCATTGGTTTTGTTCCTCACGTCGGCTAGATGTTGCTGTCTCCAATCTCAAGAAAATGTAACAAAACTCAAGAGAAATGTAACAAAATGACAGATTCATATTGTAACATGGCTAAAGAAAACAGTGTAAATGGAGCACTGCTATTGGTCAAGAGGGCAGGCAACCATGCATTAATTCTCAAGTAATTCATGGTTGCTCTTGTAATACTGTTGCCAACCACCACAATGTGTATAGCAGTAGTCTTTCCACCCAGTGTTGAATTAAGCAGTGTTTCTGTGTATTCCTGTTTCCGATAAAAGTGTACCTTAATCTGAATGTAATTAGTTGTTTTTGTGCCATTTTGTTAATATTCCATAAAGCAGCTGTTCCAATCCTACACAGTAACTTTAAAAATGTTTCTTTTGTTTTGTTAAAATAACATATTCCACAGTAAGTTCAACAATGCTGCAGTACTATACTGTTTACAGTCGACACCGGCTCAGTCCAGACTATATGCACATTGTGCTAACATTCCCATTCCCAGCATGCTTTAGAACACTTGTGAGAAAGCTTCAGCACCATTCCTTGAGCAGCACAGAAAACTTCCTGTGAGTCTGGTAAAAGTTTAAAAAACATATATAAAAATGATAAAGCAGTACTGTTAAATGGAATGTGATCAAATAATAGAAGATCACACCCACGATATATGTTGCAATATTTGTACCTTTGCAATCAGACATTAAAATGAAAATTTAAAAGCATTTCAAATGAAATCAGTGTTTGTGTTTTATTTCTACATGTCATTACTAAGTAATATTCATATAACAGCACTTTCCATGTTACAAGCACATTAAACCATTCCAAAGGATGATTCTATTGTGGAATTAATGCATGGTTGAGTGGTTGGAGGCACTCAGCCTTCAGCCTTGTGCCCCCCCATTCATGCATTAATTCCATAGTAGAACCATCCTTCGTCATGGCTTAATGCTTACTTAGTTCATAAATCTTTTATACATAACAACAGAACTGGATTTTAGACTATTGTTCAACCCATTACATCAGGAAGCCTAATTTGTTCAGAATATACTATGCATGTAATCAGGGGCAAACACTATTTATAGATCCTAAGACTACATCAAAATGCTAAAAAGGAAAATAACATGACATGATTTAGCATGTGGATTGATATTTCATCTGACCCACCAGCAGGCAATATTTAATGAAAATTGACTATTAACATGCTTTCTACTTGCACTGTATTTCAAATCTTAACCTGCCACTGTGTAAGTGATGTCTAACAATCCATTAAAAACAAAACATTCTTAATCCTATTGAGTTCTACTTCAAAAAAAGGCTTAAAATCAATTATTTGATTGAGTCATGCTGGTTTTAGGCTATTGACCTGGAAAATCCACTGTTACTCCCCTAAAAAGTTTACAAGGATGACTCACCTTGAGGTGTTGTTTTACCTACTACAACCTATAAAGGAAAAATCCTTCAATCATGAGTTATATACTGTCTTTTGAAATGGGCTCCTATTGGAGTTTCTTCTTTCATCCTTAGTATACTGCATACATGTTCTTGCAATCTTCTTTGAGAAGACATGTAGTCCTCCTAATATAAATTTAGTTACAAGTACAAAACAAGCAGTATACTACATATGAATTGTCACAGGTAATGCTTTCATGAATCTTATATTCAAGTCCTGTTAAGGGTGTCTGAGGATGGAAACATGAGGGGAAGTCATGGGGAAACAGAATCACTGTGGAGTCAGCTCATGGCAGCCTCAAGCAAGAAACTACAGATGGGGTGAGATATAGACCTCTAGGATGGGGGACGAGAGAGATAAGGAGCTAGGGGCAGAACTAGAAAGGGGGTTGGCAAAGGAGGAGGTGGTGGTGGGAGAGCTAAACCTGTCAAATATTAATTGGGACTTTCCAGCAGTCAGAAGCTCCAGAGGTCAGGCCCTTCTGAATACATTGCAGAACTGTCTGCTGGTGTAGCTGTAAGGAACCCAGTAGGCAGGCTGCCATCCTCAATGTGGTGCTCACCAACTTGGAAGTGGTAGGAGTGAGGTAGAGGCACCACTAGGGTCTAGTGACCATAACTCTAAATGCCCTTGGGATCATTAAGCCCTCATCAAAAGTTGAATTCCTAGATTTCAGAAGGCACACTTTTTTTAATACTTCATTTTATAGAAGGCACACTTCAACTGGATGAGAGGCTGGATCAGGACAAGTTAGATGGAGTGGACAGCATCAGGGATATGGAGAAAGGGGGGAAATCAAGGGGCCGTTCTTGAGGCAACAAAGTCTTGCATGAGAACGGTAGTCAAAAGAAACCAGTACAAGAGACCAATATGGTTCTCTGGAAAGGTTAGGGAGGCAGTGAGAGCCAAAAAGAAGCCCTTCACCAGTTTCAAGGAAAAACAAGGAGAGGAAGAATGGGATGAGTACCATATGAGAACAAGGGAAACCAAGAGGGTGGGCAGAAAAGCAAAGGCAGACACAGAGCTGCATATTGCAGAGGGGGTCAAGGGAAGGAAAAAACTGTCCTTTACACATAGCAGGAAAAAAATAAAGTAGAGAGGAGGAATTTTAGGCTAACAGAGAGACAGGGTAATTGAAGAGAATGGGCAGAAAGCAGCCATTCTTGATGACTACTTCTGTTCTGTATTCACAAGGGAAGACAGAGAGCCTCTGCCAGAGAGTGGATTAAGGCAACCGTAATGGGGATCCTGGAGATAAGGCAGAAAGTTTTTACCAGTGAAAGGGTTCCAGAAGGGATAGCAGCCCTAAAGATAGATAAGTTCCCAGGAGCAGCTGGGATGCATCTGAGGGTGCTCAAGGAACTGGCAATGGCACTAACCAAACCCTTGGTAGGGCTATTCAATAGCTCAATTCAGAAAGGAGTAGTTCCAAAAACTGGATGATAGCAGACATAGTCCTACTCCATATGGGGGTTGGGGACAAGGAACAACCAGATAACTATAGACCTGTCAGTCTTACCCCTATTGTGGGTAACCTGATGGAAACACTAGTCAAAGAGGACCTCATGGACTACCTGAGGAGCAATGGAGTCAAGGATAGTAAACAGCATGGTTCATGGCAGGGAGGTCTTGTCAGAGCAGCTTGAACTTGATAGTATTTTTTGACTAGGTAACGAGGCTAGTGGATAAGATCCAAGCTGTGGATTTACTCTACTTCAATCTGAGCAAGGTTTAGGACTCTGTGCTCCTGAAGGCTGCTGAAGAAGCTAGAGGATCTGAGTTCAGCGAAGGACACAGTTAGATTGAGGAGAAACTGGTTGGAAGAGAGACAGCAGAGGGTTGTGATTAACTGAGCTGAATCAGAAGAGAGAGAGACGTTATCAGTGGGGTGCAACAGGGTTTGATCCTGGGTATAATACTTTTTAATATGTTCATCCATGACATGGGAGAAGGAATCCAGGGCAAGATGTGTCTCTTTGTAGATGACACTAAGCTCTCTGGGAGGGTAGACAGTAGGGGGGGCAGGGGTTAGGGAGATGCAGAAAGACTTGCAAAGACTATAGAGGTGGTCAGAGGTGTGGCAGTTGAAAGTTAATACCACAAAGTACAAGGTGATTCACACAGGGAACAAAACCCCATGGAGGGAGTACTGGATGGGGTAGGTGGTAAATCTAGGCATGACCTCTGAGGAAACAGACCTAGGGGTCATCATCAGTGACTTCCTAAAGCAATCAAGCCAGTGTAACAAGGCCTACAAGTAAGACAAACAGTATGCTGGGGTGTATATGAAGGGGTATTGGCAGTAGAAGAAGGAGGTACAGTTGAACCTCGATTATCGGACCTCTCCAGGACAGCAAATCAGTCCAGATAATCGGGCGTCCGGTTAATTGAAATTACAATTTTGAAAAAACTCAGAACACTCGTAGTTTACTTAGAAAAGCTTTTAATTTCAAAAAGTAACTTGAATTTAAAGATTTACAGCATTTCATTTTTAAAAAATTCTGTCAATGTCTTGTTTTGACCCGCTGAACTTTTTTCTTAATGCTATTGCAAGCAGCCTGTTAAGTGTAATTAAATGTATGGGGTCTGCATCTTTTTGGCGTTCTAACCAGTGCACACCTCTTTAAGTGCTCCACAGCCTGTAGTTAGTTGCTCCCATGCCCTTGCTCGGTTTGTTCGTCGGGATCACAATCCTCCTCCAGGTTCTGTACCCCATGCTCACTCACAAGGCTAACAATGTCCCCATCAGAGATATATGTTTCCTCACATCAGGGACAAAGGTTTTGTGAAACCAGTGACAAAACAAATCACTGCTCATCCAGGTTTTCATAGACAATAGGTAGGGCACCCATGTTTACATTCTTAAAACAGCGGGGGTTGGCAAATTTACCAATCATTAAGGGCTTCAGCTTATGGGATCCTGTAGCATTCGAGCAACCTAGGATTGTCAGTCTGTCCTTTATTTTCTTGTAGCCAGCAGCTGTCTGTTCTTGAGAACTGGCTAGAGTTTTGTCAGGCAGCAGACGCCAGTACAGCCCCGTTTCATCTGCGTTGTATATTTGCTCCGCTGTGTACCCCCTGTCCTGGATGATTTTGTGCAACTTTTCACGATATGGCTGCACTTCACTCTGATCAGCTGACATTTTCTCACCTTGGATTTCAAGCTGGCGGATTGAATGTCGCTTCTTGAAGCATTTCAACTAGCCACTAGAGGCCTTAAAATCATTTGTCAGGGGGATGTCATTTTCTTTTTTTAGCTCTTGACTGAATTGTAAGGTTTTTTCCTGTAACACTGGTCCTGACACAGGTGCCCCCTTGCTACGCTGCTGAGCGAACCATAAATAAGTTGGTTTTTCAAGTTTGTTATCTGAAGCAGGCTTCAGAGTTTTACGGCGTTTCAGTTCTCGCTCATCTTGTAAGTTTGTGGCATGTGAAATGAGATGCTCTTTCTGTTTTTTTAAATCAGAGACCTGCTGTTTGCTAATTCCGTATGCCCCTGCTATACTAACAGCTTTTTCCCCTTTCTCCAGTTTATGTATTATTTCCAGCTTGTCGCTAAGAGGAAGAATTTTCCGTTTTGGTTACTTACCTATAACCCGTATGTTTCTTCTGCCATTCTGCCATTATCTGAAACATAATTAAACTGGTAACTGTGGTGGGACACTTAAATAGTGAGTAAAACAATCAATCAATCAGCTAGTGTGAGAAGGTGAGTCATTAGGTGTTACATTCCTTTGTTATATCTAATGACACACCTACTCACACTGTCGGAACAATGCTGCTATGAGCCGTGAACTGAAATATGCTTAAAAGTTGGGACCGAGAGAAAAGTCCATACGAGCGAGTTATCCGGATAATCGAGGTCCGGATAATCGAGGTTACTACCTCTCTGTAGATCCCTGGTAAAACCCCACTGGGGGTACTTTGCACAGTTCTGGAGTCCTTACCTGAAGAATGATAAGAACAGGCTGCAGACAATACAGTGTAGAGTTACCAAAATGATTCAAGGCCAGCAGGACAGATTTTACAAGGGTTGGCTCAAGGCACTGAACATGTACTTGCTAGCTAGACAAGACAGGGGAGATATGATAGAGGCCTTCAGTTTACTAAAAGGAAGGAACAAGGTGAACTGCAAGAACTATTTAACATGAGTAGCAGATCAAGAACATGGGGACACAACTGGAAACTGATGGGGGGAGGTTTGAGAGGAACAAGGGAAGCTTCATTTTACAGAAAGGGTGGTGGAGCCATGGAGCAATCTGCCAGCTGATGTGCGGTGCCAAAACCATCAGTTTCAAATATAGCTGGGACAGAATGAAGAACTTAGTGGTTGCTCAGCGTGGTAGTGGTAGGGCAGGGAGCATGGGGTGAATAGTGTGGGTTAGAACCCTGTATGGACAGTAGGTCCCTGGTTTGCTCATTTTTATGGTTTGACTGGATGGACCAATGGTCTTTTCTGCTGTCATTGTCTGTTTTTCTATGTTAAAATAAATTATGCACTGGACAGGAAAAATCTCAAAATCTGACTGCTTGGCAGCATTCTATGCCCATACTTATATTCATTCATAAAAGAATAAGTGAAAACAAGAGCCGTTAGCGAGGCTATTTATATACACTGAAATCCCTATGCTCTGTCATAACCCTTCATCAAGTACTATAGAACTATAAATATCCATGTAAACTTTCAGTTGCACTCAGCTGATCCTGGCCCCATTTGCACCAAATAATCCTCGCACTCTGCTACTGGCGATCAGCTGACAGCTATCAATGTCTAGTCTCTGTGATAGCTCTGTTTGCAAGATACAAGTGGTTTCACTGAAACATAGAAACATAGAATTTGATGGCAGATAAGGACTGCTTGGCCCACCCAGTCTGCCCATTTCCCTACCTGATGGATAAGCTGCAGATCCTAGTTAACCAGTAACCTACTTCTTCCTACCCCCCCCCTAGAATTGCCTTATGACTGTCCCATGCATGCTTGAATTCCACCACTGTTTTTGACTCCACAACCTCCTCTGGAAGGCTGTTCCATGCATCCACAACCCTCTCTGTGAAAAAAATACTTCCTTAAATTACCTCTGAGCCCCCTTCTATCTTCAAATTGTGCCCTCTTGTTCTTGCACACCTCTTTTTTTGAAAGATGCTACCCTCTTGGACTTTGTTGATTCCCTTGAGGTACTTGAAAGTTTCTATCATGTCCCCCTCCTCCTTTCCTCGAGGCTATACATATTAAGCTCCTTAAGTCTCACTTCATATGTCTCCGGTGCAGACCCTGCACCATTTTAGTCGCCCTCCTCTGGACAGCTTCCATCCTGTCTATGTGCTGCGGAGATTGGGTCTCCAGAACTGCACGCAGTACTCCAGATGTGGTCTCACCAGCTGTCTGTACAGAGGGATAATAACTTCTTGTTTTCTACTGGTGATGCCTCTCCCTATGCATCCCAGTATCCCCCCAGCCCTCCTTGCTGCCCTCTCACATTGCTTGCCCACCTTTAGGTCATCTGATATGACTACCCCCAGGTCCCTTTCCATTTTTGTTGTTGTTAGTATCTCACCCCCCATTGTGTACTCTTCCCCTGGGTTTTTGTTTCCCAGGTGCATTACCTTGCACTTCTTAGCATTGAATCTAAGCTGCCATATATTTGACCATTCCTCTAACCTTGCCAAGTCCCTTCTCATCCTTTCCACCCCACCTTGTGCATCAACTCTGTTGCAGATCTTTGTGTCATCTGCAAAGAGACATACTTTTCCTTCCAGTCCATCTGCAATGTCGCTTATAAAGACATTGAAGAGGACTGGTCCTAATACTGAACCCTGTGGTACCCCAATGCTAACCCCCCTTTTTTCAGAGTGGACTCCATTTACTATTAATCTCTGTGTCCTATTCTCCAGCCAATTCTTTACCCAGGCTGTCATCTTGGGACCCACTCCCAGGCTGGCTAACTTGTATATTAATCTTTTGTGTGGGACTGTGTCAAATGCCTTGCTAAAGTCTAGGTAGGCCATGTCCACAGCCCCTCCCTGATCTACTACTTTGGTCACCCAGTCAAAGAAATCTATCAGATTTGTCTGGCATGACCTTCCTGCTGTGAATCCATGCTGCCTTGGGTCCTGTGCCCCTCTGGCCTCTAGATACTTAACAATTCTTTCCTTCAGAAGTGATTCCATCATTTTCCCTACCACTGAGGTTAAACTAACAGGTCTGTAATTTCCTGTTTCTGCCTCGCTCCCACTTTTGTGAAGGGGAATCACATCTGCCCTCTTCCAGTCCTCAGGTACCATCCCATCCTCCCATGATTTGTTAAAGAGGGTAGTCAGTGGTGTCACTAGTTCTATCCTTAGTTCTTTTAGAATTCTGGGATGAATCCCATCAGGCCCCATTGCTTTGTTCACCTTCAGTTTTAGAGCTCTTTCAGAACTCTTTCTTCTGTAAATGGGCTGGTATCAACTTCTGTATCCAGAGTGTTTCTGCTGTTTGTTTTAGGTACCTCCCCTCTTCCTTTGTAAATACTGAGCAAAATATTTGTTTAGTATCTCTGCCTTTCACAGTCACCCTCTGCCCACCCTCCGTCCCCTTTATTAAGCCTCACTATCCCTCCCTTGGTCTTCCTTTGCTCCCTGATGTACCTATAAAAGGTTTTATCCCCCTTCTTAACTGAGTTGGCTATCTTTTCCTCGGTTTGGGGCTTTGCTGTTCTGACTGCCTTTCTAGCTTCCTTTTGCTTTAACTGATGCAGTTCTCTGTCCTGTTCCTTCTGTGATTCCTTGTACTTCCTGAATGCTTTCTTTTTCTCTTGAACCTTCACTGCCACATCCTTTGAGAACCATAGTGGTTTCTTACCTCGTTTCGTTTTGTTTATTTGCTTTACACAACGGCTTGTTACCTCTGTGATGGCAGTTTTTATTATTCCCCATTGTTCTTCCACCCCTCCTTCCTGCCCATTTGCTAGTGCATTCCTTAGGCACTCACCCATTTTAGCAAAAGTCAGCCCTCCTGAAATCAGTACCTTTGTCTTTGTATGGCTTGACTCTATTGCTGTGTTTATGTGAACCATACTGTTCGATGGTAGCTAGTTCCCAGATGGCTACCCACTTCTACATCTGTGATCCTCTCTTCATCTCCGTTTGAGAGAACCAGGTCTAAGATTGCTCCTCTCGAGTTGGCTCCAATACTAGTTGTCTAAGGCATGCCCCTGTAGGGCATCCAGAATAACCCACTCTTAGAAGTGGCTGCTGCAACTGCACTCCAGTTAACATCTGGCATATTCAGATCACCCATCAGCAATATCTCCCCTTTATCTGCCATTCTAAGTATACTTTCTATCATTTCCTTGTCCATTTCCTCCCCCTGAGAGAGGG
Organism: Neoceratodus forsteri; assembly: GCA_016271365.2. Classification (NCBI taxonomy): domain Eukaryota; kingdom Metazoa; phylum Chordata; order Ceratodontiformes; family Ceratodontidae; genus Neoceratodus; species Neoceratodus forsteri. The sequence goes on along the minus strand of CM028134.1, from coordinate 337,453,367 downwards.
TCTGTATACAACCCCTGTGCGGATTGTGGTGCCATTGCCTGCCTCCAAATTGACCCACAGTGCTTCTTCTCCTCCCTATTTACCCTTTTGTTCTGTTGCTTTGATTTCTTCTCTTATGTAGAGAGCTACTCCTCCTCCTCTTTTACCCTCCCTGTCCCTCCTGTAGATAGTGTATCCTGGTATGTTTACATCCCAGTCATGGTTCTTGTGTACCATGTTTCTGTGACTGCCACAATATCAGATCTTCCTCCTCCATCAAGGCCACTAATTCAGGAAGCTTGTTACCCAGACTCAGGGCATTGGTACTCATTGCTCTCCATTTTTGATGGCTTTACCTTCTGTAGCAGCAACCCCACTGACCTTTCTACCTTGGTCTTTTTCATTTAGTACCCTGTTTTGTAGGGGAGGCTGGGATTTTCCTTCTGCTTATCAGTGCCTCCCCTTGACTAGTTTAAAGGCTTGCCAATGAAGCATTTAAACCGATTGCTAAAAGACTTGTTCCTTCCTGGACAGATGCAGACCATCCTGCCAGTATAGGCTGGTGTCCCTCCAGGTGGAACCCCAGTCCCCAATGAAGCCAAACCCTTGTGCTCCACACCATTTTTTAACCATTTGATAAACTGCATGGTGCAAAGTACCCTCGCCTCACTCATGCCACTGACAGGCAGCACCTCTGAGAAGGATACTGTGTGCTACTTGTCTTAAGCCCTCCCCAACTCTACAAAGTCCTTTTGCACTGCTGTAATCTCATGATGAGCCAAGTCATTTGTCCCTAGGTGGACAATGATGTCCAGCTCAGACTCCTGTGCAACTGTTCTCGTGATCCTAAGGATGCGCTTCCTGTCCCTCCAAGCCATGGCACCAGGCAGGCACCTTACTTCGGTTTTCTCTGCTCCCCCCAGTTCTATCCCCCTAATAATTGAGTCACTCACCAGGAGCTGCTTTCTTTCCCTGTGGTGCCCTCTGCTTCCTTCCTGAGGGCCTCCCTTGTGACAGTTGTCTGCACCCTCCTTAGTCTCCTCTGTGGGTGCATCCATAGGGGAACTATGCTCCCCCAGAATGGTGTATGGATTGTGGAGTGTAACAATTGACTGGGTGTGCCTCTGTTCCACCACCCTTACCCCCTCTGAGCCCACTGTGGTCCAACTGCTGTGCTTTCTTCACAACCTCTGAGGTAGTGGTGGTGGCTGTGGTGCTCCCTGGATGGGGGAGGTTCCCTTGCCACTGTCCAGTGCGCCTGAAGATGGGCAACTTCCTCCCTCAGGGCAGATAGTTGTCTGCAAACAGGGCAGCATCTCAGCCTCCAGAAAGACTCTCGGAAGACTGCTGCCCCACAGCCATTACATTGTACTACTCCCCACATAACTGTCTACCTTGTTTTTTTTTTTGTGTGTGTGTGATTGGTGCGTATATAGAAATATATGTATTTATATAATGTATGCTTATATTGTCAGTGCAGTGTGCTAGACAGGATATGACAGTGATTGTACCTTGCCCTCTTGAGAAAATGATGTCAGACAATCAGCTAAGCGCTCTGACCTACCGATGCAATGAGTGCCTTCCTGTCAGCAAGATGCCATACACGACAATTTGTAATACTGCTTCAAACCAATTTGACAGAGAAAATACCCTGCTAATCAAACAGAGAAAAATTCAAACATCCAAGTCAGACACAGGTAAATCTCCCCAGCCCCAAAAGAGCCTGGTGACTTGTGCTCTGAAAACAGTCAGCCCCAAAACACGTCAGCTGTGCAGAAGGGCAGACACAGAAAACAGTATTTAGCCTATATGGGTTTAAACTCTTCCTGCACTGAAAACCTTAACACTTGTAACACAAGTAAAGCAAACTCCACCTCCCTCTGTTGATTGAAAGACTGCCTTTTCTGATAATTCTAAGTTGCTTATTTCACCCTCCAGTTAGAAGTATCCTCCACCTGAAGAATATTAACTTTCCTAAGGAATCTGCTTCAAACCAAAGACAATTGTAAATTGTAAAGTTCACCTCCCTCTGTTGTGAGCACTACTCACTTTCTTGCAAATCTTAAGTCCAGTGTTGCAGCTTGCAGCCAGAGGTAGCTTCACCTGAAGACTATGAGACTATGACTGTGTCCCTAGTTCACTGGCTTAACACTCCCTCTAAAAAGGCAGTGAAAAGGGATTTTTCAGCATTACAGATTAGCTTTCTATAGCCTTACACTATATCATATCAGTACTCTATAATAATATCTTGTAGGCTCCAGCACTCACCACCCAGGCCCCCCCCAATAATGTTATGTGCAGTCCCTAAGGAAAAATACCGAGTGGATAATGTACCCCCCTTCTCAAAAGTTCACCTCTTTCCTCTGGACATTCTCACATGGGTGGCTTTCCAAAATTTGTGACACAAAGGAAGAGTCACTTTCCATGACGTATAGTATCCAGCTGTTCCCCCTATTCTGGTCTTTATCTGCTTGATTCTGGATTGTATAAGTCATGATTTCTAAAGTATACATGGAATTAACCAGTGCCATCCATTTCACTAATGTGGGTGTCTTTACCTTCAGCCAATGCTTTGTTATACATTTTTTGCTGCTCCTAGCAGTATGCCCATTAAATATTTATTTGTGAGGTCTCTCATACATGGGGGATATAGCATTAGGATAAACAGTTCTTTAGATAGATCTATTTGAAGAGTGAAAATTTTGTGCAATGCTCCTTCAATCTCTAGAAAAAGAGAGAGCTTGGGGCAGTCCCACATAATATAGAAATGGTTGGCACCAGTCTCTCTACATTGCTGCCAGCCATGTGATGTTGGGGCAGTGTCCCTGTGGACCCACTGAACCGGGGTAATAAAGTCGTGAACTAAGCATTTCCAGTTAAACTCTTTCCATGTCATTGAGGAGACACCTGTATGTATTCTGACAGGCTCCCATTTATTCTGCTCTAATACATGGCCCATCTCCTGTTCCTACTGTCACAAACCCACTCCTGAGGGCCAGGTCCACTGAGCTCACAGTGCCCATTCCTAAGTGCAATCTGTGACAGGAAGGGGGGAAAACAGGGATACCCTCCCTCGCCGAGGTCATGACTGAACACCCGCCATGAGGCCCCAGGGATCCTCTTTCCTCTGGATAAGGTACAATACCAGTCTCGAGTCTTGTAGCCAAATAGAGAATCCTTTCTTGGTTGTTACACAAGGGGGGAAGATCCAGGCATTACAATCTCTTCAGGGTAGCCTTGTAACCCTGATTTTGTCTTCTCCCACAGGCTTGCAATAGCCTAGTTCAAATCACCACAGACTCTTCCTTGAGACTTTCATATTCTCCCTATCTTTTCCAAGATTTCCCTGCACAGATCCTTGTTTGATTGGTAGGTTATGGTGACACCCCTTAGCAATGACAGTTTAGTCACAGATTATTATTAAACATCCCACAACCACACACAACATGAAAAATCTCACTCAGGCAGGTTTCTTAAAAATACACATTTTACTAAAATAATTAATAATCTTACAGTTACAACTAAAAGATTTAGAAAATATTGGTCACAGAATAACACAAATAAAAGTGGAAAATGTACATGAAAAATGCACTATAACTGTTACCTAAAGTTCTACCTCAAGTTCATAGTAAATTGTAGTCCAGAAGAATAAGTGAAGTCTGAAAAATCATTTCTTCTTTTTCAGTCACTGGCAGGTTGTTCTGTGTCTTGTCAGGAGAGTGTCCAAAGTGCATTGCAATGAGCTTCTGTTTACAGGGGGTATTTTTAGTCCTTCTGGCAAGCCAAAAAAAACCTTTTTGGTTAATAGCTGGTGGCCTTCTCTCTAGGCCAGCAGGTGTCTCTCTTGCTGTTTCCAGATTTTAAGGAATTATTATTTATTTCCTTATTTGGGTTCTCATATCACCACTTCCTGGCACTACTAAAAAATGTAATCAGACTGTGGTAACCTTGCTGACACCTCTTGCCTAGAACCATTTCTCCTTTTGATCTTAAAGGTTTATGACAGGGGAAATAGCTTCTCTCATCCTGAGATTTTATTACACCAATTAGCTAACCAGGGACTTCCATCCCCTTTGAAAATGTAATTTTCAGCTTCCTGAATAGTAACTGTTTTCCCGGGTCACATAGGAATGTCACATATTTTGCAAGACCATTTCTCTCTTCCTGTGACCTTTCAGTAACACTGGACATTTTCTTGTGGCATTTAACATACAAAAAAATCACATCAAAAAAATTATGACAGAAATGTATCTGCAGATATGACTGGAAGTTGACCAGCTCACCACATCCCTCCCTCCTTAGACTGAATTTGTGTGAACACACCCCCTACTGGATGGTAAGGTTTTCACAAATTCTGTTACTGTTCTAACTGGTGAGATAGGCCATCTGCATTGGCATTGACAGATCCAGCCCTGTGGGTAATTGTCATATCGTTGGCTTGTAGGGCAATACTTCACCTTAAGAGACAACCATTTGTTTTACCCATCTGATTTAGCCATACCAGGAGGTTATGATCGATCTGTATCTTGAAGTACCTCCCATGTGGACATGGCTCTAATTTCTTCAGGGTCCATACCAGCGCAAGGCACTCCTTTTCCACTGTGAACTATGCCTGCTCCAGGTGAAGTAACTTTTGCTCAGGTATATGATTTGGTGGTCTTTCCTAATTAGATGTCTGACTAAGGACTGCTCCAATCCCCACATCTGAGGCATCTGTCTGGACTACAAATTGCTTAGAGTAATCTGGACTGGCCAACACAGGGGCACTACACAGTGCCTCCTTTAGCCATGTGAAGACTCGTTCACAGTCTGGCTCCCAGTCTACTGTTTTGGGCTTTCTTTTCATTAGCAGGCCAGATGGGGAGCTGCCAGGGTACTGTAATGTGGGACAAACTTTTTGATAGTACCCTGCAGTCCCTAAAGAAGCTCTAACCTACTTCTGAATTTCAGGCATAGGCCACACCTCTATGCCTCAATCCTTTGCTTGATTATGGCAAAGCTGCCCTGCCCCACTATATGGCCTAGGTATGCCACCACCGCCATAGCCACCTGGCACTTTTCAGCCTTTACAGTGAGCCTTGCCCTCTGAACAGGGAAATCCTAGCCCCCCCACAAAAGTCAGGGTAGTAAGTGAGGTAAACACCAAGACAGAGATGTTGATAGGGAGAAGGGCAGGGGTACATGGAGAAAGTGACAAAGGCAATAAGGACAGGGATGGGACAAAAAGGAGTAAGGCCATCAGGAAATGGAGGGTAATGAGTACCAATGCCCATAGTCTGGGCAACAAGCTCCCTGAACTGGTGGCTTGATGGAAGAGGGATGCCTGGATATCATAGCAGTCACAGAAACATGGTACACAAAGAACCATGACTGGGATGTTAACATACCAGGGTACATAACCTACAGGAGAGACAGGGAGGGAGAAGAGGGGAGGAGTAGCTTTTACTAAAGGAAGGGAGAAAAGCAACAGAACAAAAGTAAACAGAGAGGAGAGGAGGCACTGTGGGTCACCTTAGAGACTGGAAATGGCACCACAATCTGCACAGGGGTTGTATACAGATCCCCATGTCAGAGGAGGAATGGACAAGGATATTGCTGGTCTTTACATCCATTATGTGAGAAGCTGCTTTGTGCTGGACTTGAAACATCTTTGTGCCAAATGCTCCCCTCAATTAAGAACTTGAATCAGCTGTAGAAGCTAAACCAGCAGCCAGTAGAGAGGTGTGGACCAGGAACTTGTGCTCTTTGCAGCAGTGGAGGGCAGTCAGCATAAAGGGTGCTGGCAACTACCATGCAAGTGTGGTAATGCCAGCATGAGTGGCGTAGAGCGCCACTCGGCATCAAAAAATTTGTTTGTAGGTTTAGTGAAGAGCTGAGTTCTTTAGCTTGAAGTTTGGATTTATAGATTGAAAACTATTTGTAGTAATTAAATATTCAAACTCTCACTCAGATTTAAAAGTCCAAGCTTGGTGAGTGATACTGAATTTTGATTGTTTTAATTATTAACCATGCAGAGATATGTAATGTACTGTGTCCTACTTGTGATACTTATTAATCAATGGAAGAAGATTGACTGTTGGGATCAGGGTGTCACTCCATCACCTGCAAGGCAGCAAGAAAAAAATATGTTGTGGCATTTATTTATGTCGTCGGATTCAGAACTTATTCATAGAACCAGAAGAAATGGATTCTCTAGGCAGCAGAGATTATTTAATCAGGTTAGAATCCAATGTTTTTCACCTAGAAAATCCCACTTAAAATTAACTACACCATTTGTTTGTAGCATAGTAATGCTGCTTGTAGGTGATGTGGAGATAAATCCTGGTCCCAAAGGAGTCAAACAAAATTTAACAATTTCACTTGAAGACGCAAGAAGTGTTATAAACAAGATGCATGAATTTCAAATATGGACTAAAAGTTATGAACCAGACGTGATAGGATTAACTGAAACATGGTTATCTCAAAACATACAGGATAAGGAAATATTAATGGATGGTTATAATCTTTTTAGATTAGATAGGGGAAAGAGGGGTGGTGGGGTTCTTTTATATATCACAGAGAAACTGGGTTTGGGAGAAGTTGTTTTTCAGGGTAATTTAGAGGAATTGAATGTCTTTGTGTTAAATTTGAAGTATTGCAGCTCTTAATTAGTATAGTATATTCCTCCAAAAGTAAATACTACCAAGTTTGAATTATTGCATCTAAATTAGCATTAGTGTCAGATGGTAAAGATTTAATACTAATTGGTGATTTCAAGCGCTGCTTAGGGCAAGCCAAGGGATTAAAATTGGAACAAATTTTGAGATACTAAATGTCAATCAAATAATAAATCAAAGTACTAGAAAAAGTGGGGTTTAAAGTCAGGGGAGTATTTTGGACTTGATTTTTCTCTCTAGGAGCTTTCATGTCGAAAAATGTTTGATTTTACCTCCAAATTTGGGGGATCATAATCTAGTATATTGCGTTGTAAAAGATTTAAATCAAATAATTGAGGAAGAAAAGATTACCCTTAAAAGAAACGTTAAGAACTATCACACAAATAATTTTGTTTATGATTTAAATTATATAGAGTGGGGAAGATTAAATTTAATTCCAGATGTAAATTTGGCATTTGAAGAATTTTCAAAAACTTATTTAGAGGCCTGTAATAAGCATGCACCATTTAAAAAAAACTAAAACAAAGAAAAAGCATCTTCCATGGATAAATGAATATTTGAAAAAGACAATTCAGAGATAGACTCTGGAAAAGAGCAAATAAAACAAAAAGGGAGGAAGACTGGGTTAATTTCAAAATTAAGCAAAATGAATGCAAAAGGTTAATTAGATCTGCAAGAAAAAAAAAATTACAACATTAAAATTGAGACTCATGATCCTAAACAATACTGGAATATGATAAAATATTTGGAAAACCCTTTGAGAGCTAAGTCTTGTATAACAATGTCTAATAATAAGGGTGAGCTCCTTGACTCAAAGAAAACAGTCCAGTTGTTGAATAAATATTTCTTAACATTGCCCGATATTACCATCCCAGCTGGATCACAAGTACAAACAGATTTAGTAAATAAAGAAACTAATAGTGAAAATTGTCCTCTTTTTTATTAAAAAAAAAAAATAAAAATCTTGGAAGTTAGGCGGGAGATCTTAAAATTAAATAAAAATAAATCGTATGGTATGGACAATATTGAAGGGAAATTTATTAAAGATGCAGTTGAAGTCTTATCACCAATACTGACTGATTTATTTAATCAAAGTTTGATGGAAAATGTTTTTCCCTCTATCTGGAAAATAGCCAAAATAGTACCTATATTTGGGGGGGGGGGATTCAAATGACCCTCAAACTATAGACCAATAACAATCCTCTCCATCCTCTCTAAGTTAATGGGCCGAATGGTGTTTGGCCAGTTGTATAGTTACTGAAAAAATATTCAAAATTGACTAAATACCAATGTGGCTTTAGGGCAGGTTATTCAACTTGCACTGCGCTCTGGACTTTGTTGATAAAGTGGCAGTGGCCTTGGATAGGGAGAATCCACGGGCACAGTGTTTGTTGACCTGTCCAAAGCCTTTGATTTGGTCAACCACCATTTATTGTATGAGAGGATGGAGAGGATTGGTATAGCCCCTAGGTCATTATTATGGTTTAAATCATATTTGAGTGAAAGAAAACAGCAAGTAGTAATAAATGGTCAATTTTCTGAAGTAGGTAGTATTCTAAGAGGTGTCCCTCAAGGTTCAATTTTGAGGCCATTATTGTTTTTGATATATATTAATGAATTACCTACCAAAATAAATAATTCACAAATCAGGTTGTATGCAGATGATACAGTACTTTTAGCATCAGCCAAATCTCAAAATGAAATGATGGTTAAATTACAGATGGATTTTGATGTTCTACTGGATTGGTTTTCCAGCTCTAAATTAGTGATAAGTGATAAAAAAACTCAGGTTATGTTTTTCAATAAAAAAACAAAGGTTAATAAAAAACAGATCGGAGATAGGAAATACTAATGAGGAATGGGAAAAAATTGATAATCACAGATCAATATAAATATTTAGGTGTAGAGATTGATTATACTCTATCTTTTTCAGCTCATATTAATAATACAATAAAGAAAATTAATAATAAGATGGGGCACTACATAGGTCTTCAAGGATATTAAATTTACAAACCCGGAGGTTAATTGCTAATCAATTAATAATGTCTGTATTAGAATATGGAAATGTGGTGTATAATTTTGCGGGTCTAACACATTTAAATAAATTAGTCATATCATATAATTGATTGGCAAGATTTGTCCTGAACTGTAGCTATAATACTCATCATTGCATTTTGTATAAAGACCTAAACTGGGACAGTTTATCAGTACGATTTAGAAAACAATATTCAGTATTTATCTATAAAATAATAAATGGGATGATTGATGGAAACATGGAATTTTATTTATTTATTTAGTTGTTTAACCAGGTATAGCACACTAAGCTGAAAGCTTTTTTACAGGAGCGACCTGGAATTGCCTTCTGTTAGTAAATATTATCCATATCTTTTAAGGGATGTAAAGCATAGAGGTTACACTTTTCCAAAAACTAATACAAGATATGGTACTATGACACTTGAGGCTCAGACTGCAAATATTTGGAATAATATTCCCCCTGAAATAAAGAAAGCAACTAAACTATCCCAGTTTAAATTAGGATTGAGCACTGTATTTTATGATGAATGTACTTGCTTTTGAAATGTGGATAAATGTGTTAGTTGTTGGTCTGATTGAAGATTTTTGTCTTGTATAATGTCAAAAATGATTTATTAGTTGTTTTATGTAGTCTGAATTTTTGTATGTTATATTGAATGTAATTTGTTCTTGACACAGGACAACTTCTTGACACAGGACAACTTTGAAAACAGGTCTATGACCTAAAGTTTGCTATCCTGTATAAAAATAAATATTTTTACTACTACTACTACTACTACATGATAGAAGGCATTCTTATGATGGCAGAAGAAGGGAGATACTGTTGATGGGAGACCTGAAAATGCCAGATGTTAACTGAGCACATTTGCTGCAGCCACATCCAAGAGCAGGGTGATTCTTGATGCCCTACAGGTGGCATGCCTCAGACAGCTAGTTTCGGAACCCACTCATGAGGGAGCAATCCTGGACCCTGTACTTTCAAATGGGGACAGTGAGAGGATCTCAGATCTAGAAGTGGGTTGCCATCTGGGAACAAGTGACCATCAAACAGTGTGGTTCATGATAAACTCAGCTACAGAATCTAGCCATACAAAAGTGAGGGTACTGGACTTCAGGAGGGCTGACTTTGGCAAGATGGGAGAGTGCCTTAGAAAAGCACCAGCAAACAGGCTAGAAGGATGGGTGGAGCAACAATGGGTAAACATCAAACTGCCATCACAGAGGCAACAAGCCTTTGTATGAGGCAAATAAACAAATCAAAATGAAAGAAAAAGCCACTATGGTTCTCAAAAGAGGTGGCGGGGAAAGTCAGGGAGAAAAAGATAGCATTCAGGAAGTATAAGGAAACACTGAACAAGCAGGACAGAGAGCTGTACCAGTTAAGGCAGAAGAAAGCAGGGATGGAAGTCAGAATAACAAAGGCCCAAACTGAGGAAAAGATAGCCAACTTGGTTAAGAAGGGGGATAAAACCTTTTATAGGTACATCAGGGAGCGTAGAAAGACAAAGGGAGGGATAGTGAGGCTGAATAGAATGGACGGTGGGTAGGCAGAGAGGAACAGTGAAAAAGCAATGATACTGAACAAATATTTCTGCCCAGTATTCACAAAAGAGGAGGAGGGGGAGGTGCCTAATCCAATTAACAGAAACACTCTTGATACGGGGGTTGATTCCAGTCCTTTCACAGAAGAAAGGGTTCTGAAAGAACTCCTAAAACTGAAGGTGGCCTGACAGAATTCACCCCAGAATTCTAAAAGAATTAAGGGGAGAACTAGTGAAACCACTGACTACCCTTTTTAACAAATCATGGGAGGATGGTGTGGTACCTGAGGATTGGAGCAAGGCAGATGTGATTCCCCTTCACAAAAGTGGGACCAAGACAGAGGCAGGAAACTACAGACCTGTCAGTTTGACCTCTGTGATAGGGAAAGTGATGAAATCACTTCTGAAGGAAAGAATTGTTCCGTACCTAGAGGCCAGTGGGGCACAGGACCAAGGCAGCATGGGTTCACAGCAGGAAGGTCATGTCAGATGAATCTAATTGATTTCTTTGACTGCGTGACCAAAGTAGTAGACCAGGGAGGGGCTGTGGACATGGCCTACCTAGACTTTAGCAAGGCATTTGACACAGTCCCACACAAAAGATTAATAGTCAAATTAACCAGCCTGGGAGTAGGTCCCAGGGTGGAAGCCTGGGTAGAACATTGGCTAGACAACAGGACACAGAAGGTAATTGTAAATGGAGTCCACTCTGAAGAAAAAGGGGTTACTAGTTGGGTACCACAGGGTTCAATACTGGGTCCAGTCCTTTTTAATGTCTTTATAAGTGACATTGCAGAGGGACTGGAAGGAAAAGTATGCCTCTTTGCTGCAACAGGGTTGATACACAAGGAGGCATGGAAAGGATGAGAAGGGGCTTGGCAAGGCTGGAGGAATGGTCAGAAGTATGGCAGCTTGGATTCAATGCAAGGAAGTGCAAAATAATGCACCTGGGAAACAAAAACCCAGGGGAAGATTACACAATGGGGGGGTAGTAACAACAACAAAAATGGAAAGGGACCTGGGGGTAATCATATCAGATGACCTTAAGGTTGGCAAGCAATGTGAGAAGGCAGTAGGGAGGGCTGGGGGTACTGGGATGTATAGGGAAAGGCATCACCAGCAGAAAACAGGAAGTTGTTATCCCTCTGTACAGACAGTTGGTGAGACCTCATCTGGAGTACTGCATCCAGTTCTGGAGACCCCATCTCCACAAGGACATAGACAGGATAGAGGCAGTCCAGAGGAGGGCAACTAAAATGGTACAGGGTCTGCAAGAGAAGTCATACGAGGAGAGGCTAAAGGAGCTTAATATGTATGTCCTTGAGGAAAGGAGGGAGAGGGGGGATATGATAGAAACTTTGAAGTACCTCAGTAGACTCAACAAAGTCCAAGAGGGTAGCATCTTTCAGAAAAAGAGATGTACAAGAACAAGGGGACACAATTTTAAGATGGGGGGACGGCTCAGGGGCAATGTGAGGAAGTATTTTTTCACAGAGAGGTTGGTGGATGCATGGAACAGCCTTCCTGAGGAGGTCGTGGGGTCTAAAACTGTGGGAGAATTGAAGAATACATGGGACAGACATATGGCAATTCTTGTGGGGGGTAAGAAGAAATAGGCTGTTGGTTAGCTAGGATCTGCAGCTTACCCTGTAGGTAGGGAAATGGGCAGACTAGGTGGGCCAAGCATTCCTTATCTGCCGTCAAAGTCTATGTTTCTATGTATCCTGCCCAACACTTCTTTCAGGTGGGACAGGTGTTCCTTCCATCTGGCACTGAAGGTGGCAATATCATCCAGATAAGCCACTGCATACTCTTCAGTACCATGTAACACCTGGTTGACCAACCTTTGGAAGGTGGCAGGGGTGTTCTTCATTCCAAAAGGCATTACCCAGAATTTGAATAATCCTATTGGAGTGATGAAGGCCGACCAGTCTCTAGCTCTGGCAGTTAATTCCACCTGCCAGTACCCTTTCATCAAATCAATGGTGGTAAGGTATGTCACCCCTCTCAACTTGTCGAGTAGTTCATCCGTCCATGGCATTGGGTGGGCATCAGACTTTATGACTGCGTTGAGTCCATGATAGTCCACACAAAAGTGAGTAGAGCCATCCGGTTTGTCAAAGAGGACTATGGGTGAGGCCCAGGGATTGTGGGAGTTCTGGATTACCCCTAAATCCAGCATTTCCTCCACCTCCCTCCTAATGTCCTTTAGGATGGCCTTAGACACCTAGTAGGCTGTCCACTATATGGGTGCTTGCAACCCCATGTCTACATCATGTATCATTAAGGGGTTCATCCAGGCTTGGCCGTAAATAAAGGGCAAAGTCCTCTAAAACCTTCCTCACTTCCTGGAACTGTTCTGGGGTTAACTGAGGCGACAGTTTGATTGCCTCCACAGGTGATTCCTGCTTGCTTTCCTCCAGCAAGTCCAGGAGGGGTCTTCCTCATCCGTCCTCTCCCCAGGACTACATGCAAATACATGTCAGCCCTATCTGCAAATGGCTTCATCATGTTGACATGGTACATCTTATGGGTATGTCTCCGTCAGGCAGTTCCACAGTATAATTTATGTCATTGACCTAAAGCAACGGACAATGGTAGCACACCACAGTGTATGGACACAAAATGGACATTCAAATTTCAAACCATTTTATTGTAAAATGTCCATTTTGTGTCCGTACACTGTGTAAATATCTATTATCGTTATGCTATTTAGTATAGCACCACTATTTCCTGGTGCTCATTTTTTCAACTTTATTTTCCTCCTATCACGCAAGGGGAACTGTCTCGGGCATCCTCTCCATGTACCTGCCTGTCAGAGATCCGCTGCTGTCCATGCCCCACTCACTCCCCCAACTCCCGCGGCCAGCCCTGTTTAACTCACCCAGGGAGGGTAGCCCGACCACTACTTTGGGCTCCTTAAGAGGCAGACTCTGGAAAGTGAGAGGGACAGGGCAGAGGAGCGATGAGGTTGGCCCCAGTCAGATCTGGCGCTGGGCTTTGAAGGAAAGGTGCCATTGCCTATCCCCACTCGCCAGGTTTTCTGTTTTCTTTCCCCTTCCTCCCTTGCATGTGCACCCTGACGGTATGCAGCATGGCAACCCCTGCTGGAGGCCAGGCACACTGTGACGTGCTATCCAGGCTTTAGCAGCACCCTGATCTCCACCAGGGGTCGCTAGAGCTCCAGATGACCTAGTGCCCTCCCCCTGTGACAGGAGAGCATCCTGCTGGGTGCTCAATCCTGTCCCTCCCCTGCCAACTCTCGGCACCCGAGCTCGCTCCCGAACTTGGGTCACCGGCGTGGTGCGAAGTGTGGTTTCCAGCGCCTCAACCCTCAGCACCACCGGGCCTGCTTTGGTGCTCGTTTTTTGTTTTCCATATGTCATTGACCTGTCAGACTACCTTATATGGTCCCACCCACTCGGCCTACAGCATATCCTTTCAGATAGGAATTAGGACCATTACTTCCTGACCTGCGCTGCACCACGATCATACCAGACCTTTTGCTTCTGTTGGGCAGCTGACAGCTGGCTTTGAGCCACCCCCATAAGCTTCTGCAGCTTCTCCCTAAACTTAAGAACATACTCCACTATTGGAGTCCCTTGGGTGGTGTATTTGCCTTCCCAGTCTTCCTGGATCAAGTCTAGGGGCCCTCACACCCTACGTCCATACAAGAGTTCAAAGAGGGAGAACCCTTTCGACTCTTGGGGCACCTCCCTGTATGCAAACAACAGGTGGAGAAGGTATTTCTCCTAGTCCCTCCCATGCTGTTTAGCAAACGCTTGGAGCATCAATTGTAGGATACCATTAAACCTTTCCACAAGCCACTGATAAGGTGTTGTGCATCTCTGCACCACCCCATACTTCTCCCACAAACACTTCATCTGGTCTGACATGAAAGTGCCCCCTTGATCAGTTATAACCTCTTGTGGAAACCCAACATGGAAGAAAATCCCTAGCAAGGTGTTTGCCACTTTGTCTGTCCTAAGTGAGGAGAGGGCAACCACCTCTGGGTATCGGGTGGCGTAATCGACCACTGTCAGGATAAACATTTCCCAGAGGAGATTAGAGTACTCAAAGGTCCCATAATATCCATTCCTACCCTGTGGAATGTCTCCTCCACAATGGGCAAGGAAATTAGTGCAGCTTTGGTTTTACTACTTGCCTTCTCTTAGGCTTAAGAAGTCCAAGGCACCCCACACCTTCTCTCCTGCCTGATTTGGGAGGGTGAGGTGTTAGGGTTGGAAACTGTAACACCTCATTTGCCAGCTTTTGTCACTTTGACCCTAACTGGAGCATTAAAAAAGTTTTTTGCAACTTATTTCCCTTACTTTTTGAGATAGTATAATAGTATCCTTATCCCATCCCCTCTGTAGGTACGTATATGTATATAACTGTGGAAGCATGGGGCTGTCCAGGCCCTGCACTTCCATTTATAGGATGACAGTGACCAAATAGTCAGCATAGCCACCATATTACCCCACCTTATGTAACCAGCACAGAAAATTTTCGAATCCCCACCAAAACCTAATTCTGCACAACTGCAATGCCATTCCATATCTCAAGTATGAAAACACATTGTCGGCAGGATTTGAAAAATGAGAACTATGACATGCATGAGGTGGGGTACTAAGAAGGCTATGTGGAAAACCTGGGGTCAAAATATTTAAAATTTCCAATGTTACAAGCGTGCACAGTGAAATTCCAATGAATGTTCATAACTTTGGTATTTTTTCATATTTTGACCCCAGATTTTCAACATAATCTTTTTATGATCCCACCTCATAAACCCCATAGGTAAAAATGTTCAAATCCATGCCAAAATGACAATCTGTGCCACAGGTACAAAATCATGTTTCGGACAGTATGGGGAAAATGACAGCTGTACTGTTCATGAGGTGGTGTGAAAAAATGGCTATGTTGAAAATATGGAGTCAAAACATTGAAAATTACCAAAGTTATGCGCTTGCATAGAAAGATTTCAGTGAACGCGCATAACTCGGTCATTTTTAGGAATTGTTTCACCAGATTTTCAACATGGACTTTTTGGGACCTCACCTCATTTACACTGGTGGCGCCTTTTCCCTGCCCACCCCAAGCTCTCCTTGCACAGGAACCGACGGCCCCGACTGGCAACTTTCACCTTGACCGGTGGCCGGAGTGGAATTAGGGCTGTCGGTACCACGCCTTTACCTGCCCACCCGAAGCTCTCCTTGCAGGGGTAAGCCCTCTGAAACCTCTGGGGATAGATATCGGGCGTGATTGGCGGAAGACTAGACCAGGTTGCCCCATTGGCTGGAACTCCTGCAGCTTTTGATCTGATTGGCTCAGCTTTATCTCTCCAAGCCAAGGGACTCTGCTGCTTCTGTACGCTGCTTAGCAGGTCCAGGGAATTGCCAACGGGTTCTCAATGAACTGCGGGGGAAATTTTTGCTGGGGAATGAAATGATCATGCATTCAAATACTGTACTTATAACTACCTAAGAATTTATAGCTTGTGTAAATGTTGGAAATTGTTATGGGAAAAAGTACAGTGAAATACGAGCATTTTCTGTAATCTGATGCCTTGCTACCTCCTATTTCCCCTTCATCTCTAAAAGTATGCTCTAAACTACACCTGTCTCCTTCTGGTGCCTGTATTATTTTAGCAAACAAACTTGAATTTTAGTTAAAAGATGGCACTCTTCAGATACCTATTGCCTCGCTACTCCTTACCCCCACTCCTAAAACTTCCTTGTATTCTCTAAGCTTATCTCCACTGGTGCCACATTTAAATTAATGCTTAGTCTGGCTGCTGCCTCCCCCTTCCCCTGTAAGCAGTAACAGTCTTTATCTCCTTTGTCTGCGCTCCACGCTCATCATTTTAATCTTGTTAATTCTTTTGTTCACTCCATATTTAACTGTCTCCCTTTCTCTAATTCCCCAGGAGCTGATGGCCCCTGACCGGGCAAACTTTCACCTTGACCGGTGGCCGCACTGGAATTAGACTGCTGGCACCGTGCCTTTTCCCTGCCCGCCCCGAAGCTCTTCTTACATGAGTAAGCCCTCTGAAACCTCTGGGGATAGATATTGGGCCATGATTGGCTGAAGACTAGACCAGGTTGTCCCCATTGGCCGGAGCTCCTGCAGCTTTTGATCTGATTGGCTTGACTTTATCTCTCCAAGCCAAAGAACTCTGCAGCTTCTGTACGCTGCTTAGCAGGTCTAGGGAATTGCCAACAGGTTCTCGGTGAACTTCGGGGGGATATTTTCACCCGCCTCCTCCCCCAACCCATGACTAATTAAATACACTTTCTCCCCATCCTTTCCTGATCTCACGCCCCTTATTTTGTAGCCATCAAATAGAATACCTTTGTAGTCCCCCATGTCTCCTCCCCCAGGAGGTGCATGCCTGCCTCAGCTACATCCAAAAATGTTGCTCCTACCAATTACTCTAGGTTTTTTCTTCCTCAGCACCTGTGATACACCTCGTGGATCTCTTACTGCTGCTCATCAGCACTACACAGCATCATTCCTAGACAATGCAAATACCACTTTCAATTTAGAAAATGTCTCCTTTCCTGCAACTTATAACTGATCTGGCCGCTTCACAACTACACCACCCAGCTATCCTTCTATGTTCCCATTGCTGCTATCCCATTCCTATGTTCCCTCCACTAGCAGCCTTTTGCTTGCCTTTTTTCACCCCTTGCCCTGTCATATGGCTCCTGCAGATAAATTGTGCAACTATGCACGCACCAAGGGCAAGCCACGGCCCTTCCGACTGCTTCTGATTGCAGTAAAAAAGCTGTTCTTGCTGCTCCTCATTTGCGCAGGCAATGTCGGGTTAAATTCTGGTCCTCTGCTCCATATTAATGCCCTTGCTGACCTTGCTAACTTAAAGGGGCTGTCCTTCTTGCATATAAACACTTGCAGCCTCCTAAAAATGCTAGATGAAATAAAACCTGGTCCTCCACTGTATCCCAGATGTGCTTGTATTTACTGAAACATGGTTAAGATCTAATACCCTGGACTATGAGGTCAACATTCCTTCATACAAACTGTTTAGAGCAGATAGGTCATCCAGGGTGGAGGGTAGCTATCTATATCCGATAATATACGTCACTTCTGTTGTTGACTCAGCTTCAGCCCCAAAAGAATTTGAGTGCCTAACCTTAAAGATCAAACTGTCCAAATCTGCCTCCCTATGTATCATTGGGTGCTATAGGTCCCCCTCGGTTGGCCTCTCACTGTTAAAGCACCTAAGTGACCTACTAGGCACCATGAATACAGAAGTAATTATTTTGGGTGACCTGAATCTGAACTGGCTCTCCCCAGTTTCAATACCACTAAAAAAATTATGTGACATACATGGACTCACTCAATTGATAAACGAAGCTACCCACCTCAATACCAAACACCCCGAGCACAGCACACTGCTTGGACCTAATTCTAGTAACTAAGCCCCATCTATTCACCCATTCAGGAGTATTTTTTAATGACCTTAGTGATCACTGTGCTATTTGCATGTGTAAGATCAGTACAACACCAGCCTCATCCAATTTAAAGTACATCTTTAAGAGATGCAAAAGGAACTTTGATACCAATGCATTTCTCTCAAGCCTCCAGTCGCTAACTGGCAAAGTTTTACCTTGCACCTTCCATGGAGGAGGTGTCTGAGGTCCTTCAACCTGTACTGACTAATGCACTAGATTTGCATACCCCTGTGGTCAGGAGTAGAACAAAAAGGAAATCCTGCCCTTGGTTTACTGGAAACCTAAAAGCTACCCTATGGAATAGGGATGCCCTATGGAAAAGGGCTAGGAAGTCCAAGTTGGCCACAGATTGGTCTGCCTTCCAAACTGCAAGAAATAGTTGTACAAAGCTCATTAGAGTTACTAAATACAGCTACTTCCGTACAGAACTCAATGCATCCACCAACTCCGCCACTAGGTTCTGGAGAACCCTAAGGGAGGTCAAAGGCCATAGTACTTCCGGTATACTTCCCACAAAAATCTCTTCTAGTGGTACTTATACCACTGACAAGTATGCGATCCTTGACCTCCTCAACAACCATTTTGCTATGGAAGGGATGGCCTTTGATACATCTCCAGCAAATGTTATATCAAAGCTGCAAAGCTAGAGCTCCGAATGCTTAAATTCAGCTTTTCAGGTGCCATGCACTGCTTTCTCATTCAACCAGTCACCGTTAAACAAGTCGAAGATATTCTCCTTAATCTTGATACAAAAAAGTGCAGGAGCAGAACTGATCGAGCAGTTCTTTCTGAAGCTAGCCTACTTTATACTGGCCCTCCGTTACCCACCTTTTTAACCTATCTCTCAACCAAGGTACCCTTCCTAAGATCTGGAAGACAGCACATGTTATTCCTTTATTTAAATCAGGGGATCCTGTGACCTTAATAATTACCGTCCTATTTCCTTGCTCCCAGCTTTGTCCAAACTACTTGAGAAAGTAGTTAATGAGCAACTCAGAATGCACCTAGAAAATTCCAACTATTAAACCCGATCCAGTCTGGTTTCCGTCCGCTTCACAGTACCACAACTGCACTTGCCAAGGTCATAAATGACTGGCAGATTGCTCTTGACAACAAATGTTATGTCTGCACACTGTTTCTGGACCTTAGTAAGGCCTTCAGTGCGGTGGATCATGATCTGCTCTAATGACCTTAAAAAAATTGGGGTGGATAACCTGGTGCTAAATTGGTTTGCCAACTACCTTATAGAGATCAGCAGGTAAAGGTCGAAGGCATTGCGTCTCCAAAAAAACACTCCTAAGAGGAGTGCCTCAAGGTCAATACTTGGCCCACTGCTCTATCTATCTATAAACCAAATAGACAGTGGCCTACAGTCGGCTAAAATACACCTCTTCGCTGATGACAGTGCTCTACATTGACAGACTAACACCGGAGCTTGCCTGTGTGGACCTCCAAAACAAATTTGAAGTCCTTCAGAAAAATCTGCTTGACCTGAAACTCCTACTAAATGCAAAAAAACCAAAGACATGCTTTCCTCTCTCTTAGTCCTTTCTACAAAAAACAATCTATCTGACACAAACCTCCAAATAAGCACATTCCTGGGTGAAAAACTGGAGTTTGTGGAGAAATTTAAATACTTGGGGGTCTGGATTGACTCTAAGCTGTCCTTTTTAGCCCACTTAGATGAGCTTGCCAAGAAATTGAGACAAAGATTTGGTATCTTCTTTCCCATCAAATACTCATAAACTCCAGAGGCTAGAAAACTCCTTGTCCAGGCTACTTTCATGCCACTTCTGGACTATGCAGACTTCTTGTATAGCCACAGTACTAGCTTGGCTCTCTCCAAGCTTGACATCCTTTAACGCAGAGCCCTCAGGTTTATCACTGATGCACCTTACTCCAGTCACCACTGTGCCCTTTATGCTTCCATAGATTGGAGCTCACTTAGCTTGAGGAGGCAAAAAATGCTGTACTCTGGACCTACAAGACCATAACTCACAAGTGTCCTCAGTACCTCATAGGCTGTCTGCCCATCGCCCCCAGTATTTATCCACTTAGAAATCTTACCTACATATCCTTGTTATTCCCAAAGTTGGAATCTGCTTGGTAGAGCCTCCATAAGCTACGCCCTTCCAGTGTTCTGGAACAAGATACAAAAATCCCTAAGGCTCACTAACCCTGTAACACTCTCCCTATACAAAGCCATGCTCCTAAAGACCTTCCCTGAGGTCTGTCAGTGTTTCAAACAGGAAAGTAGTATTCTAATGGCCAACCCACCTTTTTATTGCTTATATTTCATCAAGCTTGTCCACTAGGATATCAACCTAGGAGACACTGTTTCTGAATAGTATACCACCTACTGATAACCTTCATCCCCATCTACTACATTCCTTACATCCCTCCCTCTTCTTACCTCTGTGCTGTCCTTACTTGCCCTCATCTACCCTTCCCCCCCTTTTCTTTTTCCTCTTCTACTCTGTATTGTCACTATCACATCTGGACTGTTCATACTTGTCTCCACACTGTATCCTTTCTCCTTCAGCACTCCAACATGCCTGGTCACTCAGTCTTCATAACTCAATCACGGTAGGCTCGTTCTCCAGCATGCTGCTCTTAGCCATATAGATCCTGTCATTCTACAGTTACCAAATTAAGTACTTCTCTAAACTGAAACCATGTAATCTTTACTTAATGTGCTTAAAATGTGTCTAAATGCATTGATTTATTGACCTTTGTAAGTGCTTATGTAAATAGCTTGCTAGTGACTCTTAGCCTGCCGCACATTACATGTACTTCCTTGCCCTGTGTATGCCTTGTATGATTATATTGTCATTATATATGCTTACTATATGTTTAGGTTATGGCCCGTCTGGCTACTGTATTGTTCCCAGGCCCAGCTTGTAAATGAGCTTGTCTCAATAGTGTTCCACCTGCCAAAATAAAGATATTGATCGATTGATTGATTGGTGGTGAAATTTCGTTATTGGTCCCGAAGGTGATTTTGTGCAGCGGCTGCAAAATCACCTTCCGAGCCATATTAATGAGATGACACTGCCAGTGTTCATGAGGTGGGGTCCCAAAAGGCCATGTTGAAAATTTGGTGAAAACATTTCCTAAAAATGGCAAAATTATGAACATAAGTTCAAAACGCCATTGAAATACCTTATACAGCACTTACATTTATTCCTCAGTTCACAGTTTGGCTTTGAAGAGTGCAGACATGTCTCCGTCCACAGAAGATGACAGATTTTAGCATCGGCTGGTAAGTATAGAATAGTAGGATGGTGTGGGAGGTGGGTGTGCTCAGTGGGAGGGTTAGGAGGGAGGGTCAGTGGCGATGATGAGGGACTGTTTTCTTTGTTTCACGTAAAGAAAAAAAAGACATTGGGGATGGTTTTCTGATTGCAGGTACTATTGCATTAACAAACTATCTCAGGACACTGGGGTGGGCTCTTCAGTGTCCCACATTGTGAGGAGGCTTCTAAATGCTGACACGGGGTTGGATCCCCGATGTTGGCTACAATTAATTAAACAATGGGCTGTGGGGGCCTTCAACATTAGGTGGGCATGCCAGTGTCAGATGGTATAAACATAAATAAAAACCAGGAGACAGTGATCAGCCAGTAGGGGTGCCATCAGACACCAGGGAATATAAATAATAAGGTGGAAGCGATCTCAGGATGGAAGTGCCACTAGACACCAGGGAAGATATTAGTTATTATGGCAACAGTGTGTGTGTGTGTGTGGGGGGTGTCACACCACTAAACACCTGGGAAACAGCGGGCAGCTCACAGCACACACTGTAACCAGCAGCAAGAGTTCAGCTGCTGCTGCAGAACTAAAGAAAATCCGCTGTTCTCATACAGAGAACCTGGGAAAGACTCCTCTTGCTAAACTGGGCACCTGAGATTTTGGGTACCCAGAAAATGTATTTTGGCCCTAATTGTGAAAACAAACATCATAATCTAGCTAAATGGGGCCTGTTTAGCTAGGTTCTGAGTGTATGATTTTAAAATGATAACATTTTAATGAATTTTCCACTCTTTTTAGTTCGTGGAAAAAAAGAAGTCAAGATGATGGCTCATGAAAGGATTTTTCACTCACAAAAGGAATGGATCTCATGAGAATGGATCCTTTCGTGAGATCAATCCTTTGTTGAACATTTTACCTTTCTCCTGGAAAGTGATCTTCCTACAGGAAATAATGGGAACTTAAAACTGAAGAACTTTGCAACAGATTAATATTTTTCAGCAAACAAAGCATGGCAGTTTTGTTACCCATGTTCTTTTACCATAATAAAAGTCACACCAAAATTCCCACCATCTGGGCACAAGGCAATCAGAATAAAAACTCCAAAAGGTGGCAACTTTTAAGGTTTTTGCACTATTCAGATCTCGAATCTGCACATCCAACTAGAATGAAACTTGCCATGTCAAGAGAACTGCCTCTCAGGACAGGACATACCAAATTTTGTGCAAATCCAGTGATCGGTTGCAAAGTTATTAAAGTACAAAACCTGAGATTTAACAATAAATTGGCTACTCAACTCTAACTATAGTGGTGCTATTGTGCCACTGTAATATGGAATTGTTGAGTGTCCAGCGAGCTGCACTCTGGAGGTTGAGTGGGGATGCTCTCCCTTTCCAGCTGAGCCCATTGCTGATCAGGGAATTTCTGAGCCAATACACCTCTGGTTGCAGCTGAGCAGCCTCATAATATGTATTAAGATCTGGTAATGCCAGACCACCATGCTTTTTTGATCGACATAGTGTCGAGAATGCCACTCTGGAACATTTATCTTGCCAGAGAAAGCATGAACATTGCCTATTCCAGCATGCCTATATCCTCTGTGGAATTGGGAGTGCCAGGTTCTCAAACAAGTATAAAGATTTGGGAAGAACCAACATTTTAACTGTTGCTACCGTTCTCTCTAAGGACAAGTGAAGCACTGTTCACCAGTCAAGGTCCTGCTGCAACTGCATCTGTAATGAGGCATAGTTAGCCTCATACAGTTGTGAGACAGAGGCTGTTATCCTAGAATATTTAATCTGGGACAAACCTAACAGAAGGGATACTGGGCTGTTATTACTGCACTAGGGACATACTGTATTGCAAATACAGTACTTCCGTTTTACTGTTATTGAGCTTATCCCCATAGTGAGCCATATGTTTGTAATAACGTCCAGATGACTGGAAGATCCATTTCAGGGGCTGACAGATAAAGCATAATGTCATCTGTGTACAGAGCTATACGATGATTTATACCTTCCAGACCCATTACACCCGCAGTTCCTGGGTACTGTCACACCACCTGCACCAAGGGTTCAATGTACATGGTGAATAACAACAGGGACAGGGGGCAGTGAGGAGAGATGACAATTTGCACTTACCTGAGCACAGGGGGAATGATATATGTGGGAATTCAGGTCCTGAAACTTGATCGGGAATCCAAATATATTTAATATGGCACGGAGAAAGTTCCAAGACATCTGATTGAATGCTTTCTCTACGTTGAGACTCAGGGTCACAAGAGTGGAGCCAGAGCTTGAAGCATGATACATTATAGAGAAGGATGTCTTGATGCTATGTACAGTTTGACAGGATTGGATGAAACCAGTCTGGTCAGGGTGAATGATATGGGGCAAAATACCATCCAGTTTCTTTACCAGTATAGACATGAAGACTCTATGTCCATGTTTAACACTCAATGGGCTTTATCCACAAAGGCTACATGCCACATAAGTAGGGCATGTAGCCACTGTGCAGCTGCCTGCGCTCACTGTGCCCCCTCTACCCTATTCATGACAGGGATATGCCCCCATGCACCCGATACCCCGACCGATCACAGAGCTCCACATGGAGGTGGGTCTGGGTGTGGTGGTGGGGGGGCAGAGCCAGCATTCTGAGCATTTATGAACCCGTGGAGTGCTGTGCACAGGGGCTGCCGGCTTTGTGTCTGGAAACCAGTGATAAACCACCAGGCCCGGTTACCCCCCCCGGGAAGCTGCCTCTGGATGCAGTGAACACTGCGGGGGGGGGGCAACGGCCCCCTCAACAATGTTGCCCCTGCCATCGGGGAACTTTAGGTGGATGGGGGTCGGGTGGATGGGGTACCCCCCACAGTAGCATGGTTGGTGCTCTGCATGCTGGCTGGCAACATACGAACATACAAAATTTGCCAGCAGATAAAGGCCTAGAGGTCTATCAAGTCTGCTTGAATGTGCAGTTAGCACCCTTTATTCTGCAGCTGCCCCTTCCTTCCCCTTCATTGATCCTCTTCCTTGTCCTGTCCCATCCCCTTTTGAAGCAGTCCACTGTCCTACTGGATACCACTTCTGCAGGTAATGCATTCCACCCAGCCACCACCCTCTCTGTAAAAAAGTGTCTCCTCATTTCCCTCCTGAACCTTCCTCCCTCCAGTCTCATATCATGGCCCCTGGTGTTCCTTCCCTCCCTTACTTTGTACAGCCCATCTGTACCTGTCTTGTTTATTCCTTTCATGTACTTAAAGGTTTCAATCATGTCCCCCCTGTCCCTCCTCTCCTCCAGCGAGTACAGTTCAACTCCCTCAGCATCCTCTCGTATAAGTCCCCCAGCCCCTTGATCATCTTTGTTGCCCTGCACTGCACCCCCTCCAGTAATTTAATGTCCCTCTTCAGATATGGGCGCCAGTACTGCATGCAGTACTCCAGGTGCGGTCTAACTAATGAACTATACAGTGGCAGAATCACCTCCTCCCTTCTCAAGGATATGCCCTTGCAATACAACCCAGCATTTTGTTGGCCTTTGCAGCTGCCTTCCTACATTGTGCCAAGTTGTTCATTGACACTGTAATGAGCACCCCCAGATCCTTCTCCTCCTCTGTCTGGGCTAGCTGCACTCCCCCCAGCTGGTAACTCCTCCTTGGGTTCTTCATCCCAAAATGCAGCACCTTGCACTTTTTGGCATTAAACCCCAGTTGCCAGGTGTCTGACCTGGTTTCAAGCTTTGCTAGATCATCCTGTAACCCTGCCATCCCCTAGGTCATCTACCACCACTCCTACCTTGGTATCATCAGCACAGACTGATCTTGCTCTTGATGTCCAATGATATGTCTGCAATGAATATCCCAAACAACACTGGTCCCAACACAGAGCCCTGTGGAGCACCACTCGTCACTATCCTTGGTGTGAGAGCTCCCGCCCACCACCACCCTCTGTTGCCTTCCTGAAGCCAGTTCCCTACCCATCTCACCAGCTTTGCACCCGCCCATGCCTTCTAACTTGCTTCCCAGCCTTCCATGCGGCACCGAGTCGAATGCCTTACTAAAGTCCAGATACAAGACATCCACTGCATGGTCCCTGTCCAGTTGCCTAGTTACCTAGTCATAGAACTCCACCAGGTTGGTTTGGCAGGATCTGCCACATATGAAGCCATGCTGTCTGCTGTCCTGTAGTCCTTTGGCACCCTGGCACCCATTGTACACAAGGTATCTACTGCGGGTCCTTGCCTGGGCAGCCGATTGGCTGCCCGCTAGGATCCGCCGCTCCACGCTAGCTTGCCCCCTGTGGACCTTTGCACTGGGGGTGGGGCCAGGTAAGGGAGCCGGGCGAGGGCCGGTGTTTGTGAATGCGGCCCCTGCATGGAATTCCCTAGGGTGAAGTGCTGCATACCCCGATATGTGTCCCATGTGCGTTTTCTGTGAATAAGGGCTGTTGGTGATCGATTTTCACACTGATCAGCTGGCTTCCCTGTTTGGGAATCATTGATACTGTTACATAATTCCAGGATGACAGGGATCTGCACTCATCATTACTTCACTAGATACTCTAAGAGGAGATGATTTCTGGCATAAATTTTTGAAGAATTCTGCCAAATAGCCATCAGCCTGGGCATTCTGTGTTTGTAGGCATTGTATGGCTTTTTACATTTCTGTTTCAGTGATTGGTGACTGAACAAATTCCTGGGCCTGTGCATCTAACTCTGCAAGACATAGTGAGTTCAGAAATGATGTTAGGCCATCTGGATTGGGTGTGAGATCTGCTATATATAGCTTTTTATAAAATACTGCAAATGCCTAATCTAAAGATTTTACATCTTTAAGGATTGTTCTTGTTTAAGGGTGTTTTATCTTAGAGATTATGGCCCTTTTATGAAATCCCATGACTCTATGTGCCAGAAGCCACGCTGCCCGAAGACCCCCATCATAATATTTTTGTCTTAAGTAGTGCAGTGCTTATTCTGTCTGCACTAAGACTAGGTCATCAAGCTTTTTCTTCACTCTTGTGATTTGAGTTGAGTCTGCTAGTGTACCTAGTTGATGCTGCTTCTGCAAGGAAGTAAATGTTGCCAGCAGGCCCTCTCTATGTGCCTTTTATTCTTTAGTTTTTTTGCACTCCATAACTAATGAGGTAACCACACTGCTTTAACCGTATCCCACAATATGATAGGGTGTGTGTCTCGGGTAGCATTTAAAGTCGTGATATCTTTAATATGATTCCATGCCATATTCCACAAAGCCTTCATCCTTCAGGTAAAATGAACCAAGACACAAATTAGTTTATTCCAGAACAAGCCCAGTTCCAGCTCCATAATGATCGGAGCATGGTCTGAAAAAGAAATTGGGCCCATCTGACAAGAGGTGATTCTATTCATGTCCTCCTGTTATACAAAAACATAGTCTATTCGAGTATAGGTTTGGTGGGGTGATGAACATTGTGAGTATTCATTCTACCCCATATGTAGCTCCTCAGACATCCATCCATTCCATTGAGGAAGAAATCTATTAAGTATTTATGTGATGCGGGGAATGGCTCTGATGGGGATGCTGTGTATCAGGCGGCATCCATTAATAAGTTACAATCTCCTGCTATGAAAAAAGCCTGTCAGGTTGTCTACCACTAGGTTAAGGAGGTGGCTGATAAAGTGGGTATCAGACCATGGGGGGATATATATGTTAGCCGGAGTAATGGAGATCCCGTCTACCTCACCCTGAACAACACCCTACACCCCTCTTTGTCTCTGACTACCTTTATTTCTTGAAATTTATACTAAGTAGCGCACAACCGGAATTACTGCCCCACTGTGTTTACCTCATTGTTGTGAGGAATAATAAACAGCTAAATAGCCAAATTTGACTAACTTAGGGCTTCAGCTTGAGAAAGGTGGGATTCTTGCATGAAAATCATGTCCGGCCTTTCCCTGTATAGCACAGAAAACACTTTTGCCTGTTTTACCGGGTTATTCAAGCCATTTACATTAATAGGGTATATTCTCAGTTTAGGTCCTGTCATCCTGGACTTTTTCCCATTTCTCTTTTTTGAATTCTTAATAGTTTTCTTAAAAACTGCTGGACCACCTGCTTGGTAGATCCAGAAGGAAAGTACACACTAACCAAAGTTACTGATTCCTCCTGGAGATGTCCAAGTAAGATTACAAAGCAGCCTTCTGGGTCTATAATCTTGTCTTTTAGTTCAAATGGGGTATCCTGGGTATAAGGATCTCCGTGCCAAGATGTTGCCTACTGCAGTGAGGGATGCCTCCACCACGGAAAACCAACTCTCTAAAATGTGTCATGCTCAGCCTGCCAAACAAAATTGTTTGTTGCCATATTGGTCATTGTACAACAAGATGCACAAACTAGGTGAATTGATATGTTTTATTGGACCAACAGAGTTTTACAGAAAATCCTTACGCTTTTGAACCTACATGGTCCATTTTCAAAAGGTAATGGCAGTGATCTTAAAAAGAGATTACTTTAAAATCCCCAGAATTTACACATTCTACACATGAATGGCACAGATTAGTGAAGTAATTATATAAGAAAGCCAACCAGAGATAAGAAAACAATCTAGTTCTGTGTAGGTCAAATGGCACAGAAGGAATATTCTTTAGAAGATGGTCTATACATTTTCTGATGCCAAATGTCTAACTAATGAGAAACTAGAGACCATGTGTGTGTGAGTGTGTGTGTAGTGCGTGAGATCAACATTCAAATTAGTAGTTCTGCATATGTGAATCTAAAAGTCATGTAATTACCACCCACCAGTTAAAAACAAACCTATAAATACATAAGATCCCCTATTGGGTGGCTGGCTATCTCTCTCTGGGCTGAGATACAGATATGGCACTCTGATGAGTCCAAATAAGGATGAAACACATGTCTGTGTCTGCTGATATCAGCCTTTGCTGATTGGATTGGGAGGCCTTCTGGCACCATGTAATTCTGTTAAAAATTGAGCCAGTCCAAATTAATTCATGGGCATATGCATATGCTTCCCATGATGCTTTGCATTATTGGGGTATGTGCAATTTGTGTTTTCTTTAAAATTTGGCTGTATGGCCAATATCCTCCAGGATAACCCTTGCCCCGGTGCATTCACTCTGGGGTTCTTTTGTAGTTCTCATCTCTCTCTCTACTTTGGGCTGCCCATGACCCAAACCTATAAGATCCCCTATTGGGTGGCTGGCTATCTCTCTCTGGGCTGAGATACAGATATGGCACTCTGATGAGTCCAAATGAGGATGAAACACATGTCTGTGTCTGCTACTCTTAGCGTTCGTTGATTGTATTGTGAGGTCTTCTAGCACCATGCAATTCTGCTTAAAGTTGAGCCAGTCCAAATTAATTCATGGGCATTTGCATATGCTTCCCATGATGCTTTGCATTATTGGGGTATGTGCAGTTTGTGTTTTCTATAAATACACAGTTCTATAGATTAGATAGAACCATTTTATATATAAGCATTTTGTAACATGTAAAACAAGTATCTGCCCATGTGTCATACCTAAAACAAGAAGGAGCAAAAGCACTTTTAATAGTGTAATGTGACATGAAACTAGTGTCTGCATTCATGCCATCCTGTGCTATTTCTAAAGAAAATCAGTTTAACTTCAGATGCTCATCTTTGTTGTCTATTTTTGAAATGCCCTTTGAAAACCAGGACAGATAAGTTAGAGATGGAGTGGACAGTTCTAGCATTGAATGTAATAAACAAGAGATGCACATGTATAATTCCCCTGCATGCTGAATTGTTTGTTTTGGAGGGTGGGGGTGTTGATAAAATATGAAGTGGAAATGTGGCCACATGTCTCACTTCTAGAATGATTGCATGGTCTTGTGCCACCTAGTGTTCTGTTGTTTATGCTAGGTATAAGTTTGCTCCTGACAATCAGGTTAGATAGGTTAGGTGGTTGTTTGAAAGACAGTATAGGTACTTCTTGGAAGATACATTTCAAGGTGTCATCCTCACCAAATATTGGTTGGAGGTTCTTAATAATTACATGTAGTGATTCCAGATCAGGGTTGTATGCGACAACCAAGGGTATTCTGGTGGTGGTAGCCTTTTCTTTGTATGGTAGTAGTTATTCTCTTGGTATCTGTGTAGCATGTTCCACTGCTCTGTCAGTTTCTCTAGAGGAATGCGCATGTCCAATAAATGTTTCCTTTTCAGTGTTAGTAAGTAAGTAAAATAAGTACGTAAGTAAGTAAAATTTATTTTTAAGCACTTTTCAAAAAACCAAAGAGCTGTACAGATAACAACATTTAAAAATAACAAGTATTAAAACAGTAATAAAATCATTCACCATAAGCTTTTAAAAATAAAATGTTTTTAACTCCGTTTT
The DNA here is from genome assembly GCA_016271365.2 of Neoceratodus forsteri. Taxonomy (NCBI): domain Eukaryota; kingdom Metazoa; phylum Chordata; order Ceratodontiformes; family Ceratodontidae; genus Neoceratodus; species Neoceratodus forsteri. The sequence goes on along the minus strand of CM028134.1, from coordinate 337,424,078 downwards.
AAAGCTCTGACGGTCAGGCAGCCTCATATCCGACGGTAGAGAATTCCACAGAGGCGGGGCAGGCGTAAGAGAATCGCATGCTCAGATGTCTTCAAGCGAATCCTGGGAATCTCTAGCAATCCCTCATCAGCGGATCAGAGTGAGTGAGAGAGGCAGTAGGGAGTAAGGAGATCTTGCAGAAACTGCGATCCCTGTTTGTGTAGGGCTTTATAGGTCAGTAATCCGACCTTGAAGGTGATCCACCACTGAACCGGCAGCCAGTGCAGCCCATGCAGGACAGGCGTAATATGACTATTTCTAGATGTCCCAGTCAAAAGCCTGGCCACTGCGTTCTGCACTAGATGCAGACGGTGGATATCAACCCCCAGTAGCCCTAGGTACAGGGCATTGCAGTAATCAAGGCGGGTGGTCATAAAGGCGTGGACCAAGGTAGGAAGGTCAGCCAGAGGAACCAGGTGTTTCACCCAGCTGATATTCCTAAGATGGTAAAAAGAGGACATGACAATGGCCGACACCTGAAATTTCAGGGTCAGACCGTCGTCAATGATAATGCCCAGATTATGCACCTGGTCTGGGGTCGAGAGCTGGACACCATCAAGCAAAAGGCCCGATGAAATCCCAGCTCTTCGGCCTGCCTCAAGGTGACCTGGGTCCACAACCAACATCTCGGTCTTATCCGGGTTTAACCTCAGCCAGCTGGCACTCATCCAGTCTTTGATTTCGGCTAGACAGCTGTTAAGCAGAGAGACTGCATCATCCTGTCCAGGAATAAGGACAGATACAGCTGGGTATCATCTGCATAGCAGTGAAAACCCAGACTGTAACGCCTAATGATATCTCCTAACGGCAGCATGTAAACTGCGAACAACATGGGCGGCAGGATGGAGCCCTGCGGCACCCCACAGGACAGAGAGACAGCGTCAGAGGAATAAATTCCAGTGACAACCCTCTGTGTCCGGCCTGTGAGGAAAGCTCGAAACCAATGTAGAACTGTACCAGACAGTCCACAAAACAGCCGCAGGTGCTCCAACGGCACACCATGTTCCACAGTATCAAATGCTGCAGCGAGATCAAGAAGGACTGGAATAGTATGAGCCTTTCGCTCTCTCACAATTAGGAGATCATTTAAGACCTGGATGAGAGCAGTCTCAGTGCTGTCTTTTCCTAAACCCCGACTGGAGAGCATCATAGATATTGTGATTTGTAAGATGGTCATCTAGCTGTAACGCAACCACCTTTTCAATAACCTTACCCACAAAGGGACGGTTAGAGATAGGTCTGAAGTTAGCTAGACAGTCTGGGTTCAATGAAGGTTTTTTAAGGAGTTGTCGAACGACCACCTCCTTTAGGGGATCAGGAAAAAAACCCTGCTCCAAAGACTTCCAGATAATTTCAGCAAGGATCGGGCAGATAACATCTACGCAACCTAATAATAGTGGCGTAGGGTCCGGATCCAAACTACAGTTGGTTGGTCGTACAGTCTGAACAATCCTCACAACATCCATGAATTACGGCTTTCTAAAGTTAGACCAGGTAGCACGAGAGTTCGCTTCGTCCCGCCGACCACCGCAATTCCTTAAAGAGGGAGCAGGACCGATGCCCTTCCTGATGCTGGCAATTTTATCTGTGAAGAACCAAGCAAGCTCATCACACTTTATTTGTGAAAATTCTCTTCCAGACTGCAGACAGAGTGGATTGCACAATCTGTCAACAGTCTGAAAGAGTTGAGCTGGTCGGTTCCACGCAGCAGCAATCTCCCGATAGGAATTCTGCCTTCTTACGGGTGATTGCTGATTGATAGACACCATAATAGTTCATCAATCTAAGCCTGTCAGCATCCAGGCTGGATTTCTGCCAAGCCCTCTCTAGCCTTCGCCCCACTCTCCTCAGTTCCTTCAGAGACCCATCAAACCATGGAGATCTTGGGCGCTGAGTGAGTGGGTGAATGCGAACAGGAGCAATTTGATCCAGGGTCTTATCCACATGCTTATTATAGGCAAGAACGAGATCCCCTGGAGCCATGCACTCGCTCGAAATACCCGATAGGTCCAGTACCACCAGTAGACCTTCTGGGGTAATTCTCCTTTAAGGGCGATACTGGACCAATGGCACATTTATAAGGTAGAAAAAAGAAATGGGCAGACTGGATGGGCCTTGCGGTCCTTATCTGCCATCAACTTCTATGTTTCTATGTTTCTATGGACCATCTCCATAGGGGCAGGCCTATTTGGGGGTGCCCCGAAGCTGAATCTTATGGTATGATGGTCTGTCCACACATTTGGTTCCACCCCGAAATGCGTGACTCCCAACTCCGGTAGGAATACTAGGTCCAATGAGTGACCCCCTATATGGGTTGACAGGTGTTTATCCCTGTCCTTCTCCTCGAACAGATACGGTGGTATCAAAGCGCTTGACTGTATATTACAGACTTTTAGTATGCCTAGGGTGATTGGTGTTTCTATGCAAGTAGCTTTGTCTGTTTGTTGGTTTCCTGTCAATACAGGTCTGTAAGGTTCCATCTTTGATGGTAACTGTGCTGTCCAGGAAATTAACACTGGTGTCAGAGTACTCCAGGGAAAGTTTAATAGATGGGTGGAGGCTGTTATTTTCCTGATGGAATTCCTTGAGTGTGCAGGTACTCTCTGTCCAAATTATAAATAAATCATCAATGTAACGGAAATAAGTGTAACCCCCCCCAATTTGGGGGCTTACCTCAAGTGTCTCCCAGGGCTCCATCAGTGCCCACTGCCAGGCAGATGTCCTGCAGAGATAGTGAATTCATGGTTATTTGTTGTTATCCTGTTGATTTGCATGAGAGTGCCATAATGTGTCTCCGCACCTGTCCGTTTAAGGCCCTAGCAGTATGTATACAGTAAATGGTCTGGGCTGGATCTGAGTGCTTCGGGGCTTGCAACCAGCCAGGCACTGCTTTGGTTGGCTCCACTCTGTGGTCAATAGCAAGGCAGAGGGAGCTCTAGCTATTACTGTAAATGTTTATTTCTAATCTGTTGTAATATCAGAATTAGTGTGTTTGATTCAACCTGCCTTCTTGCAGCTTATCCTCCAAATGGGAGCCACCATGTTTGGTCCGGGACTTCCAGGAATTTAGACCAGTTGGGACACAGGGGACCTTGAGGGGTCCTTGGTTCAAGTGCCTTGTGAGAAGGAAAACTGTAGTTTTTGTAGTTTTACAGGTTGGTGCCTAAACTAACTAATGGGAGCATCAGAACTATGATTGGCAGCACCCCTAGCCAACCGGATTGCTAGAAAACCAGACTAGTTCAAGAACTGTTAGAAAATGAGTTGCGTTGCTGTTAGAGCTGGGAGAGTGAGCAGCTCGAGTTATGGTGAAGCAGCTCTAGGAAAGAAGCTGAGGAGATTTGGCAGGGAAAGGCCTGACTTGCCTTCCTGTCATTGTCTTCCAGTATTGGACTGCTCGATAGCAGTGACTGGACTAATCTGAATCTAATCTTTGAACTGTGGCAGTTTGCCCAAAACTCTGAGAAGAGCAAATTGAGATACCGGTCCAAGAGGAGCTACTGTGAAGCGTCTCGGCCCAAGAGTTGGGTGAGAGACTGTTTTTGAATTGGAGAGGTTTGCCCAGTGAATCGCCTGAAATAGTGAACCAGCCTGAAACCAAATTGAAGAGGTAGAGAAGTGAATGCTGTTCTTGTTAAATGTGCTGAATGTTTATTGTGGGTCACAGCTACTGTTCAGGGATTCCTGCTTGCCAGACAGGAGCCTTCTTTTCCAGTGACTGAACTGTCTACCAGGTGGAGGTTTCACCAGCAAACATGCTGATCTTTGCCAGAAGTGTTTATCCAGCCTTGGGCCTATTGCCCAAGCCATATATTTCTGCACCAGTGACTCTTCTTAGTGAGAGACCAGATTGGGATCCAGCCCTGCATAACCAGAAATTACAGGTTGTAGCCACCTGGAGGGAAAGGCCATGAAGCGGAGGTGAATCATGCCAGCCCAGCTTCCCCATGCTCTTCAGTTTCCAGCAGCAGGTCTTCATATCACCAGACCTTTCTCGACCAAATGGTGTCGCGAGTAAACTCAGGGTAGCTTCCTGCAACTTTTCATTGAATCTTTCTGTGGTACCATCTGATTTCTCCAGTGTGTTTCATGGTTACAAAGTACTGGGCCAGCCTGCCCTGGATACAAATAATCAAAGCCTTGTTTATGCATGTTTAACTACCTTTTCTTCCCATCAAGGCCCCAACAACAGCTGCAATGCCAGACACCCCCGGGCACAAATTCTGGCCAGTCAGCATAACAATCTGGGTACCCAGGGTTGTCATACTGTTTACTGAGGGACTAAAATGCATGCATGCATAATAACCTGAATCAACAGTAATCATTCCTCTAGATTCACTCCCCTATCCTTGTTCACATCCTTGTAATAAACCTGATTTGCTGTTTCACGTTTAATCTGGTATATGAACAAATTCTTGGTTGGTGTACAGTATTGAATGTGCATGCTTGCCTTGATAACATTGTCTTTACAGGGGGTTCCAGGAGAGTTGCTGAAGATCAATACCTGTTGGTAAGTGCAAGGGGTGTGTGCATATCATTAATGCTGATTGCTAACTGTGTGATAACTACTGCAATGGATAATTTCCTATTATGAGATATTGGGCCACGAGATGGGTTTGTGGGTGGTTATAGCTTCCCAGAGGGTTATACTAGGTTAGGTAGATACCCCCACCATTATTACTCTGGGTGGAGGCACCATATTAAATCCAGGCCCCTTAACCTGTGGTTAGATGTATAGGTAGGGGTGTTAACTGTAGAGATAGCGCCACCTAGTGGTTATATCTTGGAAGCACCACTGAGACTAGCACCCCCTAGTGGCCAAATCATAAAATTTTAGCAAAGCTCCATCTAGAGTGCCCTGTTCTTATGGGCAACTACATACGGCCTGCCACCAGCATGGAAAGTATTACTAGCACTGATTCTGACTCTCTCTCTAAAGCAATGGCTGTATAGAAGTTATTTGGTTGGTGCACCAGGAGTGAGACTGACCCCCCACAATGCCCTTTTGTTGTTAGACATACCCTTGGGCAAGGGCAAAGGCATTATAGAGGGGGCGCTTTCCAAAATTGACTGTCTTGGGGAGGTTGTGGTAGTAATTTAGCTGGCCAATGTGACCACTCAGATGCTAATGGCCTTATTGGAGTGTAGCAACCCCATGGACAGTACCAAAGTACCCAAAGGTATTACCATTGATGGTTCCCCAGCCACCTGTAGGGTGGTTACTAAGGATAGCGGGGATCTCTCAAAGCCAGAACCACCACCCTTATCTGAGAGTTTTGAGAAGAAGCTTACTAAATTTTTACAGGATGAGGGTCAAACCCTCAAGGACTTAAGAAAGTTATTTCAGCCTCCTAGGTACCCCTCCCCGGCACCTATCGTGTTCTGGTGCCTGCTCCCATTCCAGCACCTGTATTGATTATTGTACCACTCCTGCCCCTGCACCAGTTCATGGCCTACACCAGTACTGGCACCTATGCCTGTACTCTCAGTCAGTCATGAGTATTACCACAAGCTAAGGGTGTTCTCTGGCATTTTGTCCGCACTTAATGGGAAGATGATTGGGAGACATGGGTAGACTCTGTTGCTCCTCTAGTGCAGGAATGGCAGTGTTCTGAGGGAGAAGCAGACAAGGCTCATGGAAAGTTTAAGGGTCCTGCACTTGAAATCATTAAATTTTTGAGATCCACAAATCCTGATGCTTCAACCCAAGAATATTTGTCTGCACTAGAAGGTGTCATTGGTAGTATTGAATCTGGGGATATTTTAATGTGGAAATTCAAAGCCCCCAAACAGTGGAAAGGTGAATGCTTGTTTGCTTATATTACTAGTTGGAGAGGGCCTTACAGAGAGCTCACAGAAAAGGTTGGGTATTGGCCAGTGAATTGAATTGTGTGAGATTAGATCATATACTACAAACTGCCAAATACTGTAGATTGCTAAATCTCCAGCTAAAGTTCCAGAATAGGAGGGATAATCCCTCTGCTTATTGTGAATTAATAAAAGAACTCAGGGGGGCTGAAGGTGAGGAAGACATTTGGGATTCTTGTGCAGGCACTGCTGGAGTAGTTTCAGTGCTGGGAAGGCCCAGTGAGGAAGAAACTGTTGGTGACTCTACACCCTGGACAGAAATACTTAAGGTGATCAGAGAACTAAAAACTGGTGCCCTCGCTAAGGCCATCACTGATGGAACTCAGACACCCTCTGAATGCATTTGGTATGGGAGTGGGAGTACGTTCAGGCACCGATGTAGATGCTGGCATAAAGACTGAACTAAGAGAATTGGCTGCCATGGTGAAAGACTTGATGGGATGTGGGTGTGATGCTTGGCCAGCTGGTTATGACTGTTTTGATATTTGTAATATAAAATGTAGTGTGTGATTTGTCTCCATCAGGCAGCTGTGCCAAGGGTCAGGTTTTAGTGAGAATACAGGATGTGTTAACCTGAAACCAGGAGGTAATTAAAAGACTAGAGAACCTTAATTAAGGGTCTCCTGTTTATCTGACTTAATTGGAGCTGACCAGCTGCTAGGATATAGGGATCATAAACTTTTATGATGTCTTAGAGGAAAGACATGTTATATCACTATGGTGCTAAAAATTCCTAAATATCCTTTGATCCTTGGAAGCAGGAAACCACTCAAGAGCAAATGAAAAGCGTACTACAGAGAGTCATATTGGAAATTAATTTTGTTGATGTCACCTTATTTAATATACCTCCTGATAGGACATCCTATTTTGTATAATTTTATATTCTAAAAGGAGGAGCTAGATGGCATAATAGAAGGGAGGAGACACGGGGTTTAAACTGTGTTCTGTATTTCCACTGAGTCACTTCTTTTGGACTCTTAGAAACAACATCTAACTTAAACACTGTGTGAGATATACATTAGATAGAAAAAGTCTAACTGTATGTTGGTAGCAGTTTGTATGTAATTTTCTTTATTTTCTTTTAAGTGATTGTATGCTTTGTGATATAGTGTTCTGTGTTTACATTTTACATATTTTTATCCATTTAAGTAAACCTTTTATTCCAAAACTGCCTGGGTCTTCCAAGTCTTTTCTTTTGCATGTGATGTATGGAGGATTAAGATCTGACAAAACTGTCCAGAAGCTTGTATGGTGTTACTAAACTGGAAAAGGTAAGAATATACCTAAGGTCTTTATAGAGTTTTAAAGGGTTAATTTGGGATACCTGGTTGAGTGCTTAGGCGAAAGTTATCTGGCATTCCCAAAGAGCAGAATTATCTGAGCCTGTACATTTGGATGCACGCTAACATAAGGTTCACAGTTTGAATCCCCCCAGAACTTGAGACCAAAGGTGATTTGGACCCACAAGCAGACAAGAGGGTTACCTGTTCTGTTACCTGTTCACAATACTGCGCTCAGAGGTTGGCACTGTGGGAGCAGAGGGCCTGACCTGCTGAGTGGGTTGGTGACAGATTGGTTGGCAGCAGTGTGCATAAATTTGGTAACACAAGCTTTAAATTGTTCAGTGTGTCAGCTTGATACTGTACAGCTCACTTGCAAAATAAGGCAGTGATTTATTTTTAAAAAGGAAACAGAACTATATCATTTTGCTTACAGTTAAGTTCCTACCTGTTTTATTTTTTTTTTCTAAAGTTCAAATTAGAGTAGCCGTAGATAAGGAATAAGATGGCTTCCAACTACAGCGGGCACACTATAGACTACTTGAGGCAGTTGTGCCAGGACAGAGGAGTCCTGTATGAGGTGAGAGCCACCAAGTAGAACCTCGTGGATGCCCTGATGGTAGCAGATACCAAGAGCATTGAGTCACTGGCTGTGACTATAAAAGACCAAACTTTGTGCATGAAAGGGCTAGCAGCCAGTGCAGTGTCCAGATCTGATGAGGATGACAGCAAGACCAGTGCCAGCGAAGGGCCACAGCAGCAGCAGGGGAAGGTCACCAGCATTCTGGAGTCAGAAGCACTCAGGCTGCAGATTGAGCTGCGCAGAATGGAGCTGGAGTTCCAGCAAGGACAGCAAGAGCCGGACCGTGAACAGCGAGAGACGGACCATGAGGAGTGTGAGCGCCAGAGGCGACATGAACTGGAGAAGCTACGACTCCAATCACCAGCACCAGAGCAGGTAAGTAGCTTGGGTTTAACTGGAACTGCAGGACTGGGTTACATATTGAATTCCAAATTGATAGCTGAATTTAAAGAGGGAGAGGATATGGATGCCTTTTTAATTTCCTTTGAAAAAGTTTGTATTCAGACTAAAATTCCTAGAGCGTCCTGGAGCTTTCAGCTATCCCCGCTACTTACCGGGAAAGCTCGGGATGCACTGGATCACATGGACAATGAGGACAGTAATGATTACAGCAAACTTAAAGCTGCACAATCACCTTCTGGGCCCGATTAATGAAAAATGACACTGCCAATGTTCATGAAGTGGGGTCCCAAAAGGCCATGTTGAAAATTTGGTGAAATATTCCTAAAAATGGCAAATTATGAACATAAGTTCAAAACGCCATTGAAATACCTTATATGGCACTTACCTTTATTCCTCAGTTCACGGTTTGGCTTTGAAGAGTGCAGACATGTCTCCGTCCACAGAAGATGACAGATTTTAACATCGGCTGGTAAGTATAGGGTAAAGGGATGGTGTGGGGAGGTGGGTGCTCAGTGGGAGGGTTAGTGGCGATGATGACGGACTGTTTCTTTGTTTCATGTAAAAGAAAAAAGACTTTGGGGATGGTTTCTTATTGCAGGTACTATTGCATTAGTAAACTATCTCAGGACACTGGGGTGGGCTCTTCAGTGTCCCACATTGTTGAGGAGGCTTCTAAATGCCAACATGAGGTTGGCCCCGATGTTGGCTACAAATAATTAAACAATGGGCTGTGGGGGCATTCAACATTAGGGGTGGGCATCCAAGTGTCAGATGGTATAAACATAAATAAAAAACCAGGAGACAGTGATCAGCCAGTAGGGGGTGCCACCAGATGCCAGGGAATATAAATAATAAGGTGGAGAGTGATGGCAGGGTGGAGAGTGCCATTAGACACCGGGGAAGATATTAGTTATTATGGCAACAGTGTGTGTGTGTGGGGGGGGGTGTCACTCCACCAAACACCTGGAAACAGTGGGGCAGCTCTCAGCACACACTGTAACCAGCAGCAGGAGTTCAGCTGCTGCTGCAGAACTAAAGAAAATCTGCTGTTCTCATACAGAGAACCTGAGGAAGGCTCCTCTTGCTAAGCTGGGCACCTGGGATTTTGGGTACCCAGAAAATGTATTTCTGGCCCTAATTGTGAAACAAACATCATAATGTAGCTAAATGGGGCCTGTTTATCTAGGTTCTGATGTATGATTTCTAAAATTATAACATTTTACTGAATTTTCCACTCTTTTAGTTTGTGAAAAAAAGAGTCAAGATGGCGGCTCATGAAAATGATTTTCACTCACGAAAAGGAAAGGATCTCATGAGAATGGATCCTTTTCGTGAGAGCAATCCTTTGTTGAACATTTTACCTTTCTCCTGGAAAGTGATCTTCCCATAGGAAATAATGGGAACTTAAAAACTGAATAACTTTGCAACAGATTAATATTTTTTTCAGCAAACAAAGCATGGCAGTTCTGTTACCCATGTTATTTTTACCATAATAAAAGTCACCCCAAAATTCTACACCATCTGGGCACAAGGCAATCAAGAAAAAACTCCAAAAGGTGGCAACTTTCAAGGTTTTTGCACTATTCGGATCTCCGAATCTGCACATCCAACTGGAATGAAACTAGCCATGTCAAGAGAACTGCCTCTCAAGACAGCGCATACCAAATTTTGTGCAAATCCAATTATCAGTTGCAAAGTTATTAAAGTACAAAATCTGAGATTTAACATTAAACTGGCTACTCAACCTAACTATAGTGGTGCTATCATGCCACTATGATATGGGATTGTTGAGTGTCCAGCAAGCTGCACTCTGGAGGTTGAGTGGGATGCTCTCCTTTCCAGCTGAGCCCATTGCTGATCAGAATTTCTGAGCCAATACACCTCTGGTTGCAGCTGAGCAGCCTCAAAATATGTCTTAAGATCTGGTAATGCCAGACCACCATGCTTTTTGATTGACATAGTGTCGAGAATGCCACTCTGGAACATTTACCTTGCCAGAGAAAGCATGAACGTTGCCTATTCCAACATGCCTATATCCTCTGTGGAATTGGGAGTGCTAGGTTCTCAAACAAGTATAAAGATTTGGGAAGAACCAACATTTTAACTGTTGCTACCGTTCTCTCTAAGGACAAGGGAAGCACTGTTCACCAGTCAAGGTCCTGCTGCAACTGCATCTGTAATGGGGCACAGTTAGCCTCATATAGTTGTGAGACAGAGGCTGTTATCCTAGAGTATTTCATCTGGGACAAACCCAACAGAAGGGATATTGGGCTGTTATTACTGCACTACAGTACTTCCGTTTTACTGTTATTGAGCTTATCCCCATAGTAAGCCATATGTCTGTAATAACATCCAGATGACCGGAAGATCCATTTCAGGGGCTGACAGATAAAGCATAATGTCATCTGCATACAGAGCTATACGATGGTTTGTACCTTCCAGACCCATTACACCCACAATTCCTGGGTATTGTCTCACCACCTGCACCAAGGGTTCAATGTACATGGTGAATAACAACAGGGACAACGGTCAGTGAGGAAAGATGACCATTTGCTCTTACCTGAGCACAGGGGGAATGATATATGTGGGAATTCAGGTCCTGAAACTTGATCGGGAATCCAAATATATTTAATATGGCACGGAGAAAGTTCCAAGACATCTGATTGAATGCTTTCTCTACGTTGAGACTCAGGGTCACAAGAGTGGAGCCAGAACTTGAAGCCTGATACATTATAGAGAAGGCTGTCTTAATGCTATGTACAGTTTGACAGGATTGGATGAAGCCAGTCTGGTCAGGGTGAATGATATGGGGCAAAATACCATCCAGCCTCTTTACCAGATTAGACATGAAGCCTCTATGTCCATGTTTAACACTCAATGGGCTTTATCCACAAAAGCTACATGCCACGTCAGTAGGGCGTGTAGCGCTGTAACTGCCTGCACTCCTGCGCCCTCTGCCCTATTCACGACAGGGTATGCCCCCATGCACCCGATACCCAGCTGATCGCAGAGCTCCATGTGGGCGTGCCTGGGTGCGGTCTGGGTGCAAAGCCAGCATTCTGAGCATTTATGAACCCGTGGAGTGCTGTGCACAGGGGCTGCCGGCTTTGTGTCTGGAAACCAGTGATAAACCACCAGGCCGGTTACCCCCGGGAAGCTGCCTCTGGATGTGGTGAACACGGCGGGGAGAGCAGCAGCCCCTCAACAATGTTACTCCTGCCACCGGGCACTTTGGGTGGATGGGGTCAGGTGGATGGGGTACCCCACAGTAGCATGGTTGGTGCTCTGCATGCTGGCTGGCAACAGTCTGAACACAAAATTTGCCAGCAGATAAAGGCCTAGAGTCTATCAAGCCTGCTCAAATGTGCAGCTAGCACCCGTATTCTGCAGCTGCCCTCCCTTCCACCCTTCCTTCATTGACCCTCCCCTTGTCCTGTCCCATCCCTTTTGAAGCAGTCCACTGTCCTACTGGATACCACTTCTGCAGGTAACACATTCCACCCAGCCACCACCTCTCTGTAAAAAGTGTCTCCTCATCGCCATCCTGAACCTTCCTCCCTCCTGTCTCATATCATGGCCCTGGTGTCCCTCCTCTCCCTTACTTTGAACAGCCCCTCTGTACCTGTCTTGTTAATTCCTTTCACGTACTTAAGGTTTCAATCATGTCCCCCGTCCTCCTCTCCTCCAGTGAGTACATGTTCAACTCCCTCAGCCTCCTCTCGCATGATAAGTCCCCCAGCCCCTAGATCATCTTTGTCACCCTGCGCTGCACCCCCTCCAGTAACTTAATGTCCCTCTTCAGATACAGGCGCCAGTGCTGCACACAGTACTCCAGGTGCGGTCTAACTAATGACCTATACAGTGGCCGAATCTTCTCCTCCCTCCTCAAGGATATGCCCCTTGCAATACAACCCAGCACTTTGTTGGCCTTTGCAGCTGCCTTCCTACATTGTGCCGAGTTGTTCATTGACACTGTAATGAGCAATCCCAGATCCTTCTCCTCCTCTGTCTGGGCTAGCTGCACTTCCCCCAGCTGGTAACTCCTCCTTGGGTTCTTCATCCCAAAATGCAGCACCTTGCACTTTTTGGCATTAATCCCCAGTTGCCAGGTGTCTGACCAGGTTTCAAGCTTTGCCAGATCAGCCTGTAACCCCTGCCATCCCCCTAGGTCATCCACCACCGCTCCTACCTTGATATCATCAGCAAAGAGACTGATCTTGCTCTTGATGTCCAATGATATGTCTGCAATGAATATCCCAAACAACACTGGTCCCAACACAGAGCCCTGTGGAACACCACTCGTCACCACCCTTGGGTGAGAGCTCCCACCAACACCACCCTCTGTTGCCTTCCTGAAGCCAGTTCCCTACCCATCTCACCAGCTTTGCACCCACCCCTGTTCCTTCTAACTTACTTCCCAGCCTTCCATGTGGCACTGAGTTGAATGCCTTACTGAAGTCCAGATACAGGATATCCACTGCATGGCCCCTGTCCAGTTGCCTAGTTACCTAGTCATAGAACTCCACCAGGTTGGTTTGGCAGGATCTGCCACATATGAAGCCATGCTGTCTGCTGTCCTGTAGTCCTTTGGCACCCTGGCACCCATTGTACACAAGGTATCTACTGCGGTTCCTTGCCTGGGCAGCCAATTGGCTGCCTGCTAGGATCCACCGCTCCACACCAGTCTGCCCCCTGTGGACCTGTGCACTGGGGGTGGGGCCAGGTAAGGGAGCTGGGTGAGGGCCGGTGTTTGTGAATGCTGCCCCTCCATGGAATTCCCTAGGGTGCAGAGCTGCACACCCTGATATCGCCCCATGTGCATTTTCTGTGAATAGGGGCCATTGGGTGTCGATTTTCACACTGATCAGCTGGCTTCCTCTGATTTGGAATCACTGATACTGTTACATAATTCCAGGATGACAGGGGATCTGTACTCATCATTACTTCACTAGATACTCTAAGAAGGAGGATGATTTCTGGCATAAATTTTGGAAGAATTCTGCCAAATAGCCATCCAGGCCTCGCATTCTGTGTTTTAGGCATCGTATGGCTTCTTACATTTCTGTTTCAGTGATTGGTGACTGAACATATTCCTGGGCCTGTGCATCTAACTCTGCAAGACATACTGAGTTCAGAAAGATGTTAGGGCATCTGGATTCGTGTGAGATCTGCTACATATAGCTTTTTTATAAAATACTGCAAATGCCTACTCTAAAGATTTTACATCTTTAAGGATTGTTCCTGTTTAAGGGGGTTTCATTTTAGAGATTATGGCCCTTTTATGGAATCCCATGACTCTATGTGCCAGAAGCCATGCTGCCTGAAGACCCCCATCATAATATTTTTCTAAGTAGTCCAGTGCTCATTCTGTCTGCACTAAGACTAGGTCATCAAGATTTTTCTTCACTCTTGTGATTTGAGTTGAGTCTGCTAGTGTACCTAGTTGATGCTGCTTCTGCAAGAAAGTAAATGTTGCCAGCAGGCCCTCTCTATATGCCTTTTATTCTTTAGTATTTTTGCACTCCATAACTAATGAGGTAACCACACTGCTTTAACCGTATCCCACAATATGGTAGGGTGTGTGTCTGGGGTAGCATTTAAAGTCATACTATCTTTAATATGATTCCATGCCATTTCCACAAAGCCTTCATCCTTCAGGTAAAAGGAACCAAGACACAAATTAGTTTATTCCAGAACAAGCCCAGTTCCAGCTCCATAATGATCGGGGCATGGTCTGATAAAGAAATTGGGCCCATCTGACAAGAGGTGATTCTATTCATGTCCTTCTGTTGTACAAAAACATGGTCTATTCGAGTATAGGTTTGGTGGGGTGATGAACATTGTGGTATTTATTCTACCCATATGTAGCTCCTCAGACATCCATCCATCCCATAGAGGAAAGAAATCTATTGAAGTATTTCGTGATGCGGGGAATGGCTCTGATGGGGATTCTGTGTCTCAAGGCGACATCCATTAAGTCACAATCTCCAGCTATGAAAGCCTGTCAGGTTGTCCACCACTAGGTTAAGGAGGCGGCTGATAAAGGGAGTATCAGACCATAGGGTGATATATATGTTAGCCAGAGTAATGGAGATCCCGTCTACCTCACCCTGAACCAGCACCCTACACCCCTCTTTGTCTCTGACTACCTTTATTTCTTGAAATTTATACTAAGTAGTGCACAACTGGAATTACTACCCCACTGTGTTTACCCCATCACTGTGAGGAAGAGTAAACAGCTGAATAGCCAAATTTGACTAACTTAGGGCTTCAGCCCGAGTAAGGTGGGATTCTTGCATGAGAATCAGGTCCGGCTTTTCCCCTTTGCACCACAGAAAACACTTTTGCCTGTTTTACGGGTTATTCAAACCATTTACATTAATAAGGTATATTCTCAGTTTAGGTCCTGTCATCCTGGACTTTTCCCATTCTCTTTTTGAATTGTTAATAGTTTTATTAAAAACTGCTGGACCACCTGCTTGGTAGATCCAGAAGGAAAGTAGACACTAACCAAAGTTACTGTTCCTCCTGGAGATGTCCAAGTAAGATTACAAAGCAGCCTTCTGGGTCTATAATCTTGTCTTTTAGTTCAAATGGGGTACCCTGGGTATAAGGATCACCGTGCCAAGACGTTGCCTACTGCAGTGAGAGGATGCCTCCACCACAGGAAAACCAGCTCTCTAAAATGTGTCATGCTCAGCCTGTCAAACAAAATTGCTTGTTTCCATATTGGTCATTGTACAACAAGATGCACGAACTAGGTGAATTGATACATTTGATTGGACCAACAGAGTTTTACAGAAAATCCTTACGTTTTTGAACCTACATGGTCCATTTTCAAAAGGTAATGGCAGTGATCTTAAAAAGAGATTATTTTAAAATCCCCAGAATTTACACATTCTACACATGAATGGCACAGATTAGTGAAGTAATTATATAAGAAAGTCAACCAGAGATAAGAAAACAGTCTAGTTCTGTGTAGGTGAACTGGCAGAGAAGGAATGTTCTTTGGAAGATGGTCTATACATTTTCTGATGCCAAATGTCTAACTGATGAGAAACTAGAGACCATGTGTGTGTGAGTGTGTGTGTGCATGCGTGAGATCAACGTTCAAATTAGTAGTTCTGCATATGTGAATCTAAAAGTCATGTAATTACCACCCACCAGTTAAAAACAAACCTATAAATACATAAGATCCCCTATTGGGTGGCTGGCTATCTCTGTCTGGGCTGAGATACAGATATGGCACTCTGATGAGTCCAAATAAGGATGAAACACATGTCTGTGTCTGCTGATCTCAGCCTTTGCTGATTGGATTGGGAGGCCTTCTGGCACCATGTAATTCTGCTTAAAATAGAGACAGTCCAAATTAATTCATGGGCATATGCATATGCTTCCCATGATGTTTTGCATTATTAGGGTATGTGAAATTTGTGTTTTCTTTCAAATTTGGCTGTATGGCCAATATCCTCCAGGATAACCCTTGCCCCAGTGCATTCACTCTGGGGTTCTTTTGTAGTTCTCATCTCTCTCTACTTTGGGCTGCCCATGACTCAAACCTATAAGATCCCCTATTGGGTGGCTGGCTATCTCTCCCTGTGCTGAGATACAGATATGGCACTCTGATGAGTCCAAATGAGGATGAAACACGTGTCTGTATCTGCTACTCTCAGTCTTTGTTGATTGTATTGTGAGGTCTTCTAGCACCATGCAATTCTGCTTAAAGTTGAGCCAGTCCAAATTAATTCATGGGCATTTGCCTATGCTTCCCATGTTGCTTTGCATTATTGGGGTATGTGCAGTTTGTGTTTTCTTTAAATACACAGATATATAGATTACATAGAACCATTTTATATATAAGCATTTTAGTAACATGTAAAACAAATATCTGCCCATGTGTCATACCTAAAACATGAAGGAGCAAAAGCACTTTTTAATAGTGTAAAGTGACATGAAACTAGTGTCTGTATTCATGCCATCCTGTGCTATTTCACAAGAAAATCAGTTTAACCTCAGATGCTCATCTTTGTTGTCTATTTTGCAATGCCCTTTGAAACCAGGACAGATAAGTTAGAGATGGAGTGTACAGTTCTTGCCTTGAATATAATAAACAACATTCGAGGTGCACATGTATAATTCCCTGCATACTTAATTGTTTTGTTTTGGAGGGTGGGGTGTTGATAAAATATGAAGTGGAAATGTGTACATGGCTCACATCTAGAAAGATTGCATGGTCTTGTGCCACCTAGTGTTCTGTTGTTTATGTTAGGTATAAGTTTGCTCCTGACAATCAGGTTAGATAGGTTAGGTGGTTGTTTGAAAGACAGTATAGGTACTTCTTGGAAGATACATTTCAAGGTGTCATCCTCACCGAATATTGGTTGGAGGTTCTTAATAATTACATGTAGTGACTCCAGATCAGGGTTGTATGTGACAACCAAGGGTATTCTGGTGGTGGTAGTCTTTTCTTTGTATTGTAGTAGTTATTCTCTTGGTATCTGTGTAGCATGTTCCACTGCTCTATCAGTTTCTCTAAAGGAATGTGCCTGTGCAATAAATGTTTCCTTTTCAGTGTTAGTAAGTAAGTAAAATAAGTACGTAAGTAAGTAAAATTTATTTTTAAGCGCTTTTCAAAAAACCAAAGAGCTGTACAGATAACAACATTTAAAATAACAAGCATTAAAACATGAATAAAATCATTCACCATAGGCTTTTAAAAATAAAAATGTTTTAACTCCTTTTAAAGCTCTCAACGGTCAGGCAGCCTCGTATCTGGCGAGGTAGAAATTCCACAGGGCAGGGGCAGCGTAAAGAATCGCGTGCCCCAGATGTCTTCAAACAAACCCTGGGGTCTCTAGCAATCCCTCATCACGGATCAGAGGAGGAGAGGCAGTAGGGAGTAAGGAGATCTTGCAGAAATCTACGATCCCTGTTTGTGTAGGGCTTTATAGGTCAGTAATCCGACCTTGAAGGTGATCCCCACTGAACTGTCAGCCAGTGCAGCCCCGCAGGACAGGCGTAATATGACTATTTCTAGATGTCCCAGTCAAAAGCCTGGCCGCTGCATTTCTGCACTGGCTGCAGACAGTGGATATCAACCATCAGTAGCCCTAGGTACAGGGCATTGCAGTAATCAAAGGCGGGTGGTCATGAGGCGTGGACCAAGGTAGGAAGGTCAGCCAGAGGAACCAGGTGTTTCACCCAGGCAATATTCCTAAGATGGTAAAAGAGGACTTGACAGCGGCGACACCTGAAATTTCATGGTCAGACCATCATCAATGATAATGCCCAGATTACACACCTGGTCTGAGGTCGAGAGCTGGACACCATTAAGCAAAAGGCCCAATGAAATCCCAGCCCTACGGCCCACCTTAAGGCGACCTGGGTCCACAACCATCACCTCGGTCTTATCCGGGTTTAACCTCAGCCAGCTGGCACTCATCCAGTCTTTGATTTCAGCTAGACAGCTGTTAAGCAGAGTGACTGCATCATCCTGTCCGGGAATAAAGGACAGATACAGCTGGGTATCATCTGCATAGCAGTGAAAACCCAGACTGTAACGCCTAATGATATCTCCTAACGGCAGCATGTCAACTGCGAACAACATGGGTGCCAGGATGGAGCCCTGCGGCACCCCGCAGAACAAAGAGATTGTGTCAGAGGAATAAATTCCAGTGACAACCCTTTGTGTCCGGCCTGTGAGGAAAGATCGAAACCAATGTAGAACTGTACCAGACAGTCCCCAAAAAAGCCGCAGGTGCTCCAACAGCACACCATGGTCCACAGTATCAAATGCTGCAGAGAGATCAAGAAGGACTAGAATAGTATGAGGCTTTCAATCTCTCACAATTAGGAGATCATTTAAGACCTGGATGAGAGCAGTCTCAGTGCTGTATTTTCCTAAACCCCGACTGGAGAGCATCATAGATATTGTGATTTGTAAGATGGTCATCTAGCTGTATCGCAACCACCTTTTCAATAACCTTACCCACAAAGGGCAGGTTAGAGATAGGTCTGAAGTTAGCTAGACAGTCTGGGTTCAATGAAGGTTTTTTAAGGAGTGGTCGAATGACCACCTCCTTTAGGGGATCAGGAAAAAATCCCTGCTCCAAAGACTTCCAGATAATAGTGGTGTAGGGTCCGGATCCAAACTACAGTTGGTTGGTCGTACAGTCTGAACAATCCTCACAACATCCATGAATTCCAGCCTACTAAAGTTCGACCAGGTAGCACGAGAGTTCGCTTCCTCCCGCCGACCACTGCAATTCCTTAAAGAAGGAGCAGGACCGATGCCCGACCTGATGCTGGCAATCTTATCTGCGAAGAACCGAGCAAGCTCATCACAGTTTATTTGTGAAAATTCTCTCCCAGACTGCAGACAGAGTGGATTGCACAATCTATCAACAGTCTGAAAGAGTTGAGCTGGTCGGTTCCACACAGCAGCAATCTCCCTGGACAGGAATTCTGCCTTCTTACGGGTGATTGCTGATTGATAGACACCATAATGGTCCATCAATCTAAGCCTGTCAGCATCCAGGCCAGATTTCCACCAAGCCCTCTCTAGCCGTTGCCCCACTCTCCTCAGTTCCTTCAGAGACCCATCAAACCATGGAGATCTTGGGTGCTGAGTGAGTGGGCGAACACGAACAGGAACAATTTGATCCAGGGCCTCACCCACAGCCTTATTATAGGCAAGAATGAGATCCTCTGGACCCATGCACTCATCGAAATACCTGATGGGTCCAGTACCACCAGTAGACCTTCTGGGGTAATTCTCATAAGAGGCGATACTGGACCATCTCTGTAGGGGCAGGCCTATTTGGGGGTGCCCCAAAGCTGAATCTTATGGTATGATGGTCTGTCCACACATTTGGTTCCACCCTCAAATGCGTGACTCCCAACCCCAGTAGGAATACTAGGTCCAATGCGTGACCCCCTATATGGGTTGACAGGTATTTATTCCTGTCCTTCTCACTCGAACAGATACGGTGGTATCAAAGCGCTTGACTGTATATTACAGACTTTTTAGTATGCCTAGGGTGATTGGTGTTTCTATGCAAGTAGCTTTATCTGTTTGTTGGTTTCCTGTCAATACATGTCTGTAAGGTTCCATCTTTGATGGTAACTGTGCTGTCAGGAAATTAACACTGGTGTCAAGTACTCCAGGAAAGTTTAACAGATGGTGGAGGCTGTGATTTTCCTGATGGAATTCCTTGAGTGTGCAGGTACTCTGTCCAAATTATAAAAATCATCAATGTAACGAAATAAGTGTAACCCCCAATTTGGGGCTTACCTCAAGTGTCTCCTGGGTTCCATCAGTGCCCACTGCCAGGCAGATGTCCTGCAGAGATAGTGAATTCATGGTTATTTGTTGTTATCCTGTTGATTTGCATGAGAGTGCCATGATGTGTCTCCGCGCCTGTCCGTTTAAGGCCCTAGCAGTATGTATACAGTAAATGGTCTGGGCTGGGTCTGAGTGCTTTGGAGCTTGTGACCAGCCAGGTACTGCTTTGGGTGGCTCCGCTCTGTGGTCAATAGTAAGGCAGAGGAAGCCCTAGCTATTACTGTAAATGTTTATTTCTAATCTGTAGTTATATTTGAATTAGAGTGTTTGATTCAACCTGCCTTCTTGCAGATTATCCTCCAAATAGGAGCCACCATGTTTGGTCCGGGACTTCAGGAATTTAGACCAGTTGGGACACAGGGGACCTTGAGGGATCCTTGGTTCAAGTGCCTTGTGAGAAAGAAAACTGTAGTTCTTGTAGTTTTACAGGTTGGTGCCTAAACTAACTAATGGGAGCATCAGAACTATGATTGGCAGCACCCCTAGCCAACTGGATTGCTAGAAAACCAGACTAGTTCAAGAACTGTTAGAAAATGAGTTGTGTTGCTGTTAGAGCTGGGAGAGTGAGCAGCTCGAGTTTTGGTGAAGCAGCTCTAGGAAAGAAGCTGAGGAGATTTGGCAGGGAAAGGCCTGACTTGCCTTCCTGTCATTGTCTTCCAGTATTGGACTGCTCGATAGCAGTGATTGGACTAATCTGAATCTAATCTTTGAACTGTAGCAGTTTGCCCGAGACTCTGAGAAGAGCAATTTGAGATACTGGACCAAGAGGAGCTACTGTGAAGCATTCGGTCCAAGAGTTGGGTGAGAGACTGTTTTGCGAATTGAGAGTTTTGCTCAGTGAATCGGCTGAAATAGTGAACCAGCCTGAAACCAAATTGAAGAGGTAGAGAAGTGAATGCTGTTCTTGTCAAATGTGCTGAATGTTTATTGTGGGTCATAGCTTACTGTTCAGGGATTCCTGCTTGCCAGACAGGAGCCTTCTTTTCCAGTGACTGAACTGTCTACCAGGTGGAGGTTTTCACCAGCAAACAAACTTTGCCAGAAGTGTTTATCCAGCCTTGGCCCTATGTCAGCCCTGCCCAAGCCATATATTTCTGCACCAGTGACTCTTCTCAGTGAGAGAGACCAGATTGGGGATCCAGCCCTGCATAACCAGAAATTGCAGGTTGTGGCCACCTGGAGGAAAGGCCATGAAGCGGAGGTGAATCATGCCAGCCCAGCTTCCCCATGCTCTTCAGTTTCCAGCAGCAGGTCTTCATATCACCAGACCGTCCTCAACCAACTGGTGTCGTGAATAAACTCAGGGTAGCTTCCTGCAACTTTTCATTGAATCTTTCTGTGGTACCATCTGATTTCTCCAGTGTGTTTCATGGTTACAAAGGACTGGGCAAGCCGGCTCTGGATACAAATAACCAAAGCCTTGTTTATGCATGTTTAACTGCCTTTTCTTCCCATCAAGGGCCCCAACAACAGATGCAAGGCGGACACCCCTGAGCGCAAATTCTGGCCAGCCAGCATAACAATCTGGGTACCCAGGGTTGTCAGACTGTTTACCGAGGGACTAAAATGCATGCATGCATAATAAACTGAATCAACAGTAATCATTCTTCTAGATTCACTCCCCCATCCTTGTTCACATCCCCGTAATAAACCTGATTTGCTGTTTCACGTTTAATCTGGTATATGAACATATTCTTGGTTGGTGTACAGTATTGAATGTGCATGCTTGCCTTGATAACATTGTCTTTACAGGGGGTTCCAGGAGAGTTGCTGAAGACCAATCCCTGTTGGTAAGTGCAAGGGGTGTGTGCATATCATTAATGCTCATTGTTAACTGTGTGATAACTACTGCAATGGGTTATTTCCTATTATGAGATATTGGGCCACAAGATGGGTTTGTGGGTGGTTATAGTTTCCCAGAGGGTTATACTAGGTTAGGTAGATACCCCCACTATTATTACTCTGGGTGGAGGCACCATAATATTTAATCCAGGCCCCTTAACCTGTGGTTAGACATATAGGCAGGGGTGTTAACTGTAGAGATAGCACCACCTAGTGGTTACATCTTGGAGGCACCACTGGGACTAGCATCCCCTAGTGGCCAAATCACAAAATTTTAGTTAAGCTCCATTTAGAGTGCCCTGTTCTTATGGGCAACTACATACGGCCTGCCACCGGCATGGAAAGTATTACTAGCACTGATTCTGACTCTCTCTCTCTAAAGCAATGGCTGTATAGAAGTTAATTGGTTGGTGTACAGGAGTGAGACTGACTCCCCCACAATGCCCTTTTGTTGTTAGACATACCCTTGGGCACAGGCAAAGACATTATAGAGGGGGAACTTTCAAAAATTGACTGTCTTGGGGAGGTTGTGGTAGTAAGTTAGCTGGCCAATGTGACCACTCAGATGCTAATGGCCTTTTTGGAGTGTAGCAACCCCATGGACAGTACCAAAATACCCAAAGATATTACCATTGATGGGTCCCCAGCCACATGTAGGAGTGGTTACTAAGGATAGCGAGGGATCTCTCAAAGCCAGAACCACCACCCTTATCTGAGAGTTTTGAGAAGAAGCTTACTAAATTTTTACAGGATGAGGTCAAACCCTCAAGGACTTAAGAAAGTTTTTCAGCCTCCTGGGTTCCCCTCCCCGGCACCTACACCTGTTCTGATGCCTACTCCCATTCCAGCACATGTATCGATTATTTTACCCCTCCTGCTCCTGCACCAGTTATTGTGCCTACACCAGTACTGGTACCTATGCCTGTACTCTCAGTCAGTCATGAGTATTACCACAAGCTATGGGTGTTCTCTGGCATTTTGCCTGCACTAATGGGGAAGATGATTGGGAGACATGGGTAGACTATGTTGCTCTTCTAGTGCAGGAATGGCAGTGTTCTGAGGGGGAGAAGCAGACAAGGCTCATGGAAAGTTTAAGGGGTCCTGCACTTGAAATCATTATATTTTTGAGATCCACAAATCCTGATGCTTCAACCCAAGAATATTTGTCTGCACTAGAAGGTGTCTTAGGTAGTGCTGAATCTGGGGATGTTTTAATGTGGAAATTCAAAGCCACCAAACAGTGGAAAGGTGAATGCTTGTTTGCTTATATTACTAGTTTGGAGAGGGCCTTACAGAGAGCTCACAGAAAAGGTTGGGTATTGGCCAGTGATTTAAATTGTGTGAGATTAGATCATATACTACAAACTGCCAAATACTGTAGATTGCTAAGTCTCCAGCTAAAGTTCCAGAATAGGAGGATAATCCCCTACTTATTGTGAATTAATAAAAGAACTCGGGGGCTGAAGGTGAGGAAGACATTTGGGATTCTTGTGCAGGCACGCTGGAGTACTTTCAGTGCTGGGAAGGCCCAGTGAGGAAGGAACTGTTGGTGACTCTTCACCCTGGACAGAAATGCTTAAGGTGATCAGAGAACTAAAACTGGTGCCCGCTAAGGCCATACTGATGGAGACTCAGACACCCCTCAGAATGCATTTGCTATGGGAGTTGGAGTGCACATTAGGCACCCCTGTAAGTAGTGGCATAAACATAGAAACATAGAAACATAGAAGTTGCGACAGATAAGGACATAAGGCCCATCCAGTCTGCCCATTTCTTTTCTACCTTATAAATGTGCCATCGACCTTTGCTATGTCAGTGACCTATCTATTCATAGTCATTTGTATTGCTCCTTATGCCTATCCATGCCTGTTTGAAGCCCTGCACTGTATTCATAGCCACTACTTCTTGTGGTAAGCCATTCCATGCATCTACCACCCTTTCTGTGAAAAAATTTCCTCACATTCCCCTTAATCGGCCTCCTCTAATCTCATGCTGTGTCCTCTTGTCCTGCTATTTTTCTTATATTTAAACATGTTAGACTCTTTCACCTTGTTTATGCCCTTAAGGTGTTTAAATGTCTCGATCATATCACCTCTCTCCTCCTTTGCTCAAGGGTATACATATTGAGCTCCGTTAATCTGTCCTCATATGTCTTCTGATGCAGTCCTGCACCATTTTGGTTGCCCTTCTCTGGACTGCCTCAATTTGGTTAATGTCTTGTGAAGGTGTGGCCTCCAATACTGCCAGTACTCAGATGGGGCCTAACCAATGTCTTGTACAGAGGATTATTACCTCCCTCTTACGACTTGTGATACCCCTACTAATACACCCTAACACCCCCTAGCCTTACCTACTGCTTTAGGGTCTGCTTGGATGATTTCAGGTCATCAGTGATGATGATGCCCAAGTCTCTTTCTTCCTTTGTGACTGCTAGCAACTCCCTCCCAGCCTATAAGTGGCTTCAGGTTTCTCTTCCCTATGTGCATGATTTTGCACTTCTTTGCATTAAATCCCAGTTGCCACTCTTCTGACCATTCTGCTAGTTTATCCAGATCTCTTCTCATTCTGCCCACCCCATCTGGATCATCTACTCTGTTGCAGATCTTGGTGTCATCTGCAAACAGACAAGCCTTACCCTCTAGTCCATCTGCTAGGTCACTAATGAAGATGTTGAATAGGACTGGCCCCAGGACTGATCCTGAGGTACCCACTTGTGACTTGCATCTCTTCTGACTGTATACCATTTACCACCACTCTCTGTTTTCTGCCAGTCAACCAGTTTGCCACCCAGTTGACCAACTTCTGACCCACCCGAGCCTACCTAGCTTATTTATCAATCTTCTATGTGGAACAGTGTCAAAGCTTTGCTGAAGTCAAGGTGGCGACATCAACTGCTCCCCTTGGTCCACCACTCTGGTTACCCAGTCAAAGAAATCTATGAGATTAGTTTGACAGGACCTTCCTTTGTAAACCCATGCTGTCTTGGATCCTGTGCCCTATGGATTCCAGGTGTTGCACTATCCTTTCCTTAAGGGTGCTTCCATAATCTTGCCCACTACTGAGGTAAGACTGACGGTCTGTAGTTCCCGCCTCCTCCTGCTACCACTCTTGTGAGTGGGATCACATAACCCTTCTCCAGTCTTCTGGGACCTCTCCTGTGCTCAGAGACTCACTAAACAATTCTGCTAATGGCTCTGCTAGTTCCTCCTTTAGCTCCTTAAGTACCCTGGGATGTATGCCATCAGGTCCCATTGCCTTATCCACCCTGAGCTTAGCAAGCTCTTGTAGGACCCTTTCTTTTGTGAAGGGAGTAGTGCTCACCTCCCTCCCTCTGTGTCCATGATGCTGAGCTGTGGGCCCTGCCCTACCTTCTCTTCAGTGAATACTGAGCAAAGTATCTATTTAGGATAGATGCTTTTACAGGGTCCTCCTCTCACATGCTCCCTTTTCTCCATTAAGCTTAGCAATACCCCTCTGGACTTTCTCCTTTCACTAATGTATCTATAGAAAGTCTTGTCACCTTCTTTTACTGTTTGTGCTAGTGTTTCCTCAGTTTGGGACTTTGCCTGCCTTACTGCCTTACCTGCTTCCCTTAGGGCAGTTTGGTATGCCCCCTATCTTCATCCGCTGTGTTCCTTGTATTTTCTGAAGGCCAGCCTTTTGGCTCTGACCTTTTCTGCTACTGTATTTGAGAACCAAAGTGGTTTCCTTCTTCTTTTGCACTTCCTTTTCTGTCTAACACAATGGGATGTTGCTTCAAGTATTGTATCCTTAATGCTTGCCCACTTGCCTGTACCTCCTCACCTGTGTTTCTTTTGCCAGGGCTAGCTTAACTCTGTTGGCCATCTTATCAAGTCAGCTCCTCTGAAGTCCCATATTTTTGCCTTGGAATGGGATGATTTAGATGTAGTAGCAAATTGAATCATACCATGTGATGGTCACTGGCCCCCAGGTGACCTTCTACCTGGAGATCTGTGATCCCTTCTTTGTTAGTCAGTACTAGATCTAGGATAGCCCTGTCTCTTGTGGGTTGCTGTACCAGTTGTTTGAGGCCCTCCCCTGCAGGGAATCCACTATGAGTCTAGTTCTGGCAGATGTTCCTGCTGGTATTGACCAATCTGTATCTGGCATGTTGAAGTCTCCATTATCAGAACCTCCCTTTAGCTGTCATGTTTTGTATATCTTCTAACAGTAATGTGTCTATGTCCTCCCTCTGGTCTGGGGCCTGTAGACAACCCCAGTTCTTATGCTGTCCCATTTCCTGTTTCCAGGGTGACCCACAGTTCTTCTGGCTCCTTATGTGTATTCTGAATTTCTGTAGCTTTGATATTATTATTAACATACAGGGCCACTCCTCCCCCCCTTTTTGCACCTCGGTCTCTTCTGAACAATACATAGCCAGGTACTGAAGTCTCCCAAGTGTGAACTAAGAGAATTGGCTGCCATGATGAAAGACTTGATGGGATGTGGGTGTGATGCTTGGCCAGCTGGTTATGATTGTTCTTTGATATTTGTAATATAAAAATGTAGTGTGTGATTTGTCTCCATACAACAGCTGTGCCATGAGTCAGGTTTTAGTGAGAATACAGGATGTATTAACCTGAAACCAGGAGGTAATTAAAAAGACTAGAGAGCCTTAACTAAGGGTCTCCTGTTTATCTGACATAATTGGAGCTGACCAGCTGCTAGCATTGAGGGATCATAAACTTTCATGATGTCTTAGAGGAAGATAACATGTTATATCACTATGGTGCTAAAATTCATAAATATCCTTTGATCCTTAGAAGCAGGAAACCACACAAGATCAAAAGAAAGGCTTGATTAAAGAGAGTCATATTGGGAAATAAGTTTTTGCTGATGTCACCTTATTTAATATACTTCCTGATAGGACATCCTGTTTTGTATAATTTTTATATTCTAAAAGGAGGAGCTAGATGGCATCATAGAAGGGGTGGAGATACAGGGTTTAAACTGTATTCTGTATTTCCACTGAGTCACTTCTTTTTTGGACTCTTAGAAACAACATTTAACTTTAGGCACTGTGTAGAGGTATACATTAGATAGAAAAAGTCTAACTGTATGTTGGTAGGAGTTTGTATGTATTCTTTGTTTTCTTTTAAGTGATTGTATGCTTTGTGATATAGTGTTCTGTGTTTACATTTTACATATTTTTATCCATTTAAGTAAACCTTTTATTCCAAATACTGCCTGGGTCTTCCAAGTCTTTTCTTTTGCATGTGATGTATGGAGGATTAAGATTTGACAGAACTGTCCAGAAGCTTGAATGGTGTTACTAAACTGGGAAAAGGTAAGAATATACCTAAGGTCTTTTACAGAGTTTTAACAGGGTTCATTTTGGATACCTGGTTAGTTGCCCTTAGGCAAAAGATATCTGGTATTCCCCAAAGAGCAGAATTGTCTGAGCCTGTACATTTGCGTATGCTAGCATAAGGTTCACAGTTTGAATCCCCCCAGAATTTGAGGCCAAAGATGATTTGGACCCACAAGCAGACTGATGGAGACTCAGACACCCCTCAGAATGCATTTGCTATGGGAGTGGGAGTGCATGCTCAGGCACCCCCTGCAGATGGTGACATAAAGACTGAACTAAGAGAATTGGCTGCCATGGTGAAAGAATTGATGGGATGCGGGCAGCAATTTTCCAAGGCAGGACAGAGTGTAGCCCCCCTCAGTTTGGGGGCTTACCTTAAGTGTCTCCCAGATCTCCATCAATGCCCACTGTCAGGCAGACATCCTGCAGAGATAGTAAATTCATGGTTATTTGTTGTTATCCTGTTGATTTGTATGAGAGTGCCATGATGTATCTCCACACCTGTCCCTTTAAGGCCCTAGCAGTGTGTATACAGTAAATGGTCTGAGTTGAGTCTGAGTGTTTTGGGGCTCATGACTGCCCAGGCACTGCTTTGGTTGGCTCCACTCTGTGGTTGACAGTGAGGCAGAGGGAGCTCTAGCTATTACTGTAAATGTTTATTTCTAATCCTGTTGTAATATCAGAATTAGTGTGTTTGATTCAACCTGCCTTCTTGCAGCTTATCCTCCAAATGGGAGCCACCATGTTTGGTCCGGGACTTCCAGTAATTTAGACCAATTGGGACACAGGGGACCTTGAGGTGTCCTTGGTTCAAAGTGCCTTGTGGGATGAAATCTGTAATTCTTGTAGATTTACAGATTGGCACCTAAACTGACTAATGGGAGCATCAGAACTGTGATTGACAGCTCCCTAGCCAACAGATTGCAAGAAACCAGACTAGTTCAAGACCTGTTAGAAAAAAGAGTTGTGTTGCTGTTAGGGCTGGGAGGTGAGCAGCTTGAACTATTGAGAAGCAACTCTAGGAAAGGAGCTGAGGAGATTTGGCAGGAAAGGCTTGACTTGCCTTCCTGTCATTGTTTTCCAGTATTAGACTGCTCGATAGTAGTGATTGGACTAATTCAAAGCTAATCTTTGAACTGTGGCAGTTTGCCTGAGACTCTGAAACTTGCAGCTTGAAATATTGGACTGAGAGGAGCTACTGTCAGTGTTGGGTAAGTTACTTTTAAAAAGTAATCAGTTATAGTTACTAGTTACTTTCAAATACATGTAATCAGTTACAGATACTTATTACTTTTATATAAGAAGTAATTAGTAAACTGTAACTGTAATGCATATTACTTTTCATTACTTTATATTACTTTCGTTAACATGGTTGTATTTCATCATTGAACATAGCTATGTGCTCATGAAACCCCAAGAAATGTATAAAAGAAATAAAACAGATTTAAAGACAATGAATATGTTAATTTATAACACAGTACTCTTCTGACATTGCCAGCCACAACAATCCCTTTACAGTTCCATAAATAAGAGCTCTATTGAAAAAAACTACTCAAGCGCATTCCTACATCTACTGCTGCCCTATGCAATCTCTTCACCCCATAGTTGAATCCTGCTTGCCAGCCACTGCTGTCCCCAACCTTTTTCATTTCCATAACACCCACACTCACCCTCCAACACACACACACACACACACACACACACACACACCCTGCATCTTATGCTAGTGCCCTTGGTGATCTTTCCCACACAGCTGTGTATCCTGACAATGCCAGCCACAACTATCCCTTTACATCCCACCCTTACCCCACTGCCACACGCCCCCTGCTGCATCTTCTGCAATTGGCAATCTTTCCCACATCTAGCCTGTATTCTCCTCCTGACTATGCAAGAGCCACACCTACCCTTTAAATTTCTATAATAAAATCCCATCCTCCCATAGCTCCCCTACACTCACACACACACACCCTGCAGATCTACCGCCCTTCCTTACCTTGGTGATCTTTCTTATTTCCCCACAATAGCCAGAATTCTAACTTTACTATTTCCAGCCACAGATCCACCCCACATCACATACCATAAATTCCACCAGCACACACCTGCTTACCCCAACAAAATTTAAACACTCTTTCCCACAGCGGAACCTTGACTTGTCACTGTGACACAGTTATAATTACAACTAAGTCTGCCATGACTATTATGCCACTGCCAGTATGCCACAACTGAATTCAGACAGTGTCACTTACAACAATCAAATTATCACACAACACAAAACACTTGCTGCATTCCAGTACATACTCCTTGGATGAGGATTTTCTTTGAGATGGGGTGGGTGATGGTGATAGACCTGGCAGGTGGGTGGATGTACAATCCAGTGACCTGCTGTGACAGTTTGGCACATGTGGTGTTGATGGAAATAGGCTCTGAGCCCTGCCTGCAGATGACTACTTGTCTTTTTCCTACAATAGCTATGCCTTGCCCCAATTCCATCAGGGTCACAATGGCAACCATAGAAGGCCATGGCTGATGACATGCGGGGTGTAGCAAGCTATCTATAAATTGTACATCAACTGGTCAATCTGTTGTCCCTCAAACAAATTTCATTAATTCCTGTAGCGATTCTTAGCTGTACCATGCAGCGGAGCATAAGTAGTATAATTTGTATAGCAAATGTTGCAAAATGATATATTTAATAATAAACCAACAAAATGATATTTTCTGACTTTGATTTACAGCACATGTTACATTTATAGAACAGAATGGTAATTAAATGCAAGCTGAAAATAGAAAACTGAGTTAGAATCGATGTTTCAACCATAGGTCTTCTTCAGGAATTATCTAAGCGAGAAAAAAGCAGGTTAGGAAATAAGAGAAATATTTATGAGGAAAGAAAATAGGGGAAGGCTGTAGGAGAAATATAGAATAATAGATGGAGTGGTGTGTTTAACGAGATTTTAGACATCAAGGTGTTAGATGCACATCGTCGAAAGCGAAGCTCGGGGTTTATTTAAGCATCAACATCGAGGTGTAAAATCTCAAGTTAACCACTACCATACTTATTTTATATAATTGCTGGGAGCATTTTTTCACCACAGCAATTATATAAAATAAAGCCACATCCCGTGCAGCCACCATCCCAAGGTTTCAGTGCAGTCTGCTGCTGGAGCTTTGCTGCTGAAACATTTTGTTTTCTCCATTCTTCATTGTTTTTACAGCTAAAACATATTATTAGACATAGGTCAGTGGTTCCTTTTTTTTAAGTTACCACCAGGTGCCAGTCGCAGTGAAGTGTGCAGGTGTACGGTGCTACAGAAAGACAAATAGGGAGAGAAGAGCTGCAGCTGGCACGTGCGTTGACCAAGAAAAAGCCGGCGTGTGTTCATCATTATAACCCATGGGTTATAATGGCAAATTATAAGCCAGTTTCCTTTAGGGAAAAAACACTAGCCAGTTATCGCTAGGAGGATTACCTCAAGGAACAGGGAAGTGATTTTGCCACTGTACAATAGCCTGGTTAGACCACATCTTGAGTACTGTGTGCAGTTCTGGAGGCTGCACCTAAGGAAGGACATCCAACTCCTGGAGAGGGTTCAGAGAAGAGCAACCAGAATGATCAGGGGGCTGGGGGATATGACATATAAGAAATGACTAGGGGAGCTAAAGCTGTTCTCGCTGGAGGAGAAAAGGGACCGAGGGGACATGATTGAGGTCTTCAAGTGCCTCAGGGGAATAAATAAGGTAAGCCGAGATAGGATCTTTTAACTGAAGGAGGATGGAATCACCAGAGGACACAGTTGGAAGATTGAGGTGTAGTAGGATTAGGGGAAAGGAGGAGGAGGTACTTCACAGAGGCGTGGTTGAACCGTGGAATGCACTGACCAGGAGCTGGTACAGGCTGCTACAGTGGAGGGATTCAAGAGAGAGTGGGACAGGTATAGGGAAGGGATGAAGAAGCTGGTTTGCCGGGAGGGCAGGACTGGGGGATGGAGTAACAGTGGGAAGGAGACAGATAGAGGCTACGGTACCCAATTAGGGTGCTGAAGCATGAGCAGACTTGATAGACAAATAGCCTACTTTTGCTGGCATCTAGTATGTTAGTATGTTATTATAAAGTAATAATAGATAAGGTAAAATATAATCTGGAAAATGAAAAGGTGACGATAGGTATGAAAAGGCATAGTAGAAGTGAATGGGCTGAGGAGTCCTTAAATGGGACTAAATAACAGGACCTAGTAAGAAGGCTGAAAGGTGAGGTGACAGCTATGTGTGACACTCATTTTCTACAGATGAAAGAAATACTCAGACAGGAGGGGCCAGTGATTTACAATAGGTCTGCGATAATTGGTACAAGGACACCCAGCGTAACGACACCTGAACAGAGCCATTCATATGAACATACAAAGAAGCCAGCCGAAGAAGGCAATTTGGTCTATCAAGTCTGCTCAAATTACAGGGTCCACAGCTTAAGCTAATGTCCCTGTCTTTCCTCCCCACTCCTCCCATCCTCACTACCCATGATCCTTACTTTCCCCCATGCCTATCCCAGCCTCTCTTAAAGTTGCCCACTGTCTTCAGCGAGATGACCTCGTATTTATTTATTTATTTGTACATCGGTTTACAACCTTTGAGCCAGAGGCTCATTTCCAAAGGTACCTCATCCATTGAGGACAAATACATAACAGACTTTTGGTTACAGCAAATGGGTTACATAGTTAGCAAGCACATGATATTATGACAGTTAAACAGATAAGCCAGTTTGGTTACAATGGCACATTCTTGCATGATGGTAAGAGCAAGCAGCAGGATAATAACAGTTCAGTTCTTCGGCAGTGCATCCCAATGAGTGCACCACCTCTCTGTGAAGAAGTGCTTTCGACCTCCCTCCTAAACCTCCCACCCTCCAGCTTAAGACTGTGCCCTCTAGTGTTATGGTTGCCATTCAGCTTAAAGAGACTCTCTTTATCAACCTTATTTATCCCTTGCAGGTACTTGAAGGTCCCAATCATGTCCTCTCTCTCTCTCTCTCTCTCTCCTGTCTTTCAGGGAGTACATGTTCAGTGCCGTTAACTTCTCCTCGTATACTTTACCCTGCTGACCCACTATCATCTTTGTAGCACTCCTCTGGACCTTCTCTAGCAGTTTAATGTCCTTTTTGAGGTGTGGGACCAGTACTGAACTCCATACTCTAAATCGGCCTTACCAGTGACCTCAGCATAACATTTTCTGTAATGAGACAACTGGCAAAAAACAACCCTGACACCCAACGGCAGTGAGACTATAAACATGTGGAAAGCAGGGTGATAAATGAGGCTACCTTGTAGTCGTAGCCACTGTGTTAGATTAAAGATCTTGTAGGGCAAACCAGTATTAGGTCAAAATTCCTAGGCCAAACATTGCAAGGCTGCATGTGTTTGCTCCAGTTGTCGTGTCACAGGTTTACACCACCCCATAGCTCTGGCAGCTCATAATACCGAGACACTGCAACTGTGCAAATCTGAACATCGGCAAGGTTACAAAAAATGATACCTCACAGCCATGAATTTTATTGTGAAAAAAGGCAAAAAATGGTAAGCAACTTGCATCCAATGTGCAAGGTGAAGATGCTGAGTGCTCACACAATGCTTGTCAGAAGGCAGTTTTTTTAGCCTGATCTTGTAATAAATCAAGCACACAGTCAGTTGTACAGCCTTTGTTTACACTTGAAACCTGAATATCAAAAGACACCTCAAGAATCTCCAGATTCATGTGATGGCATAAACTTCCTGAGCTCTGTTTACTTTTGAGATTTATGAAGTCACAGGAACCCCTTGATGGATTACAACAATGGTAACGGATGCCAATCTGTTATTCTATTTATATTAACTAGTTATGTTTAGGGAAAAGTAATGCCATTACAGTTACTTATTACTTTATTTTAAAAGTAATCCATTACTATTGCTAGTTACCTAGAAAAGTAATCAGATTACAGTTACCAGTTATAATAACTAGTTACTACCCAACACTGGCCACTGTGAAGCATTCGGCCCAAGAGTTGGTTAAGAGACTGTTTTGCGAATTGAGAGGTTTGCTCAGTGAATCGGCTGAAATAGTGAACTGGCATGAAATCGAGTTGAAGAAGCAGAGGAGTGAATGCTGTTCTTGTTAAATGTGTTGAATGTTTATTGTGGGTCACAGCTTACTGTTCAGGGACTCCTGCTTGCCAGAGATGAGTCTTCTTTTCCAGTGACTAAACTGTTTGCCTGCTGGAGGTTTTCACCAGCAAATGAACTGAACTTTGCTAGAAGCATTGCAACCACCTTGGGCCTCTGCCACCCTTAGCTCAAGTCATATATTTCTGCACGGTGACTGTCTTCTTGGTGAGAGACCAGATTGGGGATCCTGCCCTGTGCAGCCAGAAATAGCAGGTTGCGGCCACCTGGAGAAAAAGGCCATGAAGCAGAGATGAGTTGTGCCAGCCCAACTTTCCCATGCTCTTCTGTTTCCTGTAGCAGGCCTTCATGTCACCCGACCTTCCTCAACCAAGTGGTGTCATGAGCAAACTCAGGGTAGCTCCCTGAAACGTTTCTTTGAATCTTTCTGTGGTACCATCTGATTGCTCCAGTGTGTTTCCGGGTTACAAAGGACTGGGCTAGCCGGCCCTGGATACAAATAACCAAAGCCTTGTTTATGCATGTCTAACTGCCTTTTCTGTCCCATCAAGGGCCCCAACAACAGCTGCAATGCCTGCCACCCCCAGACACCAATTCTGGCCAGCCAGCATAACAATCTGGGTACCCAGGGTTGTCAGACTGTTTACTAAGGGACTAAAATGTATGCATGCATGATAACCTGAGTCAAAATAGTAAAGTAATCATTCTCATATTCCTCCCCATCCTTTTCATGTCCCCTTAATAAACCTTTTTTGCTGTTCGTGTTTAATCTGGTTTATGAGCATATTCTTGGTTGGTGTACAGTGTTGAATGTTCATGCTTGCCTTGATAACATTGTCTTTACAGGGGGTTCCAAGGGAGTTACTGAATACCAATCCCTGTTGGTATGTGCAAGGGGTGTGTGCATATCATTAATGCTCATTGCTAACTGTGTGGTAACTACTGCAATGGATAATTTCCTATTACAAGGCATTGGGCCACTAGACAGGTTTGTGGGTGGTTATAGCTTACCAAAGGGCTATACCAGGTTAGGTAGATACCCCCACTATTATTACTCTGGGTGGAGGCACCATAATATCGAATCCAAGCCCCTCAACCTGTGGTTAGAAGTACAGGCAGGGATGGTAGCCATAGAGATAGCGCTACCTAGTGGTTACATAAGCAACTGGTTGTGTGTACATTGTTTTAGGAATTTCTTCTCCAAATTCGCCATGAAAGGTTGGCATACTGTGGAGCTAACCTGGTGCCCATTGCTGTTCTGAACATTTGAAGGCAGCCAAATACCAAGTGGACACCTTGTCGGTGAGTACCGCTGCATGCCCCCAACCCCTTAGGGGTACCTGCAATAACACAGCACAGTTATGCCTCACTGAGGGAAGGGTGGGTGGGTGGGTATGGGAGGGTGGACAGACCATGGGCCATCACCGTGGCTGGCCACCAACTGGCGCTCAATGAATGCGTACTGTATACAGTACATATTCATTGAATGACAACTCACCCAAACTGTCACTCACTGTCAATGAACACATACTATATTCAGTATCGCTCATTAAGAGCTCAGTCGCTGGCCAGCTGTGGTGGTGAGAGGAGGACTGTGATGGTCTTCAGCTGGGGATCAGGATGGGGGGCAGGGTGGTGCGTCACTACCTGTCAGGTTGGGAGGGTGGGGAGTCCACTGGACCACCAAGGAAATGGGAACTTTTGTTAACAGGGGGGTTGAGATGTGGGGGACACTGGACACCAGTGCAATATTTTACACATATTGGGTGGGAGATCAGGTGGGGGAAGGGACCGCAAGCCACCAGGGAAACTGTTTACAATGTAACAGGTTGATGATTGGGGAACAAGGGGAGGGGGATGGCTGCCACCAGGGAATATGGGTCTGTGTTTCTTTATTTACATCTTGAGCCAGCGATTAGTGGGGGGAAGGGGACCACTATCACCAGGGTACTTCAGATACATTGGTGAGAGAAGAATAAACAAGGAACAGATTGTGAGGATTAAGAAAGATGGGGGGGGGGTGAGTGGAGAATGGGGAGGACCAAGCAGAGGCACCAAATGAGTACTTCTGCTCTGTGTTCATGAAGGAAAGAGAGGGGCAGATACCCCATGGGAAGGGTGGAGTGGGCAGAAGGGGGCGGGGTGACTGATATCAGAATTATGGAGGGCAGGGTACTGGAGGGACTAAGGGTACTGAGGGTGGACAAGGCACCAGGGCCGGATGACATTCACCCTAGGGTACTTAGGCAGCTAGTGGAGATTCTGGTGGGACACTAGCATACCTGTTCAGTACATCACTAAACACAGGATGTATGTCACAGGACTGGAGGATGGTCCATGTGGTGCCCATTCATAAAGTAGGCCCAAAGGATGATCCAGACAACTACAGGTCAGTAAGTCTCACTTCAATCATGGGGAAACTCATGCAGTCAATCCTAAAAGAGAGAATGGTGACTTTTCTGGATGCCAGTGGGCTCCAAGATGGCCATCAGCACAGTTTTGTATCTGTCAGATCCTGCCAGACAAATCCAGTCGAGTACTATCACTGGGTTACCAGGGAACTGGACAGGGGTCATGCAGTGGATGTCCTATATTTGGACTTCAGCAAGGCCTTTGACTCAATGCCGCATGGGAGGCTGGGGGGGAGCTGGAATACATGGGTGTGGAGACAAAAATGGTCAACTGGATCACCAACTGGCTGAGGGGTAGGCAGAAAAGGGTGGTGGTGGAGGGGAACTCTCATCACCAAGGGGCATTACAGTGGGGTGCCCCAGGGTTCAATACTGGGACCGGTGCTGTTTGGGATATTCATAGCTGATATCTCAAACAGGATCCAGAATAGGATCAGCCTGTTGCAGATGATACTAAGATCAGTGCAGTGGTAGACGACATAGAGGGTGGGGGCTGCAGGAAGACCTGACCAAACTACAGGAATGGTCAGATACATGGCAGTTGGGGTTCAATGCCAAGAAGTGCAAAAGTACTGCACTTCGGAGCAAGGACAGGAGAGGAAATATCAGTTGGAAGGGGTACAGTTGGTAAGCACAGTGGAGGAAAAGGATCTAGGGGTACTAATAACGGGGAGTATGAACCACTCAACTCAGTGCAGGAAGGTGGCTGCAAAGGCAAACAAGATGCTGGGGTGCATAGCGAGGGGAATCTCCTCCAGACACAGAGAAGTGATCCTACCCCTGGAAGGGTCACTGGTCAGGCCACACCTGGAATACTGCGTGCAGTACTGACATACATTCCTGAAGAGGGACATCAGATTGCTGGAGGGGTGCAGCGTGGGGCAGAAAGATGATACAGGATTTGAGGAAAATTCTGTGAGGAGAGGCTGGGAAAGCTGCAGATGTATTCCCTGGAAGAGAAGAGGGATGGGGGGATATGATCAAAACTTTTAAGTACCTAAAGGGTATTAACAGGATTAATACGGAAGGGATTCTTCAGATCAGATGCGGGAGGGTTACAAGAGGGCATCAGCTGAGATTGGGGGGGATTCAGGATGGAAATCAGGAGACACTTTTTCATGGAAAGGGTGGTAGATAAGTGGAACACTTTGCCTGAGGAGGTGGTATCGTGTAGAATGTTGGGAGGATTTAAGAGGGTGGGACAGAGTGGGGGTGGTTATGAGGAGAGGAGGGAGGGTGGGGCAGCTGCAAGTTGAGGGGCTAACTGCACAATTGAGCAGACTCGATAGACCATGAGGCCTGTTTCTGCTGGTATTTCATATGTTTGTATGTTCATATATTTATTTAATGTATAAGGGGCTGGCAATTGGCGAGGGAGGGACCACGGGAGAGGACAGCATTTGTGTTCACCTAGGGGATGGTGATTGGAGACTGGGGGAGGGGGAGGAACCACTGGACTACCAGGGGAACTTATTTTTAGGGCTGTGGGTGGACCCTACAGCCCTATTGAGATCAGATTGTTGCTCTAAAATGGCTGATCGTGGAACTCCCTTTTTGGACTTTTGGAAGTATTCCTCCACAGCTGCAAAATAGTGCACTCCCCCTCTGATTTTTGCTATTTGCTGCCCTATGTTAAAGGCATCTGAAGGGAGGGGGGATGCTGCTGTTTTGTACCTCAGAACTTCTCAGGATATTAACAAAAAAAAAACCTTTTTAAACTGCTGTTTCTATCATCAGTCCAGCTCATTGTAATTGATTTTTTCTATTTCTTTCAGCAACCTAGGTGTTAACTCATATGTTGTTCTGGAATTTACTGCAACTCTGAAAGTCAGACTATAGTGTCAGATTACAGACAGTGCAGCTGTGTTAGCTATCTCATTCCTATGGGCACGACAGGTTGCATGCTCACACACACACACACACACACAGGAGCATGTACTCTAACTAAATAAATTCCAGAGGACTGAATTAGCAGCATACCAGTTTTTGATGATTGTGAGTATACAGCACTATATGGCACCAACAAGAAAATAACTTTGGTCATTTGGTAGCTTTTCACAGCCCTATCGGCTCTGGCTAGAGTTTGTTATTATAGGGGATGGTGATCAGAGACCTTGGAGAGGTGGGTGGGACCACTACACTACAAGGAAAATGTTTTACACATAATGGGAGGGCAGTTGGAGAATAGGGAGGGTAGGGACCACTGGACTACCAGGAGTTTTTCATCAATAAGGGGTTACCGATTGGTGATCAGGGATGGGGAGGGACCACTAGACCACCAGGAAGAGTTTTGTCTAACTCAGGGAATAGCAGTCTGTGTTGGGGATCACAAAATTCACTTGCAGTCCATATAAACGGGCCCATAATGGGCATGCAAATGGATAGCTAGCACCTTGCATACCCAGTGGTCTCATTTGCATGGCTGCTTTGTGAATACCATATAAGCGCAAATATTCATTACAGGGACATTTACAGGGATGGAGGTTGGGGCAGTGCTAGAGGTAGTGGTAACCACTGTCTTTACCTAGCCCTAGTCACAGTCAGATAGCGGCATACGCTATCTGCCTGTGAATAGCATTTTTTTCCACCTGGGCAATTGCAAAATGCAATGCAAAAGTTTTGCATTGCACTTTGCAATTCTCTTTTAGTGAATCTAGCCCTAGGTGTCTTATCTCAGTGACTGTGGGAATCAGCAAGGTAGTAATGTGCATGAAAGTGACACCTGGATTAGGGATTGCAGCCTCTAGGAGCTGCACACTGATACTTGCAGTAACTGAGCAACATTGGTACCAGAATTTTCCATACCCATTAGTTGTGCTGTCTCAGTCCAATGGGTAGAAACACATTTCAGTTAATCGGGATGCAGGATTCTTAGTACCCATTTTATAATTAAACAATAAGACATGACAGAGTGTGTGCTGTGGTTGGATAACAGCACATCTCAAGTGTTATGATGCACGAGGCATCACCGGGTGCCTTCAACCACCTGGAAGTGCCGTTATCCCACCACAAAGCACACCTTGGAATGTCTTATTTCTATTATAAGATGGGTCCAAGATTGATTTTATGGATTGGGTGAAAAAAAGCAAAATATAATAATGTTAAACATTTTAATGATTTTGTTTTTAATGTTCATGCACCACAACAAAATAATAATCCCAGCACATCCCAGTGTTTGGCTTGCCATCTAAGGATCACTAAGGAAAGACTAAAGGAGCAGAAGGTGAATGCCCATGTAGAGCTCCTGTCTTTCACCCCTTAAAGGATATGAGCATTCAGTGGACATATAGTGGACGTATACTGTACTTGTCTAATCTATTTTTGAATATGTTTCTTTTTTTTTTTTTAATATCTCTCTGTATCCACCCCCACTCCCCAAGCTCTGCATCCTCAGGAGCACCTATGGAGACTGCCTCTGCCTTCGCCACCTACCTTTACCCTCCTCGCTCGCCCCATGGAGCCGCGGTTTCAACCTGGGTGGGGACGAGAGGGGGTAGCTACACCCCGACAATCCAGATTTCATCAGGAGCTGGAAGGGAGGTCAGTGCAAGGCCATGAGGGGAAGCTCCCTGGTGCTCCATCTCCCCAGAGCTTGGAGAGCTTTTTCCATTAGGGAGAGGCATGCTCTGGTGTCATGGCATCACCGCCGACATCACCTCTCCTGTCCCCCTTACTAGATACTGGTACTTGCTGTGCCTCTGGCTTCCACTAGAGGTCAGCCAAGTGCCAAGCATTGACCCCCCCTCCCTTCTGGGAGAGGAGAGCTGTCCTCTGGGTGCTCAATCTTCTCCCTCCCCTGCCGACCTGTGATGGCCGAGGCTCATTCCCAAACCCAGGACACCAGCGCAGGGCAGGTGTGGCGTCCAGTGCCTCAACCCTCAGTGCCACCAGGCCAGCTTTGAATATGGCTTTTGATTTACTAATTACCACATTTGTGGGCAGTAAGTTCCATGGTTTTATAATTCTTTGTGAGAAAAAGTTTGCTTGTTTTTTGTAAAGAATTGATTTCTGCTCAAATGTAAAGGGTGCTCTCGGGTATTAACATTTGTTTGTTTCAAGTCAAGACCTATTTCATCAATAAGGTATTGATCATTACATATACAATAATGCATGGGAAGGATTGCATAACGAGAATTTAATGACCACCCGAGGTGTGGCATGCTACATAAACCCCGAGGCGAAGCCCAAGGGGTTTATTAAAGCATCCCACACCAAGGATGGTCATTAAATTCTCATTTAGTCACCCCCTCCATGCATTGTTTTATGTAATTGCTGGCTTGCATTTTTTTTTGTACATGAGAAAAAAAAAATGTGACACACTGTTCCCCATAAAGAAGTTTATTGAATGGACATTTTACTGTACTTCGTTTTTTAAATGTTTTACAACCGTTAGCATATGAAAAAAGTTAGTAACAGTAAAGCAATGAAAACACAACTCAAATACATTTTAACAGTGTTGCTTTTTTTTTCATCTAGGTAGGGTATTGCGTGTGAGAATGGCACTGAATAATTGGAATGAGAATTCAATGTTTTCTAGAAGGTTTTAAATTGAATGAACTTGTTCAGAAAGTTGCAGTTCACTGTTAAAAGTCTCTTAAATCATTCTTTCTTGGCTTATTTCATTGTTTTCTTCATGAGGATATGTAAATCAGGGCTCCGTTGCCACGGACTTGTTTAAATAAGGGTGATGACCTCTGACATCTTACTGTTCCTATGGAGATAAAAATGGAGAAAGAGTTCTTTAGCGAGGCAGTCAGGGAGTGCGTGTATAGATCTTGAATCTGCTTGCCATGTCTAGGGAGTGTCAATTTTGCGTAAGAAGGTTGGTAGAAATGTCTCTATTTTTTAAAACATTCCATTTTTTAGCGGTACTGTTGGTATTATGAAGCTCCATCTGAGGAGATGTCACTGGGCTTTTTGTTCGTTGTGCACACAGGTGCACCATGAGGCAGGAGAAGAGCAGGTGGTGCATGCTCACCATTATAACCCACGTGTTATAACGGTGAATGATAACCTGCTCTTTCAATGTAAAGAAATGCAAGCCAGTTATTACATTACAATTAGAATTTCCTAAGTCAACATAAAATCCCCCTCATTCTTCTAGTCTGTAAAGACATTAGGTCAAACATTTTTTAACTTTTCTTCATAGGTCAGCTCTTTAGCCCCTTGTACATAATTTGTTATTTTTTTTGTATTTTTTCAATATGTACAATGTCCTTTTTTTTTTTTTTACGGACGTCACAGTTGTGAAGCAAAATCCAATAAAGGGCATATATAGGCCCTATAAAGTGGGAGAATAACATTTTTTTCTTTGAATTTGATATTCCGCCTAATGGACCACCAAACTTTATCAGCTTTATTTAGGTTTTCAGTTATTTGTCTATCAAAGTCAAAACTGTTTACTTCTAACAATCACAAAGGAGCGTGGTGTGCAACACAAACATTTACTTCTAACAATCTCACAGGAGTGTAGTGTGCATATTTTATGGAACACATACAAACAGAGGTGAGAAGAATAAGATGCCTCAGCTGGGACTTGAACACAGGCTGCCCAGAATACCATTCCAATTGCACTAACCAGCTGCACCACCGTTCTGAATTTGGGTATTCTGGGCGGCCTGGGTTCAAGTCCCAGCTGAGGCACTTATTCTTTCTCACCTCTGTTTGTATGTGTTCCATAAAATATGTACACTACACTCCTGCGAGATTGTTAGAAGTAAATATTTGTGATGCCATTGGGTTGTACATTTGAGAAGGAGTAATTTGCTTGGGGACAGCCCAGGTTCCAGTTGTCTCAGTGGTGCAGCTGGTTAGCACATTCGGAATGGTATTCCGCGTCACCTGGGTTCAAGTCCCAGCTGAGGCACTTATTCTTTCTTGCCTCTGTTTGTACAAAGTCAAAACTGTTTGATATTATAATCCCAAGATCTTTCTCAACTAGGGATTTGTTTAATTGGTGGCCATTTAGGAAATAAATATGGTCAGAATTGTTTGAGCCAAAATGCATAACACTGCATTTTTTGATATTAAAGAAAACGCCCCACCTATTTGACCAGGATGTCAATATATCTAGGTTTTTTTGGAGTTGTTTTTTCTCCATGTCATTACTACACGTTGCACTGATTTTCCATCTCAGTTTCAAACATGATGCACAGCTAAATATTTTTTTCAAATTAGCCCTTAAACCCTCTATTTTCCCAAACTCATCCTCATTTACCTGTTTCTTCCCCTTTTCTCCTTCTTCTTCTTTATATATTTTCCCTCCCTTTTTCCCACATTGTTTCTGTTCTATCTTTTCTACACTGAATAGATGAACTGTTTACTATGACTTGAATATAAGAATTCAAATCTCTGCTCAGTTCTACTAGCAGAATGTTCACCCCCTCAGTCACACAACAGAAGGCCTCAGATGGAACCAGGGCTTCTGTTGTATCTGTAGCAGGTTAAACAGCAGAGATTTTCCTAGTCAGCAGGTAAGGATAGGAAGTGGATTATTCATGGCCTTCAAAGAAACACCAGAAATTAAAACTGTAAGTACTGTGGTACTTTATTTTTAAATATATGTACGTGAATGTAAGAAGAGGATTATGAGGGCAAATAACATTTAACTATTTTTTTTTTAATTTAAGGCAATTTGTTTTATTTTTAGGGTCTAGTTAAAGGTTTTAAGTGAGTAAAGGTGGCAGCCATGTTTATGATGCCAGTCAAGGATGCGTGGTTAGTACGGATTTTGTTATGAAGAGATTAATGGATCTTTAGTCAGTGCTGTTATGCTGAGATAATAGCGTGGGTAAAGATGGCCCTCATAATTTTTGAAATCTATTTTATTAACATCAAATAAATAACATAGAACAAGCAATTAATGCAATATAACTTCAATACATATAATAAACTATGTTGTTTTAATGCTCAGCTATTGCTAACTACTGCAAGTCAATGCAAGTGAATAGTGTGCACTGTCTCTTTAAATTGCAAAGTGTTAGGCTTTGTAAATATTACATTGCACATTACCATGCAGAGTCCCCATTTGTAGATAGTGCAGGAACATGGTGGGAGGACCAGAAAGGCCCTGTATATTAGAGGCATGCATTTCTTTTTTTTTTTTTTTGCAGTAGTTTATTGCAGTTTCATCTGTGGTGGGTGAACGTCGGAGGTCCTGTGAGCTGGGGAGCAGGTGGCATGGAGGTCAGCAGCTACAGAGTACAGCAGAAACATTTTTGTGCTGGTCAACTGGTGCAGAGAAGAATTCTCACATTACGTCATCAACTAGAAAAAAAGTTGGTTTCTCATATCTTCCTCATGTGATGCAGTGTCCATTTGTAAGGTAAAGAATAGCTGCGTTGTGTTTTCTATCTTCAAATAATTCAAGCCACACCAAATGAATGTTTCTCTTTGGTTTATTTTCCCATATATATTGTAATACGGGAACAAATGTGACAGGTTCTCCAGATGCTGTCCGCATTCCTCTTTTAGTCAAAATCGGTAAAAAGTCTAATAAGGAATTCACCACAAAAGCACAGTCTGAGAAGATATTAATAGCCTCCTGAGGGTAAGCCATAATAACTCCATGGACTGCCTCTAATTCTGCTCTAGGGGCAGATAATGATAATGAGCATTGTACTAATATTTTTTTGATTAGTACTCGGTGTCCATATGGCATATCCTGTGTGGAAATGTCCATCCTCCCAAAAGCAAGAGCCATTGACATAAACATCTCTTGCTTCAGTATTTAGTACTGCAGCAAATATGGGTTTAAAATCAATTCCCATTACAGTTCCACGATCATGTGCCTCTCCCTCCCATGTCATTAATTCAACTAACATAGGTGAGGTACATTTTTCTACTGTGATATTTTTCCCTTGTAGAGCTAAAGCCCATTTAACCAATTGCTAGGAAGAAACACCTCTCACATCCCTTTTAAGTACTGGAGTGTGAGACATTTGCAGGATAATTCTGTTAAACCCCACAATATGTTCTGTAGCCTGCATAGCCCAATATACAGCTAACAAATGTTTTACACATTCCTCATATGTTTCTTCCACAGGTGCTAATACATGAGAAAAAATATCCCACGGGACGTAAAGTCCCTACTCTCCTTTGTAATAGTACTGCATTGATTACCGGATCTGTTGCGTGTACCTGTATTACAAAATCAGAGGACTCAGAAGGACTAATGAGAGCTGAAGCTGTCATTAGTGCTTGCTAGTGCTTGCTTTAAGAGCCATAAAACATGTTACAAGATAAAAAAATCATAGAAAACAACTTCTTTTTTAAGTTAGTTGACATGTGAGATTTAAATAAATCTTGATTACTTCTTTTTTGGTTTTGGACAGTAAATCACATTTTCCATGTCAGAGTGAAAAAGTTCACTTGTATAGCTTAAAATACAGTAGGACCTGAAACATCCTGACAAAATAATGTGCTCAACTTAGATTAAACATGGAAGGTCAAACTGTGTTGCAAAAGGTCACTCATTTCAACAAGGTGAAAATTACCATATTTTTAGTTTTGGCAGCTTTTTGCTTAGTTGAACACTCAATTTAGATAAAAGGAGGTAGTTATTCTGCCTTTACTCTAAGGAGATTTGGCACTACAACTGTGCCTCTGCTGGTAATGTATACTAGGACTGTTTTTTTTTTATATAAAGGTCTTGGGTGTGCTCTGATTGGCATGATCTAGTCTCTTTATTTCCTATGTATTGCCCAAGCAAGCCACCCCATCCATATCCCTTCCGATGCTGCATCACCTCTGGACTGCAGTTTGCGAGACAATGAGCCAACATTTCAAAACTGGAACACGTCATGGGATGAAACATCAAAATAAACCAGAGTAGCTAAATTTCACTCCGGCATCATTATAGTTAATGAAGCTGATAACATTCATTACTGAATACAGTAATGTTTTTGCAGTTCTCCAAGTAAGTACAGAGAACAGCGTGACCTTGGGCAGCAAGGAATAGCTGTACAGACATAAGTGTTTGTACTTGGATTCATTATAGAGTCTTAATTCTTAATCCACAAACTTCCCTTTGTGCCACACTTAATTTATATTCACTGACTTTAGCCTCTGTGACATATTTGGCTATATTTAAGTAATGAACATCAATTTTTTCTAACGCTTCTTTCTTCAACTGACACATCCTAGCAGTTATTTCTTACTGATACTGTACATACATTTGACATATGTTAGCTAACTTGGTTTTATCTGATTTACTTATCTCATTACGGTCTGTACATTGTTTAATTAAACATAAGTACGCATCTGCTCTTCAGGAGAGCTATACAGACCTTCTTGAAGGTTCGTCTCTAAACATTTACGTAATATGGAATCCATACTTATGTCAGTAGGTTCACTGGCAAATCACGTCTGACTTCACTTCAGCTTCCTTATGTGTCTTCTGATCTCCCTCTGTACATAAGTAATTAGTTCAAGTATGGTAGGCATTCCTTGCAGTGGCTCCCTTCTCTTCTCAGTTCGTTTGATGTCGTCAGCAGCCATATAGACTGCCTTCAGACATCCGAGTCACGGCACCAATTGTAAGGTAAAGAATAGCTGCGTTGTGTTTTCTATCTTCAAATAATTCAAGCCACACCAAATGAATGTTTCTCTTTGGTTTATTTTCTCTG
Organism: Neoceratodus forsteri; assembly: GCA_016271365.2. NCBI lineage: Eukaryota > Metazoa > Chordata > Ceratodontiformes > Ceratodontidae > Neoceratodus > Neoceratodus forsteri. The sequence continues at coordinate 337,379,202 of CM028134.1, read as the reverse complement.
CAATTCCATCAACTTCAGATACATGTATTCACATGTATTCTTGCTTTTGGTTTGGTGCTATTCATTCAGTTCACATGCAGTGCTTATATACAAAACTGTTATTTTGAAAAAGCCAACACTCCAGTATAAACCAATCATAAAACAATGAACATGTCTATTTTAAGCTGTGATGTTCTTTTTTCTACAATAGCTTGACAACATGTTATTCATAAATGCACTGGAACTCATGTTATTCAGAAACATTATCCTGAGAAAATGTACTACAGAACATTTAATGTTGACATCACAAAACTAAAGCATTACAAAACATTTAACTAGAAGCTGTGTCACAAGACAGCTAACTACTTAAGTAAACACATGTGGTTAGTATAAGACATTACACTGAAGCATTCTGGAAAAAGGTTATACTTCAACACTCAGTCTACCTGTTATAAAAGGTTGTACTGAAATAAATGTTTTACTACACAATGTTACACTATACCATTACAGCACACATGCTGGGAGCGCTGTCCATGCTGTCACAGTGCCATTTTGCTAAAGTGTGTTCAGGGGCCATTCTGGCTGCTAAGTCAGCATTGGTAGTGGTCTGAATGGAAAAATCTACCTGTTTCTCCACTGTGTTTCCCTCAGCATCTGTGAGGGAATTGCTCAACAGGAATTGCGATTCCTGTCATTAGTTCTCAGTTGGAGGCTTTGTATTGTCAGTGGTAGGGAGATGGTGAATGCAGTTGGCAGCTGTAAGTGTAGCTACAGGGGTTGACTGAAGCTCATGAGGGTGGGAATCACTCATGGTGCTCTACAGTGAAAATCCTTTATCTGGCACATTTTGTGCTATTTTGACACCTGGCAAACCATAAGTTATTTTGCTTCTGAGGGCCTGTATTTTGAGTTGGAGCATTTTGTTTTTATGATGTACTGTAGCACTTGAAATAAGTGCTGGCAAAAAATATTCACTATAATTGCAATGCCCCTTTAAGGCACAACAATATTTTGGCAGTGTTTATTTCTATCTTCCTTCTGTGCCATGTGGTGGCTTTTGTGTTTCTTGGCATGTATGTGTATGTGTATGATCGTTGAGTAATGAGCAGAGTAATCAGTGATTGCTGTGGGTGAATGTACTTATTATAGTGCACAAAATAGTAAAACTAAAGAAAATAAAGAAAAGATCCATGTGTGTCCAGCTCCATTCAACTCGGCATCTCTTGAAAGCAATAATACCCGACAGGGTGGGTGGTGGGCAATACTGGACTGGCCAGGGCATAATGAGGCCTGACGCTGCAGGTGGAGGGCCTTATATGCCCCTGGGCCAGTCTGGTATTGCCCACACCGCCCACCCTGGAGATATTATTAGCTTTAGAAAATTGGACAACATTTCAACATAAAATACAAATAAAAGAATTGAAATTTGTAAACACTTTTCTTTATTTAGAATAAAATCATAAGAACAGAAAAATAGTCCCTTGTGGGATAAAGCAGAGAACAATGTTTACTTTTGGTTTTACTTTATAATAGGTTAAACATACCTAAATCAATGGTTTTATTTTATAATAGGTTAAAAAATACCTAAATCAATGGTCAGTCTACTGTTTGTTATAGGTGATAAAATGTATGGGGCAATTGAAAGTGCAGGATGTTGGGTTAAAGAAATTCTGTGTTCCTGGGCCCTCTGACCTGATAGACTGTTACTGGATTCAGTTTCCATTTTTTCATTTTCGGCTGTCCTACTGTGTCCTGTAGATTGTCTGTCTTCTTATCTTGTTCTTCTGTCATCTTTTGCTGTTGCTTAGATGTGCTATTTTCTGTGAATATAAACAACAACAGAAAAAAAAAACATTTAGACCATTATTTACTGATGGTGCTACAAATAAAAACATATTGCCTTACCTGTAGATGCCATGCTGTTACTACTTCCTAGGATAGAGCTCCAATGTTTACGATCTGTTGAGGAAGGTCTCCAATATGTAGACAAACTGGTCTCAGATCTGTGGCCAGTCACTGATGTGATTTCGCGATTTGAAAGACCAGCATCAGAAAGGATCTGGACAGCTGTAGCTCTGATGCTATGGTTCGTGTATTTGTAAGCTGAGCTTCATTGCTGATCTTGCTCATCAGGGAACCAACGTAGTTTTTCCCATGGTCTCACACGTACACCAGTAAGCCTGGGTGTCTAAGAAGTCCTGGGGGCACTTACGGGGGTGTACATAGAACGCTTTGGCATTTGGAGGAACTTTAGATACATATTTTAAGAAACATTTTACTGGGCAATGTGGGTTTTCTGGTTCTTCAAAAATAAAACCTCTCATGTTCTCTTTATTTATTTCTGTTGGATTTTTGTGATTTTTTCTGTCTGCATTGTGACTTAGGGTTATATACTTAGTGCCACTGCCATCTATTTTTACTTTGAAGGAATCCATCTTTAGGTCTCGTAGTCCCTCATGCCCATGCCTTGCCATGTGGAGTTGGATATCAAACCATACCCTTTTTACAAGTCCAGGTGCAGTATTGGGTGATACTGCAGCACTTGCTCTCGGTTTCTGTAGGTCAGATGATGAGATTGCAGGGTAATGGCTGGCTGTGTTCTTCTGTGCCTTTCTAAGCTTTTTGAGCACAGATTGTAGCACATTGTTTGATGATTTAAACTGGGGGTCACTTAATATGTTTATGTTTCTTGCTACTTTGACACTATTTAGGTGATGGTTTATGCCAGCCCGTAGTGCACAATATCCAGCCACAGAGTATTCCTGACCATGGTTAGACCTGACTTCTGCATAAAACCTTCGCAGATTGCTATTCAGTTGCTCCAGTGGGACATTATGCCAGTCTATGTTCATGCTACTCTGCGTTGCCCATTCCTCATATATTGCCACTGCCCACTTGATGTTTTTTTTGTGTTTAATTCCACTCTGTCACCTTCTATTTTGTCTAGCTGGCTGTCACTTATGGAGACAAAATGCTCACTTACATTTTTTTCTAGCTTTTTCCACTTTTTTTGTGGGTCCACTCTACTGCTGGGAAACATTTTTTCAACTGTTGTCTCTGCTTCCATATCAAAACGTATTGCCAAATAATCAGACATTTTTTTGTTCTTAGTTTCAATTACTTTTTGTCCCCTTGACAGTTTCTGTTTGAATTTTACACTGTTTATGTCTGCCAGCAGTAGTTCTGATTGGGTAAGACTGGTTGCTAGTGGCAACGGACAACACTAGCTTGGGATTGCGTTTCTGTGCATGACAGTACCAGTATTTTGGCCGTGTTTCCTTGCCACAGGTGGTTATTCATCTGTGGTGTGGAAACTCAGGAAAATACCAGTGCTCTGATGGCCACATACCTACTAATTAGGGGATGTGCACCCGACAGTGTGATGGTACATGCCATTTCTTTATAACCATTGCTATCCCTTATTTACGTGAAGCTAGTGTGATCAGTTGAATAGAAGGACACTCTTTAGCTTTTTTCTGTTTTTTTTTGTGAGGAAACCAACTGCAGTTCTGATTGCAGTCACTTCACGTTTTATTCGAGGAAGAAACAGCCAGAGATGCTACCTTTCTGCTTTCAGCCAGGGGACAATTGTAATGTAAGCAGACAGCAGCATATTTTTATTTATACTGTTACAATCGTGTGTATTTCTGTCATGAAACAGGGTTCGTGAGGGCATGCGAAGGGGGGACTCAATTGATTTACTTGGGCAGCTGCTCGCTTTGTTTGCGTCGCGGGGGGGGTAAGTGGCACAGAAAGCATACCATGAGACAGCTGATCTAATCATGGTAACATCAGCCGGGTAAACTACACTCTACATCTTTTGGGATTTTTACTTCATTACTACTTTTACTTCATTCTACAAATAGTAGACGCAGTTGTTGCAGGGATAATAGGGATGAACAGAACAGCGATGAACGTAGTGGGTCATTTACGGTGTGGAAGGCTGCTTCAAAAGATTCAAACTACTGTCTCAGCTATCAATTCCCGCTGCTCGTACAACCCGATTTGTTTGTGTGTGTGGACGTGGTGGTAGGTTGCCTTTTCTGTTAGTTTTTGGGTGTCAGAATGGTGTGTTGTGGACAGTGTTTTTAGTTTTAAGCTTTCTAACAGCTTCTGAGGTTTTATTCACTGAACCTGGGGTCCATGAGAAAACAGCTTGCACTACAGTCCATTGCTTTGGTTGGGAAAGTATGTGATTCATGTGGTTAATGTGTTTTTTTTTTTAGTTTAATCATGGTTTGGCAGGATGTGTGTATCACTAGTCGAGGGCACAAAACATGGCTGCCATTAACTTTGAAACGTTCTATTCATACATTTACATTTCGTGGTTATCAGGGGGCCAGAGACTAGGACTTATTTTTGTGAGCTCTATTCACTGATACCAGCCTAGGTAGGTGATGCTGTTAGCCAATCAAGCAACTGTATTTATGTTGACCATTTTCTAAGGCTTCAACAGCATCAGTGGCATCAGGCATTAGGTACAGGTTCAGGTATTATACAGGCTCTGTAAAAGAAGAAAAGAATTGAGTACTGTATTGGCAGTTACTACTGTATCCTTTTACTGTATTGAGACCAGGCATCAACAGTAGAAAACAAGAAGTTGTTATCCCTCTGTACAGACAGTTAGTGAGACCCCATCTGAAGTACTGTGTGCAATTCTGGAGACCCCATCTCTGCAAAGACATAGACAGAGTGGAGGCTGTTCAGAGGAGAGCAACCAAAATGGTGCAGGGTCTGCACCAGAGGAAATCTGAGGAGAGACTAAAGCAGCTTAATATGTATACCCTTGAGGAAAGTGGGGGACATGATAAAACGTTCAAGTATCTCAAGGAATTAGCAAAGTACAAGAGGTAGTATCTTTCAGAAGAAGAGATGTGCAAGAACAAGGGGCACAATTTGAAGATAGAGGGGATGGCTCAGAGGTAATGTTAGAAAGTATTTTTCACAGAGAGGGTTGTGGATGCATGGAACAGCCTTCCTGGGAGGTCGTGAGTCAGGAACATTGGGAGAATTCAAGAATGCATTAGACAGACATAAGGTACTTCTAGTGGTGGGGTAGAAGGAAGTAAGCTGTCGATTAACTAGAATCTGCAACTTATCCATCAGGTAGGAAATGGCAGACTAGGTGGCCAAGCGGTCCTTATTCGTCAAATTCTATGTTTCAGTGTTTCTATGTTAAACAATCAGTGTGAGCCTAGAGTATTCCTGCTTGTTCGAACCCTTGTATAGAGTTCTCCTTCCTGGTAGAGAGTTTTGCAAAGCTTATAACAAGCCATTGAGCATGTAGGCTTTCCAGGGCGGCTACAGGAAGGTTATTTTTTTTTTTTAACCTGGGCAATGTAGGGAACAAGAACAGCATCTGTGTTTTGCTTTGCAGTATCAGAATTAGTTCAGTGGTTTTCTGTGTGGGTCATATTCCATTCTTCTAGATATGTAAATGTGGGATGGCACTGATTCATTTTTCCCTAGTAAATGATTTGTTGGGGGTTGGTAGTGGCCGGACAGTGTACAGGACAGAGCAACAGTAACTTGTCTCTTGTCCCCAAGCCCTAAGACTTCAATTTGTTTTTTACCAATGGACTCAATTGTCCATTCAGAACATGGAATTAGATTAATCCTGGTCTTGTTGAGATTTCCAACAAGTTCTGGTGGAATCAGTTCTTGTCTGGAAGCCATGCTGATGCACTGTAAAAACTGTAACTTGAGATTGTCAAAATCAACAGGAGTTTTTCTGCAGCCTTGGTCTCCTGTTACTTGCTGAGCCCCATTCAGTTCAGAAACAACCAAGACTGCTGCTAGAGAAAGAAAGCAATATGCAATTCTCTGAAGCATTTCTGGATGGGAGGTTTCACTATACCAGTGACAATTGCTGCTAAAACATGACCATTACTTCTTCTCCTTAAGCTCTAAGAGAGTGGATAATGTTGTTCAGTTCTTTTCTCCACATCCTCAAACAAGAGGGATGGATGACCTCTGAGTTTTATGGGCAATGAGTTCATGAGATTGTCAGGGTCAGGGGTTTCCTTGAGTTTTATTAAGTAGTCCTGCTTGAAGGTGAATACAGTACTCTCATTAATTTTATTTTTGTATTTGGACTCATAGAATCACACAACATCCATGACACCTTGTTGAAAGGCATACTGACCTTTCTCCAATCAAACCTCCGGAGCATAGACAGTGTACTGCACTCGGATTTCTGGTTACGTCATTCTGCTTATGGCAGCATAACATAAGAGCTCTGTGCTGGAACTCCCTGTGTTTAAAGATTTTTACAAACAAAATGACTTTTACCTGTGCAGGGAGCATCAGCAACAGATAAGAGGCGGTCTGACTGACAGCTGAAATAAGCAGATAAGGTACACGGCAGACGATGGACTCCTGGCTCCAACGACTCAGAGGCCTCCCAGGCCTCGGACTCCATTGCGTCCCTGGAACCAGAGTGAGCTTCCCATACAAGAAATCAAAAGAAAGGAAAAAATTAGATGTCATCCTTCGGGAGCTGGGGGATGTCTGTGTTCCTATTACAGACAAATTGGATACAATGGGTACTGAAATCAGTACATTATCAAAAACAGAAGGTGAAATGGAGGAACGGTTAACCTCCATGGACTGACAGGTTGATCAACTCGAGACCCTGGTCCAACAGCTTCATTATACTCAGGACAAACTGCAGGAATAGCAAGAAGATGCCAGAAGCCACTCCTGCAGAAAAAAAACATTAATTTGTACACCCAGAGTGCATCCCAGGTCCATTATTGTAGGATTCCACAAATACAAAACAAAACAAGATCTACTTTCTTGGGCCTGATGGATGAAAGAGGTGTTCCCAGATTTGAACTGGGTGTATTTTGACAACAATTATCCTCCACAGACAGTGAAGTAATGGAAGGCTTACACCTGTTACTACAAGCATTACATGAAATCAATTCTGACTCAAACCCCTTATCTGGCATGCCCAGTGGTCTTCTTTCAGAGAAAGAACATACATGTCAGTGGAGACTGCAGAGAAGACTTACTAAAAAACACACATTGTAACTGAAAGATGTACCAGAGACTCTCCCTGTAATAGACTGATGTCAGAAGCATGGTTGGAAGTGGGCACCAGCAGGGAAAAACATGCAGAAGAGGTCAAACAAGATATTATAGTCCGACTGCAAACCCCACTACAGCCACAACTTTAAAATACTGTTGAAATACGGAATGTCTGAGGGGCTTTTTCATTTTCATATTATGTGCAGCTTCTCTTCACTGTATTATGTGGACTGCCTGATATAAATTAAGCAACTGGGAGTTTGAAAAGTAATGTGGTTGAGGAGAGGCGAGTGGGAGTTGGGGAGTCAGGGAAAAAGCAATGAGCTGGGGTGGGATGGGGTTGATGAATGACTAACTTCTGCCCTCTTTACATATTCTTTGTATACAAGTTTATAGTCCCTGTTGGACTGCTGCATGCCCTTCCTCCAAGGGTTACGGTGCGTGGGCTATGAGGTGGGTGTGACACTTGGACAGCTGGTTCTGATTACTCTATGATTTTTGTAATATAAAAATGTACTGTGATTGTCTGTCATGAGAAAGCCTGTGCTCCTGGGATGACCCCCACCCAGGTATCACATAAACTGACAGGATATATTTTAAACAGCAGATCTCTGTAATGTGATTAACTTCCAAAGACTTGCATTTTATGGTCTTGTTGTTGAGCTGTGCTTCTTTTGAAGCCAGGAACTAAAATATCCATTTATGGCGTCTTCAGAGGAGCCAGTTATTTTCACCTGGTGTTACAAAGCATATTACACCTCAGTGAGATCTGGCGGAGTTAGTCATAAAAGGTGCTTTGATGTCTTTGAAAAGTGGAAACCACTCCAGATCAAAGAATCATATTGGAAATGAGTTTTTGCTTATGTCATTTTATTTAAAATACCTCCTGAGTGATAATACATTCTGGTTGTATAATTGTTAATAAACAGAGGAGGAGCTGGGTGACATCATGGAGGAGGCAGGTTCCTTGCTCTGGGTCCCTAGACACCTGCACTGGTTCAAGCCGCATAAGCCTCAGAAGTGTAATTCTATTGACTACAAAGTACAGCAACTGTCTCTTAAACTCCTACTCCTCCTCCTCTTGATATCAGGAAGTGTCCACTCAAATCCTGGCCCTGTCTCCTACAGTACAACAAAGCCTACCAAAATGGAGGGGGGGCTCAAAATTGCTACCTTAAACATCTGCAGTCTCCTCCCAAAACTGGCCTCCCTTCAAATCTTTGCCAGCCAACACAACCCGGATATCCTTGCCATCGTCGAAACTTGGCTGACACCTAATACTCGGATCATGCCATCTCTATACAAGGCTACAAGATATTCAGGCTGGATAGGACCTTGAAAAGTGGTGGTGTGTGCAATCTACATAAAGGACTACCTCACCTGTCTCCCTGGTTCTTACCCCACCACAGAAACCTCAGTGCAACTCCTCCCTATCAAGATACTACTTGGTCCCCAAAACAAAGTCGTCACGATTGCTGCTGTCTATATCCCACCAAAAGATCCTGATTCCAGCCTACAGGCTGTCCTCGAGTTTGTAAGTACACAACGTTCTGACATCGAACTCCTTCTCCTTGGGGACTTTAATATAAATTGGCTTGCTCCTGATGCAGGGTCAAACAAAGATGCTATCCTAGCAGAAAATTTAACACAAGTGGTAAACTCCCCTACCAGGAAAAACTACAAATCAGGGACCAGCACCCTCATTGACTGGATCCTTACCAGCCACCCTACCCGTATAACCAATGTAAGTGTTCTCCCTGACTCGCTCAGTGATCACTCTCCAATAATATGTACCTGGACAAATAAGTTTATTACAGCCTCCAAAAACCATGTATAGCAGAGTTCTACCTTAGGCAACTTTACTCATCTCAAGACCTGTCTTAGGCAGAAAGACTGGTCCTTGATTTACAAAACTCAAGATGTTGACCTAGCCCTTGATTACTTTATTACTACTTTCAACACTGCCTGTGACACCTATGCACCAGTAAAAAGTGCAAAATCAAAGCACTCACAAATCCATGGCTCACGGCAAAGCTATTGGCACAACTCAAAAGTAGGGATCACCTCTGGGCCACTGCAAGAGCTACTGGCACTCTGTCAGACATTCAAAAGTATAAACAGGCTCACAACCACTGTACTAAACAGATCCACTTGATGAAGAGCTCCTACTTCAAGAATGCCCTCTCCAACTCCTGGGGCGAAGGGAAATCCTTTTGGGACAACATAAAGAATATCATGGGTCAGCAGTCCAAATCCTCTTCTGCAATAATGAATGTGGATGGAACCACTACATTAGACCCAGAGATCATTGCAAACACCTAAATGATACCTTCACGGACCTTAGTGGTGTCCTCTCATCTGATTTCTTCACTGATGCTGACCTTCCAATTTCTACCTTCTACTGCCTCTCAGCCAAACCACCTTCCATTTCAAACTAGTAAGGCACATAAGTCTACAAATATATAAAGCAGGCCATTTCTAAGTCCGAGCAAGCAGCGACACTATTGACCTTAAACTTCTGTCCCTCACTCTGGAGAGTACTGCTCTCCCTCACAAAATGTTCAATCTCTCCCTCTGCTACAGCCAATTCCCTAGAAATGGAAGGCTGCAGTTGTCACTCCAGTGCACAAAAGTGGTGATAAGTCACTGCCTGGTAACTATCGCCCGATATCAATACTACCACCTCTCTAAGGCCCTTGAGCGCTTGGTGGCAGACCAACTTTCAGACTACCTGGAAAAGCACAACATCCTATGCCCTCAGCATGGATTTAGGAAAGGGCACAACACATCGACTGCCCTACTTGAATTCTCAGGAGCAATCTACAATGCCATGGACAAAGGAAACCTAACTGGAGCAGTCTATATTGACTTAACCAAGGCATTTGATACAGTTCACCATAGCCTACTTATCAAACAGCTACTATCCCTAGGGCTCTACTTGAGGTCCTGGTGACTGGGTAAAATTACCTTGCTCAGCGCTCTCAATCTGTAAAAGTAGCTGGAGTTCTCTCAGACTCAAAACTGGTTCGCTCAGGAGTTCCCCAGGGATCCATCCTGGGCCCCCTCCTTTTCAGCCTTTTCCTAAACTCCCTCCCCAAATCCTGCCCTGAACAAATAATCCTCTATGCCGACGATGCCATGATTCTTGCCACTCATAAAGATCCGAACCTCTTAAGCCTCAACCTTCAGCATGCTTTTTCCAAAGTTGAGATGTGGTTCCTTGAACATAAGCTGGTTCTAAACCACAAAAAACTAAATCCATGTCTTCTCTAACCCACAAAACAAGCAGCAAGTCCCACTCACCATTAATACATACCTGAGAATACCCTTGAACAAGTGCCAATTTTCAAATATCTTGGAATCAACTTTGATCAAGGCCTAACCTTGCAACTCACATTGATAGTACAGCAAAAACTATTAATCAGCAATTGGGATTCTGTATCGGAACCGACAGCTTCTTACCCATTCTGCACTGAGGATTGCCATCCAATCACTATCATCTCAGTCGTTGACTATGGCTTAGTTATATCACGGATCTGCCACTACTACAGCACTTAGTGGCATTACAACATCCTTAAATAAGGCCTGTCGGCTGCTCACTGGTGCACATCGATGCTTACCCACACATGAACTCTATGCTGACTCAGGTTGGTTGCAACTCTCAAACCGGATAAAGTACCTTACCTGCCTGATGGCAAAAATCCACTCTGGGCCTCACTCCACCCTGTATCCAAGACCTGTTATGCCGAGCACTAGCACCCGTTTTACCAGAAGATCAGAACACCAGCCTCTCAAGTCCCCCGATGCGGACTTCTCAGGGACAAAGATAATTTGCCTATCTGTGCCCCAGCTGGCTAAATGCCCTCAGCACTCATATTACTGCCTCCACCTCTCTAGGTATTTTCAAATCAAGGCTTTTCTCTCACCTTGCCACCTCCAGCTCCTGTGACTGCCCTGATTAAACCTCCTATTTTCTCACTACCCACCCTGTTCCGTTATTTGACAAAGACATGTTTGGGAAACCTTTTCTCCTGCTATTGTCTGCTCCCCACACCTTTCACTTACCCTCGCTGTTCTGGACTTTTTCCCTATTTGTTTCTCCTAATCTGGCATGACCTCTTTCTTGTAATAATAATGTGATTAGTATACTACCACCTCTCTCTAAGGTCCTTGAACGCTTGGTGGCGGACCAACTTTCAGACTACCTGGAAAACACAACATCCTATGCACTCAGCAGCATGGATTTAGGAAAAGCACAGCACATGATGCCCTACTTGAATTCTCAGGAGCAATCCACAATGCCATGGACAAAGAAACCTAACTGGAGCAGTCTATATTGACTTAACCAAGGCATTTGATACAGTTCACCATGGCCTACTTATCAAACAGCTACTATCCCTAGGGCTCTCATGAGTCCTGGTGACTGGGTAAAATTACCTTGCTCAGCTCTCAATCTGTAAAAGTAGCTGGAGTTCTCTCAGACTCAAAACTGGTTCGCTCAGGAGTTCCCCAGGGATCCATCCTGGGCCCCTCCTTTTCAGCCTTTTCCTAAACTCCCTCCCCAAATCCTGCCCTGAACAAATAATCCTCTATGCCAGCGATGCCGTGATTCTTGCCACTCATAAAGATCCGAACCTCTTACGACTCAACTTTCAGCATGCTTTTCCAAAGTTGAGATGTGGTTCCTTGAACATAAGCTGGTTCTAAACCACAAAAAACTAAATCCATGCTCTTCTCAACCCACAAAACAAAACGCAAGTCCCTCACCATTAATACATACCTGGAAATACCCTTGAACAAGTGCCAATTTTCAAATATCTTGGAATCAACTTTGATCAAGGCTAACCTTTGCAACTCATATTGATAGTACAGCAAAACTATTAATCAGCGAATTGGGATTCTGTATCGGAGCTGACAGCTTCTACCCATTCTGCACTGAGGATTGCCATCCAATCCTCTATCATCTCAGTCATTGACTATGGCTTAGTTATATATGGATCTGCCACTACTACAGCACTTGAGTCGCATTACAACATCCTAAATAAGGCCTGTCGGCTGCTCACTGGTGCACATCGGCGTACCCACATGTGAACTCTATGCTGACTCAGGTTGGTTTGCAACTCTCAAACCCGGATAAAGTACCTTACCTGCCTGATGGCAAAAAATCCACTCTGGGCCTCACTCCACCCTGTTCAAGACCTGTTATATGCCGAGCACTAGCACCCGTTTACCAGAAGATCAGAACACCAGCCTCTCCAAGTCCCCAGGCTGGACTTCTCAGGGACAAAGTTCATTTGCCTATCGTGCCCCAGCTGGCTAAATGCCCTCAGCACTCATATTACTGCCTCCACCTCTCTAGGTATTTTCAAATCAAGGCTTTTCTCTCACCTTGCCACCTCCAGCTCCTGTGATTGCCCTGATTAAACCTCCTATTTTCTCACTACCCACCCTGTTCCGTTATTTGACAAAGACATGTTTGGAAACCTTTTCTCCTGCTATTGTCTGCTCCCCACCTTTCACTTACCCTCTCTGTTCTGGACTTTTCCTATTTGTTTCTCCTAATCTGGCATGACCTCTTTCTTGTAATAATAATGTGATTATTGATATCTCATGTCCTTTTGCACAAGTGATTTGATATGTATTTGTATATGTTTTCTTGCTCTTCATACAACACAAATTGTTGTGTTATCTATGTAACCTTTTGTACTGTACCTAATTGACGTGGAACCTTTGTAAAAGAGCCTCTGGCTCAAAGGTAGCAATTCCTAGAACAATAAACTAAACTAAACTAAAAAAAAAGACAGTTTTTAATTATGCTGTGGCTGACGTTTAGAGACATTTTTGTTTGGACTCTCTGAAGCAACAACATCTACTTCAAGCACTGTTAGAAGATATACATTAGATAGACAAGTCTAACTGTCTGGTGGTAGGAATTTGTTTGCACTTTTTTTAAACCTTGTTCTCTTAAGTGATTGTATGCATTATGATATATTGTTCTATATTTACATGTTACATTTTTATATATTTTAAAGTAAACCTCTATTTTAAAGAGACTGCTTGGTGTGCCTTCAAAATTTTTTCTTTGACAAGTGAACCATATATGGTTAAAGTTGACACTGTGCATAAGCTTAATGGTATACCAAACTGGGAAAAGGTAAGAGTTTATCTGAGGTTGTTCAAAGAGTTTTTAAGGGTTCATTTTGTATACCTGGTTAGATGCCCTTGGCGAAAGATATCTGGCATTTCCCCAAAGAGCAGAATTATCTGAGCCTGTACATTGGGTAAGCTAGCAAGAGGTTTACAGTTTGAATCCCTCCAGAACTTGAGACCAAAGGTGATTCAAACCCACAAAACAGACAGAAGGGTTCCTTGTTCTGTTCCTGTTCACAATACTGTGCTCAGAGGTTGGCACTGTGGGAGCAGAGGGCCTGGCCTGCTTAGTGGGGTTGTGACAGTGGGTAGATGGTGCAAAACCCTCAGGCTTAGTAATGGCAGCATCAAGATACCACACAGAAAGTACCTGCTGGAAAAGCTGCACTTTTGTGCTTCTGACACACATTGTAAACTCCAGGCAGCTCTGTAAAACAATGAAGCAACATTGTCCAGTAACTGGCTAAAAAATGGAAATGGGTATTGGAACTAGCTAATGGCCCGATGTTACCAGCCCAGCAGGGCCAAGGGACTTTCCCCTCATTGGGCAAGCTTCAGTACTGAATTAGGAGAGATAACAGTGGGTGTCCTGTAAAGCAATTACAGTCTTATGGAAACGTGCTGTCTCCTCTCTTGCTCTGCGGTGCCTCTTCACTCCAGAGGATCATTCACTCTCTTCCTGAGATGATGTTATGTATTGGCAGGGGATATCTAATTTAGACTTATGCAGGGGCAGTTTGTCTCTTTGTACCCCCTACCAGTCTCATTGCATTTGCTGGGAGGCCCCCCCCCGCCAACCCTGGTAATGTGAAAAAAAAAATAGTTTCATGCACGCTGGACAGTAGAAGCATTGGGCACAGACATTTTCATCTGAACTTGTTTTCTGTGGAGCCAAGTATGCTCAAAATGTGGCATATACAAATTTCACATCAAAAATACATCAAAATGCACTGGATAATGCCACTGGACCAGTTAAAGCTTAGAAAAATTATATGCAGCCTCATCTGAGGTATTTTGTGTATGGCCTAACCTGGCAGATTGTCGCAGCAGGAAACTGAAAATAAATCTATGTGGGGGTGGTTGGTGTTTAGGGGTGAAGTGCAGTGGGCTGGAGCAAGGCCACGAAAGATGCCGGCAGATCCTTTGCTTTTGCAATATATGGGATGTGAATGAGGTGCTTCCCTTATTGGAATGTGTGGTTTCTATGCCTCTGAAAGTGGGAGCAGGTGTGGGGAGAGGAGAATTGCTTGCACAAAGTGTTTGGTTATAATAAAGGCAACACAGATCTCACACATGGTCACATACAGCATACATGTACAGGAACCTTATCGTCCCTCTGGCAATATGTTGTCAGTTGAGCGTGCAGCTGGCACATGTGTTTACATGAACAGACAGTGTAACAGTGATACACACTGTTGGGACACACCTGACAGCTGGGGCAGGATATTCTCTGACAGCAGCAACCTAGGTTAGGTAACACATATTGTTGTAATATATTTTCTGCTGCACTACTGGCAACCCATATTCCTGCATCATGCTATACCCACCCCCCAACAACAGGTTTTATTATGTGTATGGCATGCAGAACACCTACCTGTGCCTGTGGATGCTGTTTTCTGTGAAGATATTTTTTTCCTGCAGTGTCCTGGTTGTAGTTCTAGTGTGCTCTGTGTGTGTGTGTGGGGGGGGGGTGTCTCTGATCCCTTTTAAAGAGCCTGGGCAATTTACACATGTAAATGTATGCATATCCAGCTATAATGACATGCCAATGTGTTGCTTTGCCTGCTGACTATCCAATAAGGTTTATTTGCATAGCCTGGCTGAATATGGCAGATTTGCCCACTGTGTTCAATTGTTTTGTGCTTGCACATCGTGCAATGCACTGCCCAATGCAGTTTGTGCATTTGTGCGTTGCAAAATGTGCAAATGCAATGATGTAATGATATAGCTGTTTGCACTGCCCATTTGCTATAATCAGAGTTGTTTTCAGTGCTGTACAATCTTTGCACTGCACTCTGGGCTGTGCTTTGCACATTATATTCAGCAGTGTTTGCCTGCAGGCTAATCCTTTGAAAATTGTGTGCAGTGGGATATGCGCTAATGGTAACTGCTAGGCAATGCAAATTTGCCTGTGGGCAATTTTGTTAATATATGGGGCCAGATTCACAAAACTTTGCCTGGCCACAAACCCAGTTTGCACAGGGCAAACTGGGTTTTACCCTAAGTTGGTATTCACAAAGCCCAGTTTGCCCTCGAAACTGGGCTTTGCATCTGGGCAAAGTAGTGAGGGGGCGTAATGCAAATGAAGGAGGGGACCTGCATATCCCCACAATCTCATTCACTAAACAAAGTACCGCCGACAAAACCCGGGTGGTAATCTGCTCAACTCTAGTGGTTGGCAGAGGTACTGCACCCCCCAACCCTCTCCCTGGTCCCCGATCTCCCACCCAACATTCAGAAATAATTTTTCCATACTGCAGTGTCTCAGCCAGGTCCCTGATCTCCCACCCAATGTTCAGAAATAATTTTTGCATAGTGTAGTGTCCCACTCCAGTCCCCGATCTCCCAACCGAAGTTCAGAAATAATGTTTCCATAGTGCAGTGTCCCACCCTGGTCCCTGATCGCCCACCTGATATTGTAAAGCCCCTTATCCTTAGTGTAGTGTTCCACCTCGGTCCCCAATCTCCCACCTAATGTTCAGAAATAATGTTTCCATAGTGTAGTGTCCCACTCTAGTCCCCGATCACCCACCCAATATTCTAAAGCCCCTTTTCCTTAGTATAGTGTCCCTCTCCCCAATCACCCATCCAACATTGTAATACCCTTTTCCATAGTGTAGTGTCCTCCCACCTCCCCAGCCACCGATTGCCATCTTCAAATTGCACACAACCCATGCTCTGGTAGTCTAGTGGTCCCCCCCAACCTCTCAGGTAATCACCTACAACCCCGCTCCCCCCAGCATGACTCGTGGTCATCGAACAGCACAGCCTTCCTCTCACCTCCATGTCTGCCTGCTGACTGAGTCATGAATGAGTGTGTACGCAGCCTAAGAGGAAACAGCACTTCACTTGCACTCCTGGGAGCATAGTGTTAAACTTTTATTTTAAAGAATTTTTACAATTCAGTTTCAGCTACATCTGGCTTATTGTGTTGATGGCTCCTAATATTACAATACAGGCAAATCTAAAGGCTCTGAACCATCTTCTGAGGAGTTTTTCAAGCCTAAAGGACAAAAGCAAACTGAACAGCTTGTGCAGCAGGATGCAGCCAGGACCTTGGTTGACTCGACTGTACTTACAATTAATAACACCCTGGGTCAGTTGGTAAAAATGGTCCAAGATTTGGAATGCAAATTCGATGCCCTGCACCTGAGGGTTACATCCCTGGAGAGTAGAATGGACGTTGTTGAACAATCGGCCCAGTGGCATGAGGTCTCAGTGGCCATATCAATTGATGCCACAGCCTACCTGGTGAAGGAAAACTCCCTACTGCACCAGAGGTTGGAGAATGTAGAAAACCAGGCCAGGGAATGGAATGTCTGGGTCACTGGGCATCGGAGTTGGCATAGTGTGAATATTGCCTTTTTTAATGCACTTTTATTTCTATATGTTATTGTTGTTAGATGGAATTGTATGATTTTATGTGAGGCTCCCAAGGTTTTACCCAATTACTTCTGTAACCACCACGCCCTCCCCCCGCTGCTTTACACAGTTAGCACTCCTGGCATCCATACTGGGCACAGACTCAACTTAGAAATGGTACCATCCTAGCTTTGGGAATGTATACCAGGCTCATTCTCTAGAATCAAGTGGTGGGGTGTGTACAAAACAATAACCTATTGATATTTACAAAACCAGATCCTGGGAGAGATTTTTGCTAGGCATATGCTAGACCTATCTTCTGGAGGTGCCCAGTAACTCCACACAGGAAGCAATAATGTAACTGTCCAGACCATAGTTGGGTTCTAGAGTGTGACTTTATTCCAAAAGATGTTCTCTAAAGCAAGGGTGAACCCCAAGGTTTACAGGCATGGGGTCATAATGTCGCAAGACATTTATTTGTATAGCTTCATCGGCGCTGCCAATACAGCTTGATTTATGCCATGTATAACTCTTTTTCTGTGGGGTTCTACAGCCCCACACACACCCCTGTTGTGGGGTTGTGCTCTGGACCCCCACCAAAGATTCTTAACTCCGGGGGTTCCAACTCGAGGAGTGCACAAAGTCTTTAAAAAAATAAAATTTCTGGGACTGGGAATCAAACCTGGTCCCAGACGCAGTGCCTGGGTTCCTGCTGCTGTGGCTCTGTCCAGTGAGCCACGGCAGCTGTTCAGCAGAACCCAATCCCAGCAGAGGTCTTATCCTCTGCCTGGGAGTGTGTGAATGGTGCACTACAGCATACAGCAGTATACGCGGTATTGTACCATTCGCTGTCCTAGACAGCCTATTTTGTTATTTATATGTCATACACTATTGCTGCATTTACATTAAGGACTCTGGTATGAGGTTTACATATTGTGGCACTAGGAACTTGCAGAACAACAACATCAGATGGTATCTGACAGAACTCTTTGTATTCCACCGCAGTAGGACATAAGACACTTGCACTTTGCATTCCCACATGTCATAAGGCATAGAACAACTTGGACTTGTATTCCCACATGTCGTAAGACATAGAACAATTTTCTTCCAGTGGCATTTTATCCACAACTAAAAACACATTTTACTAACACTAACACCATTCTTCATAACCAGAGAAGAAACTGTAACCCACTCCAGGGGGCAAGAATTCTCTTCAGACATTTGGCCATTTGTCTAAAGTAACCAGGCGCCCTTACTGAACCTGTTAGTCCTGAAATGGTTACTCCAGATGGGATTCTGCCCACCCTTTGCTCCCAAATCCATACTCAGCCATTCTTTCAGAGTTATACCTTAAACAGTTGGAAACCTTTTGAATTGCTTTTGAATGAAACTTGGCATTCAGAATTCAAATTCACCACCTCAGTAGTGTAAAGGAAAAAAAGTCCCAAACAGTGTGGAATAGTCATACCTCTGGACATTACACACCTCAGCCATCTTTAATTCAAAGACAGTCTTGCATGTCTGTACTTACAGAAAAAGAAACTGTGCCTTCCCTCTGGGTATGGAACACAGCAGAACAGGAACTTGCTTTCTGTAGCAAAAGTCAGGAATTCACTCTCTGTTAGACATTTCAGGCAGCTTTAAACATCCTGGATCAAAAAGGGAACTGCCCCTTGGATCCATCCACTAGCAGTCCTTTTCTTTTCACGCTTCCAGGGATGAAAAATCAGGAAATCCACTTCTCTTGGCAAGCTGGAGAATACCAGAACTAGGATGAGAATTAGGGCTCTCAACTCAGAGCCCACTGGCAGCAGCAGCTCTCACTCCCTCTCTCCACCAACTTCAAACTGCAACTGATACTGATTCACACTCTCTCCCCGTCTCAACATTCTAACTTCCTCTCAACAGCTGGCAGAAGGGTTATGCTGCTGCAAGGTGCCAAATGAGCTCATCACTTCCATCTCAGCTGAGGCCAAGTGAACAGAAGAGTGAGCAGGTGAAAAATCATTTAAATAGTTAATCACCAGCTGCCTCTCCCTGCCTAGCATTGATACGAGGGGATTATAGTAGTCCCAGGTGACTGGGTGGTTACACTTCTTTCTTCTATATTGGGATTTTCAGAAATGGCCCTCAATATCCATAGAAAAGACCTACCATATTACCCTGTGGTGGCGGCAGCGTGGGCCTACACCTTGGACCTTCATAATAGTATACACTGGGATAGGTGACTGGGATAGGATTTTGGTGGCAGCAAGAAGAAAACAAGCACTTGGATATGGGGAAGATGCTGTGTGTCTGTTCCCAGACCTCTCCTACAGTACACATCAAAGGAGGAAAGCATTCGATGGAATAAGGAGTCAGCTCCGGCAATGAAAATTATAATATCAACTCCCCTTACCAGCGAAATTGCACATACAAAGGAATGGACAGTCATGCCTTTTTACAGATACTAAAGATGCTGAGAAGTTGCTCCAGCATACTGAGGCAGATCTGGTGATGCAGGACGGCAATGGGGAACCTTCGGATGGGGATTAAAGTCACAGGATATAGCAATAAGTGGTTGGCTTGCCATGTTCTTTAAGGGCAATATTATAACTTAAAAAAGTATTAAAATATGGTTTATACTAACTGCCTATAGCTGCTCAGTGCATGTGCGGCTGCAATTTTCTTGGATTTACAATATGAAGACCAGCTATTGCCAGCTGACATTTTTTCGATGGGGCTTTTCCGTCGATGCACAGTGTTGGACTGCATTTTTCCTATACAGTATGGTGCTCACCTGTTTGAACTACACTCTACGATGTAGACACAGGGGACCTTATCTTCAAACATTTGGACATAGTATATGCTCAGGGTTGCTTGGCGTGTTAATAATTACACAGTATTAAAGTTATTTGCTTTCTTCTCTTTCTCAACGTTAGATTCATGTTAAATATCTGCTTGTGGTTCTGTTACAGCGGATTAGTTACTGATGTACATTTGAAACCTAAGAGTTGGCTGGGCAGTTACAGCTTAACTGATGTTTTGTTTGCTGTCTGTTTTGGGTATAGTGCTTTTTTTTCTCCTTTTCTCCCTGGGAGGTTGGGGGGAGTTTTTCTAGTGATGCATTCCTTTTAACAAGTGGAGGGATTATTTTAGATAAGTTGGTCACTTTGGTAAACAGTAAATAGGGGAAAGCCCTTAACTAAATCCCTTATTAGTTTCCTTGGCTGCATGCTAAATGTATACTTTATTAAGGAGGCAGTTGTTATTCTGAACTTCCCCCCATGAGGTTAAGAATGGGGAGGTGTCTGAAGTATATCCTTTGTAAGTGAACTATATTACTTGACAATGTTTTCCTGTTATCCTCCTGTGTATCAGTTTGTAAGATCTTGCTTGCAAAATCAATAAAATAAATAAAACAAGAAACTGTTAAACCGTAAAGCAACAGTGCAATGAAACATGATTTTCCAAAAAAGCTAGTTTCAGCTAAATTAAGGAAAATATTAGCATACCAGTCACATCTACTTGTCTAGGTACCGCCTGTGCTGTGCACCATGGATCTTTTATTTAATTTTTTTTTCTATCCTAACCCTTGCCAGGTCTACAATGCTATTTCTATGGAAAAGGTGGCAGCCGTGTTTTTCTTGAGAACAAAACTCAATTAAAACATTTATAAAATATTCAGATTTTGGTGGAAGTAGAAAATTGTACCACTAAATTAAGCTGGAAGATGCCTGGAATCTTTTATAGAGAGAAAAGGTAGGATCAAATTGTTGCCCAATTTCGTTGCACTGCTGCTTTAAAGAAATGAAAAACAAAACATCAAGGGCATTTAGAGGTGTTTAGCAATGTTCACTGGTACCAGTGGAACGGTTACGCTGTTGAGTGGTTTCTTTAATGACCTGCTATGTCTCCAGCAGAACTAACAGTTGGCTGAGAGACATGCTCATTTCACCTGAGGGCAATCAAAGCATGGCCTTTTGAAAGTCTTCCAATCAGGTCACAGTGTTGGGATTTAGCTGAGACCCCAGGCTGACAGGCTGGTTTCCTCTGCCGCTTAAGACTCATTTTAATCATTAGCTTGTAATAATATATAACTATTTAGTGGAGGCCAGAACATCCTGCTCCTATCTCTAGTAGTTGCTGAATCAGTGGATCTCAACATAGCACTGTCACATGGAACAGGAGGCATTGTCGAAAAGAAGAGGAATAAAGCATGCTAAGGTGGAGATCCCCAGGGACTATAAAACTAACATACAACTAGCAGGCTAATTTAGAAAAAATTCTTAGTAGCAAATAATGGGAAGAGCACACCAGGACTAGACAGACAAATCAAAACACTCTGCACAAGACATGTTTTTGCAAATTTTGACTGGCAGCAGCTCAGATTAATAGCAGATGTCATGCTTGGGTGCCATGTCACTAAGGCAAGGGGCAAGGTGGGGGTGGGGGCTGAGGCAGTGGCAAAACACAATCTAGACAGTAAGTCCCAGGTTTGGATAGGGTATAACAGGGCAGACTGGATGGAAGAATGCTCTTTTTCTGCTACACAAACTGGCTGAACCAACAGTCTTTTTCTGCTGACGTCTAAGTTTTTATGATTCTACGTCTTGACAAGAGATTACAGGACCTGTGAGCTTGGTGCTGGTTCCCCATAAGGAGAGATATTTATGTTGTCATAATGGGACCTCACAAAGAATTCAGATTTTCCAGCCCCACAGGCAAGCATGCTACCTACAGAACCGCTGACACTGCAGTAAGTAATGATCATCTTGCCTTCATTTGTTTCTATTCAGAACTTGTAGGTTTGTTTTTGTTGATACACTGGAAGAGCAGTAACAATCATATCTGCATAAGTGGCATATGGTGTCTTTGTCTGAAGCTCAGACTTTTATCTCTATCAAATGCTATGACACCCGTGAAAGCATGCCAGCTGTGCACTGTGAGCATGTACGTTCCTCGCTTCTGCAACAGATTAAGGTCATAGTTTTGCAGACTTAACATCATCCTTTGCATTCTCATGGGACAGAATATTTAATTAACAGCTCTAGAAATACACTGTAGCTTTCAGTAGCATGTGGTCCATCTGTGCCATGAAGGTCTGTCTATGTAGTAGGGCTGTGCACGGGGAAGATTTTTTAGCGTATGTATTTGTATCTGTATCTTTCTTTATGCATATTTGTTTGCACATTGATGCTTAC
The DNA here is from genome assembly GCA_016271365.2 of Neoceratodus forsteri. Taxonomy (NCBI): domain Eukaryota; kingdom Metazoa; phylum Chordata; order Ceratodontiformes; family Ceratodontidae; genus Neoceratodus; species Neoceratodus forsteri. Next base: position 337,357,276 of record CM028134.1, on the reverse strand, counting down.
TAAAAAATGTATTTCCTATTTCATACTTTTCTAGCACAAGGCCAAGGGATTGAGAGTTATCAATAAAATATTAACTCATTTGCTCCTGGTGGCCATTTTGGGTTGGATCCAGCAAAGGATGATTCTGACGCCATATAGGCGTCTATGGAACAAATGAGAAGTTATTAATAAAATATGCAGAGTCACAGTATCAATAAAATATGGAACGTATCAATAAAATATGCATTTATGTTATGAACAGTAGAGATCATTGTGTTTCACACCAGTCTTCCCCAAGGTCTCATAACATTTTATGTGGTCTAAGACAAATACTAATGTTTAAGATTTCAAAAAAAGTTGTTTGGTGCTGTATTGGTCCTTGTACGACAAGATGCACAAACTAGGTGATTTGATATCTTTTATTGGACCAACAGAGATTTACAGAAAATTCTTACATTTTCAAGCCTAAATGGTTTCTCTGTTGATCCAATAAAATGTATCAAATTACCTAGTTTGTGCATCTTAATGTTTAAGAGTAATATTTGTAATTGTGTTTGTAAAATACACAGTATGTGTGTGTGTGTGCATTTGTCCTGAAAAATATTTGTATTGTACGGTCCTACTATACACATATTAACAATAGAACTGTGCAGCCCACCAAACAGTCCCACTTTATGGACCTTTTGGGTTACCGTGCATAGAATTCATAGGGTCATCATGAGAAAACTGTGTACAGGCCATTATTTTTTACATTTTTTTAATAGATTATTCTCCTTTAGTGCTGTTTGCCCCTTCCTTCTTGGTGCCCACCCTGTTACCCACTGTCCTAAGGACTTACCTGGTGGGAGACATTCCCCATGGATGTTCCTCTCATGGCAGGGTCAGAGCAGAGGGCTGTGCTTCAATCCAGATGACCCCCCCCCAGGCCCTGTAGGTGGTGGGAGGGCTGTGGTGACCTATGGAGCATTGTGCCACAGCTGTACTATTTTCTCATGTTGTCCCCAAATTAGGCAGTGTGCAATGACAGAGCTATACGTGGACATCGAGGTGCACAGGTACTAGACATCTGCCACCGGCCATCCCCTTCTTGAGTTACTCCCACTGCCCTGTTTCCATGTGGTGGCAATGTTAGAGTGGTGCAGCTTATCCCTCCTCCCTGGGAGAGGACAGCAGTGAGTTGAACACTCAGTCCTCTCCCACACTTGACCTCTAATGACCTAAGTCTGCCTATGAACTTGGGTCACTGGTGTGACAAGCATTATGGTGTCCAGCTCTTCAACCCCCATGCCTCTGAGACAGCTTCTTACTTTTTTTAATGTCCTTCCTATAATGTTCTAATATCAAACCTGCCCCTGATTGGTCTGCTTATTGCAAAAACTATCCTCCCACCCCACCAGCCAGCTGTGCCATCACCAGTTCTCTTCATTTAAGTACCTTAATTGTGACTGTAGTAAGTGCCCTGGCTGCCCTCTCTTTTACAGAAGATTTCCCTCTTTCTTGATCTTGAATCAAATGGCTAGGGTCAGCAAGTACTGTATATCAAAAAAAAGGTGAAACTCCAACATATAAATAAAGTATCTTTATTGATTTCCACAACACATCTGCTATGACCCTCAGTATCCACAGGAGCCAATGGGTGGACTACACAAGCTCCCTGTGAAGCCTGAACTAAGGTAATTGAGTGAGATGCACTGAAGGGATGTTGACCACTGGTGCAGCAAGGCATATGACCTTATATGGCAAACCTGAAGGGACTTCAGAGAACATAACGGTTAAGGTTTGTAACTTAAAAGCAGATATAACACTACCAGTGGGCTAGATGAGGTGGCGGAGGGACCATGAAACATTGCCTATATGCTGATATGTTTTGTAAATCAATAATATGAAGATTCTGGATTTATATATTGGATACCTTTAGTGTGACCAAATTGAGTATATAGTAGCTTGATGTTTGCCACTCTTTCCCTCATGCCCCCAGGTTCTGTTGTTGCTTCTCAGGCACATCATCATTTCCCAGTGCTGGTACTGTGCTAGAGTGTCAGAGTCCAGCCCTTTCTGCTGGAAATGGTGGGACTTAGACATTGGCGAGGTGGGCAAACAGCAGTATGCCAGAGAAGGGATGCTAGGACCTACTAAAGATCATACTAAGGATTTTAGGAGCAAGGAGGCAGGTTTAGCCCATATCTGCACCTTCTATGCGTTATTACACATTTGAGTAGTACTAAAGCTTATGTCCAGATAATACCAGGGTATCAAGCCATTTTTTTTGAATATAGATTTAGTCTCACTAATGATAACATACAATGGAAAACTATTCCATGGGCCAATAACCCTTAGTGTGAAGAAAAACTTCCTACTACTATAATTAAATCTTTTACCCACAAGTTGTAGTGGGTGCCCTCGAATATTGTAAATGCTATCTTTAAAGACCAACCCCAAGTCTGACATTAAATGCGGGTCCTGTATTATATCATATAAAAATAAAAGGTTGCCTCTTAGTCAACGCATTTCTAGTGACATTAAATTTAGGCTCAATAGTCTGGTTTCATAGTCATCATTGTTTTGACCATAAATGTATTTAGTAAAGCATCTCTGTACTTTTTCTAATATACTACGTTCACTTTTTTTAAATGGACACTACAACTGAGATGCATACTTTAAGTATGGTCTTACATAAGCTCGATACAGAAGTACCAAAACTTCAGAGTTCGTGATCTAACATTCCTCCTGGGGCCATGGAGAGCATCTGTCACCAAGACAGATATATTGGCCACAATGAAGGTACCATAAAGAGGGGATGGATGGCACAGCTGGATAGGAAGATTTTTTACAAGAACTGGGCCAGGAGGAGGTTGTCAGTAACAGGTTGTGAGAGGGTTATTTAAGAAACAAAGAACCAGAGACATTTTAGATGGTGACCTATGGTTTTCCACCTCCTGACTTGCATCCCCTGGAGTTGGTTATATTTAGTAGCAAAGCGGCCACGCAGAAGAAAGTCACTGTGGCACTGTTGTCATCATTTTGGTGATTGCTGTTTTGCCACTCACCCTATGTGACAAGCCATTTTCATCTTTGCCCTTTGGTAGCTTGCCATTATCACATGGAACCAGTTCAGCAAGGCCTTCAACACTGTGCCACACAGAAGACTGAGAAGAAATTGAACAGCCCAGGGGTGGGATACAAAGTGTTGAATCGGTAAGGAACTGGTTAATGGATAGGTGACAGAGGGTGTAGGTTAATGGCACTCACTCTAATGAGGGGAGAGTGACAAGATTGGTGCTGCAAGGCTCAGTACTGGGATGGGTCCTCTTCAATGTCTTCATAAATGACATTGCAGAAGAATTGGAAGAGAAAGTATTTTTTTGCAGATGATACCAAAATCTTTAATGGATAGACATGCAGGAGAGGTTGGAGAGAATGAGTAGGGACCTTGGGAACTCAAGGAGTGGTCAATTGCATGGCAGTTGGGGTTCCATGCCAAAAAAGTGCAAAATTTTGCACCTTGAGCATAGAAAACCAGGAGCTGAGTACTGGATGGAGGGGGTACTGACAATCACTTAGTAGGAAAGGGACCTTGAAGTTATTGTATCTAATGACCTCAAAGTGTCAGGCAACATGACAAAGCAGTGAGTTGGGCCAGTGGGAAGCTGGGATACATAGGGAGGTATCTCCAGCAGGAGGAGGGAGTGGTTGTTGCACTGTATCACTCACTTTTGAGACCCTACCTGGAGTATTGTGTTCCAGTTCTGGAGGCTGTACCTCAGATAGGATGTCGGCAACTGGAGAAAGTCCAAAGGAGGACACCTAAAATGGTGCAGAGGTTGCACCAAAAGCCCTATGAGGAGAGATGGCTGGATCTCAACATGTACACCTTTGAAGAGAGGGGAGTGAGAGGGGACATGATAGAGACTTAAAAGTACCTAACGGGGGCAAACAGGGTGTAGGAAGGGAGTATCTTTCAAATGAGGAAAAGCACCAGAACCAGTGGGCATGGGTTGAAGCTGGTGGGGTGGAGTTTAGAAGAGATGTTAGAAATTGCTACTTCACTGAAAGAGTGGTAGATACCTGGAACAGACTGCAAGCAGAAGTGATGAAGATGAAAACAGTAGGAGGCTTCAAGCATGCATGGGATGGACATAGTGGAATAGCAGTAAATAGGCAGGGAGGAGAGTCAGTTGCTGGAGACCAGTTAGGATCTGTGGAGACAGACTAGGCAGGAACCATCTAGGCAGACTGGGTACCAAGTGGTCCTTTACTGCTGACAATTGACTGTTCTATGTTTCTATGTAAAGGTTTCAGCTATAGTTGACAGTGCTAAAAGCAGTTGACAGATGATAAAAAAAAGACCTTTATTTTTCTCCATGTGACAGGTTAATGGTACTAGATATCTGTAACAGTTTCCAGATTAAGGGTAAAACATGGTGTTAGAAGTTATGGTAAAGCATAAATATAATTCTAAAAGCAGCGTCCATATAGTGTGTATAGAGAACTATACACTATAAAAGGTTATGTATGGTTCTCCACACACAGGCTGCATTGCTGTTTAGGTCTCTGGTTGCCACAGCAACATCTCAGTTCAGACACAGCTCTGTTGTGCATGGAGAACCATACAGTCTTCTATTGGTTCAATAGTTTATAGAAGATGAAGTCCTTGCCAGTTTTTGTCAGTTATTCACTTCTCAGTGGAGAGTGCAGAATGGTGCTGTTGTATGTCCAATAGAAAAGGTAGCCACAGGGACCCTCAAAATCAAAGCTCAAGAGGGTTGCCATGATAACCATTTCACAAGAACCTACTAACAGCACCATTCTGAACTCCCCACCATATAGTATTAAGTGTGTTGTTTATGAAGAAGAATAAAGTAATTGCAAATGTTGTTTTTTCTCTAAACATTTTGATTTCTCTCAAACAGCTGAGGTGTTTCAAACTGAACACAGCTGCGGCATCACCCATTCTCATCCCCCCAGTGGTTGTGCCTACGCATTTGTGGAGACTGCAGTATATACAACCCAGAGTTGGAATAATACTTTAGGAAGTTTAGGAGCTATGGGGCACATAATGGACCTGTCTTTAAACTGAGCCCCTTCCCATTCTAAGTTAATGGCAGTGATGCGTGAGCTAACAGAGCTAACTTCAAAGCTATGAGGGCAATCCCCTCTAATTCCAGCACTGAAACAACCTTGCCATAAGGTTGACATTAGTTTCCTGTTTCTTTCTTTTTTTTTTTTTGGCCAGGTTTAACTTATACCCCAGGTTATTCGCTCCTATAGCCAGGAATTGGGGCCTCCATAAGTAGAACCCCTCACCTTATGTCCCCTGAGGAAATTGTGCTTTCCATTGCAGCTGCTACAAATCCTGAGCCGCCATAACTCCCTCTCTAAAGTGACTTTTGTTATCCTGTACAGCTTAGTCCCCCTTCTAGTGGTTCAGTGTAGGTCTGTGTGAGTAATAAATACTAATTTCTGAATACCATAATGTTATCCATGGTCCAGCACCCTGATGGTGTCCCCACCTCATGGGCAGCAACTTATGTATACATATGTACTAACCTTAGGGCGAAGACACTTATTGTATAAGAATGTGTCAGGATCTGTGTTCTGTTATGCTTCGCTAATGTTCAGCTATAAGAAATGCTTTTTGCTCTCTTTTTACTGTATTTTCATATGTAAGGCAACAGTGCCATCTTTAGCACTTGTAAACCATTGCAGCTGACCTTGGGGAAGAGTAGCCTCATTGTGCTGTTATCTATGCTAGCTATGCAACTTTTTACACTAGTTAGGACAGTTACCTAGACCACCTGTTTTTCTCCAATTATATGTATTATATGTATCTTTCTTAGCTGTTGCTATAGTAATTATCAGGGTATAAGACCCTCTGTAACATGTAGCTCTCAGAGAGAGACTGTCTACATTGCCTAGGTAAGGAAACCTGCATTCTCCCAGTGTTTACACTGCACTGGTAGTAAGTCTGTATTATCCAATCTGTAATAAATTTCATTTATTACATGAGTACCACTTGACTGTTGTCTCTTCCTTTTTGTACCGTTCCACCAAGAACCTGATAGGGGAATTTATTACCCACTTACATTTGGCAACTGTGTGCAGGTGGAATGTACGAGGGAAGATTCACATTCAGTTTATTTTGAATGTCAAGTAGTGTAGTGTGATTTTCACCTACTTGGACCTACTTGTGCTTACAGTGGTAGCGGTTGTGGCAGACCCACGCCGTCTTGGTCTGGGGTGTGGCAGACCCATACTGGATGCCTTACACTCCCTTTGCAAGTGACAGCACAATCCCCTGGCATGACTAATAAACCGCCGTGGACCAGAAAGCGGTAGGGGATGGCACCAGGGTATTTTACCAGATTTCCAAACTGCTTATTTGTTTGCTACCCCTTATTAGTTATGTCTGACCTGTGCACAGAACTGAGACTCGATGTCTCAAACTACCTCACATCCCATGGCAGATGGACAGATTTCATGCTGGATGCAAAATCTGCAGAAAAACCATTGCTGCTAATATCTGACCATTACTTAGAGTTCAAATAAACAACCAAGAAATATAACCTTAAAGGTCTTTTGGTTGTGGCTGTACATACTGCTGTTGAGAGTCTCACAGTGAGGTGTGCCTCTCTGAAATGCAAAAAAACTGCATCTCTAAAAAAGTGATGGGCTTACAGGCATCGGAGTTACAGAAAAGGAAAGGAAAGGAAACTAGTGGAGGACACACAGTCACTTTGTGATGCTAATTCCAGACTGCTGCACTGTACTGCTCAAGACACTGAGCAGAATTATGTTTATTAAGAGCGATTGCGAAAGGTTGAAATGTGATAAGAAACATTTAGCACATTTGAATGATATTTTGAGTGATACAAATGAGGTCTTGAGAGATGAGAATGCCAAGTTGAAAGGATTACAAGCATGTGAGTTGTGAGTTGGATAAGAGTTTAGGGAAGGCGTCAAATTGGGTGCCACATATAGAGTGTTGAAAAGAGGTTGAGAGGTATTGAGCAGGGCACTGCAAAAGTCTGTCACAAGAAATGTAGGCAAAAGATGGCAAAGTTGTGCCATCAATGGGAGGTTCTTGCCGGCCATGTTAAGGCCATGAACAGGTTTCAGTATACACCCACTGAGATTACGTCATCCAGTGATGACGACTCAGACTTTGATGACGAGGCATGCCATGTCACACGTAAGTCCAATTCCCGTGGTGGAACAACTTCCATTTTCCATTCACAAGATGGCGCCAATGTTGGCAGACACACTGCGTCACCATGTCCTTGCAAACATGGCAGATGCCATGTACAATGCCAAGATGGAAGCCCCCATGACACAGGCGGAGGGCTTGTAATCCGTAATGTACCTCTGCTCACTCCCATTACTAGGAACGATGAGTCGGAGATTCGTGGCATGATTAGTGACGCAATCAGTAGGATCACTGTCCGGAGGATCAAAGAAGGCCATCCGGGACCAAACTGACAAGATGCTAAAGAGTCCATCATTCAGGATCACACGTGCAAGGCGATCATTGATGCGGCAGCAGAGGCTGTGCTTTGTGAGTCATGTAATGGACTGAGCTGGGTGTGACTACACATACTTCCAACTCCCTGCAATTCTCTCATTCTGTCCAGCAAATTGCACAGAGTATCAGGCAGATGGGCCCAACTGACAATCTCAGTTGCCACTTGGAGAAGTGCGCTCCCTTTGCGAGAAGCTGTCTCTCCAACCCCAGTACCAGGCTCAAGTCTTGTGACAAACAGTCGAACCAACCCTCTGGGCTAAGCTCTCAGAGGCAGCGCAGAATGCTGAAAACTAGAACTTTGATGAAATTGTGGCTGCACTCATTAGTGCAAACTCCCTGGGAATCATGGGAATGCACTTGACACACAAAGTCAAGCAAGGCACAAAGGAAAGCCTCAGCCTACCACCAATGGTTGTGGCTCCACATACAAAACTGGGAAGGCCCTCACAGATGAGGACTTCAATATGAACTAAGCTGAGTACAAGGATTTGTACATCCAGAACATGTATCTGGCCTTGACGGAAAAGGTTGAGCTTAATGTTTTCCGGACACTGACAAGTTTGAGGCTATCCTCACCAAGGCGGAGTGGGCCTATCAGGTCTACCTCTGTACCCTTTCTTCTGGCAAATCCAACAAGGTAGCTGCAGTGCAGCATACCTCAGATGCCCCTACCCACTACACGGTGGAGGGAAGTAATCAGAACAGTTCTTTCCCTTCTGATGACAAACAGTCATACGGGGGAGGGGAACCGGAATTACGGAAACAACAGGAACAAGGACAGCAAAGGCAGTTGGAAAAATCCAAACATCCAACAGAATAGCCAGAACCAATACCAAAATGGTCCTAGCTATCGACAAATCAGAGAAGAGAATGAGACCCTCCACAAGCTGTTGGAGGAAATTTGTGCAGAAAAGGGAACCACAGCTACACAAACTATAGCTGCACTAGCCCTGGCTGTTGAGTCATTGAGCAGCCGTGGGGAGGTTGCATCGGTTACTGGCCAAGTCGATGCGACATCCAGGGCAGAACCGTCAGTGCAGACCATCGCTGCACCTGTGATGTCACAAGTACACTTGTACCCAGTGCAAGACATACAGGAGACCTTAAAAGGCCCTGCAGGCCTTCGATTTCAGGAACAGGAAGACAATGCTGATTCTGAATGCACAGATTGACAATTACAGGCCCCGGTCTGGATTGTGAGTAACCTGGCTGTTGACACAAATGGACAGCCTTGTGTAAAAGCCACTGTCGGGGCCGCCAACACCATGCTTCTGGACACTGGAGCAGCCATCAGTCCTCCATGATGAGGACCCAGTCTCATCTGACTGGTCTACTGGCTGGAAAACCAGTGCACAGGGTATAGATGGTACCCAGTTACACACCTGCTGATCTGTTCCTCTACCTGTGGTGGTAGGCCACAGCAGAACTAATTTTGCCTTTGACCTCATGGTTCTACGTCATCACCCCAGCATTCTGGGAATTTACTTCTTAGCATTACACGGCTGTGTAGTGGATCTAGCCAACAGGCTACTCATTCAGATTAAAGGATCCAAGAATTCCCTTAACTGCTCATACATGACTGCAATGTAAAAATTATTTTCAGATCTCACTCTATCGTACTGTGTTTGCCCCAAAATCTGTGACTTTCTCAGCTCCCAGTCTCTATAATGAAATACTGAGCACTGTTACATGTTGTTCAAAGATATCAATTTTTAAGACAGTGCTTAGCAGGAATATGCTCATGAACTCTGTCTGTAGGTGTTTTACCTAGTCTTAGCAACCTTGTAACTTTTAAAATGTGTTTAAGATTTTGTTCAAATGTCTTTTATGTTTGTACATGTTTCAACTGAATGTCTGTGAAAATGGGTTTAGCCCACCAACCTTTCAGTATAAAATAAAAATGAAATGAAATGAAAGGACAATGTCATGATGTCACCATCCAAGACTCACATGTGGTCACAGCTATCTCCCATAACAACAAGGAGTATGGCGTCATGGCCTTGTTCAAAAGTCATGACCTGTTTTCTGAGCTTGCACCCTTGATGCAAAAGTACCTTAATGTGTTTGCCACGAACAAACATGACTGTGGTAGGATGCGCACTACCATTGAAATCACAGGGCCTGACCCTGTGAGGCAGAAGCAGTATCCATTTCCTGCTGAAGCTTTACCATCACTTAGGGAAACCATCCAATCACTGCTTCAACAAGGAGTGATTAGGACCTGTGTCTCCACTGTCAATTCACCTATCTGTCCCATTAAGAAATCGAATGCGGCCTGGAGACTCACAATTGACTACAGAAAACTCAATTAGATTACTCCTAGCTGTGCACCAACAGTAGCATCAGCACCTGATGTACTCAACCTGTTGACACCTGACAAAAAGTGGTTCACAGCTCTGGACATTTCTGATGGGTTTTGGTATCTCCCATTAGCACAGGAAAGCCAATACAAATTTACTTTCACTTTTGATAGATGTCAATACACATGGACGTGCCTCCTTCAGGGGTTTCACAATAGCTCCTCCCTCTTCCATCGTCACATGATGGATGCTCTGCAGGGGTTCTCTACACCCCAGTGTCTCCTGCAGTACGTGGATGATTTGCTCTTGGCAACCACCATGAAAGAAGATCATCTGGCCCTTCTAGACGAACTTCTGCCTCTCCTCAAGAGAGCAGGCCTCAAGTGCAACCCCTCCAAGGCACAATTGTGTGAGAAAGAGATCATCTTCCTTGGCCTGCATATTACAGACCAAGGCAGAAGCCCAGCTGTCAAAAAGATTCAGGGCTTGCAAGATCTGCCACTTTCTACTAGCGTGGCAACACTCAGACACTTCTTAGGAATGGCAAACTACTCCAGGGATTTTATCCCTGACTTTGCCTATAGAGCCTCTCCCTTGTATGAACTTCTGAAAAGGATGTCCCATGGACATGGGTCCCACTCATACCGACACTGTGACACAGTTGAAACAGGCCTTATCCTCAGGTCCAGCACTGATCAATCGTAACCCAGATCTTCCATTCCATTTGGAAACTGCCACATCTGATGTGGCCATGTCTACAGTGCTGGTACAAAAGTACAAAGGGTATTTCAGGCCCATTGCCTATGCTTCTCAGATGTTGTCCCTAATAGAGAGAAAGTATAGTTTCTGTGAAAGAACACTCTTGGTAACCTACTGGACTGTCAAACATTTCATGTACATCACTGAGTATGCACCTATCGTCTTGCATACCTGTCACACTTAACCAACTTCTTACTTTCAGACAAAGTGAAAGATGGTTCAGTTTCTAATACCAGACTCACCCACTGGTCTTTGCTTTTGCAGGACAGGGACATTAAAGTACTACCTGCAAAAATGCCATCCATCCTAGCTCATGGCCTGCTCTACACAGGTATGCCCCATGACTGTGTACTCCAACCTCCTGACATACCTGAGCCAGGACCATTTTTACCAGCTACACCGGCTATCTTAGAGGATACCACCATATATCGCGTCTTCACAGATGGCTCCACCTCCTATATGGAGGGGAAACAGGTTGCAGGATTTGGCATGTTCATAGTCAATCCAGATGGTGACTTCATCCGTATTGCTAGGAAATGCGCTGTCATTTCCTCACAGTATGCCAAACTGCCTGCTGTAGCCTGTGCTCTAGAGGTTATGCCCCGTGGTGCTAAGGATGCTATCATCTTTGCAGACTCCAACTGGGTCTGCTCCTCCCTTACTGAATTTCTACCATTCTGGGAGAAAAACAATTTTACATTATCTGATGGCACACCTATCAAATGCAGGGATTTGTTTGTGTATATACACATACTGACTCAACAGTTTACTCACAAACTGTACATTCACAAGGTAAAGGCTCACTGCAAAATTGACCCTTACCACAAATTCAATGACTAGGTGGACTAGCTTGCCAAGCAGGACCTCGAGGAGTGGGGAGACATGGTCAATGACTTGCCCAGTAGCTGTGGCAGCTGTTTTCTTAGCTGCCAACACCAGGCAGAAACCGCAACCAGAACCTCCACTGGACCTTTCTGCTGCACAGAAATCTGACCCAGAACTAAAAGATGTGTTCAAATACCTGGACAAAGGAGTTGAACAGGAACGATCTACTGGTAGTCCATACAAAAGATATTCTGACAACATACACCTTTCTCATGATCAGAAACTGATCTGGTATAGGAAGGACGATACAGGTCACAAACTGTGAGTTGTACCACAATCCATATGAACCAAATTCATCCATATGGTTCATGACACCCCACTGGTGGACACCAGGGGCAGATACTACCATCCAGAGACTTAAAACCATCGTCTGGTGACCTGGTATGACCAAGGACATGGAGCACTATGTGAACAACTGCATAGTGTGTGCCCAGAACAATCCTATTTCAGTGAAAAGAAATGCCAAACTACTGTCACAAAGGCAGTCTGGACTGTGGAATGTGATACAAATTGATTTCATTGGCCCACTGACTAACTCTAGCAAGAAAAACAAATATGCACTTGTTGTCACGGATTTGTTTTCCAAGTGTGTTGACGCATTTCCTACTCGGAATAACACGGCAAAGGCAACTGTCAAGATCCTGGTGGATCAGTTGTTCTCCAGATGAGGACTACCCCTTAAGGCAGACTCAGACCAAGGACCCAGTTTTACAGCTGCGCTGATGAAGGGGACACTCCAAATACTTGGAGTCGATCAAAAATTTCACATCCCATATCATCCTCAATCCTCAGGCCAGGTAGAAAGAGCAAATAGAAGACTCAAACAGATGTCATGCAAATTCATCAATGACAATCCCAAGGACTGGGATTCCCTCTTACCACTACTGCTGATGGCAATCAGGGACACTCCTGCAGTGATTACTCAGTGCACACCATATGAGGTCATGACTGGTAGAGCCATAAGATACCTGAGCACCTGTTGATTGACCTCCACGCTCCTACAGCAGATAGGGTATCTGTGGATAAATATGTTGAAAAACTTTGGGATGACATCATGAAAACACATTTGTTCACTGCAAATCATATGGGTAAGGCCCAACAACAAGCAAAAGCCCATTTTGATAAGCATGCAAAAGAAGTTGCCTGGCAAGTTGGAGATCAAGTCATGCTTCTCCAATACAGACCACTGGCTCACTCATTTACCAGCAAATGGGAAGGCCCATTTCGCACTGTCAACAAACTCAGCACTGCTGTTTATCAGGTAAGAGTTCAACTGCAAAAACAAACCACTGACAAGTGGTTCCATGCTAATCAGCTCAAGTTGTATAAAGGTGACAATTACTGTTCCCAACTCTCTTAGGGTGGAATAGTACCACTCACTTAACAATCCTTTTCTGTTTCTTTCAGATATACTGGCAAGATGGCTATCTTGCATCTCCTCATTCTGGTGGGACTACTTTCTTTGATTTACTCTCAAGATAAACCCCTTACGACTGAACACAGACGATGTGTAGCACATTTTCTTGAGAAACTTGAACATACTGTTAGAGATGCACCCATCTCCGGCCTCCAGGGAGTACGCATTGATGTCCTTAACAAACTCATTACTGTTAAGGAAGGCTCAGACACCTATCTTAATGCCATGGTTGTAGCCCCAGACAAATCCACATTGCAGATACAAATGGAAACTGATAGCAATGGTTACACACTTCCTGTAGCATGTTTATGTAACAGAAACTTTCAACAGAGGCCCAACACAGGGATTGCACCAAATGGTACACTCTCTATTCAACAAGCCACTTCTAGACACACTGGTCTCTACAACTTTAACTGCCACAAATGGAGCCTACCTTGTGTGACCGTCTCACCTCTGAGGTCACAACCTTTCTGTGTTCACAACTATATGACTACTGAAGCTATGTTCCTTTCTGTGGTCCCACCCACTGAAGAAGAACTGACTGAATATCCTCTTCAGGAGCCTGGTCCTCCTAGTGGTCTGACTGCCACGTCCCCTCCAGGAGTTTTGATTAACAACATACAGTTTATGCATGTCACAGTTATTTTTAATCTGACACACTGGAATATGGCCGAATTTGGTCTTTGTCACACAACTAACACCTCTAAATTTTTCAGTATGATGCTTCTAGACATTGTAGCTGCTTACCAAACTCACACAAATGATTCAGTTAGTGGACGTCATGCCACTGAACACTTAGGAGTTTTTAGACCCGCACCTAATGCTAAAAGTAAACCACGCACTAGGCACGATACTGCAGATGTTTCCAGTACAGCAGGCACTGTCTCTGGCCTTTTTGGTTCAGGAATGTCAATCTGGAATAGAGCAGATGTAGCTGCTATTAAAGCATAAACACTAAACTTTCAACAAGCTATTAAAAATGATGTGTTACTACCACTCTTACATGGTGTAGATGTTTAAGTAAGGAACAGCGTTTTACCATTTATAACATGCAAGAAATTGCAAAAGGGTTCAATGACGCTAGAAACAAAATTAATGAATTCATTTTTCAAAATAACAAGGAGGTAGACACGTAATATATTGCCCGTGAACTTTTATGCTCCGCTTATGGTTCTTATGTAATTGCTGTTAACAATCTCTTCAGAGATTTGGAAACAGGACGTATTCCAGATATTATTCATGACAGGAGACTATCTAAATGGTATTGTCCTCACTGCAAATCTACTGCATGCATTACATTGTGTATGTCAAATTCTGTGAATATTTCTATGTCTGCTGCTAGAAATCTTGGGTATGTTTCACATTATCCAAACCAAGCACCATGCTATTTTACTAAATGTTGCACAGTTCATGACAACATGTTCATTACCTTCACTATGCCACTACATTGCTTTGATCCACAAACTTCTGTCTTTGACAAACTGGCTGCAATTAATTCCATCGGACATCTTGATGAGCACATTTACCGAGAATGAACTGACTTGTCTTCTTTGCTTGTTTGCCATCCTGTTCTACAAGCTTGGGTCATACAGCATACCAACTGCTGCACCAAGAAGAGATATTATTACCTGTGCTGCTGTGACGTATTTGACATTGTTAAACCTGTATGCGGCTACTCTCTGAAACACTTGGACTGTTTCTTTACCTTGGGTGATGATCCGCCGTCTAACCTGACTAAACAATCTTCGTAAGCTGCATCCTGAAGCTACTTGAAGGAGGTACATCGCTTCACAACACGGCTCACCAACTAGTCATTCACTTGTCCTGTACATCTACAACAATGGAGTACCAACTGTAAGAGTTACCTACAATTCCGATGGGCAGTACTGTGTAGTGACAAATCATGATTCCTTTGCTTATGGTGCCAAAACTTGTATTATTCATTTTCCTAACTTCTGTTTTACTCCACAGCAGAAAACTGCCATTGGCCACACAGTTATTACTCCTGTTCCCATCCCTGAACCAGCTGTTATTGATACTGATCCGTAATACTTGCTTGCCTTGCCTCAGTATTTGCCCATCTTTAATGTACGTATTGACCCTTTGACACTTTCTTTGAGATCCTTTTTAGCTAGAAAGGATTCACATCTTATCTGTATTAGCAACAATATTTCTAAAGTTGGTGATGTGCTAATACACTTATTCATGATGGTGATCTAAGCACTGTGCTATCCAATAATTGGTTAGAAGTAACTTTTAAAAACTTTTATTATTATTCAAGCATTTTTAATTGTTTTCCTGATACTAACCCTTTGCTGTCTGTGACATACTCTTAGACAACATCGCGAACAACTTGAATTGCTTTACAAGGCTCGTGCCTTGGCCTTGTAAATGACAGCTTTTGTAGCTCCATCCCACTACTTTCCTGTGGTTGTTGCCTTTTCTTTTGAAGGGAACAAGTGGGGGATATTATCCATGGTCCAGCATCCCTGATTGTGCCCCACGTCACAGGCAGCAACTTATGTATGCATATGTACTAACCTTAGGGTGAAGACACTTATCATACAAGCATAAGTGTCAGGATCTGTGTTCTATTATGCTTCACTGATGTTCAGCTATAAGAAATGCTTTTTGCTCTATTTTAACTGTATTTTCATATGAAAGGCAACAGTGCCCTCTTTAGCACTTGTAAACCATTGCAACTGACCTTAGGGAAGAGTAGCCTCATTGTGCTGTTATCTATGCTAGCTATGCAACTTTTTACACTAGCTAGGGCAGTTACTCAGACCACCTGTTTTTCTCCAATTATATGCATTATATGTATCTTCCTTAGCCATTGCTATAGTAATTATCAGGATATAAGACCCTCTGTAACACGTAGCTCTTAGAGAGAGACTGTCTGCAATGCCTAGGTAAGGAAACCTGTATTCTCACAGTGTTTACACTGTACTGGTAGTAAGTCTGTATTATCCAATCTGTAATAAAATTAATTTATTACATGAGTACCACTTGTCTGTTGTCTCTTCCTTTTTGTACCATTCCACCAAAAACCTGATAAGGGAATTTATTACCCACTTAAAATAAAATGTAAGCTGTTTGTGTTCCAGATGCTGAATAATGAATTTAATCTTAATTTAGTGTTATTTGTATACAGAGTGCCCCTACAAAAAAAAAAACTTTAAAAATACAAAAAAAAGACAGGCCTGCCATCATAATAGTGGTGTTACCACTCGTGATGTTGACAACCCAGGTATGGGAATGAGCCTGGAGTGTCAGAGGACCGGCAGGGGAGAAGAGGCTCGAGCAAAAAGTTGGCTCCTCTGGGGTGGGTGGATGCAGGGCTCCAGCAGCAGTGTGCCTCCTGGAGGTAACCCAGCAGTACTGAGCCTAGAGCTCTCAGCAAATGCAGGGATTAGTGAAATGTGGGGGATGTCGGCACATCATACAGGGGAACATGCATGACATTGCAGGACATCATTAGCATTTGTTCCCATCAAGGGAAAGCCATGTAAAGCAGATAACCCTGCTTGGGTGGGTGACACCTCTCCCTGCCTCCATGCTTATTACTGGATCCTGCCCTCCTGGATCCCACCATCCCTCTGACCTTCACCTCTGCCCACTGGAGAATTGGATACTTGTATGGTAGTGCCTAGCAGCTAAAGGGAGCCTCACCTCAGGGGGTGCAAGCTGAGGAGTTACCCAAGCAGATGAGTGGTGGGTAGACCAGGGGGTACCAAGGAAGCAAGCCAGGGAGGATCTTGGTGGGACGGCTGAAGAAGGTCCTGATCAGCAGTGTAGGAGGAAAAACATGGTTAAAAATACAAAAAAGTCATTGTCCCTTCCTCCAGGAGGTGAGGGCTAATCACTGATAATCCCTTCCTCCGTAGCTCAGTTACTCCCACCTCCCTGTAGTGTTAGCTTTCATTTTTTCTAAAGCATGCAGTGGGTCAGAGGGCAGGTAGCAGACTACCTAGCATTATTCCCACTGTGAAGACCACACTCTCCTCCGCATGTACTTCACAAGCTGTGAGGGCTGGCACTGCAGGGAGGAGAGACTGACTGAGCTGCCAAGATGTGTCCATTATCCCCCCCCATCATGGATCAGGGGCTGGAGCTGAAGGAGTTAAAGATTGGGCCACTGAACCTAAAGAGCTAGGACAAGGGATGAGGGCGGGCGATGACTGGGGGTGGGTGTGGCTATGGGATTAACCTTGGCCACCTAGGGGGTGCAAACTGTCTTTTGTAGC
The DNA here is from genome assembly GCA_016271365.2 of Neoceratodus forsteri. Taxonomy (NCBI): domain Eukaryota; kingdom Metazoa; phylum Chordata; order Ceratodontiformes; family Ceratodontidae; genus Neoceratodus; species Neoceratodus forsteri. The sequence continues at coordinate 337,340,170 of CM028134.1, read as the reverse complement.
AAAACAGAAATTGGGCTGAATAATCAATATTTTGGCGTCCCAATGGCTAACACTCAAGGAATATGTGCCTGAAGACATTTGCGCACCCCTTGTTCAGTGCATGCTAGGCAAGCTCCACATACTCACTGGGCCTCAGGGACTTACTCCTCCTCCCAGCCCTGCAGTGCCAGTAAATTCCTCCCCGTTCAGCAGGAAGCTGATGGAGTGAGCTCACCAGACAGGGGGTGGGGCACAAAAGCTACAGTAGCATAGCCCTAGATGATGTGGTGGTGGTGATGTGGGTTGGGGGGGGCACAGCATTCTTCCATCCCACATTTGTGTCTGGAAACATCCTTGTGTAACACAGTTTATAGTACCCTAGCTTGTGTGTTTAGTTTGAAATTTGTATTATATTTTAATGCACAGTTCACTTTAAGTGTGTGAGTTGACATCTACTTTGTTCATGATTGCATGGCTAGGCTTGAAGTATTTGTGCTACTGTTACTTTAATTATGCACTTTAAATGAAATTAACTAACTGTGTTTAGCCATGCCCCCTCCCGAGGAAGAACCCAAAGTAGGTTCGGACCTGGGGAACAGTGGATGTATGTTTGTGCACTTATGATCTGACCCACAATAAAACTTGTCACAGTTTTTGCAACGTGTTGACTTTTGGAGAGTTTGTTTCTAGAGATGGGGGAACCTCAAACGGTTCTGAGGTTCTAAAAGGTTCTGCTAAGCAAAAAAGGTTTGGATGCTTATCTGAACCATATCCGAACCGTTATAACCTTTATTGTTCTATTGTAACTGTATGTTAAAAAATAATTTTAAACAGCTTTTAAACAACATATCTGTAGAAAATAGTAATAAAACCACTGTTTAGTAGTAATAAACAGCATGATTAGTGAAATGAGATGAGAAGACGTGAATGACACAGTAATTTACATTTCCTTCAAGGATTATTTATTTGTATTATTTATTCCTTGTGATGGAATGCCCACTGAGCCAAAGCTTGTAGATTTACCCCACTTAGCACAGGAAGGAGATGAGACCTGACTGACTTGTTTGGGGAGGGAAGGGTGTCACAGAGACAGTATGCAAGAAGTGGCTCTGGTCGGTGGCTGACTGTCAGATTTTATTTCACACACAGGTCTGTCACACACACTAGTTCGCACACTGGATCTAGTTTATAAGGGCTGTTGCTGCAGCTGCTACCCACAGAGATTCAGGGACCTGCGGGCCTAACTCTCTATGACACAGTACTTTACTTTTCCTTCAAGGATTATTTATTTTTATTATTTATTCCAAGTGATGGAATGCCCACTGAGCCAAAGCTTGTAGATTTACCCTATGGAGCACAGGGAGGAGGAGGAGGCGATGAGAGCTGACTGACTTATTCAGTGGGGGGGTCACACAGACAGTATGCAAGAAGTGGTACTGGTGGCTGGCTGTCAGATGTTATTTCACACACAGGTCTGTCACACACACACACACACACACACACACACACACACTAGTTCACACACTGGACCTAGGCTATAAGGGTTGGTGCTGCAGCTGCTAACCACAGAGATTTGGAAACCTGGCCTGACCCTCTGTGATACAGTATTACTTTACTTTTCCTTCCAAGGGTTATTTAGTTTTTATTTATTCCATGTGACGGAATGCCCACTGAGCCAAAGCTTGCAGATTTACTCCGCAGAGCACAGGAAGGAGGAGAGGAGGGGAGAGGAGAGCTGACTGACTTATTTGGGGGGGGGGGAGGTTTGCACAGACAACATGCAAAAAGTGGCACTGGTTGGTAGCTGGCAGTCAGATTTTATTTCACACACAGGTCTGTCACGCACACGCACACTAATTTACACACTGGACCTAGGCTATAATGGCTGTTGCTGCAGCTGCTACCTACAGAGATTCAGGATCCTGGCCTAACCTTCTATGACACAGTACTTTACTTTTTCCTTCAAGGATTATTCCATGTGATGGAATGCCCACTGAGCCAAAGCTTGTAGATTTACACCACTGAGCACAGGAAGAAAGAGAGGATAGCTGACTGATTTGGTTTGGGGGGAGGGGGGTCACAGAGACAGTATGAAAGAAGTGGCACTGGTGGCTGGCGGTCAGATTTTATTTCACACACACACAGTATTTCGCACACTGACTGGACCTAGGTTATAAAGGCTGATGCTGCAGGCGCTGCTAACCACAGAGACTCAGGGACCTGGCCTAACATAGAAACATAGAATTTGATGGCAGATAAGGACTGCTTGGCCCACCTAGTCTTCCCATTTCCCTACCTAACGGATAAGCTGTAGATCCTAGCCAACCAACAGCCTACTTCCTCCTACTCCCACTAGAATTGCCTTATGTCTGTCCCATGCATTCTTGAATTCCCCCACTGTTTTTGACTCTCTGACCTCCTCAGAAAGGCTGTTCCATGTATCCACAGCTCTCTCTCTGTGAAGAAATACTTCCTTACATTACCTCTGAGTCGTTCCCCCCTCTATCTTCAAATTGTGCCCCCTTGTTTTGCACATCTCTTTTATGAAAGATGCTACCCTCTAGGACTTTGTTGATTCCTTGAGTATTGAAAGTTTCTATCATGTCCCCCTCTTCCTCCTTTCCTTGAGGCTATACATCTTTAGTTCCTTTAGTCTTTCTTCATATGTCTTCTGATGCAGACCCTACATCATTTGGTTGCCCTCCTCTGGACAGCCTCCAACCTGTCTATGTCTTTGCAGAGATGGGGTCTCCAGAACTGTACCCAGTACTCAGATGTGGTCTTACCAACTGTCTGTACAGAGGGCCAACAACTTCCTGTTTTCTACTGGTGATGCTCTCCCTATGCATCCCAGTATCCCCAGCCCTCCTTACTGCCTTCTCACACTGGCCCACCTTTAGGTGATCTGATATGACTACCCCTGGTCCCTTTCCATTTTGTTGTTGTGTCAGTATCTCACCCCATTGTGTACTCTTCCCCTGGGTTTTTGTTTCCCATGTGCATTACTTTGCACTTCTTTGCATTGAATCTAAGCTGCCTACATTTGACCATTCCTCCAACCTTGCCAAGTCCCTTTTCATCTTTCCACCCCACCTTGTGTATCAACCTGTTGCAGATCTTTGTGTCATCTGCAAAGAGACATACTTTCCTTCCAGTCTCTCTGCAATGTCACTTATAAAGACATTAAAATGACCCGGCCCCAGTACTGAACCCTACGGTACCACTAGTAACCCTCCTTTCTTCACTGTGGACTCCATTTATTATTACCCGCTGTGTCCTGTTGTCCAACCAATGTTTTCAGATACCACCCTTGGACCCACTCCCAGGCTGGCCAGTTTGTTTATTAATCTTTTGTGTGGGACTGTGTCAAATGCCTTGCTAATGTCTAGGTAGGCCATGGCCACAGCCCCTCCCTGGTCTACTGCTTTGGTCACCCAGTCAAAGAACTCCATTAGATTTGTCTGACATGGCCTTCCCGCTGTGAATCCATGCTGCCTTGGGTCCTATACCCCACTGGCCTCTAAGTACTCAACAATTCTTTCCTTCAGAAGTGATTCCATCATTTTCCCTACCACTGAGGTCAAACTGACAGGTCTGTAGTTTCCTGCCTCTGCCTTGCTCCCACTTTTGTGAAGGGGAATCACATCTGCCCTCCTCCAGTCCTCAGGTACTACACCATCCTCCCATGATTTATTAAAAAGGGTAGTCAGTGGTGTTACTAGTTCTTCCCTTAGTTCTTTTAGAATTCTGGGGTGAATCCCATCAGGCCCCATTGCTTTATCCACCTTCAGTGTTAAGAGTTCTTTCAGAACCCTTTCTTCTGTGACAGGACTAATATCAACCCCCTATCCAGAGTGCTTCTATTGACCGGATTAGGTATTTCCCCCTGCTTTTCCATTGTGAATACTGAGCAGAAGTATTTGTTCAGTATCCCTGCTTTTTCACTGTCGCTCTCTGCCCAACCACCTTCCTCTTTGTTCAGCCTCAGTATCCCTGCCTTAGTCTTTCTTTGCTCCCTAATGTACCTATAAAATGTTTTATCCCCCTTCTTAACGAGTTGGCTATCTTTTCCTTGGTTTGGGCCATTGCTATTCTGACTGCCTTACCTGCTTCCTTCTGCTTTAACTGGTACAGTTTCTCTTCCTGCTCCTTCTGTGTTTCCTTATACTTCCTGAATGCTATCTTTTCTCCCTTACCTTCCCGCCACCTCTTTTAAGAACCTTAGTGTTTTCTTTCATTTTGATTTGTTGTTTCACACAAAGGCTTGTTGCCTCTGTGATGGCGGTTTTGATGTTTCCCCTTTGTTGCTCCACCCACCTTCTTGCCTGTTTGCTAGTGCTTTTCTGAGGCACTCTCCATTTTGACAAAATCAGCCCTCCTGAAGTCCAGTACCTTCACTTTTGTGTGGCTTGACTCTCTGACTAAGTTTATCGTGAACCACACTGTTTGGTGGTCGCTTGTTCCCAGATGGCTACCAATTCAAGATCAGAGATCCTCTCTCATCCCATTTGAGAGTACCAGGTCTAAGATTGCTCTTTCCGAGTGGGTTCCAAATCTAGCTGTCTGAGGCATGCCCTCAGGAGCATCGAGAATGGCCCTGCTCTTGGATGTGGCTGCAGCAAAGGTGCTCCAGTCAAGATCTGGCATATTCAGGTCCCCATCAGCAATATGCCCTAACCCTCTCTGACACAGTAATTTACTTTTCCTTCAAAGATAATTTATTTTATTATTTTATTTATTCTACATAATTGAATGCTCTGCCCACTGAGCCAAAACTTGTATATTACCCCACAGAGCACAGGAGGGAAGAAATGAGGCTGACTGACTTGTTTTGGGGAGGTCACACAGACAGTATGCAAGACGTAACATTGGTGGCTGGCTGCAGATGTTATACACACACACATACACACACACACACACACACACACACACACACACACACACACACACTCACAGACTTGTTCACACACTGAACCTAGGCTGATGCTGCAGGCGCTACCCACAGAGATTCAGGGACCTGGCCTTACCCTCTATGACACAACTTTATGTTTACTTTTACTTCAAGGATTATTCCATGTGACGGAATGCCCACTGAACCAAAAGCTTGTAGATTTATCCAACAGGGAGTACAGGCAGGAGAGGAGAGCTGACTGACTTGTTTGGGGAGGGGCACACAGACAGTATGCAAGAAGTGGCACTGGTGGCTGGCTCTCAGATTTGTTTAACTATCACACACACACACACACACAGCAGTTCACACAGCAGTTCACACACTGAATCTAGACTAATACTGCAGGCCCTGCTACCCACAGAGATTCAGAGACCTGGTCTAACCCTCTGTGACACTTTACTTTTCCTTCAAGCATTATTCCATGTGATGGAATGCCCACTGAGCCAAAGCTTGTACCTCTCCCCCCGAGCACAGGGAGAGATGAGAGCTGACTGACTTGTTCAGGGGGCAGACAGTATGCAAGGATTGGCGCTGGTTGGCTAACTTGGCTGGGTTGGCACTGTTAAACCCCTCTGCTGCCAAAAAAACCAAAACTGGCACTCACTCACTTGCCGCCTACTCTTCCTCCTCGTCCTCCGCTCCTCGAGTCTGTGACTCCTTGACTCCCCAGTCCCTGACTCCCAGATCCAGTCCTCCAGTCCCCACCCCAAGTTTTCCTTTTTCAAAAAATTATATTTGTTTTATTTTAGTGGCTGTAGTGTTTAACTTTTTTCTTTTCCGAGAGTCCGACTCCTGATGAGCCAGCAAGTTGCTCAACCGGCAACAACAGGCAAGGCACAAAACAAGCAGCACAGAGCAATAAACACTGCTGCTCTTTCTCCATTCAGGTACTCTCTCTCTCTGTTCCTCTGCACCAGCTCCTAAGGTGGACTACGTAGGTTGCTACAGAGCAAACCCAATCAGGTGCCATCTTAGGAAGATGGACAGCTCGACTGTCTAATGAGGAACCAGAGTCTTGTCTCTGGTCCCTCCTGTGCTCTACTGCCTCTTGCCTCCATCAATTTCCAAGATGCAACCACCCTTCAAACCAATCCAAACAGCTGAAAGTGTTCAGAAATGGTCTGCTTCCAAACACTTTGGCTTGTTCGGGTTGGTTCGCATTTTTTATGAACCAGTTTGCCCACCCCTATTTTTTTCTACGAAGAGCGCTTACAATTAATTTGATTAGCTAATCCTCCATTTTCAGTAAGCAGCTCCTCATTTTTTGTTGCACTGAACACTTTTTCATTTGCAGGACAGTGGGACTCGCTGGACAGGACTGGATAACACACTGAGGAAAGGATGGAGAAATTTGGAGGGGAAGTTAAGTGATGGGGTTCAAGCTATGAGGAGTCTTTCAAGAAGAAGAAGCTGCTTGGACTGGCCAATCAGAACAACCACAGACCCATAGCATGCTGCTAACTAACTGCTAAAGACTAGGTAAAGGGAAGGGAGGAGGGAAGGAGAGATATATACATGACCAGTAGCATGAAGTCAGAAATAGAGTTGGATTCGGAACTTCCGATTCTGTTTCTGATTCATTTCCTGCATTTAGAGTTGGAAAAGAATCAATATTAGAATCAGAATTACTGAAATTCTGATGGATGCACATCAGGATGGATTTTAGACAATTTGAGCTCCCCATCCCCCACCAACCTCTAATCATGCCCCCTACTCACGGCATCCCTATTACAAACAGGTCCTTGCTATTCACCCTGTTTATACCCAAAATATTCATATATGTTTCTGTCAAGTCTGGCCTCCAGCAAGTACATATAGAGGACCACCAACTGCTCCTCATAGGATCTGCCTTGCCGGCCTGGGATCATCTTGATGACACTTCTCTGCTCCGACTCTAGTCTGACTATATCCTTCTGCTGGTGACAACTCCAGAATCATGCACAATGCTCCAGGTGCGGCCTCAGCAGGGATCTGTACAAGGGCAGAATCGCCTCACATCTCCAACTATAAAATCCCCACCCAGCTGGTCCAGTGGCATGGAGGCTAAGGCATTAAACACCTGATATCCTGCTACACTGGCAACACGTGCTCAGAAACAACATTGGGTTGCTGGGAGTCAGTGGAGTGGGAGAGGACTGAGCATTCCCAGGGACTCCTCTCCTCTCCTCTCCTCTCCTCCCCCAGAGAGGAGTGGCCAGTAATCTCAGCCTCTGACTGCCACCAGGTGGAGGCCCAGTGGTAGTGCAGGTAGCAAGTGGTTCGATGGGTGGGGCCATGGATCTGCAGGATGTGCACACTTCCACATGCATGTACTGAGGTGACAACGCATCAGGGAATTGGGAAGAAAAATGAAAATGGGGCCCAAGAGCTATATGACACTTTATGCATCTTCCTGACCTGCACCACCACCCACACTCCTGAAGCATCTGGATTGTACCTGGGGGAAGGAGACAGCCCTCCCCACTTGGGCCCCACCATGGGGGTAAATCAGTGGGGGACTCACTCCAGGTAGTTCCAGGGAAGGTGGTATGCAAGCTGAAGGTTGGTGGGGACAAGAGCCTAGGAGCTGCCTAAGGGGTAAAAAGCTATTTATGTATAAAAAAACACCTCCCTAAATACTCAAGTATCCTTGGCACCTTAATATATGCTTTTATTACACTTACTGGTTTGCTTGAGGGAGTCACTGATTATGATCCCCAGATCCCTCGCCTCTGTGGTAAGCCAGCCTAACCTTATCAAATAGCACAGCAGATAAAAAGGTAGCTAATTTTGGACTTCTGTTGGGTGAAAAAAACTTACAGAGTCCTTGTAAACATGCTGTCTCCTGTGAAACCTGAAGAAAACACTTTTCCTGACCTGGTGAAAGTCCCAGAAAGGTATTTTGTCCCTTAAACTTTATAGCTGAGGTTAGTCATTGATAACACTTTCCGTATTAAAAAGATTTATTACATTTCTCCTTAATGAAACAATAAAAAACAGCAATGAAAATACATATAAAATAAAGGATGGGGAATTGCGTGATATGAGAATTTAATGCACTCCTGACGTGTGGGATGCTACATAAACCCAGAGGGAGAAGCCCAAGGGGTTTATCAAAGCATTACACACTGAGGGTGTGCATTAAATTTGCATATGCACATTTTCTCATCTTTTATTTTATATAATATACTGATCAGCAATTTTTTTTTTCCAGCCCGAGTCTCCTAAGCATGTGTGACAGGCAACACACACACACACACACACACACTTTTCCTATGTCCTTTCACACATTCACACACACACACACACACACAGACAGAGTTTCCCTTCATCCTTACACGCACACACACACGGTCTATTTCCCTCTGTCCTTTCTGAAGAGTGACATTTTTGTTTTTGTTATTGTTTGATTTTGTCCCATACTTATATATTGAGAGGGTGATCCCACTTACCCGAGGCAGCAATGGAGCCATTCCTGCCAGCAGTTGGTGTCTCTTGAAGCTCCCGAACAGGAGGATCAACCAGATAGATTTGTTTCTTTTGTAAATTTTATTGTGGGATGCAACTATTTTATTATAAGGAAAAAAGACAGCAATGGGACGACTCTCGCTCTGGTGGCTCCTCGCTACTGGCAATGCATAGTGCTGCCATGTTTCTGGAATTGTTCAGCCCGTCCAAAAGGAGAAGAACAGCCAATGAGGGAGTGGCTACTTTTGAATGACGCAGCAGATGCTTGCCATAATAGCCCACGGGTTATTACAGCAAATATCAACTGGCTCAACCCTTAGAAAAAAAATTGCTGGCCAGTTATTATATATTACTTTCATGTATAGAGGATCATAAGCTCTCATGAGAGTTAAAAATGTAATAGTTGAAGGTCAGCCAATTGTAGAATGCATCACCCAGTTCAGGAGACCTGTGCATTTTTTAAAAAAATAAGTATTCTTTATTAAAATTTTTAAGTTTGTAACAAAGATTAATAGTAACAAATGAAAAATGACAATAAACAGTACAGGATGTGAATAAACAAGCAGACAAACAAAACATACACCAACTACCCAACAATCTCGTCCCCCCTCCCAAAGACATGTATCCCTCAGAGGCACAGGTATACTAAAAATTAAGCACTAATGTAGACCCAAAACTATATTAGAGAAGGATAGTTGTCACAATAGTCATATCGTGTATAAATATAGAAAAAAGAGAGTAGAGATGTAACAAGGGGCTTGTAAATAAACCATCTGATAAGTACAAAAACAGACAATCAGTGTGTCCACTAGATTGTAAGTAAAGTAATCAATATTTCCCATCTTCTACAAAGGTGGGGTATCTATAACGAACATTTGCAATGGTACACTTAATTTTTTGTAAGAGATGTAATATGGACAGAGAATGTTAGATGGTGGTCTAAATCGCACACCAGATTTCTAAAGTTTTAACTACCTCTAAGTTGTCATCAAGGTGTTTTTATCAGGGGCAGGGATGCGATGGCATTTGAGATGGCCGGAGATGGTTGGAATGAAAGTACATGACTTTCCTTTTTGGCATTTAATATAGATTTTGATTGTGCCAAGCTGAGTTGGAGGAGATTGAATTCAGCTTGAAGCTCCTTTTGAGCTTCTGCTGACGATGGTCTGGAAATGTAGATGACTGTGTCATCCACAAACAGATGGAGTTTTGCTTTGCTAATGGTATTATCAATAGTATTGATGTATAGCATGAATAACAAGGGTCCAAGGATCGAACCTTGAGGTACCCCTCTTGTAATAGGGAGAAGCCAAGACAGTGAGCCATCCACCTTCACCTGTTGCAGTCTCTGTGTCAGATAACTGTTGAACCAAGACACCGCAGGGCCCGAGATGCCATGACAGTTTAATGTATTGAGCAGTAAAGCATGGTCAACTGTGATCTAAAAAGACAGCTCCTGTAACCTGTTTCTTGTCCATGGTGAGGAGCCAATTGTTTGTGACTGAAGCAAGGGCTGATGTAATGCTGTGTGCTGATCTGAATCCAGACTGGGCAGGGTTTATTAGGTTGGTTTCTTCGAGATAGTTTCTTATTTGGGTATTTACTAATTTTTCAAGGAGTTTTGACAGTAGGGTAAGATAGAGATTGGGGTAATTGTTTAGATCCATGGTGTCTCCTGATTATATAAGGGAAGTACATGGGTTATCTTCCACACTTCAGGAACAGTGCTGGAGCTGATGGATAAATTAAACAGGTGTAGTATAGGGGCGTTAGGTACCAGAAACCAACTTTAAGAAGATATGGTCCAATTCCATCAGCTCTAGCCCTTTATTTACTTTAGATGGAAAGTAGGCTTTCTACTTCTTTGAAGTGGAACTGGGTAAAGGAGAAATATATCTGGATTGTGCTGAGGAAGTTCCAGGTAGGCTGGAGATAAGTGTGGCAGCTTTAGAGGTGTTGAATGCAAACCTCTCAGTTGATAAGTGGTCACTGAAGCTATGCAGTATATCGTATTTATTGGAGAAGCTGTTTCCTTTAAATGAGATTTTTCCTGGCAGTGATGAGGTTAATTTGTTTCCCTCCACTGACTTAATGATCTGCCAGAATTTACCGGCATTGCCCTTTGTGGAATCAAAGGCAGTTAAATAGTAGTGAGCTTTTTCGGCCTTGATCTTTTTTGTGCAGTCATTTCGGCAAACTTTGAAAGCTACCCAGTCTGTAGGAGTTTAGTTCATCTGGCTGTGGTCCACAGCCAGTCTTTCAGTTTTAGGGCAGTTTTTAGTTCAGGTGTGAACCAGGGGCAGGAGAATTTCCAGGCTCTGCGTTTAATCAAGGGGGCATGTCTGTTGATAATATTGCTCAAGGTGGAGTTGAAGGGTGTAGCTGCAGCATCAGTAAACAAGGCCAGATAGAAGTCTGTCCAGTCTATATTACTGATGTTTGAGAGGTAGTGGGAGATGTTAAATCTCTGCAAACTCCTTTTCCAGATGATCCTATCTGTAAGCTTGAGTGTGAGTTACCCTCTAATACAGGCTATGGCGCAGAGATTGCTAACATCATTGTAGAAAACTGCTGTGTGTGTGACCTTGTAGGGTCTGTTTGTAAGTATTAAGTCAATCAGAGATCCATTAGTTTTATTTTTGGGGTTTGGGCGTGTGGTTTCAGGGATCAATTGTGTAAAACCGGATTCGTCACAAAATGTTTTAAGCTAGGAGCTACTTTTGCAGCTTTTTTCCAATCAAGATTCAGATGGCCAAGAATGATGATCTCTTTCTGTCGCATATCTGAATGTGTGCGCAGATAATTCAGTAGCTCCAGGCCCCCAGAAGGTGGCCTGTAGCAGCCAATTACTGTTACAGTTTCATTGGGGGATAAGAATAAGTTCAGCAGCAAGGCTTTGAATTCCTGACTGGAGCAATGTTGGATTCTATGAATCCATTTTTGACGTACATAGCTACACCCCCTTCGCTGGTAGGTCTGTCACTGCAAAATATGTTATATGAGGGAAAAGCTATTGTAGTGTCAGGGGTGAATTGCTTGAGCCATGTCTTGGTTAACACCAGAATATCAGGGTTTGTGTGGGAGATTCAAGCTTCTACAAGATCAAACTTTTTTTGAAGGCTGCACATGTTAATGTACAGGCACTTTCACCCTTTGCTGGTAGTGAAATCGTCTGGTGATGCTATGGCTTGTGGTGGTCCGGGTTTCATTTCAGCATTCCCTGCACATATTAGGGACAGGAAGATTATATTCATGATCCATCTACAGATCAGCCTAAGATTGTCAGGTTTTATCTGCCTGTGTGGAGGGAAAGCATGAGTTGTCTTTGTACCAGGATGGCACAGGAAGGGCGGATATGTGCCGTAGTAGATTAATGCTACCTGAATGTGTTGAGAGAAAGAGGCCATGAGAAGTAAGACTACCTGGGATGTGGTAGAATCCCAGAGGGGGTTTATGGAAAGGTGGCATGCTGGAGTAAGTGGAGGAACTTGGGAGAGGTGCCCTGTTGTAATGGTAACAGCATCCACCTTAGGGCTAGTGAAGGAAGATGGTGCAGTGTTTAGGGATTGGGACGGTGGGGTGGGGTTGTGGGAGACAGAGAATAAGGAACATAGAATGAGTGTCCCTATAATTGAGTTTTTGGTAGGAATGAAACATAGTGCCACATGATAATGTGATTGAGCTAAAATAGGGTGAGGAAGTGGGCAGAGCTGTAGGTGGGTGGCCAGTTGAATTTCTGCTTCCAAGTCCCTGAAGTCCACACCTGTTCTTGGGTTCCTGGTGAGTGGGTAGGGGGGCGTGTGTGGCCAACGTGGAGACTGGCTGTGCCACAGCCGAGATCTGGAATCCGTTCGCCTGGTGGGCGCAGCTGTAAAGAGTAAGGAGACAAGAGATTAGCCCAGTTAAAAATGCTAACAGCAGGGGCGGTGATCAGTTAAATTGAGGGTGGGTTTCAAATAGCAGGAATAATGGGAGAGAGACAGTAGGTGGGGGTTTTAGGGAGGAGTTGGGGGTGTGGGGGTTGTCTAGCTTGGCGCTAGAGAGTAATCTGAAAGTCAAAGGCAAGGGCAGGGGAAGGACCACAGAATTTACTGCTGAAGTGAAGAGAATTACATGAATATGCAGAAGTAGCAATCGGGGGTCTGGCCGTGGGGAGATACTTACAGAAATCAGGAGTTAGAAAAGGGAGAGTTTAGAACACCCAAAAATGGTTATTCATTTGTCAAGAGTAAAATTTATTTACAGGGAGCTTAGTAAAATACCATTGAGTAAATGTTGGTGCAGGGTACAAAAATAAAACTACTGCAACCTTAAAGAAACAATAAAGACTTGTTTGAAAATTGACAGCAACACAGCAAAGGGCTATCTCTAGCCATCTGGCTCTACACAGTGATTAGCAACAGTAAACTATACAAATCTCATGAGACTACATACTGAAATCCGTGTTCAACAGAACAAAAGGGTAAACAGGAGGAGAAGAAGCACTGTGGGTCAATTGGAGGCAGGCGATGGCATCACAATCCTCATAGGGTTGTACAGACCCCCTCTCAGGGGGAGGAAATGGACAAGGAAATGATAGAAAGTATACTTAGAATGGCAGATAAAGGGGAACTATTGCTGATGGGTGATCTGAATATGCTAGGTATTAACTGGAGTGCAGTTGCAGCAGCCACTTCGAAGAGTGGGGTTATTCTAGATGCCCTACAGGGGGCTTGCCTTAGACAACTAGTATTGGAACCCACTAGAGAGGGAGCAATCTTAGACCTCGTCCTCTCAAATGGAGATGGAGAGAGGATCACAGATGTAAGTGGGTAGCCATCTGGGAACTAGCGACCGTCCGAACAGTATGGTTCACAATAAACACAGCAATAGAGTCAAGCCATACAAAGCAAAAGTACTGGACTTCAGGAGGGCTGACTTTGCCAAAATGGGTGAGTGCCTAAGGAATGCACTAGCAAATGGGCAGGAAGGAGGGGGGAAGAACAATGGGGAATAATAAAAACTGCCATCACAGAGGTAACAAGTCTTTGTGTGAAGCAAATAAACAAAACAAAACGATGTAAGAAACCACTATGGTTCTCAAAGGAGGTGGCAGTGAAGGTTCAAGAGAAAAAGAAAGCATTCAGAAAGTACAAGGAATCACAGAAGGAGCAGGGCAGCGAATTGTATCAGGTAAAGCAAAAGGAAGCTGGGAAGGCAGTCAGAACAGCAAAGGCCGAACTGAGGAAAAGATAGCCAACTCAGTTAAGAGGGATAAAACCTTTTTAGGTACATCAGGGAGTGAAGGAAGACTAAGGGAGGATAGTGAGGCTTAATAAAGGGGAGTGGGGGTGGGCAGAGGGTGACTGTGAAAAGGCAGAGATACTAAACAAATATTTTGCTCAGTATTTACAAATGAAGAGGAGGTATCTAAAACAAACAACAGAAACACTCTGGATACAGAAGTTTATACCAACCCATTTACAGAAGAAAGGGTTCTGAAAGAACTCTTAAAACTGAAGGTGGACAAAGCAATGGGGCCTGATGGAATTCATCCCAGAATTCTAAAAGAACTAAGGTAGAACTAGTGACACCACTGACTACCCTCTTTAACAAATTATGGGAGGATGGGTGGTACCTGAGGACTGGAGGAGGGCAGATGTGATTCCCCTTCACAAAAGTGGAAGCAGGGCAGAAGCAGGAAACTACAGACCTGTTAGTTTAACCTCAGTGATAGGGAAAATGATGGAATCACTTCTGAAGGAAAGAACTGTTGAGTACCTAGAGGCCAGAGGGGCACAGGACCCAAGGCAGCATGGATTCACAGCAGGAAGGTCATGCCAGATGAATCTAATAGATTTCTTTGACTGGGTGACCAAAGTAGCAGATCAGGGAGGGGCTGTGGACATGGCCTACCTAGACTTTAGCAAGGCATTTGACCCAGTCCCACACAAGATTAAAATACAAGTTAGCCAGCCTGGGAGTGGGTCCCAAGATGATAGCCTGGGTAAAAATTGGCTGGAGAATAGGACACAGAGTAATAGTAAATGAGTCCACTCTGAAGAAAGGGAGTTACTAGTGGGGTACCGCAGGGTTCAGTATTAGACGGTCCTCTTCAATGTCTTTATAAGTGACATTGCAGAGGGACGGGAAGGAAAAGTGTGTCTCTTTGCAGATGACACAAAGATTTGCAACAGAGTTAATGCACAAGGTGGGGAGGAAAGGATGAGAAGGGACTTGGGAAGGTTAGAGGAATGGTCAAATGTATGGCAGCTTAGATTCAATGCAGAGAGGGTTGTGGATGCATGGAACGGCCTTCCGGAGGAGGTTGTGGAGTCAAAAACAGTGGTTGAATTCAAGCATGCATGGGACAGTCATAAGGCAATTCTAGGGTGTGGGGGTAGAAAGAAATAGGCTGCTGGTTAACTAGGATCTGCAGCTGATCCATTAGGTAGGGAAATGGGCAGACTGGGTGGGCCAAGCGGTCCTTATCTGCCGTCAAATTCTATGTTTCTATGTTTCTATGTCATGTGACTTAGAGATTTCCAAGTGAACAAGAAGCCAGCACTATCAAGTGCTCATTTGTTTCTTGCTCTTGCATGCGGAGAGCGGCCATTAAACCAGACTCATCCAGAACAACTAAAGTAAGCACTTTTTGACTATCATTATAACAGAGACTCAAAGAAGTTATACAATAGTGGCTACATAGATTGTCTTTTGATACACAGTTTTACAATGATTTACAGGAATCATTCAAACAAACACTGTTTCTGAACACTGTGTGGAGATTTGATGATGGCTGTGATACATGGGTCAGTGCAGCTCAGTCAGAGCATTTTCAGCATTAAGTATATTGAATGTTAACACGCCTTGTTTGTAGATTTTTGTGAGTAATTTGCACTCAGTGTTGTGTTAGTGAAAGCCTGGTTAAGATGAGCAAGCTTAAAGTAGCAGATAGTGTTGTGCTAACATGTTTTGTAAGATGTAGATAGAAACTGAAATGTATTTAATGATGGGCCAGTAGCCAGGGCTTCCCAGGGGATCTGTCCAACTCAGGCGGTGTTATGCAATGCCAGATCCATTGAGAACAAGACTGCTATTATGGCTGACTTAATGAGTACAGTGGATCTGGCTTGCATCACCGAGATCTGGCTGGATGGTAATGCTGGCCCCATTCTTGAGGCGGCAGTTCCAGCCAGGTATTCGGTGATTCACCATCTGAGATTGGACCGCAGGGGTGGGGGGGTTGCGGTCTGTTTCAAGACCGAATTGGGTCTTATCAGTGTGCCAGTTGAGGAGACCAGATCATTCGAATGTGTCGTAGTGGCAGGTGGGGGCTATAGACTGGCCCTCGTCTACCGTCCACCCGGAGATGGGGAGCCATTCCTTAAGGAAGTGGCGGACTTCATTGTTGACCTGGTATTGGAGTCCCCCAGGTTGATGGTGCTGGGTGACTTCAATGCCTGGATCGATGATGAACTCTCGCAATTTGGACAACACTTCCTCCAGTTGATGAATTCATTGGGCCTCTCACAGGTGGTTACCTCTGCCACTCATAAATGCGGCCATTCCCTTGACCTGGTCTTCCTCCTGGGGATGGAGGCCTCCGCCCGTGGGGGTGGAACCCATCAGATGGTCTGACCATCACACTGTGAGATTCAATTTTGGCACCCCCCTGCGTAGACCAACCCCTGTGGAGATGGTCAAGTACCGCCCTTTACGGGATGTGACTCCCAATGGTCTAACTGCGGCACTTGACCTATCAGAATTCCCTGGAATATGCATGGATCCAGAGGTTTTGGTTCTGGCCTATAATAAGGCCATTACCTCTGCTCTGGATTCCATTGCTCCATTTTGTGTGCATCCTCTCTCCCTTCACCCTTGGTCCCCATGGTTTGATGGGGACCTGAGGGAGATGCGGCGTTTAGGACGCAGGTTAGAGAGATGTTGGCAGAAATCCCACTTAGTTGCCGACCATCTTAGACTGCGAGAGCATTATCAACTCTATCAGTTAGCAATTACCCGTAATAAGGCAGTGTTCCTGTCCAGGAAATTGCTGCACAAATCGACCGGCTTAGCTCTTCGAACCGTGGACAGACTGTGCAACCAGCCTGTCTACAGGTTCATGAGAGTTTTCACAATCTCAGTGTGATGAACTTGCTCGATTCTTTGCAGATAAGGTGGAAGACATTAGGGCAGAGATCCATTCAACACTGTCTATGGGAAGGGCTGTGGACCAGTCCTTGGTTGCTTTCCCTCCTCGTTCCTGGAATCTCTTCAAAAGGCTGGATATCGATGATGTTATGAGGATTGTCCAAGGTATGCGCACTACATCCTGTAGTTTAGATCCTGGCCCCACAGCCCTGATTATGGGCTGTGGGGAGATTATCATCCCGGTTTTAGCGAGGATAGTCTGGTGCTCCTTAAACTCTGGTGAATATCCCAGCTCCCTGAAGGAGGTTGTGGTGACACCTGTGTTGAAGAAGGCTTCTTTGGACCCTGACTCCCTCGCTAACTACAGACCTATCTCAAACCTTCCCTTTGTTGGGAAGGTATTTGAGAAAGTAGTGGCTACTCAGTTGGACAACCATTTGTCCATCCATAGCATCTACGATCCTCTCCAATCTGGTTTTAGAAAGAGGCATAGCACTGAGACTGCACTGGTTTGGGTGCTCAATGATCTCCTGATGGAGAGAGACCAGAAAAAATGGTCCATTTTGGTCCTGTTGGACTTGTCATCAGCATTTGACACTGTAGACCATGGGGTACTGCTTGAGCATCTGAAAAACATCTGTGGGCTTTCAGGATTGGTCCACAGATGGTTTATGTCTTTCCTCACTGGTAGAACACAGAGAGTGGTGTCGGGGGTATTTTCCTCTGACCCTATCTCTCTGTCCTGTGGGGTTCCCCAGGGCTCAGTGCTGTCCCCCATGTTGTTTGCGGTATACATGCTTCCCTCGGAGACATTGTAAGACAATGCGGACTGGAGTTTCATTGTTATGCCTATGATACTCAGCTCTACCTGTCTTTGCACCCGACCAGAATGGAGCCTCTCGGTGTTTAATAACTGTCTCGAGAAATCCAAGGATGGATGAGGTCCAGCTGGCTGAAGCTGAACTCTGGAAAGACGGAGGTGATGGTGGTGGATCCAGATCGCCGGATAGGGGGGTTGGGGACAGACCATCCCTCAGGTTTATTCCTGGGGGCAGTTGAGCTTCCTATCTCTGAACAGGTACACGACCTAGGGGTAATTCTTGATGATCGGCTGACACTGCGTACACAAGTGTCAGTGGTCGTTAAGCTATCCTTCTACCATCTCAGGAATATCGCTAGGATCAAGCACCTTGTTCCGTCCGGAGACCTACCTACGTCGATCCACGCCTTTGTAACCTTGCGCTTGGACTACTGCAATTCCCTTTACTTTGGGCTTCCAGGGGTTGATATCCACCGCATGCAGCTGGTGCAGAACTCCGCAGCCCAGTTGTTAACTGGGACGTCTCGTTCCTCCCATATTACCCCGATGTTGCGGGGTCTGCACTGGCTGCTGGTTCAGTCAGCTTGCTGACTTATAAAGCCCTGCACAGTCTGGGCCCTGACTACCTGAAAGAGCTTCTGGTGCCTTACATCCTGGAGCGACTGCTCCGCTCAGCCAACAAGGGGTTGCTTATGATTCCAAGGGTAGTTTTGAAATCTTCCGGTTCTCAGGCTTTTGTATTTGCAGCACCGACCCTTCGGAATTCTCTACCCCATTGGATTAGAGAGTGCACGATGGTGGGGGGCTTTAAAAAAGCTTTGAAATCTTTTTTGTGGAGTAAAGCATTTGGGGAGGATATTGAGTCGATCTGATTTTATTTATTATGTGGATGTCATTATTTATTTTATTGAATTTTATGATATGTTATTTGGATGTATTTTAAAGTCTGTTCTGCGCCTTGATTTTTTGAAAGGCGCAATAAAAATAAAGATTATTATTATTATTATTAACTCAGTAAGTGACATATCAGTATCTGTACTATTTTAAACATTATGAACTTTAGTTTTTATTTGAAGGTAAAGACTCTTGTGATTTCCCTTTTGTTTTGTGTGTGTGATTATATAGCAAGAAAACAGCTGTTTTACAAAGTGAGAGTTAAGAATACATTCAAAAGCCACTAGTATAAATACAAATGCAGGTATTTAAAAGAAACATTAAATGAGTTATAGCATATATACTTAAAGGTGTTTTAAAACAAATGTTTTTTTCACCTTGTGTTTTATGTTTTTTCTTTTTTCAAGAGATGCCGACAGTTTATTTTATTCTTCAATAACCGATGGAATGTAAAATTCTTGCAGACAGCTTGGTAAATATTTTGTTCTAGAAAGAAAAGAATGGAAAAATAGTTTGATGAAAAATTAAAAAATATACATTTAAAAAGTATCTTAAAATGAATATTGAAACATGTATTTTATGATTTCAGATAAATGAAAAAAACCCTTTGAAAAAGCACTTTGAAACTGTGTGAAATGTTAGGGCATATTATCAAGCAAAATAAAAAGAATTTAATTTTGAAAAATAAAGTGTGAATTTGCTTGAAGATTTCTTTGCATCCCTCAACATTATTTTTCATGAATTTGTGGACGCCTCAGGGTGCATACCATACCAGAACTATCACCATTTCCTGGATACCTGCCTACATAGGTTCTTTTCTGGATTGCTAATCATTCCATGTGAGGTCAGTGGAAATATTCCGGGATGTTGGGGCTTTCCTATTTAACTAAAAGAGATGGAGGTTTGCATTATACCTAAAGGATACAGTCATGGGTCACCATGTTAGCATTGTTCCCCAAACCAGTGCGGCACAGATTCTTCCTATCAAAATCCTCCTTGGTGCCCACAACAAAGCCCTCACAGTTGTCACTATCTACGTTCCCCCAAAAGAGCAAGGTTGTGGCCTAAACACAGCTCTGGACTTTGTCAGGTCTCTCCCACCAGACACTGAGTCCATCCTTCTTGGGGACTTTAATATAAATTGGCCTGCTGCAGAGGCAGCGGCGCATAGGGTTTCTATAGCAGTGGCAAATCTCACCCAGATGATTGACTTCCCTACCAGGAAGAACTATAAAAAGGGCATCAGCACCCTTCTGGACTGGATCCTTACAACCCACCCTACGGATCTCCAACACCACTGTCCTCCATGGATATCAGCGACCACTCCTGTCAGCTGCACCTGGTCCAATAAATTCAGCAAACTGCCCCGAAAACCATAACTAGTAAAGTCTTGCCCCATGGTCATCTAACTCACCTCAAAACCCACCTCCTTCAACTGGACTGGTCACCAATCTTCACTGCAACTGATGTAAACACCGCCTGGACCACTTTATCAAAACCTTTAATGGAGCCTGCAACAAACTCGCACCTCTTAAAAGCATAAAGTAAAGCCCTCTGTAACCTCTGGCTCTCAGGAGACCTCCTAAGGAGTCTAAAAGCAAGGGATCATCTTTGGGAATTAGCTTGAAACTCTGGGAGGTAAATAGACATCTGTAACTATAAACGTGCTCGAAATGACTGCACCAAAGCCATCCAGCAAACAAAATCTGCCTATTTCAAGAGCGCTCTCAGAAATTCCTGGGGAAACGGAAGAGACTTCTGGAACAACATTAAAGAAGTCACTGGGAAGCAGTCTAAATCCCCCCCATCCATGCTCTGCATTGATGGTGTTACCACACTAGACCCGAAAATCATTGCTGACACGTTTAATGCTGCTTTCACTGACTTTAGTTCTGTACTTCCTCCTGATTTCTTCAGAGAGGATGACACTCCAATGCCCCCAATTCCCTCTGCCCCCACTGACCGCCCTCTCTTTTGCTTTAAATCAGTAAAGATGTACCAGGTCCGCAGCTATGTTACTAAAGCTATTACCAAGTCCAGATCCAGCAGTGACTCACTCGACCTCAAACTTTTATCCCTCACCCTGGAAGAAGTCCTCAGGCCTCTGACTAAGATTTTTAACCTCTCCCTTAGCCTCAGCCAGTTCCCAGACAAATGGAAATCGGCCACTGTGACCCCTATACAGAAAAGTGGTGTCAAAACTGCCCATGAAAATTTCCGTCCAATCTCCATTCTACCACCACTCTCCAAGGCCCTGGAATGTATTGTGGCTCACCAGCTTACTGAAATTCCTAGACATACAAAACACCCTGTGCAAGCAGCAACATGGTTTTAGAAAGGGTCACAGCACTTCCACAGCACTACTTGAATTCACCGGAGCCATTCACCACTCATTGGACAACGGTAAAATAACAGGGGCTGCTTTCATCAATCTATCTAAGGCCTTTGATACCGTTAACCACCATCTCCTGCTTGTCCAACTAAGGAAGGCTGGACTCTCACCTGATTCAGTTGACTGGTTCCATAGCTACCTAAACAACCGGTCCCAAAGAGTAAAAATAGCTGAAACACTCTCTGATGCCAGACTGGTCCTCTCTGGTGTTCCACAAGGGTCAATTCTGGGCCCTCTCCTCTTTAGCCTATTCCTGAACACACTGCCGGACGCTTGTCCAGATCAAATTATACTGTACGCGGATGATGCGGTTATTCTTGCCTCCCATCAAGATCCAGAAAAACTGCAAGGAAATCTCCAACAGGGTTTACATCCATAGAAAACTGGTTCTTACAGCACAAACTGATACTAAATCAGAAAAAATCTAAGGCCATGTTTTTCAGTGGCTCACAAAACAAAAATAAACAATATCGCCTCACCGTGAATATCAAACAAGGAGTCACCCTTGATCAAGTCGATACCTTCAAATATCTTGGCATCACCCTTGACTCCAAACTCTCCTATGCTGCTCATATCAATAATGTTGCAAAGACGGCTAATACCAGGCTGGGCCTACTATTCCGTCACCAAAAACTTCTAACCCCTGAAGCACTGTCTGTTGCCATTCAAAGCTCCATTGTGAGTGTTACTGACTATGGACTCATTGTCTATGGCTCTGCCACTGCCTCCAACCGACTAAAGTATCAAACCTGCATCACAGCCAAGAAAATAATGATAGGGAATGCCACCCCAGGGGTTTGCTCCTTCTCAAGACCAGAGTCAGCAACTGCAACACCAGAAGCTCAAAACCTCAATTACTGTGAATCCCTCATTGTCGTACAACACAAGCTCAAAGGTCATTTGCATACAGGGCTCCGAGCTGGCTCAATAATCTTACCAGTGACAACTCTGCCTCACCAACTCTGAGTGCCTTCAAGAAGACACTCCATCACTCCCTCATTGCATCAAGCACCTGTGATTGCCCTAGCTGAGCAATTCTCCTTTTCGCTGCTGCCATTACCCTCCACTGCCCATGTTTACCCCACTCCTAGCACTTCTTTACTTTTTTCCCATGCCCAGCTTATGCACTCACCACTGCTCTGTCTTGACAAGGCCATCTAGGCCGCTATACTCTGTCCCATACCCTCCTCTCTTCTCCCACTTCCCATGTTTTAATACACCTCCTAGTGTACCATGTACTTGTACCCGTAACCAATCTGTTGTAATCATCAGTGTCATTATTGTTTTATTCTGTAATTTCATATCCTGTATTGTCTGTTCTTACTGACGGGGAACCTTTGTAAGAGAGCCTTGGCTCAAAGGTACTTTGTAATCCTAGACTTAAATAAATAAAATAAAGTGTAGTGGACAGATATTTGAACATTTATAGTGCTACTTTGACACATTTTAAAGGAACTATCTCTCCATTCATTTTTTCTGGAATATATTTGCCTTTGCCTGGTTGTAAGTATTTACTGTTTAAACATGCAGTCCACAGATATAAATGCTTTTAATGATATGGGAACCAGCATACAGCAGAATATGCATTTTATGTCTTATTCAGATGAAGATTGAAAGAAAGAAGTTGTTTATGGCTATGAGAGGTGATAGGGATCTGTCTGACCAGATATGTGACAGCACCAAAAGTTTAGCACAGAAAATAGAAAATCTGAAATTTAAGAACATTCATTTGGAATGGCATGGTCTAACTTTAACTAAATACATTGCTGAATATTCAAAGGTTGCATGGCTGGCAACATTGTTCGCCATCGCAGCCATAATCTTGATGCGATATTCAAGCAGGAGTTGCCTGGTACAAATCCCGATGCACTGGAGTGCATCAGTATATGCAGGCGCGAGGTGTGGGGGCGTGCTATATACTCTGAACAGCCCGACATTCAGCCCGGAAGTGCGGAGCCATGCATGCGAACCCCTACCTGCCGCCAGCACAAAGTTGATCCCAAAAAAAAAAGGAACAACGGATGGCCACCTACAGGTGAGCTGCCGCATTGCAGGGCGCAACACGGCAGCTGCCACTTGTGGGTGGCCACCCGAGCTCCGGCTGCACCTCCATGGTGGCGCCCCCTCCATGCCCGATTGCGGGCATCAGTTAAAAAAGGATTAATTCTAGATCCCTGGTGGTCCAGTGGACCGCTGCCCACCCGATCGTGGGCTAAGTTAAAATAGTAACCTATATCCCTGGTGGGCCAGTGGACCTGTCTGCCCAATCACGGGCTTGATTTAAAATAAAAAGAAAACTATTATCCCTGGTGGTCCAGTGGAACTGTCCACCCGATCACGGTCTGAATTAAAATATAAAGAAAACTATTATCCCTGGTGGTCCAGTGAACCTGTCTGCCCGATCGCAGGCTGAATTAAAATAGAAGGAAACCTCTATCCCTGGAGGTCCAGTGGACCTGTCCGCCCGATTGCGAGCTGAATTAAAATAAAAAGAAAACTATTATCCCTGGTGGTCCAGTGGACCTGTCTGCCTGATCACGGGCTGAATTAAAATAGAAGGAAACCTCTATCTCTGGTGGTCCAGTGGATCTGTTTGCCCGATCACGGGCTGAATTAAAATAAAAAGAAAACTATTATCCTTGGTGGTCCAGTGGACCTGTCTGCCTGATCGCGGGCTGAATTAAAATAAAAAGAAAACTATTATCCCTGGTGGTCCAGTGGACCTGTCCGCCTGATCGCGGGCTGAAGTAAAACTAAAAGAAACCTATTATCCCTGGTGGCCCAGTGGACACCCCCCACCCGCCCACTGATCCCCACCGCCCGCTCCCCGGTCAGTGGTGGGTGGCTGCATCCACCTGCCTGCCGCCCCCACCGCCACCGAATGGCTGGTAGTAGATGCATGCCCATTGGTCCACAGCGTGAGCTAATAGGCGGCAGCCTCATACCATACTACACATACCAGATATGTGAATGGATCCATTCACATATCTGGAATGTGTAATGACAGTATGGCTGCGCCATTGGCTCATACTGTCGGACCAGTAGGCGTGCAGCCACCCGTAATCAGTCGGCGGCGGGCGGCAGCGGTGGTGCTGCCGCCTGCTGCTGATCGGGAGAAGTGGGGCAGTGGGGATCTGAGTGGTGGTGAGGAGGGTCCACTGGACCACCAGGGATGACAGGTTTCTTTTGTTTTACTTCAGCCTGCGATCAGGCGGACAGGTCCACTGGACCACCAAGGATAATAGTTTTTGTTTTATTTTACTTCAGCCCACGATTGGGCGGACAGGTCCACTGGACCACCAGGGATATAGGTTACTCTTTTAATTTAGCCCGCGATCGGGCGGGCAGCGGTCCACTGGACCACCAGGGATATAGGTTACTCTTTTAACTTAGCCCGCGATCGGGCAGGCAGCAGTCCACTGGACCACCAGGGATATAGGATTAATCTTTGTTTACTGAAGTCCATGATCTGGCTGTGGGGCACATTGCCGCTCTGCAGGGGGCGTCGGTCCCCGACAGCTGCTGCCTGGCAGGGCGCCAGGCGCAAGTCATCGGGGATCGGTGCACCTGCATGCAAATGGAGCCATAATGACATGCAAATGGCCCCATTTGTGCCTTGCATACATTATGGCCCCATTTGCATGTCAGCCTTTGAATATCGTGGTTGCTGCACCTTGCGCAATGGAACTTGCGCTAGAACATCCCCATGCTCCACTCTGGCCACTGGAGCTGGCACAGTGCCACTGTGCCATGTGCACTGCGGGTGGCCAGGGTGCAATATTCAATTATGCTGAGCCATGGCGCAGCTCCATTGAATATCGCCCAGTCCACGCCCCTGCACAGCCAAGTTGAGCTGCGCCCAGGCTAGCGCCACAGCCTGGCACAGTTTGAATATCTGGGCCATTGAATATAATAGAATCCCTAGGGGACTTCAGATTACCATGGAACCCAACCTAGGAATTAATTCAACCAAATTAAACCATAACTGGGACGGTATTAGAAATAGAGCCTCAGTGGACTTTATGTACTCTTTAATAGAAGCAATTATTGAAGAAAGGGATATTCTAAATAAAGAAACCAATTTAGCAGAAGAAGCTCTTAAATTAAAAATAGAAGAGAATTAATTCAAACAAAATTTAGAAAGCATTAAACAGAAATTAGCAGAGTATGAAGCCGTTTAAAAAAACAAAAGATTAAAAAATTCCAGAGAGACACTAATGACTACCGTGATAATAAAGTTTATACCTACAAAAATATAGCTTTAGAAAAACAAACACCAACACTAATTACCTATCAGATACCAGTGCTGATAGTGATAATAGCTATACAAGGGATTCACAGGCACCAGACACCAGACAAGGGCCGTTTTTAGACCAGAGAGCTCAAGAACCAAGACCATCAGGACAACAGGACTCAGAGGTCAGATACCCCTTAGGGGACAGGATGCAAACACAACCCATAGCAGGAACCTTCCGAGGCAGCAATGTGAGATCGGGCGGGGGGGGGACCAGGTGGAAGGGGAGAGAAGCCACAAGCCACACGAGGCAACAATCACCAGGCCCACAAATGATCCCAATATTCAACATAGGCAAAAAAACATTAACCAATAGTGAGATAGAAATCCCGTCTTTGGGCCTTTCCTTTGCTCCCACCCAGTGGGTGGACCTTTTTAACCTTCAAGCAGATCTACAAAAGTTCTTTAGAAACATTAGGCTAAAAAACATGTTTGGAGAATCAGAACATATCCCTATTGACCCCAATAAAAAATAGGAATGAGAGATCAAACAGAATCTGAACAGTAAATCTAAATTTAACCCACCAATGGGCAGGAGTCATGGTACTGAAACATATTGTGTGCAGGTACAAAGGGATATAGAGAAATTATTTGAGAACAACAGAGAAAAATACCCTAAATAGCATAATCTTAACAAACGGCAAAAAGAAGCACTACAAACTTTTGCAAATGACAACTCAATCACAATTAAGCAGTCAGACAAAGGTGGGGGCATAGTAGTTATGGAAACCACACAGTACCAACAAATGTGTTTAAAATTACTGGCCAATGAAAACAATTACTTGCCATTAAACAATGATCCCACTAGAGAATTTAAAAACATCATAGCAAGTACAACAGAAGAATTAACAGTGATTAACTGGATTAAACAATGGGAAGGGGAGGTATTGCTTAACAAATTTCCGAGGACGCCTACTTTTTATAGCATACCTAAAATACACAAAAATTCAATACATCGACCAGGCAGACTAATAGTTTCTGCAATAGGCTCTTTGTTAGAACCTATTTCACAATATGTAAACTTTCATTTACAACCAGAAATAGAAAAACTAACACTTGTGTTAAAGACACTGGGCACATAATCAGGATTTTAAACCAACTCTCTACTCAGGGTGTACCACCTAGCTGCTATCTTGTTACCATTGATGTAACTGATCTTTACACCTCTATTCCCTATTCAGAAGGTATAGAAACAATGGGCATAATATTAGACAAAAAAAGACATCCACAGCATCCTAAAACTAGAGTCTTACAGGAGTTACAGGAATTAGTCTTAGAAAAAAACTATTTTGAATTCAACAATGAATTATTTTTACAAATCAGAGGGACGGCCATGGGAAGCACCATGGCTCCCACCTATGCAAATGCTTATATGCATCAATTTGAAGTAACCAACATACTTGACCCAACCATCAATCCATTTTTTCATGAAATATTAATGTGGCTTTGTTATATTGATGATAGATTTTTATTATGGACTGGAACTGAACAAAGACTGCATGAATTTCATGAATATATGAACCTCATTAATATTAACTTAAAATTTACCATGGAATTTAACACCAACCAAATTTCCTATTTAGACATTATGATCATTAAAAAAGAGAACAAGTTACTAACTACTTGTAACCCCCCTGCAAATGGGGGTTCCCAAAAGACTTCCAGGAGCTTGCTTGAATGCTCCAAGCCTGAATGGTGTTTGGCATTTAAGCCATTTATCAGTGAGTGTTTTTAGAGCCTCTGGTACTGTCTCTTTGAGAGCTGTCTGCTTGCAGACATAATTAGTTTGTATGGGGGGACTGTGTGCTTCTCTGAGTACCACTCGAGCTGCCAGTTCACTTCATTTTGCAGTCACTAGGAGTGCAAAGGGAACCTATCTGAAAGATGTAACTGTTTGCCAGAAATTATTTAGAGTAATAATAAATTACAGTTTGTCTAACCTGCTTTCTTTGCAGTCAGAACTGTGTCTGCTAGTTCCCCATTCTAGTTTTGAACTGCTGAACTGGACCAATCAGTGTGGGTTAAGCTAGCTCTAAAATGGTGCCTTGGATGAATCAGAACTTGGACTCATAATCTGAGCCAGCCACAAGAGGATTGTATGGGCAGTGACTCTGGGAGATGTAGTTTAGACTTCAGTGCCTTTTGGACCAACAGCAGCAGTCTATTGTGAGTGACAGCCAATCCAGTCAAGAACTGGGAGGAACTCAAAGGAAGTGCCGGTTTGTCGGTTGGAGTTTCAGTTGAGCTTTGGCAGTGAAGAAGGAAGGAGCCCTGTGCTTTTTCAGTGTGCAGTTTTAGTCAAAAACGTGTTAAGGCCCAGAGTTCCAGTCTGCAGCTTGTGTAACAGCTTGTTAGAATGAACCGTCCTGTGAAAAGAATCAAAGGATCTCTGAAGAGTAGAAACCAGGCTCACCTGTAGAAGACTGGAGGAATTGCTGAAAATTGCACTCAGTCTGTCAGGAACTGAATCTGCTGTGTGTTCTCCGGGTATTGTGCAGTAATTGCGATCGGGATACAGATGCAGCCTGCCTGGTATAGTGCTTTCTTTTATATGGATGTGTGAAGAGGTTTGTACCTCAAGTGAGCCCTGCTGACATTGAAGGACCCTATCTTATTTGGAGGTCGTGAGTACTAATTCAGGGTCGCTCCCTGTTGAATTGCCACATTAAATCCAAATGGAATTACTGTACTGCTGACTGTTTAATTCTCCTTTTCTCTGTGTGAAAGGGCCCCTACCAGCTGCCACGGTTTGGACTAGCCACTGGGGCTTGGGTGCCCAGGGACAGTAACTGATAGGGATAGGCCTGTGCACAGAGCCATAGGTAGATTATTAGAGTGATAAGCTAATTAACCTGATTTCCCCCTGTCCTTGTTATATCCCCTAAATAAATCAGAGCTGCTTGTTTCAGCAAAGTTATACTGCCTGAGGTATTTGTCTATGTTAAAAGTACTGTACTGTGATTGTTGCACTGTATCTCATTTACAGGAGGTCCCAGTGCGGAACCAGAACCTGGGGGTAAGTGTATACTGTGAAGGTAATTCTGATATATTGTGTGGGCCACTAGTGGGAAGAAAGGGGGTTGCAGTGTCCCAGAGGGCTGTGACCAAGTTAGTTTAACTATTGCAAACCCTGACCTCTGGGTGGAGGCACCCGCCATTGGATCCAGGCCCCTCAACCTGTTAGTGGCAAATCAGGCAGGGGTAGTAGCCCCTGGGATAGCGCCATCTAGGGGTTACATACTTTATATCGTAAACCAACAGAAAGAAATACATTATTACATTGAAATAGTTTCCACGAACCCAAACTTAAAAAAAGCATACCATACTCTCAATTAGTGTGAGTTAAAAGAAATAGTCCCACAGAGGAAGACTTTCAAGCAGCACAACAGGACAGGATGCAAAGATTTCAAAACAGGGGCTATGGTAAAAAAATTTTAAGACAGGCTGAACCAAAAATACAAACCAAAAACAGACAGGATCTACTTGAAGAGAAAGGACAAGCTACTGAGTGTGACAAACTGATATTTGCAAAAAAGTATTCCCGCAAAATGCCAGAAATAAAAAGATTATTCATAAACATCGGCATTTAGTCAGTACAGAAAATCATCAAATTCCAGCACTAGCCCAAAACCCGATAGTGGTAGCCAAAAAAGTCTGACAATAAAAGACAAGCTAGTAACATTTCAGTTTTACACACCACCAAAGCCAGGGCAACAATTATTGTTAGGCCCTTTGCAGCCAGGGATGACACCATGTGGCAGGTGCTCTGTCTGCAGACATACCAGCAGAAAAACTACTTTCAAACATCCACATACAAATCAATTATTTGACATTAGACAGCCCATTAACTGTCAAACACAATGGGCAGTATATGTTTTGCAATGCCCTTGTGGTAAAATTTACGAAGGGTAAATGACCAGACAATTAAAAACTAGGATGCAAGAACACAAAGGAGACATTAGGAGACATGATCAGGAATCACAAGTAGCCATACACTTTAATCAAGCAGGACATAATGGGGCTTCACTGTGGTTCTGGGGACTAGAAGCCATTTACCCACCAGAAAGAGGGGGTGGCTATCAGAACAGATTGGACAGATGTGAGATGAAATGGATTTTCTTGATGAACTCATTGGACAGCACTATAGGAATGAATACTGATACAAATTGGCCTGGTTGTTGGCAATAACACCATAAAGCAGCATGGCACAGTTAATCAATCAATCAATCAATCAAAATCTTTATTTATTCAGGCGGACATCATTGAGCGAAGCTCATTTACAAGATGGACCTGATAGGTCAGGATCAAAATAAGGTACAGTAGCATACATAAACAAATACAGAGAAAGAGACAAAGACTTAAATATAAATAAACAGCTACAGTAATAAAAAAAGTATATACAAGCAAGGTAGCTAATGATTTTGGACCACAAAACAAAATTAAGGTCAGGACATTGGAAGACTGTACCATTATAGTTCAAATTCTACTATAATATAATAAGCACAATACTGTCTGAGTTTAAACAAAACTTGAATGTTAGAGTTTATTTCCTCTCAACCCCCCCCGCCCCAGCCCTTCACACAGTCTGCCACTTTAGGGTTTATGACTATGCATAAGAATCTAACAACTGAAATGAGCATTATACATATATTTAAAGTTGTTACACACAGCTTTTTTCTTCCAACCTCCCCCCCAACACTTTACATAGTATGTCACTTTAATGTTTACAACTGTGCAGAATGCTCTTATAACTGAAATGGGCACTATACGTATATTTGAGTTGTCACAGGAGATGGCTGACAGACCCAATGTACCATCTTGTAGAACATTAGCAATAATTCTTGACAAGATTCAGTCCCCCGTTTCACCAGTTCATGAAATTCAACAAATAAAGGTTTAAAACAGGTTGTTTACCAAAACAATATGGTATCTCCCATAGTACATCTGTAAATACATGGCAGCACATGATGAGCCTGCTCGACCACCCAGGTCATGTTGCTTAGCAACACACCATGCCCCTTTTTGTGCCTGGGCCCTTTTAAAATCTTAGTGGCTGGTAGGTCGAGTGGGCTCAAGAGGTACTTAGCTTTACAGACCTCACTGATTGCCTGACAAAGTTAGATTTTAAATAACACAAGCAGGAACTATGGAGCTGCAAGAGCAGCTGAGTGAAAACTTCACTTATCTGATAAAGACATAACGATAATATTGTATTGCTGGGACTTCCGGTGACATCAGCGGCTGGATGGTGGCATAACTCAGAGCTCCACATAGCCCAATGAACAATCCTACAACAACCACAGCTAAACACGATGCAATCCCCAGCAAAAGCAGCTCGATCAAGAGTGCTCCTCACAAAGAACCCACAGACACCAGTGCAGAAGTTACATTGCATGCTGCAGCAAGAAAACTGAGGTTTCTTACCGGAGATTGCTGGAGAGGAGTCCAAAGCTGAAATGGCAGGCTTGGATGAAGAAGAATGCTCACAGCTGGTCACTTCAATACTTCAAATAGCTAAAACCATTAAAAAAAAATTGACAGAACCCTCGACGAGCTCCGAGAAGATATCAACAAAATTGAGCACCAGGTGGACCAGATAGAAATAGGCCTGACTAATGTCACCGAGCAGGCCGACCACCACGACCGATTGTTGTTGTTCTTGCTAGACAGAGAGAGCGAACTGAAGATTAAGCTGGATGACCTCAAGGGTTGGAGCCGCAGAAAGAACATATGGGTTTATGGCATCCCAGAGGGCGCTGAAGATGGGGCCAAAGATTTAATCACTTTCCTGCAAGAAGTTCTCTGACAGGCCCCAAATCTCCCACCAGATTACAACCTGGCTATGGATGAAGCACACCGCTCGTTGGTTCAGCAGCCTACAAATCCTAGGGACTGACTTTAATCCTTTGTTGCCAAGCTCACCTGGTATAATACTAAAGAGAAAATCCTGATGTTAGCTTGGAGAAAAACTGCAATCACGTATAGATAACACCAAATCCAGATTGATAATGACTACACTACGCTAGTCCAGGAAAACCGAAAGACCCTCTGGCCTATCATGAAGCAACTACGGGCAAAAAATTTTAAAGCCCAGATCTTGTGTCTGGCTTGCCTTAGAATCGAAACGGAGGGTGGCACAAAAGTATCGGAAGACCTTGTGGCTGCATCACAATATCTAGAGATTGTCGGAATCATCGTTCCCCATTTGCTGAAGGAGTGGCTAGAAAAGGAGTTCATTCATTCGGCCAGGACGGTGGCCAGAAGATCCCCAGTGTTGAGTCAGTCCCATGAGAATGCCTCCACGACCTTGAGAGCAGACGTCTGCTCCATGCTTAAATAGTATGGCTCTACTGTGCAAATCGACTCCATCATGACGAGGGAGAGAAGAGGAAGTGCAGACAATCAACCCATTTTTTAATATCATGTTTAATCCACCCAAAGCCTGGGCCAGTACACCTAAACAAAAGCATTGAATTCAAGACTAATGCTGAGGATGCAACACTCTGACAAAATCCCCCCCCCCCCGGGACTCCCCAGACCCACAAGCAACAACTTACAGGTACTGTACCTAGCGGGACTGAATCTGGGATGAGGGCTTTGGGAGGGGAGTGTGGGGCTGTTTAAAATGAATAAATCCAACTGAAGAGGGTGCTCAATTTCTCTTTTATTAAAAATGACACTTGGGTTCCACTACCCCTGCCAAAACTTGGGTGGAACCTAGACTCTTGGCTTACTTGCATGGAGCAAACTTGAACTCACCATCTGAACTGCACCATTGTAGAGTGTTCTACAGGGAGTCTGGGTAACACATAAGTGACTGAAACCTGAAGTGGCTTGGCCACTGATTGAGACATGTCATATTTGAAGTACTTTTTGGGGGCGGGAGGGCAAGGACGGAACATGCTCATAAATGTTTTCAAAGCACCCTGAGATTTCAAAGGGGGAAAATATCTATGTTAGACTTATTGTTATGGATGCATAGTTTTAGAGGGGAACATGGTCAACATGGAACAGGATACATGTATGATGGTAATCGTTCCTCCCCTCTATCCCACTCTGTAATTAAAGGTCATACTGGAGCATAAAATAACTAATCTGAGGGGTATGATCTGGCTAGTGCTCCTTCTACTGACGTTGGCTACTCTCCAGGGGGAAGGGCTACTACCCATGGTACTCCTCATAAAATGGAGTAATCCCATTCCATACTTGGGATTAATAGTCCGTGAATGGACTATACCCAGCGAGGAGCCCCTACCCCTTGCTGACCAAGGAAGTCAGAGTTTCATAAGTTGGGAGTTCCCCCAATAAAAACACAAGCCTCTACAAAATAGGAGGACCCAATTAATTAAGCCAATACAAGGTATTCAGCCTCGATGGGGGTTGATTGTGGCCCTCTTCCTGAAACAAGTTTGCAAGGGACAAGGGAAAGGAGCCCAACTGGTATGTCCCACCTGTACCCAGAATTATAAACTAAGTCTGAAACTTCCAGCAAGATTCCTAGTAGCCGGAGAACAGTTAAGTTTTTAAAGGTTATACTCCCACCTTGTGGTGATTGTTGGAATTGCCCTAATATTTTACAGTTCTGGAGGTATATGTTGAATCAATCAATCAATCAAAATCTTTATTTATCCAGGCGGGCACCATTGAGCAAGGCTCATTTGCAAGGTGGACCTGGTCATGAATACATCAAAGTACAGTACAGAAGCAGGTATACAAAAAGCAATAATATACAATGAAGAAAAGTATATACAGTGTATACAGTACAGTACAAGGTTGAAATAAATAAAAAAAAAAACAGCATTATTTTACAATTGAAGAAGTCAGCAGATGTACAATCAACCATAGATATACAGGGGTTATAAGCAGAGATCTTCTGAGTGAGGCAGCCGGCAACTATGCATATAGGGGAAAGAGGCCGTGTATAAGATGGCAGGTTAGAGAGAGAGGGATATATTACCGACGACTGGGGGAAAAATTGAACTAAAACCACAGAAAGTGACGATGGCTGTCATGTACTTGTTTATTATGATAATGACGGAGGAGGGGTAGATAATTGATACACTACTATGGATGGGGTGGGATTTTAGGTAGGCTGGAGCGGACAGGGAAGGGTGGGTGCAGCAGGAAGAGTTAATAGGGAAAGAGTGAGAGCCAGGGGTAGAGACATGGTGAGCATCAGGATGGAAAGGGGGAGTTGCGGAATTAATGAGCTAGCGGTGAGGAAAACATTTGCAAGGTGCTTTCATGTAGAAATCGTAGAGCACCTTGAAGATATTCAGGCTAACAGGGCAGTTCAGCTTCAAGTTCCTTTGTAAACTGTTCCACAGTGTGGGTAAAGAGAAGTTTAGAGCAGCTTTGCTGAAATGAGTTTTGACCCTTGGAACTTGGAGGGCAATCAGGGAATAGCTCCTTAGTGCGTAGGTGCCTAACACACTCTGGGGAATACAGTCTGAGACATATGAGGGGAACTTGTTGGTCACGGCTCTGAAGGCCCATAGGGCGGCATTTCTATTCCTTCTATAGTGAAGGGAAGTCCAGCCTAACAATGAGTACAGGGAGCAGTGGTGTGTGGAAAGTGGAAGGCCAGTAATGAACCTGATAGCTCTGTGGTAGAGGGTGTCCAACTTAGCCAGTGCAGAGGCAGTGCAGTGGCTGTAGAGCAGGTCCGCGTAATCTATTAAAGATAGGAAGGTAGCTTGAACCAGTTGAATCTTGGCCTCCTTTGTGAGCAGGTGGTTAATTCTGTAGAATAGTCCTAATCTTTGCCTTAGTTTCTTCTGTAGTTCTTCGAGATGGTTGGCAAAGGAAAGTTTATGATCGAGCCAAACTCCTAGATATTTGGATTTAGCTACATACTCTAGTGTTTCTCCAAGAACAGTGGTAATCTGTGGGATAGCTCCCCCCCCCAGCAGGAATTGCCACATGCAAGGAGGGGGAGAAGAGCATGGCTTTCGTCTTTTTCGCATTGAGCAAAAGCTTTTTGTTTATGAGCCGGTATTGTAGAAGGTTAAATTCAGCTTGGAGGTCTTCACAGGCTGCTTCCGGCATAGGACGACTCAAGTACAGTACAGTGTCATCCGCGAATAAGTGGATGTTGGATTTTTTGATGAGGTCATTGATGTTGTTAATGTAGACTGCAAGGAGGAGGGGACCAAGGATAGAGACCTGGGGCACGCCTCTCAACATAGGTTTTAATGCAGAAAGATCACCTTCAGCTTTAACCTGCTGTTTCCATTCTCTGAGGTAGTCTGCAAACCAGCACATAGATTTATAGTTCAGGTCTAAGGTGCTTAGGGAGGAAAGAAGCAGGCTGTGATCGACTGTGTCGAACGCCTTACTAAGATCCAAGAAAAGAGGGCACAGACATGCTCCTTGTTGTCAAGGTCTAGGAGCCAATCATTGGTCACCTTAGCTAGGGCTGTTATGGTGCTGTGCTTTGCTCTGAATCCAGACTGAACTGTGTTTACTAGGCTTCTGGATTCTAAGTATACCCCTAGCTGGCCACACACTAGTAATTTAGACAGGATGGGGAGGAGGGAGATCGGTCTGTAATTATTTAGATCACAGGGGTCACCTGCTTTTAATAGAGGGATGACATGGGCTATTTTCCATTGAGGGGGGAGGCTACCCTGGGAGAGTGACATGTTGAATAGGTGGGTGATTGGCACCGCAAACACATGGTAGGCACATTTCAGATAGTATGGCTCTATGAAGTCGGAGCCTGCTCCCTTCCTGGTGTCCAGTTGCAGCAGTAGGTCTTCCACCTCTTTTAGAGAGACAGGCAGGAGGAAGAAGGCCTCCTTGGTAGAGGGGGACTCGTGGGTTGGTGGGCCCTGAGCTGTGCGGAGGTCATTGGCAAGAGAAGTATCAAATGCTAGCCCTACCATTGCAAAATGGTTATTGAGGGCTTCCAATATCTCCGATCGGTTAGAGATAACGCTGCCACCGGACTTAATTTTTGCTGGAATGGAATTACCAGGTGCATGTCCAGACATATCTTTTAATGTTTTCCAGAGCTTTGAAGGATTTCTTGTGGCAGAGGCTAGCTCCGAACAATAGTAGGAGGCCTTGGCTGCTCTGACCAACTTGGTGCACTTGTTACGTGCTCTCTTAAAAAGACACCAATTTGAGTCGTTCTTGCTTCTTTAGGCTTTTTTTCCATAAAGTATCCCTTTCTAACAGGGAAGCTTTGAGCTCAGGTGAGAACCAATGGCAGGTGCTGCTCCTGACCAGCACCTTTACCAAGGGTGCATGCTTATTTAAAGCCTAACTTAAAATATCGTTAAAAATAGTATATGCCCTGTCAACCGTTTTGGCTAGGAAGAATTCCTGCCATCGCGGTGAATGTTTCAAGTCATGGACATAAGCAAACAAATCGAAGTTGCATTTGCACCTCTTGATAGAGAACTTTGCCACAAACTGTGGGTTGTGCATGGATCTAATGGTGGTGATTATACAATGATCGATAATGTCTGAGAAAAATGTTCCGACATGAGAGAACAGGTGTGGCTTGCTAACCAAAATTACATCTGAATGAAAAGTTATATCTTTTACTGTTTAGGAAGCAAGAATGGCATAACTGCAATGTGTTGAAATCTGATTTAAATTCTCGCGGTACTGAAACAGGTAAAACAGCTTTAGCAGGGAGCGGTAGCATGAGTTTGAGAAGGGCTGAAAAGTGGATTTAAATAGGCGAAAGGGGCTGGAGAGGACGGGAAGACCCCCAACAGGATTTTGGCCTCTTTTAGATCTTAAAAATGACCACAATTAAAACAAAAATGTTATCGTACTATGTCAATGGGGTAAATCACCCCATTAAACGAAAACAAATCCAGAAATTCATTCGGACCCAGAAATGTGAAATAAACTTTCTACAAGAAACACACCTGACTCCCAAAGAAGCCCAAAAAGTCAAAACCAAGGAGTTCCCAACCCTCTGCCAAGCTTCACTAGAAAAAGGCAGAAAGAGGGGAGTGGTGGCCGATGCTGGGGCCCACTACTTAATCCTGGTGGGGAAGGTATAAGAGATATGGGTAACATTAGTTAATGTGTATGCCGGCCCCCAGGCTCCCCTATCACCTTTTACTTGGACCTGATATACAGTAGCTAGTAGCACAGTAAGCAAGAGGAGTGGTGATAGCTGGGGGTGACTGGAACTTAGTCCTAAATAGACGATGGGACTCAACCACGGGTATCCCTACCCAAGAGAGACGAGTTGCCACCCAATTCACCCAATTGATGAAAGACTCTGGTTTACTAGATGTCTGGAAAGAATTATACCCAACTGTGAAAGATTACACTCATTACTCACCCAGGCACAAAATATATTCCAGACTAGACATGTTTTTAGTATATAGTCAAGACATTTCCCTTCGTCAGGCTATGTGAGTGGGCACGTCAACACTATCGGACCACCAGACCATTTTTCTTGAGTTGGACCTACAGATCCCTAAGAAACCTATGCACTGGAGATGCAATGCATCTCTCTTGAGGGATGAAGACATTAAAAAGGAGATATGTAAAGTAATTATACAGATGGTAGAAATCGACGATAAGCAAGGCACTACATCCCAAATCCTCTGGGATACAGTTAAGACTATGGTTAGAGGGAAGCTCATTTCTCTCGCCTCCTACAAAAAACAAGCATTTGTCAATGCCGAACGTTCGCTTGCAGGTATTTGCAGTGGTGTTTGGCACGTATGGTGCTTTACCCTAATGCCCTGTGCGATTGCTGGTATTTGCACAATAAATTTTCAGCATGACCTTTTTGTTACTCCCATTGTGCGCTACATAGGCGGAAACACGTTTTGGGCAGGATGTGAAAAATGACAGCTGCACTGCTCATAAGGAAGTGTGGTAAAATGGCAATGTTGAAAATCTGGAGTGGAAATATTGAAAATTCGTAAACCTATGAGCGTGCGTGGGAACTGTGCAACGAACGCTCGTAAAACAGTCAATGTTAGGAATTTTTTCACCAAATTTTCAACACTGGCATTTTAAAACCTCTGCTAATGAACAGTGTCACTGTGAGTGTCTTACTGTGTCCCATACATTGATTTTGCACAGCGACTGCGCCATTGTGCACTAC
This sequence comes from Neoceratodus forsteri, assembly GCA_016271365.2. NCBI lineage: Eukaryota > Metazoa > Chordata > Ceratodontiformes > Ceratodontidae > Neoceratodus > Neoceratodus forsteri. Next base: position 337,303,172 of record CM028134.1, on the reverse strand, counting down.
ATGGGCGGAAACACGTTTTGGGCAGGATGTGAAAAATGACAGCTATACTGCTCATGAGGAGGTGTGGTAAAATGCCAATGTTGAAAATCTGGAGTGGAAATATTGAAAATTCACAAACCTGCGAGCATGCGTGAGAACTGTGCAACGCAAGCTCGTAAAACAGTCATTTTTAGGAATTTTTTCACCAAATTTTCAACATTGCCATTTTAAAACCTCTGCTAATGAACAATGTCACTGTGATTTTCTTACTGTGTCCCATACATTGATTTTGCACACCAACTGCGCCATTGTACACTACATGGGCGGAAACACATTTTGGGCAGGATGTGAAAAATGACAGCTATACTGCTCATAAGGAGGTGTGATAAAATGGCAATGTTGAAAATCTGGAGTGAAAATATTGAAAATTCGCGAACTTACGAGCCTGCGTAGGAACTGCACAACGCACGCTCGTAAAACAGTCATTTTTGGAATTTTACCAAATTTTCAAAATGGGGTTTTTGGGACCTCTTCTCATGAATGATGTCACTGTCATGGTGTTATTCAGGCCCAAAGGGTGATTTCGCGCAGTGACTGTGCACTGACTGCGAAATCACCCTTCTGGCCCGAATAATGCCATGACAGTGACATCATTCATGAGAAGGGGTCCCAAAAACCCCATGTTGAAAATTGTGCAAAAATTCCTAAAATGCCTGAGATATGCAATAAAGTTGAAAACCCCTATCTAGCCCATTATACAGCTTACGCAGTTCCTCAGTTCGCGGTCGGCTTTGAAGAGTGCAGACCTGCTCCGGTACACTGAAGATCGTCCACGAGCTCCGGAGGTAAGTATGGGGGGTGGGGAGGTAGGGTGCAGTGGGTGGGTGCGGGTTGTGGGAAGGGGTGGGAGACTCGTGGGCCGGTTTTAATTTACAGTTTTTTTTTTAACAATTGACGACATGGATGTTTGCCATGCTGGGTGGGCTCTCAGCGTGGCAGAAGATGGCTGGGGGCCGTGGAGCCGACGGGATTGGGCACCCCGCTGGCTGACAACGCGGATGTTTGCACGCTGGGGTGGGCTCCAGCGTGGCAGAAGATGGCTGGGGGGAGCCGAGGAGCTGACCGGGGATTGGGCACCCCCGTCGGCAAACAAAGCGGGACATTTGCCACGCTGGGGTTGGCTCCCAGCATGGCACCAAAGCTTTGGGGGGAGGCGGTGTGACGCGGGGAGGGCGGCGTGACGCACTGCTCTGTATGACAGCGGTGGTTTTCTTTGAAGCGAAGACCACCACTGTCATACACAGCTCCCGCACCCATTGGTGCAGGACCGCCATGCCTGCTCAACTGAGCAGTGGATTGCAAGGGAGAGGCACACCTCCAAAGTGTGCTACTCTCCCAAAACGTTCCTTGCGCATGCGCGCAAGTGAACGTAAAAAGAAAGACTCAAGCACAGTTACGGTCCCTAGAAGCCCAACAGAAACAACACTGGAAGAGAGAAAGTGATACGGAAATCAAAGCAACCAAAAGAAAAATTCAGCAGCTAAACGACCTTGAAACAGAAAGGGCTTTACACTACTTAAAGCAGACATATTACGGGGCGCAAAGCAGCAAAACAACTAGCTTAACGCCACGCCAGAGGGCGGCAAAGGTTACTATTACTGGCATGAGAGCCCAATATCAGGAACACTCAAGCACAAATGGGAACAGATAACAGACTTATTTGTCACATACTGTAAGACCCTGTATAAAGCTGAATGAGAGACACCGGTAGAAGACACAACCAAATTTCTTAGAGACCTAGGGCTACCCAAACTGAGTGAAGCCCAGACCCAGACCCTGATGGCCCCAACATCTTCAGCTGAAATTACCACCACAATTAAAAACCTTAAACAAAATGCAGACCCAGTGGCACAGAGGGCTGAGGCGCTGGATGCCTTACCTCGCACCATGCCGGCGACCCGAGTTCGGGAACGAGCTCAGGCCATCGAAGGCCGGCGGGGGGGGGAGGGTATGGAGCTGGCTAGAGCAGCCGAAAGGCAGCTCTCCTCTTCGGGGAGGATCTGGTGCATCCCTCGGTGCAGGTCTGCCTCCTGGTGGAGGCTGGGAGTGGAATGGCTGAGGGAGCACACAAGGCATTAGGCCATAGGGTGGGTGGATGGGGCTGTCACCGGTGCTGTAGTAAGCATGCGCGCCTCCCCATGCATGCGTCTCTACTCCTGGGGCTCCAGGTTAACAAGGGAGAAAAATGGAGGAGAAAAATTCCACAGCGGCTGGATGAAGCTCGACCTCCTGCAGGCACCGCTCTCAGGCCGGGCATAAGGTAAGTCTCGGTAATTCCGGGAGTCGGAGCTGTGGGAGCCGGTTGGGCTGATGGGGGTTCCCGGGGATAGGCGGCACAAATAAATACACAAAAAAATAAAACCTTAAACAAGGTAAATGCCCAGGCCCCGATGGTTACAGTAGTGAGTTTTATAAAACCTTTGCCCCTAAGATAACATCCCTACAATGAGGGGTTTACAACTTGATATGGTTGGAAGGTGAGCCAGTACCCCCATCCTGGAACTATACCACCATTACAGTAATACCTAAAGAAGGAAAAGATCCTAAAGAATGCACTTCCTATTGGCCTATCTCCCTACTAAATGTAGACTACAAAATCTTTACAGCCATTTTGGCAACCAGAATAAACCAACTTTTAACACAGATAATAAAACAAGACCAGATGGGATTTATTGAAGGGAGACAGGCCCAAGAGATGGTCAGGAGAACAATCAACATCATAGATCTAATAAACAAACACCGAAGCCCTGTCTGCCTTCTGGGACTTGATGCCGAGAAGGCATTCGACATGGTCGACTAGCACTTCCTATTTGCAGTCTTGGAGAGGTTTGGCTTCCTGAGGCCCTTCTTTTCTGCAGTTAAATCCCTCTACACTGCCCCTCAGGCCTGTGTACGGGTCAATGGGGGCATATCAGGATGATTCACACTTGGAAGAGGCACCCAACAGGGATGACCTATGTCCCCACTATTGTTTGCCATCTATATCGAACCCCTGGCTCAGGCCATTAGGGAAGATCCAACCATTAAGGGCTTTTGAGTGGGAGATACAGAGCAGAAAATCTCTCTGTATGCAGTTGATATGCTGCTATACATAACAAACCCAGAAGAGTCCCTGCCAAAGGTTTGGGACCTCTTAAATAAGTTTGGGAGACTCTCAGGTTACTCCCTAAACAAAAATAAAACAGAAATCCTTAAATTCTTCTATACCCCATCCACTACAATAAACCAACTCCTCCCTCTACATTGGAACACCTCCAAAATTAAATACCTAGGAGCACATATCCCCAAAAACCTAAATCAGCTATACATGAGCAACTTTGACCCCCTCTTCACACAAATTAAACAAGATATTAAAAAATGGGAACTTCTAAACCTCCCCCTATACTCTCGAACAGAAGCAATTTCTATGAATATTTTACCTAGGTTCCTGTACCTCTTCCAGTGTCTCTCCACCAAGATATCCCCTGAACAATTTAAAACCTGGCAAAAAAAACATTTCAGCATTTATCTGGGCCAACAAAAAAAACAAGAATCAAAACCCTAATACTTCAATCTAATAAGAAAGATGGGGGAAGGGCAATACCCAACCTAGAGGATTACTGTCTAGCCTCTCATCTCCGTTGGGCCCTTTTATGGTCAATACCTGACTATCAGGCACTCTGGAAAATCATTGAAAGGGTAGTCGCAGAGGGTACTCCCCTTGAAGTAAGAATATTTACCCCTAAACTGCTGACTCAGGACACAGGCCCCATAATGTATTCAGTCAGGAACACCCTGGCTGCAGTGCACAGATTTTGGGTAAAACATAAATGTCTGGGGGAATTGTGGCCCCTTAGAAAGTTTGCTTGGGACAGAGACTTTGCACTGGCGGGACAGGGTCTGACCTTTAGGAGATGGCACAGTTTGGGACTGAACTCCCCAGGGTAACTCCTGAACTGAAACATAATCATGGATTTTGCAGATATAAAAACGCAGTTTCAACTGAGAAACTCAGACCACTTTAGATACCTACAGCTTAGGACCCACATCCAGAGCCTTCAAAAGAAACATGGCCCTATACCAGAACAATCTGGACTACAGATGGTTATGGGTGAAATCATGGGTTCACAACGAACTGGAGGTCATATCTCTGCCCTTTATGGGGCCCTCAGAGACAGAGGTAAGGAAAGTTCGGCTCCCCTTAAGACTCGATGGGAGAGGGAATTGGGGGAGCATTTAACAGAGAAAGATTGGGAAATCATCTTCTCCCAGGCCCATCGCACCACGTACTCTCAGAGATGGAAAGAGTTCAAGTGGAAAATAAGATCATGCTTTTTCATCACCCCGGTGATGAAAAACAAATGGGATGGGGGGCATAGCCCTGCCTGTTGGAGGAACTGTGGGGGGGAACAGGCGGGTCACCTACATATTCTAGGACTTTGCCTGAAACTGAACCAATACTGGCGGGGAGTAGGGAGGGCCCTAGACAATGTATTCCTTATAGAAGAGACACTTACTGCTAAACACATGGTTTTGGGATTGGTCCCTAGAGGGGTGACAGGTAAAGACCAGACTTATCTGTGGAACATACTGGTGGCTGCTGCACATAAAACCCTCACAAGGAGGTGGCTATCACCAGCTCCACCCCTGCTAGAGTACTGGAGTGAAGTGGTCAATGAGATCCAAGATATGGAAGAATTGAACCACAAAATAAACTTTAGACCCTCACTTTTCATAAACAGATGGACTAGATGGACTCTGTGGTGAGAAGATAGGACAAGAACCCAGGCAGGAGAAAAGTCCCTAGAGGAAGAAGGACTCGAGTCAGTCTGACCTAGCAGAACTGTAGAGTACAGCATTAAGAATTCAGACCTTGGTCTCACTCCTAAAAGTTAAATAGAGTAACAGTTGGAATGTACCCATGGATTCTCCTTGTAAACCTATGGATCTATAAATGGATAAAATCAATTAAAACATTTATGAAACTATGATGTATTAAACAATGAGAACTTGTAACTTGAAAGAAATGCCTGTAACTGTACCTGAGAAAATGAAATCCGTATACACAGTATGTCTCTAACCTTAACAAACTTGAATTAAAAAAAAAATATTGTACTGCTGCACTACAGACAAGATAAAACCTTAAAAATAAAAACCTATAGTACATACAGGCTTAAAAATATTAGAACACCCAAAAATGGTTATTCATTTGTCAAGAGTAAAATTTATTTACAGGGAGTTTAGTAAAATACCATTGAGTAAATGTTGGTGCAGCGTACAAAAAATAAAACTACTACAACCTTAAAGAAACAATAAAGACATGTTTGAAAATTGACAACAACACAGCAAAAGGGCTATCTACAGCTATCTGGCTCTACACACTGTGCTTAGCAACAGTAAACTATACAAATCTCATGAGACTACATACTGAAATCCCCGTCATGTGACTTAGAGATTTCCAAGTGAACAAGAAGCCAGCACTATCAAGTGCTCATTTGTTTCTTGCTCTTGCATGCGGAGAGCGGCCATTAAACCAGACTCATCCAGAACAACTAAAGTAAACACTTTTTGATTATCATTATAACAGAGACTCAAAGAAGTTATACAAAAGTGTCTACATAGATTGTCTTTTGATACAAGGTTTTATAATAATTTACAGGAATCGTTCAAACAAACACTGTTTCTGAATACCGTGTGAAGATTTGATGATGGCTGTGATATATGGGTCAGTGTAGCTCATTCAGAGCATTTTCAACATTAAGGGCGGGATATTCAGACTGCTCCAGGCTGTGGCACAAGCTTGGGCGCAGCGCAACTTGGATATGCAGGGGCGTGGACAGGGTGATAGTCAACGGAGCTGCGCCATGGCACAGCATCATTGAATATCGCTCCTTGGCCACCCGCAGTGCACATGGCACAGTGGCACTGTGCCAGCACAAGAGGCCAGAGTGGAGCAGGGGGATGTGCTAGCGCAAGTGCCGTTGCGATAGGCACAACTACCGCGATATTCAAAAATGCACATGCAAATGGGGCCATAATGTATGCAAGGCGCAAATGGGGCCATTTGCTTGTCAGTATGGCCCCATTTGCATGCAGGTGCTCTGATCCCCAGCGACTTGCACCTGGCGCCCTGCCAGGCTGCAGCCATTGGGGACTGACGCCCCCTGCACAAGTGGCAACACGCTCCGATGCCCGATCGTGGGCATATGAATGAAATGTAAACGTCCCATATCCCTGGTGGTCCAGTGGACTGCTCGCAGCCCTATCGCGGGCATATGTAGAGCTATAATAGTCCGATATCCCTGGTGGTCCAGTGGACCACTTGCAGCCCGATTGCGGGCATATGTTGAAATATTATAGTCCTATATCCCTGGTGGTCCAGTGGACCGCTCGCAGCCCAATCACGGGCATCAGTAATAAATCATGACACACCAATCCAACCCTGGTGGTCAGTGGTACCCCCCCACCCGCCCCACTGGGCCCCACCGCCCCCCCCCGGTCAGTGGCGGGCGGCAGCTCCCCACCCACTTGCCACCCCGCTGCCTGCCGACTGACTCCATATGGTAGGGCTGTACACCCATTGGTCCACACATTGGATCCATTCACATTTCTGGACTGTGTAGTATAGTATGGGCTGCATGCCCATTGGCTCACGCCTGGACCAATGAGCCATGACACAGCCTACTCACACGGAGTCAGTTGGCGGGCGGTGAGCAGGTGGGAGGCAGCCGCCCGCCGCTGACCGGGGAGGCAGGGGCCCAGTGGGCGGTGAGGGGGTACTGCTGGACCACCAGGGTTGGATTGGTGTGTCATGATTTATTACTGACACCGCCGTTATCGGGCTGCAAGCGTCCACTGACCACCAAGGAGTAGGGACTACTGTATTTAACATATGCCCGCCGATCAAGCTGCGAGCGGTCCACTGACCACCAGGGATATTGGACTATGATATATAACATATGCCCATGATCGGGCATGGGGGGGGCACCACCACGAAGGTGCCAACGGAGCTCAGGTGGCCACCCACAGGTGGCAGCTGCCATGTTGCACCCTGCAATATGGCAGCTCAACTGTGGGTGGCCAGCCTTTGCTCCTTTTTTTTTTGGCTCACCTGTGTGCAGCGCAAGTAGGGGTTGCGCATGCATGGGCTCAGCACATCCCGGGCTGAATATTGGGATGCATGGAGTATGCATGGGCACGCCCCCCCTACTTGCGCTGCATACATCACTGATGCGCTCCAGCACATTGGGATTTGTGCCAGTCACATTCCCCTTTTGAATATCGCGCCAGGGCGCATCAGTGGGTTGCGCATGGTGCAACTGTGTTGCGCCATGTCCAACCCTTCTGAATATCCCACGCATTGTATATTGAATGTTAACATACCTTGTTTGAAGATTTTTTGTGAGTAATTTGCACTCAGTGTTGTGTCAGTGAAAGCCTGGTTAAGATGAGCAAGCTTAAAGCAGCAGATAGTGTTGTGCTAACATGTTTTGTAAGATGTAGATAGAAACTGAAATGTATTATTACTAACTCAGTAAGCGACATAACAGTATCAGTACTATTTTAAACATAATGAACTTTAGTTTTTATTTGAAGGTAAATACTCTTGTGATTTCCCTTTTTTTGTGTGTGTGTGATTGTATAGCAAGAAAACAACTGTTTTACAAACTGAAAATTAAGAATATGTTTGAAAGTCACTAGTATAAAGATAAATACAGGTATGAAAGAAACATTAAATTAGTTATAGCATATATACAGTACTTAAAGGTGTTTTAAAACAAACAAATGTTTTTTCATCTTGTGTTTTATGTTTTTTTTCCTTTCTCAAGAGATGCCGACAGTTTATTATTTTACTCTTCAGTAACCGATGAAATCTGAAATTCTTGCAAAGACAGCTTGGTAAATATTTTGTTCTAGAAAGAAAAGAATGGAAAAATCGTTAAGATAAAAAATTAAAAAATATACATTTAAAAAGTATCTTAAAATGAATATTGAAACACGTATTTAATGATTTCAGATAAATGAAAAAAGCCCTTTGAAACAATACGAAATGTAAGGGCATATTATCAAGCAAAATAAAAAGAATTTGGTTTTGAAAAACCAAGTGTGAAGTCGCTTGATGATTTCTTTGCATCCCTCAACATAATATTTTCTTGAATTTGTGGACGCCTCAGGGATGTATACCTATCACCATTTCCCTGGATACCTGCCTACATAGGTTCTTTTCTGGACTTCTAACTCACAGTTTGTGCCAGCAAGCAGATGTGTCACTGAGTTCAACAGGAGGGCCTGACTGGTTTCCAGCATGCGTTCTTCATCAGGAATGATCATCCTGTTACACTGTGGTTCTTAAATAGTGCATTAATGAAAGCGACAGTGCAAAAACAAAATCATACAGTGAAAACAGGTGAATAAGGAATACAATATGAAAATTACTTTAAACATTGTTGCTGCTGCCAAAATCACTAAATCCTTCATCAATTAGGTAAATATATATTAGTGCTTGTAAATATCATAGAAAATTAATTGCACACGTAGAAAGGATTTCATGCTATAAACAGCCCAGGACCAATTTCAGTTAGCCAGGAGCAGTCACAAATGCATCCAGTTCTGTTCATATATTTTCTGGCGAGAACTGTCTCATAGAATAGTGTGCTAGTTTTAGAGCATGAATCGCATTAGGAATTTAAAGAGACAAATAACAAATAGTTAAAATGGTACAATAACAGTTCAGTGCATTTGCATTCATGTGCAAAGAAAAAACAATAAGAGAGAAGAAAATGAAGGAGTAGCATAGAATGACTGAGGGGCAGAAGGGGAAGAAGAGAATGGTAAACACAGGAGGGCAAAAGAAAGAGGGAAACAATAGGGAGGGATGGGGTTGGGGAGGAGGGAGGGAGGGGCGTTTAAAGGAGTGAATAAAAATGATAGTTATCCTAAAATATAAAAACACAGTATCAGCACTAGAGGCAAAATACTATCGTACAAGAAATATCAACATGGTCTGATAAGACCCAAAGAACAAGGGTTAAATAATAAGCATTTCCTATTTAAGAAATGGAACAGCATCAAAATGATCATTCACACCAGGGAGCTTTAGTGCTCCATGCTAGTATATCCAGAATGCTTCTCTCTCTAACATTTTAGTGTAAAGATCACCTCAGCTGGGGCCAAGAATCACCTTCTCAATATCTATGAAGGTAAAATGATGTCCTAACCCCTTCCCCCATGTCCTGAATGTGTTTAGCTAGGGCATTTTCGTTGTCCCTTCTAATCTCACTGAAACGTTCCTCATCTCTTACTTTAAACATCCACTTTGTTTTCCCAACATAGAAACATAGAAGTTGATGGCAGATAAGGACCGCAAGGCCCATCCAGTCTGCCCATTTCTTTTTCTACCTTATAAAGGTGCCATCGGCCTTTGCTCTGTCAGTGGTCTATCTATTCATAGTCATTTGTATTGCTCCCTTATGCCTATCCCATGCCTGTTTGAAGCCCTGCACTGTATTCATAGCCACCACTTCTTGTGGTAAGCCATTCCATGCATCCACCACCCTTTCTGTGAAAAAGAATTTCCTCACATTCCCCCTTAATCTGCCTCCCTCTAATCTCATGCTGTGTCCTCTTGTCCTGCTATTTTTCTTATGTTTAAACATGTTAGACTCATTCACCTTGTTTATGCCCTTAAGGTGTTTGAATGCCTCGATCATATCACCTTTCTCCCTCCTTTGCTCAAGGGTATACATATTGAGCTCCGTTAATCTGTCCTCATATGTCTTCTGATGCAGTCCCTGCACCATTTTGGTTGCCCTTCTCAGGACTGCCTCAATTTGGTTAATGTCCTTGTGAAGGTGTGGCCTCCAATACTGCATGCAGTACTCCAGATGGGGCCTAACCGGTGTCTTGTACAGAGGGATTATTACCTCCCTCTTACGACTTGGATACCTACTAATACACCCTAACACCCCCTAGCCTTACCTACTGCTTTGAGGAGGTCTGCTTGATGATTTTAGGTCATCAGTGATGATGATGCCCAAGTCTCTTTCTTCCTTTGTGACTGCTAGCAACTCCCTCCCAGCCTATAGGTGGCTTCAGGAGTTTCTCTTCCCTATGTGCATGATTTTGCACTTCTTTGCATTAAATCCCAGTTGCCACTCTTCTGACCATTCTGCTAGTTTATCAGATCTCTTCTCATTCTGCCCACCCCATCTGGATCATCTACTCTGTTGCAGATCTTGGTGTCATCTGCAAACAGACAAGCCTTACCCTCTAGTCCATCTGCAAGGTCACTAATGAAGATGTTGAAGAGGACTGGCCCCAGGACTGATCCCTGAGGGTACCCCACTTGTGACTTGCATCTCTTCTGATTGTATACCATTTACCACCACTCTCTGTTTTCTGCCCGTCAACCAGTTTGCCATCCAGTTGACCAACTTCGACCCACCCCAGCCTACCCAGCTTATTTATCAATCTTCTATGTGGAACAGTGTCAAAAGCTTTGCTGAAGTCAAGGTAGGCGACATCAACTGCTCCCCCTTGGTCCACCACACTCTGGTTACCCAGTCAAAGAAATCTATGAGATTAGTTTGACAGGACCTTCCTTTGTAAACCCATGCTGTCTTGGATCATGTGCCCTATGGATTCCAGGTGTTGCACTATCCTTTCTCTTAAGGAGTGCCCCATAATCTTGCCCACTACTGAGGTAAGACTGACGGGTCTGTAGTTCCCCGCCTCCTCCCTGCTACCACTTTGTGGAGCGGGATACATGAGCCCTTCTCCAGTCTTCTGGGACCTCTCCTGTGCTCAGAGACTCACTAAACAATTCTGCTAATGGCTCTGCTAGTTCCTCCTTTAGCTCCTTAAGTACCCTGGGATGTATGCCATCAGGTCCCATTGCCTTATCCACCTGAGCTTAGCAAGCTCTTGTTAGGACCCTTTCTTTTGTGAAGGGAGTAGTGCTCACCTCCCTCCCCTGTGTCCATGATGCTGAGCTGTGGGCCCTGCCCTACCTTCTCTTCAGTAAATCACTGAGCAAAAGTATCTATTTAGGATAGATGCCTTTACAGGGTCATCCTCCTCACATGCTCCCTTTTCTCCATTAAGCTTAGCAATACCCCTCTGGACTTTCTCCTTTCACTAATGTATCTATAGAAAGTCTTGTCACCTTCTTTTACTGTTTCGTGCTAGTGTTTCCTCAGTTTGGGACTTTGCCTGCCTTACCTTACCTGCTTCCCTTAGAGCAGTTTGGTATGCCTCCTATCTTCATCCCACTGTGTTCCCTTATATTTCCTGAAGGCCAGCCTTTTGGCTCTGACCTTTTCTGCTACTGTATTTGAGAACCAAAGTGGTTTCCTTCTTCTTTTGCACTTCTTTCTCGTCTAACACAATGGGATGTTGCTTCAAGTATTGCATCCCAAGCTTGCCCACTTTGCCTGTACCCCTCACCTGTGTTTCTTTTTGCCAGGGCTAGCTTAACTCTGTTGGCCATCTTATCAAAGTCAGCTCCTCTGAAGTCCCATATTTTTGCCTGGAATGGGATGATTTAGATGTAGTAGCCAAATTGAACCATACCATGTGATGGTCACTGGCCCCAGGTGACCTTCTACCTGGAGATCTGTGATCCCTTCTTTGTTAGTCAGTACTAGATCTAGGATAGCCCTGTCTCTTGTGGGTTGCTGTACCAGTTGTTTGAGGCCCTCCCCTGCAGGGAATCCACTATGAGTCTAGTTCTGGCAGATGTTCCTGCTGGTATTGACCAATCTGTATCCGGCATGTTGAAGTCTCCCATTATCAGAACCTCCCTTTAGCTGTCATGTTTTGTATATCTCTAACAGTAATGTGTCTATGTCCTCCTCTGGTCTGGGGCCTGTAGACAACCCCAGTTCTTATGGCTGTCCCATTTCCTGTTTCCATGGTGACCCACAGTTCTTCTGGCTCCTTATGTGTATTCTGAATTTCTGTAGCTTTGGTATTTTCATTAACATACAGGGCCACTCCTCCCCCCCTTTTAGCACCTCGGTCTCTTCTGAACAATACATAGCCAGGTACTGAAGTCTCCCAAGTGTGGTTACTGGTAAACCACGTCTCATTAATTGCTACTATGTCCAGTTTAGCCTCTGACATTATTGCCTGCAGGTCTGGGATCTTATTTCCCAGGCTGTGAGCATTTAATGTACATGATTTTCCATTGGCCAGATTTTGGTGTGTTAGTTGTTGGGTGAAGTTTGGCATTACCCCTGTGCGTCGTATGGGGAGACAAACCTTTTTTCTTACCTGGTGATGCAAATGAACGGCAAACATGCTGAATTCCTGTTTGACCACTAGCTGAGGGGGGAAGGGTGTTCTTCTCATTCGACGTATGGGGTGCTGAACCCCATAGAAGGCTTGGTATGAACAAGTTAGAAACACAGAAACATAGAAGTTGAAGGCAGATAAGGACCGCAAGGCCCATCCAGTCTGCCCATTTCTTTTTCTGTCGTATGAATGTGCCATCGGCGTTTGCTCTGTCAATGGCCTATCTGTTCATACTCATCTGTATTGCTCCCTTATGCCCATACCATGCCTGTTTGAAGCCCTGCACAGTATTCATATCCACCACTTCCTGAGGTAGGCCGTTCCATGCATCCATCACACTTTCTGTGAAAAAGAACTTCCTCACATTACCCCTTAATCTGCCTCCCTCTAATATCATGCTGTGTCCTCTTGTCCTGCTATTTTTCTTATATTGAAACATGTTAGACTCTTTCACCTTGTTAATGCCCTTAAGGTGTTTGAATGTTTCGATCATATCACCTCTCTCCTTCCTTTGCTCTAGGGTATACATATTGAGCTCCGTTAATCTGTCATCATGTGTTTTCTGATACAGTCTCTGTACCATTTTGGTTGCCCTTCTCTGGACTGTCTCAATTTGGTTAATGTCCTTGTGAAGGTGTGGCCTCCAGTGCTGCACGCAGTACTGCAGATGCGGCCTAACCAGTGTCTTGTACAGAGGGATTATTACCTTCCTCTTCTGACTTGTAATATCCCTACTAATACACCCCAACATCCCCCTAGCCTTACCTACTGCTTTTGTGGTCTGCTTGGACGATTTAAGGTCATCAGTGATGATGACGCTCAAGTCTCTTTCTTCCCTTGTGACTGCCAGCAACTCCCCTCCCAGCCTATAGATGGCTTCAGGGTTTCTCTTCCCTATGAGCATGATCTTGCAGTTCAGGAGGTTGTGGAGTCAAAATCAGTGGGGGAATTCAAGCATGCATGGGATAGTCATAAGGCAATTCTGGGGGTGGGGGTAGGAAGAAGTAGGCTGCTGGTTAACTAGGATCTGCAGCTTATCCAGTAGGTAGGGAAATGAGCAGACTGGGTGGGCCAAGCGGTCCTTATCTGCTGTCAAAATCTATGTTTCTATGTAAACTCCAGTTGCCACTCTTCCGACCATTTTGCTAGTTTATCCAGGTCTCTTCTTATTCTGCCCATCCCATCTGGATCATCTACTCTGTTGCAGATCTTGGTGTCATCTGCAAACAGACAAACCTTACCCTCCAGTCCTTCTACAATGTCACTGATGAAGATATTGAAGAGGGCTGGCCCCAGGACTGATCCCTGAGGTACCCCTCTTGTGACTTGCATCTCTTCTGATTGTAAACCATTTACCACCACTCTCTGTTTTCTGCCCGTCAACCAGTTTGCCACCCAGTTAGCCAACTTCTGATGCACCCTGAGCCTACCCGGCTTATTAATCAATCTTCTATGTGGAACAGTATTGAAAGCTTTCCTGAAGCCAAGGTAGGCAACATCAACTGCTCCCCCTTGGTCCATCACTCTGGTTACCCAGTCAAAGAAATTTATGAGATTAGTTTGACAGGACCTTCCTTTTGTAAACCCATGCTGTCTTGGATCCTGTGCACCTATGGATTCCAGGTGTTGCACTATTCTTTCCTTAAGGAGTGCCTCCATAATCTTGCCCACTACTGAGGTAAGACTGACTGGTCTGTAGTTCCTTGCCTCCTTCCTACCACTCTTGTGGAGTGGGATTACGTGAGCTCTTCTCCAGTCTTCTGGGACCTCTTCTGTGCTCAGAGACTCACTAAACAGTTCTTATAATGGCTCTGCTAGTTCCACCCTTAGCTCCTTTAGTACCCTGGGATGTATGCCATCAAGTCCCATTGCCTTGTCCACCTTGAGCTTATCAAGCTCTTGTAGGACCCTTTCTTTTGTGAAGAAACTAGTACACACCTCCCTGCCCCCTGTGTTCATGGTGCTGAGCTGTGGGCCCTGCCCTACCTTCTCTTCAGTAAATACTGAGCAGAAGTATCTATTTAGGATAGATGCATTTACATGGTCCTCCTCCTCCTCATGTGCCCCCTTATACACTTTGATCTGAGCAATACCCCCTCTGGACTTTCTTCTTTCATTAATGTATCTAGAGAAAGTCTTGTCACCATCTTTTACTGTTTGTGCTAGTGTTTCTTCAGTTTGGGCCTTTGCCTGCCTTACTGCCTTCCCTGCTTCCCTTATGGAAGTTTGGTATGCCTCCCTATCTTCATCCTGCTGCATTCCCTTATATTTCCTGAAGGCCAGACTTTTGGTTCTGACCTTTTCTGCTACTGTTTTCGGGAACCAAAGTGGTTTCCTTCTTCTTTTGCACTTCCTTTTCTCTCTAACACAATGGGATGTTGCTTCAAGTATTGCATCTTTAATGCTTGCCCACTTTGCCTGTACCCCCTCACCGGTATTTCTTTTTGCCAGGTCTAGCTTAACCCTGTTGGCTATCTTATCAAAGTCAGCTCCTCTGAAATCCCATATTTTTGCCTTGGAATGGGATGATTTAGTTCTAGTGGCCAAATTGAACCATACCATGTGATGGCCACTGGCTCCCAGGTGACCTTCTACTTGGAGATCTGTGATCCATTCCCTGTTAGTCAGTACTAGATCTAGGATAGCTCTGTCTCTTGTGGGTTGTTGTACCAGTTGTTTGAGTCCCTCCCCCTGTAGGGAATCCACCATGTGTCTAGTTCTGGCAGATGTTCCTGCTGGTATTGACCAATCTGTATCTGGCATGTTGAAGTCTCTCATTATCAGAACCTCCCCTTTAGCTGTCATGTTTGTATATCTTCTAACAGTAATGTGTTTATATCCTCCCCTGGTCTGAGGCCTGTGCACAACCCCAGTTCATATGGCTGTCCCATTTCCTGTTTCCAGGGTGACCCACAGTTCTTCTGGCTCCTTATATGTATTCTGAATTTCTGTAGCTTTGATATTTTTATTGACATAAAGGGCCACTCCACCCTCCCCTTTTTGAACCTCGGTCTCTTCTGAAAAGTACATAGCCAGGTATTGAAGTCTCCCAAGTGTGGTTACTGGTAAACCATGTCTTGCTAATGGCTACTATGTCCAGTTTATCCTCTGTCATTATTGCCTGCAGGTCTGGGATCTTATTTCCCAGACTACGAGCATTTGTGTATATGATTTTCCATTGGCCATATTTCAGAGTGTTAGTTGTTGGGTGAGGTCTGGCGTTTCCCCTGTGCGTCATATGGGGACCTGAATCTTTTTTCTTATCTGGTGATGCAAATGAACTACAAACATGCTGAACTCCTCTTTGACCACTAGCTGAGGGGGGAGGGGTGTTCTTCCCATTCGATGTATGGGGTGCTGCACCTCTCTCCCCATTTGCTGGTTTAAATATTCTGCAAAGACATTAAACTTCTGCCCCAATGCACTGACTCCTTCCTTAGTCAGATGCAGTCCATCAAATTTAAAGAACTTTCACTCCCAAAACTGTTGCCAGTTCCCTACAATTTTGTGTCCTTTTTCCTAGTACCAGCCCTTGAGCCACATGTTTAAGTCCCCTATCTCCCCTTCTCTGACCTTCTGTCCATATGCCCCCTCTCCCAGACTGGCAGGATCTCAGAGAAGGAGATGCCAGATGAAATGGATGATAGTTTGTCACCCCGCCTAGTCAGGTGTTCCTTGGTCTCCACAACTGACCGGCTGGCGAGATTGTTAGTCCCTATGTGTACCACGACATTAATGTTTTCTCCTGCTTCCCGAACAATTTTAGCAATGCAGCCAGTGTCTCTCCACGCTGATGTACCTGGGAGACATCTGACCATTACCCCTGGCTGGAGATACATATCAACTCCCCGAATCATGGAGTCTCCTATGATCAGAAGTTTTTTGGATTTCCTTTTTGCTTTTTTTGTTTTGGTTCTTGTTTTGGGTGAGTTTTGTTGTGCTAGCTCCTGTGCTGCAGTGTCCTGCTCAGCAGTGTTCTCTGCCCCTTTGTCTGATTTTGGAGATAGAGGCAGATATCTGTTTGTAGTTTTTATATGGTTTGTGGAGGTGATATGTTGGAGAGCACCGAGTGATTGGGCACCCGATTTGCCCCTCCTAACCACCTGTCAACCTTCCGGACCAACTACCCTCTGCGGTCGAAGTGCTTCTGTTGGATGTTGGGGAAATGGTGGGTGGTTCTTATTATATTTCTTCTTGAATATGCAATTTGAGGTGTGCAATCTCTGCTCATGCTGCCTGGAGCTGAGCCCTTAGAACTCCCAATGGCCCAGCATGTAGGACAGTGTCCTAAATGCTGTAAAACTGCCCTTCTGAAAAGTGTTCCACAGTACCTGCAGTTAATGATATCCATTCCAGACAAGTTGCTGGGTTTATAACCTGGTCAGAGTAATTAGAAGGAAGAAAAGAAAAGCAAAAGTTTGATTTTGTGTTTTGTTTGCTTGTTTTTGTATAACTTGTTATAACAAGTTAAATTACTAGTGCCCCTGTAAATGAGATCACTGCGTACATACCCCTCTGATCCGCCCCTTCCTGCTTTGCTACAGGAAATGTCACGACTGTGCTACCCTATAAAAGGAGTGTAGACTGGGGTGGTTGGGGATGGGGGTGGGTGGCTGGGCCCTTTCCCTGCCGAAAAAGAAGAACCATGGATGAAAAAAAGCAAGGAGGTAAGAACAGAAACAATCAGTCAGCAACAAATGCAGTTGCCCTGAAAGCTTATCCTAATGATAGATTAAATTGTAAAACCTGTAAAGCACCACCTGTAATAATTTCACAGAAGATATACCTGTAAGAAACACTTTGTTACAGAGAAAAATAAAGCAGTAACAGAAGATATACCTTGCAAAAGACAATTTGAATCAGAAGATTACAGCAGTAATCTGTAAGCACACCCTGTGATAATGCAGCAGAAGGTATACCTAGCAACAACAATTTGAATCAGAGAAAAATAAAGCAATAAAATGTTAGCAACAAACAGTAACAATCCCTGTGAGTACAAAATAAAAATAACAACACACAGTAAATCTGCCTAGTCAAGAGAAGCCTTAATCCTTTTCCTTGCTTGGGTAAGGTTATTTGCTCTGTCCTTTCAAGCAACCTAGAAGAAAAGAGCTCAGGTGAAGCTAGATGCATTGGCCAGCAAACCTAGTCTTCCACCCTTTGCCAAGTAAATCACCCCCACATTTGAACAATTTACAAATTGTCTAATTTCGTAGGTGCTTCCCACATTCACAGTAGTAAAAGTGGTAGTTTTTGATATTACCTCACAGTGTCTTCAATGGGTGCATTTACAACACCCTTTTGATTGATCTGGCAACCACCTGCTGGTTTGTTTACTAAGGGGTTACAACAATTGTACTAGATGGTCAGACAAATTCTGACTTTTCTGTACACCATTCTGAGATTCTGAGCCACTTGCCGACCTTGGCCTCGGCCTCAAGGAAAGGATCAGTAGAGAGAATATCCCAGTATTTCTCTATCATTTGTCTCACTGCTTTGTATTTGACATTATAAGTAGTAATGAAGTTCAAAACATCATGTCCCTTTGAATTTCTATCCGTATAGTCTAGCAGTTCCTCTCTATTCATAGAAGACATATGCTCCCTTGTTACATTTAACATGGCAGTATAGTAACCATGTTGGGCAAATCTTTGCGCCATTTCATCTGCACATTTTGTAATATCAGATTCTTGACTACAGTTGCATTTCAACCTCATGATTTATGGATGTTCTTGATGGTGTTGCATGGGTACCAGCTAGAGGTATGCAGTTGGTATTTTTCCAAAACAAATTGGTAGTTACAATACTGTCCCAATTTTTTGTAATTTTGAGATACAAAACATGAATTCAAACTGCTAACTGAGAACATAAAATCTGGATTTGAATCATTTCGGTACTGTACAGATTCATCCAGCTCCTCTGCTGTCCCGTGCCACGCCATTAGGAAATCATCAATATATCATCTCCACAAGTCTACATAGCCATAAAATGTGTTGGCTGGCTGGTCAATTTGGAAGATCCTCAGTTCCTGGAGAGGCAGGTCACAGGCTAAAAGACATTCCTACGCTACCTGATGACTGCTCTCTTAGCAGCATTGGTGTTAGCTACGATGGCATCTGCCTCTTCTGCTGTCTTGGGTGGAGAAATGACAGCCATAGCAGATGCCAGATATTGTGGTGTGAGACAGGGGGAACCTGAATGAGATCAAGTGGGGAAAAAAAGGCTAGCTTCTAAACCTCTTTCAAACAGATAATTAATAAGCAGTTACCTGCCAGCCCATTGGCGCAGTTGCAGCATTGCCACTAAATTACACCAGTGACCTTGGTTTATGTTCTGAGTCCAGGGCTTCAGAGGGCTGGCAGAAGGAAGATTGAGCATCCCAGAGGCTGGTCTCTTTCTACTCAGAGGAGGATTCCAGCCTTTGCTACTGCAACACCTTCTTGGTGATCATGGGTCCCAGTGCACAACAGAGACATTGTGAGAGGGAGGATGACAGTGAGGCCCTGCATCTGGACATGTGCATGCACAATTGCGTGCACATTCCTGGAGCTTCTTGCATGTCAGTATCCTGCAGGTTAGGAGGGAGAAAACAGATGAAGTCCTGGTACAGCTGGATAATGCCAGATACACTTGGACCCAGCATAGCCATCAGCTGCCTCTATGCATATGTGTTCCAGAGGGCTTGGCTGACCCTCCATCCATGCCTTGGAGAGGTAGATCAGGAGGTTTCAAAGGAGCACCATAGGATGGGGTGATAAAGCTAGGTGGTGGCCGCATGAAGCAGAAGGGAGCAATTCCAGTGAAGTATGGAGCATAATATTCAGATGAAAATGTGTGTAGCTACATACAGCTAACAAGCAGATTTATGCTAAGTACTTCTTTTGACTGCACACCCTTCCAGACCCTATGCATCATGCAGAAGGATCCCTGAATGTTGGTTAAGGAAGCCTCACCCGCACCCACTCCAATCCCATGTCTTTCGTATAGTTCAGCATGTATCCTGCATGGTTCTGCACAGTTGAGGGTGGGGTACTATGCATTATGCTGAGGTGGCTCAGAATGTGCACCGTGCATCATAGCAGTGTATGCATGATGCAGTGGGTCTACCACCGCCCATAATGGGTGTGTAGTCCTTCCACACTCTTTCACAATCAGGCTGTTATGGGTTAATGTGGTAGTGGTGGTGGTGGGGACTCTGTATTTCCTGGGGACACAAATGTACAACTCCAGCTCTTACACAGTGTTTTACATCCTGCTACATTACAGCAGCTGTGAAAAGCTCTAGTCTGTCAGTGGAGTCTCCCCTTTTCTTGCTCAGGCTTTTAGCACATATTTAATTAAAGCTTTTGATTATGACCGTAATACTCTGGAGAGCAGAGATGTGACCGCTGCCGGTTCATGTCAGCTCTTTGAAGACAGTGAGGCAATTTCTGTGCTTTCAGCCAGAAAAATGCACTTTAACTGCATGGCATCTAGCTGCTGAGGAGAAAGGCATCACCATGGCTACAGTTCGCCTCACTTACCAGTGTGATATTCCTCTACCTGCTTTTTTGTGTGAAGCTCAGCAACATAACTGTCCTAAACCCATTCTACTGCCACAGTAGGCTGAGAGCAAAGATCGCCTTCTAAAAAGACAAACTCAAAAAAAGATGTTGCAGAGAAAAAAAGAAATTTCCTCTCAAGGGTTATATCACAAAAAAAACTATAACAGTCAAATGTAATACATACATATCCACATGAGATCAATATATGTCCTGGTTTAAAAGTTAATAAGGGTGCTAAGGTGTGTCTTTTATAGTGAAAATGCAAGTTTGGTTGTGAGGACTGCAAAGCTTAGCAGAGCAGCTCTAGCTGCACAGACTTGTGCGAGATGATGATCTTATATATATTTTTTTATATTAACACCAGTAGGGATAAAAATGGTACAATAAATGTAGAATAATGTATGTGTGCGTGTGTGTGTGTGTGTGTGTGTGTGTGTGTGTGTAACCAGAATTTTACACACACCCGAGATGCTTCATAAACCCCAAGGGCGAAACCCAAGGGGTTCATTCAAGCATCCCACACTGAGAGTGTGTGTAAAATTGTGGTTCACACCCACCCATATATTATTTTATTTAATTAATGACCAGCATTTTTTATGCAGCGGTTTTGTGAGGTTTTCTGCTGTTTTCTGGCTGTTTTGCCTGTCAGGATGTCTGTTCAGGTGGTTCAGAGCAGGTTGCTTAGCTCGCTAAGGTGAGTGCAAGTGAGATTTACAGGTGCTAATTACAACCTTCTGGTTATAATCGAAAATATCAACCGGGAGGTCATAACCAGGACTAAAGCTATCATTATCTGTGCATAAAAAATGCTGGCCATTAATTAAATAGGGAATAATCCATGGGTGGTGTGTATAACTAAAATTGTATGCACACCTGAGGTGTGGGATGCTACATTAACCTGAGAGCAAAGGTCGAGGGGTTTATAAAAGCATCCCACACCAAAGGTGAGTGTGTAAAATTGTGGTTTACACACACCCACATATTTTTTCAATTTTTTTTAATAATTACTAGGTAGCATTTTTAATCAGTGTGCGGTTTTGTGATTAAAAATGTCTTTTGAGGCAGTTTCTTTGGCAGTTGTGTTAGTAATGCTCATACCTCTCAACTGTCCCTGATTTTGCCTCAGAATGTTCCTCTGTCCCTCGCAGAATCTGTGTTTTTGTGACTGACCACTGGAGCTTGTAAGCACAGAATAATGTTAAATGTCAAAGTTACACACGTTCTTCTTCAGAAAATGCATCTTAACACTAATCCCATTATTCTATCAACTTTCTGAGTGAATATTACCAGCTATTTAGACATGTCCCTGATTTTGGGTCTTTGTCTCTGATTTTTTAAGCCTTGTCCCTGATTTATGAGGCAAGAGGTTGAGAGGTATAGTAATGGTCATGCCTTTCCGAGCACGAGCTTGATTGACAGGACCCAATTACAACCATCTAGTTGTAACTCATAATTACAACTGGGCTGTTGTAACATGATTTTACAAACTGGTTATCTGAGCATAAAAAAATGATCCCTAGTAATTATCAAGTGATGTCATGGTAGTGAACCTCAAGATATCATGATATCTTGTTGTTAGTTTTGTCATAATTGATATCTTGAATGTTAGTTTCATCACAGTGGAGTACTTAACCAATCAGAGAGCAGCTTTTACAATGTCGATGACATCACAATTGCCTACTTCAGCATTGAAGCCAGCAGTTGAAATCAAAGAGAAGCAGTTAAATCTTCAAACAAACAGTAAGTTTAATGAGCACCTTTCTGGGTGCTGAGAAGTAGAAACATGGAGCTCCCTTACCTCAATGGGAGCTCCACCACAATGCTTAAATAAAAAATGTTCTAGTAAGCCAGCCCATTGCAGCAGTAGTAGCACTACTGCTCATGGTGCTGGTGATCCGAGTTAAGAAGCGAGCTTGGGACGTCAGGGGACCGGAGGAGGATCGAGCATCTGGAGGACTGCTATCCTCCTCCTCCTCTGAGGGGAGGAGGGTTTGCACAGCCCAGGATCTGCCTAGCTCCTAGAGGCAACCAGGGGAACAGCACCCAGGACTGCCCAGAAGGCAGGAGGGGTGGAGCAGACACCGACATGCGGCATGCAGGAGTGCACAGCATACTTCATGGCATTATTGCATGCCACGCCACTCAGAGATAACCAAGGGGAAAAACACCCACTGGCATGAGGGGGTGCTCTGGCACTTGCAGACCCTGCACCCAAATAGCTGGGCTTGCCAGTCCAGACTACTGGATAAAGTTCCCAATGGGGATTGGGGGAACCTGTCAATCTCACTGGGGGAGGGGGGGCAAGCCATGGGGGTACTGGCTGACAGGTAAGTCCTGGTGGATGTTGGGGTGATTGGGCTGGGATGGCTGGGGCAGAGTGGGGTTATCTGGTAGGGAGGGGGAAAGAACTTCTATTAGCCCCCAAACGAAGGGAAGGGATTGGAATTTACCCCTGAGGGACTGGCAGCATGATTCCTTTCCACTTTCTGACTCTGATCTGTCCCTGTGAGCCAATGTTTTTTGATGTCTCTATAGTAAGAGCATGGGAGCACACTCCATTCACTTGAATGGAGCATCTTTTGCAAAGTGATTTTCCAAGTCTGAGATTGGTCTGTGGTACTGACTGATGCCAGGGTGAATCCAGGCATCACTTGGTACCAAAAGCCAATCTGAAATTGGAAAATCAGCTTTGAAAAAGATACTCCATTCAAGTGAATGGCGCGTGCCCCTGCACTCTCCCTATAGAGACATCACAAAATGAAGCACACAGGCAGATCACAGAGGCAGGAAGTGGAAAGGGAACATGCTACCAGACCCTTGGGTACAAATTATGATATCTTCTCTTCCTTTGGGGGCTAATAATAAAAAAATTTAAACACTATGGTGGAGTTCCCATTGAGGTAAGGGATCCATGTTTCTGCTTTTTGACAGAAAGAAAATGCAGGAAAGGTTCACCGTAAAAGCCATAAATAGTAGACTGATGTTGCAAAAATCAAGCATGCATTAGACTGACTCAAAATATGTAGCTTATCGCCACTTAAGAGGGAGCAGGACTTTTATAACTCACTTGTAGCTTTGCCATGAGTGAGTTATTGTCCACCCCCCTTATACTTGAAGATAAAATGCAGGCCATTCATATCCCTATATACTATATGCTGTGCCCCTGTATCTCTTATGGTTGTAAGAGTGCATTCTTGAGTTCTTTGGCCAGTGAGAACTGTGACGCACAGCTGAGAAATTCTGGTATGCAAAAGAACTGAGAATACAGTTTTGTAGCCATAAGATGCATAGGAACTGTACATATAAACATGCAGTTGGTGCAGACCTCCAGTCCCTCCTCCCACTTCCCCACAACAACCTCCTGGTAGAAGTGAGTTAGTAGTGTTTGTTGTGATAGATAGGCATGGAATGCATGAAGACCGAGAGATACTAACTTTTCCTTTTTAATGAATGACGGTGTGCCTGTTAACTAATGAAGAACATTTCTGAGCAGATCATGTTCTCTGAGGTTCAGAGCACCAAGTGATAGCTTTTGAACATAATCTTAGGTGGTAAGAAGTCAGTGGGGCCTATTTACATAGGTGCGTAAACTGCTCGCAAAAGTAATGTAGTCGAGCTGCGCACCTACGCACCGTGCAGACATCACTGATGGTACCGCATTCATGAACACATGCGTGAGGCAGGATGGAGACAGGGGTGGGAAGGAAGAACATATGGAGGCACATGCAGGGGCAGTCCCAATGGCAACATGGCACATGAACACTCCCCGTGGCCCCACCATATATGGTGAAATGCACCCCTTGAGCGGATGCCCATATGGGAAAGTGCAGTCAACATAGCCAACCAGGTAGCACAGGGGGAACAGAGCACCAGGCTGCAGCCAGTGGACAGGCAACCCCAGCCACCCAATGGTGGTGGGCATGTGGCGCCAGGCACGGATGAGCACCCAGAGGCATCCAGAAGCCGAGGTCAAGCAATTTCACTGGTGCACCAGTGACGACGCTCGTCGCTGACATCCGGCAAACTACGACATCCTTTATGGGGCACAGGCCCTGACCACAGCCACCAACACTAAGCAGAGGATCTGGCTGGACATACAGCCAGCTGTCAATGCCACCAGGCCAGAGGCATGGATGCTCGCTGACATCAAACACAATGGGCATGACCTCCAGTCTGATGCAAAGCGTAAGCTGTCTGCTGCCAACAGGACCCTGACAGTCACCGGCAGGGGTCCCTCATCACCAGAGCACACACTAAACCCCCTTGAGCGGATCATGGTGGAGACCATCATGGAAGTCTCATGGCTGGGGGTGGCAGAGGGTGTTGACACACTTCCAGATATATTGTGTCCATGAGGTGATGAGCAGGGTGGGTGTGGTGCTGGCATGTGACACTGCTAACTGTACTGATATATGTCCCAAAGGGCCATCCACAAGCAACCACCCTGGGGGGTGCACAGCCATGGCTCAATGGGCATGATGGAGCAGATGTCCGAGGAAGGTAAACATGATGCACTACGCCACCCACTAGACAGTGGCACATGTGCCAAGGCTGAACAGAGCACCCTAACACATGTCATTGCATCCATCCATAGGTAGCATCCAGGAGATGCCAGTGACAGAGGAAGCCAACATGGAAAGAGACCCAGCAGGCACCTGTACAATGGAGGCCATGTAAAAGGTTCTGGCACGCACGACCACAGTGACTGATACAAGCAGGGAGGCAACACACCACAGTGCCACTGTGTGACCGACGTTGTGCTCTGTACCCAGAATCATGGCCGCCACCACAAGGGATGGTGAGAGGGATAAACCAGCAGACATGGCTGCCCCCAGATGACACAGCACCCCCCAACAGCTGCACCCGTACATGAGGCCCCCACAAGCACCAGCGGCAGACCACATGGCAGTCAGGGCAGGGACGGCCCACACCATGACAGGAGGGCATCTGCCATGGGTGTTCTGCAGACACCAAGAGCTGCACTGTCCTGTACTGGACAGACTTGCAACCCAGCCTGAAAACATGGAGGCACTGCGATACCTCACTGAGGTGGTGGAGGGCATTGTTTGGGGAATTGACTGCATAGGTGATGTGCTAGAGAGGGTAGTGGAATGCATGCTGGCAGGGCCCTCCTCTGCCATGCCAGCACCCACACCACACCACACCCCCAGCCCCAACCCACCACCACCACTGCATCACTCCACAACATCACTGCATCTGCCCCCACCACCGCACCCTGTCCCATCATCACCCCGGCCCCCTCCACTGGTGAAGAGGGGCCCCAGGGTCCCTGTCTGGGCCCACAACATGTCAACATGTGGCAAGGGTGAAGAAGGGTGCCCCATTGAATGCCCTGCTGTGGTACCTGGGTGCTCGCATGACCACACGCTGTGGCAGCTGACAGCCGTAATGCCACATGGCAGGTAATAGAACAGTCCACAGCCACTGATGCACACAGAGTGACACACCCACACAGTGGCTTACAAGACACACATCACACACACACACACACACACACACACACACACACACACACACATATGAGTCCCCAACCATGCAAAGGCTTCACAATGAGCCCTGCAGATGGTGCTGTGCGATGTCCCCCAGCCACCCAGCAACCACGCCATCACCTAGGAATCAGTGACACACAGGTCACGGCACACATGGCTCTATCATAGGTGGTGGAGGACCACATTGGTACAAGGGCACTCAGATCTGTAGGTCATCATGGTGCCCATGGCCTGTACACCTATCTACCGAATGAGCTGTGTGCCACTGCATGTCAGACTGCATGGTCGGTGGGTGTGTTCCGCAGT